>JARHVA010000084.1:4977500-6345000 GCA_037957365.1 Torreya grandis
ACCAATAAGGTGGGTGGAGCCTAAAATATGCATCTATAGGGGATAGGTTCTATTATTGTTTGATACAAGGTTGGATCTTAACCTCTGTGCAAGTAGGGGGAAAAATATCACCTTGGCTACTTTTAGGGGTCACAAAACCTGTAATGTGCTTCTACAGGGAGAAAAGTCTACCTAGGCTATGTGGCAAGTGGTTGAAATCCACCATTGGTGATTTAGTGGGGTCATATCTCAATCCCTTATTGTGCAAAAGCTATAGTTTGAACCTTATCTATGCACATTCAAATGTATACAACACTAGGAATGTTTTCCATTACTTAGATGTCTATCATGCTTTAAAGACCTAATGAATAAGAAATACAAGAAGGAGGAACAAAACCCAATGGTGTTCTATGTAAAGTCATAACCCATGGTCAGTTTGAGCACCACTTAATGTCTGATGACCAATCAATTTTTATCCAATTGCTAAAACCCATTGAAGTGCACAGAAGGGTGGAAAACTCCACTGATGTGTAGAAAATTATCAAAGGAAAATTTCAAAGAGGATGGGTAGAACTAGACACTTCTTTTGGAAAGGTCAAATGTCCACTGAGCTCCCAAAGTCTACCTGAGTTGTAGAACCCATCAAAATGACAAACCTACACATAAAACCTCAAAATCTACAAAATGTATTCCTCTTCTTCCAAAACTAGCAAAGACCCACTAGGATTTTGGAAAAACATAGTAAAACCTAGAAGTTTTTTTCTCTTTGAGAACCATATGGTACAAATTTACATAGAGTCCAAAAATTACCTTCAAACCACCCAAAATTGACAAAAAATATACTGTCATGAAACTAGATCATGTTTATAACCATTTCTAGGGTTTTGACATCTTATGAATCTAATGGTGCTACCCATTTTTTATCTAGATACTTCAACTATACAATTTTCATATATTTTCATGAAACCCCACCAAACCCTTGAAAACAATCAAGATCAGGAAGGACACTAGGAAGGAGCTATAAATCGAGGAGATCATAACAAAATCAATGACATTTGTCTACCAACACCAGTCTAATACCATGTTAGAGTGGGCTGCACTTGAGGATTGGTAGTTGTATAGCATTGAATGCATAAAGGTGAAAGTTTATGGAGTAGTGAAATCATGAACACATTAGAGGGATAAAATTCAAAATGTGAAAATAGTTTAATGTAATAACATTTTAGGTTAATTATCTACATAGATTTAAGAAAGGTACATATATAGGTAGAATATATACATGATCACACATCCTCAAGAATATGGGATTATCTTCCCCAAACATATATAGGTAGAATATATACATGATCACACATCCTCAAGAATATGGGATTATCTTCCCCAATAACCTAATTAAACACCTAAGCAACCTAACTAGACCCTGTAGGTAAAACTACATAGTGGCAAAAATCCTACACCAGCAATACCAAGCTTGAGGAGCCTATTTGAAGCCATAGATAGATTTCTAAAGTCTACACACTAGGGAAGAATCCTACACAAAACCTTGTGGCTACTCCATCCATATATATATATATATATATATATATATATATATATATATATATCCTCCTCAAGTTCACTATGAAGAAAGACACTCTTCACAACCATATGATGAACATCCCAATGATGAGATATGATAATGGAAAGAGTAAGTTGGATATAGTTCATTTTGGCAACTAGTTCAAATGTATTAATATAGTATATGCGAAGAACTTGTGAAAATATTTTTCTACCAATCATTCTTTGAACCTATATACCAACCCATCTACTATAAATTTTGTTTGATGAATCCATATACATTAAAAAAGTTTAATTCCTTTAGGAAGGGGTACTATATCCCAAGTGTGGTTCCTTATTAGGTAACTATACTCATCATGCATAGTTATATTCCACTCATGAATGATAGATGCCTCACAAAATGACTATGGATTGAAAGCACTAGAAATGAAAACATGTGGAACACCCTAGAACTATGAATGTTTTAGCTTTATATATAATGGATCCCCAACCCAATCACCCACACTCTATAGTTTCTACCTAGTCTAAAGAGGCCATGAAGTCAGAGATATAAGGGTGTTTCTTCAACTTTATAATTATGAATGTGTGTAGAAGGAGGTGAATCCCCATCATTATCATCATCATCTGATCTGTAAGAATCATTATCATCATCATGTATCTGATCTAGTTGATCTAAAGCATTTGAAATATCATCATGTGTTGGTGAGTCCAAGGAGGAGGGACAAGTGTCAAGTGTAGAGTCTATAGGACCCCCCTGATAGCACACACTCATCTCATTGATGAACTCATGTGTGTAAGGATGAAGAATACTATATCCCTTAACACCTTCTGCATACCCAAAAAATATGTTATGCCTACTCTGAGGTTCCATGACCTTACACTTATTCTTAATAATGTGAGCCATAGCTAGAGATTCAAAGACCCTAAAGTGATTAATTGTGGGCTTTCTACTACTTCTAGATTCAAAATGAGTGATTCCTTTCAAGTATTTATGAATATTTTAGTTCTCAATATAATATACATAATTTTTGGCTTTGGCCCAATTTTGTGGTGCAAGAGATTTGAAGTGAATCATACAATTCCCATTTCCTTCAAAAACCTATTATTATGTTCTCCAACATCATTCTATTGAGGATTGTATGAAAATGTACATTATAGATCAAACCCATAGACGTTTAAAATTTCTTGATATGATGATTGATATACTTGCCACCATTTTTGTGCATAAAATCCTAATGTTTTTCCATTATTGTTTCTCAACAAGAGCCTTGAAATCTTGAAAATATTCAAAAACTTCATATTTATGTTGAAGAAAAAACACCCAAGTATACCTAAAGAAGTCATAAATGAAGGTAAGCATGTATCTAATCCTATTGAATGAAGGCTTTGGGAATGGCCCAAAAATATCACTATGAATCAGCTTCAAAATATGAGTAGCTCTCCATGGTTTTCCTTTGTCACTCTTCTCTTTATGATGTTTACCAAATATGCAACCTTGGAAAATACCATATAAAAAGTGAACATGAGGTAATATTTTAAACATATTGTGTTTTCTAAGTTACTCTAAGTATCAATAGTTAAGATGGACAAATCATTCATGCCATAGTTTAATCACCCCATTTGAGTGAGTGAGGAATGTAGTAGAAGGTTGATTAGGGGTAAAGTGTGAGAAGGTATACAAATGTGATGAGTGATTTGATTTCCCAATTACTAATATAGAATCACTTTGTAACTCCCTAATGACCACTAAATATGGGATGAACTCAACTATCTTACATCATCCAATGTGTGTAATTTGGTAAACTGATAGGAGATGTGTTGATAGTGAGGGAACACATAGAACATCCTCAAATGTCCTGTCACTCACTTATACATACCCTCTCCAAAAAAATTTAGAAAAAGTGGCATCACCTATCAAAATGGAAGGTATATAACATGGCTCTAAGGATGATAACAATTCTTGTGAAGAATCCATGTGGTGTGAAGCACCAAAATCAATCACTCATGTGGTGGATATAATGCAACTATAATAATGGTCTTTCCCTTTCCTTTTCCTTTACTACTATATTTTTCCTTGGAAGACTCCTATGCTAATGAACTCTATTTGAATAAATTAAGGACATTGATGTTGTATTTATCAATAAATTTTGTCAATTAGTTAATTAATTTATTCATACATTTGGTTTCATCATGCCCAATTCTCTTGCAATAGGCACATGTGAGCCTCTCTTTCATGAGTTTCCTACCTGAAGAGGAAGTCTCAGTTGTGTTGTCCCAAAAAAATGTCACTCATTTTTGGGACAACATGTGAACTATTTTGGGTCTTGTAAGACCAAAATTGTCTCTCCCCTTTTCAAAATTTGTTTTGAGCTTTCAAATTCCTCATTTTCCAAGCTTTTTCAATTTTCTACGGACTCTGTAGACTCAAATCTATGGACTTAGTTTCTACAGACTCTGTCGATTCAAAACTACCGACTCTACAAGATTGAAATTAGATGTTTCAATAGGTTTGATGAATTTTATGAGTAAATTCTCTCCAAGGAGAAAGTTTCTAGCACTCAGGCAATTTTTGGATTGGTTCAATGCATTAACAGGTTCAACAGTTCCAACATTCAACGCGCAGGTTTTTCATTTTGGGCAGGTTTTGTCTAAGTCTCAAAGTCGAGTGGAAGCTGCTAGGTGTCATCTATTGAGACACTTTATAATTTGTTTCTCAAAGAAGAAGAACTTGCTGCGTATCCCCTGTAAACTAAATGGATTGCACCACGTGTCAACATCTGCATGAATCCAAGTGAGTCTTAATGTTTCTACAGTGTTTCTAAAGCTATAGTGGAAGTCACCACGTGTCATCTTCTATAAGACTCTCAAAAGGTACCTAAAGCTTCTATAAGTTAAGTGGAACATGCCACATGTCCCATTATAACTCAGTGGAGTGTGACAAGTGTCTACATCTGCATTCCCCTTTTGAAGCTACTCAGGCAAGAAGTGTTGTGGGTCCCATTTTCTATAAGTTTCAAAGCCACAGAATGTGCCACATGTCAAGGACATAGAAAAGAGCTTTGAAAGACTTAGATGAAAAGGAGCCTGCAAGGTTCATGATTCAACATGGTTCAAGTAGCTAGCGACCATTGACGGCCCCACGGACGTCAAATTTAAAGTAAGGGAATATCTATTGAAATTCAAATAGAGCACAAAACTTAAAGGAAGAACCAAGCAACTAGCTGAAAAGAGAGCTTGAAGGCTCAAATTTCTATAGGAGAGAGAGGAACAAGACCAAAAGATTAGAAGCATCTATGCAGTAGTTAATTCCAATAGGTAGACAGTCTGCAAGGTAGTTTTCTTGAGCCCTTAAACATTGAAGACACGACTTGTTTGTCTACCTAGGAGTAAAGGTAAAATGAACAACTGCACAGACATTAGAGAGAATTGACAAGATGATCTAGACCCAGAAGAGAATAGTTGAGATAAAAAGACATGCCATAGTTAAGGCAGTCACCCTGTTCCATCATAGCCCTCTTTGACAAAACTGAAAATGCATTCAAGGCATTGAATGCACAACATGGGCCGTTCCATAAAACGAAGCGCCAAGCCTCTCTTGACCTCTATATATTGTAATCTCTTTGATTGTTTTGAGGAGACCTTTTTGATTATCAAAAGCAAAACTCTGCCCAAATTGAAAGGCATTACTGAGACTTTGAGCTCAGATTGTTAATCATATTTCTTTGTTTGAATGAGAAAGCAAGTTACTTTCAGACTTTGTGCTGTTATAGCTTGTGTCACTTTAGGATATTGTTCTTATGTCTATCTTCTGAATGCATTCTTGTTCATTTAAATTAAGAAGCAAAACTAATGGAAGTAATCAAGAAGGTGTCTTGAAGTTAATTGTGGGAGGACTTTGTGCTGTATGCAATTGCCTTTAGTGTGTTTTTCTTTTTGTTTCTATGTAAAGGACCTTGGGACGACCTTATGCCCTCATTTTCCTTCGTATCTCACTCTTGAGCAGTCGAGGTGGAGACTTTGTGCTACATCTTAGGCTGCTGGTTACTATGCACCCTTGTTACCAGTTACTTTCCCTACCTGAAAGATTCATGTTGTTTGCAAAAACAAGCACTTATAAAAGAAGAGAAGTGCCTTCCTTCATTTCACTAGGATTTATACTATCCAAGAAGGGATCTAGCTCTTGGTTTAATGTTACTTCTAAAAGAAGAGAAGTACCTTCCCTAATCACCCAGGATTTATTCTTTGATCTGTGAGCATCATCTCTAAAAAAAGAGATATGGATGGTTTATCCTACCCCTGTGTCTTAATTTTTGCTTATATTTATAGTATATAGCTCTGCATACTTAATAAGGAACCTCCCCTTGATGAGAGGAGAGATTTTTCCCCTTTTGATGTGGTAAACCTGCACATCTGGCTGACCAATCTCCCTATGCTGTGGTGATAGGAACTATTTTGCTCACCAGTTAGCTAGTTGACAAAATATTCACCTAATAATTTTTGGTGACTCCATTGGGGATGAACGTGCAATCTGAAGCCTCAAGTTTTAGATTGAAGCAGTCCCTACCCTTATCCATTATAGAGTCTGGTGACTCCATTCTGTGTCTTACCCATTATCATTATAGCCTTAACATCTTTCTCCATCTCCATTATATAATTTGGTCTGCAAACCAGAACCTCTAGGGAAGAATGCACAATTTGAAGCCTCAAGCTTTAAGCTAAAGTAGGGCCAGTTCTTTTCCATTTTTATTCTACAATCTGGCAGATCCATGCTATACAAGAAGCCAAAAATTTTGAGGTGTTGTTGACCATTTTTTTGAGTTGGTACAGCAAAGCAATTTTGATTTGTTTCCTCCACAACCTCACCTTCAACAAAATAAGAGTCTACCTCCTACCCATACCAGGTCACCCATACAAGGTAGAGATTCTTTTTCTATTGTTATCAAATCTTTGCCTATCTATACTCCACCTAGATTTGTGATCCCACTTCTACATAATCAAATCATGTCTCAAGGCCCCTGGGGTAACTCTTTTGGTCCACTAAATTTGACCCCACCTCTACATGAGCTTCCATGCAGTTCAAGGAAGAATTTCCCCAAATTTTTTGGGGATGGAAAAGTTCACCCTGATGAACATATTACTTCCTTCAGCATAGCCTGTGGTGTAATAAGTGTGGAGTATAAAGACATAGCAGTCAGGTTGTTTATGGAAACACTACAAGGCACTACTATAGACTGGTTCTACCATCTGTAGGCTAGATTAGTGACTGATTGGGACACCCTCACATCCAAATTTGAAGCCAGGTTCAAGCCTGTAGAAGATGCACATGACTTGTTGGCCCAACTCACTTAGATGAAGAAGGAACCCCATGAACTTATGAGGGACTTCATTGCCAAGTTTGACAAGCTGAGGAACTGGATTCCCATGATCGCCTAGCCGACACCTAAGAATCTCAAATGTTTCTTCATCAACTCATAGCTACCTGAAGTGAGTTTTTTTCTGAGATGGGCTAGACACATAGACCTTGCTACTACTCAAGACTTGGCTAATGAAGTAGAAGATGACCTTATCTTGGCTAAAAAGATAAGGAGAGACCCAAATAGAGGTAAACACTCTTCATCATTCAAATACTCACCTACAGGCACCACTGATTAAATGGTGCAAAAGCTAGAAAATGAACTGCTAGCCTTGAAAAGAAAAATAGCCCAAGGTATGTCTGTTCCTCCTTATTAGGATGTCCTAAGGAGGACATTTTAGAACCAGTGATATCAAGGTAATGCTGCCAAGAATCAAGGGTAGTCAAATCATCTTCCTCGCCCACAGAGGAACCTTGCCCTTGAAGCACCTCCAACCAACTCAACAGTTGGATATCTAGAAATAGAACATGATTTCTCTTTCCAACTTGAGTTTGAGTAAGAAAATGATGATAATCTCTTCACTGAGGAAGAAGAAGAATTAGCTAGTGACTCCATCATTGGTTTCCTAAATTACCAGGATGAACCCAAAAGTGAAGGGAAAATAGATGAGGAATCATATGTTGTGTTTACCCAATCCAGGAATCAATCAGCTCAAGAAGCTAATAAAGAGAAGACAGATGAGTGATCTCAACCAATAATATCAATTTCCAAGTAGTGAACCACTCTACCTTTCTATCCAAAGGACTCGGTGATTGCAAAGAAGGTAAGTTCATCAAACATCCCTACCCCTTCTACTTCAAATTCGCAGACCAGTCCTCCCACCCCTCCTAAAACCTAAAAGGTTTAATTGTCTTCCTCTGTGCCTAGTCTAATTCAGCCATTTGACATAATTGATCATGTCAAAAAGACCAAAATTCAAATGACTAAATTTGAATTCCTGCAATCCAACCCTGAGCAGTTGGACAAGTTGGTTCAATGTATCAAGAACCAAACTCTCCCTGCTGATAAATGGACATCAGCTCAATAATTGCATCATTGATTTTGGTGCATCTGACAATGTCATGCCTACCAAAGTGGTAGAATCTCTTGGCCTCACACTAACCAAAATATTTGGTAGATGCTTCTCCATGGAGAATAAACAAGTGCCACTAATGGGGCAAATCAAAGACACCCAATTTTCATTTGTAGCATTCCCAAAAAAGAGGATCAAGATGACTGTCCTGGGGGTAGATGTCCCAGAATCAAATGGCATCCTTCTTGGGTGAAATTTTTGCAAGGATTTTGGATGGGAATTAAGCATGGACTTGTCTCAAGCAAGAATCCCTATGAAATGTGTAATGCAGAGGTTACTTCCTGAGAAGGAGGCAAAATATGTTGTCACTTAGACATCAATGCCTGAAGCTCAAATTCTATTTAAGTCTTCAGGCAGGGGTAATTATTTTTTGTCTACTAAAGACATTCATGTTTCAGTAGATGAAATTCCTATAGGTGGCAATCTAGGAATTGGTTCAGACGGATCAACACCAAGTATTCTTGATAGTGCCAATCATTGGCAGGTGTTGAATGGGAACAATCAAATCATGTGCCAGACCAAACAAAAAGAGCAACCAATTATGGTAATGGACCATGCTGCTGCACATCAAAAATAGGAAAAGGAACTATGTGCTAAGAGAGCAAAGATTCATGGTTTTTGGATTAAAAGTCAAGTCTTGTTGTGGGGCAAGAGGAGAAAACCAAAGGAAAGACACAAAAATTTGGTTTCTTGGTGGAGAGTTCCATTCACCCATCACTGATTCTGGGGAGAAAATGGCTTCTTGCTGGTTTATCAGGATAGAGCACCATTTCCACTACCTCTCAAGGGGCAGCATCTGAAGTACTTTAATTCTTGAAGTACCAGATAAGTTCACCTGTACATATGTATATTTGTATAGTTTTTGTTTCTACTTTGCGTTATTCACTTTTCATTTTTTGGAGCCTTTCTTTTTGGGTAGCATGACTCTGTAGCCCAATGGCACACTTCAAGGCACTGTAGATTTTGGTTTCCATTCCCCTCAGCTGTTCCAAGCTCTCAACTGAAGGAAGTTCCCCAACTGGAGCCAACTGTTGTCCCCAAAAAATGTCACTCATTTTTGGGACAACATGTGAACTATTTTGGATCCTGTAAGACCAAAATTGTCTCTCCCCTTTTCAAAATTTGTTCTAAGCTTTCAAATTCCTCATTTTTCAAGCTTTTTCAATTTTCTACGGACTCTGTAGACTTAAATCTATGGACTTAGTTTCTACAGACTCTGCCGATTCAAAAGTACTAACTTTACAAGATTGAAATTAGATGTTTCAACAGGTTCAAAGACTTTAACGAGTAAATTCTCTCCAAAGATCAAGTTTCTAGCACTTAGGAAATTTCTAGATTGGTTCAGTGCATTAACACGTTCAACAATTCCAAGGTTCAATGCGCAAGTTTTTCATTTTACATGGGTTTTGTCTAAGTCTCAAAGTCGAGCAGAAGCTGCCAGGTGTCATCTATCGAGACACTTTATAATTTTTTCTCAAAGAATCAGAACTTGTCGCATGTCCCTTGTAAACTAAATAGATCATGCCACATGTCAATGTCTGCATGAATCCAAGTGAGTCCTAATGTTTCTACAGTGTTTCTAAAGCTGCAACGGAAGCCACCACATGTCATCTTTTGTAGGAATCTCAAAAGGTACCTAAAGCTTTTATAAGTTAAGCAGAACATGCCATGTGTCCCATTATAACTTAGCAGAGTGTGACAAGTGTCTACATCTGCGTTCCCCTTTTGAAGCTACTCAGGCAAGAAGTGTTGTGGGTCCCATTTTCTATAAGTTTCTAATAATTTTCAAAAGCACAGAATGTGCCATGTGTCAAGGACACAGAAAGGAACTTTGAAAGACTTAGATGAAAAGGAACCTTCAAGGTTCATGATTCAACATGGTTCAAGCAGCTAGCGACCATTGACGGCCCTGCAAATGTCAAATTTAAAGTAAGGGAATATCTATTAAAATTCAAATAGAGCACAGAACTTAAAGGAAGAACCAAGTGACTAGCTAAAAAGAGAGACCGAAGGCTTAAATTGCTACAGGGGAGAGAGGAACAAGACCAAAAGATCAAAAGCATCTATGTAGTAGTTAATTTTGGTAGGTAGATAGTCTGCAAGGTAGTTTTATTGAGCCCTTAAACATTGAAGACACAACCTATTTGTCTCCCTGGGAGTAAAGGCAAAATGAACAACTATGTAGACATCAGAGAGAACTGACAAGATGATCTAGACCTAGAAGAGGATAGTTGAGATAAAATGACATGCCATAGTTAAGGCAGCCACCCTGTTCCATCATGGTGCTCTTTGACAAAATTGAAAATGCATTCAAGGCATTGAATGCACAGCATGGGCCGTTCCATGGAACAAAGTGCCAAGCCTCTCTTGACCTCTATATATTGTAATCTCTTTGATTGTTTTGAGGAGACCTTTTTGATTATCAGAAGCAAAACTCTGCCCAAATTGAAAGGCATTACTGAGACTTTGAGCTCAGATTGTTAATCATATTTCTTTGTTTGAATGAGAAAGCAGGTTACTTTCAGACTTTGTGCTGTTATAGCTTGTGTCACTTTAGGAGATTGTTTTTATGTCTATCTTTTGAATGTGTTCTTGTTCATTTAAATTAACAAGCAAAACTAGTGGAAGTAATTAGGAAGGTGTCCTAAAGCTAATTATGGGAAGACTTTATGCTATCTGCAATTGCCTTTAGTGTGTTTTTCTTTTTATTTCTGTGTAAAGGACCTTGGGATGACTTTGTGCCCTCATTGTCCTTTGTATCTCACTCTTGGGCAGTCGAGGTGGAGACTCTATACTACATCTCAGGCTGTTGGTTACTCTGCACCCCTGTTACCAGTTACTTTCCCTACCTAAAATATTCTTGTTGTTTGCAAGAAAAAGCACTTCTGAAAGAAGAGAAGTGCCTTATGTCATTTCACCAGGATTTCTACTATCTAGGTAAGGATCTGGCTCTTGGCTGAATGTTACTTCTGAAAGAAGTACCTTCCCCAATCACCCAAGATTTCTCCTTTGATCTGTGAGCATCATCTTTGAAAAAAGAGAGATGGATGGTTTATCCTACCCCTGTGTCTTACTTTCTACTTATATTTATAGTATATAGCTCCGTATATTTAATAGGGAACCTCCCCTTGATGAGAGGAGAGATTTGTCCCCTTGTGATGTGGTAAACATGCACATCTGGCCTATCAATCTCCCTATGTTGTGGTGATAGGAACTATTTTGCTCACCAGTTCGTTGGTTGACAAAATATTCACCCAACAAGTTGATGCTTTGGAATTAGCATTTAATTTTTGACCCTTTCATTTCTCTTTTTATTTCTATTTATGTTTATTATCTTTACTACTTCAAGCCTTCTATTTATCATGATTCAATAATGCATGTGATTTATAGGACTTTAAAGTACCCATATTAAAGGCTTTTTCTTGCTTCCTACTCAAGTCTTTGGAAAAATAATCTAAGGATGGCTTAGTCTATGAAGCTCCTAGGGTACTCTTTATAACATAAAAGGTAGATACATACACAATATAACCAAGACCTAACATAGCAAGGGTAAATATGATCAATTGTTCATCTTTCTTTTCTATGCCACATATTTTTAATTACAACTTAAGTGACTAAACTTTGGTGAAAAAGTATTTTATAGTGTCAAATTTTCTTGATTCAAACTAATGAGCTCATTCTCTAGTTCATGACCTTTCATTATATCCTATTTCCCAAAGAGTTTTTATAAAAGAGTTCATATCTCATTTGGTGTTTTAGCAGATTTAATGTGAAAAAGTAAGTCAAGAGAAACATAAAAATACAAAAGACCATATGCTTCATCACACCTAATAAAACACTTAATTTTATTTGCATCAAGTGTTGGTTTAGTTTCCATGTTCATATTTATCTTGTGTAAACCTTTGCTCCCTATAAAAAAATGCTATTTAGATTTCCAATTATGATAATTAAATGGAATGAGAAGTGAAACCAAGTTGTGATCCATGATGTAGTGTAATAAATTAAGGTTATAGAGTTCAATGTGAAAAAATATAATAACAAACATTAGAACAACAACCTTATAACTATCATCAATAACCCTCAACAGTATTACAATTAACAATACATGCTCAAGTGATTTATGTCTAACTCAGTCGAGAATGCATCCATGAACAATCTGTGTGATGATTTTATAAATAATGACACATGTGATACTGTAAGCTTTTAGAAAAGAGAGACATCATAATTTGTCAATATTGTATCTGTGAGGAGTACAAGTGAAAAATTTGGGCCAAGCATAATGAAAGAGAATCAAATAATAATTTTGTTTTTCCTATGAGGGGGTTTGACCTTTTATCAAATTGGACCTCACCCTTTGTCTTTGACTAACAATATTAACAAAGGAATGTGACAAAACAATAATTACCCTCCTTGTAAAATGTAATGCCTTACCACTTTAAATAATAAACCCCACCACTTATAATAAACTTCACCTCCACTTGACAATTATTGGGCCTTTTATATTAGCATCCATTATTAAAATTATTTTTTGTAAATTTTTTTAGTGTGGCTTGATCCATAAACTGCCTCCTAATTTGAAAGTTTTATCAAAATTTGATATAACCAATGAGGCTATCCACTAATTTTAACATAGATATAAAAAACATATATTTAAATTTAAACATTTGTCATTTTAAGTTTTGTAGAATTGAAACTCAAAACCTTATGAAATTATGGGATTATTGAAACTATGGGTTGGTGGTTTGAAATGATGGTGTGGAGGCCAATTGGAAGTCCAAAAAAAGGATATATCATGGAAGATAGTCGCATGAAGGGTTTAATAGTGTATAAGAGGTCGTGAGTGGGTTGTTTAAATAGGCAGTTGGATAAATATTGTTTGATTATCGAGAAGTTCACCAAGTGGATAATGGCAGTGTGGAGGAATATTCCAAGCCCTAATTTGAAGATGTAACCTATATATTGTTGAAAACACAAAATCAAGTTGATTTTCAAGTGGTAGTTAATGGAAGCAAGGTAAGAAGCTAACCAATGAATATTAGAAGGATATGGTATTGTGGAAACGTTGAGGACATGCAAACATAAAATAATGAGGATGTTTTAAGTTGAGGGATGTGAAGACTGATGTGAATGCCAATTCCTAGTCCAAATCAATACTATGAAGAGTGGCGTGAATGCATAGATGGCCAAGATCCTAGTTGGGATATATTTTAAGGTGGAGGCTAGGGATTCAAATTTATTAGAGAGTTTTAGGTGAGCATGGTTGATGATTTTCTGTCAATTTATAATGCAACACCATGTGCTTAATATAACATTAGAATTAACTCCCAAGTTGTGGATAGACTAACTATATATCATAGTTGGATGAATGACTATCCCTAGATCTTACCAAATCAAAGTCCTTACATGTATTGACCTATTCAAAAATAACATACACAATGCCTTGATCTAATGTTACAAGAATGAAAATACCAAAAAATATGTTATCCTTACCAAAATTATAATTTAAAACCATCAATTTAATTGACAAGGGAAAATAAAAAAATAAACAAATGAAAATGCATACAAATGTTATATAGCAGTTAGAATCCTTCAGATCATGAAATCAATTTGTATTAGAATATGAATTCATAAAACAACCCAAGATTCCAAAATATAACAAACCAATGATGTTTGTTTAACATCATCTCACTCCGATACCATGAAAGAACTGCCCATGATTGAATTGGTTGTTTGAGCACATGATCTCAAGCTTGTATATGTAGAATGAAAGAGAGAACCTTGTTGTTGACAATTAAATCAAACATGAATAGAACTTAGATAGATTTTATTCATAACTGACCAAACATAGCTTAGAGGAGAGGTACATTTATAATTAAAAGAGGCATAAATCCACATATATTTGGAAATGTGAACACATGCCAGTTTTTAAATAAATAATAAGTACCATGTGCATCATGCCAACATTGGTTGCTAAATTAATAATGCAACCACACCAACCATGTTGACTCTGATTTACACATGTGGGTGCACAACTTAATGAATTAAATATTACACCTAAGTTACTTCATTATTACACCTAATCAATTTAAATACATATGTAGGAAAAACCATAAAAATGGAACAAAAACCTATAACATTTATCAGACAAAGTCTCTAGTGAGCAAGTTGTTTCTTTAAAAGAAGTTGTATTCATTGAGAATGAATGATAGTGACTCTATAGATAAACATATGAATGCTTCAAATAAGATGGTGAGTCAATTATCTTCTATTGAAATTAAAATGAATAAAGATTAAAAGTGTATCACTTTGTTTTTCCTTTGCCCAACTCTTGGGATAGTTTAGTTATGGCAATAACTACTACATCGACATTGAAAATTGAGGACATAGTGGGAACCTTATTATTAGAATAAATGAGGTAGATATCTATTGAAGATTATTAAATAATTGATGTCTTTGTTGTAATATTTCATTACCAATAAATAACTAAAATAAATATGGGACAATCAAATTATAGTGGTAAATCTAAGTCTACATTAAAAGACAAGAGGAAATGTTGAAACTTGGGTAAAATGAGTCATTTCAAGAATGATTACAAATCTAACAAGGTTGAAAAAGGTAATTCATTTGATGATTTATAATTTTTAGAAGAAAATATGTATAGTGATGACTGAGGGGATTTATACTTGACAACTTCAAACTCGCATATATATGATGGTGCATGGTTGATAGACTTAAGTGCCACTTTTCATATGACCTCTCATAGGGAGTGGTTTTGTGAATATGAAAAAATTAACTGAGGTGGTGTCTTTATAGGAGATAATTTGATGTATAATATCATAGGAAAAGGGAGATTTAAGTTGATGTTTAAATATGGAAGGGTTAAAACCCTCCTTGGTTTGATGCACATTCCGAGTTTGACAAGAAACATAATATATGTAAGTAATATGAATGATGCAAGTGTGCTTGAAATTTTTAATAAAGGTAATAATAAGATGGTTCATGGAGAAATGGTACTTGAAAAAAGATTTTATACAAGAACATTATTTAATATTGAAGAAAAATGTGTAAGTGATGAATTTAATAACTATGTGGTGAACAATATTTCAAATCAAGCTCCTACATATTCTGTAGAAAAGATAATGTTGTGGCATCAGAGAATGGGATACATTGTAGATAAATACCTTTGAGCATTAAAATATAAAGGTATGTTGAAAGAATTTCTAATCATCCATTAGAATTTGAGTTTTTGAGCATTGTGTGTTTGGTAAGAGATCTTGAGTGATGTTTCTTAGTAATGCTACAAGATCGAAAGGGATTTTATATTCAGTGCATAATAATGTATTTATACCTGTGAAGGTTCGATCACTAGGGAAATATTTGTATTATGTTTCTTTTATAAAGGAGTAATTGAAAAAAACTTGGGTTTATTATATCAAGGATAAATCCAAGAATTTTAATAAGTTTAATGAATTTAAATATCTTGAAAAGCAGATAGAGAAGAAGATTAAGGTCTTAAGGAGTGAAAATGGTAGATAATATTTCTCTAATGATTTCAATTAGGTCTATAAGGAATATGGATTAGAAAGAAAAATAACATATCCATATATACCAAAACATAATGGAGTTTCATAAAAAAAGAATATAATTTTGATGGACAAGGTGAGAAGCATGCATAGTGCTGTAGGATTGAAAAGAAAGTTTTAGGTAGAAGCATTCACAACTACTTTCTATTTGATCAATAGACCACTCACATCATCCCTGATTGATAAAAATCTACATGAAACATGTAATATTAATAAAACCTTTCTAAACTATCTTAGATTTTTTGGTTGTGATGCTTATATGTATATTCCAAAGGAAAAAAGACTAAACTAGACAGGAAAGCAACAAAGTGTATCTTTACTAGATATGATATTAGTGTAAATGGATATAAGCTATGGAATATTTAAATGAAGAATAATATTTAAAATTGAAATGTTATATTTATAGAGTTTAAATGGGTTCTAAAATATGAATGACAACTAAAAGATGAACCTAAACATATTTAGATTGAAGAAAAAGAGGGAGAACAAGTGTTTGAATTTAAAGTAACTATAAAAGATGAACTAGAGCAAGAATTTCAAGAAGAAGATTTATATGGAGATTAAAAATAAGCTAAGGAAGAGGCATTAGAGGATGAAAAATAAAAAATATAGTCTTGAAAAGATCAAATTAGGTGAGAATATCACCTAATAAGTATGATCCCCTTGTTTTCCATTCTGCATTTGTTTTATCAGTTTTGTCTGATACTAATGAAGACCCAAAAAATGTAAAGGAAGATTTCACCTCAAAATAAAATAAGCCTTAGAAGAAGGCTATGGATAAATAGATGTTGTTCTTAGATAAAATCAGGCATGGAATTTGGTAAAACTACCTATTGGAAGAAAACATGTTGGTTACAAATGGGTATTTAAGAAGAAGTACAATGCATATGACAAAATGAAGTATAAATATCAGTTTGTAGTAAAGGGATTATATCATAAAAATATAATTTATTTTGGTGATATTTTTTCTCCTATTTATAAATTACACTTAATTAGATTTATTCTAGTTATTTTTGTTGCTTTTGATTTGTAAATAGAATAGATGGATGTAAAGGCAATTTTTCTACATGGTAAGTTTGAGGAGAAAATATACATGATGCAACCAAAAATATTTTAGATAAATGGAAGTGATGATTTGGTGTGCATGATAAAAAATTATCTATAGGGCTTGAAGCAATCACCAAGAATGTGGAACTAAAATTTTGATAGTTATGTGTTGAGACTCGGGCTTAGAATAAGCAAATCTGATACCTGTGTTTATTTTAAACTTGAAGGTAAAATTTTTATCATCATAGTTTTGTATGCAGATGACATGTTATTTATTTGTAATAATAATAAAATGATAATCCACTTTAAGTCTAAATTATCATCTCAATTTGGTGTTAAGGTTCTTGGTGTTAAAAATATTTTTTGGACATGGAAATTAAAAGAGATTGGGTAAATAAATAATTTTGGTTAAATCAAAAGAAGTGTGTTGAGTTGATACCAAAAACGTTTAAGATGAAAGAAAGTAAGCATGTCAGTAATCCTTTTTTGATTGGTAAAAAACTATTTATTAAACCTTGTCCAAAGACATAACATAATATTATGGACATTTCTCAAGTCCTATATGATAGTGATGTTGGAAGCTTAATGTATGTAATGGTTTTTACCAAAATTGACATTGCTCATGCAATAGGAGAAGCAAGAATATTTTTATGTGAAATCAAGGAAATGAACATTGGATAATAATAAATAGGATATTTAAGTATTTATGCAAGGGTACCTGAATATGTAATCTGCTATCAAGGTAATCCTATGAAAGAAAAACATTAAATTTACATTATTTTATGGATTCAGACTAGGCTGGATATATTGAATGCTAAAGATATACCAATAGGTATGTGTTCAACTTGTTTGGTGGAGTTGTAAGTTGGATGAGATTTATATATCCACCATAGAACCAGAGTACATGGTAGCTACATAGGTAAGTAAGGAAGCATTTTAATTTCAAAGGTTAATTTCCACTGTAGGGTTTATTCAAAATGTTGTAAGGATAGATTGTGACTTTCAAAGTAAAATTTTTATAGAAAAGAATCATTAGTATCACTCTAGAATGAATCACATTGATTTACAATACCATTTTGTAAGGGAAATGGTGGAGGAAAATGATACATTGTTGGAAAATATAGACATATGTGATAATGTTGTTGATTTGGTGACAAATGTTGTGAGAAGTGAGTAATTTTCTTGGTATAGAAAATCAATGGGCATAACTACCCATGGACCAATTTTGACCCCCAAGGTCAAAATGTCAACCCCTATAGATGAGAATTGAGTGTCATGTTTTACTAACCTTGTTCATAGTTTTTCATACCTTATTATTCTTCAAAAAGTCTTCATAAAGCCTTATTTGTATTGTTTAAGGTTTATTTGGGAAAATTGAGGTAAGATCTTATTATGGTCTCATAGTGGTCTAACCATGACATGGAGTGATGAAACTTGGTTAAGTAGTGTCATAGGTTTTTAGGTGTCCTTTAAGGTGTTTTCATGCCTTAATCAAATTCAAATAATATTTCATGCATGTTTGGAAACTTTAAGGTTCTTTTGTGGACTTTAAGGTAGTGTTTTATAAGGAAAAAATATTTTTTTGGATAATTTTCATTATGTCAAATATCCCCAAGTGAAAAATACATACAAGACACTTTCCAAGGACCTTGGAGTAGTTACATAACTGGCACACTTGTCAACAAGTCAAATAAAAGTTAGAATCTTGGATTTCAATGCTTTAGAAGGAGTTCTACTCACTTGTACAAACTTGTAAAGATAAATTTTAGTAAAAAAACATTATAGAGGTGTCTCTTAGGATTCTAAAAGTCAAAATCATACATAGAAGGAAGTTTTAGGTCTCAAAAGTGCAAACAATTCTCTCTCTTCCATCGCTCTCTTCACAAGTTCATGAAGGCCATTTTCAAATACATGGTATAGGCTATACACGTAAAATTTAAGGATGATATTTTGTGGGAATCATATGTGATTAAAATTAATGGCATTGGTCATCTGATTTAGCTCCTTATCTTTATGAAAATTTGTTAAGGAGCTAAGGTGCTTTTTTAAGCTAAAATTCCCAAAGGCTGAGTTTTGTAAAATTTTCATGCAAGTGTGAAATTGTTGGATACATTAAATTAATTGGAAAAGATAATCATAGGTCTGAAGAACCATACTACACATTCATCCATCAGGTTTACACGTGTGGGAAACCATTTGGCAAGGAAAACTACTCTCTTGAAAAGTTTGCAGAGTGATGATCATAGTTTCTATTTGTCCCATGTTTTTCAATGTCTGAGGTGATGAATGAAGGTTACATACCATAGTCTCATTCCAATTGAAGCCCTAAATCTCCATCAACAACTCTCCATGTTGATCTTAACACCATTCTCTTCAAGCAACTCACAATGTTCTCTCATTTTGATGACTGTGAATATGACTGCTTGCATAAGAATGATTCAAAGAGGTTTAGTGTGTATTTTAAAAGGAATTTGAATGTTTTGACTTATTGATAAGTTTTTGGAGACAATTAAGGAATGTATAATTCTTAATAGGTCATGTTGACATCTTTTCAAAGTCCAAATCATAAAGAATGCATACCTATATGTTTACAGACTTGTAAGACTGCATTATATTCTCATGTGAAGTACACTAAAATGTGTCTCAAGATTAATTTTAAATCCTAATTAATGAATAAAATTTGTTAACCATATACTTGGATAAGCATCAAATATTGATGTAAATGTGGTTTTCAAACCTAAAGTCAATAGATACAATAACTACCTATCGGTAGACCTAGAGGCTATAACCCTGTAGGTCCTCATTTTGGACAAAGGATATTTGATTCATTAAAAGAAGGTTGAGTTGGGAACATAACTCAGTGAGAATGAGATAGTTCACAAACCAATAGACACATAAGTGATTAGACAATAAAATGAGGGTTAAGAAGATTGGGTATGCAAATCTAATACTCATACACTAGCCTATGTATGAGGGTAAAAGGCAAGAAAGTTCAAAGATGCCATAAATGCTAATATACTTGTTATAATAGTGAGAATGAACTTAAAAAGAGATTAGGATTCTTTCAAATTGCCAATGACCCTAATTGAAGAAGGTTAATTTTCAAAGTCTAATACCTAAAAAGTTTTTAGCCATCATCTAAAGTCATACTATGGAAAGAGAGTGTATGTTGTGTAAATATGTAGGTTTTCTAGGTGAAAAGAAAGGTTCTAAGTTGCCAATATAGTGATAATGGTGTTTTATTGATCAATGGTTTATGCTAGAACCTTTAACTCCAAAATACATCTAAAGTTAGATTAATATAGTTAATTTCATGACCACTTATACTTGTATATGTTCAAACATGAAAAGAAGGGCATGTGTTTGTTAGAATACAAGAATTTGATGAAGTTGAAAAGGGTCAGTGAAAGGTCATGAATCCTCTGTATTTTAATGAAGTGTCTAATGAGTCTCAATAGAATTCTCATCTCCTAAAACATAGTTAAGACTTTAAAGAGTGACACCTGTAGCCACATTGAGAAGGTACAATGACAGTGTGTGCTTAGGAAGATGCAATGTTTTGGTTAGTGTGAAGAAGAGTAAAAAATGGTAACCAAGTCATCATAATTCAATCCCATGACATAATTTGTTGGTTCATGTCCATCACTTTAATGAACAAAGCTCAAGAACTTAGACCCCTCTCTAATGGCTTGCTTGCAACTCGAGAGACATCATTTTTCACTTAGAACATTCATAATAATTTGAATGGGAGCCAATGGTGTTTTCAGGTGGTGGAGGGGTCCCTTAAATACAATCCTATGTAATTAGGAGAGAGAAATATGATATGTTCTTTATGAACAATCCTTAAGAACATAACATGCCTAAAACCCTCCTAAAATCCTAATAGTGACCAGTTAAGAGAGATGGACTAATAAATCACATGAGATGACCAAATTTTCTCTTAAAACCTATTGGAAATTTTTGATTACTCTAAGTGTATTCTTCGTGAGAAATTTTTATGTACTTGCAGTTGTATGGACTGTAATAAATGCACTAGTTTGTATGATTTTTAGTGTTTTTCAAGGGTTTTGAGCAATGGATACTTTCCAAATATTGTAAGAGGTTACTCGAGATGTATTTAATCTATTAAATCTAAAAAATATTCATATAACATTTTTTAAATGGTCAAACAAATCTCATTTTCCGAGGCAGTCCTCAACATGCCTAAAAAGAGATTAAGTTGCAAAGTCATTTCATGGTTCTCATACTTCCATAGGGTATCAAGACCTAAAATTTTACTTGTAGGTTGGTGATATCCTAGGTAAAGTTAATCACATGTTTTTGGGTGGTTTCACATGTGTGAGAGATATCTAGAGTAGAAAATTAGGCTTTTAGGCAAGGAGGCCTAATATAGAGAAATATAGAAAAAGACACTTCCACTCAAATTTTGGACCTAAAAATTGGCATGGAGCTATAAAGCCATATTGGGTCCTAAAATATTGCCTTATATTTTCATTATTATCTATACACTTCTCTACACAATGATGTTTTCATGATTTTAGAGTTACAAAAAAAATAAGCCTAATTGGAGCTTTTGGTGTAGAATGAGTTCTTGGGGTTAATTTAAAACTTCAAAATGAGTTTTTTTAGGTCTAACATGATTTTAATATTCCATACATGGATATATAACAAGTTGGATAAATGAATTCAATTTTTGACACTTGTAAGTGAGATTGGCCTAGTGAAATCAAGAGACTTCTAGACACCTAGCAAGAGAATGAAGTGATGTGTCAAAGAGAACCTTTAGAAATTAATTGAAAGTGTAAAGATAATATAAAATATGTAACTCAACATGAGATAATCATCAATAAGTCCACTTTTCATTCCACAAGCCAAGGTAAATGGCAACTTTAGAGAGCTAGGCAAGGTGTCAAGCAAAGTTTGAAGCTTCCACGCCACTTGGAGTAGAAGAACATCTTCAAAAGACTAACACTTATTTTTGAGGAACTAATGGGTTATTTTAAAAATCATTTATTATTATAACTCCTTTTGGACACCTCTGTCTCTCTCTCTATCCCCTATGTCCTTCTTTTCTTCTTCTATCATGATCCAAAACTCAGAAGTTTTGATTGACAGATATTTCAAGAACACAAAAATAACACAATAACAATGAATTCTCTGAGAAGAGATTTTTTATCACTCAATATTTCAATACAACTATATGCTTATCTCTAGGAAGAGATATCTGATTTCTATTTGAGGTTACATCTTCATTTATACACATTTTTAAAGTAGGAGGAGGATGCAGAAGGTCACCAATATCAAGGGAGATTAAGTGGTTCAACTTCCACAATTTAAAACAATATAGAGTTTGAGGAATTACTATTTTTAAAAACTTACTATTTTTAGACTATACTACTAAAATTAAAATTTGTGAAACTTTAATTGTGGCATTCTCATTCTTAGCTTTCTAACAGTTCAAATGGGGAGTCAATTGGAGCTACAGTGTAAAAGTTATGATTCCCAAAAATTCCATCATCAATTGGGGTAGAACCATCACCCAAATTATCACATGAATTATTATCTAGATCATTCCTCCCTCCTTGAGAAGTAATTATCCCCATTGATTCAATATTCCTCATTAGGTATGGTAGTTGTGTCTTAATTTGATTCTCTGTGAGCCACTCACCTTGGTGGCTAAGTTGGCCCCTTTTGACCACCTAATAATGTGGAATAGAGCACCCTCTTGTTGTCTTCATCCAGGTGTCCACAATCTAATCCTCCTCCACTAGAGCAAAACTCTACAGATCAAGCTCATCAATGTCTAGTTGTTCTGCTACGACTGAAGTGTCTAACAGATGTGGATGATATGGTTTGAGTAGTTCCACATTGAATATTGGATGCAGACCAAGGTAGGCTGGTAGGTTCAACTCAAAATCATTTTCTCTAAATTTTGTGGTGATGGTGTAGGGACCAGATCATAGAGGCCAAATTTTTTTGTGTGGGCCTAAAAGTCATTCCTTTTGAAGCTGCAACCAAACATTTTCACCCACAAAAAAATGGTGTGTAATCCTATGTTTGTCATGGCATTGCTTATACTTCTTATTTATGTTCTCCAATATGTCATGAACTTGCTACTGGATGTGTTGCATTTATTCAATGAACTTTGTTTCTTTTGCTACCTCAGATCTCCCATGAGGTGTGTATTCCATGGTGGAGAATGGAATGGCTTTATCAAGTGGTGCCATAGGTTGGAACCTAAAGCATACTTGGAATGGACTGTGCTTGGTCGAGTTGTGCAAGGCCCGATTGTATGCATGTTGTATGAAAATAATCCTCTCATCCCATGTGCATGGATGTTTAGAGTGATACATCCAAATCATGTGACCAATTAAGTGGTTCACAACTTCTATATGACCATCAGTCTATGGATGGAAGGCTATGGACTTCATCAGCTTGGTATCCATCATCTTCCATAGAGTGGACCAAAATATGCTCAGGAACTTGCTATCTTGATCTAAGATAATGGACTTGGGGGGACCAAAATGGAGCCATACATGACTAAAATATAGTTGAGCAGTTTTTTTAGTAGATATATTTTTCTTATAATCAATCATGATAGTCATTTTTGAAAAATGATCAACTACAACAAAATAATAGTCCTTGACATGTTTTGAAGTGGGGAAACCTGAGAGAAAATCCATTGAGATAGATTTTCAATGCCTGGTTGGTTCTAGAAATGGCATGTATAATCCTTACTTCTTATTTGTTGTCTTGGCTATCACACATGGGGTGCAATATTTGAGGTACCTTTCACATCCTTTCACATATGGGGCTAGTAGAAGTGTTTTTAAAGAACTACTAATGTCTTTTCTACACCAAAGTATCCAATTGTCTAACTAAAATGTGCTTTAAAATATCATCTTCTATTGCTCTATAGCTAGAACACAGATGTGCCCTCTATGACAGAGGACATTATCTTGTAAATAGAAATAAAAAACACGTTTATCTTCTTAAAGAACCTAATATGTATTAGCAAAGGCAGGATCTACTTCATATAGAGCACCCTAAGTGGCAGTCTCATGTCTGCATAGGTCAAGAACTATTGTGAGTACAATAATTACTGGGTGGCTTAGACAATCTATGACCATATTTGAGCTCCCATTTTTTGTTTGATTATCAGATAGAATTATTGTAGATATGTGGCCCACTTTTGGTGCCTCTCATTTCATAGTTTGCTTTATGTCTGGATGAATTCTAATGGTTTATGGTCAGTGTGGATGGGTGTTTCTTTCCCCAAGATGTAATGTTTCTATTGTTTGCATACTTGCATAATGGCATATAACTCCTTATCATATGTCAAGTATTTCCTGACTATATCAGTGAAAGTTTCATTATGATATGAAATAGGATGATCATGTTGTATGATGATAACTCCCATGGCATATTTAGATGCATCTATCATCAACTTGAAAGGTTGATGCAAATCCGGGAAGGTAAGAACAGGGGTTGAGAAAAGTCTATTCTTCAAATTCTCGAATTCCCTTTATTGTATTTCACCCCACTGAAATGTATCTTAGCTCCTCCTTTAGTCACTTGGGTTAGTGGCCAAGTAAAGTGTGAAAATCCAAGAACAAACATGTGATATAAATTTGAAAGACCCAAGAACCTACGAAGTTCTATGAGGGTGTTTGGTATAGGCCATTCTTGAATAACCTAAATCTTCTCTAGATCGACATGGAACCCTTCCCCATTCACAATGTACCCTAGGTACAGAATTATTTTCATCCTAAATGTGCATTTGTCAAGATTTATATACAACTTGTGCTCCTAAATAATTTAAAGCACCTTACGAACATGTTGTAGATGTTATTCCCATGTTCTATTTTAGATGAGTATGTCATCTAGGTAGACAACCATAAATGAGTTGGTGAAGGGTCGTAAGATGTCATCCATCATCCTCATGAAGGTTGCAGGTGCATTAGTTAACCCAAAAGGCATAACCAACCATTCAAAGAGCCCCTCCTTAGATTTTAATGTAGTCTTATAGACATCAGTGGGATCAATGGGAATTTGATGATAGTTAGATTTGAGATCAATTTTGGTGAAGAACTTTGCACCACAGAGTTGGTCCATCAAATCATCAATCCTGGGGAGGGGGTAATGATTCTTCATAGTGATTTTATTTAGGGCTCTATAGTTAATACAAAGCCTCCATGTTCCATATTTCTTTGCTGCTAGGACAATCAAGCTACCATAGGGTGAAGACCTTGGCCTGAAGTGACCCTTTTGGATCAATTATTGAATCTATCTTTTTATCTCATCAATCTCCAAAATTGATCTGTGATACACATGATTGTTAAGAAAAGGTGATCCTAGAATCAAATCAAAAGAATGTTTTACCTGGTAGTCCAGTGTAACTCTTATGGGTGACTTGAATAAGTCATCATATTCTCTTATGATTTGTCCTAACTACTTTTATTGTTGTGTTGATTGTGTAGTTAGGACTACAACATCAGCCTTCTTAGATTTCTATGGTTTGACCACCATGACAATTAATTGCTTTGTCTTCTCCACCAATCTCTTACATTTCTTGACACTAATCAGGGAGACAGATGTGGGATGTGGTACCTATAGTACCCTATAGCATCGTGTTCCAAGAGTGAGGGTGATTCTTCAGGTTCATGATTCATAGATGCCATGTCGATCATACATGAATGGATGACCAAGGAGTACATCACAAACATCTAGATTAACCACATCACACAAGACTTCATCTTGGAAAGGTTTTATTGCATATGAAAGAAGACACTAATGGGTGGCATGGAGGTCTCTCCCAGGGCTCAACCATATAATACTGTATGGCTTTGGGTGAGGCTTCATGGATAGATTTAGACTTTTCACAACTCTAGCAGAGATTAAATTCTTTTGGCATCCACTATCAAGAATGAAATGTAAAGGCTTACCTTTTACCTATAATTTGGAGTGAAACAACCTTTCCTTATCATCTGGCCTTTCATCATAGGTCTATGATGAAGAAATGATGGTACCAAGCTCAACATCTACAATCTCTTCTTTTTCCTCTTTGACTGTAGGTTGTGTATGAGACAGAGCAGTAGATGTCGAGTATTGTGACTCAAAAAGTAGTGACTTGATATCTCAACATTCTTCTTTGGAGTGATTTCTAGTTTTATGTTAATCACACCATTTTTTAGTCTTCCCCTTCCAGGGTTTCTTATCTCAAAACTCCTTTTGCTTCCAATTTTGGCCTCATGTTTGACCTTCATTATCACTTTTCCATTTTGAAGGCTGAATCTTCATATTCTTTCTTCCATGCTTATGTTCAATCTTCACTATGAACTTGTATGCCTCATTGAGCGTTTCCAAATTGAGGAGTTCTATTTCCCCCCATATGTACCATTGTAGTCCACCATGATATTTGAGAGTCTTATGTTCCTCACTTTTTTGGATGCCTAATCTTGCAAATATAGAATGAAAAATATTAGTGTAATCTTGAATCGATTGGTCCTTACCTTGGCAAAGTTATTGCCACTGTATGTACAAATCATCATATACTCCAATGGGATAATATTATTCCTTTACCACTTCCACAAAATCATCCTAAGTAGGTTCCACCTTAAGGCCAATGTCGTCTATATTGAACCTCTTTTGTACACTTCCCACCAATTTTTTGCAGGGAATGATGCTTTCAAAAGAGCAAAAGTGATATTTTCTCCATCAGTGAATTTATTTACAAAAAAGTAGGAAGACAATTGATCGAACAAATTTTCTACTGCATCAGCATTGATTTTGCCTTCAAATGTAGGGATATCAAAATTCACCTAAACCTTTAAGGGTGTTGGGGCACTGAAAGGATGTTCCATGGATGAGGATTTAGGAAGTGCAGATGAGGCACTAGAATTTCCCATCGAGAGTTGTTGGAGAATTTGGAAGAATTGTTGTAGCATCTATGCTTATTGTCATTATATGGATTTATTCACCATTTCCTTGAAGGGATTAGATGTCTCGGTGTCATCCACCATTTGAAGTCATTTGGAGTGAATAGGTGGATAGTTTGGAAGCTCTGTTGTTTTCCACCCAAGCTTCTTATAGCCTGACCTCATCCTCAGGATCATACACTCTCAAGACAAACCACTCTGATACCACTAATCTAAAACATAGAAGTTTTTATTGATAAATATTTCAAGAAAATTAAAATAACATAGTAACAATGAATTATCTAAGAAGAGATGTTTTATTACTCAAGATTGCAATACAACTATATGTTTATCTCTAGGAAGAGATGCCTAATTTCTATTTTGGGTTACATGTTCATTTATACACATTTTAAAAGTAGGAGGAGGATGTGGAAGGTCACCAATATTGAGGGAGATTAAGTGGTTTGACTTCCATGATTTAAAACAATATAAAATTTGAGGAATTACTATTTTTAGACTGCAATACTAAAATTGAAATTTGGGGCACTTCTATTGGGTTTTTAGGGTTCAAAAACCACTAATCAGAGCTATTTTCTATCTCACTATGTTATATTCATTCTTATCTTTCCAATGGTTCAAACGGGGAATCAATTGGAGCTATGGTGCAAAAGTTATGGCTCCCAGAAGTTTTGTTATCAATTGGGGTAGAACCATCACCTGAATTATTGCTTGAATTATTGCCCAGATCATATCACTTTCTATATATATTAACCTTAATTTGATAATATTGTATCCTCCACCTGGGTAGGGTGAATCCCTTCCCATTTTAATCCTTTTATCAATAATAGTAATATATTTTTACCTTCTCCATGAACTCGTTTCAATATGTATGCTTGATTAGTTGATCTTGTTAAGTGATAGTTTTACTTGCTTGGCATGCTTGTCCTTGTTTACCATTCATGTTCAGATTGAATCCTTTTTGTATGTCTTTAAAAATTTTCAAACTGAGTGTGTATTTTTTTATTGAGTTATCTTCTCATTAGTGTCATGTCATGAGCTCTTGACTAGTCCTCCTAGATCAAGTTTACTTCACAAATCTTCATGAGAAACATTGATGTAGAGAGGCAGATTTAGATTAGTGTCATGTGTAGCTTAGTCTCTTATTTGAATTATAATTTTAGTTGGTTGTTAGTGGTCAAATAATATTTGATTCATCACCTCTATTAGAGTAGGTTTCTCTCTCTTTTCCTAGCAAGTGGTAGATTAATGTTTAAACCTAAGTGATTCATCAAGGGGAGCTATCCCTTCAACCTATAGATTTATTTTTCCAATAGGGTACCCATAATATTGAGGTATTTTTATGTTACATAAAATTTGTAAGACTTGAACTACCTTCCAAAGGGTGCAAATTTGATTGATAGCACTACCATTAACTGTTAAAGATATAGCCATCTGGCCCCCTATGAAAAGTATTCAAAAAATGAGAGATTATTAGAAATGTGTTTTATATTTTCCATATTTTTTTGGTACCCATATTTTTTGGACCCAAGGTTTCGGTACCTATGGTTTTAGTACCATGGTTTTTGTTCCCATGGTTTATCTATTGATGTGCCTATATATACTTGCACATACAATAAAGGAAAAATAGAATTCAGTAGTGCATTTTTTAGAAATAAATGGTAGGATCTTAAAAAATAACATTGAAATAAAATAAAATAATGAATAAAATAAATGTATTACATCAACAACAAGTCATAAAGAAAACACAAGACACAAGTTGATAAGTGGGAAAACTGATAAATGAAATAAAATATCAGGTGTATTAAGAAGGATTGCAAAACAATATTATCCAAGTAAAATCTTAGTAAAATAAAAGAGAGATAAAAATAGGAATGAGCTTCAAGCCAAAATCAAGTTTCTCAATATGTACTTGTGTATAATGAGAGAGAAAATGACTCATTATTTAAATCTATAAAGAAAGATAGATTATTTGCACAACCTTCTTAGTGTGCGCTAAGTGCCCCTAAACTCCATAAGGTGAGGTATAAGTGTGTAACAAGTGTGGAGGGAGTTACAAGTCACCTAAAAAATGACACCTCATAAAATATAGATTATGTGAATTAAAAATTCGCATAATAAAGAAACCTACACACACCTAAAATGACTTAGGATAAATTAAGTGATCTCAAATAAGATTAATCTCTAATAGTCCCCCTTAAACTTAATTTTGGATTAAAAAATTAGAGAAAACCTTAAAAATAAATAATGGAGTTGACATAAGATACTCCCGCTTGATGGTAACTTATTTTGAGAGGAATTATAAAAGTTACATTGATTTGAGAGAATAAATAAGAGTAGGTGTCACCAAGAAGATGCAAGGTGAAGGGTGTGATTGTCGGCAATATCCAATAATCCTTTTTGGAAAAGAATGGTCAATTCACATTGGAACAAAGACCAAAAAATAAGGAGATGGAAAAAATGATCCACTGTACTTGTAAAATAAATGCTTACATCAATATTTATATTAAGGAAATAATTAGGCTATAAAAATATGATCAACATAATATTAATGTAATAAAAGTAGATATAATACAAGGTAAAATGAGCAAAAGACAAGTTCCATAACAAAGTGCATAATCCTAGACTAAAAAAGAAGTTAGTTGAAAAAAATTAGCTCTAAACAAAATATTTTTCCTTGACAACTTATAAGAAGAAGTAAGCACAAAAAATAAGAAATGTAGGAAATTGAAATTTTAAACTTATAAAAAGGGAGACAAAGAAGTTGTGTCATGTTTCACAAAAGATATCATACTTGAATCAATTGAGAAATTATCAAAATGAGATACATCAATTTAGTCTCGATATGATGCCATAGATTTATGAATCCAAAAATAGTTTAAAATTTGAATTAAGTGTTTTAGTGGTTCTCTAAAAATGTAATAGGTCACGATTTGTTTTACCACAAGAGTATAAGGATATAATTTCAAATGTTTAGTAATAACATGTTCATGTTTACCACAATGCTTACAAATTTTATAATTTTTAACTAAATGATGAGCACAAGAAGCTTTATAACCACAAGAAGTTTTATGAGACTAAAAAATGCTATGATGCAATGTCTATCGGTGAGGGGAACAATCTGATTTCAAATCACCATTAAAAGCATTACAACCAAGCCCTGAAAAATTTGCATTGGTTTTAAATAAAATGGGCTCATTATTATTTTTTTCATAATTTTTAAGACCACCAGTAAAATAACCTATTGATTGCATAGTTTTTAAACCAAGGTTAGAAACATTATGTTGTAAAATAATACACTCTTTAAGAGACAAACAATACACTCTTTAGGAGACAATGCAATAATTTTTAAATTTACTAGTTTAAGAGCTTTAAAAAAACCATTTTATTGGAATGTGAGGATTTAGAGAAACTAAAACTTTGTAAAAAGTGAATTTTGTTTGAAATAAATAAAAGTCAAAAGAGTTCAATACAAAAATAATACTAAAAAATTTAGCCAAGGAAATAGTTTAAAATTTTATATAGGTACATTAATATTATATTTTAATTTGCACAACAAAATTAAAAAAAATACGTATTTTGAAAAAGTAATGGTTACAGTTTTTAAATTTTCTCCTAAAGGGCGAGATGAGTTTTCTCAAAAGTTTTAAACTTATTCTCAGCATAAAAATGAACAAACCAAGAAAAAATTAGAAAAACTTACATTGTAAATCAATGGATACAACCTTTTTCTTTGATGGGTTCAAAAGAATATATTTAAAATGCCAAGATTGAATAAGATGATGGCTTGCAAAGCATCATAAAAAAAATAACCAATAATAGAGTTAGATGCATGAAAATAAAAAAAACTAGATATAATCATTGAATTAAGTAAGAGAAATGACGGAAGATCCAAAAAAAAAAGTGTCAAAAAGCTATATTTCTCTATCCAAAAACTTACAAAAAATCAACGTTAAAATTAACTTGATCTGGTACCATGTTAGAAATAAATGATATGATCTTTGAAAATAATGTTGAAATCAAGTATAAGAATGCACAAAAGAAAGGTATCACCTCAATAACAAGCCACCAAAAGAATGAGAGACGCAAGTTGATAAGTGGGAAAACTAGTAAATAGAAAAAAAACATGTGTATTAAGAAGTCTTCCAAAACAATATTCTCCAAGTACAATATTAGTAGAAGAAAAGATAATGAAAAAGAAAAATGAGACTCAAACCAAAGCGAGTACATCTCAAGATGTACGTGTGTAGAATGAAAGAGGAGAGCTCTCATTAAATAGAGCTAGAAAGAAAGATGAGTTACTTGTAGAGCCTTCTTAGTATATGTCAAGTGTGTATAATGCTCATACGGTGAGGTGAAGTATGTGACAAGTGTGAATGGAGTTACATGTGACATGTAACTCCAAGATTTCCTAGAAAAGGACAAAATAAGTTTGATACCACATAAAATCTAATTATGTGAATTTAAAATTCACATAATAAAGAAATCTACAAACACCTAAAATGACTTAGGATAAGCTAAGTGAACCCAAATAAGATTAATCTCCAACATCCTTATTTTAATGTCAATAGTTAGGTTAATACAATAAAAGAGTTATTGTGTAGTGTTTTTTACTCAAAATGGTTTTCCTAATAAATTTGTGTGTACTATGTAATCTTGTGTACATTCCATTTATTCTCTTATTAATTGAAAGATTTTGTTAGTATTGTTCTCTTGTTTCAGTTTATCAAATCTATTTCTCTTCAAAATTAAAATAATATTTTCCTTTATGACCTTGAAAGGGACTATGAGAAAGATGTATTTAGTTAGTATATTCTATTTTTTAACCAATTTGACCAAATTTTCACTCAGTACCTTTATATCTAGTAGGATGAGTGTTTAATATATTCACATTTGGGTGCCATAGTTGATATTTCAAGATATTTGTAATATAAATGAGCAATTACAATTTCAATCCTTTTAGTCAATTATTTTTATCGATGTAAATGACCCATTTTATTTCTCATTTCTAGAATCAATTTTCATGGTAATCTACAGTTTAAAAGTTTTCATTGCTTAAAACATTAGTGGCGAGTATATAATTTTATTTAGTTTTTGCTTTATTATTTTACCATTTCATCTACTTTATACATTTATTGGTCATGTCTAAATTCTTCTTTTACTATTTTATGCCTTTCAATGATGTTACCAATTACATTTTATTTTTATTTTGGTTTCTTACATGATCGACAATATTCTTATTCATTTTCAGATTTACATGTAAATTATAGCAAGATGGTTTTCATGTGAAGAAGTTATTTTTATATATGGTAGTGTTCTTGATAGTGTTATACTCACATTGTAGATAAGGTTTTTAAGTTTGAATTGCATTTAGCTACTCTATTTTCTCTGAGTCAGACTTCAGTTTTTAAAGTTCACTTGCAAAATTTGAAAAATAGCATCAATACTTGCAGAAGGTATTGTTGGAAAGGTCTATGAGATGTCCATTCAACATGCTGATAATGAGGTGTTTTTAGTCGTGAATTTTACATAAGACTTTGAATTCTTGAAAAATAAAATTGAGAAAATAAATTATTTTTTAAATAATGTTGGTGAACACCACCCTAAACAAAAGGAGTTTGTTAAATTATTTCTCTAGCCAAATATTATAGAAATCATGATTTGTTGGTATCATATAATAGAGAAGTTGTGATCTGATCGATAATTATTATCATGTTTCAAGCCACCTCTTAGGCTCATCACCAGGGCAAGAATAATGCTGAGAAGGGTCTCATAACTTAACTAGAATAAATAAATGAAATAGTTTATAAAAAATCATATGAAGCTGACATAACGTGATATTATTTTTTGATTAATGGAAGCCAAAACTGACTAATTAATAATCCATCATCTCGATTTAGACAATTTTTAGTTTTTAACAATTTGGATGGCTTATTTTATTCTCTTCTTGGACCAATTATCAACTTTTGCCAAAGTTTTAGAGCCCACAAAGCTAATGAGATATTTAATATTATGATAATGCTCTGTTAATGTTGATTTGTGAGATATACTATGTCGAAGGTCAGCATTATGCTCTTTAATCCTTGTACTGATTATTCTTCTGGTCTCACCAATGTAGGATTTTTTACAAGCGCATGAAATTTTATAAACCCCCTTATGTGATTTAAGGTCAATGGGATATTTTACCGATTTAAGGAATTTTATAATGTTATTGGGTAGTGAGAAGGTAGTGCTAATAATTTTTTTCTTCAAATATTTTGTAATTTTATCTATAACGCCTTAAATGAAAGGTAGGAACACCTTTTGTTCTTATATGTTACTATCATTGAAATACCTTTGATTTATCCTTTGTTGAAAGGATAACTAAGGAAGAGGTTAAAGGAAGGTGGGCAAGATTGGACAAAAATCAAAGCTATCAATCTATAGTGAATATAGTTAGTAACATGTATACAGTGTAATCTACTTAACCTTTAATTGTGTTCAGGGTGTAACCTATAATACTAATCAACAAAATATTCTTATGTTGTGATTGTGTATATAAAAAATCAAATGCAATTGTTATATATTTATTTTTAAAAATATATACTATAGCCGACATAACTAAATTATAAAATAAAAATATATTATAGCGAATATAAATAAAACTTATACATCTATCCATCCCCCCATACACACACAAATAAATAGTTCTCTAAAATATTTACAAAAAATATATTATAAATAAAAACTAATTATCGTAATGAAAAATAAGAGCAAATCAAATTGAATTGAAAAATAAAGCGCAAAATAAAATTATCTATATTGTAAAATTTATTTGTGAACTATAATGCATCTCATATGAATTGTAATCATTAATGTTATTCAACGTTGTTCTTGAAAAGTAAATTTGTCAGGGTTTAGAAGTTCATCTTTGTAAATGGCATGACATGTCTATTTTGAGTTTCTTTTAATGAATGGATGATTATAGTCATTAAATGTCATATGTAATTTATACACATGCCTAAATGTTATTTGATATATTTACTAATCATGTAGCATGCATAGCTTCCTTACTATAGAAATTTATTTTCACTGATTTTGGATGAAGACCGATTGTATTTTATCCCCCCTTCAAGTTTTGTCACACATTTAACTTTTGCGACATATTTAACATGAATAAATTCTATCATGCGACCGAAATATACAACATTAAATTGTTAACCTTCCTTATTTATCATTTTTTTTGGTTTAGATTAAAAATATGTTTGAAGGGGAATCCTACAAAAATTAATCCCCATAATCAAATCCATGCTTCCTTTATTAATCACCATATAGAGAGAGAGCATATATTTTATTTTATTATAACTATAATATATATTATACTCATAATAACAATGATTAATTAATTCAAATTGAGAAATATAAATATATTGAACTTACTACTAGGTAGGAGTAGGATAAATTAAAGTTCTTGGTGGGAAATGAGACATTGACTTTGTTGCAGGGATGTTTCAAGTAGGAGGATTTCCCAACCCCATTCGATGATGTAGCCAAATAAATTATTAGATATGTCATGCTAGATGTTAGATACAAAGTCATGCATTATTATCATCTCCCCTTCCTAAATTACATGAGGCATCATATTCCAATAAGCATTCCATTCTACATTTTACATTTTCTAGAGCATTCTATGAGAGAGGTTCAGTTAGGTAGGAAAACAAAACCTCTGCATCATGGCATTATTTTTTTGATTTATAATTTTTTCAATGTGTAACATCCTTGTCCACAATCTAAGATTGGGAGAAATAAAAATGGGAGAGAAAGGGGTTCTATGTAGGGGAAAAAGATAATGAAAAGGGTTTTGAGACGGTTCTCCCCAAAAGGAATTTAAGGATTAGGAGTAAACCAAGTCCTAAAAACAATTTAGGGGAAGACGGGGGTTCCAAGGATGATAATGCACAAGTAATGAATGATATTATTGATCTTGATGAGATCAATAATAATGTTGAAACCATTGAGGTTGTTAATCTGGAAGGGCAGAATGTGGATATTCAGTTTGATCAATAGAATAAGGGGGAAAATGAAAATAGGGTTGAAATGGTTCTAGCTGTAAATCAAGATTTGGTTATTAATAGTGATAATAGGTTTGTTGAATATAGTTTTGAGAAGGAAAGTAGATTCAGGAGAACATAGATGCGATGCTACAAAGAACTCATGTAACTGGGATTCATGATTTTGCTATTAACATGATTGATAGGTTTGTTGAGAAGAAAAATCATATTCAGGAGACTACAGAAGAGATGTTACAAAAAGCTTAGGTAAGGATGGATTTTGACTTATTTAAGTACATTGTTACTCATCAAGATAAAATTGAAAGTTTAGAGGATGAGGTTAACCTGCATAAGGCATTCTTGAGATGGTTTATGAAAGATCATTCTAAACTTAAACAGGAAGTGAATAACCTTAAAAATCAAGATGGTTTATATTGCTCCTGAGAAAGAGAGATTGAGATGTCTTATTACATTTAAACTTTGAAGGAAATAATTATCAGGCTAGAAAATGAGAACAAAGAACTCAAGCAAAATTTGAATATGTTGCTAACTTTTAGCAAGGTGACTGTTCATAATGCTATGAAAAGTATGCAAGGTTTGGCTAAATTGTTCAACAATGCAAGTGCTCAAGGAAATGATAGTATCCCCAAGAAAAATATTTAGGGTGAAGCATCTACTTATGCTTAGGAGGGACTAGTCAATGGACTAGAAATTAATTTCCAAAGTATGATTAATGAATGGACAAATGCATATGATGAGTGGAAGAATAATAATTGATTGTAATATTATGTTGTGAAGTAGCTATGTATATGTTGTTTATCTGCTATTTTTGGTTTTTGTTCTCATTTATTATTACTTTGTTTGTGGTTTTTCATGGTTGGATATTTGTCACTTAGGTGACTTTATGTAATGGGTAGTCTCTTTCAAAACTCACTTTTACCTTTAATAGAACAATGATTAATTAATAGTAGATTGGTTTATTTTTGTTTTTTTAAAATTAAATATCATGTACAAAAACTAAATCACCTAAGGGTGAAAAATAGTGGTATTACCATATAGGTAATAAAATGTCACCAAATAGCCATATATCAAAATTTAACAAAAATTAGTGATATGTCAATATAAAAAGTCTCATTTAGGAGGCATAAATAGAAACTAACAAAAGCAAAAAACAAAGTTAAAGTATCAATAGGTTGACAATGTCACCCACAGAGTAAGCTATTCATTCAAAGTTTTAGTAATTTCAATAATGGAATTCAGATTATCCATATCAAGTCATGGCTACTATGTTACCTCAGATCCCTTCTACTAATTCTCATCAATCACATCCTCTAGTGGGAAGTACCTATCAACATTTTCTAAAATAGAACTAAAATTATTATCTCTAATAGAATTCATTACTTCATTAGCGTCATGTATATTGTTTGTATCCACTATTTTTCCAACTTGTTTCTCAATTCTTAAAAGTTCTTGTGAATTTTTTCCAAGTCTATTTTTGTTCTTCAACTAGAAATAAAGGAGATATTGGATGGGCCCTTGAAGTATGTTGTGTGAGATTATTATCTTCCATGAGAACACTAGTGTCTAATACCATTTCATCTTTTACTAACATATTACCTATAGAATTTGGGTTTTATTGGGCTGGAGCTTCTACTGAGTTTCATACAATCTTTTGTTTCATCTATCCAACACTTGGTGCCATTTTTATCTAAGTCAGAAGCATATATCTAGGATGAAATATGATCTTTTTCATGCTCAAAGTATGATTATTTAATGCATGACCAATCATATTTTGAAATAGTTACATCAGTCCTAGTAGAATGGGAAAGGTTCCAGTTAGGGTCAAAGCTAAGTTTAGGATACCTTTTAGTGTCTAAGATGTAGTCAGAAGTTACTTTCAACAACCCTGTCTAAAGGAAGCACTCCAACTACTTCTATAGAATCTTCAGTTGTAGATATATCCACACAGCCACAATTCTTACAATGAATTTAACTGTGAATTCAATAAGTACCCTACTTCTACCTTAAAAAATCTAATGGTTCCTTTGCTTCCATATAAACCAAAGAATATCAGTAGAGAAAACAAACCAAAATTTGTGAAAAATGGATGAATTTTCTCTATAGAATTGACATATCCAAAGGTAATATTAGACCACTTAATTTCATAGTCAAAAATAATATATCAACTATAGAGACATCATTCCAAATCTTAGCAGCATCTTGACAATAAAAGAAAAGATGTTCAATTGAATCTACATCACTACACATAGGACAAAAAAGAGAAATATCTCCACATTTAGCAAGCATTTCACCAACAACTAACTTATTATACAACAACACCCATCTAAATTTTTTTTTTTATAGTTCACTATAAGAAAACAAGACTACTTAAAATCTAAAATCCTAGCTACAGTAAGAGTCACAAACATTCCACACAAAACTAAGCATTAAATATGGGGGATGGGTAGATGAAATTGTAAGATAAAGTATTTTGATTGAGAACTCATGTAGGGGAGGCTATTTGATCTATTTGATACTATCCTAGAATTCATTGTCATTATCAAGATGATTCACTGAGTTATAGTCCCTTAGTCCTTCCCTTACCATGGAATAAATCCTATGTTGTGTAGTACGAATATGATATTTATGTCTAGTGATGTCTTAGAAGGCCCAACCCTCAGTCCTAAAGAAATTATTGAAGTGCCTCAAACCTTTATTGAAGCATTATAAGGAATATCATCCCTTAGTAAGGGCTAGTAGATGGTTATTAAGGTGAAGATTCCACCATATTTATCTATACCCTTGACAACAAGAGCCCATCTAATTAGAAACATGTTTGGCAGTTACAATGTGTTTCATAAGATCCCATCCAAATAAAAAAATAGGAGAGTTTACTACTTTAAAAAAAATGAGGGGTGAGAAGAATGTTGTCTATGTGAAAACTTTTCCATTTGGATTTACCTTTCAGAAATTATCTCAAAATGTTATTTCTGACCAACACTTTCCAAGGTTGGCCCCCTTAAAGGCCTTGATGATTTACTTAACCGCAAGGGTGATACCTTGAATTCATAGTTCTTTCAGACTAAGACCATTAATATTTCTTGGTTTACAATAGAATTTCCAAGCAACCACATGTATTTTTTTGTTACCCTTTCTATATGACCATAATAATTCTCTAATAATTTTATGCAACATGTTTATTTGAGTTTTGTTGAAGAGCCAACATGAAGCATAATACACACTATATGAAGAAAGAATTTTTTGACAAACTTGGACTCTACCTAGGAGTGAAAGTAGGTGGCCATGCCACTTTTTAATTTTCTTGTTAATCTTGATGTAAACCCATTACCACATCTATTTGAGGGAAGAATTAAGAATAAAACTAAAATCATTCTACAGAACCTATCTTGACATCCAAAAGCCCTAAGAATTCTTTCAATAAAGGGCCATTATATTCTATCACATGATTTTTCAAATCCAAGAGAATCATTCCAATATATAGCTGATAATCTCTTGCCTAATACATTCCTTACCAGCATGCAATGAGATTATCTAGTATATAACTACCTTTCACAAAACTGATCTAGGTTTTAGATATCCTCTGGGGAAGCAGTGGGGAAATTCTTTTTCGCTAAAATCTTGGCTAGGATTTTGTAAGAACATCTCCTTATTTTGGAATGAGATTAATAACCAATTTATTTATTTCTATACCAAGAGAGCTCACTCCAATTGCTTCTTTATACAATTCCAAGCAATCTGTGGAAATCTAGTCTTTATTAACTTTATAGAATTTAGCTAGGAAACCATCAATACCAAGGGCCTTATCATATTTCAAAGAGTCAATCACACTCCTAATGTCATCTGAGGAGATCTCACTATCCAAAAAATCTTCTTAAACTAAGGAAATTTATCTTGGGATAATCTTCTCACACTACACCCTACTCTGTTCAATCTGATCATTCGACCCCTTAGTTAAAAAATAAGTTTGAGTAGAAATCAAAGATGAATTTTTGATAGAAACTTAAAATTTTAAAATCTTATCATTCTCCTCAATTCCTATGATTTTCCATTTTTGATGCTTAGACTTTAAAAATCAAAATAAAAATTTGGAACCCTTATCACCCAGCTTGATCTAGTTGAGCCTGGACCAAACTTGGTCACCCCTAATGTTGCCTTGAATATTGATTTTTAAAGTAGAATATATTAATCAAATATTCATTTCCTGGGTCACTTTGAAGGTCAAATTCTAACATAATAAGTTGTTCTTGGGCAATTTTGAAGGAGTTCCTTTTTCTCTTCACTTTAATTTCCCCATAAGATCTAGCATATTTTTTTGACAAGTCCATAGAATTATTCTAGGTATCAATTTTAGATTCAAAGTCTAAATAAAACTTTCCTACAGTCTAAGTAGATTTGGGGCCATCCAAAAATTCTTTATCTTCAAGATGGGAGTCTATATAACCCTTTCAAGGAGGTATTCTCATCTTTTTCATCATTGCTGAGAGAAACCTTTAACTCAATGGGGTGATGATCTGAAATGGTGAATGAAAAAACCTTTACCACATTACCATCACATTTAGGACAAATCTCAAAGGCATCTTTACTCAAATAGAATCTATCAAGTCTTGAGTAAAGTCTTTTAGACCTAACCTAGTTATTACACCAAGTATACCATATTCCTTTACTTTGAGTTTTAAATTTATATAAGGAGTTTACCAATTTGTGTAATCTTTTAAATTTGGACTAGGAAAACAACTAATATATTTTCCATATATGAATGTCTCCTCGCAATTTATCCTCTTTCTTCAATCATGTTAAAATCACCTCCAAATATCTATGAAATGTCTTTCAAATTAGATACAAGCCAGTTCCACAATTTCATTCTTTCTCTATAATCATTAGGTGCATATATATTAAAATTTTAAAAAATATTGTCATGCTTGTTGATAACAACCCAGACCACTCTATTATAGGGAAAAACATCATGATCTACAATATTGTCTTTCTAAACCTGATTAATTAGAATAAAATCACCCCCTTTACCTCTATTGTGATTAGTTCAAAAGATAATTACATTAGGAAAAATATACTTAAGGTTTTAAGAGAGGATTTTGTTAGTAGTTTTGACTTCTTAAAGAAAGATAAAATCAAGATTAATTATGAAATACCTAAACTGTTTGGCAATTGGTTTCCTATCAGGGGATTCAAGCCCCCTTATATTCCAATTTATAATCTATATTATCAAACTTGGGATTATTTGGTTTTAGTGTGGAAATTACTTCCCCCCTTATTTTTATAAAATATAGAAAAACATTTATGAACCTTATTTTCCTTATTCTTTTTTTTATTGTTATTATTTCCACCATCCAATACCCCATTTGTTATCCCTTTTCCCTCTTTGACACTAGGACTGTCTAGGAAAATATTTTCAATAACTACAATTTTCAATATTTTTATAGACCCTTTGGGATCTAGTTATCCCTTTTATAAATGATTGGGGGGGTTATCTTTACCAATACTACCACTAGTCAGAACCATTAGAGCCTCCTTATTAGGATAAATTTCCATCAAGGGCTCTATCTGCTCAAAGAGATTGTCAGGAGCAAATATTATTTCATTGCTCTCCCTCTCCTACTATTCAACACCATGAAAATTATGGGTTCCCTTCAAAGCCACTAAGGGGTCCCATTTGGAGAGGGGATCAACATCAATCATAACCTCATCATACAGGACTAGATCATTTCCTACTTTAGAAGGAATCTTATTTTGTTTTGTCAAATCAATTTGTTTACCAAGTTCCTCAATAACCATTTCATCAAAAAACTTTGGTGAAATATTAAAATTGGGGAGAGGATACCCACTATAAATAAAATGGGAATTGAAAACATTCTCACCAAGATTTGATCCATTTTGAAATCTAGGGCCTTTATCAAGGGATGTGCATGTGAGTTTATTTTGAAACCAGATTCAGTAGATTACTACTCTCAACTTCTCATTCAGTTTGCCTTATTCATAATTTTGAGGGAATAAGTAGTTGAATTTTAAAGAGTGCATAGAATTTAACCCACTTGGACAAAATCACATGAATTTAACTGAGGTAAAACCTTGTACTACTAAAAAAATTATTTTTAATTATATTATGTTTTAGAGCATATGTGCAAACAAAATGATATAAAACTCAAGCCATTATTAAAAAGAACTAAAAGGATGCCATCCATTATTTGTATAATTTATTCCTCCTTGGAGATTTAGAGATGTGAAGCACCTAAGAAGAGTTCATAATTTCCAAAATCATATAATTAGAATTAAAAACCCTGCACAACACAATAAAATAAATTGTTAAAAATTACCGACGTATTGAAATCTAAAAACATAGATATTTGCATAAACATATTCATATATGCTTATATATCAGACTAATAATAATATTAACTCGTTTTAGTACCCCAATTTAAACAAATTCAAACCCAAAAACTTCATTTGCACTCCAAGCATCTCAACGTGGTCAAAACTTTATTTTTCTCTACTTAATGTTACATTCATTCAGACAGGCATTTGAGTCAAAAATTGCTATAAGATACACTCTAGGAGATTTATCAAGTTTACACAGTCCATTAAAATTAGATAAAACTTATGAAAATATAGATTTGAAATTTAAAAAATAATAATAATCTAATAACATAGGTTGTTATATTATGCAATCCAAGGATTCAACCAATTGCCATATTGTTCTTCCAAAGCCTAGGGAATGTTGAAGTGACAAAGCATTACAAATGGTTGTATTCCTATCACATAAAACATCCCACCCTTTAAAAAGGTTTGTTTTCTGCAATAATAAGCAACATAAACAAGCAACAAAATTTTGCCTCCATCATGAAACATAACAAACCGATAATTCTTTTATGTCTTAAACCGTTTAAGCATTTAAACCTTTGTGTAAATTGTCTTTTTTTTGAAAAGTGGATATCAAATACAAATTAAATATTTCTTGTACCTTTTAAATCTTTATGAACTCCATCTTTGAATAAAGCAGAATGATTTGCCTATGTAGTGTTTAAATAAAATATGAAAAACTTTCATACTATAGAAATGAAAATAGTTAATAATTGTAACTTCCCTGAATGTGTTGTGGAATTTATGGTCATAACTGCCACATCTAAATATATAAATTTTGTTTCCATTAAACTTCATTAGACATACTTTTTATTTAATTGTACATGATCATTCTATGCAACGAGTTAGTTATAGTAAAAAAATTTAAAAAAGAATATTCAATAATAACATTGACATAATATTTAATTATTTACATATAAAACTATATATAAACTTTTACAATTATAAGAACAACCACCCATAAACTCTACAATCAAAATACTACTAGCCCCTACCATCTGGGACCAAAAAATGGCTGCTTTTACTACCGAATCCATAAGATTCTTCTACAAAAGAGGACAGAGGGGGAAAATGGATTTTTAGAATGTGAATGCCAATGCAAATTATTACCCTTAAGTAAAGCTCATACAAGGTGAAATTTTTTAATTTATTCAAGAAGTCCCACCACTAAACACCTGTTCTCGTTGCCTAAAAGAGGAAGTTGCTCAGGTAAATCATAATTTACATCTTCTAGTGCCATTTCCAAGCTAATTATGAAACCCAGTTTCACAAACTTCTTTGCCACCACACATGTCATTTATTTATCCTTCAACAGAATTAGGAGGATACCATTGAACATCAAAGCTAATTTAGAGTTGACTAATTTGTAACACCAATTGAAGGTAGTCCAAAATAATATTTTCTAAAACTACATGGAGAATGATTCCAAAAGGCACCTAAAATACCTTTTTCACCCACCCTTCCAATATAGGGGAGTGAAACACCATCTCTCTCTTTTGAGCATGTAGGAATAAGAGAGGTTCCATGGTAAGGAGATCTTCAAACTAGCCATCTTCTAAATCTATCCAAATAGATCATGGGTAGCAAGTACTTACAAAAAAAAAAGATTAAACCTCAAGTATAACAAATCAAACATAGAGCAAAAGTAGAGTACAAATGGACGATGGAGAAATAAAATTTTCTAAATCATTAATAACCATTATTAAATTTCCACATGTAAATACACCATCTCCCAGCCTTAAAAATCAATCTCCAGTCACATAAGAAAAAACTGACCACACCTCACTGAAACATCATTACACAATTTATTTAATTTGTAAATGAAATAATAAAAAAATATAATGATAATGAGTCTAAATTGAATTATCCATAGGAAAGAAAGAAAGGAATGTAGATGGGAATGAGGGAGTATACCCCCTCATTACCTTCCCCCTTTCAAATCAGCTAGGCCAGGCCAATGTTCTAGTTGGTTATCAATTGCTTATTCAACTAGCTAACCATTGAATCATCTCAATCTAATTCTACTCAATCCCACAATACACCACAATTTCAAGGCCAAGAAAGTTCATTCTTCACCTTCACCTCATTTTTTGTCACATCTACCATGTTTTGAAAGGGAACATTGATCAAGAAGCCCAAACAATAATTAATAATGCAACTTGTTAAATACCATAGATTGCTTTGAGAAGCACCATCAAAATTTAACTTAAAAATAATGTAGAGGATGAAATCATTTAGAATTATCCCAACTTATCATAGTGGGTAAGCATACTCTTATCCCATTAATCCCATTAATGAGGGGGGAATTTAGAAGAGGCCAAATAGGCATAATCTTCATGTCCTAGCTAGAGACCTAAGGATTAGATATTTTAGCATGCATGTAAACCACCTATGAAATGGATACTTTCACTTTACTCAAAATCTAATCAATCTGAATTACTCACCTTCAAAATTTTGCTTATTTCTCTCCTTCCAAATTGTCCAAATGAGTATTGTTTGGATAAATTTCTAGAATCATGAAAGTGCATCCCTAGAAAAGCCAATAAACCATGAAGATGAGATATTTTAATTACCAATTGATTTTTTCACAAATCTAGTCCCAACATTTCACTATGAAGGGGAAAGAGAACAAGAGATGGTCCACCGTCTCTCCATCATTTATACACAAACAACATCTTGATGGACCTGCAATACTAATTTTAATGATTTTGTCTTGTGTGAGGATCCGATTCAACATTGCCAATTTATAAAAGGCCCTTATATTTGGAAGACCAACTTTATAGGTAATGCATAAAGTTGGAGGATAAAAAGGGGTTACGTAGACATGATTTTTTTGAAATTTTAGAAAATTGAATTTGTGTAGATAATTTGAAATAGCTACATTCAAATTTTGAAGATGTTATAACAACATGAATTGTAGAAATTCAAGTCTAGTTTCCAAATCACTATTTTTTTTAAAAAAATATTAAGTATAACTAGGCCAAACATCTAAAATTTGAATAAGAACTCTTATTTTTTTCAAGAAAATAGAATGGATAGATTGTCATGTGGCCCACCATTTTTTTAGCATCATTTAATATTGTTTGAAACCATTTGGTGAATTTTTAGATAAGATCTTCTAGTTTGTGACTTATATTTTTTATATTTTATCAATTAATATTTTTATATTATTAATTTTGTAAGTAAATAGATCCTAAAAATTGATTAAAAAAATGGATAGTTAGCTATGTGGTCCCCTAACCACGTCCAAAAAAATGAAAATGAATTTTTTTTGAATGTGTGTATAATTAGGACTAGTTTTTAACCATATAATTTATTTTTCACTTGGATGAACGAAAAAAAAATTACATTAACATGTATATTCATGTATATTTGTGGCTTGTGGCGACCTAAAAAAGCTATAATTATAAATCAACATAGTTTATAACCTTAAAATAGTTTAAATATTATAAGAATCATATATTTTAAAAGAGGAGAGCATGCTCATTATTGTGGTAATGATTTTTTGAATTTCATTGTTGAAATTCCTAGTGTATTTGGCGATGAAAGTTGAAATTTATTATTTTTTATCGAAACTATCAGACTTGACAGTAGATTGACAGGTCCAAGCCTTTTGCTCGAGAATCCATGCCATTGCCAAGCCAAAAGGTTGGTATTTTGAATTAAAACTTACAATGCATACACATTATGGTATAATTCATATGCATTATGATATAATGTATACACATTATAGTATAACATGTTTTGGGCTAATAACACTTATGCGTTATACCATAACATGTACATGTTATAGTATAACATAATTTGTCATGGTATCATAGAGGCATAGTGAAAAAAATGCATCCACGTTATGCAATAACGTGTATGCATTATACCATAATGCAGACACATTATATGTAGTATAGATACAAATTTATTTTCTATGGACATTTTTATCTAATTCAAGAATCCTATCCCCATAAACATTCTCTACACTCTTTTATAGTACTTGCAAGTTGAGAACAAGAGCTATTAAGTGATTTTCTAGACCTCACCTTTGAAACTCTCTCAATTATCCAATGGGTGATGGATCAGGTTACAAAAAGAGAAAGAAATTGAATAAAAAAACACTTGAGTAAATATAAAAGATGAGAGAAAAAACAAGGTATGAATTCAAGTAGTTCATTTAAAACAAGGTACACAAACTATCTCTAATGAGCCAAATATCATATACAATGATGTAGTTGATAATCATAAATTGATTAATGATTAAATTGAAAATAATTAATTTAATAATGATGGAATTGATAATACCAAATTGAATAATGATGAAATTGATAATAATGAATTAGATAATGTTGTAAGTTCACATCTAAAGTATAGTGTTTTTTATTTTATTGATGATGATTGTATGCATGATGCCTTACGCCCTCCCCCCCCCCCCCCCCCAACAATGAATAATTTTTCATGAAAATAAATAATGATGAAATTATCAATGATGAAAATTTCATGGAAGCATATAATGAGGAAAGAAACATGAATAAAATGTCATCCCACCACTAATTAACGAAAGTAGTGATGATTTTGAATACCCTCTCAACAAGTTCCACTAGTAAAAACATCTCCAAGACTTGTGCGTAAAAAAATTAAGTACTTAATTGAAGTCAATGAAAATATTTTGAAACCAATGCCTAAAAATATATATATATAACCACCATTCAAAAAAACAAGCTTAGGAACTTTGGGATAATTTCTTTCATAATTTGATTCATGATACTAAAAGATGTCAATTATTTATTTTTTTGGTGAAATTGATTAAGATGAGACCTACCATGTACACATTAGGGCTAAGAACATCTAATATGGATGATGAAAACATAAAAATTATTGACAACCTATATGATGCATATCATATGGTAGGCCTTAAATCATGCAATAAAGATTGTAATGTTGCCCAACGTATAATCACAACTTGTGTAGTAAGTATTCAAACAAGAAAAAAATGATGGATTTCAAAAATAATACAAACACTTGATATAAACAAAAATATATTAATGAAAGAAATTTCAAGATGTGGAAGACTCAGTGAATCCAATACTAATGAGCTCTAAGCAATCTCCAATCGACTTCCATGAAAGGACAAGGCTATAGCTAATGCTCTAAAAGAGTTACTTGCATAATTTTATAAGGATGATACTAAAGTTTTGTCTAATGTAAGAGATGTAGTCAAAAGAAGAGTTGGTTCTTGAAACTGTGAACGGCATTTGAAACATTTCTCAGATATGACTCAAACATAATTGTACTCCAAGTTTTTGGAAAAACATTCATGAATTTATATTAGTCATAGTTATTTTGAGATGGACAAACCTTTTTATGTAAAAATAAATCACGCGTGGACCACTTGTCATTGTAAGCAACATGTTGAGTTTACAATGCACTATGATGTTTTACATCATTTTCATTATACTTTACATGCCAATAATATTGTGTAGGAGTATGGCTTAAAATTTCCACCAAAATAAATCAGGGAATTTATTCCAACCATTTCTTGTGAAAGATTAGATGGATAGTTATTTTATTACAAAGCATGTTTGGATGGAAATTGTAGAATTTGTGGTGGATTGCCAAAACTAAAAAATTATATCCATGAAGAAGAAATAAGTGAAATTAGACATGAATTAGTTAGTTTGAGAAAATATAAATCTATGACTTATCAAGTAAAAGATGGTAAATTATCTAAAAGGTGTGAGCTTGTTATGAAATAGATACCCATTTCATATTTTATAGTCAAATTTAGTGATAAAATTGTTTATGAGTATGCAAGGCACACACACATGGCTAGATGGTTGGATGAACATTTCAAGATAAGAAAGGACACATTCCCACTTGGTTTGATTGTTTCAGTAGTTGACTTTTCTAAAAATTACACATTCAAACCACAAATGGAAGTTTAGCCACAATATTACAACTTATCACAAATTACCATATTCGTGCATATAGTATTCATGCATACACCTAATAGTATCAAATAAGATAAATAAATATTAATAGAGTACCATTTATATATCAATGATGATTGATCACATTGTATAGAGTACGTGCATGGTTATTTGTAAAATTTCTATGGATAGTTGACTGAGAGGAACATTCATTTCAATTAGCATTACATTTGGTCCAAAAAAATTGCATCACAATTCAAGAATGCATGGTTGTTTTATTGGTCAAGAAAGATGCATGTTACCAATAGTGTATAACAGATTTGGATTTTCACTGAGGTTGGCTATGGAAAAGGGGAGCATGATGATGTTAGAGTATGTGTAAAAAGAGACATTGCAAGGGAGGAGTTAAAATTTGATAAGGGTGTTGATTTGATTGATGTATAAAGTGTGGGTGAATGATGTAATGAGAACATGTGCCATGGTGCTCAACCAAATTATATTATTCATAGACATTTTTTATTAATAGAGGAATAAAACTTGGCAAAGTATGAGGACTATATAATTTTAATGATTTCAAGTGAGCTCCACTCATCCCGTAGCTCAAATTCAGGCTCTTAGACTATTCATACAAGACACTTGGCATGTTTATGTTCTACATGTATGGACTCTATTTGAAATGAGTGTGAGTCACAAGAGTGGGTGGATGACTATAGTTCCAGACCTCTAATTCCAATAAACACATATTAGGTTCCATGAGCATTTTAATTTACATATATGACATCATCACATGACTTTGACCATGTATTTGATCTAGTGCAGCCATGTAGAATATTATTCATTATGTACCATTTAATCCCATTATCTATCTTGATATAGTGTCATTTTTTTTGTGTGATACTAAACATGTTTTTGCAGTTATTATAGATGAGGACAATGAAGAGGGGATAAATTACTACTTGTGTCAATGTGTAAAGGAAAAATATCAACTTTCATAGTCATAGATGGAGAAAACATTGAGTATTTTACTAGGTATGTGGTAGTCACTGGAACTTGGACTTGATGATATCCTATAAAATTTTTAGATATATGGTTATTTGAAGACTTTGAAACACACATGAAGATACTTCATTATTCAAATTTGGTTATTGTTACAAATATTAAATTGAAAAAATATCATGAGAGGCCATTAAATAGGAATATACAAAAATTTAGTGAGCCAGACCACGAATCTATTTTTACTACTATCAATATTAGAGTAGATCTTAGTTTTTGATGGATTGATATGTGTAGGTATGTTGACTTCTAAAATGTATAAATAATCAATTTTACCAAATGTTTTTTATTTTGTTAGTACATACAAATTTTATTTTTAATTACTCACTAATAATTTTTTTAGGTTAGTGGTGTTATATAATATTCCACCTTCACACGGTTGACACTATTAGTAAATAATTTCATATTATTTAATTTAAGAGAACACAACTTAAAATTACTTATCAATTGTCCTTGAGATCAGGTTGCCTTGAATGAAGGTATAGAAGGAGCATCATGGCCATTTGAAGTGTTTGATGTGATCAAATGCCTTTATGAGTTGACTTATATTTTGGGATGGCAGTCTCCTTGATTTAATTTTAATCTTAAATCACCATGTATTTGCCTTCAATTCTTCACTTCTTCTTCAACCAACTTGTTTTCAACTCCCATGAAGTAGTTACATTATTATAAGGTAGTTTGAAATACCTTCAATGCTTATTTGATGAACCATCAAATAATTATTGGCTTGCTCGAGGCATAGGGGTAGCATGGTTGACATTATTTAAATCCTATTTCTTATGACATCATGGTATAACTATCTCCCCATTCATCATTTATTCCTTCTTACTCGTATGTAATTGATTGTCAACTCCCAACGTGTCACTCTCTCATTGTATTTACTAGCATCATCATGATACTGCATGATTTTCAATGTAGGATAAAAAATTATGAAAATTACTCCACCTTGAGCATGAAAATAAAGTTTAGGAATATTTTTAATTATTATTACATCTTAAAATCAGATAAAAAACATTAAATTAGAGACATCTTTCCTTAAAGAGGCAAACTAACTCCTCTTGATTCTTGATTACACCAATCCACCTCATTAGTGTAGCCAAGGTGGATAATGTATAGATAAATATTATTTTGATCAACATGAAGTCTTAAATCTAAAAAAAATAAAAAAAATCATATCTTTAATCATGCCAACTTCTCACCTTGGGTCATTATCGCTTTACTTGTAAGAAGGTTCACTAGGCCACTGGCTTGCTAGGATTGTTTAGAGGTGGATGAAGAGTAATATTGGAGATATGAGATTAAAATAATCTTGAAACCTATAAACACCCTTTATATACTCTTTGAAATATTCCATGTCCATTAGAAGATACAATACCTTCACAAAGTGATTTATGCCTAGAAACAAGACCATGTTTGTGAGTAGTCATGTATAAATTCATTTTGATTAGATTTTAAGGATAGATAACAGATAAAACATATTAAATACATAATAAAATTCCTTAAAATCAAATTTTTGATCATTTTACATAATATAACTTGACTTATAGCACTTGTGGTCCTCTCTAAGTCTGTTTTTCCTTCATTTTTGATTGTACAGGCCTGTGTTTTTTAATTTTCCCTCTCCTCGGTCAAAATACAGATATTAGAACACTTTAAAAAGTTTTTAAATTGTAATTCATACCTTATATTAAAATTTCAATTCATTTGGAGCTATAAAACCCAAGTTATGGCCCTTTTTGTGCAAACTAGGATCTACATGGCAACAATTAGGGTAGTTTAGAAAAAAATTTGTATCTTGAGTTATGTAGGGTATCAAGATCTCATTAGTTTTTTATAGGTCTATTAAAACACCCTATACAACCTCTAATCATTTTATTGTTAGGTAAAATCAATAAAAATCACCATAATCATATAATATCAGGCCTCTAGACCCTCTTTGTGGCTATGTGCATGCATTTGGGCTTTGGAATTGATTTTGAAGGCCTAAATGACATGGAATGGATTTTTTTATAGATATTAGGATTATTTTAAGCATTTAATATGAAATTAAAAAATTTATTAATCACCTTGGAGTGCTCCCAAAGACTCAAGATCTTTAACTATGCACAAACTTGTTGACAACTTTCACTTTTTCACCTTGTGTACAGGCTTGTGACTGATCATTTCACCTTTGTTCATGGTGATCACTTTTTTAGAGGATTTTATGGGCCTATCCAATATATATCTAGTATTTCAAGTAACTTAACATGCTTGAATCAATCATAAACACCCAAACTTGTCTCTTTTCAACTGAAATAGAATGAAATTGCATTCCCAACAGCACTATAAGAGGTGCTTATTTATACAGCAATAAGTGAGATTAAATATCCTAATCTATAGGTAATTATGACTAAAAATATACCTAATTACATAGGAAATACCAAACCTACCTAACATATGCCACATGTCAATCAAAGGTGTAAATTACCTTGAGACATTTATTACAAATATGTAAGGATTAATTAATTATTCTAACATTCCCCCCATTAATTGATCATACCTTGAAGAGAAGAAGACAGATAATTTTTGAATACCTCAAACTTATCACATAAAAGTGACTTCATGAAGACATCTGCACATTGATCCTAAGTGGGATAATACTAGAGTTATATGTTGTGTTATTAAACATGTTTGCGTATGAAATGAATATGAACCTCTATGTGCTTGGTTTTCTCTTGAAAGATTGGATTGCAAACAAGATGTAGAACACCCTGATTGTCAAAATTAAAAAAATATAGGTAGAGTTTGTAGAACTCCAAGTCCTAAAATAATATGATGTATCCATATCGATTCACAGATATCTCCTTATACAATGCGATATTCTACCTCTATGTAAGATCTAGAAACATAATTTTGCTTCTGACTTCCCCATGAAATCAGACCAAATCCTAGAAAGAACACAAATCCAAAAGTGGATTCTCTATCATCAATATAAGCTACATTATCTTCATCTATGTATCCTTTCAAGAAGAACTTATCATTCTTCTTGTACTCTAGGACATACTCAATTGTACCTCTGATGTATCTTAATACCCACTTTGTTGCTTTCCAATGTGTCACCTTTGGTTCCCTCATGAACTAAGAAAGATAGCTAACAACATAGCTAATATCTGGCCTAGTATATGTCAAGTAAATGATACTCCCAATCAACTAAAAATAAGGAGTTACATTTGCTTCTAGTGATGGATCTATACAAGACAACTAGAGTCTTGTCTCCATAGGTCTTGTAATAGGCTTGCAATCCATCATCCTAAATTTCTCAAGCAATGTCTTGGTATAATTCATCTATGAAAAAAAATGTACTATTTATTTTTCCATACATTAAAACCAAGATAATATTGTATCAGCTTGAGATATGTCATGTTGAACGATCGCTTGAGATCATTCTTAATTGTATCGATCATCTACACTATACTACCTCATGTTGAGTCATGTAGACTTTCTCTTTCAAATATCCATTGAGAAAGGAACTTTTTATGTCCATTTGATGGAATTTATATCCAAACTATGTAGCTATATAAAAAACCATTCTGATAGTCTTTATCTTAGCCGTGGGAGCAATCATATCCTCATAGTCAATGCCTTCTTTTTTAGCATACCCTTTTGCAATAAGCCTTGCCTTATACTTATCAATACTACCATCTACTTTGTACTTGGTTTTAAAGACCCATTTACATATTATAGGCTTATTTCCTAGTGGAATATCAATAAGCTACCAAGTTTATTCTTTAGCAATGACTAATATTCTACATCCATGACATCTTTCCAAGGTCTTGACTGCAGGGATTCTGATACTATTGAGGGCTCATAATTTTCTTAAATAATACTCATAAGGGACATATTAACCTCTTCTTGAGTCATGTTTTGAGTCCTTAGTCTTGAAGTGGATGTATCTTGTACTCCATTCTAGTTATAATATCATATAGTACTTGTATACCACTTGGGTATACGCTGAACTATAGGTGGTGGTGGTGGAGGTCATGTTTGACTATCTTCCTTTTCACTTTCACCATCACTATCTAAAAAAATTATAGGAATTTTACCTATAACATTTGCATATATATAAGGTAGATTGATTCCACTCTTTTCATCAAACACTACATCTCTATTGATTAGTACCTTCTTTGTTTATGGATCAAGGAGCCTATATGCCTTTGATTGTGCACTGTATCCCACAAAAATACATTCCTTTATTTTCTTATCCAAATTATTTATTTTATTATTAGGAACATGAATGTATGCCTTGAAACCAAAAAATTGAAGGTGAGTAACCTTTGGTTTATTCCCTGTCCAAGATTCATGAGGTGTGATTCCATCAAGAGCTTTGGTGCGTGACCTGTTTAACAAGTAGATTGCAGTATGACAAGCTTTTGCCTAATATGTATTTGTAAATTTTGCATCCTCAACCATGCTATGAAACATTTTCATAATGACTATGTTATGACATTATATAACTCCATTTTTCTAAGGTGAATATGGAGTTGTCAATTACCGATTGATTTCATTCACACTAAGATATGCTGAGAATTATTTACTATTGTATTCCCCCACCATGATTTGAGTGGAGGGTCTTGATTTTCTTACCAGTTTCATTTTCAATCGTGGCCTTGAATTCTTTGAATACTTGAAAAGTGATCCTTGGTCTTCAATAAATAAACCCACAATTTCCATGAGTAATCATCAACAAAAATCTAAAATTATGTGTACCCTCTAAGATTGAGAGTAAAATGTTTGTAAAGATCAGTGTGTACCAAGTCCAACTCACCAAGTGACTGATACTCAATCTTTCCAAATGGATCTCTTCTTTGTTTTCCTACTAAGAAAATGGTATATATATCAAAATATTGTTATAGTGTGGGGAGACTGTAAACCATATTTTGTTTGCTTAATTTTACCAAATAACCATAACTCAAGTGACCATATCTTCTGTGCCATAAATTACCTAGTTATATATCTTTGATCACAAGTGCTTGACGATCATTTTGAACAAAATCAAGCTGAAACATTTTTTCAATGATGGAAGTCTTGGAAATAACTTTGAAATTTTGAGGCTTGTATTTGATGTGGCAAAACTTTTGACCATTTTGGTGACCAAATTCAACCATGAGGTTGTGGTCAAGTAACTGATTAATAGATAACAGATTTTTTGTAAGTCCTAGAACATAGAGAACATTTGAAATGTTGTAATTTTTTATTTTTAAGTTTAATTTTTATTGCACCACTACCTTTTACTATATATGAGGTATCATCTCCAAGTGAAACATTTCCCTTTGATTCTATTTTTGTCAAAGTATAAAACCATTATTTTCTTATTTTCATGTGTTTGGTTGCCCCTGAATCAACATACCAAACTACACTTAGATGATTGGTAGACTCATATGTTTGAGTAGCTAAACCATATTCCTCATTTGAATAATTATTATCTTTAGCAACACTGCCATGTTGTTTAGTCTTAGAATTTTTATGTTTCCATCTATTTTGTTGTTGTGGTGGCTTCTTTTCTATTTGTGGTGATTTTTTGGATGAGGGCTTCTTACTTGATGAACATTTTTAAAATGTGTTGTACCAATAATGTTTTAAGTCATGTCCCTATCTTCTATAAATTGGACATGATTCTAAAGAACATGAATTGTTCTTGTGTTGGTTTTGTTGATTATTTTGGTTTGGATATTGCTTTGGACCCTTCATGGGTTTCTTCCCCTTTTGATTTGATGCAAGTGTATGATCAACATCTACTTCCTCTAAATTATGCACAAATTCTTGTTGCAACAAATTTACCAAAACCTCAAAGGTTATTTTTTGTCCTATGTCATTTGATGTGGTCACAAAGATCTTATATGCAAGGGGTAGTTCTTTAAGGACTATATGGACCAAATAATCATCTACCACTAGTTTGTCTGAAAATTAAAGTGAAGCCCATAAAGTTGCAACCCTTATAAGGAATGCTTCTACTTTTTCATCTAATTTTAGCTTACGAGTATGTAATTGGTTCTAAATATGCAATATTTGATTTTTATTCTTAGCTTCATATACAATTTTAAGCTTATCCCAAGCATCTTTTGTAGTTGTATCACTATGGATAGAAGGCTATACCTCATCCAAAAATCCAAACATGATTATTAACTTAGCCTTTTTATTATATTTATCATATTTTTGTTGTTGATCAACATATATTACATGTCTGACCCATGTGCCTTCTAAAACTGACCAAATGTCTTCAAACTCAAGATGTGTTTGTACTTTTGTTTTCCATGTTACATTATTATCACCACAAAGTAGTTGTGTGTCAGGGAGGATAAATCTTGGTCCTAAACCAGACATCATGACAGTTACGAATGATAAATAAATATAAGTGTGTTTAAGTGCAAAAATGTAAAGAAAATACAAAAATGCATACACAAAGAAGATAAATTACACACAATGGATGTCAGACTCCGCTAAAAATGCATCCAAAAATGCAATGGAAAATTAGACATCGATTTCAATCGAAAATGTGTCCAAGGAGTTTTATAATGAAACTTGTCCTTTGCAAGATGTTTTGAGGTATTTGATGGTCTTCTACACTCAGATGTAATATATGACAGGGCATGACATAGGTGATTGGGGGTAGTGCCCTTGAAGCTAAATGTAATTTGAAGCCTTTTTGGCCCTTAGAATTACTCAAAATTCACCAATTTTAACAAAAATTGGCCTCTCCCAAGAGACATCGGGTACCACCAAAAATACATCTACAAGAAGGAGAAGAGCAATAATAGGCCAATACAATATAGTGTTTTGAAAAATAAGTAAGGAAAATCCCTCCACCATAAAAAAATCTAACTTGAACTCGGGGGGGGGGGGGGGTTTCCTTTTCATTTTTTATTTTTTTTATTTTTTAAATAATGTCTTATCAATATTTTGATAAAGAAAATATCATGATTTTTACCAAATCAAAATATGAAAAATAACAACCTCTACCAAATGAATAAACTAAGGCCTGTACCTTTAAACTTTTTATATGGTGATGACCATGTATGACTTGGAGCAACATGTTTTGACTTTTGAGAGGCAGAGAGAACCATCAACTTGCATATATGGAATAGAACAGTGGTTCAAGAAGATATAGATTTTGGCTGAGTAGTAAGTCAATGTTGATTAGACCAAATAGAAGATGCCAAACTTGGTTCCATCCCCAACTCTATGATGTCAAATGAATTTTTTTTAATAGTAGTTAGGGTCACTAGAGATTTTACCTTGGGCGATGTAGCAAGTTGTCTTACAAATGCATCTAGCTAAATTTGGGTGATGCAAAAGAAATTTAATAAAGTTTCAAATCTACAAACCAAATAAATGTCATCACTATAGATGTGAATCAATGTAGGTTGATTTTGGCACTATGTGGGTCAATGCAAGTCTACAGGGCTGGATCATGAAATTTGCTTCAGGGCTCTAAGCTCTGATTAATTTTATTAATTAATAGATTGATTTGAACATATGGCTTAAAAAGATATTAATATTTCCAATATTAAAAAATTGATCAATATTAAATATTAATTTCAGATCTGATAAATAATACAAATTTTCATCACAATGACATAGATTTAGCTAGATTTTTTGAGTAAGCAAATTTGAATATGTACTGATCTAAAATTGTACAGGCCACACCTCTTTAAAAATGTCTTAATATGACTAAATATGAATAATTAATCCTAAATTTATGCAAAAAATGTTAAAATTTTACAAAAACAAAAAATAATTACCTACATTGATAGCTATTCTCCTTCCAAAAAATTGGCCAAAATTATGGTAGTGTTTCAACTTGGGATGGTTAAAATTGGAGCAACGTGACACATCTAATGATTACATGTACTTGACTCTCGATCGCCACCAAATATCCAATGCTTTAAAAAAAAAATCCTCAAGATTAACCTACTATGATACCAAATGAAATTGCATTGCCAAACGCACTACAAGAGGTACTTATTTAAACAACAATAAGTGAGATTAAATCTCCTAATTTGTAAGGGATTATGACTCAAAATATACCTAATTACATAGGAAATACCAAACCTACCTAACCTATTATAAGGTAGGTTTGGTATTTAATATATTTATAATAAGCGACACACTTTGACATACCCAAAACAAGGTGAAAGTTTTGGGTTTAGGGAATGATCATCCTATAACAAGTTGCATTCTTTGATTTACCCAATGAGGGTGAAAGGTGCAAAGCCTAGAAGTAGAAGAAAGATAAACTAATTTACTATTGATTTATCCCAGTAGGGCAGATTTGATTGTCGATTTAAATGATTTACCTTAGTAGGGAAAATGTGATCATTGATCATTCTAAATTGTTTGCCCTAGCAAGGTAGATTGGCAAGCATAGCTCAAGGATAAAACATGTTTCATATATTAAAGAAGAGATGACTGACACAAACATAGGGGCAATGGTAAAAGGAATTTTTAAATGAAGAAGACATATAAAACCAAGCACATGAGAATGCTCAAAGGTAATAAAATATATGATTGGAAGAAAACAATAATGATGTGATTGGAATGAAATATATAGATGTGAATAAGAATGAAAAAGTGTGGCCAAGATGACCCCATAAACTAATTGATAATGAGCATTTCCTATATAGTCCAAATGGACCTCAAGACAATATAGCTCTCCCAATATTGCATAAAATGGATGAGGAAAATGATCATGACAAGATAGAGAATAAATGTGTATTACTTTTTTTATTACATGCTCATTTGCATATGTATGTCCTTATGAGCATATACTTATCTAAAATGTTCAATTATTGTGATATGATCAAGAAAAATGTGATAATGTGATGTAGTCAAGAATGACTGAGATGATTCTATTAGATAATGAATGATTATGCAAGGGGAGATACTTCCATCATAATGTGGAATCATATATAAACCTTGATCACTTGATTTTTAATGTATCACGTGATGGTATGCATCATGATATAAAACACCATGATGACTTGGTTGTAATGTGCATAAGGACTGACACCCGATCCAATAGACAAATGACAACAACATGTCAATGATAAAAACCATGATGATAATGTTGATTTATGTACAAGTGCATGACAAGGAACACCATTATGATGATATCACTAACACAATGGACTAAGTCAATGCAACAACAATGAAATCAAATAAATAGGTAAACAAACAAACAAACACACAAAATAGGAAAAATGAAAATAAATAGAAAGCATATTGTTATTAACCAAGTCAAGATCAAGTGAAGTATCAAAGATAATGATAATGGAATGGTGCCCCAAGTAAGGATACATGCAGGGGAAGGACACATCCCAAAGTGGCAGAAGCAATTGGAACCAATAATGAGTTTACCCTAGTAGGGAGGATTTGTGAAGGATACATCCCAATGGTTGCTAAAATGAATAGACCAATAAAAATCAAGGATAATGACTGGATTTGGGACAAGACACATGTTTTTGAATTATGGGGATTTGTATCTCTTAAGGACATTGTAAGCCTTTTTTAGATTTTTAGGTATTTTGGATTATTTTGAATGTTTTTGGGTTTTTGGCATCTCAAATCAATACAGGATTGTGAGGTGCATAATGCTTTAAGTCATGAAACAATGAGAGTGTGAAAATTTAAATCAAAAAATGGTGAAAACATGGTTTAGGATGCTCAAAAAATGGCTAGAGCATGGAATAAGAGTGGTTGAGTTGACCTCAAAAATTGAGCATTGCTTACATAATCTGAATGGACCTCAAACCACTATAGTTTAGCTTAAAGTGAGAGATAGTAAAGGACAAATAGATTAGGCTAGATAAAAATGAATGACAATGAAGGAAAGGATTGGGAATATCTAAGGACCATGTCACTTGAGAACCAAAATGTGTCCAATCATCAAAGTGTCTTGTGGGTGATATGTCAAAATGTTTTCCAAACAAGTCTCAATATACATTCCACTTTCATAATAAGATCAAGATGAGGAGACTAATGGTCACAATAAGATGGGTTTGGCTAAATAGGAGTGAATGGCCAAAATGGTAATGGACTACAATGGCTGAGATGGATTGAAGAAAATGGTTTATAATATATATAGGGCTACCCCCAAGTGTCCAGAAACTTACATAAAACAAATTATTTACACATGATGTGATAGACCTGGTTTTTATCATGGTACTTGCCCAAGGTGCCATAAACGTGGTTTTCATTGTTGGATAAATTATTTCTCTTTTTATTGGTTTGTATATTTTTTATAATTGTTTTTTTATTTTCTTAACATCTAAAATCAGTGGAGGATTAATATATGCATGATGTGGACCCTTTTCTATCTAACCAATACTTGCACAACATAGTAGTTTTTTTGAATCATGTTGTTGTCATAGACTGCACTAATGCTATTATGATTTTTATTGGCCATTTAATCTACTTCCTCCAAACCTCTAGACAAGATGTCTTCATAGTCTTTTTGAAAAAGTGTGTTGCAAGGAAGGGTAAATAAGGATAGGCATTGGATAAATGGTGTAATTTGGTAATGTAATATAGGACTTGAAAGAATAAAAGGATCACAATGGGATGTATAATATTTAAGGGATAAATGAAGATTAGGATTTTTAGTCACACACATTATTACTAATTTTGGATTTGACTTGATTTTAGTTTTGGCAAGTCTAATATTGAATTTAATAAGGTCTTCATAAAGCAATGGGGAACTAATTGTCTCAGTTGTTGGTGCTTCGAAGAGGTTTTTAGCAACAAAATCTTATTGATTACTCTGATTTGGATTGGCCAATAGTGCATAGATAAGGTTTTACTAAGGGATGTTGATAAATCATTTTGATTATCCCTTAGTGCCTTAACTAAGGTTTCACTAAAGGATTTTGATTTTTTACTTTGATTATTATCTAACACCTCAAATAAGGTTTCACTAGAAGCTACCAAGTTTAGACTTTGATTATCCCATAGCACCTCAGATGAGGTTTCACTATGAGATTATTCTTTTTCTTGAATGGTGTCTTTAATCTCTATATAATTTGCCATTGAAATGTCCCCATGGAATAAATTCAATAATGAGTGATTTTGGCAGTCCCATTTGATGTTTGTGTGAAGTGGCACAATAATATAATGGCTAGGTTGGTTAATGGTAAAGGCATGTGTAATGGCAATGGAAGGGTAAAAAGCAACACAATCCTCATAGAGGATATTAGGAGAACTTGTGTCTATGTTGGAGTAAACATCCTCAATAATCATAAAAGGATCACAAATATATTTATTCTGATCTTTAAGAAGTGTGTAGCTGATGTCATAATAACTTTTAATGTATGTTGATTTTGAAGCTGATTCAAACTCAAGTGGATCTAATAGAACTATATATCCAATGTTGTAATATCTACTAATATATTCTAATTTTGAAGCTGATTTTGACTCAAGTGGATTTGAATCCAATGTTGAAACTAATGTTGATTATGCTTTTGATGCTAAATCTAATATTAGTTATAGAATAGAACCCAATTATGATATTGATTCTAAAATAGAACATGATTATGATGTTGATGTTGATGTTGGTGCAAATTAAAATGTTGATTCCAAAGGGAACCCTATTTTTTATGCAAAATTATCTACAAAATGGATTTTTTAATTATGTTAACCACAAGTACTTTTTTCACTTTTTAGTTGCAAATAAAGGATTTGGAACAAAGGGTTTTCTAAAATGAGGAAAGTCTAGTAATAGATGAATAATGTGTTGTTGCTCAATAATGATAGGATATTAAATATGGGTCCTGCATCAAATAGAGGTTATTCATAAAAGAAAGGTAGACCAACAATGGTTTGGGTTTAGTCAAAGATGGGTGATTTGAAAAAAATGTCGAGGATTGGTTGTTGATCTTGACCTTGCTTTACAAGTGGATGAATTTGATCATGTTTGGGAAGGGGATCATGACATGTCCTAATAGAATAGTTATGAAACTTGGATACACTTGGTTCTTCAATAGATAATGGCCCTTGGAGGGGAAATGATTGGCTTTGTTGTGGCTCTAAGACTATATTAGATATCGTACAAGTAGACATGGAATTTTCAAATAAAGTAGCAACTAGAGAGGTCTCTAGAGAAGCTATGAGTTGATTAGTAAAGAGTTGACCATCCCACCATACTTTAGAAGTAATGGCATGGTTATGTTGGTGTGGGTATACAATGTTCCTCTTCAACATATGTATTTCCTCCTTTTGAACCAAGGTATGTCATTGATCTAAGGGAAAGTTAGGTAGTAGTCTGGCTCCCCCTTTTATGAACTTTAAAAGGATGGTGTTCTTGTATTATTTGCATAAGGCTTTATCCAAATTAGTTTCAAATGTCATGGATCAAGATGGAAGAATAAGATGCCCCCAAACAAGGATATATGCAAGGGAGGAATTGGTCTAGAATGGAATTGGCCCAAACAGGGTGGTATTAATCTAGAGAAATAGCCCAAAGATAGCATAATTGACTTGGTAGAATTGGCCCAAAGAGGGAAGTATTGGCTTATGATTAGAAATTGGCCCAAATAGGGTGATCTTGGTGTCGATAAAATTATCCCATATAGGGTAGTATTGGTCCAGATAAATTATCCTAAAGAGGGGGTGGTCTTGGTTTAAGATTAGAAATTGGCCCAAAGAGGGCAATTTTGGTGTTTGAAATTAGCCAAAAGAGGGTAATCATGGTCTCAAATAGAATTTTCCTAGAACATGGTGGCACAAACTTGATATGATTGAAATGCATATTTATCAGGGGATGTGGGGGTACAAGTACTGGTATGTGGATAGAGACACCATTCAAATTAGGGTATGTGAGTAAATGAATAAGGGAACAACTATATTGTATATAAATGTTGTCACAAAAACCTTGTCTCTATTTTGGATTTTCCTAGTAACTATTTTGAAATGAAAGAAATGATGGATAAAATGACTTTGTCATTCCAAATCGATGGGTGCATTAGATTGCATACAAATAAAAGAAGTGATTATGAATTGGCATGCAATGGGCTCAAAATCATTAGATTTATTCAAAATATATTTGATTTGGCATTGTTCCAATTATGTGGATTCTAAGTTAACTTTGGTCAAAGTTTGACTTGATTTAGAAATAGACTTAAAAATTGGTTCAAGACAACCTAATCATATTGGAATGGGTTGGCATGCAGCTTAAGACAAACAAAATTTGGCTTTGATTAGCTTGGTATGTTGTTTAAGATGAACCATATCATATTTATAATGGGGTCAAAAATTACCATGATTTTGTTTGGTTTGGATCATAATGGGTAATGTGGGTTTAAAATTGAAAACTAACTTGGCATGGTTTGGCTCACTATAGTTATGTGGGTTAAAAAATAAACCTTGATTTGACATAGTTTGGCTCATAATGGGTATATGGGTTCAAAAAAACCCTGATTTGGCATGGTTTGAATCATAATAGGTATGTGGGTTCAAAAATAAACCCTGATTCAACATGTTTTGGATCATAATAGGTATGCAGGTTCAAAAATAGACCCTAATTTTGCATGGTTTTAGCTTGGTACGTGGTTCAAGGAAAACTAAATATGGCATGAAATTGGCTTGGTACATGGTTTAAGACAAAATAGATTTGGCTTGGAATGGCTTGGTATAGAAATGGGGTCAAAAGCGATCTAATGTGAACAACTGATTCCAAACTAGATTTGGGCCCAAGTAGACCTGATTTGAATGGTTTTCAATTGGATAGCCTAACGGTACTATGTGGACAACATAATGGTATTATACAAATAATATAACAATATAATTGGTCAACATAACATTAATATGGGGTAAAAATAGCTCAAAAATTGGGCAAGGTAATGCCTCATCTTGCATGTGTGGTATGACACTATTTTGGACTTAGTACTTAGACTTGACTTGTTTATTTCAGATCTAGTTTTGGATTAAAATAGGTTTTTCCAAATACCCAAATAATCATGACTATAACTTAGTAACTAACATGAGCTATGAGATAGTCACTGAATCCTTTCGATATGCTAGACTTTGAGAGGATAAAATTTAATTTTTTATTAAGTAATTATAACAATTATTGATATGGTTTTTTCAACTCCATTCTCTAAAAGGTTCATACTAAAGGAAATATTCAAGAACTATTAACTTTTTCTGCCCTACATAAATGATTTATCCATGGCAAATGTGGTTTCTAAACTAAGTTTTCGATTGGCAAACTAGATGGTCCTGATATACCTTTTGGTACATGGGTGTTTTAGAATATTCCATCAATCAGATGTGAGATTACTAGGCCATTCATCAAAGGGTCTTGTCCCATTATGGCCACTTCAACTATAAGAGTCTTAGTGAAGTGTTACCATCATAACCAGGCTCTGAAGTATAACCAACTAAAATACCATAGATGCTACTTAATTTATATATCCTATCAGATAATAAGAGTGGTACAATTCTAGGATGCCACTTCCTAGGTCAAAAAACCTTAAGACCAATGGGAAGGTGATGAAATCCACCCCACAAAGTCAAAAAAAAAAGGCCAAACACGCTATGGTGTTGATTCTAAAGACCCCATAGATGGGCAAGATAAGAAAACACTTTGAAATGGTTTTTTGGTTAAACAAGCAAGCAAGTAAACTTACGTGTTTTTGGTCACCCAAGATCCCTAAAAGGGGAAAAGGGAGAGCATGCACACAATGGTTTATACAAATAAGAACATAAATAAAAAATCACTAAAATCTCAAAATGAAATGTGTGCACTCTTGGGATCCAAGTCAAAAGTGATTGTTCATTATTTAAGCACCAAATAGAAAAGATGACTGAAATTTTTCTTTGTTTCTATAATAAACATCCTTTAGCTATAAAAAATTGTAATATAAAATTTAGGAGTCTCAAATGTGATCTTTGGTAAGCAAAACCTGCAACAAACAAGTTAGATTAACAAAGAAATTAACATTATTTGATATTATGTTTTATGAAAAATAAAAGCAATATAAAGGAAAACAAATTTCATAATCTAAAAATTCATGACAAAATAAGTGGTTTAAAAAAATCATAAAAAATTGAGTTTGAATAATCCCAAATTATCCCTGGAAGTTGGGCACTTCATGGCCTGACTTCATTAATATGCAGGGCAAGTTCGCCATTTAGTAACACAATTTTTCCTTTTGCATGGTGATCTCACCAATTATCTAGATGAGTTCACCATTTTATAGCGTGAGTTCATTGTTTAACAGAGAACACAAAAAGTAAAATTGATGCAAAATTGCCATTTTGTTTACAAAATTACCATTTAGTAGAGCAACTCTGTTGTTTTGATAATGAAACTACCATTTCTTGAAAACATATTAGAATTTACTAAATTCCATTTTATGAAAAACTTATGCAATTTGAAGAAAAAATAATTGCATATTATGAAAACGTAGAAGTAAACATGTGGTTTTAAACAAAATTCATCAAAAAAAAAGTTTGGATGACCCCAATTAGTTATCATAAGTTGGGCACTTTATGGTCTAATGAATTTGCCAATATGTGGGTCTAATGTATTCATGAGAGGCAGCCTTACCAAGTCTATCAACTTGGATACCCACTGCCCCAAGTTCTATATCAACAATACGTAGCCCCTACTCATGAGCCAAGTCAAGCCTATCAAAGTCCTTTCCCCAATCATGTTGAGAAGAGTTTTGAAACAAAAAATCTTGTGTGTAAAGCTAATCTTCATAGGTAGATTGAGTTGGAAAATCTTCACATGCAGCAATCTATGTTGGCAGCAAGGGAAGTGGAATACAAGCCCTCACTACCCTCTCAAATTGCAACCCCATCACCCCAAAAGGAGACTTCTAGTCCTAAGATCATAAGTTGGAGTAAGATAGTTGAGTCATGGAGTAGCAAGGAGGAGAAGGGCATTGTTCAAGAGTGTGAAGTATAAAATGAGGTGAGTCCTTCTCAAGTCCCTCCCACCCCTCCTCAAGAATCTTCTTGTACTCCATGATAGCCTTCATGCACTCCCCATTTCCATGATGATTCCTATGAGCCCTAAGAAAGACTCTTTCAAAAAAATATAGCTAAGCAAATTAAGGAATTAGAGGTAAAGTTGAGATTACTTAGTGAAATCGAGATGGAAGTTTTAGACCTTAGAGAGGAACCTATGATAAAAGACACCCGTTATACCAATCCTCAAGATAATTTTGACATTGATGAAGTGTTAGTCAAGTGGAGAGAATAAAATCAAGTGATTTTGGCCCAAGTTCTACCCCCATTTTCTCATGAGCTTTCAAAAATATCCCCTACTTTCCATTCCTAACCTGATTTTGATGATCCTTATGTTCCACCTCCTTGCTTGGTAAATGAAGAATGTTTCTCTTGTGTTGAGGAATCCATATTGAGGGAATCAAGTGAAGAGGAGTATGCTTAGTTCATGACTGATTAGAGAGGCTTCATGAGTGCATATGAGGAGGAGATCACCATAGGTACCCCCCTTAGTCAACAAGAAGACAAGTCACAAGCTTTTGCCTCTATCTCTGATGAAGAAGAGATGATCATTGACTCTTTTTTGACTGTACAAGACATCATGGAGGAGCATGGGAATATTCTTGATCATTATTTGAATGATTTGTTTGAATTCATTGGGGAAGGTTACACTCTTCTTCAAGGAGGCTCTAAGTTGGATAAGGAGGGAGAAGGCAACATTGGGACTCAAATAAGTATGCAAAGGGGAAGCAAGCTTTCAAATTTATCCTATCAAGAGGCTACTGAATCTGAAGATGATATTTTTAAAGTCATCAAGGAGGGATATCACCTTCTATAAAGAACCCATCAGCTCTAGAAGGATGAAGAAGAATCATGTGGGCTTGAAGCTTCTAAGGAACATGAGGAACGTGAAACCAATCCTCTTGGAGACATGCCTACTAAAGAGATACAAGTTGACCATGAGACAAAGAGTGGGAAAAAATATGAAATGTCTAAATGTGTACAAGAGGAATATGTTTTCATTGGAGACCTGTTCAAAGATGACCTCTTTGAGACTAGACCAAGTAAAGTGCCAAGGAAGAGGCCTAATCTACAAAGTGTTCAATTCAAAGAGAAGCATGCTTGGCACTTTATTTCATCTCATCTTGAAAGTGACTTAAGATTTTTTCCCTTTGATCTAGGAGGGAGAAGAGCATATTTGGTTAGATTTACATATTAGTTTGCTTTCTATTAGGTTGTATTTTATTTTCACTAAGTGGTGTTATGCATGTGTGTAGTGTTTTTAGCCTTTGTGTGTGGTTTTTCCTTGTTGTTTGGGGTAAAATATTTTTTGGTTCATAGGTCCTTACAAAGCTATTGTTGACTTCTCCAAGATGCATCCTAACTCCATGCTTAATAGACTTTGAGGCTACCAGTCTTATTTAGCATAGCAGGTATGCTCCCCCTATGAATCACCAACTGTGTTGACCAATTTTTGGTCCTACAAGCTAAAATTGGGTACCCCCTCCTTTTTCTTTTCAAAAGTCATCAAAGAATTCTGAAGGGTAAGTGTCTTTCTGGAGGGTACTTGGGAAAATATGGGGATTTTTTCACTTTTCTGAAGGATGTTTGCAAAACATCCAAAGGGTATGTGCCCTTACGGAGGGCACCTTGGTTGGTGGTAGGACCAAATCAAAAGTTTTTAAGGGGAATTTTGAGGCATAAAGTGCCCTTGCATAGGGCACTTTGAGAAAGTGAAGAACAAAGACAAAAGGCCTAAGGGGAAAGTGCCCTTCGAGAAGAGAAGCAATCAAAAGAAATAATTCCTTCAGACATTTTGTATGAAGGAAAGTGTAGAAAAAAAGATTGAGATAAAGAAGGATTGTTAAGTCAAAGAGAAAGAAAATAAAAGGCCAAGGCAAAGGAGAAGTCGAAGGAAGGAGACAAAACACAAGCAAAGACAAAACAAGGAATAGTTCTAGCTGCTGACAAAGACAAAGGACAAAATCAATGACCACTCAGACCAAGACAAGTGGCACGGATAACTCAACAAGGATAATTAATACATTTGGTGAAATATATCTATTGAAAATAAATAAAATATATTGATTTTTGAACTATAGAGGATAGCATCCCATGTTTTCATGCTTCACCATTAATGCATGGCTAGTTGCACCTAACATTGAAGAGAGTATGGTCCAGTCCCAATTGTCAATTGCTAGGAGTATCCCATGCTTTTGTAGGCCTAAGATAGCAAAGGTAGAGACTTAAACATCTACAACATGGCTCTCCCATACGCAATTGGAAGAATATGATAACAACATGGGCTTATAGTCTCTACAAAAGTGTTTAGCTCAGCATGGGTTTCCATCCCTTGATTTGTTAGCTATTTGTTTATAATTTCTCTATATATTTGTAACTTCTCATTTGAGAAAAAATCTCTCAGCATTATATGGCAAATCCTTAAAGGAATCTACCTTGAATCAAAAGAAGCATTTTTAACTCCATTTGAGCTTGCACTTTTGTATATGTCTATGGTTTTATCTTATGTTAAGTCATTTCCTTTTCATGATTTTATAAGTTTATGCAACATATCTAGTGTATTATGAGTTCTTCTCTTGCAGGTCAACAAGAAGTGTCTAGCTCAAAGTATAGGCACATGTGAATAGGCTATCCATAGTGTCTCTTAAAACACCTCTGGTAGTTCTTCCTCCCTGTATCTCCATAGGATCCCCTATTGAAACACTAATTTAGGAAAGTTTCTCATTTGAATGAAGTGTATACTTGCTTCTCTCTGGTGTAAAGTGTATGTCAAAGCTGAGTAGACCAACCATTTTGGTGCATCACCACATTAGTTTAGGTTCTGATTTCAGTATTTCTCTCCCTTGTCTTTCACCCCCATTGTTAGCAGTAGGAAATCTAGGGCCTCAAGGTGCATCAAGGGGAGCTATCCCATAATCTAGAGATTTATCCCTCACATTTGCAACCCATAGCAATAGGAATGTCTCCATTGTGTCGCATGGAGGAAGAGAGCTGAGACTCCCTTCATAGGGTGAAATCCATTGCATCAACAATTTTTGGTACACTTGGTGGGACATTTTGTCTAAGAGGTTGAAGAATTCTTGGTGTGTTCTTCAACAAATCAACATTTGGAGGCATTCAATCAACACCAATGGTGACTCTGAAGATACATTAGCTAGTTGAGGAGCCTAAGTGATCCTTTGAAGAGATTTGGTAGTATGTTTCTTTATGAAGTTTCATGGTTGCATATGGTTATGAGTTTTTCCCTTTGCAGGTTGGTGAAACATTGTGGGCTTTCCATCTTCCTCCTCAATTTGAGTAAGTTCTTGACTAGCCTAGCTATGATCCTTACTAGCCTTGTGTTGATCCTTACCAAGTCTAATATGACCAGTTTCAACCCTGTCATGAGCTATATCAGTCTTATGCCGAGTCTTCTCAATGTTTTACTTCTACTCAACCTAATCCTTTTGCCAATTAGCCCATTTCCACCTTCAAATAAGCATTGTCGGTGTATGAAAGGTATGTAGTAGAGCTTGACACTAGAAGGGGATGTGGCCAAGAAATTCTTGATCATTTCAACCATCAAGTGAGAAACACATTAGAGCTAGTCAAGAGTAAATGAAATCCTATTGAAAGAGCCAATTGGCAAAAGCTTACAAATGAGATGATAGATGTGAGTAGTTTGACTGCATCTTTGGAAGAGAAGCTGAGTATTCATGAGAGGTAGCCTTACTAAGTCTATCAACCTACATACCCATTTCCCCAAGTTATATATCAGCCATACGCAACCCCTAATCATGAGCCAAGTCAAGCCTGTCAAATTCCTTTTCCAAATCATGTTGAGGAGAGTTTTAAAATAGAAAATCTTATATTTAAGGCCAATCTTGATAGGTAGATTGAGTTGGCAAATCTTCACATCTAGAAGTCTATGTTGGAAACAAGGGAAGTGGAATCCAAGCCCTCACTACCCTCTCACATTGCAACCCCATCACTCCAAAAGGATACTTCCATTCCTAAGATCATGAGTTGGAGTAAGGTAGTTGAGTCATGGAGCAACAAGAAGGAGAAGGGCATTGTTCAAGAGTGTGAAGTACAAAATGAGGCTAGTCCTTTTCAAGTCCCTCCCACCCCTCCTCAAGAAGCTTCTTATACTCCATGGCAACCATCATGCACTCCTCATTTCCATGATGATTCCCTATGAACTCCAACAAAGACTCTTTCAAGAAAATATAGCTGAGTAAATTGAGGAATTAGGGGCAAAGGTGAGATTGCTTAGTGAAAGTGAGATGGAACTTTCAGACCTTAGAGAGGACCCTATGCCAAAAAACACCCCTTCTACTAATCCTCAAGCTAATTTTGATATTGATGAAGTGTTGGTCTAGTGGAGAGAATAAAATAAAGTGATTTTGGCCCAAGGTTTGCCCCTATTTTCTTATGAGCTTTTAAAAAGATCCCCTAATTTACATTCCCAACCTGATTTTGACAATCCTTATATTCCACTTCCTTGCCTGGTAAATGAAGAATGTTTCTCTTATGTTGAATAATCCATCTTGAGGGAAGCAATTGAAGAGGAGTATGCTTAGTTCATGAATAATTAGGGAGACTTCATGAGTACAAATGAGGAGGAGATAACCATAGATACCCCCCTTGGTCAACAAGAATACAAGTCACAAGCTTTTGCCTCTATCTCTGATGAGGAAGAGATGATCATTGACTCTTTTATCACTTTTTAAGATGTCATGGAGGAGCATGGACAGAGTCTTTATCATTCTTTGAATGATTTGTTTGAAGTCATTGGGAAGGTTACACTCTTCTTCAAGGAGGCTCTGATCTGGCTAAGGGTGGAGAAAGCAACATTGGGACTCAAATAAGTATGAAAAGGGGTAGCAAGCTTTTAGATTTATCCTTTCAAGAGGTTGGTGAATCTGAAGATGATATTTTTGAAGTCATCAAGGAGGGATATCACCTTCTATAAGGAACCCATCAGCTCTAAAAGGATGAAGAAGAATCATGTGGGCCTGAAGCTTTTAAGGAACATGAAACCAATCCTCTTGGAGACATGCCTACTAAAGAGATACAATTTGACCATGAGATAAAGAGTGGGAAAAAATATGAAATGTATGAAAATGTGAAAGAGGAATATGTATTCATTGGAGACATGTTCAAATATGACCTCTTCGAGACTAGACCAAGTGAAGTGCCAAGGAAGAGGCCTGATCTACAAAGCATTCAATTCAAAGAGAAGCATGCTTGGTACTTTGTTTAATCTCATCTTGAAAGTGACTTAAGAAATTTTCCCTTTGATCTAGGAAGGAGAAGAGCATATTTAGTTGTACATGGTAGTTTGTTTTTTGTTAGGTTGTCTTTTGTTTTCCCTGAGTGTTGTTGCGTATGTGTGTAGTGTTTTTAGCCTTTGTATGTGTTTTTTCCTTGTTGTTTGGGGTAAAAATTTTATTGGTTCATAGGTCCTTACAAGGATATTATTGACTTCTCTAAGATGCATCCTGAATCCATGCCCAATGGACTTTGAGGCTACCAGTCTTCCTTATCATAGAAGGCATGCTCCACCTATGAGTCACCAATTGTGTTGACCAATTCTTGGTCTTGCAAGCCAAATTTGGGCATGCCATCATTTTTCTTTTCAAAAGTCATCTAAAAATTCTAAAGGGTAAGTGTCTTTTTAGAGGGCACTTGGGAAAAGAGGAGGACTTCACTTTTCCTAAGGATGTTTGTAAAAAATCTGAAGGGTATGTGCCCTTACGGAGGGCACTTTGGTTGGTGGTAGGACCAAATCAAAAGTTCTTAAGGGGAATTTCAAGGCACAAAGTGCCCTTGTGGAGGGCACCTTGAGAAAGTTAAGAACAAAGACAAAAGGCCTGAGGGGCATGTGCCCTTTGGGAAAAGAAGCAATCAAAAGAAAGAATTCCTTCAGACAAAATGTCTGAACGAATTCCTTCAGAAATTTTGTTTGAAGGAAAGCATAGAAAAAATCTTGAGACAAAGAAAGCTCAATAAGTCAAAGAACAAGCAAAGAAAAGGCCAAGGCAAAGGAGAAGTCGAAGGAAGGAGACAAAATATAGGTAAAGACAAAGTGGAAAATACAAAATAAGGAACAATTTTGGCTACTGACAAAGACAAAGGATATAATCAATGACCACTCATACCAAGACAAGTGGCATGGATGACTCAATAAGGATAATTAATACATTTGGTGAAATATATCTACTAAAAACCAATAAAATAGATTGGTTTATGAACTATAGAGGATAGCATCCCATGTTTTCATGCTTCAATATTAATGCACAACTAGTTACAACTAGCATTAAAGAGAGCATGGTCCAGTCAACACAACTTGGGGATGACTTTGTTAGTTGCTAAGAGGAGTATCCCATGCTTTTGTAGGCCCAAGACAATAAGGGCAATGACTTGGATATATACAACATGGATTTCCCATATGCAATTGGAATAATATGGAAACAACATTGGCTTGTGGTCTTTACAGAAGTGTTTAACTTAGCATGGGTTTTCATCCCTTGATTTTTTAGCTATCTATTTCCAAGTTCTATATATATTTATAACTTCTCAGTTGAGAAAAAAACTCTTATCATTGTATGGTGAAGCCCTGAAGGAATTTACCTTGAATCAAAATAAGCATGTTTACCTCCATTTGAGCTTGCACTTTTGCATATGTCTATGATTTTATCTTATGTTAAGTCATTTCCTTTTCATGATTTCAAAATTTTATGCCAACATATCTAGTGTATTGTGAGTTCTTCTCTTGCAATTCAACAAGAAGTGTCTAGCTCACAGTATAGGTGCATGTGAACAGGCTATCCATAGTGTGTCTTAGAACACATGTGGTAGTTCTTCCTCCCTATATCTCCATAAGATCCCCTATTGAAATATAATTTAGGAAAGGTTCTCATTTGAATGAAGTGTATGCTTACTTCTCTCTGGTGTAAAGTGTATGTCAAAGCTGAGTAGACCAACCATTTTGATGCATCACCACATTAGTTTAGGTTCTGATTTCAGTATTTCTCTCTATTGTATTTTGCCCCCATTGTTAGCAGTAGGAAATCTAGGGCCTCAAGGTGCATCAAGGGGAACTAGCCCCTAATCTAGAGATTTATCCCTCACATTTGTAACTCACAGCAAGAGGAATGTCTGCATTATGCCATGTGGAGGAAGAGAGATGAGCCTCCCTTCAGAGGGTGCAATCCACTATGCCAATAGTTTTTGGCATGCTGAGTGGGATATTTTATCTAAGAGGTTGAAAAATTCTTGGTGTTTTCTTTAATAAATTAGCCTTTAGAGGCATTCAATCAACAACAGTGGTGACTCCGAAGATATATCAATTGGTTGAGCAACCCGAGTGATCCTTTGAAGAGATTTGGTAGTATGTTTTTTATGAAATTTCATGTTTGCATATGGTTATGAGTTTTTCCCTTTGCAGGTTCGTGAAACATTGTGGGCTTTGCTTCTTCCTCCTCAATTTTAGCAAGTCCTTGGCCAGCCTGGCTATGATCCTTACCAGTCTTTTGTTGATCCTTACTAGGTCCAATATGACCAATTTTAACCCTGTCATGAGTTATATCAGTCTTATGCCCAGTCTTCTCAATGTGTTACTTCTCCTACTCAACCTAATCATTTTACCAATCATCCCATTTCCACCTTCCAAAAACCATTGTTGGTGCATGAAATGTATGTAGTGAAGCTTGACACTAGAAGGGGATGTGGCCAAGAAATTATTTATCATTTCAACCATCAAGTGAGAAACACATTAGAGATGGTCAAGAGTAAATGGAATCCTATTGAAAGAGCCAATTGGCAAAGGCTTAAAAATGAGATGTTGGATGTGAGTGGTTTGACTACATCTTTGGAAGAGAAGCTGAGTATTCATGAGAGGTAGCCTTACCAAGTCTATCAACTTACATAACCACTACCCCAATTTCCATATCATCCATATGTAACCCCTAATCATGAGCCAAGTCAAGCTTGTCAAATTTATTTCCCCAATCATATTGAGAAGATTTTTGAAATAGAAAATCTTGTGTTTAAGGCCAATCTTGATAGGTAGATTGAGTTGGCAAATATTCACATGCAACAATTTATGTTGGCAGTAAGGGAAGTGGAATCCAAGCCCTCACTACCCTCTCACATTACAACCCCATCACCTCAAAAGGGGACTTCCATTCGTAAGGTCATGAGATGGAGTAAAGTAGTTGAGTCATGGAGCAGTAAGGAGGATAAGAGCATTGTTCAAGAGTGTGAAGTATAAAATGAGGCTAGTCCTTCTCAAGTCCCTCCCACCTTTCCTCAAGAAGCTTCTTGTACTCCATGGAAGCCTTCATGCACTTCCCATTTCCATAAGGATTCTTATGAGATCCAAAAAAGACTCTATCAATAAAATCTCGCTGAGTAAATTGAGGAATTAAAGGCAAAGGTGAGCTTTCCTAGTGAAATCGAGATGGAAGTTTCAAACCTTAGAGAGGATCCTATGCCAAAAGACACCCTTTATACCAATCCTCAAGCTAATTTTTATATTGATAAAGTGTTGGTCAAGTGGAGAGAAGAAAATCAAGTGATTTTGGCCCAAGGTCTACCCCCATTTTCTCATGAGCTTTCAAAAAGATCCACTACTTTCCATTCCCAACCTAATTTTGATAATCCTTATGTTCCACCTCCTTGCTTGGTAAATGAAGAATGTTTCTCTTATGTTGAGGAATCCATCTTGAGGGAAGCAAGTGAAGAGGAGTATGCTCAGTTCATGACTGATCAGGGAGATGTCATGAGTGCAAATGAGGAGGAGATCACCATAGGTACCCCCCTTGGTCAATAATAAGATAAGTCACAAGCTTTTGCCTCTATCTATGATGAGGAAGAGATGATCATTAACTATTTTCTCACTTTGAAAGATGTCATGGAGGAGTATGGATAGATTCTTGATCATTCTTTGAATGATTTGTTTGAAGTCATTGGGGAAGGCTACACTCTTCTTCAAGGAGGCTCTGAGCTGGCTAAAGGTGGAGAAGTCAGCATTGGGACTCAAATAAGTATGGAAAGGGGTAGCAAGATTTTATATTTATCCTTTCAAGAGGTTGGTGAATCTAGAGATGATATTTTTGAAGTCGTCAAGGAGGGATATCACCTTTTAGAAGGAACCCATCAGCTCTATAAACATGAAGAAGAATCATGTCGGCCTAAAGCTTCTAAGGAACATGAGGAACATGAAACCAATCCTCCTGGAGACATGCCTACTAAAGAGATACAAGTTGACCATGAGACAAAGAGTGGGTAGAAATATGAAATGTCTAAATGTGTACAAGAGGAATATGTCTTTATTGGAGACATGTTCAAAGATGACCTCTTTGAGACTAGAACAAGTGAAGTGCCAAGGAAGAGGCATGATCTACAAAGTGTTTAATTCAAAGAGAAGCATGCTTGGAACTTTGTTTCATCTCATCTTGAAAGTGACTTAAGAAGTTTTCCATTTCATTTAGGAGGGAGAAGATCATATTTAGTTGTACATAGTAGTTTATTTTTTGTTAGGTTGTCTTTTATTTTCCCCGAGTGTTGTTGCATATGTGTGTAGTGTTTTTAGCCTTTGTGTGTGTTTTTTCCTTATTGTTTTGGGTAAAATATTTGTTGGTTCATAGGTCCTTACAAGGCTATTTTTGAATTCTCTAAGATGCATCTTGAATCCATGCCCAATGGACTTTGAGGCTACCAATCTTATTTAGCATAGTAGGCATGCTCCCCCTGTGAGTCACCAATTGTGTTGACCAATTTTTGGTCCTAAAAGCCAAAATTGGGTACCCCATCCTTTTTCTTTGCAAAAGTCATCCAAAAATTCCAAAGGGTAAGTGTCTTTTTGGAAGGCACTTGGGGGAAAGAGTAGGACTTCTTCACTTTTCTAAAGGATGTTTGAAAAAAGATTGAAGGGCATGTGCCCTTACGGAGGGCACCTTGGTCAGTGATAGGACCAACTCAAAAGTTTTGAAGGGGCATTTCATGGCACAAGGTGCCCTTATAGAGGGCACCTTGAGAAAGTGAAGAACAAACATAAAATCCCTGAGGGGCATGTGTCCTTCAAGAAAAGAAATAATCAAAAGAAATAATTCCTTCAGACATTTTATTCAAAGGAAATCATGACAAAAATCTTGAGACAAAGAAGGCCTGATAATTGAAAGAGCAAGCAAATAAAAGTCCAAGGCAAAGGAGAAGTTGAAGGAAGGAGACAAAACATGAGTAAAGACAAAGTGGAAAAGACAAAACAAAGAAGATTTTTTACTATTGATAAAGACAAAGGATATAATCAATGACCACTTAGATCAAGAAAAGTGGCATGGATGACTCAACAAGGAGAATTAATACATTTTGTGAAATATATCTACCAAAAACTAATAAAATAGATTGGTTTTCAAACTATAGAGGAGAGAATCACATGTTTTCATGCTTTAGCATTAATGCATAGCTAGTTACACCCAACATTAAAGAGAGCATGGTCTAGTCAACATGACTTGGGGATGCCTTTGTTAGTTTCTAAGAGTATCCCATGCTTTTGCAAGCCCAAGACAACAAGGGCAGTGACTTGGAAATCTACAACATGGCTCTCCCATACGTAATTATAATAATATGGTAACATCATGGGCTTTTCATCTTTTTATAAGTGTTTAACTTAGCATGGGTTTCCATCCCTTGATTTTTTAGCTATTTATTTCCAAGTTTTCTATATATTTGTAACTTCTCATTTGAGAAAAAATCTCTCAGCATTGTATAGTGAAGCCCTAAAGGAATTTACCTTAAATCAAAAGAAGCATTTTTACCTCCATTTTAGATTGCACTTTTTCATATGTATATGGTTTTATCTTATGCTAAGTCATTTCCTTTTCATGCTTTCATAAGTTTATGCCAAGATATCTAGTGTATTATGAGTTCTTCTCTTACAGGTCAAGAAGAAGTGTCCAACTCAGAGTATAGGTGCATGTGAACAAGTTGTCCATAGTGTGTCTTAGAACACCTATAGTAGTTCTTCCTCCCTATATCTGCATATGATCCCCTATTGAAACATTGATGCAGGAGAGGTTCTCATTTGAATGAAGTGTATGATTGCTTCTCTCTAGTGTAAAGTGTATGTCAAAGCTGAGTAGACCAACCATTTTGGTGCATCACCACATTAGTTTAGGTTCTAATTTTAGTATGTCTCTGCCTTTTCTTCCCCCCCCCCCATTTTAGCATTAGGAAATATAGGGCCTCAAGATGCATCAAGGGGAGTTAGCCCCTAATCTAGAGATTCATCCCTCACATTTGCAGCCCACAGCAAGAGGAATGTCTCCATTGTGCCGCATGGAGAAAGAGAGTTGAGCCTCCCTTCAAAGGGTGAAATTCACTATGTCAATAGAAACCAAGGCAAAAAATTGGTCCAATTTCATCATTAGAAATATTTAGGAGGCCTGAAAGATATGTGTAGGGCGTGAGGTCTTACTAGGTGTGCCAAATGTAGAATAAGATTACTAAGAGGGTTAGAACATCATTAGTGAATAAAATTTAAAATAAATTCAAGAATTAAACACCCTAGGATTACTCCCTCATGTGTGATGGACATATGACATTAAGAAACAAACAAGAAATCATGACAAGATATACCTTTCCTACGTGACTCCTCTTCAAGATCGGTTAACAAGCATGTTTGATACCAAATTGTAGAGAAATAGGTCTTTATGTATGTCAATACATCACATAAGTGGCATCTCCTGTTGACTAAATGTGATTGTTTAATCATTTAGAGTAAAATGTGAAGCTCGATGAATGATATTGGCTCTCCAAAAGGGCATCACTTCATTGTATGCTGAAGACTTAAGAATAATAGAAAATGGATCTTGTATTTATAAAATTGTTAGAATTATCAGTCATTGGATCAAAAATGAGATGTGTGGCCCCAATTCTATTCAATTTTAGAGTCTTAATAAAATTAATGTTGCATTTCCTAATCATGGCTTGTACAAATCAAATATTTATTTGCATTGATTCCTTAGTGCTTGCCAACTTTTTGGATGATGTCATCATTTGGCCACTTATCATATTTGGAGGAATAATTCAATTAATGAATTTTAAAAATAGGAAATTTTAAAAGCTATTGATTTTCCAATTATAATAAGATTAAGTTAATTAATATAGGATAATTAACCTAATGGAAAGTGATATGAATTTTGAAAGTCAAAGAATCATTCAACCTAATTGACCCCAAAACATCTGTTGCACAATCACAATTTGACTCAAGATGAATTAAGTGAAGCTGATAGTTTCATACAATGCCTTATCCTAATTAGAGATGCCCAAATACATTTCAAAAGATGCACACCAAGTTTGCAAAAGAATTTGGGTGTTTTGATGATTCATGTGTTATTATTAAAAGTCATTTTAATTGTAATTTTAACATGACAGTGATGAGAATTGAGTGTGTACATAGGGTGTTACATTTGGGTTTGCTTAGAGTGTAACTTTAAATATAAGAGCGCGTATAGTCAATTGAAATCCAATTTGTGATTGGTTCTTGGTTTTGGAATCAAAGTTTATGGTGGGCCAAACATAATGGAAAACCAAGAAAGAGATTGCCACATGCAAATATCCTTGCATACATCAGAGAGCAAGAAGCAACAAATGCCTTTGTTTCCCAATATCTAAGCACCCCTTGGAAAAAAAATGATCTACATATACTGAGACACCTATTGTTTCATTTCATGTTAATATCATTACTCTATCACACCCATTTCATTGTACATTCATCATTGTCATAGAGGAAGAAGATTTACCTTTTAATCAAAAAAGAATAAAATATGTAGGCACTTTGAAAATAGATCCAGGGACATGGTAGAGTAGAACATTGAATGTTGTGTTTATGTATGTGGGATGACATTTAATATTTTTAGATCACCATACTAGTGGAATATGGTGAGATCTATAAATGAATTCCCTAAAGGGTTCACTGGCATAGGGTATGAAAATGTACACACTACCTTATTGGCAAAAGAAAGAAAACATGTTGAAGATGCATTGAAGCCTATTAGGGATTCGTGGATCGAAATAAAAAATTTCATTGTTGATGATGGATGGAAAGTTATGATAAATAATTCATTGATTAATGTGGTTGGTTTGTTCTAAATGGGAAATATTTTTTAGGGCCATTGATTGTGAGGGATGAGTGAAAGATGCATGATTCATTGCCAACATCTTGATATAGTCCATCGAGGTGGTGGGGCCTCAAAATGTTATCCAAGTTATAATGGACAACACAAAAAATTATAAAGCTACATGCATGTTGGTTGAGGCAAGGTATGGGCACATATTTTTGACACCTTGTGCCATTCATTCCCTCAACCTTATGTTGAAAATATGGGGTGCCAAAATTGACTAGATCAAACAAGTCTGAGGAGGTGAGTGAGATCCAAATATTCATAAGCAACAATCACATGCCCCAAGACATCTTCATGTCTTTTTTGAAGTTTTAATTGTTGAAGGTAGCATTTTTTTAATCATTCATGGGGTCCTTGTGAAGATTTGTCATTAGTTTTAATGACTTGACTTGCCATTGTGGGCGTAGTCCTAGAACCTAGAAATCATAATGGATGTTTGGAGAAAGAGTTGATTGGTGCATGATATGTAATATTATTTAATAATGTTATGGTTTGACTTGCACAACACACTAATTTTTTTGGGATAAGCTTTATTATTTATTATTATTTCAGTTGTGGGTTGTCTCCCAACACCCCCATTATTATTTTATGCGCAATTAAGTTGCCTTACTGTCCATGCAAATGAAATATCAGTGAAGTTTTTATTGCCATTTATTTTTGGTTGTTGAGGCTATCCCCAATGCACCACAATATACATTATTTTGGAGATTTTATTATGGAGAGATATACATATATTTTTTTGTTGGTTGGGTCTCCCAATGTGGGGACATTATTATTTTTATACATTCATTTAGGGAAGTAAAAGGGCATCGAACTCACTTCTTAGATAAACCTAAGCCATACAATAAATAATTTAGGAAGTCAGATTTAGATTTTGGGTTCAAGAGAGAAAACCATGATGATCTAAGGGAAACCAAGATGATCTGAGGGAAACTACAATTATCTGATGTAAACATAGTGGTGGGAATGCAAGAAAAAGGGAAACCATTAAGAATGGCCTCTTGATGGTTCATATCATCCTGTCAAGTAAGTGGGTTTTGGGTTTCATTTTACACTTGTGGTTATACTACTGTATATTTAGTTTTTGGTAGAGTTTATTTTTATTTTTTTTAAAAAAACCTTCAATACATAAAATCGATATAGTTGATTGGGCTTTAGTTGATAATATTTGAGATATTTTTAGAATGGCATTGCTATTAATTTTACCCTGGTTCAATTTTGAAAATGTGTGTCCAATGTTTCCCCTTTCATTTTGTGGGATGGGTATAGAGTTAACTTAACTGGTCAATTTTATAAATAGGACAAAATGAGTCATTAAACATGAGGCTCGACCTTATCTCACCCTATAACACTCTAAGTGATAGGTTCTTGTTTAAATGGAAACCTTTGGGATGTATTTTAGATTATTGGAATGTTTGGACATAAGTTTAAATGGAGACATAAACCATTACAGGTTCAATATGAAGTCATAAAACTTCATAGAGAACCTCTACTGTTTTAAATTTAACACACCCCTTATTGGACTATGCTTATATTCCTTTCTTTGATTTATTGGTAAATATTGTTATTAATAACCTTGAGTTGGGTGACCCTGGAAGACTTGGGTTTTCGAATTTTAGTTATGAATGCCATTATGCTTGTGTAGGGAAGCCTGGGTAATTTTAAATTATTGCCTCTGATTTTTAAACAAAAATCTCCTTTTAATTGGATTATTTTATTGTAATTACTTAAGCCTTGGAGGGTGAAAAAAATTAATATTACATGATGTTTTAATGGAAATTTAATTTTTTATAGTAGTGTGATTCTATTAGAATCAATCTCTCTCCTACTCCACATTATTTTCCCATACTTGGCCTGAACCTTGTTTGACCATTTCGACCCTATATGGGGCAAGGTGAATTACATACCTTCCTGATCAAACCTACCCAATGTATTTTATTGTCCATGTATATATGGTTGTAGGTAGTTAAAATTCATGAATGGGTCTAATACTCATTTCTGAGAATGTTTAGTTTTGTATGCCTTCGTGCTTACCTAGGGAGTTATTGTTGACCATACCCTTAGTAGATGGTTGGGATTTTGTTTGGATATAGTCTAACATCCTCTGGTTAATGATAAATGGATTTAATGGCTCATGAAAATTATTTTGGTCATATGTGGAAGCAATATAACGTTGTTTTAAACTCCACTAATTGACTTATTTGTTGAAACATTTTATAACTCTATTGATTGAGTTTTTCATTTGTGAAGCAACCTCTAATTATTGGAAGTTCATTGGCTATGTTAAATGCTTTTGATGATTCATTTCATTTAGTTTAAATCAAGTATTTGTGGTTTTTTATGTAGCATTAAATCATTGTCCATGAATTTTGACAAGTTACACAATGGGTGGCCCAACTTATCCTTCTTCATACGAATCCAAACTGTTAGGTTGTGGAGCTAAAAGCTTCAACCCTTTGCAAACTGAAGGAACAATGGTTGCTGAGATCCAGGAGCATCGGCATCGGCAGCAAGACCGACGTCGGTAGAGACCAGTGCAGAAGGCCACCGATGACGGCAGGAAGTCGGCCGACGTCGGCAGAACCAGACAAGCAGGGACCGACGTCAGTCGCCTGTGTGTTCTAGAACTGCTCGTTTCACAGACAGTTAGTTAAGTGAACGAAGAGTTTGCATGTTGAGACCAGTTAGAGTCTTGGGCTGTGAGGAAAATTGTCTAAATTAAGAGTCTAAGTTAGTGTTTGAGTTAGGGATCTATTTATAGACCCATTGGCATGTATTGTATAAGCATGAGATAGAAAGGAAGAGTTCCTTCTAGTTGTAATATCTGTGAGTTGTAGGTTGTTGCAAGCTCATTGGGGATCTACATGTAAGTTTGGTCTTTGAATTGCAGGTTACAGGTTCATGAGAGATCAGCTTGAAGTGCTATAGAGTGCTTGGTGTACCGGTAGGGTTATTACTGACTGGTTGGTGAGGTGAACACCAATTTTGTGTTTGAGTTGGTTGTTGGGACCGTTTTTTGTGTAGGAGAGTGTGTGTGAGAAGAATTATTGAACACTTGAGGTGTGGCGATCCTCTGTAAGGTGAAAGAGTGTGGTGGCTCTTTGTTGTATTCTTTTCTGTATAGTGTTAATACAAGATAGTGTATTGTCTCTCATATTCTGTGCTATTGGTGACTTCTAGTTACTTGTGTTTCTGGTTATTTCCGCATATTCAATTGCTTATATTTGGTAATCATTCTGTGCTCTTTCTGAGGAGCAAGATCGTAACAGGTGGAATTAGAACAGGTGTGTTTGTTCTTGGATTTATCTTCCACCTTACCCAACAAGTGGTATCAGAGCCTTGGTTGTAGGTTCAAAAGCTGATACTTGACAAGTGGTATCAGAGCTTTTGGTTGGGATACTAACAGATTAGTGTAGATCTGGGTAGTGTGTTTTGATTACAGGTTACTCACAGGGTTTCTGTTTGAGTGGGAGTTGAGCAATGGCAGAAAGCAGTCAACTACGAATGAAAAAGTTTAATGGCAAGAACTACCAATTATGGAGGATGCAGATTGAGGACTATCTGTATCAGAAAGATTTGTACTTATCGTTGGGTGGGGTTGCTAGCAAACCCTTGGATATGAAAGATGAAGAATGGGAGGTTCTTGATCGGAAGGCTCTGGGATCTGTTAGATTGAGTCTTGAATCATCTGTGATTTCCAGCTTATCACAGTGTAAGACAACGGTGGAGTTGATGGAATCTTTGGCAAATTTATATGAAAAACCCTCAGCTTCGAATAAGGTATTTCTTATGAAGCGTTTATTTAATTTGCAAATGTTGGAAGGTGGATCTGTTCATAGCCATCTTAGTGATTTCCATGGTTTGGTAAACCAGTTAAGTTCAGTCAATATTGTATTTGATGATGAAATTAGAGCTCTCTTAATCTTGTGTTCATTACCTGAAAGTTGGGAAGGTTTGGTAATGGCAGTTTCTAATACTGTGTCTCCTTCAAAAGTCTTAAAAGTGGATGATATTGTGAGTGTGATCTTGAACGAAGAGATACGCAGGAAAAGCACAGGTGAATCATCTGGAGATGCTTTGAGTGTTGAAGGAAGAGGAAGGCCAAGAGAGAAGATAGAGCGTGGGAGATCAAGGTCGAAGATGGGCAAGAGATCCAAGTCCAGGTATGGTAGAATAACCTGCTAGAAATGTGGAAAGTAAGGGCACTTAAAGAGAGATTGCAGATCGGGAGAAGATCAGCATGAAGGACATGGAGAAGAAGCAGATGTTGCGGGTTACGTTGCACAGGATGCTCTGATATGTTCTTTGGATAAAGTAGAATCTTGGGTATTAGATTCTGGTGCCTCTTTTCATGCATCCCCACATAGGGAATTTTTTCATGAGTATGTCCAGGGAGATTTTGGAGAAATTTGTGTAGGGGATGGTAAGCCTTGTCATATTGTTGGCAAAGGCAAAGTGAAGCTGAAACTGCAGACAGGTAACACATGGGTGTTAAAGGAGGTCATGCACGTCCCAGTTCTAGAGTGGAACTTGATTTCTGTTAGAAGTTTGGGTGATGAGGGTTGCACAGTAACTCTCACAGGGGACTCTTGGAAGGTTACCAAGGGTACACTTGTTGTAGCTAGAGGTAAGAAAGTAGGTATGCTTTATCTATCTACTTGTTTTACTGATTCTCTTTTTGGGTTATCTACTTCAGCTGTAGATTTAGAGATGTGGCTTAATAGGCTTGGTCACATAGATAGGAAGGAGATGTTGGTTCTTGAGTCAAAGAGTATGCTTTCAGATTTGGAAGGCATGGATCGTGGTTTCTATATGCAGAAGAAGAAGGTGAGGTTTCTTGAGGAATCCGATGTTAGTGACAAGAACAGGAAAGCCTTGGTTTTCAAGGAGAAAGTGACGGACAGAGTTCAGCACAAGGTGCAGATGAATTCTGAGCAGAGCAAGGGTGATTTGGACAAGGGTTTGATCTAAAAGGAGCTCACAGGAAAAAGTCAGGTCTCACAAGAAAAACACAGAGACCGACGTCGGCAGGAAAACCGGCGTCGGCATCCAGACAGGGATTGACGTCGGCTATGTGCAGCCCGACGTCGGTGACTCAGGGCAGAGAGAGACCGGCGTCGGCCAAGGAAAACTGACGTCGGCAGGGAGGCAGTCGCAGGGAACTGACATCGGTTGGCTGTAGACTGAGATGTGACTGGCATCGATCACTGAGATGAATTTTGGGTGGACAGCAAGCTGTCATGGAGTCTCAAGCACCCATATGGAGGACTGAAGGTGTAAGTAAGTTCTTAAATTCGTCATTTCCCTTATTTACACTACTTGTTGCTCACTTATGGCATAGGACCAGGAAGTTATTGAAGAAGCAGAACAGGTAGATCCAGGAAACAATGGGAGCTAGGCATGAATGAGGATGTGATTCCTTGGAGGAGAACCAAATAGGGGTTTTGGGTAGTGTTGCCAGCTGGAAGTAAGCACTGAGAGATGAATGGATGTTAAGGATAAAGAAGAGCGGAAATGGATACGTGAGATGGAAGATCAGGGTATTTGATCTTGTATTAGCTGCAGGGCAATGGAGGTTTGATCATTGTGTTTCTCTTTACCAGGTTGGATAGTATTAGCTACACTATCCTATTTCTATATGATGTGCTTGTTGCAGGGTTACATATACAGGTATTGCTGAACTAAAGGTAAAGCTAGTTCAAGTGTTTGTCATGGAGAATCTGGGAGCAGCAAGATTATTTGGCATGAGTGTGTTCTAGAGACATGGTAGGTCATATGTTGACTTTGTTTCAGGATGATTGTGTGAAACCGGTTAGCACGCCGATGGTTAGACAGTTCACAGAACAAGTGTCTTGATTCACATAATGAGGTTGAGTGCATGGTATGTACTAAACCTGAGTTTTCCCAAGCAGTGGGAGTTATCACAAGTTTGGAGTCAATCTAGGAAAGTAATACTGAAGGGCAGTTCAGTGGGACCAGCAGTAGGTGCACATGCTATGCAAGGTCAAGTTCTTTTTCTACATGGTTGTAGATGCGGATGTGGCAGGTAATTTGGATGACAGGTTTTGCACCACGGATTTTGTGGTGGTTGGTCTTCAAAGGTGATTTTGAAGATGGATACATAGCCAAGGGAACAAACTAGATGGTGTACAGGTACATATACAGGTTGCAGCTGTTTATCTCCAAGTGGGAGATTGTTAGGTTGTGGAGCTAAAAGCTTCAACCCTTTGCAAACTGAAGGAACAATGGTTCCTGAGATCCAAGAGCACCGGTGTCGGCAGCAAGACCGACGTCGGCAGAGACCAGTGCAGAAGGCCACCGGCGACAGCAGGAAGTCGGCCGACGTCGGCAGAACCAGACAAGCAGGGACCGACGTCGATCGCCTGTGTGTTCCAAAACTGCTCGTTTCATAGACAGTTAGTTAAGTGAACAAAGAGTTTGCATGTTGAGACCAGTTAGAGTCTTGGGCTGCGAGGACAATTGTCTAAATTAAGAGTCTAAGTTAGTGTTTGAGTTAGGGATCTATTTATAGACCCATTGGCATGTATTGTATAAGCATGAGATAGAAAGGAAGAGTTCCTTCTAGTTGTAAGATCTGTGAGTTTCAGGTTGTTGCAAGCTCATTGGGGATCTACATGTAAGTTTGGTCTTTGAATTGCAGGTTGCAGGTTCATGAGAGATCAGCTTGAAGTGCTATAGAGTGCTTGGTGTACCAGCAGGGTTATTACTGACTGGTTGGTGAGGTGAACACCAATTCTGTGTGTGAGTTGGTTGTTGGGACCATTTTTTGTGTAGGAGAGTGTGTGTGAGAAGAATTACTGAACACTTGAGGTGTGGCGATCCTCTGTAAGGTGAAAGAGTGTGGCGGCTCTTTGTTGTATTCTTTTCTGTATAGTGTTAATACAAGATAGTGTATTGTCTCTCATATTTTGTGCTATTGGTGAATTCTAGTTACTTGTGTTTCTGGTTATTTCCGCATATTCAATTACTTATATTTGGTAATCATTCTGTGCTCTTTCTGAGGAGCAAGATCCTAACAGGTGGAATTAGAACAGGTGTGTTTGTTCTTAGATTTATCTTCCACCTCCCAACACAAACCCCTAAGTGAATATGACTATTTGTGGATATTGGATGTTAATTCTATTAAGTGTATGACTATACAACTACTTCTTTTGTTGGCTAGATGTTATGATTGTGTTGTGTGACTTTTTTTGGTTTCTATTTTAAAGTTGACTATGTATGTGAGTCATGAATGAAATGTTATTAGTGACCCCTGTGGGCATATGTTAGCATTTTTAAACCAGTTAATTTATGTTGTTTACTTTTGTGGTGGCTTTTTTTAATTGATAATTAGATGATGTCTTATGTCACATTAATGTTCATCTCTACCTGGTAAAACCTGGATGCTTGATTCCACCATCTATTAGATGGTTGGGGTGGTCAGGGCTACCGATGGTTGGGTTCATCAGGCTACACCTTTGGGTTTAGGCATCTTGTGGATTGAGTACTCATCTCCTATTTATTTTGGATTTCCATGTTATGATTGATTATTCCAGTGAGTTCAGTGTATTGTATTGATGTTGATGTTTAGAGATGATCATAGCATTTTAATTAACATAAATAATTTTTATGTTAATTTATGAACCTTGTATTTAAATTATGATAAGAGCAATATCATGCTAGTACCTTAAATTGATTTGCATATATAATAATGCATACCATAATATAGTGTAGCACTATGGTACACAAATATCAATTATCTATTGATTTTTTACTTGTCCCATATTTTGTAATTCTAATTTCATTACAGTTGTATGGTTGTAGAATTTGTATTCTCAATATTATACTTTGAAATTAATGTTGGAGCTATAAGCTTGTTACACTTCTATTGGTATTGAAGAGTTGGTGAACCTAGTTAAGTACATGAGTGTTATATTGGTCCTAATTACTCTTGATTCCTATTTTAGAATGTTATGTCCTCTTGATGTGGCATGTTAGGCATATGGTTGTGATTATTGAAATTTTATCTAACTCTAGATATGTTGTACCTTACATTGAGATGGCACTACTTGTATAAACTTGTAAATTTTAGTTTGATATAGGGACTTACATGGTTGTATTCTAATTATAAAGTCATTTATAATAGTGAATGAAGCATTAGTTATATATTGATATTATCTAGAAAAGGTCATATTAATTGCTAACCAATGTTAGTATTATACTTATTCTTAGCACCTTGTTGAGTGTTGTGTATGATTGTGTGTACCTCTTTGTGATATATCATTATGCTATGTTGGTATCAAATTAGGATGCAAGCATATATTGGTTTAAGTTAATTCTAGTTCATCATTATTAATTAAGAGTTAATGTTATGTGTTCATACTCTCATTGATTTTTGGGTTTAGTGTATACTCCATTTGATAATTGAAAGGATTTGAGTATTCATTTAAGGGTGTAATTAATCCATAACAATTTGACTGGGAAGTGGTTTAGCCTTATAATGTTTACAATTTTATGCCTTCATTTAGAATATTTCATTACATATACGTATGAAATGAAGAATGTTATGGAAGTAATGGTTGTTATTGAGTGTTAACAACAAGTTAATGAGGTTTTTTAACCTTATGTGGGTGCCAATGAAAGGTTATATACAACCAAGAGTTCTATCATACTTGGTTGGTAACATATTCTTTTGGTTCATTTATTGTGATGACCCTTCTTTGCTTTACACTTGCATTGGTGTTTAAAGCACATGCCTAAATTATAAATATGTCATTATATTATTGATATATTCCTTCATTTTAATGGTTCTAGCAATACTCCTAGTGGTGGCTTGAGAAATTTGATAGTTCAAATAATTTTAATTGGCCATGCAATTGTTGATATCATCCATTCCATCCATTGATTGGTTAATTATACTTTGAAAATGTATATGTTATCATTATTATTTGGTAAATGCAATAAGATGTCTTTCAAAATTACATTTGGCCATAATTAATATCAACCTTGGCATTTATATATGGTGGATGCTATTAAAATGCCATAGCTACAAATCATTTTGAATTTCTATTGCTTAAGCAATGAAATTAAAGAGATAAAATTGAATGAGTTTGGGAATTATCAAATTTTAGTCCAATAAAAGCCATGAAATCCATAAAGAAAATTGTCTTAAGTAATTGTGTGTGTGTGTGTATGTCTATATATATATATTTTCAAAAAAAAAAAGTGTTGGTAACTTTTATTCCATCTGAAGAGGTGAAAAGGTACAACTAGAATGCCAACAGAGGGGTAGAAGAAAAGACCATAAAATCTTCCACAAGTGTTAACCAGAGGAAAGAAGCAGTTAAAACTATAGACCCCCAGGGAGATAGAGCCTCAACTAGGGAAAAGTCCAAAGTGAAAATAGAAAATAACAAAGTTGAGTAATCCACCCAACAATGCACCAAAAGCATCAACATATAATTTTAGGCGAGGGAGATTACCTCCACTAAAATAGAACCATTTCCATATTTTACTTGTAGGTGTATTGATCCTATCGCGAGATCACAAGCACTCTTTACTAGTGCATCACCTTCAAAGTTTTGTTTGTAGAAGACATGTGTGAAGGATAAAACCCAAAAATGTGTGAGGTGATCCTTTGTGTTGTTGTATAAGTGAGTGAGTGGAAAGTGTTTGCATATTGCCACACCATTAATCCAATCACACACAATCTTTGAATCCAGGTAGAAAGAGATGACAAAGAGACCTCTATCCAAAGCAAGGTTCAAAGTCATGAGAACTGCATGTATTTATGCAAAGTTTTTGGTTTGTAGTCCTGTGCCTTGCCTGAAGGAGATAATATTAGAGTGGTAATGTAGAATGCCTCCAGCTCTGCTAAGACCTAGATTACCATGATAAGCACCATCCATGAAGCAAAAAGGATTGGTAAAATTGATCTAGAGAGGAAGAAAGAACCTTTTTTTTGGAGCAAGGGGACATTAAGGCGGCAGTGAGAAATTGAATTTGAAAATTGAGGAAAGGACTAAGGGAGTGGTTCCTTTAAAAATAATAGCATTTTTAGTAATCCATATACACCAACATATATATAAAGGGATAGCCTTCATAGAAACTAACATTCCTTTATGCTCATTCTAGTTTGACCAAGCTTCCAACAACGAGTCTCCATGCCAATCCATAGAGAGTTGGTGTTGTTTGATAGCTGACCACACCTCCTTAGTGAAATTGCAATAAACAAAGATATGGTTAATGGTCTCATCCTACTGCCTACAGAGGAAACACATACCTGGGCCCTACCCTCCTCTATGAATCACATTGTTCCAAGTGAATAGCTTGTTATTTAATGCCAACCAAAAATGTAGCTTAGCCTTAGGGTTGGCCTAAAGCTTCCATAGGTGCCTCCACCACCATTATTAATTTGCAATATTTGGAGGACCCTTGGCTGCCTTATAGCCCAACTTAACCACATAGTGACACTTATCATTGTTTTACACCCAAATTAGCTTATCAAGCTTCTCCAAGAGATAAATATACTTGTTTATGAGCTCCTCCCAAAATCTATTCCAAATCTGGGCATCTTCCCCTTCAAGTCTAATGAAAGAATCAATTTTCTAACTAGCTTGACATTGAGAGCCCGAATTATTGTCCCATATATCATGAAGAGTATGTAGAGAAAGCTATTTAAGAGAGGTCAATAAAGTGGATGGGAACTTGTATTCACTTATAAATCCATTGATAACATCCATACAAATTTTTATCTTGGTCCCATCCCTTAGTTCCAAAGAAATATAATCTCCAATGAGGGGAATGCTAAGAACAATGGCTTTCCAGAAGATAAATGCCCCAAAGAACCTATTAGGGTGAGATCTAACCCAATCATCTAGGGAGAGAGGAAAAATGTATTTCTATAGAAGTATTTATTGCCACAAACCATTCTTTGAAATGAGACTCCATGCCCCCTTGGTTGCCAAAGCTTTTGAGAAACAAGGTAGGACTATGATTTCCCCTCCTCCTTTTGATTTTGGAAAATTAATGGAGCTCTATTTGATAAGTGGAATGCTACATTGTTCCTTGTTACCCAACCAAAGGAAATATATGCACATGCTACAAATCTTATTGAGAATTTTTTGGGGTAAAAAGGCTAAAGAGATCAAATAAACAAGGATGGATTCTAAAACACTCTTGATAAGGACCAACTTCCTAGCCATAGAAATTCACCTATTACACCATAAAGTTATTCTCTTTTTCAACTTATCCACCAACCAGAGGCAATATTTGACCTTTTAATCATTTGGTTTGATAACAAACCCAGGTATTTAATGTCATTATCCATAGTCAAAAATTTGAAAGGCAACACTATGTGAATATGTTGGTTGACATTCTAAGCTATGTGGAAAGAGTAAATAACAGATTTTTGTTGATTGATGACCATGCTAGTCATCGAGGAGAAAAGCTTAAGAATTCAATCTAGACATTTTTCTTCCCAAAAAGTACCATGCCTGAAGATGAGAATATCATCAATAAAAATAATATGGGAGACATTAGTTGTTTTCTCAGTACAGACACCTCTCAAATTCCCAATATTCTTTTCACTATCAATATGATGGCTCAGGGCTTCTTTAATAATTAGGAACAAGAGAGGTGAAAGAGGGAAATCTTGTCTAAGACCCTAGGAGGTATTGAAGGAGGATGAAGCAGACCCATTGATAAGAACAACACAAGAAGCTGATTGAAAATAATCTTCAATATAGTCGATGAAATGATGATCAATGCCCACCTATGTGAGAATGAGTCTGAGATAAAGCCAATTGACCCTATCAAATGCTTTGGGCAAATCAATCTTAAGTAGAAAAGTAGACCTAGACTTTATTTTGATGGTTTATAAAACCTCTTGAGTTGAACCAACAACATCATGTATGTGTCTCTGATCAAGGAAGACAAATTGTTGAGGGGAGATGTGCTCAAAAAGAAAGGGCTTGAGGTGGGCTACAATAATTTTTTCAATGAGTTTATAAAAACAATTACATAGGGAGATTGGAAGAAAATGATCAAAACTTGAAAGGTGATCACTTTTAGGGATGTTTGCAATGAAGGTTATGGAGAAAGGGTCTTGTATTCTACCACTTTTTTTGGATTCCTTGACTGCTAAGAGCAAGTCTTTTGTAATAACATCCCAAAATCCCAAATAGAATTCCACCATCTATCCATCTGACCAGGGGCCTTCCCAACTTGAAATTTTTTGAGATTTTTATGAAGCTCCTGCATGGTGATCGGGCTAAGAAGGTACACATTTTGATGCTCATCCACCCATTTATCAAAGAAAGTGGCCACCATTAGGACGTCTCTGATATTTTCCCATGGTTGTTTCATGTAAATGTGTTGATAGTGAGAATTGCTACCTTTGAGATGGACTTAAAATTTGAATAAACAACACCATCCTTGTCTCTAATATTCTAGATGGTATTTTTTTACCTCCAAGCTAGTGTTTGATGATGAAATAAATTTCTATTATCACCCCCCTCCTTTAACCATATTACACGGCTCTTCATTCTCTATTTTGATTCTTGCCAGGCTAAAAGTCTAATTTTTTCTTCTTTAAGTGTTTTCAATTCCCCAAGTGTTTCATCCTAAAAATCCACCTATTGAAAAGAAGCAAGGTAGGTATTTATATTATCTTCCACCATCTAAAGTTTCTTTTTGCTATCTTGAAATAAATCTCTTGACCACTTCTTGGTTGAATCCTTAGTCAAAATGAGGTTTTTCTATAGGTTGATCATGGCATGATATCTAGAGGAAGGAGAGAACAGAACCCATGTATCCTTAATGAGATTTTGAAAGTCCTCATAGTTTAACCAATGAGGTTTGAATTTAAAAGGTGCTAAAGGTTGTTTATGACCATCAAACAACTCCATCAAAATTGGATAGTGATCTGAAGTAAACTGATTGATAGGAGTAGCCCTGTAAGCTTTCAGCTAGAGGATGATCCCTTCCTTTTGAAGAAAATGATCCAATATTTTTGAGATGTATTACAAAATAGCTCTATGATTTGATCACATTGGTTCCATTATTTTTAGCACATCAATAACCAACTAATTTTTTTCCAAAAACTATAAGAAATAATCGGCTAAAGGGTCATGTCTAGCATGTTCTTCCCAAACTTCATTGAGATGTGTGATGAAATTATTGTCACCACCAATAATATGGTGTGGCATACTAAGAATGCCACATGCCTCTAAAGAGTCCCAAAAAACCTTTCTCTAATGTGAAGGAGCATAAACATTTAAAAAGTCCAAATCCATTGATTTTTGAGTGGAGTTACCAAAAAGTAGGAGGTAGCCAACTGCAAATGTTTAAGCTCCAGGGAATGGTTCCAACCAATAGATAAACCATCTGAATTGCTTATGGAGCTACTCTTAATGAAGGTCCAATCTGTAAAATATTTGTGGAGGTATTTTTTCACATCCTCCATTGAGCACATTGTTTTTTGAAAGAGAAAACTAAGCTTGTGTTTTTGAACCAATCTCTTAACAGACCTTTTTTTGAGGCATTCCTTATACCTCTAGCATTGAAAGATGTGAGGATCATTTAGATACCTATTTTGGGGTTGCATTTCTAAGAGCCCAATGAATAGTTTATTGCTTTCTAAGGGAAACATAATGTACAAAATATAACCTTACATGTGACATCTTTAAAGGCCTACCCATACTAACCATGGGAGGAGAAGTTTTGAGAGGACCCAATCCTCCAAACTGTGGGGTATAAAAAATTTGTTGGTTTGAATCCTTACTCTGAGATCTAGTCTGATATCTTCTTTCACTAGAGGGCTCAGAGATCAAATAAGAAGAGAGAGAGAGTGTCTGAATGTTATCCTTTCCATCTGAAGAGGATGAGGGTTTTTATGAGTCGTTTGGACTCATCCTAGACACCTCATTGTGTTGTTCTAAAAATGTTGATCTTGATTTGAAGGTATAATCTCCCTAGAAGAGGCAAAGTCTGTTAGTGTCCTATAAATAAGATCTGAGACTTCTGCCATATGGAGAAGATTGGTGTATATTCCAGTGTCCCAAGGCTCAAAATGGGAGTGTGATAGTTTAAGACTAACACTTGATTTATAACGTGCAACCCCAAATTTTTGATTATCATTGCTTACCATCAAAGAAGAAATTCTTTCAAATATTGCATCCATTTCCATATTTCCTCCATGTGTCATCTCAATAGTATGCTCCTTATTTTGGGTTAAAGCAGTCTCTTGTAAAGTTGTAATAGGTTGTTCCCTTTGAGAGATAGGGTGTGAAATAGTGCAGACCTCCTTATAGGGACCACAAGGAATAAAAAGAGATGGTTTTTCATAAGAGGGAAAATTTCCCTTAAATACACCTTTAGGAGATGGATTAATGTAATCTGACTTGAGATATGAATGCTTCTCTAGTGCATTGTTGAAAAAAGTTGAGATAGTGGTTGACTGTGTTACTCCAAAGTTATTGATTGGATCCACAACAGTGTTTGAGGGAGCATCAGAAGAGATGTGTTTGTGCCTATTAAAAAAATACCTAGCCTAAAAAGAGGATCGATGGTGAAGATCATAGGTGTTTTTAAGATGTCCATAGGTGTGGTATAGGGTGCACCTAAATGGAACATTCCTGTAGTCAAGGATCTAAATGAAATTGGTATCCCCTATGAAAAGCTCAATGGATGCAAGAAAACCATGGGTGACGTCCATTTCCACACATATGATCACCACTAAGCTATTTTGTTTTATAAGGGTGCTTGGATCCACTTTTAGGAATGTTCCAAGCTAATCACCTATGACTTTGAAAATCTCTAGTTCTCACAACTCAATAGGGAGACTTGGCATTTTTACACATATAGACATGGATCTAATGATCTCTCTATTTGGATGAAAACCTACTTTCCATCTATTAATAGTCAGATCTACTCTCCCCTAGAACCATGGGCCTTCAAAAGTGATCCTCTATCGATCCTTCGATGATGTAAAAACAAAGATGATGTAGCCTTTTGCTCTTCTGTGTATGGTGGGGGTATACCCCAATATTAGTTCCCAAGTGTTGAATGTCTATTTTTGTAGATCTACATCCCTATAAATATTATTGAGGAAACATCTTATGAGGTCTTGCTCTATATATTTGAGAACAGTCACCTGGAAGAGGCTTGAGTCGATGAAGGCCTTCATAGGAATGATAGATAGTTTGAAACATTTTTACTCTGCTCTATGAATTCTTCATCTCTTTGTCTGTTGTGTGGTGTCTGTAGGAGTCCCTAAGAATGGAGCCACTCCTTGGGGGGAAAAAATACATAGTTTAGTGCATCCAAGTTTTTTATAATGACATTTTTAAAAGTTTTACCCAGCCAATGAGCATGGAAACTATTCTGGGCCTGAGGGCCCTCTTCGTAGCTAGATGGTGCTGATAGTTCTGCTAGATTTCCTACACAAACATATGGGGGAAATTGATTTTTATTTTATGATAGAGAATAAACCCTAGGAGAAGATCTGTAGTGTTGTTCCTCAATTCACATCAAATCCCTCGTATCATATCTCAAGTGTGTGTATATATATATGATACCAATATGGCCCAAGGTTTTTCTCATACAATGATAAACGCTGATGGACAAAAATGAATACAAGTTCTAATTATTAATTTAGTCTAAAACTTTTTATAGTAATCTTTAAAGAACAAGATTTTTGATATTCAGTATCATTCAAAGCACTAGAGGAGAGCATACATCTTTATTCTAGACTCAAAGGCTTTTCTACGACTCAAGAATCAAGACTTACAATGAAGACTCAAATGACTCTAAAAATTAGAATGCCTAATGCCTTCCAACCTTATTTATTTATAGTAGAAGATAGGGTCCTACCAAGAATCTTTTGCTTGATGGTGTCTACTATTTTCTACTTTGTAACACATAATATTATTACTTTATGTACGAATCATGATTAAAGATAAATACTATTGGATTCATTTGATGATGATGTGAATGATAAAGGTGTAGGGTCCAACAATGCTTCCGCTTCGGTCAGAAGGTCATCTTCATTGATGGGATGGATAAGCATCTTATCTGGAATACATGATGTGTGTTCTACTACCTCCCTCCATCATTATCTTCATGTCATGGGATAATATAAAATTAAGATTCTCACTCAATATTTTGGCATATGATTTTGTGGACAACTGTGTCTTGACTAAATTGTTCTTTTTCATGGATTAGACGTGGGTTGAAATGTGCAATCCATTTGTAAAGATAATCATGATGTCCTATTTGGATTTTAACCCACCATGTCCAATTAGGTCTTTTGATTAAATTAGAAAATTGTCTCATCAATAATTCATTATTTAGGTGGTAAATAGTGATTATTCCTTCATTTCGATGTTGATCTACTGATACATGCACAGCGCTTGACATTTGTAAATTTGTAGCAGCACTATGTGAGAATCATAAATATTTGGGGTGAAGGCCTTCTCTCAATATTTGTTCCTAGATAAAAATGTTAAGATTAGTAAACTTTTGTTTACAAATTCTATTTAGATTAAAACCAATATAAGGTTGAATCATTAATGTAGTTACAGGATTTCTGCTCAACTAATCTGCCACATGATTTTTATTGCCTTCAATATGTTTTGCACTATAATTGAACTGATTAAAGTATGCATGCCACTTGACATACTTTCCTCTACCATCTTTCCTACCATGATCCTTTTATTTAAAGGCTAAGAACTAAGAACATTCAGTTTTGATAACAAAGTGTTTTAGATACATAAGATTAAGAGCAATTTTTTCAAGACATTTTTTCACAACATATATCTCTTTATCTGAGGATATCCATTTTTTAAATTCATCAGAAAAGACTCTGCTAGAATATTCACAAACATATTCTTTTCCTTCTTCAATGCAATAGAGAATTCCTCCCCAATCTGTATCAGATGCATCTATATATAAAATAAAATCTTCTGACTATGGAACATGTAAGATAGGAAGTTTTGTTATCTTTTCCTTAATATTCTAAACAATTTTTGAATGTTCTTTAGTCCAGGAATATTTTTTATTCTTTTTTAATAATTCTTTAAGAATTATTCTATCATTTCTAGTATCAACATAGAAGCTATTAACATAATTAATCAATCCTATAAAATCTTGAAGTTGTTTTTTTATCAAGAACATCATGGAATTGAAGGACCTTTTCAATGATATGATATTGTACCTATAACTATCCATTTTAAAAAGGCCAAGAAATTTACAACTATCTAGGCACAATTGAAATTTTATACTTGATAGTGCAATCCCTTTGAAGATTTCATCCATATGTGCCTATATGTATGCTGGTGCATTCATCAAACCAAATGGCATAGCATTCCATTGATAGTGTCTAAAAGGATAGTTGAATGTAGTTTTGTACTTGTCTTCTAGTTTCACTTAAATCTAATAAAATCTTGATTTACAGTCATATTGTGAAAAATATTTACATTGAGTAACCATTTGTAACAATTAAGATTTATCAGGAATAGGGTAAGGATATGGTTCAATGATTGAATTCAGAAGATTATAGTTTATTACCTTCTCTTTTTTCCTCTTGTTTGTTTTGAGTGTTTATTTACCATGAAAGCATAGCAATAGAATGGTGAGATGGATGTTTCAATGAACTTGTCATTCCTCAATTCATGAATAGCCTTTTCCATATCAGGATAATCTGAGGCTAGAATAGGGATCTTTTTCCCAATTTTTATTGTTTTTCCATCTTTGATCCTTATTTCCATTTTAGGCATCTTTTTAGCTCAAAATAATTGAGGGTTCTTAGATCAAATCTCATCTTGTATTGATTTCCCTATTTTTTGAATATCTTGATAGACTAGATTTACAAGCTACTGGTTCATTATGGTAGGGAACTGCTCAGTAGCATAAGTAAGGTGTGGAGTTCTTTTTCTTTCACCGTGAAGGGTGAAAAGTACATTATGAGGATTTGATCCATAAGGAGAGTATATGTATATGAAAGATCCACCAAGGAGTATATCTATAGGCATATTGTTATACTAGAAGAAATCACAATGAAAATTATGTCCTTGGATATTATAGGCTCATGATGTTTATAATAGGAGTTGGTAAAAGAGTTTCCTTGGACATCTATTGACTCATAAACTTGATTAGGTGCAAGTTGTTCCCAATTTCTAATTATTGGAGCTTTTGCAAAAGAATGAGATGCTCTAGTATCTACGTGGGCATCATATCTTATACCATTGATTTTAATAGATATAAATTTTGAAAATATTCCATTAATCAATTGAGTAATATATATTGGTTTTTTTCATCTACTTGGGGAACAAAAGTACATACCAGTCTACTATAAAGGGGATTTTTTTGGAACTTCAACTTGTACCTTTTCAGCTTCATGCTCTTCTTTTTCTTCTAGTGGCTCTTCCCATAGCTTAGTACTCAAAGTACTAGGCCTTTTATACCAAGATTTTAATCTATCCTTTGGATTCAGTTGACAATCTTCAAAATAATCAAAAATATCTTCAAATTCATTAGTATAAAAAAAGAAGTCATTCTGATTTATTTCAACTCTGATATTTAGAGCAACTGGTTCTAATGTAGCAATTTTATTAGAACTAGTTGGCTATTCTTTTGGAAACAAGTTGCTAAACTTATTCTTCATCCAGTTATCAGTAGGCTTGAATGTATAATCAAATTGTAGTGGTTTAAGTTCATGCCTATGCATGGTAGGGGAAACATAGTCAAATTGTGGTTATTTTCCCCTACTTGGATACCTATTAGTTCTTCCTCTTTTGGAGCTATTTTTTCCTTGTTCTTTCTATGGCCTTTGCATCATATTAGTAGGCTCTTCTTCAAGATTAGTGGTCAATTGGTCTAAATCATCCTCTTCATCTACAGTTTTTACATCAATTTTCAAAAATGTCTTCTTGTTGAAACAAATCTTCATTTTCTTCTACCAAATTCCACCATGATGTTGTGTTAGTGGAATAAACAGCTTTGATGGATTTTTTTTACAAGAACATTATAGATTAATATTACTAGGCTAATGACAGATATAACAATGAATCATTTTTGACTGAGGCCTTGGGAATTTATGGCATCAAAGGAATTTATGACGTGGGGCAAAAGTGTGACACTGTGGGAAAAATCAGCATTTATAAGTAAGGCGAGGGTGTTTACGATTGGGATTATGCATAAAGGGCTTATATCCAAATGGATATATCTCAAGGAATTTTGAAAAGACTTTAGAAGTCTGGTGCTTATGTAGTTTATAACTCAATCCCAAGCTAGTAAAAAAATACCTATTATTGTCTCTTCATGGCATCTTTTTTCATATTTTTAATATGTTATGGATATAAATATTATTCCTTTCACCAATCATATGAATTATCAATTGTTATTAAATAAATGACATTAAATGTGAAAATGTTGCATTGAGTAACCTCAATTATATAGAGTTAATCTAAATATGGCTCATTAAGTAATGTCACCAAGTCTATTGTCGATGAACCATCGATATATTAAATAGAGGACTCAATTGATGTCTTGAAAGGAAGACCAATGTATACCTTCATGATTTAATTTATGTTAGATATTATTCTTCCTAAGTAATGGCTATTATGATATATAATGCACTCCAAAATGTGTCAGTATGTTATGGCTAGTTGGTTCTTAGAAGTTGATATTTACTTAGATGACTTTTTATTTCCATCCTCCCTTGTACTAAGGTTAACTTGAGTTGGACTTTGGGGTGATGTACCTGAGTTTTCCAAGCTATCTATTCATCGTTATGGTAGATTTGTGAAGGAATGGTTTTTTCCTATGAACCTTCAACCTGATTCTCTTAGGTGATCAAGATGCTTAAGTATCATTATTAGGATATTAAACTATTATATGAGGGGTCCCTACACTGAGTATAGATTTTGGATTTTATCAGTGTGCACGCACACACCAATACACCCCAAACTATATCCTCCCTTTTTACGAACAACTTCGTTATAGAATATTTTAACAATGTGGTAATCCTAGTTGAGTGTCTACTACTTCCTAACAGGATGTTGGTTAGAAGCATGTGAGTGTGAAATCAAAAAGTATGATGACTCATGACCTCAGTTTATGTGTGGGTCCATGCACGTAGTGCTATTGTGTACTCTGAAATTTAGCAATTCCCCTTTTTTTTTTGGGGGGGGGGGGGGGGTTGTTTCACTTTTGCACAATCACAATTTGACTTGGGATGAATTGAGTGCAGCTAATAGTTCTGTACAATGCCTTGATCTAATTAGAGATATCCCAATATGTTTTAGAAGATGCATGCCAAGTGTGTAAAAGAATTTGGATGTTTTGATGATTCATGTATTATGTTAAAAGTCATTCTAATTATAATTTTGACATGAGAGTGGTGAGTATTGATTATTTGTAGAGGGTGTTACATTTGGGTTTACACATAGTGTAACTCTAAATATAAGAGCTAGTATAGTTAGATGAAGCCCATTTGTGTGTTATTCTTGGTTTTAGAATCAAAGCTTGTGGTGGGTAAAACATAAATAGAAATCCAAGAAAGAGCTTGCCACATGCAAAGATCCTTGCATACATTAGAGAGCAAGAAGTAACAGATGCCTTTGTTACCCAAAGATCTAAGCATCCCTTCAAAAAAAAGGATCTACATCTACTAAACCATCCACTATTCCATTTCATGCTAATGTCATGACTCTATCACACCCATTTCTTTCTACATCTGTCATTGCCATAGAGGAAGATCATTCACTTAGTCAAAAGAGAGCAAAAGATGTAGGCCCTATGGAAATGGCATTCCAGAATGAATCTAGGGATATAATAGAGTAGAACATTATGTGTTGTGTTTATGCATGTGGGATGCCATTTAATGTTGTTAGATCACCATACTGGTAGGATATGGTGATATTTATCAATGAATACCCCTAAAGAGTTCACCGACCCAAGGTATGAAAAGGTCCACAGCACCTTGTTGGCAAAAGAAAGAAAACATGTTGAAGATGCATTAAAGCGCATTAGTGTTTTATTGATCAAAACAAGGGTTTCCATTGTTGTTGATGGATGGAAAGTTATGTCAAATAGACCATTGATTAATGTGGTTGGTATGTCCTAAAGGGGTAATATTTTTTAGGTTTGTTGATTGTGAGGGATAAGTGAAAGATGCACAATTCATTACCGACATCTTGATAGAGTCCATTAAGGTGGTGGGGCCTCAAAATGTTATCCAAGTTATAATGGACAACACAAAAAACTATAACATTATGGGCATGTTAGTTGAGACAAGGTATGGGAACATATTTTGGACACCTTATGCCATTAATTCCCTTAACTTTATGTTGCAAAAATTGGGTATCAAAATTGACTAGATCAAATAAGTCTATGAAGAGGTGAGTGAGATCCAAATATTTATAAGCAACATCACACATCCCAAGGCATCTTCATGTCTTTTTTGAAGTTGTTATTGTTAAAGGTAATTTGTTTTCATCATTCTTGAATCATGTATAATTTTAATTTAATTTTTTAAGTTTGTAATTTGTAGGATTTTTATTTTTAAACATTTTTTATAATTTTATTTATTTTAATTTCAAATTAGGTTGTCAAGACTCGATCTGCCTCACACACACTCATCTAGAGATGACTTGTCAAGGTGTGTGAGGTATTGAGTAACATGGTTATCAACCATCTTTGGGGTGTATGGAGGTAGGAAAACACTGAGAGGGCCACAAAGGTTAAATGTTTGATTTTTTTATGATGTGTGTTGGTTGAATATTTTATCGATCAGTATACTGATAAACAAAATAGGTCTGATTAGCCAAAGTAAGAAGATTAGTCATCCAAATGTGTAGGTTTACCACATCAAAAGGAGACTGATCTCTCCTCTCATCAAGGGGAGGTTCCTTATAGATATGCTATATATATAAATAGAAAATAATACTCAAGGGAAATGACAGAAAACACTCCTCTTCTTTCATAAGTACTATTTAGCAAACCAAAAGAATACTCCTAATAGTAAATGCAAAATGTAACTAGGGACGTAGTAACCAACAAATCAAGATGCAGCACAAAGTCTCCAACTGAATTGCTCAAGAGTGAGATATGAAGGACAATGAGGGCACAAAGTCATCCCAAGGTCCTTTACACAGAAATGAAAAGAAAACACATTGAAAGGCAATTATGGGTCACAAAGTCTCTCCATAGTTGACTTCAGGACACCTTCTTGACTAATTTCACTAATCTTGCTTGTTGAATTAAAGGAATAGAAAATATATTAAGGAAAAAGACATAAGAATAGTTTCCCCAACAACAAAGATATCATAGCACAAAGTCTAAAAATTCACTTGCTTTCTTATTCCAATAACAAAATATGATCAACAAACTGAGCTCAAAGTCTCAATAATGTCTTTCAATTTGGGGTAGAGTTTCATTCTGATTGTCAAGAAAGAGATATATTTAAAATAAAAGAGACTCCCTTATATAGCCTCTTCAAGAAGGACTCAGGAACAGTAACACATCATGTTGCATTGAAAATTGTTAGGAAGATTGGCTAGAAATTAGGGGCATCTACCCATTTGTTTTTCTCAATGCAGATAAACAAGTCACGCTATTGAAAGTTTGCAAATTTTAATGTCCACCTGGCAATTTGATCCTTCTTCATCATTCCTCCTTTTCTGGTTAATTGAATTGGGTCCTGGATTCAATTTGTTGTTCTGTTCCTTAGTCACTTCCTGCTAGTTTTTGCCTTAAAGTCTTTGAATGCATTTGGGTCTATAGATTACAAGGATCAATGGCTATTTTGTGAGCTTTGAAATTGATGTTCGTACACCCGTCACTACATTTTCAATGACTAGTTTACTAGTCTTGAATTTGATGTCTTCAGGCGCGTCACCCCTTGGTCCTTCTTTAGCTTTTCTATTTTGCACTTTCCCAAAAAGAACTTGCCCTTTTGGGCCTTAAGAAATGATCTGCTTTGGGTCGGGAAAAGCCCCCTACAAGGGTATCTGCCCTTCAGGTGGTCTTTTAATGGCCTTCGAGCTTCTTTCTTCCAGTGGGTAGCTAAGTTCTTCCTTCAGATTTCTTGTTTTACATCTTCCCAAAGGGAAGATGACCCTTCGGCTTCAGGGAAGTGTCCTTTAATTTGGCAGCTGACAGTCCTCCACAAGGGCACCTACCCTTCGAGGTCTTTTGGTAGCCTTTTATCTTCGGCAGTCTCTCGTAACTTTCCTGTGGACTTTTGGTTGAATATTTTGTCGATCAACGTACTGATAAATAAAATAGGTTTGATCAGCCAAAGTAAGAAGATTAGTCATCTAAATGTGTAGGTTTACCACATCAAAAGGAGACTGATCTCTCCTCTCATCAAGGGGAGGTTCCCTATAGATATGTTATATATATAAACAAAAAATAATACTCAAGGGTAGGACAAACCATCCATCTCTCTTTCTTTAGAGATGATGCGTGCAAATCAAAGTAAAAACTCAAGGGAAATGACAAACATCACTCCTCTTCTTTCAAAAGTACTATTCAGCAAACCACAAGAATACTCCTGGTAGTAAATGTAAAATGTAACTAGGGATGTAGTAACCAGCAAATCGAGATGTAGCACAAAGTCTCCACCTGAATTGCTCAAGAGTGAGATACGAAGGACAATGACGGCACAAAGTCATCCCAAGGTCCTTTACATAGAAATGAAAAGAAAACACATTGAAAGGCAATTATGGGGGCACAAAGTCTCTCCACAGTTGACTTCAGGACACCTTCCTGACTAATTTCACTAATCCTACTTGTTGAATTAAAGGAACAAAAAATATATTAAGGAAAAAGACATAAGAATAGTTTCCCCAACAAAAAAGATATCAGAGTACAAAGTCTAAAAAGTCACTTGCTTTCTTATTCCAATAAGAAAATATGATCAACAAACTGAGCTCAAAGTCTCAGTAATGTCTTTTAATTTAGGCAGAGTTTCATTTTGATTGTCAAAAAAGAGATATATTTACAATAAAAGAGAGTCCCTTATATAGCCTCTTCAAGAAGGACTCAGGAATAGTAACACATCATGTTGCATTGAAAACTATTAGGAAGATAGGCTGGAAATTAGGGGCATCTACCCATTTATTTTTCTCAATATAGATAAACAAGTCGTGCTATTGAAATTTTATAACTTTCAATGTCCACCTGGCAATCTAATCCTTCTTCATCATTCCTCTTTTTCTAGTTAATTGAATCAGGTCCTAGATTCAATTTGTTGTTTTGTTACTTAGTCATTTCCTACTGGTTTTGGCCTTAAAGCCTTTGAATTCATTTGGGTCTATAGATTACAAGGATCAATGGCTATTTTGTGAGCTTTAAAATTGATGTTCACACACCTGTCACTACGTTTTCAATGGCTAGTTTACTATTCTTAAATTTGACATCTTCAGTCGTGTCACCCCTTGGTCCTTCTTCAACTTTTCTATTTTGCACTTTCCTGAAAATAACTTGCCCTTTCGAGCCTTAAGAAATGATCCACTTTGGGTCGAGAAAATCCCCCCACAAGGGTATCTACCCTTTGGGCGGTCTTCGAGTGGCCTTCAGGCTTCTTTCTTCCAGTGGGTAGCTAAGTTCTTCCTTTGGATTTCTTGTTTTACGTCATCCTGAAGGGAAGATGACCCTTCAACTTTAGGGAAGTGTCCTTCAATTTGGTGGATGAGAGTCCCCTGCAAGGGCACCTACCCTTCGGGGTCCTTTGGCAGAGTTTTATCTTTGGCAGTCTCTCACAGCTTTCTTACAGATTGTCTCCGTGGGCATTTTCCTCGGGCTTTCTCCGCAGGCATTTTCTCACAGACAAAAAGTTTGTGGAAATTTCTCGTGGATAAAAATTCCACAGAATTGTTTCGTTTGCCTTGGTCTTTGCAAATTTATTTAGGATTTCCTCTCACATCTTCTTTCCCGAATTCCTTCAGACAAAACGTCTAAAGTAATTATGCCTTAGTCTTTTTCAATTGCCTTAAACAAAAAATTTGAAAGAATTTACCTTTCTATCCTTCTTTGAAAATGACCCTTTCAAAGGGTACTTTTGTCGACCAAGTGCCCTTTGCAAGGGCACTTGTCCTTCGAGAGGCTTCTTTGAATTTTTGCATTAAATTACTCCTTTGAACCAAGCTGATGAACCAAGGTGATGAACCAACTGTTGAACCATTTGATTAAACCAAAGAATTGAACCGCTTGGTTGAACCAAATGTTGAACCGCTTAGTTGAACCAAAATGGTTTAAGCCGATGAACCCTTTGATTGAACCAAGTCTTTGAACCAAGCGAATGAAGTAAAGTGTTGAACCAAGTGAGTGAACCAATTGAGTGAACCAAAGCATTGAATTGCTTTGTTGAACCAAACATTGAAGCAAGCCGATGAACCAAGCTTTGAACCAAAATGCTTCAAGCTGATGGTTCAAGCCGATGAACCAATTGAATGAACTGAAGCATTGAACCAATTGGTTGAACCAAATTTTGAACCACTTTTGAACCTGTTGAACCTTGAACCCATTGAACCTTTGAACCAAAGTGGTTCAATGGTTCAACGGTTTAATGGTTCAAGCCTCTTTTGCTTAAATGCTTGTCAATGGACATTTTTTATTGAACCAATCCCAAAAATGACTAAGTGTTGGAAAGTGATTCTTTTCATTGAACCCACCTACAAAGGCCTTTGAACCTGTAGAAATGAACCTACCTACAGAGTCCATAGAAATCAAGTCTTTAGAAATCAACATGTAAAGCCCATTGAACTTGGCCTATAGAGTCTGTAGATTCAAGCTTGCAGAGTCTGTAGATTCTTGAGAAGTTTAAAAAATGAAGAATTTGAATGCCCAGGACAAATTTCAGAAAGGGAAGAGATAATTTTGGTCTGTAGGACCAAAATAGTTCAAATGTCCCAAAAATGAGTGATATTTTTTGGGGGACAATAGCTGGCTCCAGTTGGGGAACTTCTATCAATTGCAAAATGAATTGAAAGGAGTAGAATCCAGAATCTCCAATGTCTTCATGTGTACCATTGGGCTATAGATTCATGCTACCTAGAAATGAAAGGCATCAAAAAAAGAAACAAACAAAACAAAATTAAATTAAAAACTATACAAATATACATATGTATAAATGCAATCATCTGATACTTTAAGAGTTGAAGTGTTTCAGATGTTGCCCATTGTGAGGCAGAGAAAAGAGTGTGCCATCTTGATATTTTAGTAGAAATCTATTTTCACCAATCTGATGATGAATTATAAATGGGCCTCTCCAAAGGGAGTCAAACTTTCCATGCATCCCCTTTGGTTCTCTCCTTTTGTCCCACAACAGGACTTGATCTCCAATCTGGAAATCTTGATTTTTGGCCTTTTGGTCAAAGATTTTCTTCACCAGACTTTGATGAGCAGCAATTATATCCACCACCATGGTTCTCTATTCCTCCAGCTCAGTCAGGCACATGATTCTTTATCAAGAGAGCTTTCGTATGTCTGATCTTCAATTGCCTTTGCCAATTTCAAGGTTGGAAATTCTAAGGTGATTGGTATCTCAGCATTGATACCATAAAGAAGTTGAAAAAGAGACATACCAATTGCCCTCTTTGATGTGATTTTGTCTGCCCATAGAGTATCAACCATTACTTTATGCCATGTTATTTGATTGTCATTTTCTAGCTTCTTGATGATAGTTACCAGGTTCTTATTGCTGGATTCAGCTTGTCCATTCCCTTATGGAAAATAATCAGAAGAGTGAGAGAGTATAATTCCATAATGGAAATAGAATTGTGTAATCTCTTGGGAGGTGAAATAAGCTACATTTTCAGTAATAATTTTGATTGGAATTTAAAACCTGGAAATGATATTCTCTTTGAGGAAGTTGCATACAACTTCTGAAGTAGCATGCTTAGTTGGGATTGCTTCTACCCACTTGGTGAAATAGTCAGTTACTGTAAGGAAATAATCATGTCTAGTACTTGAAGATGGGTTTATAGTCCCAATAAAATCAATCCCCCATTACTAGAAAGGTTCTTCTATGATCACTAGCTTGAGAGGCATAACAACTAACTTGGGTCTTCCAACAAATTACTGATAAAGTTCACATTTCCTAACCCACTTATGTGCATCTTGGAAAAGATTTGGCCAGTAATACCTGGCTCACAAAATATTGTGAGTAGTCATAGGAGCAGAAAAATGTCCTTCACAAGCCAGATTGTGGAAAGATTTCAAAAGCTGACTTTGTTGCTCTTTATCTACACAATGAAGGAATACTCCATCTATGCTTCTCTTGTACAAGCCATTGTCCCAAAGGACAAAGCTTTCAACTTGATAGTCCTCCTTTCTTTCTAAGACAAATGAGTAGGACATTCACCATAAGTAAGAAAATGAGTGATACCTGAATACCACTCATTGGTAGTGGAGACAAAAAGGACTGTTGGAGTATCTTCCACTTTAACTTCTTCATGTTGTGTATCGTCTGGCTTGTTGTCAGCAATTAATTAGCATAGGCCTTTACCCCTAACTAGCTTTGTCGACTTGATTCTAGATCAAACTCCTAGATCTTTGCAATCTAATTACCTCTTTTCATGCCAAACTCCTGCTGAGTTAATATAGACTTGACTGTAGTGTCAGGAACTAAGGCAGTAGTGTGTGAATTTAGAATATAGAAGCAGAAATGTTTGACTGCTTTCACCAATGCATAAGCATGCCTCTCTACATTTGAATACTTCATCTCATGGGTTTTGAGAGGGCAACTCATGAAAGAGATAGGATATTCCATGCCTTCTTTGTCTTATTGAACAAGAATTGTTGAAAGACTATGTTCAGATGCACAGCTGTATATGATGAAATCTTTGTTGTAATCTAGACAAACCAAGGTAGGGGCATGAGCAATGGCAGACTTGATATCCTAAAACGTTGACTTTCCTTCTTTAGTCCAGCTGAAGATGGTCTTCCCTTTAATCATGTTCACAATGTGTCTAGTCTTCTCGGCAAATTCGGTGATGAACCTCTATAAGAAATTCACCTTTCTGAAGAAGGAATGAACATCATTTTTTCTTGTAGGCAAATTAAGCTCTTGAATAGACTTGACTCTGTCTGAGTCAATCTTTATGCCTTCTTTTTACACAATGTGTCTAAGGAGTTTCCCCTTTATTACTCTAAAAATAGACTTCTTGGGGTTCAAGGAAATACCATTCTATCACCAATGCTCCCTCACTTATTGTAAGTGGCATACATGATCAGATCGATGCTTTGAAAAGATAGTCAAATCATCAATATATACCACTATGAATTTACCAATCTCATCTTTGAAATCTAGATCCATTGCTCTCTGAAAGGTAGCACTAGCATTTATCAAGCCAAAAGGCATTCTTCTATATGAAAATGTACCCCAAGGTGTGGTGAATGCAGTCTTGTGTTGGTATGCTTCACCAACTTTAACTTGATTATATCTTGAGAAGCCATCCAACATTGATAACATCTCTGAACCTATCACTGTTTGAAGCACTTGATCTATAATTGGCAAAGAATAATTATCTTTCAAAGATGCTTGATTCAGATTCCTAAAATCTACACAAATGCAAATTTCATCATTCTTCTTCCTTATAGGCACTATGTTTGCAATCCATGTGGAATGATAGATTGAGAAGATGATTCTAGAATTTAACATTTTTTGTATCTTAGACAGAATAGTACCTGATATTTTTAGATTATACTACCTAGATTTTTTATTATAGGGCATTGAATCAGCCTTGAGAGGAATGTCATGGCGGATTTCATCAGGTCTGAGAGACTTCAGGTCTTCATAAGAATATGCTAAGACATCCATGTATTGACAGAGCAAAGTGGTGAACTTGAATCTTTCTTTAGGGGTGCAACACTTACCAATGTTAACCATCTTGGGATTTTCTTTAGTGGTCAGATTTACTTGATCGAATCCTTAAGAGAAACTTGAGTTTGTTTGTTGTTTTTTGATGAATCTATCATGCTTTTCAAAAAGCTTCTCAAGAGAATCCAGGCCTTTGGGAATTTTGTTTCCTTTTAGCTGTAAGAATTCTTAATTTATATTTGAATTAGATTCAGAGGTTGATTCATACTTCCGAGGTTCACTACCTTTAAAATGTAGTTGTTTAAAATTATCTTTTCATTCCAAGAAGGCAATGATTTGATGGTCATCATTGAATACTTGCTAATGATCAGCATTGTCAGGAACACTTGGTCTATAGATTAGCTCAATAGTATACCTATCTTCTTTGAAATCTGAATGAGGAACTAAGAGATTTTTTGAAACAAGTGCATCAGCTCTGTCGTTAGACTCTCTGGGTATGGTAGAAATGTTGAAAGCATCAAAGCTTTCAATTTTGTCCCAAACCAGGTTGTGGTAGTGGTGTAATCTTTCATTCTTGGTTTGGTAAAGATTTCTTACTTGATAAACCACTAATTCAGCATCCCCTTTGGCATGAAGAAACTTGATGCCTTTTTCTTGAGCAACTTTCATTCTAAGCAGCAGATATTCATATTCAGTTGTATTATTAGTGTTGCTAAATAATAATTTGTAAGATGAAGGAAACATATCTCCTTGAGGAGATATCAACACAATCCCAGCTCTTGAACCGATAGAGGAACAACTGCCATTAAATTCTAGAATCCATATTTCATCTGATACTAATTTTTTTTTAGACTTTCCTTCATCAAAAATGGAGGTTCCTTCTTCATCTGTATTGCAGCCTACTAGTTCTTTTGATATTCTAGTTGAACTAATTTTTGAGTTGACACTTTCAATAATTTTATTATGTGTTTCATGCATTTCATCTGTAGATAGAAAATAATTACCCATACCTACGGATTAAAAAAGAATTTGAGTTTCAGGGGCTGATGTTTGGGTGACCACATATTTTGCTTCCTTTTCAAAGAGCAACCTCTTCATTATGCCTTGGATAGGGATCCTTGCCTTAGATAGATCCATGCTTAATTCTCCTCCTACGTCCTTGAAAAAATTTCATCTAAGCAAAATGCCATAGGATGCTGGGACATCAGCCACCAAGACAGTCATCTTAATTCTCTTGTCTGGAAAGGCTACAAATGCAAATTGGGCATCTTTGATTTGCCCCAGCAATGGTACTTGCTTGTTCTCCATGGAGAAACATCTCCTAAATTTCTTGGTCAGTGTGAGACCAAGAGACTCAGCTACTTTAGCAGGCATGACATTGTCAGATGTGCCTGAGTCTATAATATAGTTACTCAGCTTGTGGACATTAATTAATAGGGAAACATAGAAAGGTTCTATTTTTCTAGGAGCAGCTGGGGGAGTAATGACAAGATTATTTAGAATAGGTGTGTTCTTTGGAGAATTAGGAGTTACCTTTTTAGCTTTTTGTCCAGTAGGGATGGTTTTGTTCTTAACACATTGGATCAGTTTATCCAATTGATCAGAATTGGACTGCAAATATTCAAACTCAAACATTTATATTTTTGTCTTTTTGACATGATCGATTATGTTAAATTGAGCTAGGTATAGAGAAAGGTATTTCAACTTTTTGTGTTTTAGGAGGGATGGGAGGAGGGCTGGTTTATGAAATTGAAATAGAAGGTGAAGGTGAAATTGATGTATTTTCCTTTTGGGTGATTATCGGATCCTTTGACTGAAAAGGTAGAGTGGTTCCACACTTAGCAATCATGACTGATGGCTGAGGTTTCTCTTTTGTCTTCCTTTTATCAGCTTGCTGGATTGATTAGTTCTTAGACCTGGTAAACACTGTATATGATCCATTAAAAGCTTCTCCTTTGCTTTCAAGTTCATCCTAGTAGTTCAAGAAACCAATGTGAGAGTCGCCAGCTGATTCTTCTTGATTTTATATAAGGATATCAACCTCATTTTTTTGATTCAATTTAGGCTAGAAAGAGAACTCTAATTCTGCTTCAAGATATCCCATTGTTGAATTAGTTGGAGGAGCTTCTAGGGTAATTTTCCCTTGTGGGGGAGGAAGGTGATTCTATTTCCCTTGATTCCTGACAGCATTGCCCTGATATGACTGATTTGGGAATGTCCTTCTATATGAAGGAGCAAAAGACATTCCTTGAGCCATTTGCTTTTTGAGAGCAAGCAACTCATTTGCCAATTTCTACACCATTGGATCTATGGTGCTTGTAGATAAATATTCAAAAGATGATGAAGCTCTATTTCTATTTGGATCTCTTCATATCTTCCCTGCTAAGATGAGATCATCTTCTACCTTAGTGGCCAAATGTTGAGCTAAAGCAAGATCTATTTGACTAGCACGTCTCAAGAGAAAACTTACTTTAGGTAATTGAGATTTAATAAAGAAGCATTTGAGATTCTTAGCTATAGGTCAAGTAATTACAAGAATTTTGTTCCTCAATTTGTAAAATTTGGCTATGAAGTCTCTCATTGGTTCATGAGGCTCTTTCTTCATCTGTGTAAGTTGAGCCAAAAGTGCATGTGCATCTTCTGCAAGTTTGAATCTAGCTTCAAACTTAGCTTTGAGGGTATTCTAATCAATTACTGACCGAGCCTATTGATGATAAAACTAATCTGCAGTAGCACCTTGTAGTGTCTCCACAAAAAGCCTAACTACTACATCTTCAAATTCTACTCTAATTACTCCACAAGCTATGCTGAAGGATACAATGTGTTCATCAGGATGAACTTTCCCATCACCATAGAATTTAGATAAATTCTTCCTTGAACTGCGTGAAAGCTTTTGTAGAGGTGGAGTAATATTGAGAAGACTAAAAGCATTACCCTAGGGGCCTTGAACTCCCATTTTAGGATTATGGAAAGGAGGAATAAAAAATCTTAGAAGGGTAATTATTGGCAAAGCTTTATCAACAGTAGAAGTAGATACTTCGTCTAGCAATGGAGATCTAACTTTAGTATGAGAAAATATCTTGGTTCGTTGGAGATGAGATGGTGAAGGAAATAGATCAAAATCACTTTGTTGTACCAACTCAAATATAGGGTCAATGATACCTTTAGCCATTTGGCTTCGTGTATACCTTGAATTTTCCAGATTGTGAAACAAAAATAGGAAAAAAATTGACCTTGCTTCAGTTTGCAGCTTGAGGCTTTAAACTATGAGTTCTTTCCTAGTTAGTGTGGAGGTGAATGGATAGATTATAAATGGATAATGGATATTATATCCCCAGTGGAGTCACCAAAAATTGTTGATTGAATATTTTGTCGATCAATGTACTGATAAAAAAATAGGTCTGATCAGCCAAAGTAAGAAGTTAGTCATCTAAATGTGTAGGTTTACCACATCAAAAGGAGACTGATCTCTCCTCTCATCAAGTGGAGGTTCCCTATAGATATGTTATATATATAAACAAAAAATACTACTCAAGGGTAGAACAAACCATCCATCTCTCTTTTTTCATAGATGATGCATGCATATCAAAGGAAAAACTCATTGGAAATGACAGACAACACTCCTCTTCTTTCAAAAGTACTATTCAACAAACCACAAGAATACTCCTAGTAATAAATGCAAAATGTAACTAGGGACGTAGTAACCAATAAATTGAGATGCAACACAAAGTCTCCACCTAAATTGCTCAAGAGTGAGATACGAAGGACAATGAGGGCACAAAGTCATCCCAAGGTCCTTTACACAGAAATGAAAAGAAAACACACTGAAAGGCAATTATGGGGTCACAAAGTCTCTCCACAGTTGACTTCAGGACACCTTCTTGACTAATTTCACTAATCCTACTTGTTGAATTAAAGGAACAAAAAATATATTAAGGAAAAAGACATAAGAACAGTTTCCCCAACAACAAAGATATCACAGCACAAAGTCTAAAAAGTCACTTGCTTTCTTATTCCAATAACAAAATATGATCAACAAACTCAGCTCAAAGTCTCAGTAATGTCTTTCAATTTGGGCATAGTTTTTTTCTAATTGTTAAAAAAAAGATATATTTACAATAAAAGAGAGTCCCTTATATAGCCTCTTCAAGAAGGACTCGAGAATAGTAACACATCATGTTACGTTGAAAACTATTAGGAAGATATGCTATAAATTAGGGGCATCTACCCATTTGTTTTTCTCAATACAGATAAACAAGTCACACTATTAAAAGTTTGCAACTTTCAATGTCTACCTAGCAATCTAATCCTTCTTCATCGTTCCTCCTTTTCTAGTTAATTGAATCAGGTCCTAGATTCAATTTGCTATTTTGTTCCTTAGTCACTTCCTACTGGTTTTGGCCTTAAAGACTTTGAATGCATTTAGGTCTATAGATTACAAGGCTCAACAGCTATTTTGTGAGCTTTGAAATTGATGTTCGCGCACCCATCACTACATTTTCAATGGCTAGTTTACTATTCTTGAATTTGACATCTTTGGGTGCGTCACCCCTTGGTCCTTCTTCAGCTTTTCTATTTTGCACTTTCCTAGAAAGAACCTACCCTTTCGATCCTTAAGAAATGATCCACTTTGGGTCAAGAAAATCCCCCTGTAAGGGTATCTACCCTTCAGGCAGTCTTTGAATGGCCTTCGGACTTCTTTCTTCTGACGGGTAGCTAAGTTCTTCCTTTAGAGTTCTTGTTTTACATCTTCTCAAAGGGAAGATGACCCTTTGGCTTGAGGGAAGTGTCCTTCAATTTGGTAGCCGAGAGTCCCCCATAAGGGCACTTGCCCTTCAGGGTCCTTCAGCGGCCTTTTATCTTTGGCAGTCTCTCGTAGCTTTCCTGCGGACTATCTCTGTGGACATTTTCCCTAGGCTTTCTCTGTGGGAATTTTCCTATGGACAAAAAGTCTGCAAAAATATCTTGTGAACAAAAAGTCCACAGAACTGTTCCATTTTCCTTGGTCTTTGTGAATTTCTTTGGGATTTCTTCCCGTAGCTTCTTTCCCAAATTCCTTCAGAATTTTTATCTGAAGGAATTCTTTCAGACAAAAAGTCTGAAGGAATTATGCCTTAGTCTTTTTCAATTGCCTTAAACAAAAAATTTGAAATAATTTACCTTTGCGGCCTTCTTTGAAAATGACCCTTTCAAAGGGTACTTTTGTCAACCAAGTGCCCTTCGTAAGGGCACTTGTCCTTCAAGAGGCTTCTTTGAATTTTTACGTTGAACTGCTCCTTTGAACCGAGCTGATGAACCAACTGTTGAACCATTTGATTGAACCGTTTGATTGAACCAAAGCATTGAACTGCTTGGTTGAACCAAATGTTGAACTGCTTGGTTAAACCAAAATGGTTCAAGCTGATGAACCCTTTGATTGAACTAAGTCTTTCAACAAAGTGAACAAAACAAATCATTGAACCAAGCAAGTGAACCAACTAAGTGAACCAAAGCATTGAACTGCTTTGTTGAACCAAACGTTGAACCAAGCCGATGAACCAAGCTTTGAACTAAAATGGTTCAAGCTGATGAACTGATTGAATGAACTGAAGCATTGAACCAATTGGTTGAACCACTTTTGAACCTATTGAACCTTGAACCCATTGAATCTTTGAACCAAATTGGTTCAATGGTTCAACAATTTAATGGTTCAAGCCTCTTTTGCTTAGATGCTTGCTGATGTACATTTTTGATTGAACCAAGGTGTTGAACCAATCCCAAAAATGACTAAGTGTTGGAAAGTGATTCTTTTGATTGAACCCACCTACAAAAGCCTTTGAACCTATAGAAATGAACCTACCTATAGAGTCCATAGAAATCAAGTATGTAGAAATCAACCTATAAAGCCCATTGAGCTTAGCCTACAGAGTCCATAGATTCAAACCTGTAGAGTCTGTAGATTCCTGAGAAGTTTGAAAAATGAGGAATTTCAATGCCCAAGACAAATTTCAAAAAGGGAAGAGACAATTTTGGTCTATAGGACAAAAATAGTTCAAATGTTGTCCCAAAAATGAGTGATATTTTTTAGGGGACAACAATGTGCAGTGGGAACGTGTGGAGTATTTGGTCAATTTTACTCAATCCATCGTGAGTATGTTTAGATTTGTCGATATGGACCATCCATGTTTGGGTAATATTTATGATGGAATCAACTCAATGATTGAGAAAATTAAGTCCATCATAAATGTTAAAGAGCAAGATCCTATGAAGAGGTTCTTCAAGGAAGTGTAGTTGTATTTCATTGAAAGGTGGAACTAAATGACCACCCCATTGTATCTTCTTGATTTTGCCTTGACTCCCAAATACTACTGTGCATAAATCCTTTCTTTGCCCAGGATGGTCCCACCATATAGGAATATTGGTTAGTCATGGATATAAGGTGGCATTGTGCAGATTCTTCCCCGATCTAAAAGTAGAAGACACAGTTATGGGAGAGTATGGGCATTTCATAACCTCCACGAGTCACTCCCTTGACACTTGTCATGCCAAGTATGAGAAGAACGCTCATTTTTGGTGGTACCTCCATGGGAAAACATCCACCCACCTCCAGCCACTTGTAATAACAATTCTATTACATGTAAGATTTTTATAAAAAAAAAACTCTTCACCCTTCTATTCGGCATTTTGTTTTAACTTTTATAAATTTTAATTAACTAAATGCAGTTTGCCTCAATAGGTTGCAAGTTCCTCCTTAATTAGACAAAACAGGGGTACCTACACCTTTATCCACTTAGTTAAAGATAAAAAATAACATTTTAGGAGTATACTCTAACTTAGGCTAGTCCTCTAAAAGGAGTATTATGTTGTAAATAGGTATGAGGAGGGGTCCCATAGTTCATTATGCAGTTGTAAATATGAACATTACTAACATTCATGAAAGGATCCTTAATCTATCTATGGGAGACCCTATTCAGATTAGTTAATTCCATCATGTCTACTAACTAAAACTCTATGTTGTCACCAAACAAAATGTCCATGATGAAAGGAAAAGAGGAAAAATGAGAAAATAAATAATTTTAAAGTGACTAAAATAGTAAAAGGTTGACTTGGTTGACCTCGTACAAAAACAAGGACTATAAGACTATATAGGGTCCACAGGGTCGACCCAGTACAATGCACAGAGACTAGCAGAAAGGGTTAAGTAAGCTACAAATAATACAAGGTCAACCATGTCAACGTAGTATAGTATATAGGGGCTAAAAAAGGTACAAGGTTGATAGGGTCAACCTAGTACAATAGACATGAAAGAAAAGAAAGTTGATAACAAGTTATGAATTGAATCAAGACAATATGAAAGTAATCTAAGAAATTAGTAAGTACTAAAAGGAAACAAATAGTCAATTAAATTAATGTTGGCCAATCCAATTGATGCACACAAATTAAAACCTTACACTAACATTGGCTAATGTAAGTTTTTGCACACACAATTGAGTAAAGAGCAAGCAAAACAACTTTGTAAAGTAAATCTAGCTAATTGGTCAACCTAGAATGCTGATTAGATTATTAAGAATGATTTTAAGTGTGAAAGGGAAATTGGCTTTAATCAAAGTACTAGATATCAGTCTGAAGATGGTTTCAGGTAGTTTGGGATGAAAGTGACTGTAGTGGTAATGATACAATCTTGGTATTTGGGCCTACCCCCTCACTTCACACATAACAGTGATAAGGGTGTTGGGTGCTTAACCAGAATATACCATTAACCACACTTTATACTTGACCAGAGCATCAAGTTGGCTTCCCTCTTGGTGATGAAATCCAAGTAGGTCAGCTTGGGTAGTCAAATGTTAAAATGCTTGTTTGTATTATGTGATTTGGCTGTGTGTGCATAAAAATAGAAATAATGAAACTAAGTGATTAATTGAAAATACCCTAATTAGACTATGTTAACTATCCTAAGCATGCAAGCAACAAAAAAAAAGTGTGAACTAATTACTAGCATATAAGATTAATTCCAACTTTGAGACACGGTATAGTAGAAACTATATGCACAATCATATAGAATAGGGTCAACAGGGTCAAACCTGTACTATGAAGGCAAGGTCTAAAAATATACAAGGTTGGCTAGGGTTAGTTATTTTAGATAACATAAAACATAGAACTAGGTCGACCAAGTTGATCTATTTGACTGTGCAAGGGTAGTTTTAAAGACTACAAATTATGAAAGGAAATACAAAAAAAGAAGGGTACAAAGAGATAAAAATGAACTTGAATGTATTAAATATGTAAATAAGAAGATTGTTGATCAAAAACCTTGGAGAAAATTAGAAAAAACTTGCAAACTAGGTCAAGTTGGTCGATCAAGTTGTGCAAAAACCTATTATAGAGTGCTAAAAATGTACTAGGTCAACCTGGTCAACCTAGTGGGGTAAATTGAGTTTCTAAAAGTGTATAGGGTTGAGCTGGTCAACCTAGTAGACTAAACTAGAAGTTTAGAACTCTAAAACCCATATTGGTTTGAGTTGGCTAATCTAGTTGCCTATTCCTAAAAACCTATGCACATAGATTAATAATTGGGTTGATAGGGTCAATCCAATATAGTAAATATATGATAAAAATGATGATGAAAAGAATGAAAGAAATATTACAAGGTTTAGTTTCACATTGGGTTCATCAGGATGTATGTAATCAAAAATGCATCATGTCCATACATCAATCTTAAATTGGATGATATAGAGCACACCTACACTTCCGATTGGGGGATACACTTGTTAAGCAGGAGCATGACCAATATGGGAATCTATTAGACCTAATTAGGGGATCACTTGTCACAATAAACCATGTGAGTTAGGGTTCCAAATCCTAAAGTCTAACATAATCATGCAACAAACCCAAAAGAGTCATATGATTTGATATTTTACTAAGTTTAATAAATAATAAATTAAAACTAATCTAGTGCACACCAAAGCTTGTGGCACAAAGTGGGGGTTAAAAACAAAACAAATAACTAAACTAAACATGCATAGAAGACATATACTCATGTTAATGTATATGAAATCCTAATGCAGGGAAGAAAAGCACAACTAAACTATCTATCTACTCTTACAAATGAGAAATAAAGTTAGGAATACTTACCTTTGAATACAAACCCATCGAGCCTCAATCTCTCCCTTGAACAAGGTGCTTTGCAATATATTATTATGGTATGTAAGGATAACCAAGATAAATCAAATCTAGGCTACACAACCTATCTAAGCATCCAAAAGACTTCTCCACAAGACAAGATCTGTATCTTCAAAGAAAGTATTGAACCCTAAAGCTTTATTCCTCAAGTAAAATGTTCAATAGGTAGATGTTCATTCACACTTATTATTATTCACTTATCTATTCTCAAATGGTTGTAAATGAACTTGTATATATAGGCAAATCTTACCCCAAATCCAAAAAATATTTCAATTATATAGGGTCAACCTGATCGACCTAGTACATTTTCAGGGCTAACTCAATAGGTCTGTGTTAGGTCAGCCGAGAGGCCAACAAACCCAAAGAGTGAAAAAGTCCCTAAATTTTTCAAGGTTGACTTGGTCAACCTAGTATAACAAACAAATCAAAAAGATATAAAGCAAGGGAAAGAGGGATAAAACATAGCAAGAGATAGGAATGGATAGAACTGAGAAGAATAAGCTTAGTGTTAATGGTTTTAGGAGACAAGTATGTAGATGGAAAGTGGTAAAAGGTACAACAATCTTAAGAAGCACCAATGATCTACCCACCCCTTTCCTATTTCACCTCTTAAGGCATGCACTCAAATATATTGAGACTTGACAGGTTTCTGTAAGATACAAAATGTTAATAAGTGATAAAAGTTTGAAAATATTATGTGTTTACACTAACATCTTTTCTTCTAGGTCATATTTTTGTCTAACATCTTGTCTTGCAGGTTTCCCCTCAAGATTTCCAATTAAAATTACTAATCAATTTCTTTTCAAGACACCTATAAGAGATTTTGGCATTTTTGAAAAATATCTTATATATTTTTTTGTATATATCACACTTAATTGATTAATAAATCTTTTTACTTTCTTGAGTGTTACTTGAGGGCTACAATGGTGTATGCTCTCATCCATAAATCTAGTGATGAGTCTTGAAGGATAAAAACCCACTAATAAACCCTCCCATTTTTCTTTTTTAGGGGAAATTTGATATGGAAGTGACACCCACACACTTGTAATAGTCCTAGGAGGATTATGACCATGGATTTCACTACCACACACAAATTCACACTCCATGTTTTGGCAGAGTGTAAAAATTAGGGAAAAATGTCATTAGGCCAAGAAAATGACCCCATATAGGTCTTCTATGAAGGGGAAGAGTTAAATATATAATCCATGCATCAGATCACATCCTACATGGATTTAGGCCCCATATACCTTACATATATTGAGGATACCCATAGAAACCATTTTGTAAACCTAGCTTAAGATGTATCGACAAAAATTGTTGACTTGTTACCAGAGTCAGTATCAACTCCTAAGTGACCATCATGTGCAAATAAGGTTGAGAGGTTTTTGGAGATTCTATAATATGCCATCGACCTATAGCCTCACCCGCAAAGCCATTAGATGGTGTAGTCCTCAAATTACACTCCCAATCAGTTTACTAATATTAGGTTTGTGGTTTTATTGACTTGGTGAGTTTTGTGTTAGACTAGTGTTGTTTGTAATCTAAGTCAGCCTTTTACCTAAGCCTATACATACTTATCTAGGTTTATTTCACATTTCATCTTGTATATCCTTGTCTCATCATTCTAAACATCCTTATCAATATCCTCTTCTACATATCCTTTTTGTACCTTTCTGTACATTCTATTAAACTTAGTTCATCTTACATCACCCCTCTCACCTTAATCACATCTTATCCTAGTCTCATCCAAATAGCTCTATTCATAACCCTATCACTTACATATCCTAATCAATTTTTGTCATCCATCCATCACATCTTAACATAGTCTAATGTCATATTAGTCACTCAGCCTTAGCATTAATCATCTCTAGTGTCATAAGACCAAGTCCACCTTATCCATAACCAATCACACATCAACTTAACTTAATTAGTACCCTAGTCTAAACCGGTCATTTATCTTGACTTTGTCTATCCTAATCACCTTGTCCACCATTTTATCTCTTACAACCTAACCTATTCATAATCAACCCATCTTCTCTTATCATCCCTTGGTCTATACTAGTCATCTCATCAAGTCTATAGTCATACATTAGTCCTCGTCCACATTGGAAAATAACTCTTTCCACATTAGGGTCTTGATTCTAAGCTTGCTTATGTCTAATCAAGTTTGAGTCATTATCAAAATCCTATCAACCTATTAATCCAATCATCTCATCCTATTTGAGTTAACCATCTTAGTCTTGAGCTAGTCTTAATCTAATCAATTTCTAGTCAAAATTAGTCTCTTGGTCTAACCTAACCGCCTATCACATCTTAGAGTTTGTCGTAGTTGGCCTAGTCAAAATCATCAAAGTCTAGCTCACATCCTAATTTGGTGTACTTGATCTTGTCTTATCCCATCAAACATCACAACATGTCAAAACATATAATAAAACTTAAGATCGGACTAAATCAATCCCTTTATCCAAATTTATTCCACACATCCCATCTTTATCCCTCAATCTTTCTATTCAATCCCCCACACTTACCAATTAGGGTTGGTAGACCAAAACATCCATACTTTCTCCCATATTTATCTATGTCATACATAATAGATTTGGTCAATACCTTGATTGAGAAATGTCTCATCACCAATAAGGATGTGATCCTTTCTTTCCTTCTTGATATGAGCACTCCATGTCCTTCAAAATTTGACCCCATCCACCTAATATTAATTAACTCCAGTCTGCACCCATCCATGTTAGTCAACCCCTAGTCTTCACACCACTCAATCCCATTCAAAACCTCCATTCAATAATCATATCCAGTCATCTACCCCTTTTGCTATTAGTAAAGGGAATCCTATCTTGGCCACCTCATCTACTACTAGTCTACCCACCTAGTCACATCAACAACCATCTAATCTAAAGTCTAATGTTTCCACATCTGAGTCACAAAGTGAAGAGAGGCCCTATAACCCTCTTCTTATATCCCTATAATTCCTCTTCCAATAACTTGGTGCTACTGACATGATGGTCTATCCACCCATACAACATATTAATCCTACCGATCCTAAGCCCTCTTCGTATAATGCTAACAAATATTGTATATCACTAAACCTGGGGCATACCATTAATCAATGTCATAATTTACAAAACTATGTCCAAGACCTCATCAATTATGGTGACATAAGAATCAAGAATGAACCAAATGAGTCTAAATATATGGGTGAATAGGAAGATGAATTCCAATATTTCATCCCTGATCATGATCAAGCCCTTCCCTTTCCAAGTCAAGGTCAATACACCACATCTATCTTCCATGATTCCCCCATCTTTGACAAATCCTCTATTAACAATGAGTCCATTTCCCATGAGCCTACTCCTCACTTCCCTCATGAGTCCTTCTTCCATGGGCCTAACCTTGGTAAATACATTGCTCTTCCATCATCTTCCTCTCATCCATCATATCAAAGACCCCACATTGAGAGGTCACTTGCAGACAATGAATTCTCTACTAGTAATATTACATCATGTATACCACAGTCAACATTAGAGTTAATACAAGTCTTATTTTCATATGGATCATGCCCAACACCAGAATTTAAATCATATTATCCATCAAAAACATCATCCCTCACAAATATTATAGCTCATGATGACGTCTACCTATTTGAGATTACCTCCAATCAAGATGTCAAATAATCACAAGATCCCAATCATGATGATGAAGTTATAATGAAATTATTTCAAGACTTATCTATCAAATATTGTTAGAATGAATCTGATCCTACCTTAGATGCATGTCCTAATAATAGTCTTAGTGATCCTTTTATTGATCTTGAGGATATTTTCTTTGATGTTAAAACTAGGTCTCATAGGAACCTTTATGAGGACTATGTTTCCCCATCACCACTCATTGACCTCATCCCACCATCTCCACCCTCTTCATCCATCATAGATCCCTTTCTTCCCATTAATGATAATTTAATTACCTCCCTTCATAGGGATTAATAGGAACATACATCATTGGAATCTTCTTTGAGCAATATAATATGTGTCACAAATACAAAGGTCCAAGACCATATTAAAAAATTCAATCATAATGATAAAATCACCTTTGATCCAATAAATTAAAATAAATAAAATTTAAATCATCATCCTAATCAAAAGGTGTCTTCCCTTAATGAAACCCTTTTTGAGTCAATAGGGGGACCATCTAAGTCAAAATCATCATCATATATCAATTCAAAGATCAATCTCCTTTCGTGAAGCCTAAAGTCAGGCACCAGGGAATAGTCGAGATATAATCAAGTCTAAAAATCAAAATAATGTCAAAATCACTATTAGTATGGCTGATAATCCTTCAAATAATTATATCAAATAAGAATGGTAGAGTTCAAAATTCTTAGATCTCTTGTAGTTTTTTTTCAATTGGCATCAATCAAATGTGGAACATTCAACATGTCCAACAATGTGTTTGAATGCTAGTCCCACTCCTTAAACACCCATCATACCTTGATATCATGATCCTATCATTAATTCAAGTCTTATATACACCCATAAACATCAAGATATAATCCAATCCATACCTCACATCACCTTTCCAGGCAACATTCTCTCTTGTAGAGGTGATGAAGACACCTGGTTTATATTTTTGGAGGGGTCTCAATCAAGAGTCAATGAAGGTCACAAGGACATAAATACATATGACATTGATAACATGATCCTCATATCACATCTCTCCATAATATGTGTTGGCTGAAGATCAATAAAATGTTTGCATTCTAGTATCATGCACCCATATCTACTAGATTGAGATGCTAAAAATTCAAAAAAGTAAAAAACAAATCATTCATCCAATGGTGAAAATGAGTCTTCTAGAACCTTGGGAAAGTACCATGATGAAAGTTGGTTTTTGATGGCATGGAAAAATTATTTATTATTTACATTTTACCCCAACACTTGGGGGAAAAATTCATCCCTTGTCAATCTCATCCATGTCATATCCCTCTATCCATTATTCCTACCCATCATCTACCATCATATCTTGACAATAATTTCTTCTAGTATTAGCCTTTGTAAGGGAGTGGAAGATGTATTGAGACATGTTATAAAATCATCTTGGCATATCCTCTAATGTACACTTGGGCAATTAATAATTTGGTTCTTTCACGGTGTGGTCATTGGCGATCCCTAGTCCATTTTTCCTTGGTCCTCATCCCCTTTTTTGCATCACCCTCATATTTTTGTCATTCCATCCAAAATTCCATCCATCCTTATCATATTTTTTAGGCTAGGTATTCCATTTTCTATAAACCCCATTTTTATAATGTACATACATATCCTAAAAGACCTAAAAAGTGAAATATTCCAAAAACCCTAAAAATTATAAAATTCACAAATATCCTAAAACCTCTCAATTGTCTTGTCTTATGTCTTGAGTATCCCAGTCATATTATTCTAAAAATTTTATTGTCCATATCATTGTAATTCTACCTTATCTTATATTCTAAATATCCTTACCATCATGACTTTTTGTCTTAATTGTCTTATCATCTTGTCATCTTACCTTTTCTTATGTGGTCTCATCATTTTTTCATTTTGTCTTGTCATATATCCTAATCATGACATCTTAGTCCTTATCCATAACTTTATCCTAATCCAAATATTTTGTCTATTCAAAATATATACCCTTGTTCACATACATATCCTTAATCCATATTCATATCATGATCATCATGATCAACTTATTCCAACTCAACACCTGATCAATCTCCCCATTAACTCTCATCAGGATAATAGACAAGACACTAATCATAACACATCTCTATGTAGATAATTTCCTAGTTCTCTATATTCATCTCTAAATTTTGAGTCACATCATCTATCTAATAAATAACATGTCTAATAGTCTTCATCATCCTACTATTCTAATCCATCATCGTCATCCTTTAATCTCATCTAAACTAAATTGGCATGAGGTCTTTTTAGACTATGTAGGTAATAAATAGTCACTTATTGTGTCTAAGGTTAGATTAGTCACTCTTCTATCTTTCCCCATCATTCATCATCACATTCATCTTTTCTAAGTATTGCATCAATCAAATACTTGAGCTATAATATCAATCATTAATCAACTGGTCTATTGATCAATCACCATCCCTGCAATCATCTCTGTAATTTTTTTGTCAATCACTCACACCTATCGATTGGGCCCAACAAATTACAACATCCATATTTTCTTCCGTTAATAATCTATTATCATTGATTGGTCAATTATTCATTTAAAGTTTTCTCCTTTTATTAGGGCATGACTAGGACAATAAATTTATTATCATCTTTTTCCTTACACATCCTTTCTATGGGTATCATTGCTATTAATCACATTATGGCTCATTGATTTTATTACATTGCAGTCAAATTCTTCCCCTTCATATTTTGGTCACTCATATTATTTATTTTCTCTCATCCCCTTCACCATATTACTTGAATTTAGATTTGAGATACACTCATCATTAATATTATCAAATCATTGTTTTATTTTGGCTCAATATTCTCCCATACATGATTCTCTACTTGGGATATGTCAAAATCTTGTGGCATTTATCATCTTGGTCTAAATCTCTCCTTAACATATGTCTTTGCCTGGGATATGTCAAAATCTTGCGGCCTTTTATCTTATCACCATCATGCTTCCACTCTTGTGCATATATTTTTATAGGGGCAAGATCACTTTTTATCTCACTGCTCAGGTTGAGATCATTTTATTCATTATTTATCTCCTATCTCACAATCCATCCCCTTGTCTATTCATCACATCCTACCTCTCATTTCTTATTTTTGAGTGGCCATCCATCTCATTCTTCCCCATATGTCCCTTCAATATGGCATCATGTCTACTAACATAATTTATTACCATGAATCATGTCCACTAACATCATTTACTAACATTCATTCATGTAATGGTTCTTCTTTGAAAGACCATTACTCCTTCCACTTTGTCCACTCATAATTCCATTTCAAAGAGGGGAAAACTATATACATATTTATATTTTATTACTTCATTTATCATCACTAATATTATTATTATTTGACACTAATCTCATCTAATCTCATTTAATTTTATCCTAATATTACCCCTTCTGTTCATTTATCTAATATCCCCCTTCATTATTCTTCATCCACTAACCTTATTCCTACCCCAAAAATTAATTAATTCACCTAATTCCTTATTATCCATTAATTAATCCCACTTGTCCATTATATTGGAATGTTAAACTCTAATCCCACCTACCTTAAGCCTATTCCTAAGCTCTCCTACATCCCTAACCTATAATCACCCATCTAACCACCTACTAATCTTGCTTAACCCCTAATGGATTCTAGAATTCTCCAATTCTAAAATCCTCTTATATTCTATCCATCCTCTCTAGAAGCCTCTAAATATAGAGGCTTCCAAGGAATTTTCAATTCATTTTTAATCCTCCCTCCATTGTCTATTTAAACACCTCTAATCCTCCATTTGGAATCCAATGAAGAAATTCATGTTACACTAATCCACCCTTTCATCAAGCTATCCGTGCAATCCAAGTTTCACCAATCAAGTTAACATCATGCTATAAATATGAGTCTAATTATAATCAATCCATAATCATTTAGTCTTTTTATTATTTTGATCTTGTTTTACAGTAATTAGATATTAGGATCTAATGCTAGTATGAATGTTTAATTTATATTTGCATTTTTATCCCGATTGGCTCTAGATTTTAATATTATATTCTAGATTTGGGTATTTTTGATATAATTTGCATAATCAAAATCTATTGCTCAAATTTATCATCTCACAATTAAAAAACTACATGTGTGGAACTCAAGTGACAACTTGTATGGATTGTGTCAAGATAGTGAGTGATGGGATATCTAAATTGAATGGTCTAAAAAAATCAAGGAAATAAAAAGACTCAAACATTTCATGTAGAAAATAAAATCTTGTTTGCCAAGATGCATTACTATAAGATTTAGATCGAAGATCTAGTTGAAAGCACAAATAAATAATTTCAAATAATATTTTAGGAGATATTTAGTCTATGTGATCAAACAAGCTGCTTAATCTATTACAACTTGTAATTGAAAATAAGGAAACATATAGGATAATCAATAGTAACATATAAACTTGAAATTTTCACATTACTATGGAATAATCCCTACTATCTGTAAGGATGTGTAGTTTCTATCAAATTGATTATAAACATTATTAGCCTTTCTAATAGATGATGATCGTCATGATGAGGATCAAGGTCTAACTGATCATCATATTTTTTTTATTTGTCTTTTATAAGAGCTAATACATGAATTTCACTCCCTCCAATATTATTGTATATATATGAAAAAATATCATCTATGGCATTATTTTCTCATCTAAGATAGTAATTTATATATCATTGTTCCAAGTAAAAGTATTGTTTTATCAAATTGCAATATTTTATTTAATAATATTTTTATATATATTTAAATTACAATATAATATTTTAGATACTAAAATCTGATTTTACATGACATACTAGTCTTGTACACTTGACAAATACTAATCATAATTCAACCTTTTAGTTTATGACCTTATCATTGCCAAAAGGCTCTCATTTTCCATTTCATTATACATAATTGCTTATCTTATAGTTTGACACTGACCTTTTGATGACACATATCACCTATAGCCTATAGTCGACATAAAATCTTGATTTATATCCCACATATAGCTATATATTCTTAGTAGCTTTTTTACATTGTAGGACACTAGTGGCAAGATTAGGATATTGGCATCGATGCTAGTATCCCAAATCTAATGCTAGAGTCTATGCCTTCCAAACAGTCAAAATTTAAAATATCTTGATATGAATGGATAAATATATTTATCTTATCTAACATTCCCATGATATAATTTCATAAGGTGTGGTATAAATAAAAATCAAATGGCTGTTCATTATCATTTAACAAGTACTTCTCAAGCTCACACTTCACTAGTAAAAATCATTTACACAATTGAGGTATTTTTCCCTATTCTTTCCTATTTCGAAATCGGTCATAGGAAAAATATTCTTACATTTATAAAGCATTCAAAGAGTAGTCTATGAGAAATATTTGTGAAGTTACAAGCTAGATTACTACATGTACTCATATATATCATATTGTATAATTGTTCACACATAAACATATATAGGTGGATAACTACATCATCTTGAGCCCCTCTTTAGAGTATGTGGTTATGTAGGTAAAAATCATTGATAGATGGGTATTTGAGGTCATATCAAATTTATTTGAGCCCATTAACCCTTATTTTAAGGTGATGTGCCCTAATTTTAAGGACCGAGGGTTTTGGACAAAAGATTGATTTAGGGAAATTGTGCACCCAATCTAAACTAATAACCTAAAAGGTGATAGTGAACCTAACAAGAATAATTGAATATTATAGAAAAGGATTTATTTAATGATCTAGATAGAATCATCAAAATAATGAAACAAGCATCAAAGCTAGTGTCTAAAGTCTGATGTTAGTGTCCCACTTGATAGACAACTAATTTTTAAAATATAACAAATCAAAATGGACCTTAAAAATGTATTCTTCAATGCATGCTCCTATTAGATATATCTTCACATCATTTCATAAGATAAGTGTTATTTTTCATTAAAATGATAGTTTTAGAATATTATTTAGCATTATACTTTTCTAAATTTAACATATTCTTATATTTAGTATATTTATCAGAATATTTTAAATCTGAATTATATATTTATCCTACTTTAGAATAGATTATTCCATAATTGATTAGGTTGATCCCCATACTCTTAAATCAAAAAAAGGGTTAAACATCTTGGTGAACCTAACCTCTGAGTCTTCTTGTGAAAATCATAGCTTACCATAGGATTTTATGATTTATAAAATGTTAAAATCTTACAATCATATTTAGATTAATTACAAAGCAATAAATCATGTTTAATATATATACATTTAGTAGGTTACTTCATTGTATATTTAATAGTTATACATTTCTAAATCAATCAATGATATAATAAAATGGAGTCAATAAATTGATAAAAATAAAGACAGTGTTTAAAAAATAAGATAAAATTGTAATTTTTTCTTCAAAACTCTTCTTGCAGTTATTGAACCCTTATCCAACTTCAATATGTGCCAACATGTGTACTCCCAAACTTTTGTCTTCCTAGATCCTATTCAAATGGCAACTACCATCTTGCTTATATTATTCACCCATGACTTATCTTGGATTATGTGGTCTGTGCTATCACTACACAAAAAAGAAAGGGTTACCAACCTATCTAGCCACTTATTAATATATAATAGGTTCTTCTTGAGCCTAAACTAATAATAAAATCTAAGGGATATGAAATTGTTGAACAATTATGCAATACACATGCTAATATCTCAATCCTTGAGCTTTTGAAACAATCAACTATTTATAGGGATATATTATATGAATCCTTATGTGAAACCCAAGTATCGAGTGACATAGAGAAAAATATTTTATAGATATTATGTAAGATCTCAAAAATAATTCAAATATCATCACTTTTGACTGCAAATATTTACCCTCAAAGGATATCATTGATCAAGATTTACCTTTATTCATACAAGTCAATATTCACAATAAAGGAATAAAAAGAGTACTAATTGATAATGGATATAGCCTAAATATTTGCAAAACAAAATTATTAACAATAATAAGCATAAAAAATAATATTAAAAAATTAGACACATATATCAAAGGATTTGATAATTCATGTAGCCCACCGATCGGCCAAATCACATTAGGTGTGACATTGGGATCAAAATAGTACAAGATACATTTCAAATAATGTCTCAATCATTGAATTATAACTTAGGCTTTTTTCTACTATGTGGTTTTACCTACATGGTTTAATTAGCTTATTTAGGTTAATAATAGGTCATTAGGAGAAATGTACTTTAAGCCATTTTTATAATTGTGATTTGAGTTAATTACCTTTTTGGGCAACCTAATTCCTCACTATATAATGTAACTTCCTATTTAATTTTTAGCTAATGAATGTTAATTCAAATTTTGGTTGTGAAGATAGACTTCTTCCATATTGACTTGTTCTTTAAATTCCACTACTCCATACAGTTTTAGCTTCATTTATTTGATCCTATCCGAATCGATCCTCAATCATGGCCCACTCTAACATGGTATTAGATTTGAGATGATAGATGGATACCATTGATTCTATTATGAGATCTAGCATTCCTGCTTGTTTAATATTTTTCATTAATTTTAGTTTTCTAGGTTTTGGTGGGGTTTTTAGAAAATCCATACAAATATTCATGTATAGAGTCTCTAAGTGAAAAATAGATAGCATCATTGAATTTAAAAGGTGGTAAAACCCTAACAACAATTGTAAACTTACCCTTGTTTTATGGTAGTTAGTTTTCATGGGTTTCTCTAGGTTTGTTAAGAAACCAAGTGGGTCTTTGTTAGTTTTTTGAGAATCTATACCAAATATATAAATTTGATGTTTTTATTTTTGGTAGAGTTTCTAAACCTCACAAGTTATTTTTGTAGTTTCAGGAAGTTGGTAGACTTTTCTTGGAAAAAACAAGTTTGGGAAAACATCTGGGTGGTTATGTACACACCAGGGGGAATCTAATCCCTATCAAAACACTTAATATAATCTAACCCTCTTGTTCACACCTTTAGTGAACTTCTCCCCTCCTACTCACACTTTCAAAAGATTTTGACACACCTATCTATAATATTGACAGACTTTGTCACTCTTATTTGCACTGACTACAAAACCTAAAACCTTTGCACACATACTAAGCATAACCTAATGACCCTATATGTAACCCTAATAGACTCTAATGACCTTATTGAAAACAATGGTGGAACCTAATGATCTTGTTTACAACCTATGCAAGCTTTGATGGTTTTTCAAACACCTTCGATAGACTTTGACATCCCTACTTGCAATTCAAGTAGACTCTGACTAGGTGAAATCCAACCCTTGTTAGAGGGGGAACACTCATCCTATCATTTAGTCCTTGGTCACGTGAGAGTTTAATCCCTTGGTCACAACTAACCCAAGGGGCTTAAATTTTCCTCACAAAATTTGGCCAAACTTTTGCACAATAATTTTTTTATGCAAAGTGGAGATCATTATTTTTTGTGAGCAATAAATATTCAAAATTTCAACTGATAGCTCCTTTTTAGGCATCATTATTTCAAAAATGCATGTTTTTTGAGTTGTATGTATTAATAATATTATTGTGTCTTGTAAAATTGAACCTTTATATATTTTGGGGGGTTTAAAATTCTTAGCCTTTTAACACACATAGTTCAACACTTCATTTTTGCACCATAGATAGAGTTAAGTTTTGATTATTATACCATTCAAATATAATGAGTGGAAAATCAAAGTTCAATCCTCTTAAGGAGTAAAGGATTACACCATATCTTAATAAGTACATAAAAAGAACTGACACTTGATGCAGAGAAGGTGAAGTGGTTTAATAGAAGTGATGAAGCCTATGGTATTCTATGCCTATCTATGTCTCCCAAAATGCTCTTTCATATTGAATATGTAGCTAATCCTAATGAAGTTTGGACCACATTATAAAAACTCTTTGGGAAGTAAGACATAATGAGGGGTCATGATTGAAAAATGATCTCATTCATTTGAGCCCATGTGAATTTGACACTATACATAAATTCTTCACAAAATTCAAATCACTTAGGTTAAATTTGAAACTATGCAGCATTAACAAAAAAGATGATCAATTGATTCTTTTCATACTTACCAAATTGGGATCTGATAATTCTATATTCATTTCTACCTTCCATGACACCAAGTGTGCCATTGGAGCTACATGTACCATGACATCCTTGGATGACTTTGCTATTGACTTGAATCAAGAGAAAGACAAGTTTATTCAAATGGGTACATTGATGTCATATAAATTTGATTCCTTAATTGTAAGCCATAATAAACATAAGGATTCTAGCAGCAAGGAGAATAAACAAAACAAAAAGGACCCTGAGAATAAAAAGGGTCAAAAAATATGATGCAAAGTATAAAGCATAAAAATACTCCTCTTTAGATAGAAAACCCAAGAAATAGTGACTCACATGTGTCTACTGTAATAAATCTAGGCATGGTGAAACCAAAATCATGAAGAAGTAGATTCACCAACTGAATAAGATGCTCGAGAAGTACAATATCGGTGTCTTTAATGCTTTCAATCAAAGTTCATCAGCCCATGAGTATTCTAAGGCCAAATAAAGTAAAAAGGGTAAATATTAGGGAAAATAACTTGTTGTACTTGTAGCCTAGACTTCCAAATGGGTTACTAATTTTGGTGCTTCATACCTCATATTTTCATCATAGGACATGTTCTTATCCTTGGAGCCTTATTTTGTGCCTTCCATCTTGTTAGGTGATGATACTTATGCATAAGTTAGTGGGAGAGGATATATTGAAGTGAATTATGGGACATTTTACAATGTTATATGTTTTATTTCATTATCCATGAATCTCTTATTTGTTTATCAGATCACTCACATTAGTTTAGGCAATAAAGTTGAGTTCACACCCAATTTAATAGTTATTAAAGAAGCAAACAATGACTCCATACTTAAATTTGGGAAAGCATATCACTAGTCATGATTGTATAGTTTATCACATTTTTTCCCTGATAAAACAACTATTGTATTTCTCACTCATTTATATGGGGTGAGTAAATTATGGCATGAGTGATTCGGTCATATCAACTATCATTATCTAGAGTAACTCAGTCATCATGACATGGTTTCAAGGTTACCACATGTTAATTTTTTGGATGATTTTTTTCAAGGTTTCATATTTGGTAATCATACCAAGGATAAATATGACAAAGTAAAATCATGGAGAGAAACACATTGGAGCTAGTTCATAGTGACATTACTAGTCCATTTCTAAAACCTTCATTCAACAGGACAAAATACATACTTTCATTGATGATTTTTTTTAGGTATACTTGGGTGTACTTTCTTAAGAAAAAATCAAAAGTATGTAATAATTTTTAGGACTTAAAGGTGCTTTTATATAAATATTTAGGTAAATCCATCAATATTTTGCACATTGATAATGGTGGTGAGTATGTCAGTAACCATTGACCAAATTTTGACCTCAAGTCAAAAATGGTCAACACCTCTAAGTTAAAAATTCACAAGGTTGTAAAAACATTATCATGGTCTTGTTATGGTATTTTTATGATCTTGTCATGGTCTTAAAGAGTTTCATATGGTCATATTTGTCCTTGTCTAGCCTTGTCCAAGTTTTGGTCTTATGTTCACTTGTCTAGTCCTAGGGGACAATTACAAGGTCTTGATGTTGTTAAAAATGGTCAAATGTTTATTATAGTTTTAAGGTAATTATAAAAGGTTATTAAGGTGTAAATTAATATCATAATATCATTCACTAACCTTTTATTTGGCTCTTATATGCAAAAATCACATTTTGGCCACCTTTTGACATATTTAGAGACGTTGCACGTACCATATTCAAATATAAACATTTCAAGAAGACACCTAATTTACTTTATGTCATAAATGGGTCAAATAATGTTCAAGGATGATTATAGATTGAAAAAATCTATAATTCAATGCTTAAACTAAGCAAAATGATACTTTACAAGCACTTTTGGGCACTTGTATGGCATTTCAAGATCAAATTTTAGTTAGAAATAGTTTTAAAATGTCCCTTGGGCCCCCTAATATCATTTTATAGTTTTAGACCAAGTTTTAGTTTGAAAATTCTCTTTAGTAATTCTCTCTCCTCCATTGTTTCCTTCACAAGCTTAGAAGGGCAAAATTGAAGCGGATGTTACAAGTAGGAGAGAGAGAGAGAGAGAGAGAGAGAGAGAGAGAGAGAGAGAGAGAGAGAGAGAGAGAGAGAGAGAGAGAGAGAGAGAGAGAGAGGGAGAGAGGGAGAGAGAGAGAGAGAGAGAGAGAGAGAGAGAGAGAGAGAGAGAGAGAGAGAGAGAGAGAGAGAGAGAGAGAGAGAGAGAGAGAGAGAGAGAGAGAGAGAGAGAGAGAACAATGGGTACTAGTAAGATTAAAATTAGTATAATTGGTTTTTAGATTTATGGGATTTTCTTTATGAACAACTGCTAAGAGTGATAGCATGTCATTATGTTCTATTTATCCAAGAAGGGTCTAATCTTACATATATTTATACACTTCATAATTAGATGAAGAAGAATGGTTTTGTTGAATGTTTTTAGAGGTTAAATATCTCCTTTTTATTTTGGTTTCATCAGCTAACTCATCTCCATTAAGTATCTTCACTTGGAGGAAAAAATTCTTGATGTATAAGGTGTTTCAATCAACCCTGCTACAAGTTTTGGTTTTTTTTTGAGATATTTGTCACTTTCATGGGTTTCTAGTATTCTATTGATCATATAAAATCCCCTCACTCTTCCACAATTTATATGTTCTCTCTTTGAATATGGATCCTTATTGTTAGGCTTTAAGAAATGTCATATGCCTTGCTCTTGAAATGCATGGTACATTTTATAAATGGTCTTCCACTGGTCCAAGTTCCATGTTTGATCTGAATGGTGATGATAAACGAATGTTTGATTTTTTTTTAGGAGTTTTAAAATTCAATTTATGGAAATTTTCAATTAAACCACACTCTTAAACAAGGCTATAAGGTATTATGGTCATGTACTATCAAACAGACCTGTAAGTGACCATTTATGGATCTTAGGTTTCAAGCTAAAGATACTTCATTGCTCATGAAGAGACATGATACATATCCTTATACATTCACGTGGCCTTGACTACCCCACTTCCATCATCAAGTGATATAAATGGACTAGATGCTCCAATTCTCAATACACATACCCTATATATAATTTGACTATATACAATTCATACACTCTAGTCAGATAGGGAAGTTTAAAAAAGATGAAATGCTCAGTCATAAGATCTTTAAGCCATTAAAGGAGTGACAAATAAGTGTGATGGAGTTGAAATTTTTGAAAGGTTTAAAAACTCAATAAGTGGATTTTGCATCCCTAAACAAGTAGATAGAGACCTACAAGCCCTAAGCCCATAGGTCCTCATTTTAGACCAAATAAACATTAGATCAATAAAATCAAAACCAAAATAGAAAAAAAAAAAACTTCAAAACATATTAATATAGGATAAAAGGAATGAAGGATAGATAAACCATTTAAAAATCATGCGACTGAGTTCATAGTCCTAGAAGGCTACCTATAGGACTGTGTACAAAATGAAGAAGGCAAAAAGGCTGAAAGTGTCAATAAGAAGCCAAAAAAATTATAATATAGTGATAATTAATATTATATGAGGTTTAGACACCTTAAATATTATGATAGGGTTGAAAAGGACTAAGTTCAAGAATTTATGCTCAAACCTTCTCCTAATGAGAACCTACAACCATGCCTTGAAAGGTGTGAGCTAAAAGTGCATACAGTGAAAAGGGTAGTATATTGATAAGGTTGAATTGGTTTGAAATGTTGAAAAACCTTAGTGAAATTACTATTTTACCCAAGGATTTGTAATAGGGTTCTAAACCCCCTGAGACATAATCAATACCCTCTTCCAATTACACCTACATCCATTTGAGAATGCAGCCTTAAACTTGGTAGGTTGTGAAGTAATAAGTGAATTAAGAGAGTACATTATGACATGGTTCTATATTTTTATCAACATAAAATAAATTATTTGATGACAAAGTCTGAAGGTGGAGTCCTATAAGCAAAGAATGCACTCAAACTATCAATAAGTTAGCTACATGCTATAATGAAAAGCATACTGATCTTAAGCTCAAGGAAGGTGAAAAGGTGTATGAAAGACTTTGAGGTTTATATAAATTAGACAATAAGGTCATAGATACATATGAAAACCAAAGGAAACATGATGAGATTTGTCAAAAATGAGTTTCAAACCTCTATGCACAGTCAAGCAATAACCTACAGGTCTGCCTACTCTTCATGAGCTTTTACTTGATTTGAGAATGGAAAATGAACATGAATAGGTTTAAAATAAGGAAAGGAAATTTTTTTAATGTTTTATAGTGCATTAAATATTTCATTTGAGACTTCAGACTTTATGGCAAGGGTGTAGAAAGTTAAAACTTAGTCTAGACCTAATAAGCATAACTCACACACAAGCCTTCTTGCCTAGCTGAGTAAGGGCCATTTGCCTAGCTTTAAAAGGTGAAAGACTAATGGATGAAATTAATTTTAAAATGGTTTCATATTTTAATGAACATATCATGTATCCCTTATACCCAATGATAAAATTATATAATGAAGATAAGACCCTGTTTAGGCCTAATATGTCTAATACCATGCATAAACCACAAAGCACAATCATGTGCAAGTGGCTAGTTGAGAATGTTGTAATTGTATAAAGGGATTTGAGAGGTTTAATATTATGGTGAAAATTATCCAATATCATCCATGGAGAGGTCAAAGCAAAGAAATGATAATTTTGGGCTTGAACCCTTCTTCAAACTCCCCTCATGCAAGACTGCATTTCAAGGTAGGTTTTCTCCCTCTTATTGTAACATTAACCCTATGCATAGAGAAGAGTTGTTTTTGGAGGAAGTATAAATGTATCCAAAAATCATTATTGAGGTATTATTTTTTGTCTTAGGTCAAAAAACTACATGAACAAAGACTAAGAGTATAGACCCCTCTCAAATGGCTTGCTTACAACCTCAGGAGTACCTTCTCACACTCAAAACTTACATGAGAATTTGTATGATACCCAGTGGTTATTGGAGGTGATTTAAGTTTCCCAAAACAAAAATATTTTGTAATTATGATAGAGAAAGAGGATCTATTTTTTATGAACAATCCTTAAGAATGAAACATGTTTAGAACCCTCCTAAAACCAAAATTATGACCAATCAGGACAAATGGAACTATAAAGCATATGTAATGACATATTTTGATCCTAAAACCTCATATATTTTTTTTAGGACTCCAATTAGGTTCTCCATATGTACTTTTTCCATACTTGTAATTGTACAAACTATAATAAATACCCTATTTTGCATGTTTTCTAGTGTTTTATAGGGATTTTGAGCAAATGAGAACTTAAAAATCATTGGAGTAGGTAATTTTGGATGTGTTAAACCTATTAAATCACAAAAATAAGCACAATAGAATCTATATGTGGTCAAATAAAGCTCATTTTTCAAGGCAGTCTCAAACAGGGCAAAAATGAGACTCAAATGCAAGGTCATTTTATGGTTTTCATGTTTCCACAGAATCTCAAGGCCTCAAATTTGACATGGAGTTTTTTTATATCCTATTTAAAGTGAATCACATGATTTTGGATGATTTCACATGTATGGGATAAGTCTGGAGTATGAAAATAGGGTTCTAGGCAAATAGGCTTAATTAAAGAGAGAGAAAGGTAGAAAAATGGACTTAAACTCATAATATAAACATGAAAATTGAAAATTGTAATGATATATTGGGTCCTTTAATATGTCCTTGTTTTGTCAATATCCTCTTTACATTCTCTTACACAAGGAGGTTTACAGGGTTTTAGGGCTACAAGGAAAATAAGCCTAGTGAGAGCAGGAGAAAAATGGAGTCTTAGGAGTTTTTACAATAAAAAAATGGATTATTTCAGGTATGATAATATATTTTAATTCCATCCATGGAGAAAGAGTGACTTGGAGAAAATGAACTTGAGTTTTGGACCACTTGGACCAAGCTAGGCATGGGAAATGAAGAGTTGCAAGACACCTATGCATATAAACAATGTAATGTTAGATCAAAGGAGTTTATTAATGCATGATAGGTGTCAAATAAGTTTTTTGAGATCATTTCATGGTGAATTCATGATTTCTAATTTCATTTTTCACTCTTTTTATGCAAAGAAGGGTAGTTTTTAAGAAGCTAGTCAAGGTATCAAGCCAAGTTCTAACTCGTACACCACATGGAGGGTTGGAGCATCTTCAAGAGTGAGACACATAGATTTATAAGTTTGTTTATGAATATTATATAACTAAATTTATAATTTTAACTCATGAGGATACTTTTCAATCCTCTTCTACTACACCTCTCTCTCTCTTCACAATTCTCTATATAAGCAACCACTTTTAGCTTTGTAAATCATCCAAATATGGTATGGTGAAGCTATAATAGTTTGAGTATTAATTTTACCTTTGAATAACATATGTCAAGCTTGTTTTTATTTCTCAACTTCTTGTCTAAGTGTGTGAATTAGTTCATAGTTGAATGGTAAGTGATGGTCATCTCTCCTTCTGTTCATCTTACTCTTTCATGTTTTGTGCAAGTAGTCTACCCTCTAATAGGTCACATGAAGTGTAGTTAGTGTTATTGTATGTCTTTAAGTGTAAGGAAGTGTAATAGTGTCTAAAATTATAACTCTTATTCATTCATCTTTAGAAATTCATTGCATCTTACCTCCATTTTGAAATACTTATGTTAGAGAAAACTTGGATATTGAGATTAGTTTTGTGAATCACCTTTCATAGTGCAAGTTCATGGTAGTCTTGTGGAGTTAAACTTGGTGCATCACCTCATTAGGTTAGTTTTATTTCATATTTCTCTCCCTTTTCATCCCAATAAGTTAATAGCATAGGTGATGAGCCTAAATAGATATATCAAGGGAGTTAGCCCTTTAATCTAGAGATTCATCTCTCTCATAGGTCACCCATAACTTGAGAGATGTTTCCATGTTTCATCAAATTGAAAGAGGCTAGAATATATCTCCTTTAGGGTGAAAATTTGAACCATAATAGTAACCATTTTAAATAATTTTGTACATCATAGGGAATTTAACTACAAGGTAAAATTTCATATAGTCCTCAAAAAAATGGTGTTTCAAATCACAAGAATAGGTCCTTAAAGGAAATGGCCAAATATATGCTACACTCCAAGTCTCTTTCACATCACTATTGGGATTGAGGCCATAAAATATGTGTGTTATATCCATAACTGAGTTCCTCATAGATTATTAAAGGAAATCAATCCTTTTGAAGCTTGGAGCAGTCAAAAACCCATAGTGAAGCACTTTTGAGTGTTTGGATCTCCTATTATGGCTGTGTTCCAAAGAAGAAATGTAAGGAAATGCAACCTCATAGTCAACCTTACATCTTTATTGGATATCATGATGGTCTTAATGGATACATGTTTTTCCATCCCACCAATCATGAGTTTCTCATTTGGATAAGTGTTTATTTTCATGAGAGTCCTTCAGGTTCCACAGTCAACACTCCTCCCTCTTTTTTGGACACACTAGGATTTAATGATAGTTAAGTTGATTTAGATCCACTTGAGTGGATTCCTAATGATCCATATTATTCTTATAGTTCTAATGATGAGAGTGGTGATGAGGACTCACATCCTCTTTCTCCTATAATATCTTGAGAGGATGATGAATCTCCTCCTAACTCTTTGAGCACTGGTCCTCTTTGGGCTAGATAGACACTACAAAGTGATATCTAATGGGTTGGAGATACATCAGACACCAAATAAACCCATTCAAAATTATAGAATGTACCATATGCATTCATTTCATATACTTCTAATCCATAGTCATTTCATGAGGCATTAGGCACTCCTAAGTGGGATACTACTATGGAAGAGGAATATGGTTCCTTGCTAGGGAACAATACTTGGGATTTAGTCCCTCTTCCTAAGGGAAGAAAAATTATTTGATGTAGGTGGATATACTAAACAAAAAAATTAGTAGATGGGTCTATATACAAGTTTAAAGCATGTTTGGTAGTAAAGGGTTTTTATCAATTACTTGTAATTCACTATACTAAGATGTTCATGTTAGTTGCCAAAATTAACCCAATCTAATTCACTCTTGCCATTGTCATAACACATCTCAAAGATGTTCATTAAATTTATGTGAAGAGTGAATTTCTTCATGGTGACCTCAAATAGGAAATATACATGGATAAACCACAAGGATTTATGGAAGATTCCTCCTTAGTTTTCAAACATTGAAAATCTATCTATGGCCTCAAGCAAGCTCCTCGAGTTTGGTATGCCAAGATGGAATCCTATCTTCTTTTGGTTGGGTTTACTAGATGCCATTCTAATATGAATGTGTACATTTTTTGGTAGGATAATTCACTATTGTTATTGGTTCTCTATGTGGATGGTCTATTGATCATAGGGATTTATTCATCCACCATCATAGTAGTGAAAAATACTTTATTTGGCAAGTTCAAAATGATTGACATGGGCTTGTTGTATTGCTTCCTCGAGATTGAACATTTTTAGTCTAACTATAGGATCACTATTTCACAATTCAAGTATGCTCTTGATTTCCTTTCAAGGTTTAATTTGGATGACTATAAGCCAAATCTGACTTCCTTTCTATCTAGTGTGCATCTCGAGGTTGGTTTTACATCTCCTTTAGTTGATGCTACTTCACATCGACAACTTGTTAGAAATATCATCTACCTTACACACACTTGATGCTACTTCTTATTGTTAATAACAATAAGTCTCACATATATACAAATAACAATATAAACATTATTCATAATAAGAAAATAATAGTCACTTCTAATTTTTCCTCACTAAAAATTCTATCAACATGCCCATGAAGTGTCAAGGGGACATTGATAATTATAAGTGTATTAGCTTGATCATACATAATATATCATTAAAATAGGGAGACACAAATAAATCTATAAAGATGATGCTTCACATAAAAATATGTAAGACTAATAATCCTATAAATAATTGTGCGTATTAATTTTTATATACACATATATGTCATTTTCTAGTGTATATATCTTAACACACACACACAAATTTGTTATGGATAAAAGTGAGGGTTTTTAAAGGAACCCATAACCTAGTATAAAGATGATAACCAATCAACAAAGAATACTATGACTAAACATGAAAAAAGACTAGCCCACTTAAAAAATAAGTAACAAACCTTCAAAATAAACAAAGACAATAAAATCAACAAAAAATTAACCTATAATTAGCAAAAGTATGACCTTAAAACAACATAGATTCATCCATAAAACTTATCTAAATAACCAAAACCACTGAGGCTTAAGGAAAATTTTATAACACACTACCAAAATAAAGTAAAATTGGAAAGAAAAGTAACTGTACAAACAAAATTAGCCTTGGGTCAAGATCGATCTTCTCCCCTACCAAGAAAGGAGACCTTCTATTATATATTGATTACCATCTTTCACCATTTCATATAGATCTAGTCTCAACCTTTCTGCCTTTGATATTTATCCTTTGCTTTTTGATCATATAATCCATAAGACCTTTAGGGTTTGATACCATAAATGAGTAGGGGAGGCAAAGAAATTAGTAGATCAAAGAGGACTCGGATCAGAAGGTACTCCTTCTTAAGGGATTTCATAATATCTCTTGGCATAATTTGAGGAGTCGACACTAAAGGATGTAATAATTTTCCATGATTATGCCAAAAGAAATCCTAATTAGGGATCCCATCCTTCTTCCTCCAAGCTAGCTAAGAAATAAATGATGAAAGCTGAAAACCCTTTGAGGAACACCCAATTACATGATGCCCATGGATATTATAGAAAAAGAATATTAAAGGAAGACCTTCATAGTTGATAAATTGAGTCCATGAACCATAGGAAGAGATTAGATTAACTAATTAAAAATGAGGTTTGGAAAGATCAAGAATAATGTAAGCTCTCATGAATATACTTCCTAAGGAATTTTCATCTATTTTCAAAAAGGATCCAATATGATTTACTAGAATTTTGTTATGCTTGTATTTTTTCAATATGGGTGGAAGATTGTACAATGTAATCCAAAGTGGAGCAGTTGATATAATGACCATTATTGGGTCAAAAAATGGGAACCAATGACAAAAAAAGAACCTAAATTTATTAGAGAACTAAGGCCTTGATAACCAAACAAAATCCTAGTCAAAGGATCTTTGGAAAATAACTTGGAAGACACCAAAATTGAGCATCATGAAAGAAGGTTCAGAAATGGAGTTTTAAATTACTAATACCAAGTTGGAAAGATCAAAAAATGAAAGAAGAGAGCCCACACATTTATCAAACAAGCTTATGCTACCAACATCTAAATCCATTTACTAAATAGATATGAGATTTCCAACTCTGAATACTCCTTTGAAAAATTCATTGGAACATATCCAAGTATAGAGGAAGAAGGAAACAAAGCAAGGGAGAAGAGAACATAGTCACCCTTACCCATAGAGGCAAGATAGGGAATCTTAAATAACCTAGATAAAAAAACCAAAGAGGGAGAAAGTTTATTAGGTTATGAGGATAACAAGGATTTATAAAAATCCCCATAATCATGGAAATGATTCCCAAAATTATTACAATTGCCAAAAAACCAATGCTTCTTCATGGGCATCCCCTCTAAACCATTAATAAGGACAAAACAACATGCAGTCCAAGATGAGGATGAGGCAAGATTGGGACTATAAAATTGCTACCGATGAATATTGACTGACCTAATTCAGTGTTAGATAATAAAAAAATGCATTATTCATACAAATGGATCTTAAAGCTTTGTCAGTATCATAACAAACCTTCTATAACTTAATAAGAGATGGAAGACATATAACTGAGGGGACTAAGTATATATGGAGGAATAAGTGGTATCATTAGCAATGGCATCAACTTGAGCCTTTGTATCCACCCAACATCTCTTATTAGTGGCCTTAATTTTAGCATAGTTTAGGAAACCTCTATAGGCCTATCTTTCATCCCTCAGATAGTTTTGGGAATAATTCCACTCTGGTAGAGAATGCTTTGAAAATAAACTCTCTCACAATAATAATCTCCACCTGCTCAAAGGCCTCCTCAAAATATTCAAAATTTGAGTCGCAGGCAAAATCCAAAGAGCCATAGAATCTGTGCACATGATTGTTAGAAAAAGAGAGGGCCACATTTTTGAGTTTGAACTTGTTTTTACCTCTCATTTTGATTCTTAAAAAAAAGAAAATATTATAAGACACACTCATAAACTATATTTGTGTTCGCAAGCGTATTTGTTTCTAATAATCTCTTACTTTAATAATATTATCTTTTTCCTATAATATACATTAATTATAGTAAATGTATTAATAATTCTTGGATCTTGTTGATCCTTTACCTTACTATTTATATTTTACTGATGTATTTAACACATGTCTAATTGGGCTGATAAAAAAATTGCATCATCTTATGCTTTACTAAAATGTAATATGATTCATTTAATTTTAAATTGCATAATAATTTAACTATGATAGTTTAAAAAGGGTTTTAAGGCACAATCATATAATAATTCAACTAATAATTCTTGGGAGTGGCTAGGGGCCAATATGTTTACGTTAGTTCTCCTAAGAACTGAAGGAAATTAAGGACTATAAGGGAGGTGAGGTGTTTTGGGTCCAATGTTAACTCCCCTCCCACATTCTTAAAAATTAATATTCATATTCTCATTACCTCAAACTAGAACATTTATCCAAATAGAGGATTTTCCTACTAGATAAGTTTCCCTTTGATCATATAGTGAATAGAGAAAATAGTGAATAAAGAAAATAGTGAATAGAGTCATAAGTAAACTAGATGTTTCCTCTAATAGAATATATTCCTAGTAAGAGTTATATTTCCTATTTTCACTTATTTAAAAGGATAATATTGGGGTCCTAGGAGATGCATGTTGGCTTCCATTCCTTTGACCTTGTAGAAGGAGAAGCTTGGGTCCTATGCATTACTTGTTGGATTATCTTCCTATATATATTATTGAAGACATTTTTGAAGAATCCATTAACGTGAAGTAGAAGCTTTGGGGACCTAGCATCTACTTGTTGGCTTCCCTTCATATTTATCTTGATGAATACCTTACTTAAGAGAATATAAAATATCACCTCAAACATAGGGTATTTATATTGTGAGTTAGCTTTTCTTATTCCACAAAAATGATGGAGATATTTTTGGTTTCCATCCTATAATTTATTATAATACATTTACTTTAGATTCGCAATTTGATATCATAGTTATTAAATTTCAGTGGGGAAGCATATAGCTTGGATCTTGTGAGTGTAGAAAGATTCACAAAATGGTGACCTATATTCATTGGTATAAAATGGGACAAGGGGGACTGACTACAGACCTCATGACCCATTTATATCTTAGTTGTGATATTGGACCATGTGCTTAGCTTAAATGTTGTTACCCATACCTATGTTGTGTGTGCTTGGATCACTTAGCACCTTATGATATTATTCATGTGGCTCAAGAACCATAATTTAGTGGTTCACCTATTACCTTGATTGATAATTTATAACACACATATATCCCATGTATGAATTGGCCCCATTCCAAATATATTATAACCAAAATAGCCTTGGTATTAAATTTATTAAAAATATGTAGAAACACCAAAAAATATATCTTTAGTTGTGCAAATGACCAACCTTGAATTTTGTGCCATGGGGGCTTTCTAGGAGACCCTCTACCCAAGATTGGAGCCTTCTAAGCTACTTGGAAAAGGGTGGAGATGTATGGCTTAGAAAGGACACATGTCCTTCCATGCATGGTTGCATGATGCAACATCCCACTCCCTAGTATACTTATATTATTATATTGCACCTTCTTCCTCATTTTTTCATTCAAACTAGATAACAAGAAAATGAAATAGGGAGGAAGAAGGTAAAATATATGTAGGAGTAAATAAGTATGAAAAATGCCTTGTTTAACTATTTCCAGTAGGATATATATTTGTTATTTAGTGGAAATGTGTGCAATATTTAGGTGTTTTCTATTAACAAACATGTGAAAATTTTGGGAAATTTTGTGTTAAAAATGTGTGAATATATTTTAGTGTTACTATGTGTAAATCCTATTAAGGTAGACTTGTACTTAGGAGTGTTATAAGGGACTTAGGTGGAGTTTATGGCCTTAATAGGGTTACATATTGGCTCTCTTAAGGTTTTTTTTATTATAGATCTTAAATGCTGACAAATTGTGAATTATTGAATGTAGAGGGTAAATCATAAATATTACTTCTTATCCTCTTCTCTTCCTCCATCCTGAGTACCTATGTTTCCCATTGAATTTTTGTCATTTTTTCTACTATGATATTGTGTTGACTAAACTATAAACCATTATACCTACAATGAATAATCTATACACCTAAGTTTTTGGTCATTTAGAATCCTTAAATATGTGTTTTTTTGATTGAAAAAACCTTTGTGATCAGAGGCTAATGAGGGTTATGTATTTCTAATGATGTCATATGGCTAGGAGGTGAGCACTCCATTTACTACTTGCTATGTTGTAGTTGAATAAAATGATATTTGCATATGTGGTAGATAGTGTTTGCTAGATGAATTTCTTTTTACTAAGGGTAAAATGCTTTTGATCCAAAGCTATGAACTAGTTTTAAGGGTGTTGATGGGGTCCCACATCCCACTACAAATATTTTGAGACATTCAATATAGATAAAACATAGAAAAATAAGGCATACAAGTTGAGACAATGATACATAAATGAAACCACTATTGAGCAATTAACAAACAACAAACAAACACAAACCAAACCCATCTTGGGATCACCAAGAATAAATAGGGCCACTAAGCTCGAGTAGTGAAATTACCACAAATCTAAACTTTTTAGAGAATATACAAGAGCTCAACAACAACCAATGAGGTTATAATCTTGACTAGAAAAACAACATATAACACAACTAATTTTTAGTGACCCTGTCTCAACTTTGTAAGGAGACCAAAATCAATAAAATAACAAAGAGGTTTTGGTTAGATCCAGACACCAAAACAAATATGTAACAACATGAAACAATCCCATCAACTACATAGTGAAACTGACTCTGACCAACATTTGAAGTAACAAACCTTCATCAAAAAAACCTTTTATAAAGCTTTGATAAGATCCTAAAACCCTTTCTTTGGTAACCAAGTTATCCCATGTTTGCTTCATCTAAAACTTGTCTACCTTAACCATTACTCTAAAATTTGTAACATGAATCTACAACTGACCAAACTTCAACCTAAGACTCCTCGCTCTTAAAGAGTGGAGACAAAGAAGAATACTAACATTAATTGATCTCTACAAAAATTTATATATTGATCTAGTTTACTGAGAGCATTACATAAATGACTCATAGCCAAGGGAAAAAAATCCTCCACATTTCATAGATCCAACAACTACCCTAGTTCTTAAATTACCTTGATATGGATACATCTAAGCCTCCAACTTTTTACCTTAAACTCTATATACCTGAGACTTGGTTGAAGCTAAGTCATCCTTCTAACTAGTAGCTACGATGAATAAAACAATCACAAAGAAAGACTTGAGCCTCCCAAATTTGTTCACGTGTTGGTAGTTTTCCAAGGTCATAAGATATTTCCTAGAAACAAATGATCTAGAGAAAAATGCCCCATTTCTATCCAAAAAATCACTCATAACACAACATCAGGTTAATGAGCCACATACGGTAGCAGACCATGCCTAATATAGCATAAGAGATGTGGCCTGACATAAAACCATAACCTAAAGGCATAACTTTTTGAAGCTTTAGAAAACCAAGATAAAAAAACCCATCTCTAAATAGGATCATTCTCTTCAAGTTGGTGGGAGTGGTCCCTCTCACCTTATAGTATCAAAACTAGTTTAGGGAGCACCATACTATTCACAACAACTAACTTGAATGTCCATGGGGCCACAAAGAGAATTTCCTATTCATGCATAAATTTTTGTGTCATTTAGATGAAATTAATTTCCCAAAGGAAAGGACTTTCTCTTAGAATGAAACTAGATCTTTGCTAGATAAATAATTAATGTTCTACCTAATATGGAATATTAAGTGTGTTTATTTACAATTTCAAATGGAATTAAATATTAATTTGAGTATAACTAATTGAAAAAATTACTTGAAGTGTTGTTATATATTTATATGTTTAAATGGTATTGTGTCCCTAAATGTTCTTTTATGCTATGAATGTCTATTTATGTTGTGCTTAAAGATGAATTAAGTCCTTGGAATGTTCTATATTTTTATTGCATCTTATGAGAAAGCATATTGGATTATTATTTGTATTTCATCTTCTTATGAAGATGAAATATTTTTGGGTTGTTTCAAAAGAATTTATTCTTTTGTGAAAGTAAATGACATGGATTTTCTCACTCACTATTCACTTCTGTGAAAAATGAATCTTATAGAGATAAACCTATTTTATGTGGATGTAATAACAAAAATAGGACTATGTCTCCATGTTGATTTTGTAAGATGAATACTTAAGATATTTACATGTGCTGATTGAGAAAGAATCTATCTAGGTTTATAGATAAAGGGAAGCTTTTATATTTAATTAAATTTTATTCATCTTATGCATTTGTGCTGGACAGGAAATGATTTATTATAAAATAATATATGAATAGTTATTAAATATGAGTAGTTTTTAATTCAAATAAAAAAAAATTATATATTGAATTAAATTACTTGTACTCAAGAAATAGAGAAAAATCTTTAAAAATAAATGAACCTATGGTATCTTTTTTTGGTAGATGGTTAATGTTTGCCTCAAAAAATGGATTATGAGGTGGATGAAAAATTATAGTAGAGGGAAAAGGATGAAAGGAAAATAATGAATTATCCTGAAATGAGAAAGAGGATAAATACACATAGCATTTTTCTTGGTAAGTCATTCAGTGAAGTTGACATGACTATTATGAATCAATGACTGAATATAAAAATTCTCCAAGGGATGATATTTTATGTTACAAATGAGAATAAAATAGAGTTCAAAATGAGCATGCATGTCATGCCATGGGAAATAAATAGAAATGGAAAATAATTAGTTAGCCAAAAAAATCAGAAAGGAGTTGATAAGAAGAGAAAGAGGAAAGGGAGGTGAGAGAATTATTCTTGATACCAACCCAAATATATTTAGCACAAAGAATATTTGAGAAAACTATTTAAACTGAGGTAAAAAATATGATTATGAGACAAAGAGTACATTTGAATATATTGCAAAAATTTGAGTAAAATAGGAAGGAAGTTCCTATATAGTTTAGGATGAGAGGTTACTTGAATCCATCATGAAGAATGAAATTGATCCGAGGTACACCATGAAAATTGTAACTCTAAAATAGAAATAGAGATGGGGTTATTAAAAAAATAAGTGTGTAGAAGACACTTTAGGAAAGTGAAAAGGAAGATGGTAAAAGTGAAATAAGTACATAGTTAGGTGGAGGAGGATGGTTAGTGGGTTGTTAAACCCAAATGAGGGGAGCATGGACTTAAATCTGAGCATGTAAAGAGGAACATAATAGAAATTGAAAAATGAGAAGTACCTAACAGGATTGAATGGAATAGTATGGCCACTACAGTAAGAAAAATTAATGGTTATACCACTCAACCTATGTTTGAGAGCACTAAATCTCACAAAAATACAACTTGGGTATACTGATGCAAGGTCATCTAGGAAAAGATATTCATCAACAAAAACATTTCAAGTTTTTTCTAATAATAAGTGATATTTATCCAAAAAATAAAATTTATTTAAAACTTTTAAAAGTTTACCATTTTATGAATAATGCATACAAAGGCATGACGAAGGTTTAGAAGTTTAAGAAAATTATAAGATAAATTGATGACATTTTAAATTTAAGTTTGTGCTACTGAATGAGTGTGCATCCTGGAACTCTAAATATATATTTTTTTTTGTTTTGGATTTTGGCATTTTACTTCCATAAATCCCAACTTATATAAATTTTAAGGAAATGAAAGGAGAAGTCTCATTAGCATTTGAACAAAGTTTCAATAAAATGTTGATGGTAATAATGTGATGCAAATCCAAAAACACTTGATCACATTTTTTTCAAGAAGACAACCTCATTTTACCTCATATTGAGTGTTTATTTAGGTGGAGGCACATCAAAAATCCAAAAAACATTTCAATTATCAAATATGCATGATTAATGGTGTTTTGATGATAAATAAACAACAAGAATTTGGGATCCCATCACCTAAAGAAGGAAAAGTTATATATATATATATATATATATATATATGTCCAATAGTAATCATAATGGGTTAATATGGCTATAATAAAAGTACATTTTAAATACTTGAACATGTAATATATAAAGCATGAAATACACCAGATAAATTATTGAGATATTTCTTCCAAGAATTTGTGATTAGTGAGTAGAATAGTGGGTCTATTTATCCCTCTAAAATTGAGGTTGAATAAATGAGTTTGAATTTGAACCAAAAAATAAATATGTTAATGACAATTAAGTAGGCCAACTCTATTTTGGGTAATTTTTATGATGAATAAAACTACATATCTTTGATCCTCATAATTAATAAAATACATAGAGAGCTTTGGTTTCCTATAAAGAGGCAATAAAGTCTGCCACATATCTCATAATAAAATGGACATAAAAATACAAAATTCTCCTTCGATTCTAGTTCATCATTGAAAAATTTACATGTGTTATTGCCATAGAATAAAGTGTTCTTATTCTATGATTTGATGAAAGAATACCTGCAATTGACCCAAATGAAATCTCAAACCAAAAGAGACATTAGGATACTTAGGTGTGATAATACATCCATCTTATATTTGAATAAAAAATGAGCATGAATACATGGAGGAAAAATATGGAAGAGGCATGAAGAGCTGAATAATTTATGGGAAACACCCCTTAAGCCTCAATAATGGTGTTGAGATGATAAAAATGCAGTCCATACTAAAACAACTAAAAAATAGCATTTTTACATGGAAACATAAAATAAAAATGTTTTTGATTGTAAGGGAAGTTTGTGTGAAGTTGGGTAGATTGGGAGTGTTTCAAAGGGTTCCCAAGTAATCAGTGTGGGTTATGGAGAATATGTAGATATCACCAATCGTAAGAATCATAATCAATAGGAGATGTGCAGACTATTTGAAAAAACATGAGTGTTTTGGTGGAATGAGGAATATGGAGTTTGTGACACTTCCAAAAAAAATGATAGAAGTTTTCATATGGGTTTTTTAGTAGATGAAGGATTTACCATCTAAATCAAAACAACAATTTATTTTTCAATATATTTAAATTCTTGAGAATAAGGATAATTGTTTAATGAAATACCTAAACTATAAATGTGTGGTTTCTTTCTTGTACCTCAATTGGGTTACAAACTTGTTTGATGAAATATTTGATTTTTTTTGGTTTTTTTATATATTATATTTTTGAAATATTCAATATTTTGACATACATTGATATAATCAAACAAGTCCAAGTAATAGATATTTAAAAATATAGTAATGCAAGGGATCCAAAAAATCTGAAACATGTGTCAAGACATAGTGTGCATTCATTTTAATATAATGAAAATGTGGGTGAAGTGAAATAAATAAACATGGCCCCATTGTATATGTAAATATAAAAAATGTAGCTCAATAACATATGTGAAAATAAGGATATACATGTCCCTAGTGGGAAATAATCCATGTATACTCATTTAATATGTAGAAATAAATGTATATGATCATGTAAGCTCAATGGAAACCATAATATGTATAGATAATAAATATGTAGGAGTGATCAAGTAAAATTCCACAAATGATGTGCACTAGAATCACTCTAGGATATGTGTCACAGATTCCCAAATTAGGATAAACAAGAAAAATGTAAAGTCCAAGTGAAATCAAATCCAAGGGATATAATAATTATTAATACAAAACTTTGTGAAAATAGAATAATAGATGAAATAAGCAATCAAGAAAACATTGAACCACTTAAGAGCAAGAGTTGTGCATAATCTAGGGTCCTATTGGTAACTATATTTTGATTTTATAGCTATGGATTTGTAGTCTTATAAAAAAATTAATTTACATGGTTATATTACATTAATTATATTATGTGGAATACACATGGTAATATACCCCATATGTTGTAGATTATTTAGTAGTTGTATCATCCTTTGTATTATGCACCTTAGTTACCTTCATAGATGTCTTAAATGTTATTGTATTCTCTTTTATGAAAGAAATGGATTTTGATTTATTTTCTTGCTCTTAATATGTTTCCTTTGTCAAAATGATAAAAGTCACATCTTCATGCTCAAGTGTAACACAGTCATGATATATAACAATTTGTTTCCCCATTGCACTTAGCCATGTGTTGGCAAGATTTTATGTAGATGTGCTTTCTCAGATTATTTCATTGATTCACCCAATTGTATGTGGCTTAAAACTTGTAACATTGGATAAATCATTAATGTATTGGTGATTTCCTTTATGTTTGAGGGGGGAAACTCCTTTTTATGATGGGTTTTTGGGTTTTTCATACTTTTAACAGGAAACTATAAAAAGGTAGAAAAATGAGAGAAAGGTAAAAAGTTGAAATGGAGAGATAAACAAAAAAAATAAAGAATGGGATAATGGGAAACCTATAATGGAGTAAACATATAAAACTAACATGACCTCGACTTAAATGGAATGGTTGAAATATTTCCCTAACATGTGAATGAAAACATGAAGCGAAAAAATAATGAGAGCAAAGATTGCTAGAAATCTGAAAATCTTTTATTTTTTGGATTATGTGCATATGGTGTAAGGTCCATCCTCAAGGGTTTCAAACACAAATTTTATGAAAAACCAAGGGTTTACACATAACCAATATAATATGATATATGTATATATATATATATATATATATATATATATATATATTCATTTATGAATAGAAAAACACATTTCATTCATGGAGAATATCAAATACTCATAAAGCAATAAACTTACCTCACACATTTAATGCATTTCATTCATGAATTTCTAAAAATAATTGACTATCCACAAAGTTGTAGCATGTTTTCTCCAAGAGATAGAATAAAATAGAAATCTAAACCTTTTACAAATGACTCTATAGGCATTTTATAATTCAAGCCTTGAAAAGGTGGTTACATAAATATCTTTTTTTGGACTTAACCCTAATCTAAGACTTCACTAAACCTTAACTTGAGTTTCCCTTATTTTATTTTTATTTTTGTTTATTCCAAGAAACTTTTCACAATATAGCAATATTAAATTACTTTATGACCTTTTGAACCTTCATACCATGTAGGAAATTTGATGAACAAATCATGCCTGAGATTTTTAAAATGATATTACATAAAATTATCATATTTGATACCTTTAATACTTAAGTAAAATCTATATCCATAGAAATATATTTCCAATGCTATAGATGAGGGTCAAAATAGATTCTAGATGCAAAATATATGGCAAAAATAATATTTTGCATTTTTTTTGCAAGTGATACACTATGTCAGGTATATGGATCCCATCATGTACCTAAGATTTCACACAAAATATATCAATTTTTGGATCTTTATACCTAAAGGGAAAAGTGATCTCCATTAAAATATATTTCCAATGCTTTAAATGAGTCGAAATGGAGTCCAGATGCAAGAGATGTGCCTAAATAAGATTTGTAAAATTTTTCTCTTGTAATAGACCTTGTCAATTCTATAGATTACTTCAAGTACATGGTTTACCCAAAGAACTAGACTCTATCATATTTGTCATGTCTCTTTAATACCCATAGAACCATAGACCTGATTAGCTCTTTTTACTTGAATTGTAATAAGGTTTTGAGGCATAAAACTAACTTTTCATGCCAAGTGTTGATAATAAAAATTGATTGGATTGAATTAGTATATGTAATGGAATAAAAATTGAGATATTTTGAAGAAATCAAAATTCAAGTAGAACTTATAAGAGCTTTAAAGTAGTTTTCCAAGCCTTGTCCCTTTGACCATGGAGTTAACATCCTTATTCTGGAAAAAATGAATTTTCCATGTCTTTAATTACCTATAGTCACATTTTAGGAATGTGAATAGGAGTGTTATCATGAAATGAGAAGTTTTACAAAAATGCCAAGCTCTGACTATGGGACTGTATTCCCTAGTGGAATGTAAGAGAAATATAGATTTTATGGTTATCGTTGCCTTCATTGCTTTCAATTTCTAGTATATATTACATACTTACATAATTTGATCTAGCCAAATAGAAACTAGTTCGTATATCTCAATCATATGATAAATGAACATGTGTTATTGAGCCAGATCACTTACTTTGATAATCCTGCACACCTACTTGATTATTTGTATTTTTGAATAAGTATACTAAATAATTTTCTAATCAACCTTGACTTCTAAGGAGTAAACATTATATACTATATGTTCACTTATTGAATAAGTTTTCCAATACTTTAAATGGGATTCGAAATAGATATCAATTGAATAAGATACAACCAAAATAGTGTCGATCACTTGACAACACCTACATAAAAATTTTGATTGAGAAGGAATAATTTGAAAGTATATGCTTCAAGATTTGGATGAAGTTTTCAAATCAAAATTCATAGGCATGATCAAAGTATTTTTAAGTCATAAGTTTTTAAGTAAGTGGGAGATATGAATTGGTTTGTTTTTGAATCATGGAAAGAATTATAGTGGAAGTGCAAGAGGTACGATGCTTGACTAGTTGGTAATTTTAAAAGTGGGAACAAATGCAAGTTAATTACACATGTTTCAAATCAAATAGATATATTATTTGGTTTTAAGGTAGTAAGTGGGAATAATTAATAGATATATTGTTAACACTTAGGCAAGATTTTATGGGCAAAGAATGAGTAGTCGCAAATGTAATTAAAATTTTTCCTATTGTGTTTAAAAATGCAACTTGTCAATTTGATTACATCATTAGTTTCATGATCAAAGTACTTTATTCTAAGACATCATCATGTAAGCATGATATGCAAAAATAAACCAATATTGGAGATACATTTGTATTCAATTATCTAATGGGTCTACTATGAGATTTTCAATGGCTTTCACTTTTATTTTATTTTCAATCATTCATACAAACACTTCAATAAAGTATCATTTAGAATGATGAGATCAATGAATTTCATCCATAGCCATCAAATTCTAGGGCATCTCTATCCAACACAACCCTCTATTTTCTAGGCATATCACAAATAATATTATATCATGTATGTATTCTTTAGATGAAATTTGAAAATAAAAGGAGAAAATTTGGGGAAGACTATAACAATTCATTTAGATGGATCTACATGAACATGTGCCTGATGCATGGTATCAACCATTGAAAATGAATGACTATAATCATTCAAAATAAAATTTGGGGAATCCATTAGTAAAAAAATGCTAGGAGATCCCCATTGGAAGTTAGATGTTATAAATCCATATCTTAATTCAGTTTGAGTTCCCTAATACACTCTAACAAAAGGAGGAAACTCAAGGATCCAAGTGTACCAAAATTTGACCCAGTAAAGGTTGTAGGAGGAAAATCTCTAGAAAATGGATTATACAAAAATCCTTCTAAAGGTGAGGGCATAAAAATTGTTCACTATTCAAGTCTAAATCTTGGGTGAGGAAACCACCAAGAATTCAGTCCACCAGGAAACATTAACAAAAACAATGGAAAATATTGGCACACATATTACTATTTTCCCCCATTCATAATATTATTAGGTCCTTTATTGAATAATCCTCTATAACAGATAGCTTCAAGATTTGCCAACTAACCAACTTTAGGCTCTGCTAAATTTGCACTAAGTTTTTCATTGGTTTGTTTTCCATCATTCACATTGTTCCCTTTTTCTAATTTAGAAACATTATTTCAGTTCATATTTTCATCAGCCATTTTTTAAATATAGCATCAATAAATGACTTATCATCATTCAACGATATTGGAGATGTAAACACCAATTTTTTAACCTTGATCAACCTGCATAACTCAAATACTTGAACACAAAAGATACGTTGTTACCTCTGAGATAAACATAGTAGAGAATGACTTCTGCCTCAATGCTTGGTCTTATTAATATTCTCAACTCACTATCAATGTTTTAACATTTTTAGTATTTGATATTATCTTTATTTAATTGATAAAATTCATTATTCATACTATAAATACTTTGGTGATTCTTTATCAATGAATTTTCATCACTGATCCTATTTGGAGCAACACAAATTTCAACTCATTTAGATCTCTATGCAAAATTTAAGGAGTTTTAGGGCTCCTCCATATTATTAGATGCTGGTAAACATTATGCATATGAGTGATATATGCCCATACCTACTCAGTAAAGACTGCAAAAGATGATTTAGTTTAGAATCATGATAAGTTACATGTGAAGCCTTTCCTTCATTTAAAATTTTCATTACCATTCTAAGAATTAGTACACTTTTATTAATATATGAACTTTTCTTCCTTCTTACACCAGTTATCTTAGTTTTTGAGCTTTTAAAACCTTCTAAATAAATAAGATTAAGTTGAGATAATGTGTCTTCATCATAACTAATACCTTGGGCACTATTTTAAATTGTTAGAGTGGAAAAAATGTATCGCTTTGGCTATTAAATAGGTTGAAATTGTTTGATCTCACATGGTGGTGTTCTTTTGCTACAACAATGAATGAGAGCACACTTGTAAGAGAAATTAAAATTTACTCTTTAATACCCTCAACATAAGTTCCATGAAAATACTCTCTCAGCCTCAAATTTGATCCATCAAGTCATTATGACCTCATTATAGATTTCAAGATAGGAAACATGAAGAAGGAATTGTTGACCAAGTGTATCTTGAATAAATTTGAAAACATCCTTGATTGCTAAGGGTATGATGCCAAGATTTTTTTTTAAAAATTACCATGCATGTTCTTTATCTTACCACTACTTGTAAAACCATATAAAAACACTATCCCACATTGATTTCTTTGCATACAACATTTCTTTTGTTAGATTTGCCTCACATTAGTAGTCCATATTTAAGAGATCTACACCATCTTTATCACTCTTATCTGAAATATTATAGTCTGGTAATAATTTTTTTAATGAGTCATTATATCCAAATTTATTTGAATTTTTATTCCAACAACTTCACATAATCTCATCGACATCTAAAATAGTATCACTCAACTGTGTAACAACCAATCTAGTAATGAGATATTCTAAACCTTGTTGGTTGTTGAAGGATACATGGTTGAATACGTGGAAGATAATTATTATCCACACCATCCCTACATTTTTTACTATCCAAATCCCTTTGTGGATCATAAACAAATATTTTTTCTTTAACTCCTTTCAAATAAGTGATAGAGTTATCCTACCCATACTGGATTATGCTCATTAAGACTCCCCATTGGTTTTTTAATCTCATGGTCTAATCCTTTCACATGTCGATTTACCCATTGTATTTGAGACCATTGGTTTCTCTCTCTAATTCATAAAGCACTTATATACTAATTTCCATTGTATCACCAAAACAATAGGTCTTCTGGTAAAAAGAATAACCAACTGAATAATTGGTAGGCTTAAGAGACAAAACTACACTGAAAGAAAGGAAAAACAAGGGAATAATTTATCCAAGTTGAATTTATTGAAAACACAAACACACCAAAATGAAAATTCAAAAATAAAACAAGAAAAAATTATAAAAACAAGAGTTATTTACAAGGAGGGTGGAAGTGAACAAGAGGACTATACAAATCCATTAACAGTTTTAGAGAAGTACCTGTGTTTTCAAAGCAATGAGGCCTAAACGTGTCAAAAAAAGTGATAAATAAATCAAAAGGAAGATGAACTCAATTATTTTGCACATTGAAATGATTATGAAGGAATATAATTGAAACCATAAGTCCATTTATAATTTGAAATTACACCACAAATAATTTATGAGAAGTACAACACTGGTTTGCCTTCTATTTGGGTATATCAAATTCTTTAGGATATGCATGCTTGAATTCAAGATTGTCAAATATTTTTTGCATTTATTTATGACTAAACTTGCATGGAGATTTACAAGTAGTGTCTTTATATTTTAAAATAGTATCATTGTAAATTCTCCATTCTTCTATCATCATTATTGAACACTATATAATGAACTATTACACCAAAACCTCGAGGCATTAGTGAAATTTTCCCATCATGATCATAACATCTTACCATGCTTCTAAACTCTAGAATATAGGTTGTATTTTCACCCGTACACTAGGATATCTTGCATATACAAGCCCCATACAAACACTACCATGCTGATGTAGCCATCCGCTCCATAACTTGAACTTGGGTGGAGGCTCTGATACCAAATATAATGAAACATTACACCAAAACCTTGAGACATTAGTGAAATTTGCCCATCAGGGATATGCAACCTAGGGATATGATATATTAATGTATATGAGTTGATGGATATGATTACATGTCACACATCCCCCTTAGTTATATGGGTCTAATATATTAAGATAATTGAGTAACTTATGGAATTAGTGCATTTGATAATGGTCAACTTACATTGGGATTCAGAGGTTACCCATCCATTGTTAGTTAGATATAGGTCTATATAAAGGAGATGATTATCATTGTAAAACAATCAAATAATCATTGAGTCTTATTTTGTAAGAGGATATTGGAGGTTGTCCCCTTGAAGAGACATAGTGGAGTTATTCCTTCCTAAAGGAGTATTGTATGGTGTTGCCCTATCTTAAGGGTATTCTATTTCTACATATATTGAGTATTCGGTCGTGTTGTCCCACCTAGATCTTTGGTGTTGTGTTGATTTACATTATATTATGCATATTTTTAATTATTATAAGTGTGAATCATAACAAGTAGTATCAGAGTTTATATTTGGTCAATTTGTGTGGGATGAAACCCTAATTTTGTGGAATCATTAATATCTTGAAATAAATTGTGAACTTGTGCACAATTTTTTTACTAAATCTGGATAATATTTTAATAAAGTCACAGTAAAAAAAAAGTTGTATGATCAATTTTAAGGGAGTTATTATTATTTTAGGGTTTGTAATAATTTCATCTTATCTTTAGAAATAGAAAGAATTTTTATATTAAATTTTCACTAATACTTTATCATAATATAAGAGATCTACATTCAAACATTCAATTTTTTTTTTGAAACGTTTTAAGTGATTTATTGTGGTTTTATGATTTTTTTATAGATGAGATCTATAGGCCAAAATGTTTGGAATTGTTTCATAAAAATTTTAGTGAAGTTTCAATGTCATACTTGGAAGATACAGTAAAAATTTTGAACCATTTAGATCAGTTTAGAATGGTTTATTGACATTTTAGGGTATTTCATTAACCCTAGTTTTTTTTATGGATCATGAAGTTGCAAGTATTTTTAGGGGAGGATGATATTGATTCTAGAGAATGGTAGTTAATTTTTAAGGAGAATAATATTCAAAAAAATTTGTGGCAAACATGCTTGTCTCTTTCTTTGTCTGGGTTTGCACAACATTGGTTTAAATAGTTGAGTTTCACACAAAGGTATTCTTCATGGGAAGAAATAGAACATGTTTTCCTAGATCGATGGGATATAAAAGAAAAAAAGGATGAATAAGAGGAATAAAATAATGATGGTAATGAATAATATAATGGAAATGATGAAAAATAAAAATTAGTGGAAGAAATTAATGATAATGAGGAAGAACATGCAAGTTATGATGGAGAAGAAGAAATACAACATAACGATAATGAGGAGAGTACAGATGGTGCAGAAGGAGAGGTAGGGGATCTAAAAAAAGAAGAAGAATTGGATGATAAGGGTTCAAATAATTTGGATCCAAATACATCTAAGTCATTTTTTTAGTTTCATGGATGCATTCAAAAGAAGAAGGTTGTTGTGTCCATAAACCCTACCAACAAGCATAACTTCATCAACATGAATGTGGCCCAACATCTACATGTTCAAGCAAAAAATACCAAGAAGTTTCAAGTAGATGGTCAAAATATTCTAGTGTTTGAATATTTGAAGCTCATCATATAAAAATATGTTTTGCATTAAAAATTGTATGCTTTGGGTATGGATGGTGTAGATATGGTTCTTGTATATCCATGGTTAGAAGTTTTAGGAACAATCAATATTAATGTTTAGAATAAGTTAAAGAAGTTTTGGTATAATAAAAATAAAGTCACTTTACAAGATATCATATTTATAAAGGCACAAATAATATTCAAGGTAGATCATGAGGATGAGATTGAAACAAGTGGCAAAGAGCATGAGGAAGATTCAAATGACATAGATGAAGAAACAATACAATCAAAAATGGACACTTCATATACTCAAGAGATAAATAATAAAAAGGTGGAAGAGGTAGAATAAAATGTGGATAAGGTCAAAGTATCATAAAAATTTGATGTATATAGTCAGCCACATCATCATGAGAGGAAACAATCATGGAACCATGTGAGGGACTATCATAACAATAGGCACTTTGAATATATAGGAAATAAGAGTTCCAATAACTATGACTATACATGGAAGAGAAAGAATAAATAATATGGTTAGGTATGGAATTAGAGTAGCACAATAACTTATGGAACATGGAATTATTAGAGAAATCACTATGACTATGCATGAAATAATAACTACTATGGTCATGAATGGAATTAGAGTAGTGAAGTAGAATATAATACATGGAATGAAAGGAGGAATAATTATTCATAAACCCCAAAGTGATATAGTTATGATCATGAATGGAATCAGAGTAGCACAATGGAATTTGGAGACAAGGTTGGAAAGCTATCACCTACCAAGATCGCATAGAGGTGGTTGGATGATTGAGCTTGGAGACAAGTGTGCAATGATTTCAAACACACTCATTATTGGTTTCTTCTTATGTTTTGGAGATGAAACACATCAAGGAGGGAAGGAATGCTATGTACCTAGGGATATGATATATTAATTTATATGGGTTGATAGAGATACCAACATGTGGCACACATTCCCTTAGTTAGTTATATGGGTCCAATATATTAGAAATTGAGTAACTTGTGGAATTAGTGCATTAGGTAATGGTCAGCCTATATTGGGATTAGGAGATTACCCATCCATTTTTAGTTAGATAGAGGTCTATATAAAAGAGATGATTATAATTTTAAAATAATCAAGTAAGCATTAGTCTTCTATTATAAGAGGATATTGGAGGTTGTCCCCTTGAAGAGATATTATGGAGTTATTCCTTCCTAAAAGAGTATTGTATGGTGTTACCCTACCTTAAGGGTATTATATTTATACATATATTGAGTATTTGGGCATGCTATCCCACCTATGTCTTTGGTGTTATTTTGATCTGCATTATATTATGCATATTTCTAATTATTATAAGTGTGGATTATAACACACTATTAGTCTTCTTTAATGTCTTATTGAAAAACTTCAAATATATATGTGTTAACAACATGTCCCAAATCAAAGAAAAATGTGTTACATATCTCTTCTTGATTTGGAATAATAATAATATTATCTTCTAGAATGGATTAAAGGAAGGTATTCTTTATTAAAATTATTCACATGATAGAGACAAATACATCATTAAATGGATCATTATCATCATCTTCATCAATTTCTTCTGCCTTGACAGTTTCCATTTGGTTTGAAATGAATATTGGACACCATTCCTCTCTCTTCATCTTAACATTTTATTTGATTTCAACAATGGCAAGAATATGATCTTAAAAATGTGTAGGCTTGATTGATTTAGATATAATGAGAAATGAAAATGGAGCACCAAGGAAATCTTCACTTTTGACCACTAAGTCTTCAATTCTAATACAAGAGTAATCTTTTTATTTATAGGAAATTGATTGAATATTATATTCTCCTTTAAAAATAAAAACATCACATTTTACATTATTTTCATTTTTTGTTTGTGGTTTAACCATTTGTCTCTCGAATAATTCACTTTCTCCTAAGATTATGAAATTTAATCAATCTTGTAGAACAAGAAAAATCTTCTCTTCTTTATCAGGGGGGAAGCTAAATTCTCCATTGTCTTGTGGATCAATTAATTGTTCTTCTAATAGCTCACTTTATTCCAATATTGTGAAATTGAAACAATCATGTAGAGTTAGGAGCATTTTCTCTTCTTCTTTATTGAAGTTTTGACATGCTTGATTATGAATTTGTTTTTGTAATATTTGTTTTAAATGTTGAGGGTTATCCATATAAAATATTTTTCTCCTTATATTAGGTTCCACTACTTATTCACCACTTAAGGAATTTTTAACATGTTTTGGGACTTTTTTATTCAACATCCCAGATAAGATCATGTCATCTTCAATTTCAATAGCTTATTCTTGTGTATCATCAACGTCATGTATTTTATTCCTCTTCAAGATAAATTTAATTTTTGGATGTAGAGAATCAATGAATATACAAATTTGGTTTTTGGGCATTGGTTGATTAGCCTAAAGAATTAGTTTTAATAATTTTTTGAAGTATTCTATGAACTCTCTCATTTGCTCTTCTTATTTCTTTTAAATTTGGAAAAAATTTGAAAATAATGCACACACATCCATAATTGGTTTGAACCTATTTAAGTACTTGTTTTTCAAGGAGTTCCAATTCACAATACATCCATCTTCCAAGTGATAAAACCATTCAATAGTAGGTCCAATGAGAGTTTCAACAAAAACACTCACAAAGACATCTTCTTTCATAAATCCTAAGATGTCACAGTCTATAGTGAAAGCATGAATATGATCATCTACATCTTGATAATTTTCTCCAAAAAACTTTGAAAAAGTATTTCTTAAACATGCAGGTAACTCATTATATTGGGCCAAATCTAAAGGGCCAAAACATTTTTTCCATGGATAGCGAGAACACTAAGGTTGGGGTGAACTAATGTCATTTTTTCAATCCCAAATATAAAATCATTAGGTCTCATTTCAACAGAGTCTCCAACCTCTATTCTATGGGAGGTTATTTGAAAATTATGAAAATTGAATGCATAAGGAATTTGATCCCCAACTGAGTAGCAAAAAACTATTGGTAGGATTTTATGTTAATGTGCTTTCTCAGATTATTTCATTGACTCACCCAATTAGATGTGGTAGAAAACATGGAAAATTAGATAAATCATAAGTGGATTGGTTATTTTCCTCTGTGTTTGAAAGGATCAACTCCTTTGTATTATTATTTTTTTAGTTTTTTGTGTTTTTAACCATAAATTATGAAAAGGTAGCAAAAATGAGAGAAAGGGGGAAACTAAAAAATGGATAGAGAAAGAAAAGACAAAGAATGGGAGAATGGGAAACCTACAATAGAGTAAATTCAGAAAACTACCTAGATGACCTAGACTTAAATGGAATGGTTGAAATCTTTCCCTAGCATGTGAATGAAAACATGAAGTATAAAAATAATGAGTTTAAATATTACTTGAAAGCTCGCATTATTTATTTAAATTGAATTACATGCACATGGTACAAGGTCCATCCTCGATTATTTTAAATACAAAGTTTATGGAAAAACCAAGGGTTTACACATAACCAAGATAATATGAGAATATATATCATTTCATTCATAGAGAATATCAAATAGTCGTAAAGCAATAAACTTACCTCAAACATTATGATGCATTTCATTCATAAATTTATAACATGTTCTCTCCAAGCACTAGAATAAAATAGAAATATGAACCCTTTATAAATTAATTTTTAGCCCTGTTATACTTCAAGCCTCGATAAGGTGGTTATATAAACTACCTTTTTTTACTCAACCTTGATTTAATATTTCACTCAACCTTAAATTGAGTTTCCCTTATTTTATTTTTATTTTTATTTATTCCAAGTAACTTTTCACAATACAACATTATTAAATTAATTTATGACCATTCAAAACTTTAGACCATGTGGGAACTTTGAGGTGTGAATCATACCTGAGATATTTTGAATGATCTTACACAAAATATGTCAAGTTTGAGACCTTGAATACTAAAAGAAAAGTTATATCCATCAAAATATATTTCCAACACTTTATACAAGGGTCAAAATGGAGTCTAGATGCAAAATATATGGCCAAAAAAAGATTTTGTGTGTTTTTTGCATGTCATATACATTGTTGGGTATATGGATTTCATCATGTATTTGATATTTCCAACAAAATCTCTCAATTTTTGGATCTGAAGACCTAAAGGAAATTTTATCTCCATAAAAATATCATTCCAATGCTTTATATGAGAGTCAAAACATATTTTGGATGCAAGAGATATGCCCAAAATAAGAATTGTAATTGTTTGGTCTTGTGATAGACCTTATTGGGCCTATCAGGTCTGTTAGGTACTTTGGGTACCTGAGGTACCCATTGAACTAGACTCTATTGGGTTTGTCAAGTCACTTCAATACCTAACCAAAAACATGGTTGACTCTTTTTACTTCACTCATACTAAGGTTTTGAGGTACAAGACTAAATTTTCACACCAAGTGTTTATAATGAAAATCGATTAGATTGACTTAGTATATGTAATGGAATAAAAATTAAGAGATTTTAAAGAGGTCAAACTTTAGGTAAAACATACAAGAGCTTTAAATGATTTTTACAAGCCTTTTCCATTGGGCCATGGAGTCAATATCATTATTCTATAAAATTTAAATTGTCCATGTCCTTTATTTACCTCCAATTTCCTTTTAAGAGTATAATTAGGTGTTTTATCCTGAAATTCAAAATTTCACAACACCATGGACTTACTAGTATATCATTGTATTAATACAAATTAAGATAAATATTAAATAAAACATTACATGATTTACTACCAAGATTTATATGTAATGTAATGGATCCAATGCATGTTTTGGATGAAGTGACTTTATCCAAATGTTGAATGTTATATCCAATGTATTTAAGAAACATCATGCTACATACATTGATGTCTTAAAAAAATTTAACCTCAACATTGGTGCATTTCTTGCCATCTATGTGAAATCTAAGAATCAAAGGCTCTAGATATGAGGAATGCTTTTTAGTTGCCTCTTTTGAAATCACATTTGGGACTTTAGCATTTTTAGGTATATCTTGTTTAAATTGAACTTCCTTCTCTATAAACCCTTTTTTAAGGACACTTAATTGCTAACTTATGCTTCTTTTTGTAGCTTATCTTTTTATAAATTTTCTTGTTGTAAAATTATTTAATTCAATTGTTCCTTTTATAAATTTGGTGTTAATAATTGTTCCTTTTGCAATTATTCTTGATGTAGTTTTTCCTTTTGTTCCTTTTACTTTTTAAATTTTTATTTATGTAACTATTCCTTTTGTATCTTTTCATTTTCTAATTGCTCATTTAATAAGCTTTCCGTTTCTAATTGTTCCTTTTTCAACCTTTCCTTTTCTAATTGTTCCTTTTGTTAAATTTGCCCTTGTTCTTTAGAAGATGCACTCATAGTTTGAGTAAGTTGCTTAACTAGGAGGTGTACTTGAATATAGTGGTTGTTTGATGGATATCTCTAGTGTAGGATCACCATTATCAATGGTAATTTTTATTTTACTCTCCAAATCCCAATTATTATCCATATGATCTCCATGTATTCTATGATAGGCACAATAGTATATTTGATTTCGTTACAAGATGCATAAGAGGCAATGCGATCAATTTGTTTTGAAGCATATCTGTTAAAGTTTCACTTTTTTTTAAACATTATACAAACTCTTTGAGCCATTAGTTTTAGATATATGTTTTTTTTTAACCCATAATTGAGATGAAATATTTTAAGGCATAAATTTTTGAAATAGGGAGGTAGAAATTCAATTGGCATTAGGATGCTCAAGATTATTCATACAATCATATCCTCAAGTGATGTAATTTTTAGACTCATTTTATCTAAACACTTTGTCATATTAATGATATGATAAATAAGTATGTCACAAGCATAAAATTTTTAATATTTATTATTTAATATGCATAGAAAGACTATGAAGAGGACATGTGGGAGGTGGAAGGGGTTAAGTAAAAACATGTTAATGCCCTCCATTATGTACTATATTATGGTTCACCCTACCTCTTGGGATGGAGACAACTTAGACCACCATAATAGTGGGATAGTAGCTATCACAACCTTGATGCAAAACCAAAGGAGGCACATATTTAATTTATTGTAGAAGAATTTGTTCTATTTCGTTGCATGGTTATAAAATATATTGCATATTTCAAGCCAACATTATGTAAATATAATAATCATTGTTTGAATTAGAAGGTATGCATTATGGATATCTATTATGGCTATCATACAATGTATAAAATAAACAACTTACCAATCAAATTAAACTATGAGCAAATATTAGAAATAATTTTTTTGATGAAAATCAATAAATAAACCAAACCTAGAAATTAATTTAACAATATGTACACCATTTGACCTTTAGATGGAACTTACTAAAAATAGTATAATTTTTTAAAAATTAGTACAATAATTTGGTAAAAAAATAAATAGCATTTTTATCCACTCAATACAAGTAGAAAAAAACTCATAGAATTTGAAAGATAGAGTCATTTGGAATTATATATTTTCCAAACAAGGAATAACCCTAGTGGAGGAAGCCCTAATAGGATATTAGTATGAAATCCTAGGGAAAAATGTACAAATCACTATATTAACACCCATGAAGATGGAAACATTAAAGAATCAAGTTTAAAAATCAAAACCTAAGGCATAAATCTAGGATCCCTATATATAATTGTGAATGTTGAAACTTGAAGCTAAACTAGAAACCAAGAAATAAATTCATATTCGTACTTTAAAAAATGCATAAACCTTCATTTAAACAATGAAAGAGAATACAAGAAAACTTTACCTTCACTTACCAAATGCAAGACTTTCCTTCATCAATGTAGATTTGTTTGTGATTTGTGGATTTTGGTTACTCTCAAAAACTTTTATGTAATAATTCCAATAGCATTTTGACAACGTGATACTTCACTTGATTGATTGTTTGATGGCATGATTCTCTAAATTTTTGAAGTGTTTATTCTCATGAACTCAAATTTACATTATCACATATATATCCCATATATCCTTTGAATGGAAGAGGGAAGGTAAATTTATAGATTTCTTAGATGGAGACTAAATGGATAGGATAAGTCTAGAATTATTTGAAATATTTGATTTTAAATGGTGTATATTTAGTCTATGATTCAAATGCACTCGATGAGGAATTTAGGAATTAATGAGTTGGTTGAGGAAGTTGAGGGAATTGATGAATTAGTTAAAGTTCAAGAATTTGGTTGATGACTTGGTTGATTATGTTGAATGGCTTAAATGAGTTTTTTAATGGTTTGAATGAGTTTAATGACAGAGTTAAATAGGTAAATGAGGTGGTTGAATGAATAAATGAGTTAGTTAAAGTGGGTCAAGATGAGGTGGATAAAGATTTATATGTTTATTTTTGTATGCATGGATTATTTAGTGACTAACTAGTTAAATAATATTAATTAATTAGTTAATTAATTAAATTATAATGTTGGTGGGGGACTATATATAATGGGATGGGGGTCATGTCATAATATGGGTGATATTGATCCATATTTTTGATAATGAATGAGTTAGTTAGGATAAATTATGAATATTGAATGTCAATGACAATAGATTAGTGATGACACTAAGGTGGAGGAATTAGGGTGTCTACATTTTCTCCTCTTTGAAAGGGAATTTTAACTTGAATAATCAATGGTGTTTCAAATAATGTATAAGTAGATAGATGATCATATGAATATTCCCATAGAGGCATAATTGTTAGGGAGCTGATTATGGATGACTCCCCTTCGAGAGGTCGTATGAGGATGAAATACATAGATGGGCTCTCTAAATGAGAAGAAGGGTTATCATGGAAAAATTAAGGGTAAAAATGGAGGGTTGGGGTGAATAAATGGGGTTTAGGTACACATTTTATGATCGAGTATGATGATGTTTTGGTGGATGTTCTGGATGGATGAAATTAACACACTACACATTTGATGATCGAGTATGATGATGTTTTGGTGGATGTTCTGGATGGATGAAATTAACACACTTGATTTAAGGCTTGTGTGTTTTTATTTGTTTGAATTTTCCCTAAACAATGATATATATAAGGGGGGTTGGATTGGGAACAATATATCTTGATAAATCTATGAGCTTTGATGTGCCCCACCCAATAATATATCCCAATAAAGTTGTGAGTTTGGATGTGATTGATTATTTGAATGTGCAAGCATCAATAAAAGAGTTAATCAATTATGTGGATTGATGATGTGATGATTAAGGATCATGTTTATGGATATCATGAATTATATATTTTGTTGTAGATATATGTGATGATGTAATGGATGGTTTAATGATCACGTTGTATTATTTATGAATCACACTAAGTGAGCGAGAGTGGATGTTAAGTATGGATAGTTAAGTTATAATAAATGTAAATTATGAGTAGTTACTATGAAATGGTTATGAATTATTTGTTTATGAATGTTTGGTTAGGAATGAATGTGTGTGAATGTAGGTAATGTGATGATGTATTTGTATATGAATGAATGAATTATTGCTAATCTTGCACAAAATTCAAAATATTGAGCAACATGGTGTTTTCTATAGCATATGACAAGATGCACCATGATATGGAAAACCATGATGACACTATTGTAATACACATTAGGACCGACATATCATAACAAATAAAAAAGACAAAAAACTTAACAAGAAATAAATAATAATAAACAAGTAAAAAAAACAAGTTATGTTTTTTCCTTTATCAAGTTGAAACCCTTAAGATTTGTTGATTGATGATACTTATAAGATTGGGAACGATATATCCCGATAAAGCTGCAAGCTTTGATTTTCCCCAAACAACAATATATGCAAGGGGGTTAGTTGGGAATGATATATCCCAAAAAAGTTGCAAGATTTATTTTGTTTAAAAGTGAATGAAGATTTTAACTAGACTAAATTCAAAACAAATTATTTATTTTTGGGTTTTAGACTTGGCTATTATTTTGGATTTTTTGGATGTTTTGGAATTTTGAGAGTTATTTTGACATTTTTAGATTTTTTGACATTTTTATGGATTTTTTACGAGGTTACAAGCAAAATAAAAACCAATTATAATATCAGGAATTGGAATGGTAATGGATTGAATGATTAAGGGATTCAAGATGAGATTGACTAGTAAAGGGATTTAATATGGGACATCCAAGGATTATGGTCACGTAGGAACCATGTGCCCACTTGTCTTGATGCCATGCTAACATCATGTTGTATTTGGCTAAAAAAAGTAAGGGTATACCAATATTGTTCCAAAACATGTTTAAATATATTTTCCACTTCCTTATCAAGGTCAAAAACAGGGAGGATGGGTATGATATCAAGGATTGAATGGATAAGGATGGTAAGGACAGTGATGATGTTAAGGATTGAATGGATAAGGATGGTAAGGATAGTAAGGATGTTAGGGATTTAATGGATAAGGATGGTTTAGGATGGGTAAGGATGGAGAAATGGACTTGCCCCCAAAGTGTAGGGTACTTGTAGATAATGAATTACACATGATGTTATGAATTAGTTTTCATTAAGGTACTTTCCCAAGGTTCCATAAATATGGTTTTCACCTTTGGACAAATTTTCTCTTTTTTTTGTTCTCTTTTTTCTTTTCTTTTTTTTTCTTTTTTCTTTTTTCTTTTTTCTTTTTTCTTTTTTCTTTTTTCTTTTTTCTTTTCTAATTTTTTGATGGTAGGATTACAACCTTCATGGTGATAACTCCTTGAACAAATAGTTTGAACCTTGTCCCCGCTTAGTGCGAGTGCACAAGTATTTTATTAATATTCAAAAAATCAAGTACATAAGGGTGCCTTTACTCTGTTAACCCTTTTACATTGCAAACATTTATTTATATAGTTTTCGCCAATGACCGGTAAAACCAACTAATCCTATAACCAACAATTTACGGGAAAACAACCCGTAAGGTAGTTCTAATTAATCAACTCAAAAATATAAAACTACCTAAAACTAAAACTAACTAACTTTATTTTATAGGGGTGTCTTTAATAAAAAAATGCATGTCCCATTAATAATTATAATGTATTAATCTACCAAAAATCTAATCTAATGTTAAGACTTTGGAACAAGTCCTAAAAAACCCCCCTATGATCCAATGTGAGGTCTTTGGACACATACCAAGCTTTTTTCTAAATTTTTCAAATTTGATTCTGTCAAGGGGTTTTGTGAAGATGTCAGTTGTTTGATCAATAGTTGGACAATATATTAGATCAAGAGCTTTCTTTGCCACCAACATTCATAGATAATGGTATTTGACATCCATATGTTTTGTTTTGGTATGAAACATAGGATTCTTGGACATCTTGATTGCACTTTGATTATCAATGTATAACTGTGTAAGAGCAAACTAAGAAACTTGAAGATCTTCAAGAATACGATGAAGGTAAACAATTTATTTGGAAGCATCCCATGCTACAATATACTCTAATTCTACTAATGAATTTGCCACTGTTTCCTGATTCTGACAACACCAAGCAATGGTAGTTGAACCCATATGCATAGTGTATCTTATGGTTGACACTCTATCATCCACACATTTGCCAAAATCTACATCATAATATCCAACAAGTTTAAAGTTCTTGTTGTGGCAGTATTCAAGGCCATATGTTTTCATTCCCTGAAGGTAACAAAGTAATCATTTTGCTACATGCCAATGAATTTCTCTAGGCTCATGCATAAACCTAGATAGAATTCTAACTAAAAATGAAATATCAGGCCTGGTAGTCATCAATTACATCAAACCTCCCACCAATTGTCTATATGTGGTGCCATCAAAAAAGGCACTACTATCATCCTTAGACAATATCAAATTACTTTCCATGGGAGTGAGGGCAGGTTTGCAATCACTCATGCCAAACCTATCTAGTAACTCAAAAATATACTTAGTTTTTGAAATGAAAATAATATGCTCTTTCTGAGTTACCTCTATGCCTAGATAGTAGTGAAGAAGTCCAAGATCTATCATCTCAAACCCATATTTTAATTCCTTCTTCATAGACTTGTTATGGTTTTCATCATTACCTTTGATAAACAAGTCATCGACATAGAGAACAAGTATCACCATTTTCTTACCCTGTACTCAAAAATAGAGAGTATCATCAGATTCACTATGATGAAATCAATGGATTTCAAGTATGAATCCATTTTCTCATACCAAGCCCTGGGTGCCTATTTGAGCCCATACAAAGCTTTTATCAATTTACACACCTTGTGTTTAGTACCCACCTATTCAATACCCTGAGGTTGTTTCATATATAATTCTTCCTATAAATCACCATTTAAAAAAGTAATTTTAACATCCAATTGATGTACTTTCCAACCATTTTGTGCTACTAAGGCAAGTACCATTAAAATAGTGTGCCATTTGGTAGTGGGTGCAAATGTTTCCTCATAGTCAATACCTTCTTGTTGTGCATATCCTTTTGCAATAAGTCGTGCCTTATGTTTATCAATGGAGCCATCTGATTTATACTTAGTCCTATAAACCCATTTACAACTGATGGGTTTAACATGTGGAGGAGGATCAACTAAAACCCATGTATTAGTGCTAAGTATGACATCATACTCATTTTTCATTACCTATTGCCAAACATGTTCAGTAGATGCTTCCTCAAAAGTGGATGGCTTAGAGGAAGAAGTAGTAACAACCATAGCATAGTTTACCTATTTTTGAGAATTCTTGGGCCCTGTTAAACCAACTTCATCTGCTTTCAAGTTAGAAAAAGTACTTTGAGCCCATTTTGGATACTTAGACAAATTATTCAAATTAGGGACTCCAAAATTCTCATTATGTGTATCATTTGAAGGGGGACTTACAGAATTTTCAACAATTTCTAAGTCATCAACTTGTGAACTTGTAGATGAAGGAGAGGAAAGTGAAGGAATTTGAGTTTCATACCACAAATTTGAAGATTTATCCCCATTGTTCAAACCCTTATCTCTTTTTGTATTTTTCCTCTTTAATCTATCAATTTGAGAATCAATCTTTGTAGTGTTCATAGTCCCAGAATCATCAAATATTACATCTCGACTCACTATGAATTTTCTTGAATCCTGTGCAAGCAAATGAAACCCATTTTTATCTTCAGAATAACCAAGAAAGATGCATTTTTGACTTCGTGGTTCTAGCTTAGTTCTATGTTTAATAGGAACCAAAGCAAAACAAAGACATCAAAACACTTTCAAGTGTTTAACTTTGGGTTTAAACCCATACCATGCCTCATATGGAGTTTGTCCCAAAAGTGCAACTATGGGGGACCTTTTTCTCAAATACACTATAGTACCAATGGCTTCAGCCCAAAACTTATCATCAAGTTGTTTATAGTGCAACATGACACGTGTTGTGCCCTCTAAAGTTCTGTTCATCCATTCAGATACAACATATTGCTGTGGAGTATAAGCATTACTATATTGTCAATGAATGCCATGTTCTCAACAATAATCTAAAAATTCATTTGAGGTATACTCACATCCATTATCTGAATGAAGAGTGACCAAATGTGAACCTGTTTCTTTTTCAACTAAGTGTAACCAATCAACAAACTTAGCAAAAACTTCAAATTTGTTTTTCATAAAAATAACCCAAGTCATCCAAGAAAAGTCATCAACAAACAAGACAAAGTATCTACACCCACCAATGGATGACTTTTTCATGTCACATACATCACTATGAACTAATTGTAAACATCTATTAACTCTCCAAGATGACTGTTTAGGAATTTTTTCTTAATTTTGTTTGCCCAAAACACATGACTCACAAAGAATACTATCTTTTTGAAAAGTGGTCAACCCACTCACTATACCATATCTATGCAAATCCACTAAAGAGTGGATATTCAAATGTCCATAGTAGAGATTCCATAATTATTGTGTAGACATAGTACATGTACCTATGTCAACAACTACCACAAGTTTTATAGTGGGAGAAAGCACTTTACAATGCAATCTAACCAAGTTTCCATCTTCATATCCTGTATACATTATTTTATAATCATCCTTCACTAAATTGATATAAATGAGCCCATTTTCAAGCACTATTTGATAACCTTTCTTTCAAATAGTTACCAAAGAAATTAAGTGTTTCTTCAATGTGGGAACATACGAAACATCCTCCAAGTATTTTATAGACCCATTAGGAAGAAGAATATGAATAGATCTAAGTCCTAGTGGTGTATGCATAGACTTATCTACTAAGGCAACTGGAGAGAGAGAAGCTTCCTTAAAAGACCAAAAGAAATCTCTCCTAAATGTCATGTGTTTGGTTTCTCCTGTGTCTAAAACCCTTACATCTGTGAGCTCATCTCTAGCCTCATATTTAATATAATCAATGTGCCCCAAAGTAGTGAATGCAGATTCATGGGCAACATTACTAGACTCATCATAGTCATGATCGACATACTGAGCAGAGTTAGACTTAGTCACTTTTGTGGCCTCTAAATTTTATCAAAATGAATCCTACATTGTGAGGCAATGTGACCAAATTTTCCACATCTATGACATTGAATGTCTGATCTACCTCGACCTCTGCCCCTATATGAGTTGTGACCATGTCCTCGATCACTTGTTTCATGTGAATGTGATTGGTTAGATTGCTGGTTATTTGAATGACCCATACGTCTATTTTGATATCTACCTCCTCTGTAACCTTGACCCCCTCTATAACTATTTCCTCTATTGTTTTGATGTCTAGATGAAGATGAACTAGGCTTTGAATCTAAAACATGGGCTTCTTCAATTTTCTTAGATTTATTGGGTAGAGAGAGATCATGTTGGATGAGCAACTCAGCCAACTTATCAAAGGTGATGCTTGTGATCTTGTTAGAGACATGCAACATTTCAACAAAATTTCTATAGGACCCTAGTAGTCCTTTTAAAGCAGCAGTGACTATGAGGTCATCATCTAGTTTTCTAAACCCAACCTTAGTGTACTCAGTAGTGATATTTTTAAACTTAGACATATATTCTCCCATATCCCCATATTCATCTAATGACAAAGTAAACAACTACATATGAATATCTATCTTCTTATGCTTGGGTTTCTTATCATACAAATCTGACAATGTTTTCCATGCAGTGTAACTATGAGGAGAATTTTCAATATAAACATAAGTATCACGAGTAAAATAGTATTTAATGAGAGCTAAGGCCTTAGAATCACACAAATTGAATACATCTAATTTATCCTATTCTATTATCAATGTGGGATTTTTATTCTTGACAATATCCCATAACTCATTAAAAACTAGTGAAGCCTCCATCAATCATTTCCAATCAGAATAATTGGAAATTATTAATCTATCACCATCTGAAAGAAAATTTTAAATTTTTGACATCTTGAAATAAAAGCAAGTACAGTAGAGAAAATTGAGACAAAATGCAAAAGAGATGAAACAAATATCACACTCACTGCACAAGACACTGATTCTACAGGGTTTTTCACTTAACCTCCACATAGAGTAAAAAAGAAAAATAAGAATTTTTGATGGGTTTTACACTTACCGTCACCAAAAATCAATGATTACAGCCTTATTTCACCAAATTACAACCTTATTCCACCAATTACACCCTTATATCACCACAACAATGTAAAAGAAATAGAATTTTAATTCTCCTTTTTTTATTTTAAAACAACACAATACAATAAGTATGTGTTTCACAACTTTCAAGGCATACAAAAAGTAGATTTAAAAGGGAATATTAATTTTTTTTAAAGTATATTCTAAATCCAAAATAAATTCTTCCAAAAAGAAGGGATTTGAACCGTTGACCTCCTCCTTGCAAGCTTCTTTACAAAATAAGCTTAACCAATTGCTCTAAGAGAATTTTCAGAATATAACACTCAGAAATTTATACTTATTCTAGATTTTGTCTATGAGAGAAAATTAAAAAAAAAATTACATGTGTGTAAATAAATTCAAACTTTTTCCCTTTTTAGTCTTCTCTTCTAATCTATCTCATGTGGGACCATCTAATGCAAATATTTAGTATCCAAACTTTAGAAACTACAAAAAAAAATATTTTGAGTTTTATTGCAGTGCCATTTTTCCCTGGGATGCCATGGCTACTCTTGGAATTTTCTCTACACCTGCTCTCACTGTTGGAGGCCGTACAAATTCGTACAGGTAGGATAAAAATTATTTTGATTGAGTTTTGGCAAATTTTCAAGGTATGTTTTGCTAGAAATAGCTTCAAATCTCAGCCAGGGCATTGGAAGACCATACCATTGGCCGTACAAGTCCAAAAAAATGCCATATTTTCCTTTGAGGATGCAAAACAGGGGTTTTAACAAGATTTGTAGATGTTTTTAGATTCAAGAGGGCTGAGATGAATGCAAATAACAATGGCAGCCATGAATGAAAATTACAGAGTTTTTTCACAATGCAAACAGGTCGTGCAAGTTCATTTTTGTAAAAAAATAATGAATTTAATAACATTTAAATGATAAAAAATTCATTTTTTATGCCAGATGAGGAGTTTGAACATAATAAAATGGAGTATCAAATGGCCAAAATGACCAGATTATGGTATATGAGAAATACACAGGTTTAAATGTAAAAAAAATTGAAAACTTAAAATAATTTAATAATTGTTCAAACATTTAAACCAATAAAATATTTTCATTATATGGCATACCTTATTCATGCCAATTGAATTCACATGAATTTGAATTTTCACCTTGTCTTCCTTTCAAATTCACCAATGCTCCCAAAATTCACCATGTTGGACAAAACCATGCTCTAGTACCACTGATAACTCTTTGAACAAAAGTTTGAACCTTGTCCCTGCTTAGTGTGAGTGCACAAGTATTTTATTAATATTCAAAAAATCGAGTACATAAGGGTTTCTTTACTCAGTTAACCCTTTTACATTGTAAACATTGATTTATATAGTTTTTACCAATGACTGGTAAAAACAACTAATCCTATAACCAATAATTTATAGGAAAACAACCCGTAAGGTAGTTCTAATTAATTAACTCAAAAATATAAAACTACCTAAAACTAAAACTAAGTAACTTTATTTTATGGGGGTGTCTTTAATAAAAAGATGCATGCCCCATTAACAATTATAATTTATTAATCTACCAAAAATCTAACCTAATGTTAAGACTTTGGAACAAGTCCTAACTCATGGATTCGACAAGATCTAATATTATCATGTTCTAAACAACTTATTTACGATGACCATGTCACTGATATGTGTTCCACAAATTTTATCATGGACTTCTGTGATTTTTAAGTTGTATTCTTATGAATATCTTAACAAGGTTCCATCATAGCCCTTGCAATAGATGGTGCTACTAAGGAAGATGAAGATGGATGCGGTGTGGGATAAAGGATTGTTTTTTATTGTGTGAAATATTTTAAGGGATGGTTTTATCATGAAGGTAAGTTCACATTTCATATTGCCAAAGGTAATAAGGACCAATAATCTTACACATCATTTGTGGCCATGCAAAGACATATGAATAAAGTTTTAGAAGAGCGACAAGGATTTTCCATGTTTTAGATTAATGTAAAAACAAGTTTTGAAGGGACCCCAAAACCCTTTAACATATTTAAACAAGATAGAGCAATTACAAGCACCAAGATAAGCAATCCTTAAACCTACTAAAAAGTAGCAACAAAATCAGGCAATACAAGGACAACATCATTATCCATTTGATATTCAGCCCCCTAATAATCCAAATAAATATTTTCTATCTATTTTTTAGGGGTAAAATCCAGAATAGTTGCATGCCTGCCGTCAGCAATATTCTGCATACTTTCTAGCTCTCTGTTTTTCTTTGTGGATCTTCTTCCCGGTCTATCTGGAGAGCCTACATCCGGTTTCACCTTTAAATACTATTCATCTCCTTTTCCATATTTATCCATAGTAGAAGCAAGATGTTTCACCTTCATTTGCTGGTTTTTTTTACTGCTTCTAGTTTCTACCCCCTTAGTAATGATTTTTTTATCAGCCCTTTTCTTTGGTTTAGAAAATGCTTTAAGTATTTTCTATGTTGATAGACTAGGAGTAGCTACAAATTTGATGATTTTGGGATTTGCCTTTATTTTGATGTTGACATTGATGTTTTATTCAATAGGTGATGTAGATTTTCCCTATAGTTTTGTTTTTTAGGAGTGATATTAACTTACTCATATATTATCACCTTAGAAAGGTTTTCACTAATAAACTTGTCTTGATTTTCTTGATTTTGATGTTTTTGGTCTGTTAGTGCCCCAAATAGGTTCTCATTATGGGACTTGGATTATTTATTTATTTATTTATTTTTATTTATTGTGATTATAAAAATCTTAATGTCCCCAAAAATATGTTGTTTAGTTAAGATTTATTTCAAATCCTTATTTGTGATTTCCTTGTGGAAAGCTATCTTGGAGTCCCATAAAGTTTGTGATGACTACATCATGTTGAAAGAGATTAATAAACATCTGATTTAATTTATCTCAATCAATGATTAGAGGTATTAAAGGTCAAGGTTTGTGGTATGGATTTCAGTGTCAATAAAAGGGTTGTGGTAGCAATATCATCATTGAAAGGTGTATGTACCTAAATTCGTTCACCTACATTATCATCACTAAAAGTACTATTAGTTGACACTAATTCCGTACATCTCATTTATTATAATTTATCTCACTAAATTATCCCCCCTTCCTAATCAATTATCTAACATCCCCCTTAAATATTTATTCATTCTACTAACCTTAGTCTATCCTACTAATCAATTAATTTATCCTAAACCCCAATTATCCCATTCTAATCCCCACTTATCTATTATTTGGGAATTTTAAATTCCCAAAGCCCACTTACTAGCCTATACCTAGGATTTCCTACACCCCTAATCCCTAATCCCCACCTAATCCTCATCTAATCCTAATTAACCCCTAAGAAGGATTCTAGAATTCCCCAATTCTAGAATCCTCTCTAAACTAACCCCTCCTCTCTAAAATCCTCTAAATCTAGAGGCTTCCAAGGAATTTTAAATTTATTTTAATCCTCAACCCTTGATCTCCCTCATCCAACTTTGAATCTCTACCAGTGATCCTTCCCTCCTTCCTCTATTTAAACAAGGCCACTCCTTCATTGGATCCAAGAAGAAATCAAGTGAGGAATCCATGCCCAACTAGTCATTGAATCATCCAATCCTTGAATCATGCCATCATAATGTCCAATTTGAGAGTTAAATCTAATACTTTCATTTTACATCCAATTAATCATGATGTAGAACATTTATCTTTAGGATCATAGTGCTATAGACATCTAAAATTGGCCACCAATAACCTCTAACTAGGCTTTTGACCAATTTCTATCAAAATACATAATTTGGCCTAAAAATACTAAAACACACTAAATGATGTGAACTTGTTATATTCAAGTGCCAATTTTGGCTAGAGTGTCACTAAATGGGGCAATGAATTTTATGGGTTAGCTAACTTTGATCAAATCATTTAGAGTCAAAATGCCAATTTCACACCTAGGTGCTCTGGATTGCTCTTTTTTACCAAGTTTCTTGCATGAAACATGTGCCTTTGGTATTTTGTGTTGGAAATATCCTAAATAGGATAATGGTTCGAATGCATCTAACATCAACTTCCAAATCTAATCCAATCAAATGTTGAGATAATAATATGATATTTTGACCAATTTGATTAATTTATGCATCAATTACCAAGATTTGCATCAAATTTGACTAATCATTTTAAGGATAATTAAACCAAATTAAGATCTTAAGTTAATTTTACATAGAACTTGTTGAAAATATCTTTATTATAAAATGATTGTGAATATTTGCATCATCAGGTGACATCATTTCTTGAGGTGGCATCCACAAGCCATAAATGCATAAAATATTTAAATTAATGCCTCCCATACCTCATTAATCCCTTCCATTCCTATTTATTGCCTCTCTATCTAAAATATTTATGGAGATACTTATATATTTAATTGCATAATTGGATTTATTCATGGCCACACATCTCAATCTTGAGATGGATGGTCATGGTTAATCTTAACCATTTCTAAAAATATATAAATAGCAAGCCTCAAACTCATAATTTTAAGCTTGGATAATGTAAATTTATAATGCATAAATAATTCCAAAGGCAATATCAATTAGTGTTATAATGCCAAATTTTTGAGCCAAGCCAAAGCCAAAGCCATCACAAAGGTGCCAAGGAGAAGAGGAGATAGCCAAGCCTTCTTTGATGAAGACTCATTTAGCACAAGTTGAGAAATACACTTCAACAAGATATTTGGAGCATCCAAAGAAGGTGAAATATTTCTTTGTCTTTGCATTCTATTTGTGTTTCTCATTTGGTTTTGTTAATATGCTCCCCCCTTGAGATAGGCTTAGGGTGTTAGTTTAGTGTCTTCTTTGTTTGGATTTGATTTCATTCACTAAAACCATACTTATCTCCCCCTATTTCAATCCTATGTTTACAAATGGCATGCCTGGTAGGACTCTTCATGAGTGCATAACCCATGAATTTCTTTGTATTCATAGTTTTTAATTCTTTTTTTTTGTTTTTGCTTTGCTAGAGCAAAAATGGCCCATAAAAAATTAATAAATATTTATTTAATTAATATTTTTTTTATAAATTTTTGTATGAGTATACCTAGATATGTTATTGATATTCTCTAAAAATTTCAAAAAAATATCTTTATATTTTAGAAGTTATGACTTTTTTAGTGACTTTCACTTTCTATTTTTTATTTTTATGGTAAAAATAGCTAGTACAGAGTTAATTTTTTTTTTTAATAATTTTTTGAATCTAATTTTTTATATAGAGGTTCTACCTGTAGTTATTGAAAACCTCTCAAAATTTCTTGACAAACTGATTTATAGTTTAAAATTTATGTTAAAAATATTGACTTCAAGTTTTTATGTTCTATGTGCAGGGTTTTATGTTTTAAGTGTTATGTTTTATTTTTAGCCTTCTAATTTATTGTTTGCATGTTTTGATATGTTTAATATTTTTATTTTTATTAAGTTTTATTTATCTAATAATTTCCTTACAATTTTTTTTGATATTTTTTCTAACCAAGTCTCATCTAACGTGTTTGCTATCTTGAGGTTGTGCCTTCATATTGACAGATTTTGCCCTTCAAGGTTGTTTATCTCTTTTGATAAATAATATTCAAGGCTAAAAAAAGTGATAAACTTTTTTATTTCAATATATACCTAACAAATTTCTAAAAAAAACTTAAATAAGTCTTTTCACACTTAATTTGGAAGTCTAAAATTAACTAGGAATCCTTCATTTTGGTGTTTAAAGAAACTTTTTAGGGTGCTTTATTAATCATGTTTCGTGTTTTCTTTTCAAAGTTAAAAAATTAAATCCAAGGGGATAAAATAAAATCACCAAACATTTGATTTAAGTGCTTTAAAATTTAACACATTTAAAAGTTTGTATTCAATTGATGCTCAATTAGTTTTGTTTGGTAAAAAGAAGGATTGTGCGTGTATGCTCTTCCATCTGTCCCCTTTAAGGAAATTTTGGAATCAAAAGTGCCATCCTTATTGAAAAGTGTCTTAGTAAAAGGCATGAAAGCTAAGTTGTGAAGGATCTCCTTAAGGACCCACATGGTTTGAGTGGCTTAAAAGTAACCTTTAGATATCTTTCACTTGTCATTTACTTTTATGCAAACTTGGCTTGTGAGGGGGAATTCATTACCTCTCACAATTTCTATAGGGAAGATTTAACCCAGGGTTTCATCTCCCAGCATAGAATTCATCACCCCACTAGGATTGGAGGTTTGAGTAGTTAAAACACCTGTTAGCACTGGGGTTAAGCACTGGGATGTTGAGCATATTAGGTATCACACTACACTGAGCAAGCGATGGATGTAGTGGTTACAAAAAGGGAAAAACCTTTTTGTAACAAGATAAGTGCCATGGATCCAAATAAATTCTTATTATTTTTCATCATTTGTCATGAAATTAATTATGTAATTTATCCATCTATAATGTTAGAAAAATAATTAGTTTAGTTAACCCCATTTTGCCATACCTTGTCAGTTTAGGATATAAGATAATTATTTAGTTGGTTTATCTTTGTCTTAGATGTTTTGGTTTTAGTTGAGATTATAAATATTGGTGTTAACAAAATTACATAAATAAGCACATTATCCCCAAATTTATTTGAACAAAGGACGTGTTATGTTGCCTAAGTGAAAACATGTTTTTCCTTGTTCAAATTCATCATCATACGCTTTGTGTCATATCATCTAATTTGGCACATTTATGCTACCCATTTAAGTTTATACCTTTTACCACATTTTGTTTAAGTCCCTCATTGATAGTTTAAATTAAAAATTTGACTCTTATAATTTTTAAAGGTTGATGTGTTAAATTGGGTTCACCACTTTGTACTTGAATTATTTTAATTTGAGTTCAATTTTAAATTTGAATTGAGGGTTGTTTTTAGACTCAACATCATTATCATCATTTTTAAAGACTCAAGTCATCTCACGTGATTACTAACACTTTGATTCCTACACCTTGACTACCCACCCTATTTTTCCATTTGTCCATTTGATAGCACACTCATACCTTAGAGAAATTTGTCCAAATTTGTGTGTGGGAATCATTTGAGTTGAGGAGGGTAATGTTACACTGCCAAAAATTATGTTGGGACCATTTTTCCTTAGATTTTTTGAAACAAGATTTTACCACATCTTTTGAGTAGTTTAGCATTTTTACGCTACTCAAATTATTTTGAGACTTGTTTCATAGACTTCTTTTGCATATAATCCTAGTTTGTCCAAGTTTCAACCATTTTGAGTTTCCTTTGAGAATCTTTGTCTAGCATGGTTAAACCGTTCACCTTTGTTTATCTTATTCATCAAAATAAACTAGCTTTGTGTCATTATTTGGGAAAAAGTAAACTATCTGTAAGTGCCTTTTATTTCATACCTCATACTTATTGATCAAGTTCTTACGACCAAGATTTAAATGCCTAATTTTTTTTTAAAAGTGTTTCAAACCTGTTAGATTAAATATATCATCTTTTAAAGTCTAGATTTTGATACCATTTGGCCAAAAGTCCTAGCACATGCACTTTGTTTTAGCCTAGATTTTGATGCTGTGTTTGGCCAAAAGACCTAAAAACTTTTATTTTTCTTAGATTAAACTGATTTAAAACACTTTGACCTAGAATTTGGCATTTCATTTTTTTGTCCTTTTACTTGAACTTTTTGTGTGAGATGTGTAGCATTCAACACTTGTTGTTAGCTTATTTTGTCACAAGTCATTACATTGGATACACCTATCCATCCTTTTAACCAAATTAGACCTATTTTAAACATCTTTTTAGACATCTCATTTTTAGAGTTTGTAGAACTCTATTTTTATTTTTTCACAAAACATTCACTACGGATCCCAACATGTCTTCCTACACTCATAGTGGCCTCATGTACAATCTAGGATTTAGTAATGTGGTTACATAAAAATAAATGGTTCAAGACCTTTATGTGGATAATGTCGCTTATGAGATGGATGCCTATCCATTTTATAATTCTCAAATAAGGGCACAAACCCAAGACCCTTTGGCTCATTACTTGGTAAACATGCCTCCTTACTTGGATCAGGATCAAGCACAAATAGAGCAATACCTAGCTACAATACCTACTATTGAATAATATATTCCTCAATAACCATACTATGTTATTGTACCATTTATATATGATCCTAACCTATTTGAGTGTCACTTATTAGAACACAAGTATGAAATATTGGTTAGAGCTATAAAAGTAGGGGCCAAGTTTCTAGCAGATTTCCCCCATGATAATTTACTACATCTAGTAAAATTTCCTCATAACATGATTTATAATCAATAGGGTTCTAATATCAATCTTTTAGCTCTAGTCCAAATGATGTATCAGGACCCTAGTATGCTTTTCAAAGGCAAGGACCCCATGAAGGATCACTTTGTATAGATGTAGATAGCATACCAAACCTACTTGAACCTAACATGTAATTTCAATCAAAGGACCATGTCCAATATGCCTCTTATTTATTTAGTTCCTTCCATAGGAGTGTTAATTGAGTTGAATAATCAAGATAATTAGGGTGTTGATCCTTTTGTGTAAAACACTTTAGTTGATAACTTGGTTCATATGCAAACCATTGAAGAAGTGTCTTCTACTTCTACATAGAACAATGGCCAAAACATAGTGGATAATGCACAAGTAACATCTAATCCAAACCAAAGTGATATAAATATCCCAATAAATAATACATAAATGAGTGTACCTTTATTTAAAACCATAAATGGTTATCTAAATTAGGGAGTAGGAGGTTCTACATCCCAACCTCAACCAACAACTGCTACTAATCCTCAACTAGTTATTTCTTCAAGCGCTCAACTAATAGGATTAGGTAGTCAACCAATGACCAATGTTATGCCTCAATAATAAATTGTGATGAATCCTACTCCTCCCCAATAGGTAATGAGTATTATTCCATAACAATAGGCACAGTCAAACATACCAATGTAGAAAAGGATGAATACATTGCCACCTCAACAGGGGGCAACCAATGTTCCACCTAACCAAGTAGCAATGAACATACCTTGTCCCTCACAGAACAATATACCAATTCAAATATAAATGATATCCAATAAATAACATATGGATGTTGGTTAGTGATATATGTCAAATCTCCAACAAGCATCGACTTCCCAACAGGGATTCATGCAATAAAGAGGTTCTAATGTTCCTCAAGTACCAATCAGGCAACCTTTGCCTTTTGTGCAGAATGTGCCACTAGTTCAAAGATAGGGTCTTGGTTCATAAGTACCCCCTCAAAAAAAAGGTTATATTAGTCTGCAGCATGTCCCTCTTCAACTTCAATAGGCATATTATAGTTACATCCCTCCATCCCAACTCCAAAATTCACAAAACCAAGCATATATATCCAACCCTAACCAAAATATTGCACAACCAAAAATATAATTTAAATAATTGAATTTATATGCATATTATTGGTATTTTTCTCAACCAAAATAACATGCCTCAACAAATACCTCCATCATACCCCAGTCAAAGTGTTCCACTAGTGATTGCTCAACCATCTACACAGGCTAATGTTCCCTTTAGTTTCCTAGCTCAAGAATTATAACAGATGAAGGATACGATTGCTACCATCTAAATTTGGAAATGTACTAAAATTTTTAAGTTGGATGATGTGTGTTCTTATCCATTCAACATGGATTACTTGCAGATACCATTTCCTCCAAGTTATAAACCACCATAATTTGATAAATATAAGGAGAAAGGTGACCCCAAAGCTCATTTGATTGAGTTCTTTGTTTCATGCCAACCAGTGGCATATAATGACATATAACTATTGTTTTTATTCCCAAAAATTATAGAAATACAAGCCTTGGAGTGGTTTTGAAAGTTACCCAAGAATTTAGTATCTGATTTTGATGATCTTTCAGACAAGTTTGTGCAACACTTTTCATACAATCTTGAGCGTGATATTTCTTTGGTTGACTTAACACAAGATAAGAAAAAGGTCAGTGAGATATTTACAAGTTATCTATAGTGATGTATATCCATTTCAAGTTGATTCACCCATAGTTTACAAAATAAATAATTAGCCACTATGTTTACCAAAAACTTTCACAGTGAGATATCCTATCATCTAAAACTGTAGTGTACACATACTTTTAAAGAGATCATTGACAAAAGTTTACTGATTGAGAGAGACAATATTAACAAAGGGATCAGCTAGCTTACCTCATCTAATTATAATCAAGGTACCAATCCAAAAAATGACTAAAACCAACATCCAGTCCAAGCGCAAGCATTATAACTATCACATGCTGATAATAATAATAATAGATCAAGGCAATTCAACTGTAAAAAAAATGTTGTTATAAATGGAGTAACTAAGTCACGTCATGCCCAAATGGTGAAAACATTATTTTCTCAACCCATAATGCATATGCAAATTACTCCTAACCCATAACTATTTTAGCCAACATAGTAAGCATAATAGTCTAGGGTTGCACAATAAATACAACCACCTTTTCCATTATAAGATCCTCCTCTAAGAAGAATAATGCCTACTCATCACATTTTTAGTGACCTTGGAGAGCCTATTGAATATGTGTTTTACAAGCTCACTGATGTTAATTTTATTACTTATCTTGATTGGTACCACCAAAATGAATTCTATGAATATCATCGAGTCAATGGGCATAATTTATGAATATGTGTGCAAATTAAACATTTGATTCAGAATATTTTAGAGAATGGAGAGATAACATTAGATAATAGTGCTTCCACTTCCAATCAGAACTTTATAATCTATCAAAACCCCTTTCCCCAACATAACAACCAACCACAATAACAACAACAACAACAATAGTAACAAAAACACTTACCAATGCAATAACAAAATCAATAGTATCAAAATCAAAGGCCAAACTAACAAAACTAATAGAACCAACAACATAACCAATAATTCCATAATGATGAATAGAACCAAGGTTATAATGGTAACAACCAACAAACCTACCATGCAGTTTCACATGACTATAATAGAGTTATAGGCCATATTTCAGGAGGTTGCATTAATACCATCTCCATTAATCCTAAACCAAATTCTAATCAAATGTGCCCATTTCTAACCATACCAAACCAATCCAATCACTTTGGCAATCCTTCCTTGACTTGGGATCGTACATAGGTGAACCAACAAATAGGGATTCCCACTTTTTGATCTTACACCAATAACTTGTCCTTGCCCCATGACCACACATAAGTATAACAAAAACTAAGATTGATCTTATCTAGTCCCACACCATCACCATCATTTGTTAGCAATCATGGCCCTGTATTTAATCCCAATTATGTAATCATAACTCTGAGGTCAAAGATTACCATCTCAGGCCCATAGCCATTTTCCATTTTGCTCATCACCCAACCAGTCATTTAGCCTCAAAATAAGCCATTTAACATTAACCAAGAGAAAAAAATTGACATTGTGGAATAATTGCAAAATACACCCACACAAATCTACATTTTAGATTTGTTGTGTACATCAAAAATCCAAAAAAAATATTTTGAATGACTTTCTTAGCCAATCCACTATTTTAAGTGATATATCCCTTGATAAATTTCAAGATTTGGTTAGACATCTAGCTCTGACCTAATAAGTCATTTTTGACCAAAGTGATATGTCATCCCTTGGCCCACTACATAATAACCCATTATACATTGAAGTTTGCATAAAGTGACACAAATTAAAACATGTCCTTATAGATAATGGATCAAGCCTAAACATAATGTCTCTTAAGCTCATCAAGCTTCTTGAGTACACTATGGTAGATCTTCAAGCATAGACAATAATGATTAAATCTTATGATAATGATGAACGAGTATCACAGGGCACCATCTATTTTCCAATTATCTTTGGGCCCTTGACCCATGATACACTTTACCACATGCTAGATCTTGATTTGTCATACAGTATGTTTTTAGGAAGACCTTGGTTACATAAAATTTGTGTTGTCCCAGCAACGTTGCACCAATATATCAAGTTCTCCCATTTTAGGATGGAAGTTTGTATACCGAGAGATTTCCATCCATACAGGCACTACAAACACCTAGAGGTTGAGTTCAAGAGCTATAGTTATCACTTTATAATGAATCTAGTGACCAAACAATATAAGGGAAAGGAAATACTCCTTGATCTATCATAGGATAATAGTATTGATCTGAATACCCTTGATTCCCTTTCCCATATGCCACCTCGTGAAATATCTAATCATTATACCATCTCATCTAATGGCCCAAGAGAGTACTTAATCCATGATACCTTTCATATTACAAACCTTCCATAGAATCCAATGTCTTTTGGAAGACCTAAAGCTAATCTACTTCATTCAAAATGGTAACAAAAGAGCAAAGGTAACAGACCTATCATGTTTGTATCAGCATCTAGCCTAGAACTAGACCCTCTTGAAGGGGATGAATCATGGTTGTATAATGACAACCAAGATGAATATTACAAGAATGCAAAGTATCCTATTCCCAATAGGATCATGAAGAATTAAGACTATGAAGGAGGAGGCCTCAGACCTAATCAATAGGGAACACTTGATCCAATTTCTATGACCAAATACAAATGACCCTATGGACTTGGATTTAAACCACCCGGGGGTGACTCCATATACCTTAATCATTTTCCATCACCATCCTCTAGTGATGAATATGTTGACAGTGAAGTAGAGTCTGATCATAGCCTTTTTGATGACCTAGTTGAGACCCATTTGTTTGACACCCATTCCATTTGTACCCTTAGCCCAGTCATTCATCACAACCCACTACTATTATATTATCTATAACTAATAGACTAGGACAAAACAAGATTCCAATGTGTCAATTGATGAGTTTCAAAATGATGAGGCTTTATATGATTTTCTTGGCCTTAGAGATAATGTTCTATTGGGGGATCATAAATCAAGGTTCTCAATCAAGTTGGATCCTGTAGCATACTTTGGAGAGTGGGTGAACACCCTTAGCCAAAAGCAAATAATTAAAACATTGAGTTAACAAAGTGAAAAATTATTTGAGGTAGTTTTTGACCAAGGTAAAATTAAATAAAAAGGCCACTCTAGTGGTGAACACCTATTTCAGGTGTTATTAGATTGGGGTGTTTAGCCTTCCTCAACCATAGCTAGGAGACCACCAATGACAAACTTGTCTATGAGTCAGAGTTTAGTTTCAAAGAATAACAAGCCTTTGATCTAATCATTTAGGAGTTTCTAAAAAAATTTGTTACATGCCAAATCTCCCCTTGGGGGACTTTGATGCATCATGCCTAAGGGAACTTAAATATTTTTTCCTAACAGAGGGCTCTAACCTTGCCAACCCATTCAAATCATTAACCACTATTCTTGAAGATGGTTCAACCCTTCTAGTGGAGGATATAATAGAGGTTAACATCAGGTCCCCAAATAACCCAAAATGGATCAAGCTAGGTGCTTCCCTTATTGAAAAGAAGCGTGAAGTCCTTACAACCCTTTTGATGGAATTTATAGATATACTTGTATAGACATATTTTAACATGTCAGGTTTAGACCTTGCCTTGGTTCTGCACCACCTTGTGATCAATCTTGATGCCAAAACTAGTAAAATAAAATCTACGTAAGATGCATCCTCATATTACTATATTAGTAAAGAAAGAGTTGGAAAAACTCTTAGAAGCAAGATGTATTTGATTGATCGAATACTCAAAGTGGATATCTAATGTTGTACTAGTTATCAAAAAGCCAAAAGGAATCAAAATCTATACTAATTGTCATGATATAAACAATGCTTTTCCTTAGGATGACTTTCCATTGCCAAACATTGACATGATAGTTGACTTCACAACAAGTTATGAAATTCTTTCATTAATGGATGGCTTTTTAGGATATAGCTAGATCAGGATAACACTAGAAGACCAACATAAAATAACATTCACCACTCCATGAAGAACATTATCTTATCAAGTTATGCCATTTGGTCTTAAGAATGAAAGTGCCACTTATAAAAAAGTCATGAGCATCATATTCCATGATATGATGCATGTTATTGCTAAAGACTATGTTGATGACATTCTTGGCAAATCAAAGACCAGGGTCGATCACCTAGTAGTGATACATAGAATATTTGAAATATTGCATGAGTAAAAATTCAGACTTAATCCTAATAAATGTATCTTTGTAGTAACATTAGGAAAATTACTAGGCTTCATTGTGTTTCATCAAGGCATTGAAGTTGATTCGACCAAAGTCCAAGCTATAACAGAGATGAAAATACCAACTAATTTGAAGCAGATATATAGTTTATAGGGAAAGATCCAGTCTATCTGATGCTTCATATCATAATTGGCCAATAAATTTCATCCTTGTACACATCTTCTAAAGAAGGTAATCACATTTCAAAGGGATGATCACCACCAGACAACTTTTTAGCAAATACAAGACTATCTAGCGAATCTACCTATTTTATTGTCTCCTATGTTAGGAAATCCATTCTTTTTATACCTATCTACTATTGACAATGCCTTAGGGTCACTTTTGGTTCAACACAATGATAATGGAAAGGATCATGTAGTGTACTATTTAAGCTATACACTAGTCACATATAAACACAATTATACACCCATAGAAAAAGCCTATTTAACCATGGTCTTCATAGCTCAGAAACTACACCATTACATGTTAAACATTAAGACCATGGTTATTTCAAAAGTAGATCCTATCAAGTATCTACTATCTAAAATAGCTTTACAAGGCCACATGGCCAAGTAGATTATGCTTCTAAGTGAGTTTGACATTGAATATATCAATCAAAAATCCATTAAGGGGTAAGTTCTTGTAGATTAGATTATTTAAGTACCCCTTATTGATAAAAAGACACTCACATTCCAATTCCCTTATGAATCTATAATGACCATCATTAACACACCTCTTGAGAAGTAGCACTAAAATCTGCATTTTGATGGATCATTCACAACACATGGATCTGGGGTAGGCCTTTTATTTATTACACCACAAGGGGATCTAATCCCTAAATCATTTAGGATCAGTTTTCCTTGTACCAATAACATGGTTGAATATGAAGCACTTGTTATAGGGATTCACCAAGTGGTATAATGAAATGTATCTCATCTCAAGATTTATAATGATTCTCAGTTAATCATCAATTAGGTTACAAACCATTTGTAGACCAAAGATGACAAGTTGATTCCATATAAGGACATGGTCGACACTCTCAAGAGGCATATTATCAACATTTAATTTGAGCATATATCAAGGGCAAGTAATATAACCATAGATGTTATGGCCACTATTGGATCTCTTATTTGACAAACTAGAATGACTAAAGAGTATCAATTCATTATCAAGAACTTGTTAGCACTAGATCATGAACCTTTAACTGTTGTGATGATTTGTGATATTTTTGATCCTAGTTCTATCTTCTACTCAGACCTTTAAAACTACCTCCATGACCAAGTTTTACCACCTAACCTATCTTGAAAAGAACCAAATCCTTCATCCACCAAATGACTCATTATAACTTACTTGGATCAACCCTTTATCACCATAGTTTTGATGGAACTTTGCTTCATTATTTAACTTCGATAGAATATATGCTAGCATTATGGGAAGTTCATGAATGAGTATGTGGAGACCATAATATTGAGGATATATTATCAAAAAAAATCTTGCGTACTAGTTATTATTGGCCCATGATGGACATAGATGCAACTTCATATGTAGAGAAGTGTGAGAAGTGTTAATGACATGCCAATTTGATTCATGCCTAAGCTAAGACCCTGAAACCAATGTTAACACCATGGATATTTATTACATGGGGCCTTGACCTCATTGGGAAGATCAATCCCACCTCATCCAATGACCATAAACATATCCTTATTTCCACTAAATATTTCACTAAGTGGGTTGAAGCTATACCCCTCACTTATGTGATTGGAAAGCAAATTTCCAAATTCATCTTCAAATTTGATAATGGAGGATCATTCAAGAACACGGATGTCAACAAGCTATGTGATGAATAAAACATCACATAATATTTTTATATAGCATATTACACTCAAGGTAATGGCCAAGCTGAAGCATCGAATGAAACCATTGTCAACATTCTCAAAAAGATTGACAATGATGTCAGTCATGATTGGCACCTTCAAATATTCTATGCCCTTTGGGCATATCATACCAATCACCATACACCCATATACACCACATCATATTCACTTATTTATGGTATAGAAGCCATCCTTTCCATTGAGGTCAAGTTTCCATCTCTACGTATCTATTTCAAGCATGTCCTAGATGATAATGACTATTATGAAGCTTACCTACAAGAACTAGAGTTATTCGATGAGAAATGCATGGATGTAGTGAACAATCTCCAAGCCTATTAGAATTGACTTCGAGGCCATTGTAATTGGCACATGAAACATATATAATTTGAACTTGATGATCTTATCCTTAAAGAGAACCAAAAGAATACCACATCCAAAAATAATTATAAAGGTAAGTTCAAACTCAATTGAGTTGGTCCTTTCTTCATTACAAAAAACTTTAGAACTAGAGCATACAGGCTTGCCACCCCAAATGGCCATGAACTTGATGAGTCGATGAACTAAATCCTACACTAACACCCCCCCTAAAGCATAGCTTAGGTGGGTAGAAGAATTGAGTCCTGATAATGAGGCCTGATGAGGTACCCAAGTACAATGCAACTCCCATAAACTAGGGTAAAGGAAAAAACCTATAGGAATACAACTCCCCAAAAGAGAGAAAATAAGAGAAGAGAGATAAAAATACCCACTAAGGTCTACAATTGACTATAGCCATCTAGTGTCCCCCAGAGGAATGTTAAAAAATGATTATGAATCAAAAGTAGATGTAGTGAAGAGTGGATTACCCTAGAATAATGAGTTTGTTCACCAAGTTCCTGATGGATCTTCAACCGAGGTTTAATTCCTATGAAATGAATGATCCTAATACTACAAGGTAGGTGGCCCAAATGTTCTATGCCAAGATGGTGCAATAAAAGTAGAGGCAAAAAAGGTCTATGAAATCATCTATAATTATGGAATAGATTGCCCAATTTATGGTGTGTCTTAGATTAGTAAACCATTACCCTATAATGTCAGAAGTAGACCAGAGGTAGGTGGGTCAAGAACAAACTATTGAATATCTAAAAGGTGACAAGGAGATGGTGGAGGTGTGTCCACTTCACTATTGTATTCATATGTATAAGAAGAGTTGTCAATATCAAAAGGAATCTCAGGCTCAAAAGTGTTAATAGGTATAGGTGATTTTGAAGAGGAATCTAAATAATCTAAAGGAGAGTCAAGAGAAAAGTGTGAGCATATATATAGCAGAGTTTGATGATCGATCATCCCCACAGCCAAAATAATATTACTATGCAACTCTCTAATGTATACTAAATTTGGAGTGAATTCAACTCACATGCACAGACTAAGGTGAGTGATCTGGTAGACTGACAGGAGATTAGTTGAGAGTGAGGGTGCACTTAGAATAGTTTTGAATGTTCCACCACTCACTTCAATAGACCCTCTCCTGAGAACCTTTTTAGAATTGTTGTCACCCAGTTGTATAGAGGACATGTCACATGGTTCTAAGGAACTGAACTCAATCTGTGAAGAGACCATGTGATGTGAAGCACCAACATCAATGACCCATGTAGGAGGAGTTGGAGGCACAAATACAACTAAGGCTTTACCCTTATGTTTCCCCTTGTTATTTTATTTTTCCTTTTCTTTGCTAGATTCATTTTCCTTAGTGGATTCATGGGTTGGTGAAGATGGTTTGATAGAATCTAGAACACCTATGTTGTTTTGAATAAGAAGTCTAGTAAGGTGGTTAATTTTTTTCTATAAACATTTACTCTCATCATGATTACCTGAGAAATGCCCACATTTGATCCAATTTTTCTTAGGCTTATGACTGGAAGAAGAGGTGACATTGTTTGATTTGAAGGTGGAAAGATTTTCACCCTTCTCATCCTTTTTCTTGCTCTACTTTCTCTATCTACTGTTATAATCCTTATTTTTTTCATCAAAAAATGCATGAGATTTAAATGAATTCACTGTGCCCATCTGTATCAACTTATCTTGCTCATGAATCAAGTTGACAACAAAGGTATCTAAAGAAGGCATCTTCTATGCGATGTCAAGAGCACTCTTCACAGCATGAAAAGTGGACACAAATACAAAATATTCAAGACTTGGTTTAGAGTATATTAATAAAACAAGTTGTTCATCTTTCTTGTTAATTCCACATGCTTTCAACTACAATCTCAAAATTCTAAACTTTGTGAAAAAATCTTGAAGAGTGTCAAAGTCATCTGGGCTTAATCTGATGAGCTCATTTTCTAGCTCATGTCCTCTCATCACATCCTGCACTCCAAAGAGCTTGGACAGTGTGGTCCACACTTTAGTAGTTTTTTTGGTAGATTTAATGTGAAAGAGTAGATCAGGGGAGATTAAGAGACATAGTAGTCAATAGACTTTGTCATAATGGTTAAACTATTTAGTTTTTTCTCTAGCATCAGTAGGTTTAGTCTTAGTGCCCATTATAATTTGATGATAATCCTTTAATTATAAGATGATTTCCATTCTAAATTTCCATTCATGATAATTAAATGGTGTAAGTGGACTAATAGAGAGTGAATTCATAGTGAAAAAGTAAATATTGTTGCAGTATGTAAAAAAGAATGTAGAAAAAGAAAGAATGCATAACACAACATAATACCCCCTTAGAACTATCAATAGTGCCCCCCCTTGAATGTATCAAATACAAGCATACTCGTATAGACATCAGATTCAACCAAAAATGTATTTTGAGTAGTAGGCGCTTAAGTACAAGGAACTAGAGGGACATCATAGTCAATCAATAATGTATCCAAGAAAGAGTACAATAAAGATAAAATGAGATTTAAGTCATTATACCATTAAAAAATAGATGTTAGAAAAGTCCAAAATAATACCACCAATTTGTAGATTTTTAAAAACTATGCACCTTAAAAAAAAATCACCCAAAAATGAGCTAAGGATTGAAAGTTATGGCACTTACAAGTTCTTACTCCCACATATTCTTGGACCCTTTCCAAAAATGGAATTTTTTTCCAGACTTGTGTTTTTTATCCAAAAATAGCAAACAATTTAATATATTTCTTCATTACCTTTCACCTAAAATTTGATTCCCTCTTGAACATCACGTAGGTTTCCAACACTGCTTTACTTTGGGCTCTTGGAGAAGTAAGACTCCTTTGAAAACCTGGATTGGTCTAGCAATCAAGATTTTGACCAGCTACTACTTCAGACTTTCAAACTACTACAACTTTAGGGTTTCAAAACTAATTTGCTAAAAAAAGTAATAATTAGTCACCCTTTGAAAACTTGAGTGGGTCTTGCTAGTGTAAATTAGGTTCTTCCAACTGCTTTACTTTAGGGTTTTAATACAGTAAGATTGCCTCTAGAACCCAAATTGGTCGTGCAGTGTAAATTGGGTTCTTCCAACTGCTTTACTTTAGGATTGAAATTCAGTTGGACTACCCCCAAAACCCAAATTATTCTTGCAGTGTTGATTGGGTTCTTGAATAGTGACTACTTTGGGGGTTCAAATAGTTGTAACTTAAAAAAGTAAGAAATAATTGGCCTTGGAAAACCTGAATAGGTCTACCTAGTGCATTTTAGGTTTTTTAGACTATTTTACTACTGTCAAGGATCAATAATGACCCTACTAAATCTTGGTTACTTCTAAATAGTTACCTTGGAGAATCTTGATTACTTCCAAGCAGTCTAATTCAATTTTCTTGGACTACTTTACTTAACTTCATGAATTGAAAGTAAAGTAATGCCAAAAACCCGATTTTGTCTGCAAGTAAGTTGTAGCACTCTGAACACCTGATTTGGTCTAGAATCAAGTAATTGTCATTTAAAAATTGATTTGGTCTATGCAATAAGTAATGGCCCTCTAAGAAATTGATTTGTTTTGTAGGAAAATTTTTGGGGTTTTCAAGATTGATTACTTCATCCGTATGGACGTCTAACCAGATGGAAGAAATTGATTTTTTAGAAAAATCATGAACTTTATCAAAAATCTAAAAACAACCCATTTTAGATATTTTAAAACCCACAAAAAATATGTATATGGTTTTTTCAATAAGGCCTTCTAACATGAATTTCAAGGTTGTTTTCAAAAAATGCCTCTAAAGTCAAAAAATGGCAGCTGTACAGTATGAAAAAATAACAAGATGAATGCAGGAGGATCTTACCAAAGGAGAAAAATGCATGCGGATATCAAGAAAGCTATGATACCATAATATAATTTACCATGATCTCTGAATAGTGTAGACACCTAAAATTGACCACCAATAACCCCCAATTAGGCTTTTGGCTAATTTCCACCCAAAATGCATAATTTAGCCTAAAAACACTAAAACACGTTAAATGATGTGAAAATGACATATTCAAGTGCCAATTTTGGCCAGGGTATCACTAAATGGGGCAATGTAATTTATGGGCCAGCTAACTTTGATCAGTTCATTTTGAGTCAAGATGTCAATTTTGCACCTGGGTGCTCTGGATTGATCTTCCCTATCAAATATTTTGCACAAGACTTGTGCCTTTGTTATTTTTTATTGGAAACATCCTAAGTGGAAATACGCATCCAACACATCTGACATCACCTTCTAATTTCAATCTAGTCAAATTTTAGACCAATAACAAGGCATTCTGATCAATTTGAGTAATTTGTGCATAAAGTGTTTAGTCATGTTTAAGATTTAATTTACTCAAATGAAAGCCTAATTAATAATTCCATGGAAACTTGTTGAAAACTTATTTTTGGAAATGAATATTGAATATCTGCATCATCAAGTGACCTCATTTTTTGAGAAGACATTCCGAAGCCATAAATGTCATAAATATCAAGATTCATGCCCTCCATGCCTCATTAATGCCTTCCATAATGCCCAACATGACTCTTAATTGCCCCTTCTTCTAATGTCATGATGAGGATAATTACAAACTTAATTCCAAAATTTTAATTAATCCTCAACCACACATCTCAATCTTGAGATGGATGGTTGAGGTTGATTCTGATCAAATCCAAAAATCTATAAATAAGAGGCCTCACAACATCATTTCTAAGCTTAATTTGTGCAAAGCTATAATACAGGATTGGTTCCAAAAGCTTCATGCAACTAGTGTTACCATGCCAAATTGATTTCAAGCCAAGCCAAGCCATGTGCCAAAGGTTTCAAGGAGAGATGGAGGTAACCAAGCTTCCATTGCTATGGATTTCATGAGCACAAGCCGAGCAAACCACTACTACAAAGGCATTTGGAGCATCCAAGAAAGGTGAAGGAACTCTTGTATTTAATCCCTTGCTTTTTAGTTGTGCTTGTCATTTTTTTTTGTTAACTAAGCTCTCCCTAGTGTCTAGGCCTAGAGATGTTATGCTATTAGTGTGTTTATTTCATTTTGTTTTCATTTTGGAACCAACACCATACTAACCATCCTCTCTTGAGTCAAATTCCTAAATCTACATATGGCATGCCCAGTGGGACTAGATGCATTCTACACATAAAGAAGACCATTTTTCAACTCTAAAATATTTATTTGAACCTTTAAAACTCTTATAAATTGATTTTCTAACTTTATTTTGCCATTTTTGGTTGCCACAATTTTTACACAGTAACCAACGTCGATAAAAATATCAATATCGGTTCCCTAGCTTAACCGACATCGGCCAACAAAGCTAACATCGATTATATATTGGTTATCCATAACCAACATCGATGGTATTAACTAACATCAGAAACTATATTTTTCCAAAAATATAGACTCGAGAGTTACTTTTCCAAAGTTTATTGTTTCAAACCCAAAAGGGCTTCAAAGCTAAGGGACATGCTAATAGTTTTGTTGCAGGACCAAGCTTGATATTTGCTTAAAACATGTTTAAATCACCTTTTCATGCTTAAAAATAAATTATAAACCTTGTTTTGGTGTTGAACAATAACTTAGATGATTTGGTGAATGTTTTCAAAGTTTTCAACTAAGACCAAGGGGTCAAATGAACACCACCAAACTTTTCATTTGGATATAAAATTGAACACACTTGTCAATTTTTTGTTTGCAATAGTTGTTAAGTTACATTTTTTTTGGAAACAAGAGGGGTGTTGCATGTATGCTCTTCCATTTGTCCCCTATAGGGAACCATTGAAATCAAAAGTGCCATTCCTATTGCAAATAGCCTAGTCCAAGGCTTAGAAAGAAAGTCGTCTAAAGCACTCCCTAAAAACTCATCAAAGTTTGGGTGACCTTGAAAATGACCCTAAAGTCTTTCTATTTTCATGCTTTCTTTGTTTTTTATGCATCTTAGCTTATGAGGGGGAATTCATCACCTCCTACAAGTTCTTTAGGGAAGCTTTGACTGAGGGTTTCATCTCTTGGCATTTACTTCAATTGGATCCTTTAGAATTATACATAGGACATAGTGGCACTTTGGACATCACACTACGCTGAGCAAACAATAAGATGTAGTGGTTGAAAAAAAGACTAGACCTTTTTGTAACAACCCAAGTGATATAGACCCAAAATCCATGCTTTTCTTTTACATTGTTTGGCATAAAAGTCGTTGTGCAATTGATTCCCCTAGAACAATCAAAACCTTACTAGTTTTAGTCAACCCCATTTTTTCATACCCTTGTTAGGATTTGGATGGTTATACTTAGATTATTTTTATCATTTTTTCTTAGTATGTTTTGAGACTAAAACTTGTTTATTTGTTCATAATCCATGTCAAAACTAATTTGTCTATACATCACTCTTTTGTCTAAAGAGGCATTATGCTAGCCATTTTACACAACACTTGTGCCTTGAAATTTTTGCTAAACTTATTTGTGTGTGTGTCATTTGAGTTGCAGAGGGTAGCATTATGCTGACCAAATCATGTCAAACCATTTTGCCTTTAAGCCTTTAAAGCATAGCATTTGTCACATCATTTGAGCATGTTTACACCATTAGGCTACTCAGTTTATTTCAATACTTGTTTACCATTGTATCAAAACCATTTGTTTCAAACAGTTTTATGTATACCATTTAGACCTCTGTCTTGTGTCATCATGTTGTCCAATCTTGTCTAGCCTGTTTGGTCCAATCCTAGTTTTCAACATTGAGTTTTAAATTAGCCTTGTCAAGTTTGGATCCAAACATTGATTGATTTTTGTTTAGGCCTCAATTCATGGGGTTGATACATAGATCTTTCTCTTTTGGGTTGCATAACTTTGGTTAATCGATTACCCAAATTTGAAAACTATTGATGGTTTGTTTGTTTGTTTAAAGTCTATCCTCATCATTGTTTGTGCCTTTATTTTGGAGAATGTAGCCTTTATCAAAGAGCCTTTTGTCTTATGCCTTATGCCAAATGATCATGTTTATGTTTGATTCCATGTGTCGGGTTTATGTCAAAGTTGTTTCTAAACTTGTTAGATTAAATCAAATCACATCAGCATTTGTTTCAAGTCTATATTTTGACACCATTTGGGAAAAATTCCTAGCATATGCCTATTTGTTTGAGCCTAGATTTTGACTCCACGTTTGGACAAAAGACCTAGTAACTCATAATTTCCCTTTCCTAGTTTAGACCTTGTTTGGAACACTTTGACCTAGACCTTTGACATGCCAATTTTTATTCAGATGCTTGACCTTTTATGTGTATAACATTTGATGTTAGATGTTTGACATTAGGATATTTTATGCCAAGTCTTAGTACAAACCATTTTAGAGATACAACTATAATTTCAAACCATTTTGGAGATATAGATCCACTTTCGGATCATATTGGAGATACAGCTCCACCCCTTCGACCAAGTTGGACCAAGCTTGAACCATTTGTCATTTAGACATAGTTTTTTAGAGTTTGTACAACTCTAAGCCTTTTTTTTTGGAGCTTTCATCATTTACATGTATATGTCTAGATAAACTTATGGTGGAGTCACTTACAATCTGACTTATGATAGAATGGCCACACAAAATGACTTTTATAACTTTTGTCAAAACCCCAATGATGGTAATATGGTTTGTGAGACAAATTTCTCTCTGCCTCATATTAATCATTCATGGGAACAAAGTCATGAATCAACTTACAATCTAACTGAAGACCTTGATTGGTATGAAGATGATTGTGAAGAAGACTTTGAAGACCCAACTATAGATAATGTTGTTTTGGATACAGATCCATACCCTCATTGCAATAATTAGTACGTGGAACACAATCAAGAACTGGCTTATGATCCAACTCAAGATTGGGATGATCTGGTTTATGAAGAAGACTTGGATGCTTTTACTTGTGAAAGAAATCAAGTTTCATGATGTCCTTTTTCTATCTAATCATCAACTATCCCTAACCCTCCTTTGGATTATACGAGCCATCAAGCTCCATAATATCCAAGGAATACCATTACCATACCAAGACCTCATCCTCTAGTTTGTGTGAGAAATCAAGCTCCAAAACACCCCTTCATCATTCCAAGACCTAATCCTTTGGCTTGTGTGAGAAATAATGCTCCACACCACCCTATCATTACCATCTCAATATTTTATCCTTTAGCTCATGTGAGAAATCATGTTCCCCAAGGTCCTACCATTATCCAACCACAAGTCATTCCTCATCTAGTACCAATCCTAACTAAACCTCAACCAATTCAATCTTTTGAAAACTAATCTATGTTCAAAACTAGTATTTTCCAACTCATTAGAAACCAATGCCAAGAGAAACAACCAATCCGAGATGTTTCTATTGAATCAACCATTTGTGATAAGTTAGTCTGTGATAAATTGCCTATTGATCCTATACCAGTTGTCGAGAAGTCTCACTCTGATGATCCACTCTTTGATGAGTCACTTCTTAATGATTATGACTACCTTTGGTAAAATCATTATCTTGACCATGTGCATATTTTTCAAGAGCCTCTTATTGACAAGCCAGTCTCTAAGGAGTTGTCTCTTGACCTTTTTCCCATCCTAGAGGAGTCTCACTTTGACAAACCAGTCTTTATGGAACCCATCATGTTGTTACAAGTTTTTACTTGTCCAAAACCAAATATTCAACATGACATCATTATAATATAGTACCCATTAGATGAAGAATTAGAGTTAGAGTCAAGTTTTACTCTTAGACTGACATTAGATTTAGCATCAAAATTAGAATCTAAATCAACATCAGTCTCAACATCGTATTCAGAGTCCCTTGATTTAGAATTAGATTCAGACAAAGAATATGTTCATGGTTGTTACAAAATTGGTTACACATGCCTCATAGATCAATTTGAATACATTTGTGATACTTCTATGATTTTTGAGGATGAGTACTTCAGCTTTGACACAAGTTATCCTAATATCTTCTATGAAGATTGTGCAACCTCTCCCCATTTCATTACCATTCCAAAACCCATTACAATCAACCAAAATAACCATATTATTAGCATTCCATCTCCCATAAGTGTTGATTGGGACCGATAGATTCACACTTTGTTGAACTACATCCATGGAGATAGAAGTTGAAGAAGAGCAAGGAGGCCAAGACAACATTCATGTAGCAGAAGAACATTCTCCTAGTGAAACTTTTTTAGAAGTGCTAAAAGACAATCAAAGTCAAAATCCAATATTCATTAGTGAAACCTTCTTGAAGGCACTATGGGACAATCAAGACAGCTTCATTGTTAAAAACCTCATTGAGGCACCAATAGCTGAGCACAAAAGTTCTTCACTACTTGATGAAGATGAAATCAAAGCTCAAATCAAAATAGCTTCCTATCTACAACCTAATTAGATGGTAGTTACTCTTAGGTCCAAACAATAAAAAAATATGGTAGTCCTCTTGAGAGACCAAGTCTTTGGCTTCACCACAACCAAAATTATGTCAAATATAGCATCAGTAACATTACATGTGACTGAAATTCCTAATCTTCATTTATTTCCCCACCATTATACATTCCATTATCATCTACCATTCCTTTTCATAATCAAACTTACCATCCATTATTTGTCCTTTTTTACCATTCATGGTCTCACTTTATTTTGTAGAGGCTATAAAGATATCTGTTAGGATCCTGTAGCTCTAATACCACTTGTTAGGCTCTAGAGCTCAATTGATTAATATTGTATAAGAAACTAAACACGAAATTAAACCAGAAGTAATAAGTAACTAGAAATCAAAAATAGCAAATAATAGGAGATACGAGAAACAATACAATCTATATTCAACTCTTCCAGAAGGGAATACAATGAGAAAATATCACTCTTCCCACACCTCTTGGGTGTACAGTAATTCTGCCTCAAGAGTTCTCTCTCTCAATCAATTACAAACACAATCAACTCAATAACCAAGTTGTTGTTCCCTCCAGTGACAATCAACCCAATGGTTGTTGTTGCCTACTCTTTCAGTAGATCCTCTTGATCTTGCACCTTGCAGATCTAATTGACCTTACTTACTTCAATAGATCTTCTTGATCTTGCACCTTGTAGATCTAATTGACCTTACTTACTTGATTATAATACAGCCTCATGGGTCTCTTAAATAGAACCCCAAGCAAACAATAATTAGAAAAGCAGACTCAAGACTAAAATTAGTCTTTACATGCAAACTAACTGTTTGTCTAAATTTAGAACAGTTTTGGAAACACACAGGTGACCGATGTCAGTTCCTATCTAATCAATGTCGACCGACCATAACCGATGTCAGTTACTATGTAGCTAAAGATAACCGATGTCGGTTACTGTGTAACCCAGAAACCTCCACATTTGCACATTCAATGAAGCTTTTAGCTTCACAACTCAACAATCTCCCACTTGGAGATAAACAGCTTCACCTATACCTGTACAACAACATCCTCTAATCTATTTCTGGCTTGTATCTCCATCTTCAAGTTCAATCTTGAAGACCAAAAAAAGTTGAATGAAGATTCAACTTCTCCTTTGTTACCGGCTTTGTTAACATATCTGTAGTGTTCTTATCCTTACTAGCCACCATGACTGCAACAACCTTCTGCAACTCTTAAATCCAGCTAACCGTCATTCCACCAATAGTGAACACATATCCTGTGGTGCTTCTCCTGCCATCCAAGTCACCTACCATATCCGAATCTACATACCCATGTAGAGAAGTGTTTGACCCTGCATAGCATAAATACCTGCTGCTGGTCCCTCTAAGATATATGAAAATCCACTAAACTAGTTTCCAGTGCTCCTTTTCTGGATTGGCCATAAACTTGCTGACAACTCCCACTACTTGGGTAATATCAGGTCTAGTACATGCCATGTACTCAACCTCATCATGTGATTTAGGACACTGTTCTTTACTCAACTTGAACTGTCCAACCATAGGTGTGCTTATCAGTTTTGCATCCTGCAAATTGAACCTCTCCACTACCTATTCACATAATCCTCTTGAGACAAAATCAACCTGTGATTTTCTCTATCTCTAGAAATACTCATGCCAAGGATTTTTTTTGCTGCTCCTAAATCCTTCATGGCAAATGTGTGAGCTAATTTTACCTTTAGCTCAGTAATTCCCTACATGTGTGACCCTATAACAAGCATATACACTACATATAGTAATAGGATAATGTAGCTACTATTATCCAACCTGGTAAAATAAACACAATGGTCACATTGACATTGACTAAAGCCATGCTCTATCATAAACCTGTCAAACCTCAAATACCATTGTCTTGGAGCTTGCTCAAGACCATATAACCTAGACTTATGTCTCACCTATCCATTCTCTCCTTTCTTTAACTTGTATATCCATTCATTTTTCAGTGCTTTCTTTCCTACTGGCAACTCAACCAAATCCCACGTTAGGTTCTCTTCCAAGGAATCAATTTTCTCATTCATGCCATGCTCCCACTATTTCCTGGATTCTACCTGCATTGCCTCTTCAAAACTTCCTGGTTATCAACCATCAGTGAGAAATATGTAGTATAAAGAAGGGGAATAATGAATTTGAGGCTTACTTAGCCTTTCAGACCTCCTCATGGGCATTTGAGACTCATTGACAGCTTGCTGTCTGCCCAAATTTCATTCTAACAGTCATCTCTCAGTCTGCACCCGACCTATGTTGGTTCCACCTGACTGACCTGACTGACATCAGTTTCCATTTGACTGACGTCAGTTTCCACCTGCCCAACATCACCAACTTTGGTCTCTACCAGACTGACGTCAATTCCTGCATGATCGATGTTAGTCTATGCCTGACTGACGTCAATTTTTGTGTTTTTTTGTGAGTGATGATTTTTACCCACGAGCTCATTTTGGATCATAACCTTGTCCAAATTTCCCTACTCAAATTTATTCAGCCTCTTGAGCTGATCACTATCCATCACCTTATCCTTGAAAACCAAGGCTTTCCATTTCTTAAATGTGTCAAAAACATCATATTTCCACTTTATGCAATAAACCCAAACCTTTCTTGTAGCATCATCAATGAAAGAAACATAACACTGTGATCCTCCAATAGAAGCTCCATGATCTGGTCCCCACATGTCTGCATGAAAAAGTTCCAACTTGTTCTTCTTCTTTGTTGACCCATTTGTGAGAAACCTCACTTTCTCCTATTTCCCAAAAATACAATGCTCATAAAAATCTAGATCTATCAAATCTGAAAGTTTGCCTTTTGACTTAAGAACATGCATTCCCTTCTCACTCATGTGACCAAGCCTATAGTGCCACATCTTTGCATCTACATCTAAAGTAGATAAAACAGAAGAAAAATTAGTAATACAAGTAGATAGATAAAGTGTACCTACTTTCTTACCTCTAGCTAATACAAGTTCACCCTTGGAAACTTTCCAAGATTTTGCTGTGAGAGTTACTGTGCAACCCTCATCACCCAACTTTCCTACAAAAATCAGATTCCTCTTAAGGATGGGTACATGCATGGCATCCTTCAACACCCATGTGTTGCCATTCTACAATTTCAGCTGCACTTTTCCTTTGCCAATAATTTGACAAGGCTCAACATCCCCTAAATAAAAATTTCCAAAGTCTCCATGGACATAATCATGGAAAAATTATCTATTTGGGGTTGCATGGAAAGAATCACCAAAATCTAAAACCCATGATTATACCTGACTATACAAAGAAAATATAAGAGCATCCTATGCAATAATACCTGCAACATCTGCTTCTTTATTACCTTCATGTTGATCTTCTTTCAACCAACAATCTTTCTTTGCATGTCCTTTCTTTCCACAATTCCAGTAGGTTATACCTCCATTTCTGGATTTGGATCTACTACCTATCTTTGACCTTGATTTTCCTTGCTTGCCCTTCTCTCTTTGCTTTCCCCTGCTTTCAACACTTAAAGCATTACCTGATGTTTCCCTTGTGCTTTTCTTGAGAATTTCTTCATTCAAGATTACACTAACAACATCATCAACTTTCAAGATGTTTGAAGCAGATGCAATATTACTAACTGCCATTACCAAGCTATGCCAACTTTTAGGTAAAAAGCATAATATTAATAGAGCCTTAATTTCATCATCAAAAACTATTTTGATTGAAATTAACTGATTTACTAATCCATGGAAATCACTAAGATGACTATATACAGATCCACCTTCCTACATTTGCAAATTAAATAATTGCTTCATAAGAAATACCTTATTCAAAGCTAAGGGTTTTTCATATAAATTTGCCAAAGATTCCATTAACTCTACCGTTGTCTTTGCCTGTGATAAGTTGGAGATCACAGACGATGCCAGGCTCAACCTTATAGATCCAAGAGCCTTTCTATCAAGAACATTCCATTCTTCATCTTGCATATCTGTGGGCTTTCTTAAAACCCCACCCAATGGTAAGTATAGATCTTTATGATACATATAATCTTCTATTTGCATCCTCCATAATTGATAATTCTTACCATTGAATTTCTCCATTCTTAGTTTACTTTCTTCTGCCATTGCTTTACTCCCACTCAATCAGAAACCCCTGAGAGTGAACCTGTAATCAACAAACACTAACCTGCTCTAATGAACCTGGCTCTGATACCAATTGTTAGGATCTTGTAGCTCTGATACCACTTGTTAGGCTCTAGATCTCAATTGATTACTATTGTATAAGCAACTAAACACGAAATTAAACCAGAAGTAATAAGTAACTAGAAATTAGAAACAACAAAGAATAGGAGATACAAGAAACAATACAATCTGTATTCAACTCTTCCAAAAGGAAATACAATGAATAAATCTCACTCTTCCCACACCTCTTGGGTGTACAGTAATTCTCCCTCAAGAGTTCTCTCTCTCAATCAATTACAAACACAATCAACTCAATAATCAAGTTGTTGTTCCCTCCAGTGACAATCAACCCAATGGTTGTTGTTGCCTACACTTTTAGTAGATCTTCTTGATCTTGCACCTTGCAGATCTAATTGACCTTACTTACTTCAATAGATATTCTTGATCTTGCACCTTGTAGATCTAATTGACCTTACCTACTTGATTACAATACAACCCCATGGGTCTCTTAAATAGAACCCCAAGCAAATAATAATTAGAAAAGTGGACTCAAGACTAAAATTAGTCTTTACATGCAAACTAACTGTTCATCTAAATTTAGAACAATTTTGGAAACACATAGGTGACTGATGTCGGTTCCTGTCTGACCGATGCTGGCTAACCATAACCGATGTCAGTTACTATGTAGCTAAAGATAACTGATGTCGATTGGCCTGATCGATGTCGGTTACTGTGTAACCTAGTAACCTCCACATTTGCACATTTAACGAAGCTTTTATCTCCACAAATAAACAATATCTTGTCTCAATACTTGAAGGAATCAGAATCAATGACCAATAAAGATCACAAAAGCATTCTTAGCAACCAAATTTACAAGCCATTTTTGATAGAGCATCTATTTAGATGAGGTGTGGGCTATAAATTAATATGATCAAGTATTTTTTTTGTATCATTTATTTATTAAGACATGAATTTCCATCTCAACAAGAAAAATATAATCATGTGCCATTTACCACACCTAAGCCAAAAACATGTACCATGTCATTGTCATTGTTACATATCCATTTGCCATTGTCGAAGTACTCAAAAATTCACCCCATCACATGGGGGTAATCCTCTTACCATTTTATCCAATCTATCAAAAACCATCATTATCCTTATCAAGACCATACCATCTTATCATTCTATCCCTATTTAGACCAAAGCCTATTTTTAGTCATCCTACCTAATCCTATTTTGATCTTAGTTCATTTGGTTCTTCCCACACCTTTTGTGGGGGGATTCCAATCAAGTTTCAACAATAAATCTAATCGATGTTTATAATGACAATCTATGAAAGTAGTTTGATAGTTTATTTGACAAGATATCTTTCATCCTATATCCACATTTGTTTATGTGAGCTTGATTATAACCACCTATGGGCAAATCAGTGTTTCACCAGTCTTGATACTAATTATAACTATATATGGGCAAATTAGTATCATTGACCTATGTCATTGTATCTTAGTTATAACCACCTATGGTTAAATTATGGGAAACACTTTGCTTATCATATATTGCCGCATCACCTTGCCATTACTGTTTTCATTTGACTAGCCATTTGCTAAATTTGAGAACTTGTTAAGACCTAGTTGGTTTTTCCTCACCTTTTATGTGGATGGAATTAATGTGACTTGAGGTCATTTTAGGTCTATGTGGGTCATGCTAAATTCATGTTGAGGTTACCTCAGTCCCCCTCTCCATATGCTCTCATCATTTTAGGAGCAACCTAAGCCAAACACTGTCACTATTTTGAGAGCAGGCATCTTGTCATTCTATAATGAGTTAAGATACCCTCAAAATTCCAAAAAACATTCATAACATTTCAAAAATCCAAAAATATTTGTCCTATCTAAGCCTATTTAGTTATCCTTGATCCACCTTACTAGGGCATTGTCACTATTATGATGCTTTATTTTGATTTTATTTTTAGGCTTTATGTTTGTTTGTTTGTTTGTTTGTTTTTTGTTTGTGTGTTTATTTGCTTACCTGTTTGTTTACTTTCAGCAATGTTTCCTCGACTTAGTCTATATGTGTTCATTGGGTGATTCCTTGTGCACATTATTCTTGAGTCCATCCATATTCATCCATTAACATTGTCATCATGGTTTTTATCATTGGTGCATTATTTTTTGAGTGTTTATTAGATCGAGAGTTAGTCCTTATGCATATTTTGGCCATGTATTCATGATGTTCTATCATAAATCCTACCATCACATGCTACAACAAAAATTAGCTTAAAAAAGGTCTATAATCAATGGAGCTGTAGAAGTTTCTCCTTGGTACCTTGGCAAATCCCCCCACCCACCTTGATCAATATAACTAATTTGACCATTCTAGTTGTATCATTGTTAATCAGGATGAGCATCTCCTCATTAGTAGGTACGACTAAATCATTCACAACTGATCAATCTTATTCTTCTATTCATCTCTTTCATCACTTTGCACCCGCTCATCTTTAATCTGTATTATAGGTTATATCCTTGAGTTATGCTTGCTAATCATCCCTAACTAGGGCACCATCAATTTTAGCCAATCCAAGTCATCTTCATGATTATAACTTCATGTGGACAAATCATTATTTTAACTTTTATTCATTATTATAACCACCTTTTGGCAAATCAATGTCCTATTTATATCAATACATGCAAGCATTTTCTTATTTTGATTAATTTCAACCATGGATTAATTCCACCTTTCTTTTTGTTTCTTTTTGAGGGACCATCCATCAACAAATGTAACAGCCACTCCCTCAAAGGGGCATCATCATAGGCTTCCCAAACACCTTTTAGAGCTTTGTTCTTCAACCATCATCTTCTTTTTGGCATACAGGGCCTTTTCATTATTTGAGAATACGTTACTGTGCTTATATCTTTCAATGCCTTCCCAAATAGGGGCAAACTATAGATACTTAAAACTAGCCTCCAATAACCCCCAATTAGGCTTTTCGCTAGTTTCTACCCAAAATGCATAATTTGGCCTAAGAACACTAAAACATGTTAAATGATGTGAAACTAACATATTCAAGTGCTGATTTTGACTAGGGCATCACTAAATGGGGTAATGTAATTTATGGGCCAGCTAACTTTGATTAATTCATTTTGAGTCAACATATTAATTTTGTACCTGGGTGCTCTGGATTGTTCTTCCCTATCAAATCTTTTGCACAAGACTTGTGCCTTTGTTATTTGTTGTTGGAAACATCCTAAGTGAGAATACACATCTAATGCATCTGACAACACCTTCTAATTCCAATCCAGTCAAATTTAGGACCAATAACAAGGCATTTTAATCAGTTTGAGTAATTTGTGCATAAAGTGCTTAGTTATGTTTAAGAGAAAATTAACCCAAATCAAATCCTAATTAAGAATTCCATGGAAACTTGTTTAAAACTTATTTTTGAAAATGAATATTGAATATCTACATCATCAAGTGACCTCATTTATTGGGAAGACATCCCTAGGCCATAAATTCCACAAATACCAAGATTCATGCCCTCCATGCCTCATCAATGCCTTCCATGATTCCATTCATGCCTCTTAATTTCCCCTTCTTCCAATGTCATGATGAGGATAATTACAAACTTAATTCCAAAAATTGATTTAATCCTTAACTACACATCTCAATCTTGAGATGGATGGTTGAGGTTGATTATGAACAAATCCAAAAATCTATAAATAAGAGGCCTCACAACATCATTTCTAAGCTTAATTTTTGTAAATTTATAATACAAGATTGGTTCCAAAAGCTTCATTCAACTAGTGTTACCATTCCAAATTGATTCCAAGCCAAGCCAAGCCACAAGCCAAAGGTGCTTAAGGAGAGATGGAGGTAGGAAAAATTCCATTGCTAAGGACTTCATGAGCACAAGCTAAGTAAGCCACTACTATAAAGGCATTTGGAGAATTCAAGGAAGGTGAAGGAACTCTTGTATTTGATCCCTTGATTTTTAGTTGTGCTTGTCATTTTTTTTGGTTAACTAAGCTCTCCCTAGTGTCTAGGTCTAGAGATGTTATGCTATTAGTGTGTTTATTTCATTTTGTTATCATTTTAGAACTAACACCATACTAACCGTCCTCTCTTGAGTCAAATTTATAGATAAAAAATAATAGCCATGCAATGAATGTCTAATTCTTGTAGAGGTAGAATGAGAGCTCCAAAAACAAGAAAATTCTATAAAGGAAATGCTTGCATTAGCCACTTTAAGAAAAAAGAAAGTATATATAGGGTGAGATTACGTCACCAAAAAGGTAAAACCCCAGCTCATAATTAGAACCCACTTAAAGGTAAATGACCCCTAATGACTTAATTAACTAACCTAGGTAAGCTAAAAAGTCATGTAGGTAAAACCACTAGGTGGGAAAAAGCCTACACTGACATATGTCTCCTGACCTACTATTTCATATTGAATTTACTACTAATCTTAATGAAGTTTGGACCATATTGGAAAGACTCTTTGGGAAGCAAGACATAATGAGAGGTCATGGGTTAGAGAATGAATTCATCAATTTGAGCCTAGATAATTTTAATACGATACAAAACCTCTTCAAAAAATTTAAATCACTTAGGTTATAATTGAAACTGTGCAACATTGATAAAAATGATGATCAACTGATTCTTTTCATCTTTTCTAAATTGAGATCTGACTATTTTGTCTTCATTTCTACCTTCCATGCCACCAAGCATGCCATTGGAGATACATGGACCATGTCATCCTTGAATGTCTTTTTTGATGACTTAACATGGGAGAATGACAAGATCATTCAAATGGGTACACTTAAGTCATCTAAATTGTATGCCTTAATTATGAGTCATGACAAAAAGAAGTCTTCTAAAAATGAGGATAAGAAGTAGAATCATAAGGACCCAAAGTAAAGAAAGGGTCAAAAATATGATGCTAAGTCAAAAGCATCAAAAGATTCCTCCTCTTCAGACATGAAACCCAAGAAAGATCAAATCACATGTGGCTAATATAATAAATCTAGGCATGTGAGTCTAAATGCATAAATAAGGAGATTGACCAACTAACTATGATTCTCGAGTAGCACAATATTAATGTCCCTAGTTATTATAATTAGAGTTCATCAACATAGGAGTCTTTCAAGGCCAAATATAATAAGAATGGAAAAGATAAGGGAGAATCACTTATTATTATTCCATCTAAACCTTTCACATGGGTAATTTATTATGGTGTATCACACCACATGGATTCATCATAGGACATGTTCTCATCCTTAGAGCCTTGTATTATGCCTTTCATCTTGTTGGGTTATGATACTTTCATAGATGTTAGTGGGAGAGGATCTGTTGAAGTGAATGGTGGGACATTTCATGATGTTCTATTTGTTCCTTATTTATCCACCAATCTCCTATTTGTTTATTAGATCACTCACATCAGTTTAGGAAATAAATTTAAATTCACACCCAATTTATTGGTTATTAGGGAATCATACGGTGAGTCCATCACGACATTTGGGAAAGTAGATCACCAATCTAGATTGTATGCTTTCTTACATTTTGATCCTGATCAACCTTCTACTGCACTACTCACTCATTCAGATGGGGTGAGTAAATTATGGCATGATTAATTTGATCATCTCAACTATCTCTACCTAGAGTAACTCAGTCTTCAAGACATGGTTTTAGGTTTGCCATGAGTCAAGTTTTTAGATGCAATTTTATAGGATTGCATACTTGGTAAACATCTTGAGGAGAAGTGTGACAAGGGTAAATCATGGAGAGATGAATAGATATTGGAGCTTGTCTACAATGATATTATTGGTGTATTTCTTAAACCTTCATTCAATAGGACAAAGTACATACTTACTTTCATCAATGAATTTTCAAGGTATACTTGAGTGTATTTTATTAAGGAAAAATTAGAGATCTTTGATCATTTTTAGGACTTTAAGGCACTTGTATAAAAATAGTAAGGTAAAGCCATAAATATTTTACACACTGATAATGGTGATGAGTATGTTAGTAACCATTTTGAGAAATTTTTTACATCATATGGGATTGAACTAAAATAAATAGTTCCATATAGTCATCATCATAATGGTGTTGTAGAGCACAAGAATGAGCCCTTTAAGGAAATGGCCAACTGCATGCTACACTCTAAGTCTTTATCACCTCAGTATTGTGTTAAGGCCATCAATTGTGCTTGTTATTTATAATACTAAGTTCATCATAAAACATTGAAGGGAACCACTCCTTTTGAATATTAGAGAGGTAAAAAAACCATAGTGAAGAACTTATGAGTGTTTAGATCTCCTATTATGGCCCATATTTCAAACAAGAAATGAAAGGAAATAGAACCTCTGAATCAGTCTTTCATCTTCATTCGATATCCGAAGGGTGTTAATGGATATAGGCTACTCCATCCCACCACCATTGAGTTGTTCATTGAGAGGAGTTTTCATTTTTTAGAAGGTATTTTAGAATCCACACTTGACACCTTTCCCCTTCCTTAAATGCAGTGAGATTTAATGATAGTCTTGATGATTCAGATTTACCTGAGCAACTTCTTAATGATATTGATTCTTCTTGTTATGATGATGAGAGTAGTGATGAGGATTTACCTCCTCCTTATCCCAAAATCTCTTTAGAGGATGAGTAATCTCCTCTTAACTCTTTGAGAATTGGTCTTATTTAGGCTATATAGACAATACAAAGTATTGGCCAATGGATTAGAGATCCATCAAATAATAGGTAAACCTATTCACAATTATATAATTCCATACATGAATTCATTACATCTAATTTTGATCCTCAATCATTTCATGAGGATTCAGGCACTCTTGAGTGGGATACTACTATGGAATAAGAGTGTACTTCCTCATAGTGGAACAACACTTGGTATTTAGTCCATCTTCCTAAGGGAAGAAAACTTATTTAATTTAGGTGGATCTACCATACAAAATTTGCAACAGATGGGTCTGTAGATAATTTCAAAGCATGTTTGGTAGCAAAGGGTTTTTCTTAGGTACCTAGTATTAACTATACCAATACATTCACCCCAGTTGCTAAAATAAACTCAATCCAACTCACTCTCACCATTATTGCAACACATCGATGGGATATTCATCAGATAGATCTAAAGAGTGAATTTCTTCATAGTGACCTCAAATAAGAAATATACATGGATCAACCACAATCATTTATGAAAGATCCCTCCTCATTTTGTAAACTTTAAAAATCTACCTATATCCTCAAACAAGCTCCTTGATCTTGGTATGCCATGATGTACTCCTTTCTTCTTTTGATTGGGTTCACCAGATGCCATTCTAATTCTAATATTTACATTTTATGATAGGATGATTCACTATTGATTTTAGTTCTCTACATGATGACATATTGATCATAGAGATTTCTTCATCTACCATCACAATAGTGAAAACTACTTTTTCTGATAGGTTCTTAATGACTTACTTGGGCTTGTTGCATTACTTATTTGGGATTGAAATTTCTTGGTCTAACTTTGGGGTCACTATTACACAATCTAAGTATGTTCTTGATTTACTTGCATGCTTTAACATGGCTAACTATAATCCAATTTTGACCCTTTTTCTATCTAGTGTGAAGCTTGAGTTTGATTATCCATCTCCTTTGGTTAATGATACCTCATATCGATAAATTATTAGTAGTCTCATCTACCTTACACACACTAGACCTAATATTTCATATGCAGTGGACAGGGTCTCAATATTTATGTAAGAACCACATGAGCTACAATGAAAAGTAGTTAAGTAGATTATCCTCTACATTTAGGGTACTCATAGTTTTAGGATTAAATATAGAGAAGGCATCAACATATACTTAATTGGTTATACATTTTCAAATTGGGTTGGTGATATTCAGATTCATAACTCTACTTCAAGATAAAATTTCTCCCTCACATCAGGTCTGATTAGTAGTCAAGCAAGAAGCACAATGCTATTGGTTTATCTTTTACATAGGTAGAATACATATGAGGTATTAATGTTTCCAATGAGGCTATTTAGCCTTAGGGGATTATCACTAAGTTTGGCATCCATTTTCAATGACCAACAATCATATTCTAAGATAACTTAATCATAATCTAGAGATGTAGGATTTTTTTCCTCCTTCAATGGACTAAGCATATCAATATTAATATGCATTTCATTTGGGAGCTCATCTATGAATAATTCATTGATTTATTCTATATATAGACAGTGGATCAAGTTGTTGATATATTCACCAAACCCTTCATTAAGAGTAAGTATGTTCATTTATGGGATCTTCTTAGGGTTTGGGTAGCTATATCATCTTCCTCCTCTAGGGGATCATATCTATTTACTTAGGTAATTGATCAAGCCTTTGTGTCAGGACCCATTTATTCTACCCACCTAAGCTATAGCTAATGGGGAGTGTTGGTGTAGGGTTTTCCCACTTGTGGTTTTACCTACATGATCTTTAGTTAACTTACTTAGGTTAATAAAGGTCATTAGGGGAAAATACACTTAATGTATTTTCTAGTTTTGAGTTGACTTAATTACCTTTATGGGTGACCTAAATCCTCTACATATAATGTACCTTCCTTTGATTTTTAGCAAATGCTAATGAATGAATGTTAATGCAACTTTTTTTGTGAAGACAAGTTTTTTCCTCTTGTGAGTTATTCTTTAGATTTCACTACTCCATATAGATTCATCCTCATGCATTTGACTCTTTCTAATAGATCCTCGATTGTGGCCAAATATGAAAATTGGGAGTTAGAAACTAGGGATATATAGGTATTCATCCAACCATTTTAGGTCTTCAACCTACAACATATCTTTCAAATTTCCACTTGAGCCAAAAAGGGAGATTGAATCTTTGACAGGTACACCCCAAGGTAAGCATTTATATCTCTATAATATTTTATTTACTTAGTATATAAAATGTTGCTCACTTTTTTTAGATTTATGTGTGTATCCTTTCTTAGGATCTTCCTTATATCGAATAAGCTAGTATAGATATAGGATTTATTGAGCTTTTTATTTACTGCCTTAGGTTTCATATACCCCTATTTGGTTAACCATTGCACCTTACCTTATTTATAATTACTTACCCATGATTTACTTTAATGATACACCTTTATAATCATTTACTTTACTTTCATATTTAAAATCATAGTTACAATTACAATCAATATCTTTGTTTAGGTCTAGCAAGATATATATCTCTATGTCATAGACTTATGATTTGAAACCCTTTCCTCTTGACATTTGAGTTGTAGGTTACTCTTTGCTAGATCTATGTATATCTTATGTCTTTACCTACTCATCTCAGTATATGAAGTCTCTATTTGATTGACCTTATTTTATTTTTAGTCTATTAAGAGAAATATGATAGTTACAGGTCATTCTATATTGTGCATACAATAGGTCTATACCTATTTTTTACTTAAAAATGAAACATTGGGTACTTTTCTCATGCCACCAACATGAGAAATGCATAAACCAACCCATAATAATGATTTCAATTTGAAATTTGACTGTTTCTTGGTATTGGATAGAATAATCATTCTCAAATAGAATCATTAAATGGTATTTTTTAGTCTAACATTACTTTCTAGGAGATAAGAGCACTAATCTAATGATCTAAAGATGTTTGAATAAGATAAACAACTAGTTTGACATAAATTATGGAATTACATTAGGTGAATAAAAACTTGGGAATGTTAAAACCCATAGTAGGCATGTGTATGTGAGAGAATGGTCGATGAATCATGTTACTATGAACAAGTCATGTAGGGTGAAGGTAAGTCAAAACTATCATTTTCAAGTACCAATTACTAGATTTTAGTGTCAATAATATATAAAATAGAATGTATAAGTTATTTGGGATAGGAAACCTTTTGAGGGGTTGTAAATACATATTTGATATACTTTGAATTAGGGATCTATGTAGTTCTTATGTATTTGAGTGAATCCCAACCCATAATATAAATGAATTTACCTCCTCTCCCTAGATGATGCAAAAGCATCACTACAATTTATCAATTTTGGTCTATTTCCATTATCTTAAGTCTTTAGAGGGTCATTATAGTCATTTTAGGTTTGAAGGAGTCATTCTTAGGTGCTAGATCCTTGTCAAATTTGAATTTGACTCACTTAGTCATTTTCCTGCCCAAATGATCATTTCAAACATTTAAAAATATTTGTATTATTACTCAATTTTTTTGATGTTTTTGAAATTTTAAACTTTTGTGACCTTGTGTGATATGGGTATTTAAGAAGGTTTAGTACTTGTTAGAGTGAATTTTATGCTAAAGTCCTATTAATCCTAAACATAGTAATAATATGTCTTTCCTTCCTTTGTTGGAGGAATCAAAAGGTAGTTATGGTAATTTTAGGAGTCTTTTTAGATAGATAGATGTTTTGGTTAGTGAGTCATTAAGGATAGAGAGAAGAAAGGGTGGTAGGGGAATTTATTGGAGAAGGGAAGAAATCAATAAAAGAAAAAACTCTATCTTCATGCTCAGTCCTAAGCATACTTGTGAAAGAATATGAATGTAAATGAAACAATAACTCTTTTTTGAAATATTATTTCCAATATCATAAAATTATGAAGAAGACCATTATCTAAAGGTTTTGAAGATGTATAGAAGTTAAAAAAAAAAGGATCAGCAATAGGTTTCTCTATTTGATCACTAATTGACACACCCTGTGTCTTCTAAATTTTGTGTTCTGTGTTCAAGAATGAGAGTGAGTAAGCATGTGTGCTAGTAAAGATTCTATGGGAAGTGGTTGAAGCACATCTAAATTAATAAGTATAGATTTAAATGGTCTTAAAATTCTTGACATGTCTCTATATTTGTTCCCATTCTAGTTTATTAGAAACCACTTCAAATCCTATAGATGACTGTACACAATCACATAGTTTAACACAAAGTGTTATAAAAATGCATAATAGAGGTGCCATGGATGTTAAGTATTGATTGGAAAAGGTGGGTAAACCCTGTGCAGAGGTTATGCAACTATTAGGATGTATTAAAACCTATTTTGAAATTTATAAGAACAAAAATATCCTTAGGTTTGTAGATCTCGTGTAAACCCTATTCTACGGTTTCAAAACTCAAATTGGTGTTGTGAGTGCTTTAATTAGTTAAATTTGCTAATTTTTGGTTATTAGTTGGATAAAAATGTGATTTAATAAATTTTAGACATTTTAAGTCTGTATGGACCTTTGTTATGGGATTAAAGCAACTATGTATTCCTAGGAGGAGTGGATACTTAATTAGGCCTAACAGAGCCTTAAAAGGGATTTTAAAAGTGACTTTTGAAAGGATTTAAGCCAAAAAATTTCATGAAAAATCAAGGATGTGATAGAGGGTTTTTGTAAAAGTGTTTAGTATTCCAATAACATATTTTACTTGTCCATACAAGAGGAAACTATCTAAAAAAGGCTACTAGATAGCTTGTCTAAGGGAAGGAGTAGTATTTGTGGTAAAGAGTTATCTTGAGGGGTTTTTTAGACTAGTTAGGTGTTCTAATAGGACTTGTTTAATCAAGGAGACAATCCTCATAACATTCATATCACCAATAAACTCAAAAATCATGTGTTGAGATATATAGCCTATGTACCAAATATGTGAACCAAGATTGTAGTAAGAGGATTGGGAAAGATTGAGGTAAGTGGACATTAAAAGGATAGAGACATTAAGGAGAGGATAAGAAAATATACAAGTAACTAAAAAGTTTTTTTAAGATATAAAATAGGTTTGGACACTCAATTAGGGGATAGAAGAGCCTAGTAGAGGTAAATTTGCTAAGAGACCAATAAGAGATAGAGTTTGAAGTAAGAAGTAAGTAGTTAGAGCCAAAAAGTAAAGACAAGATCAGAGCTAGGTATGTTTGTAGAGGTACAATGTAAGATATTATGTTTGAATCCATAATAGACAAATTAATTGAAGACCTCTGCATCATTTGGTATTAGATCGAGAATTTTTTATGGAAGAGGTATGTTTTGTGTTTTAAAAATGTTAGTTACATTTGCATGAAAATTTTGTTGAGTAGGTGTTGAAGGTTGTTTGGAATGTTGATTCAGATGTTGTTGTGAGATTGATAATGCAAGTTTTAGGTATATGATAGAGAGGCAAAAAAGTAAGTGTTGTATGGTTGAAGCCCTTAATCCAAGAGGCTTAGAAAGAGAGAAAGGAGAGCTAGTGAAATCTCCAATAAATAAGGTAAAGAAGAGTTCAAGATAGAAATAGGAGTCCCATGTGAGGACAAGAAAGGAAAATACTCTAAGTGAGTGAGAGTCAAGTAAGAGAGACCCAGGTGAGATCAAAGGAGGCAAGTAGGTAAGATTATCAATAAGAAGAGATAGGTCAAGAGATACCTATAGAGAGAGTTGAAAGAGAGTGTGAAGAGAGAAAGAGAAAGATGAAAGGCTTTAAGAATGAGGATTACAATAAGAAGATGGGCAAAGATAATTACATGAAGAAAAGATAACTAGAGAGAGAAGGATTTTATTGAGATGAAGATGGTTTTGTCAAGGTTAGAGAAAGTCTTAGAAGAGATAAGACCAATATTCCTTATACACATAAAGAAGAAAGTGACATGGCCTCTCAAATAGATAATAGACAAGAGATGAAGATAAAATATGAAGTTGTTAGCAAGGCATTATAAAAGAGGAATCAAAGGGGAAAGCAAGCCTCACATGATTATAAATAATGATTTCTTAGAATGTGTGTATACAGGTAAAGAGTTGAATGCTTATGACGTAGAAGATGCCAAAGAAGACAAGGAATGGATGACAAGAAAAAAATATGAACAACATGATAAGGTTAAGTAACAAGATGATTAGATAGTTGAATATGGTGATACAATCCTATGCAACCTTAAAGAATGTGAAAAACTTGATGAAGAAGGAGAGATTGAGTATGTAGCATAATCATGCTTCATGATAAACATGAAAGAAGTAGGGTTGAGTCAAGAAAGCTTTGAAGAGAACATATAATCATAAGGTAATAATTTCAATGTTGTTTTTGATGAGTATGCTAATAAGAAAATTGATGAAGATGAATTATATGAGAAAACATTAAATTTAATGGAAATGATAATGTAAGGATAAGAAGAAATTGAGGAACCCAAATAAGTGTTTGGCATACTAGAAGAAACTTATGAGGTGGCAACATGAGAGTATGAAGAAGAATCACATGTTGAAGTGCTTGTAAAGTTTGACTTGTAGTAGATATGGGTGTCTTACTTGGCACCAATTGAAAAAAAAAAATATATATATATATATATATATATATGGGTGAATATACTATAGAGGAGAATCATATGTGGTATAAAATATTTCAATAATCATAATATTTGAGTCTAATATGAGATAAGGAATCTATCATAGTAGTTGAGTTTGCATTAATGACAATCCTGAGCCAAGATGAAGATGAGTTGGCAACCAAAGAGAAAAAAAATTGAAGAGAAACAATGTGAACTCCAAGAGATCAAGCAAGTAGTTATTTTTTTTTAACTTGTTTACTTCATATGTAGGTCTTTGGAGGAAGAAGAATAAGAAAAATTTGCCCATGATCAGTTTGGAGATCCATGGAAAGAGAGAGATCATCAAAGGAGGAGCCATAATAAATTTTACCAAGATACAAGAAGGTATGCATGATTCAAATAGGCATTGGGATCTAGGATGACATACAATTGAAAGACAAATTTTGTGAAGAACATTAGTGTCAATTCAGTTATAACTTTTAGAGGAAAGTTTCTTTTTGCTCCTCAATAGTATGATGTAGGAGCATCACTACAATTTATCAATCTTGGTCTATTTCCATTGTCTTGAGTCTTTAGAGGGTCATTATAGTCATTTGAGGTTTTTAGGAGTCATTCTTAGGTGCTATATCCTTGTCAAATTTGAATTTGACTCACTTATTCATTTTCCTGCCTAAATGATCATTTCAAATATTTGAAAATCTTTGTATTATTACTCAAGTTTCTTGATGTTTTTTAAAGTTTAAATTGTTGTGACCTTGTGATATGGGTATTTAAGAAGGTTTAGTACTTATTAGAGTGAATATTATTTTAAATTCCTAACTAATCTTAAACATACTAATGGTATGTCTTTCCTTGCTACATTGGAGGAATCAAAAGGTAGTTAGGGAAGTTGTAGGAGTCTTTTTGGATAGATAGATGTTTTGTTTAGCAAGTCATTAAATATAGAGAGAATAAAAGGTGTCAGGGGACTTGATTGGAGAAGGGAAGAAATAAAGAAAATAAAAACCTCTATCTTCATGCTCAGTCTTGAGCATACTTGCAAAAGAATATGAATATAAATGAAGTAATAACTCTGTTTTGAAATATTGTTGACAATATCATAAAAGTATGAAGAATACCATTATATGAAGGTTTTAAATATGTATATAATTAAAATCCAAAAGGATTAGTAAGAATTTTCTCTATTTGATCACTAATTTCTACACCCTGTGTCTTCTAAATTATATGTTATGTGTTCAAGAATGAGAGTGAGTAAGCATGTATACTAGTAAAGATTCTGTGGGAAGTGGTTGAATCACATTGAAATTATTAAGTATATATTTCAATGATCTTGAAATTATTGACATGTCTCTATATTTGTTCCGATTCTAGTTTATTAAAAACAACTTCAAATCCTATAGATGACTTTCACAATCACATGATTTAACACAGAGTGTTATAAACATGCATAACAAAGGTGTCATGGATGCTAAGTACTGATTCGAAAAGGTGGGTAAAGATTTTATATATTTTATCCAACCTTTAGGATGTATTTAAAACTATTTTAAAATGTAGAAGAACAAAAATCTCCTCAGATCTATAGAGCCTGTGTAAACCTTGTTCTAGGGTTTTGAAACTCAAATTGGTGTTTTGAGTGATTTAACTAGTCAAATGTGCTATTTTTTTTTATTAGTTGGAGAACAATTTGATTTAAGATACTTTATGGGTTTTAAGTCTATATGGACATTTGACTATAGGATAGAAGTGACTATTTATGCCTAGGAGTGGAGACCTAATTAGGCCTAACAGAGCCTTAAAAGGGATTATAAAATTGATTTTTGAATGGAGTTAAGATAAAAAAAATTCATTAAAAAGGAATGATATGATAGAGGGTGTGTGAAAAAGTGTTTAGTTTTCAAAGAACATATTTTAATTATCTGTACAATATGAAACTATCTAAAAAAGGCTACTAGATACATTGTCTAAGGGAAAGAGTAGTATTTGTGGTAAAGAATTGTCTTCAGGAGTATTTTAGACTAGTTATGTGTTCTAGTAGGAATTTTTAAAGCAAGGAGATAAAACTCATAACCTTAATATCACTAATAAACTCAAAATCATGTGTTGAGCTATATAACATATGTACCGAATATGAGAACCAAGATTGTAGTAAGAAGATTGGGAAAGATTGAGGTAAGTGGGCATTCAAAGAAGGATAGGGACATTAAAGAGAGGAGAGGAAAATATAAAAATAACTAAAAAGTGTTTTCAAGATAGAAATGAGGTTTGGATAATAAATTAGGGGATATAAGATCCTAGTAGAGGCAAATTTATTAAGAGACCAATGAGAGACAGAGTTTGAAGTTAGAAGTTAGAGCTAAGAAGCAAAGACAAGATCATAGATAGGTATGTTTATAGACGTATAGTGTATGAGATTATGTTTACATCCATAATAGAAAAAATAATTGAAGACCTCTGCATCACTAGATAATTAAATACAACTCTATGCTTCACTAGAAGATTATTTTGGCACAAGATGTAATGTCACACATTTTTGTTTTAAATCATATTCAAAGTGTAGTTTCCTTGGATAAATGTTTAGAATATTTGTTTAATGTGTAGCTCAATTTTGAAAGAAGGAAACATTATTTGCTTGATTGATACTTGATTATAAATGACATAGTAAATATTTGTATATATTATATATATGGTTCCTTAGGACACTTCACAAATGGGTCGGTGGTAGGAAATAGTGATAGGTGGTAGACCAAGGAAGAAAGGAACAATAAAATTATGAGGTTTAGAATCATTAGAGGGTTTAATATAACCCAAATGAAAAAAAGGATCATAAAAAATATCAATATAAATAGAGGATGAGTATATTGGATTTTGGGGATATCAACTCACAAATTTGAGGTTTATCTAAATAAATCAAGATCAATGAGATTCTTATGAGAGTTATGTTAAAGTATAATAGTATGTCCCACACTTTGGTACAAAGGGGACACCCAAAAATGAAAATGTGAACATTTTTCAATTTGTATAGACAATAGTAGCTAAACTGTATACATTGAAAATTTCTCAATTTATATAGGCAATAACAGCTAAACTATATAAAATGTGAAAATTATTTAAACTAATGAAATGTTACATTTTTATTGTATATTGAATTTATGTTTTTTAACTAAAAAATACAAATTATAATTTGTCTTTTAAATACACATTGTGTATGTTTCATGTATATAAAATTTGTATTGAGTGGTTGATCTCCCCTTGACATAACATTTTCCAATCATAAAATTTATTTTGAGATTTCTTAGAAATATGTCCTTGAAACATGGATGTAGAGTAAAATAGGTTTTTTTAATAATTTTTTTTTAAATTTTAATTGATTAGGTGAATAAATATTGACACCTGGGATCTCCCCTTGCAATATTTATTTGTATATATGTTCAAATGGACTATTGTTTTCTCCTTTGGAATAAGGACATTCAAATCGAGGTTAATGTATTTTTTCAAAAAAATGGACATGTTCTCATTATTTTCCTACTACCCTAGAAATATAGTACTTAATTTAATAAATAACAATAGTTGATCAAATAAATAAAAAATATTAAAATTAAAAATATATATTTTTTTAAAAAACTCATTAGTATATTTGTTTACACATGGAGTCATGTATTTTTATTTTAATATTTAACCCTTAATCATGACCTTCAAAGTGAAATCTTTAAGCCAATAGGAGATTTCCACTTGAATTCCTAAGGATTTGATCCAACATAAGGGGTTTCAAACAAAAGGGTTTGGAGAAAAAAGATTTTGTTCGAACCCCTTTTTTTTGAAACCCCCCAAATGGTTGTAAAAAATGTTATTGTTTACATTTCCTCCTTTTATTATTGTTTGTATTTTAGATAAAACCCTTTTGTTTGAATCCATTTTGTTTGAAACCTTGTAAAAATGTATATGTGGCATTTCTAACAAAACCCTTATGTTCAACATATTTTTGAACAAAAGGGTTTTTTTTTAAACCATTCTTATTTTTGTGCACATGATCGAGATGGATGCATTATGGGACACACTTCTATGATTTAGGATAGTTGAAGGTGTTTGGAAATAAATAATATACATAAATGGGCCAAGTATGAAATGCATGATAAAGACACCAGGGAAAAGGGTCTTCTACTAGAATTAGGTGTATGCATAATGCATGTGTGTGTCAATATAAAATAAAAATTAAGTATGTATTTTCACTTACCTCAGGGAAGGAAGGATGAAGCATATGTATTCTTGGGATAGACTTCACTCATGTCCATATGAATCTGGTGTATTTGAATTGTACCTAGAAATAATCATGAATGCATGCAAGTAGTTAATGTCTCAATAAGTTGATTCAAATATTGTAAATTGAAAAAAAAAATTGGGAATATGAGCATAAGAATAAATACATCTAGAGGTATGCAAATCATGTTTTCACTCCTAGGAATCTCTTGGGCACTCAAACTAAAATTTGGATTTTGGCACTAAAACATTTATAGGACACTCTAAACCTAAATGATTTTAGAGAAATGCCTATGAATTTAAATATGCTTCTTGATCATAAAATCATATATTTGAAACTTTTTGGTACTTCTACGTATCATCTATCATCTAAAAAAATACATATAAATATTTGGACATGTGCCCATTTCTAGGAAAAGGATTAGTACTTAACCCTACAATTACTCATCTCTAAATAAAGAGTCATCACATCATGTGTCATTATGTAATATAGTCGAATCCATTATAATTTTGAATGTATAATTATACACACATGTTTGTAGATATAAAAATAATACCATCGTGTAAATATCATTAAAAATATGAAACTTCATGTGAGGATGAGATAGTAAAGGGCAATAAAAATGTCCCAATGTAGCCTAGTGAAGGAAAAAAAATATATGCCTTTATGTGCTAGGATATGTAAGTACCCAACAAATATAGATAACCCCCATGTGAATAGATGTAAGTAACATTTTGTAGTGTTATGATATATATGCAATGTAAGATAAATAGGCACATGGGTTTGATAATCCACATATGTACAAAATTTAGATGATAATCTCTAGGAGAGGGTATGGATATGATCCTCCCAATAATAATATAAGATATGGACATTGGATATGCCCTAATGTAGTAATTTGTCTCTACATGGGATATATATACCAACAAAGCACACACATAATATTAATAGTATGCCCCAATAGATGCATGGTAAGGACCATGGAAATATAGTCAAAAAATTATAGTATAATGCAATTATTATCATGTGTGATATGAATCATGGAACCACACATTATATCACATAGGATAGCTAGGAAATCACACACATTCAATCAAACACATATAGAATAGGAAACTATTGAGTATGAAATATGATGCAAAATAGATAAATGACATGACATGGTAAATACAAGATCCTTTGTTGATCTAGGCAGATCCATGTACTATTCCATTTTAAGTATTCAAATTTTGGTCGAACCGCACATCAAATAATTCATCAAGAGATTTTTGGTGCTTCTTTTGGAATGCAAAATAGAGTCTAGATGCTCGAGATATAGCTTTCTGAAGTATTCTTGTGATAGGGAATAACAGGTGTCAAAAAGTGACATGGTATTGTTCAAACATGCCAAGTGGTCCAATAACCATTTGACACGTGGCAATATGAATTTGTGCAAAAAATTAGTTTTGTGTTTGGTTTGTTGATAGCCTTCAGTCTTCGATAGGTGGTCATATGAGGATTCATGGGCCCTGCTATTTTCTCACTGAGGGCCCTCAGTGAGGGTCAACACACTCTTGTGGAGGGGTGCCTTGGCCTCCTATTCTTCATGTGTTATTATATTAAACATTGTATTTAAGTTAAAAATCCTATTCAAACCCCACCAATGTGGGATAATGGTTTTACATTTTGTAATAAGACTTTTCAAACCACCACGTGGCAAGCCAACAAACCAAATCTACCACGCCATCCACCTTGCCACGTAAGGACTGTGTCCTAACCAAGAAATCTCTAACGGTGGCATAAGTTAGGAATTTTTCTAAGACTTTCACCTAAGTCTCCTTTAAAAGGGACGTCAACATCTTGCAAGGAGGCCGCCAACCTTTAAAAGGCATGCAAACTATTCCCAAATAGCAAATGTGGGATTAAAGGATAAGACTAAAGTGCTTAAAGGGAGGCTGATGCCTTAAACACCTAAACTTCCATTCAAAAAGATAATCTTTGATAACTTGAGCCACGGGCTTGGAAGTGGTATAAGAGGAGCAAAATTCCATTTGAAGGGGTAAAGGCAGTTGACTGTGTAAAATTTTTAAGAAGGTTATAGAATTAATTAAGCCTTGTACAGCCTTGGGCCTTTATTTTCAAGTCTGAGAGATATTTTTACAAGCAAGTAGAGATTAAGAATGTGAATTGAAGACTTGTATTGATTTTGTAAGCCATTTTTTGCACAAAATTAATGGAAACAGTCCTCACTTCAAATGGACCTGGAGACGTAGGCTATTGAAGCCGAACTCCATTATCAATTTGCTGGTGAATTCTTTTGATTTTCTCTACTATTTATTTTAATTCTGATCTTCATTTTAATTATGGTTTTAATTTATTTATACAAAATTAAATGGAAAATTTGATAAATAAAAGGATCTTTTAAATGCAATAGTGTGTTATTTGAATGTACTAACTTGTATTTTCAGTTTTTAGATCATATTTTTGGTATCAGAGTGGTTGTTAGTTAATAGTGATTTCTAGTGTATGTTGACAAGGTCTAAATCCCAAAATGGTGAAGGAAAAATTGTTGAGTATAATCCATATATTGGCTCAAGGCATGCTTCAGGGATGGCCAAAGAAGAGATGGAATCCGAACAAGCTTTTCGCTGAGCCTTCATGGAGATGAGAAGCATGGTTGAGGACTATACCGTGATAAACAAAGAAAATTTGAGAATCAACAAGGTGATTCACAAGAATCAAAAGGTAAAGAAACCAAAAAAATTTCTTCATTGGATGATGGTAAAAAAACTATGGAATCTCTCCCTTCACTCAAATTGGATATTAAGTTTGAATTGCCAATGTTTAATGGTGAAGTTAATGCTAAAAAGTTGGATAATTAGGTCAAGTAGATTGAAGTTTATTGTAGGGTCCAAAAGATTGCAGGGGATGGATCAAAAATTCATTTGGCTACTCTTTGTATGGGAGACACAACTCTCATCTGGTGGGAGAGTAAGTTGAAGGAAGCCGAGCTTCAAAAAGGTAACTTGATTTCTACTTGGAATGAATTTGTTGAAGAACTCAGAAAGCAATTTTATCCTTTAGACTATATGCAACAAGACATGATGGATTGACATAGTTTTAGACAAGGAAAAGGCCAAAATGTTCAAGATTATACACAAGAATTTAGGAGAAAATATTTACTTTTGAATGTTCCTCTTTACACACAAGAAACATTGATAAAATATATAGGTGGGCTACATAGTTACTTAAGACATATGATTATTATGTTCAATCCCACTAATTTAGATGCAGTATGTGTACAAGCCACTCATTTAGAGGGTAGAGGAAAACAATCAAAAGAATCTTTTCCTAAAGCTAAAAGTAAGCAATCTAATGTTAAGAAATCCAAAGGGGAACATTCATCAGGAAATGGTAAATAGAAATCCATTTTTACTGTTAAAAAAGAAGGAAAACCATTTTGTAATCATTGCAAGAAAAATCATGATGATTCTAAGTGTTGAAAACTACACCCTGAGTTAAGGCCTAAAAGGTTTCAAAAGAAAGAAAATAAGACTAATGCTATGGTTCAAAACTTAGGTTTAGATTCAGGGGATGAAACTAAGATCACAGCTATGGGATTACATAATGATTCTTCTCTGTCAGTTTCTAGCACTAAGTCATCAAATGATGCATCTTCTTCTACGCAAAATTTTTTGCATGTTGATAAGAAAAGAAATGAATTGTTCCACATTAGAGTTGTTTCAAAACATACTAAGATTGACACTCTATTTGATAGTATTTCACAAGAAAATTTAATTTATGAAGAGGTTTTTAAGAAGTTAGGCTTACAAACCAATCCCCATCCAAAGCCTTATCCACTAGGTTGGGTGTGTGACAATGCGAAGCTACAAGTCTCACAAACTTGTAGACTGAGGTTTGCCATCACATCTAAGTTTTTTAGACGAGGTTGAGTTGGATGTTGTCCCATTGGACATATGTGGGATTATTTTGGGAAGCCCTTATCTTTGTGATAGAAAAGCAATCTTTTATAGAGAGGAGAATAAATACTTTCTTGTTAAGGATGGCATTGAATATATAGTCAGAGCACATCACATTAAAACAAATATTTCCTTGGTTACAATAGGGCAAATGAAAAGACTAGTTAATTAAAGAAAGACTTTTTGTCTCATGTTGATTAAGTCTAAGGAAAAAGAATATTCTCAGGCTATGGAAAATTGTGATCCTAAAAACAAGAATGAATTGGTTGAAATCATTTCTACTTATGATGATGTATTTCAGGATCCTAAGGGTTTGCCCCCTAAAAGGGGAGTTTAACATGAAATTCAGATATTACAGGATTCTCCACTCCCTAACATTGGCATGTACAGGTTATCAGTGCTGGAAAATGAGGAAATCAAAAAATAGGTAATGGATCTATTGGATAGAGGTATTATTCATCCAAGTTCATCTCTTATTGGTTTGCCCATTATTTTGGTGTCAAATAAAGATGGCACTTGGAGAATGTGTGTTGATTTTCATGATTTAAATAAAACTACTATTAAGAATCATTTCCCTCTTCCTCGTATTGATGACTTATTGGATCAATTAAAACATGCTATTTATTTCACTAAGCTAGATTTGAGAAGTGGATATCATCAAGTAAGAATTAATGAAGGTGATGTGTGGAAAACCACCTTAAAATAAATAGGGATTGTTTGAATGGTTTGTTATGCCTTTTAGGTTGTGTAATGCCCTGGCTACATTCATGAGATTGATGAATGATGTTTTTAGACAGTTCCTTGATGATTTTGTTATAGTCTACTTAGATGATATATTGATTTTCAACAATTCTTGGGAAGAGCATGTGATCCACATAAAGAAAGTCATGGATGCATTATGAAGGGAAAAACTTTATTTAGAAATGTCAAAATGTAAATTTGGCAAGACCTCTTTGATATACTTGGGTTACATTATAGGACATGGTGAATTGAAAATTGATCCTGCAAAAGTAGTAGCCATTGTTAACTAGCCTACACCCACTAATACAACTGAGGTTAGAAGTTTTCTTGGTGCAGTACAATTTTGGGGAAAGTTTATTGCTTAATTTTCATATATTGCATCACCTTTGCATTCTTTGAAAAATGTGAAATAGGTCTGTCAGTGGGGAGGCAAGCATCAAAAGGCCTTCGACACTTTGAAAGGAAAGATAAGTACTACTCCGGTCTTGGCACTTCCTGATATACAACAACCTTTTGGTAATGAGGTGAGGGTATTTCTCCCTCACCCTTCTATCTTCCATCCAGTTGTCCTTGTTTGGGTGCATCCTTTTGAGACCAACACGAAGATATTCAACATCACCTCTTCATGAAGTCCACACATTCCTGTCAAGAATAGTATCTTCCTACAATTCTGTTAGATATTTAGGAGCAAAATCATCAAGAAAAGGAATGGATACACTTTCATCATGATCAATTATCATTGGAGGCTCATATAATTTTAGATTTTTCATGTTTACAACTGAATAAATCTGCATGTAAGATGGTAAATCTAATTGGAAAGCATTTGTGCCAATTTTTTTTGTAATCTAAAAAGGACCATACTAGATTGGTTTCAACTTTTTACCTTCACCTATCAGTCTTTCTTTACTGATGTGAAGCCATACCATATCACCTACAATAAATTGGTGATCAAAATGATGTTTGTCATGTCTAGCTTTATACTTGGCTCGACTTTTCTCCAATTGAGTATGAACAGTCTAATGTATGAGTTTTATTTGTTCAATGAACTTCATAGCTTGAATGGATTCTTTTGGTTCACCAACAGTTGTATCCTATCCATAGCAAAATCTAGAGGAGATTTAGGCAAGTATCCATAACAAATTTCAAATGGAGATTTCATAGTAGAAGAATGAAGTGCCCAGTTATATGCATGTTGTATATAACACAATTATTCATCCCATAACTTTGGCTGTTTATTGCTATAACCCCTAAGCAAATGTACCATAGTGTGGTTCACAAGCTCTGTTTGCCCATTAGTTTGTGGATGAAATGCAGTGCTCTTTTTTAATTTAGTGTCTATTAGTCCCCACAAAGTTGACCAAAACTCCCCAATAAATCGAGAATCCCAATCAGAAATAATTGAAGTAGATAAAATAAATGGAAACATTACTTAATGGGCAAAGAAACAATAATACATATAGATCATCAGCCCTTACAGTATCTACAATCACAAACCAAACTACAGCAGTCTAGACATTTTCGTTGGATGGGTTTCTTACAATAGTTTCATCTTGTGATTAAGTATATAAAAGGTATTCAGAATAAGGTTGCAGATATGATATCTAGGCCTCCTATGGTTGTTGCATCTATTCTTTTACAACATGGTTCTTCATCTCATGAAATTTATAAATAATAGTATGTTAATGATCTTGATTTTCAAGGTGTTTATATAGACTTGATGAGTAGTAGACAAGTAGAAGAATTGGACTATCATGTACATAATGGTCTTTTGTATCATTTCGGTAAACTTTGTATTTCCCAAAATGAGAGGGTGCACATGATTAGAGAAACACATACTTCTCTTATTTCTAGTCATTTTGGAGTTGCTAAAATGGTTGAACATTTGAAAATGTATTGTTATTGGCCCCGTATGCAGGAAACTATTGCCAAATATATTAAGGGATGTACTCTTTGTGCCACAAGCAAACCTAGTAATAGGAAACTAGGACTTTACACTCCTCTACCTATTCCTACTCACCTCTGGGAAAGTATCTCCATGGATTTTGTGGGGGGTTTGCCTATGACACAAATAAAACATGACTATTTATATGTGGTTGTGGATAGATTTAGCAAGATGTGTGTTTTGATTCCTTGCACTAAGCAAATTACTGGGGAAGGCATTGCACACTTGTTATTTAAACATGTATGCGTTCATTTTGGTTTGCCTACTTCAATTATTTTTGATCAAGATTCTCAATTTATTAGGGAGTTTTGGTCAACTTTATGGGGACTAATGGACACTAAATTAAAAAAGAGCATTGTATTTCATTTGCAAATTGATGGAAAAAAAGAGGTTGTGAACCACACTGTGGTACATTTTCTTAGGGGTTATAACACTAAACATTCAAAGTTATGGGATGAACAATTGTGTTATATACAACATGCATATAACCGGGCACTTCATTCTTCTACTATGAAATCTCCATTTGAAGTTTGTTATGGATACTTTCCTAAATCTCCTCTAGATGTTTGCTATGGACAATATATAGTTGTTGGTGAACCAAAATAAGCCATTCAAGCTAAGAAGTTCATTGAATAAATATAACTCATAGATCAGACTATTCATACTCAATTAGAGAAAAGTCAAGCCAAGTATAAAGCCAGACATGACAAACATCGTATTGATCACCAATTTGTTGTAGGTGTATGGTATGGCTTCACATCAATAAGGAAAGACTGACAGGTGAAGGTAAAAATTTGAAACCAATCTGGTATGGTCCTTTTCAGATTATGGAAAAAATTGGCACAAATGCTTTTTGGTTAGATTTACCATCTTACATGCAGATTTATTTAGTTGTAAATGTGGAAAATCTAAAATTGTATGAGCCTCCAATGATAATTGATCATGATGAAAGTGTATCCATTCCTTTTGTTGATTATTTTGCTCCTGAATATCTAACAAAATTAGAAGAAGATACTATTCATGATAGGAATGTCCAGACTTCACAAAGAGGTGATGTTGAATATCTTGATGTTGGTCTCAAAGGGATGCACCCAAATAAGGCCAAATGGATGGAATCTGGAAGGGTGAGGGAGAAATACCCTCACCTCATTACCAATTAATTTCAAATTCTAGAGGTCCAAAAGTTCCTAGTGGGGAGGATTGATCTAGGTAGATCCATGTACCATTCCATTTTAAGTATTCAAATTCTGGTCAAACCATTTTCAAATCAAAGAATTCATTGAGAGCTTTTTGGTGCTTTTTCCAGAACAAAAAATGGAGTCCAGATGCTCGAGATATAGCTTGTTAAAGTATTCTTATGACAGGTGAATAACGGGTGTCAAAAAGTGACATGGCATTGTTCAAACACGCCAAGTGATCCAATAACCATTTGACACATGGAAATATGAATTTGTGCAAAAAATTAGTTTGGTGTTTGGTTTGTTGATAGCCTCTAGTCTTCGACAGGCGATCATATGAGGGATTCATGGGTCCTGATATTTACTCACTGGGGGCCCTCAGCGAGGGTCGACACACTCTTGTGGAGGGGTGCCTTGGCCTCCTATTCTTCATGTGTTATTGTATTGAACATTGTATTTAAGTCACAAAGCCTATTCAAACCCCACCAATGTGGGATAATGATTTTACATTTTGTAATAAGACTTTTCAAACCACCACGTGGCAAGCCAACAAACCAAAAATGCCACACCATCCACCTTTCCACGCAAGGACCGCGTCTTAACCAAGAAATCTCCAATGGTGGCCTAAGTTAGGAATTTTTCTAAGACTAGCACCTAAGTCTCCTTCAAAAGGGATGTTGGCATCTTGAAAGGAGGATGCCAACCTTTAAAAGGCATGTAAATCATTCCCAAATAGCAAATGTGGGATTAAAGGATAAGACAAAAGTGTTTAAAGGGAGGCCAACGCCTTGGACACCTGACCTACCATGCAAAAAGATATGTTGTGACCACTTGAGCCACAGGTTTAGAAGTGGTATAAGAGGAGCAAAATTCCATTTGAGGGGGTAGAGGCAGCCGACTGTGTAAAAGTTTTAAGAAGGTTATAGAATTAATTAAGCCTTGTACAGCTTTGGGCCTTTTTTTTTAGGTCTGAGAGATAGTTTTACACGCAAGCAGAGATCAGAGAAGGTGAATTAAAGACTTGTATTGATTTTGTAAGTCATTTTTTGCACAAAATTAATGGAAATGGTCCTCACTTCGAACAGACCCAGAGACGTAGGTTATTGAAGCCAAACTCCGTTATCAATTTGCTGGTGAATTCTTTTGATTTTTTTTGCTATTTATTTTAATTCTGATCTTCATTTTAATTCTATTTTTAATTTCTTTATACAAAATTAAATGGGAAATTTGAGAAATAGAAGGATCTTTTAAATGCAACAGTGTGTTATTCAAATGTATTACACTTGTATTTTCAGTTTTCGAATCATCTGTGGGCACACTAGATAAAACATTCAAAGGTAACATGCAAAAGCATGTAAGTACAAGAACACACTTATAAGTAATTGATTAATAATATATAATGTAAGAAAACACACAATATATCAATGTATCATGCAAGATGTAAATAATAATAACTTTTGTATAGATAATATATGTATCTATGATAGATTGAAATCTAGAAGGATTTCACCTGAGAGCCTCTATAAAGAAATACCCCTAATATAATGCATACCAATAATGTGATAAGAACCCCAGGTGTGAGCATGATGATAACATGTAACATTTATTTTTTCCATGATCATGTGTAACGTTTATATGGGTAGACACCTAAATTTTATATTAGCCACTTTGAAAACATTAACTTTGGCATGTTTTAACATGTTTGGACCTTGTTTGTACATTTAACTATTGTGCATACTTTCCCTTGTTTGTCTACCCACCTGTTGTCTTGACCAACTAAATTAACCAAACACATGTTAAAGATCACCCCAATTTGTTCAAATCCATTATATAATACTAATCATGTTGTCTCCATATCTCATATCAGTGATTTTCACTCTCAGAATAGTAACTATAATAGTCAAATAATTATGAATCTGTTGTACATATTTGCCTCTATTGTTAGTGTCTAAGAACACTCAATGGATATTTTTCAAATTGGTAAGTCTCAATTAAGTTAGCATATAAATGTTTAATGGATTTGGCATAATAACAAATATCAAATAGTCAACTATAAATCCATATCACTCCTAAGGCTATACTTACCTAGTACTCACTTGGCTATTTCATGGAGAATCACTTCAAATATTGAGAAATTTACATGCAATCTCTTGATAAATTACCACAAAGGCATAAATATTTTAATATCCCTCAAAAGAGTAGTCTTAGATATAATTAATACAAACATAAGTTAAAGTTTCATGGTGCCATGTTTTGAAATATAAACATTACATTGCATTCTAAATTAATCACAGTAGTGTACACACAAACCTAAGTGAGATAAATACATGTTGTTTGAACCCTTTTTTATTATTAAAACATATACAACAGTTAGCCATAAAGTGGGGTGTGGTTGGGGTTGTCCAACCTAGATTACTAACCCATTTTTAAAGGGGAATATTTTATTTAAATTTTGAGTAGGGTTTCAAAGAAAAGAGAGAGGAAATACATAATAGTGCATAGGACCAAAGGTGAAAACACACATAAGATGCATCTATAGGTGTAGGTGAAATGGTTTGAGGCATCAAAAACCTATATTTTTAATGGGGATAGTGTTGTGAATGTGTTATAAGATATGAAAAAAGTTTTCATTGATGTATTTTTGAGGTGTAATTATTGATCTTGATATTTATTCTTTGAAGTCTTAATAGAGCAACCTAGTGGGAAGTTGCAGGATTGGTGTCTTAGTACGATAAACCTGGTAGCATGGTGAGTTGGGACATTCAATACTTAAGTTATAAAGTGTGGTATTTTGAGAGTATTTTATGATGGTGTATGGCATGTTGATGAAGTATTGAAGACAATAAAATAGGTTTTAGGTTGTGTTCATAGTCCAAGTAGGACTAGTAATATAAGGTCTAAATGCACAAAGTGACCTATAATGGTCTAGTGAGAGGTCAAGTTCATTTCCAAGGTCATTTTATATGTCATTTTATGCATGTTGACAAATTTTGAAGTCATAGCCTACAAGAAAAAGCAAGATTCTTGATGAAAACATTGATTGTGTGCACATAATTGAGGGTTGCAGACCCAAGAAGAAGTTTCTCATACTCATTGGCATGTGAAATATATGCATGAGAGACTAATAAATTCATGGTAGTTTTTTAAGGTCCTTATATTTAAATCCTTGACATTGGTTTTAGGATTGAGGGGCAATCTTTTATGAATGATTGCTAAGAAGTTAAGGCAATCAAAACCCTCCTAAAACCCTTACACAAACTTGATAAGAAATATTTAATTTATTTTAACTCATAATGGCCAAATTTACATATTTTAGTGTTTATAAAATGTAAATTACTCTTAAATATTTCCCCAAGTGGTTTCGGTTTGTCTTGATAGTGAATAGAAGCTATAAGAAAACTCTTATTTTTAGAGTTTTTGATGCTATATGCAGGATTGACCAAGTAAAAACATGAAAGTGGATTAAGGATGATGTGAAAGACTTATATTTCATTTTTATGAAAATTTATGAGTAGGTTACAAACCAAAATTTTGAAAAACTAGTCATGAAAGGTAGCTTATCCCTAAACTAGCCTAATGAGTATAACAACGAGAAATCTAGGAAAGATTGAATATGAATTTAGGGATTGGTTATAGAGGATTAGGGATGGATAAAAAGGTATGGGTGCATAATTTAAGGCATATTACTCATATTTTAATATTTTTAAAGTTTTTATAATGTATATATTCAAGTAAAATGTTGTCATCAAACTAGTCTGTCTAGTACAATAGAGTCTGTGTAGAGTGACATAGTGAGATTGGTCTATAAGACCAATTTTGTTAAATTAAAATGAAATATATATCTCCATATATGTTATAATGATGATTAAGGTACAAAAAAATTCTTTTTAATATCACAAAATTATCCCCAAATGTGTTCCACAAGTTGATTTTCTTGACTATGTTTTATGTCTTATAGGCAACTTTTTATGTGTGTGAAAAAATGTATCTGAGTCTATTTTCACTAATATGGTTGATCCAAAGTTATAAAAGGTTTTATAAATGAATAATAGGATACTTTTAATACATTTTTTCTCATTGTAAATCCTTGATAAATATTGGAAAGTCGAGTGATTCTGACTGTGCTTTGACAGTGTTTAGTTTTTCCAAGTAAGTCACCTACAAGAGTGTTCTTGAAGCCTTTTGGCCTATATGGTGGAAAAAAAAAGATTTTTTAGAAGTTTTATTAGTCATTATTAACCTATTAATATTATTTTATTCATATTTTATGTGATAAGTTTATTTATTTGGGTTAAAATTACAAGATAGACTTACAGGGAATGAGAAGGCCTATTAGCGAGGAGACCTAATTGATAGGTCCAAGTAGTGAAATTTGGGTACCCAAAGTGAACTTATTGTTGAGGTGTGGAGCTAAAAGATTCACCAAATGAGCAAGTGCATAAGTTTTAGGAATTACACAGTCACCAGCGTCGGTCAAGAGCGATCGACGTCGGTCAGGAGTCGACTAAGAGATGCCGGCGTCGATCATGTATCGACCGACGTCGGTTAGGTGCAGACAGGAAGGGACCGATGTTGGTCACCTGTGCATCCAGAATCTATTTTCGTGAATAGAATAGAATGTTTGCATGATAGGATTAAGTGTTAGTCTTAAGTCTGCATCTCTATCTTTAGTAAGACTGTTTTGAGCCCTTGATTAGGAGGTACATCTAATGGTTGTGATTGTATGCTCATGATCCCTAAAGTTATATAATAGGGATAGCTCTTCATAGCTTAGTGTGAATTTTAATAGTATTGAACATACATGTATATGTGAATCAATCCAAGTTGTTGGAGTTGATTGTAATTGAGAGAGAGAACTCTTGAGGGAAAGAGATCTGTACATCTGAGAGAGGTGTGGAAGAAAAGAAGTTTCTTCAATTGTATTCCTTTTATAAAGAGTTTAATACAAGTTTTCAGGGTGGTTTCTTGTATCTCTTATTGTTTGCTATTTTTTAATTCTAATTACTTATCTTTCTGGTTTAATTCCGCATTTAATTGCTTTCACATAGTAATCAAGATTGTTGGTTGATCCCCAACAAGTGGTATCAAAGCCCAGGTTGACTAACAGGTGTTTTAGATCTGGTTAGTGTGTATTAATTACAGGTTATTCACAGGGATTTCTGTTTGAGTGGCAGAAGCAATGGAAGAAGAAAGTAAACTGAGAATGGAGAAGTTCAATGGCAAGAATTACCAATTATGGAGAATGCAAATAGAGGATTATCTGTATTAGAAAGATCTATACTTATTGTTAGGTGGAGTTTCAAAGAAGCCCACAGACATGGAAGATAAAGAATGGGAAGTTCTTGATAGAAAGGCTCTTGGATCTATAAGATTGAGTCTGGCATCTACTGTGATATCTAATTTATCATAGGCAAAGTCAACAGTAGATTTAATGACTACTTTAGCAAATTTATATGAAAAACCCTCAGCTTCAAATAAGGTATATCTTATGAAGCAGTTATTTAATTTGCAAATGTAGAAAGGTGGATCTATATCTAATCATCTAAATGATTTCCATGGAATTGTAAATCAATTAAATTCAGTCAAAATAGTGTTTGATGATGAAATTAAAGCTCTATTAATCATATGTTCTTTGCCTGAAAGCTAGCATAGCTTGGTAATGGTAGTTAGTAATACTGCATCTGCTTCAAATATTTTAAAAGTAGATGATGTTGTTAGTGTAATCTTGAATGAAGAAATTCATAGGAAAAGCACAGAGGAAACATCAGGGAACACTTTAAGTTTTGAGAGCAGGGGAAGGCAAAAAGAGAAGAGCAAGAAAGGGAGATCAAGATCTAAGTCAAAGATGAGAGGTAGATCCAAATCTAGAAATGGCAGGAAGCCACAATGCTAGAATTGTGGAAAGATAGGGCACATAAGCAAAGATTGCTGGTCAAAACCTAAAGAGGACAATCAGCATGAAGGTAAAGAAGAAGCAAAAGTTGTAGGTATTGCACAAGATGCTCTTATATTCTCTTTGCATAATAATATAGAATCTTGGGTTTTAGATTCTGGTGCCTCTTTTCATGCTACCCCTAATAGAGAATATTTTAGTGACTATGTCCATGGAGATTTTGGAATAGTTTATTTAGGGGATGATGAGCCTTGTAAAATTATTGGCAAAGGAAAAGTGCAGCTGAAAATGCAGAATGGTAACACATGGGTGTTGACAGATGTCATGCATGTTCCCAGCTTGAAGAGAAATTTGATTTCTGTAGGAAAGTTAGGGGATGAGGGTTGCACAGTAACTCTCACAGCTGAATCTTGGAAGGTGACCAAGGGTGCACTTGTATTGGCCAGAGGTAAGAGAGTAGGTACTCTCTATTTATGTAATTGTATTACTGATAATTCTCCTTCTGTATTATCTACTTCAGATGTGGATGCAAAGTTGTGGCACTCTAGGCTTGGCCACATGAGTGAGAAGGGAATGTCTATTCTTAAGTCAAAAGGTAAGCTTTCAGATTTGAAAAGCATAGATCTGGATTTTTGTGAGCACTATATTTTTGGAAAACAGAAGAGAGTGAGTTTTCTCAAAACTGGGTCAACAAAGAAGAAGCACAAATTGGAGCTTGTTCACACAGACGTGTGGGGGCCAGCTCAGGTTGCTTCTATTGGAGGATCATAGTACTATGTCTCTTTCATAGATGATGCTACAAGAAAGGTATGGGTCTATTGTATAAAGAAGAAATCTAATGTTTTTGACACTTTTAAGATTTGGAAAGCTATGGTTGAGAATGAAACAGGTAGGAGATTGAAGTGCTTGAGATCTGACAATGGTGGTGAGTTCTGTAGCCACAAGTTCAACTGGTATTGTTATATGCATTGAATACACAGGAAAAGGATGGTTCTAAGGACACCTCAGTAAAATGGAGTTGCTGAAAGGATGAACTTAATAGTAATGGAGCGTGCAAGGTGTATGAGATTGCATGCTGGTTTGCCCTTAGAGTTTTGGCAGAAGCTGTGGATACTGTAGTTTACCTGATTAACAGAGGACCCTCTACAGCTCTAGATGGTGGAATTATAGAAGAGGCATGGCCAGGTGAAAATTTAGATCTCTCATTTCTCAAAGTTTTTGGTTGTGAAGCTTTTGTGCACGTTGATAAGGAAAATAGAAAGAAGCTGGATGCTAAGTCTATGAGGTGCACATTTATTGGTTATGGCTCTGATGATTTTGGATTCCAGTTTTGGAATCTAGGAACTAACAAAATAATTAGGAGCCGTGATGTTGTTTTCAATGAAAAAGTGATGTATAGTGATCAACTCAAGAAGCTGAATCAATCTGGGCAGAGCAATGGAGAATTGGACGAGGTGACAGTCTAAAATGAGCTCGCAAGAAAGAATTATCATAGATAGGAAAATACAAAGACCGACGTCGATCAGGAAGGAACTGACATCGACAATAAAGGAACCGATGTCAGTTAGACAGTGACTGACATCGGTCAGGCATAAACTGACGTCAATCAAGAAGAACTGATGTCAGCCAGTAACAGGCCTGGAAGTGACTAAGGTCGGTCACTGTCAGAGAATTTGGGCAGACAGCGTGTTGTGAATGAGTCTCAGATGCCCATCAAAAGGTCAGAAAGGGTAAGTAAACCTCCAATTCGATATTCCCCTTCATTATTCTATTTATTACTTACTAATGGTGGAGAACCAAAGAGTTTTAATGAAGCAGTATAGGTGGAATCCAAGAATCAGTGCGAGCTAGGCATGAATGAGGAAATTGATTCCTTGAAAGAGAACTAAACATAGGATTTGGTTGAGTTGCCAGTGGGAAAGAAGACACTGAAGAACAGATGGATCTATAGATTGAAGGAAGGTGAGAATGGACAGATGAGATATAAGGCTAGGTTGGTAGTGAAAGGATTTACACAAAAACCAGGTATTGATTTTGGTGAGATTTTTTCTCCTGTTGTTAAAATGACTTCTATATGGACTGTATTATTTTTAGTTGCTATTGAGGATTTGCATCTTGAGCAGCTTGATGTTAAGATAGCATTTCTTCATGGAGATTTGGATGAAGAAATATATATGGATTAGTCAGAAGGATTTGAGGTCAAAGGTAAGGACAAGTTAGTGTGCAGATTGAAGAAAAGCTTGTATGGCCTCAAGCAAGCTCCTAGACAATGGTATCTGAGATTTGACAGGTTTATGATTGAGCATGGCTACAGTAGATGTCAATCTGACCATTGTGTGTATTTTAAGAGATTAGATAATGGTAGATATATTATTCTGTTGTTGTATGTAGATGATATGCTGGTTGTCGGATCACACATGCAAGATATCTCTGAGCTTAAGGTGAAACTAGCTCACACATTTGCCATGAAGGATTTGAGAGTAGCAAAGAAAATCCTTGGCATGAGTATTAAGAGAGATAGGAAAAATCATAGGTTGATTTTGTCTCAAGAGGATTATGTGAACAAGGTGTTGAAATGGTTCAATATGCAGGATGCAAAACCGGTAAGCACACCTTTGGCTTAGACATTTTAAATTGAGTAAAGAACAGTGTCCTAATTCACATGATGAGGTAGAGTACATGAATAGAGTTCCATATGCTTCTGCAGTTGGGAGCTTAATGTATGCAATGGTACGTACTAGACCAGATATTGCCCAAGCAGTGGGAGTTATTAGTAAGTATATGGTCAATCCAAGAAAGGAGCACTGGAAAGTAGTTTAGTGGATCCTTAGATATCTGAGAGGGACCAGCAGTAGGCATTTGTGCTATGGTGGGTCAAACACCTCTCTACATGGTTATGTAGATTCAGATATGGCAAGTGATTTGAATGACAGAAGGAGCACCATAGGATATGTTTTCACTGTTGGTGGAACGGCGGTTAGCTGGATATCAAAGTTGCAGATGGTTTTTGCCTTGTCAATTATAGAAGCAAAATATATTGCAGTCACAGAGGCTAGCAAAGAGATGATATGGATGACACGGTTCATGGAAGAGCTAGGAAAGGAGCAAGAGAGTTGCAGATTATACAGTGATAGTCAGAGTGCAATTCATTTGGCTAAGAATTCAGCCTTTCATTCAAGAACCAAGCATATACATCTTAGGTACCACTTCATAAGACAGGTATTGGAGGATGGTGAGTTGAAGCTGGAGAAGATCCATACATATAAGAACCCTGTTGATATGTTAACCAAGCCGGTAACAAAGGAGAAGTTGAATTTTCATTCAACTTTTGTTGGTCTTCATGATTGAGTTTGAAGATGGAGGAGCTAGAAGATGTTGATATACAGGTACTGGTGTAGCTATTTATCTCCAAGTGGGAGATTGTTGAGGTGTGGATCTAAAAGCTTCACCAAATGAGTGAGTGTAGAAGTTGCAAGAATTACACAGTCACTGGCGTCGGTCAGGAGTGACCGACGTCGGTCAGGAGTCGACTAAGAGATGTCAGTGTCAGTCATGTATCGGCTGATGTCGATTAGGTGCAAACAGGAAGGGACTAATGTCGGTCACCTGTGCATCCAGAATCTATTTTCGTGGACAGAACAGAATGTTTGCATGATAGGATTAAGTGTTAGTCTTAAGTCTGCATCTCTATCTTTAGTAAGACTATTTTGAGCCCTTGATTAGGAGGTGCATCTAATGGTTGTGATTGTATGCTCATGATCCCTAAAGTTATATAATAGGGATATATCTTCATAGCTTAGTGTGAATTGTAATAGTATTGAACATACATGTATATGTGAATCAATCCAAGTTGTTGGAGTTGATTGTAATTGAGAGAGAGAACTCTTGAGGGAAAGAGATCCGGAAAGAGATCTGTACATCTGAGAGAGGTGTGGAAGAAAAGAAGTTTCTTCAATTGTATTCCTTTTATAAAGAGTTTAATACAAGTTTTCAGGGTGGTTTCTTGTATCTCTTATTATTTGTTGTTTTCTGATTCTAGTTACTTATCTTTCTGGTTTAATTCCGCATTTAATTGCTTTCACATAGTAATCAAGATTGTTGGTTGATCCCCAACACTTATAAAGGTTACATTGGAGGAGTTTATTAATTTATTCACCTATTGGATAAGTCAAGAAGTGTTTCTAAGGGTCATATTGGTAACATATGGATATGACAAACCTAGTTACATTAGGTCTTCATTAGGCCTAATGGTGGTTTTGGTCCTTGTGGATTATGACTAACTAATGTATGGTTTTTTCAATAATGAAACATGTGTATTGATTTATTTCAATAATAATCCAAGAGATAAGGATCTTTTCTGACCAAGATGGGTGAAATAAAGAATCGAGTATAAAGGTAAGGCCTAATAAGGCTATTTTGACAAGTTAGAATATTGAGCTATTTGAGCGAAGGATATAGATTTTTTGTGAACAAGTTTAGGGATTGAATATCATAAAAATACTTATTTTAATAATTCATTAATGTTTAAATATGTTTCTATAGGTTTTGAACAAGGCCAATTGATCTAATATTTCCAAGTAGAGGACTTATTGAGTGAGAAGGCATGAGAAGTTAGTTGAGTGAGTTTGAAGGGTAAAGAGTGCAAGAAAAGGTTATCATCTATAGTTGATTCATAAAAAGATATTCTAAGGTGATCAAACAACAAAGGTTACTTGGTTAGTGCTAAGTTACCTAAGGGCATTGGAGACTCTTTGCAAGATTGATCTTACAAAAGACTAGTTGGGTGGGTGCTCAACTAGGTAGGGGTTGAAGATCCTTGAAAAGTTGGAGCTTCACTAAAATTTGAATGTTGAAATTATAGGATACTATTCCATGTGAATGGTTCAGTGGGTTTTATTCCCGAAGAGTGTTTCCCACATAAATTATGTGTCTTCTTATGATTTGATTACATAGTTACTTATGTATGTATTAATTGTCTATGTAAGTGTATGCCCCATGAAATGTTAAATTGTGTTGAATATATAAATTTTGAGAAACTAATTCACCCCCCTCTCATTATCCATTCTTCCAATAATTGGTATTAGAGCTTGGCCCCTAAGCATACCTAACAGTCTAAAGGAGATATTTGGAACATAAATATGGATCTTGGCAATGAAAGTGTCTTCTATGATTGTGTGAGAATATACCAACAATTAGTAAAACTACATGTGATTTTTACTCAAAAGAGAAATATCACCTGGATGAATTTACCTAGCTCAGATTGAAGATAAAAACTTTAGAGTCATAAATCAAGTAATATGCTATCAAATTAAGAACTTACCATAAGTATGAGGAAAGTACTAAAAATATTAACAATATCCTAGATAGTCAAAGATACTTTCATGAAATGAGAGGTATTAGATTCAGAGAATAATAAAAGGAGTTTAAGAAATATCAAACTCCAATAGACCTTATTCAGTTAAGAAGTGATGAAATTGATAAGATCAAGACCTATACAGAAGCTACCAAATTTAAATTAAAGCATCAACAAACTTATAAGTTCATTGCTCCACCAAGAGATGTCAAAGGAAATAATGTTTCATCCTATCTTCATCAAAATTCAAGCAAGGGTAAACAATCATAGTATGAGAATTCCTTCATGGGATATTGTTTTATTTGTGGTAAATTTGGACATAAAATTTTCAATTGCAGATTGAAAAGTAGAATTCTATGTTATAAATGTAATCAAAGAGAACATATTGCAAGAGAATGTAAAATAATCAAGAAAACTAGTTAGGCTGAGAAGATATGGATTCATGACACTAAGATATGGATACAGAAGGCCAAACCTATAGAAAAGAAGCAAAAAGTAGAGTAGAAGAATCCATGATAGCCCAAACTGATTTTCACACTCAAGATGAAGATTTGAAATGGTACATAGACAATGGATGATCAAGTCACATGATAGGAGATAAAATCAAATTTATCACTTTGAAGAATAATGCCAATGGTTGAGTACAGTTTGGGCATAACACATCTGCTAACATAATTGGGAAAGGAGACTCGAGTTTGGACAATGGGAAGACCATAACAAAAAATGTGTTATATGTGGATGGATTGAAGCACAACTTATTGAGTGTGAGTCAAATGTGCACCCAAGGACATACTATAATTTTCCATGGAAAAGTATGTGAAATAAAGAGAGATAAATCAAGAAGATTGATTGCCAAAGATAAGAGAGTTGAAAATAATCTCTATATTTTGACTAAGATCACTATAGTAAAATTCTTCATGAGCAAGGTAGATGAGAGTTGGCTATGGAATAGAAGGTTAGGTCACATGAACTTTGACAATATTATCAAAATAATCTCCAAGGGATCTGTGAAGAAAATGCTCAAATTTTGCAAACCCACATATGTTATTTGCAAAGCATGTCAACGTGGTAATAAAACTAGAAGAATATTCAAGTCTAAAGAATACTCCACTAATAGACCTTTGAAACTAATTCATACTGATCTATGTGGACCTACAAGGATTCAAAGTATTCAAGGAGACAACTACTTCATTTTTCTCATAAATGATTTCATAAGAATGAGTTAGGTATCATTCTTGAAGGAGAAATCAGAAGCTCGAGGTAAGTTCAAGACCTTCAAATCTTTGGTTTAAAATGAAATAAATGGGAAGATCAAGTTCCTTAGATCTGGCAAAGGAGGATAATTTTGTTCAAATGAGTTTGATGAAGTTTTTGAAGTCAATGGGATAAGAAGGTAGTTCTTAGTTGTTAGAACACCTCAATATAATGGGGTGGTTGAGAAAAAGAATAGAATAGTGTAAGAGATGGAAAATACCATGTTGAATGAGTCTAAATTATTATAAGTTTATTATAAGGAAGTTGTTAGTATTGTAGTCTACACTTTGAATAAATGAAAAATTATGATTAATGGTGATAAGACTCCATATGAGCTATGGAATGACAAACCTACAAATGTTGAACATTTCAAGGTGTTTGGGAGTAAGTGCTACATTAAGTGAGATTATGAGGACTTAGGAAAGTTTGAATCAAGATATGATGAAGGCTTATTATTAGGATATTCATCAGTAAGTGTTACCTATAGATGTTATAATAAAAGGTTGCAAAAGATAGTGGAAAGCACAAGTGTGAAATTTTATGGGACACATAATCCATACACTCATTCAAAAAATGATAAAGAGAAATATAAATGGATGAGGATGAAGATGAGAGTGAAAAAAGGACTCAAAAGGTCCCTCTAGGTAGATTCAAAAGGATCATCCTGAATCTCAGATCATTAGGAACAAAAGTGTAGGTATACAAACAAGGAGAGGAATGATGAGTGATGTTGCCTTACTTTCAAAAATTGAAACTAAGAACTATATATAAGAAAGTAAAGATGAGTTCTAGTTAGATGAAATGAATGAGGATCTAAATTAGATTAAAAAATTAAAACTTGGGAGTTAGTACCTAGACCTAAAGACAAAAACATCATTGGAACTAAATGGGGTTTTAGGAATAAATTAAATGAGAGTGGAAAGGTCACTAGAAAAAAAGCTAGAATTGTGTGCAAAGGATATGCTCAGGTAGAAGGAGTGGAATTTGAAGAAACCTTTACTCTTATAGCAAGGTTATAATCCATTAGGATGTTCATTGCATATGTAGGTTACAAAGGGTCCAAGATATATCATATGGATGTTAAGTCAACCTTCTTAAATGGGAACTTAGAAGAGGAGGTATACATTGAACAACCTGAGGGTTTCTTATTGACTAATAACAAGGATTATGTTTTTAGGTTGAAGAAGGCCCTTTATGGTCTAAAACAAGTCCCTAGAGCCTGGTATGCTAGACTTGATAAATACCTATTGGACCAAGGGTTCAAGAGAGGAGTTTCAAATAGTAACCTTTATGTCAAAACTAAAAATGGTCATCAATTGATAGTTGTAGTCTATGAAATGATATTATTTTTTATGAAACTAATGAAAACATGACCAAGGCTTTTATAGAGGTAATGAAGTTAGAGTTTCTAATGTCTATGCTTGGAGAACTATCCTTCTTTCTTGGACTTCAAATTGGTCAAACTAAAAAAGGTATGTTTATTTCACAAGTCAAATACATAAAATAAATGTTAAAGAAGTTTTAATTATATTATTTTAAGGCTATAATTACACCTATGGTTACTATATGTAAGCTACATAATGAGGAAGAATCCTTAAGGGTTGATCAGATAAAGTATAGATCCATGATTAGGAGTTTGTTGTATACTATTGCATCTAAACTAGATATTATGCAAGAAATGGGTATTGTGGGAAGTTTCCAAGTAGATCTTAAGGAGATTCACCTACAATAAGTCAAAAGGATATGTAGGTATCTTAAAGGAACCATAGAATATGGTTAATGGTACCCAAGGAGTAAAAGGTTTGATCTAGTAGCCTATATAGATGCAGATTGGGCTTGGAGTATAGATGATATAAAAAGCACTAGTGAAGGATACTTATTAGGCAAATGTCTAGTCTCATGTTTAAGTAAGAAACAACCTTTAGTAGCTCTATCTACTTGTGAAGCTGATTATATTACAACAACCTCATGTTATACTCAAGTATTATGGATGAAATAAAATTTGAGATATTATAAGGTAGAGTTTGATGGTACTATTCCTATTCTATATGACAAACTATTACCATAAGTATTTTAAATAATCCTATATTTCATTCAAGGACCAAACATATTCCTATAAAGTATCATTTCCTAAGAGAATAGGTGAGTGAACAAAGCATTAAGCTTGAATTTGTGTCCACTAAGGATCAGATTGTAGATATCCTAATTAAGCCTCTTCCAAAGTCCAATTTTGAAAATATGAGATAGGAATTAGGTATGATTCATATTCCTAGTAGTCACTAAGAAAAACAAAGTGCTTAGGGGGAGATAATAAGGAGGTGTTGTAGCTCCAAGTATAAGAAATAAAGTGCATAAAATGTGATGGCAAAGGGGGAGTCATGTCAATAAGAAAATGATACAAGTTATGCAATATGATATAAGTATTTTTTCAAGGAAGTTATTTTTCATTAATGTCAAAGGGGAGATTGATCTTCCTTAATAAAATGTTTCCCAGTACAAGAAGTCTCTCTTAGTAGGTTCTATCAATGAGGTATTGCCATTAATGACAAAAGGGGAGATTGTTGGGAATGTGTTACAAGGTATGCATGAAGTTATCATTGATGTCATGAAAGTGTCATTAATGTAATTCTAAGGTGTAATTTTTGATCTTGATATTGATTCTTTAAAGTCTTAATAGAGTGACCTAGTGGGAAGTTACAGGATTGGTGTCTTAGTAAGACAAACCTAGTAACATGGTGAGTTGAGCCATTGAAGACCTGAGTGAGAAAGGGTGGTAGTGTGAGATAATTTTATGATGTTGTATGGCATGTGTTTGAAGTGTTGAAGATAGTAAAATAGGTTTTATGTTATGTTCACAGTCTAAGTAGGACTAGCAGTATAAGGTCTAAATGCACAAAGTGACCTATAATGGTGTAATGAGAGGTCAAGTTCATTTATAAGGATGATATAAGTATTTAGATAATATGAATAGGTATGATAGGTAATTTTATGCATGTTGACAAATATTGAAGTCATATATTATAGGAAAAATCAAGGTTCTTGATGAAAATGTTGATTATGTGAACAAAATTGAGGGTTGCAGACCTAAGAAGAACTTTCTCATACTCATCGACACATGTAATATATTCATGAGATATCGAGAAATTCATGGTATTTGGGTAATTTACCTATCTTTAAATACTTGGCATTGGTTTTATGATTGAGGGACAATCATTTATGAATGATGGATAAGAAGGTAAGGCAATCAAAACCCTATTAAAACCCTTACACAGACTTGATAATAAAGATATAATTTTTTTATTATAATGGTAAAACTGACCTATTTTAGTTTTTATAACATGTAAAGGACTTTTCAAGCTCTCCCTAGGTGGTTTTGGTTTTTCTTGACAATGAATGGAAGCTACATGAAAGCCTTTATTTTTAGGGTTTTTAATGTTACAAGCAAAGTTGACCAAGTAAAAGCATGTAAGTGGATGGAGAATGAAGCGAAAGACTTATATTTTATTCTCATGAAAGTTTTTGAGCATTTTTAAGACAAAAATTATGCAAAACCGGTCATGAAAGGTAGCTTATCACTAAACTAACCTAATGAACGAAATAGTGAGAAAACTAGGTGAAAATGAATATGAGTTTAGAGTTTGGTTTCAAAGGATTAGGGATGGATCCAAAGCCATGGAGTCATAATTTAATACCTATTAATCCTATTTAAATAGTTTTAAAGTGTTTATGATGTCTATATTCAATCAAAATGTTGTCATCAAATTGGTCTGTCTAATACAATAGAGTCTATGTAGAGTGACATAGTGAGATTGGTCTGTAAGAACAAATTTGGTAAATTAACATGAAATATTTCTATAAAAATATATTATAAGTATGTTTAATTTTAAAACAAATCAATTTTAATTTCACAAAAGTATCCCCATAGGTGTTCCACAAGTTGATTTTCTTGACTGTGTTTTATGTCTTATAGGCAACTTTTTTGTGTGTGAAAATGATGTGTATGAGTTTATTTTAACTAAGATGGTTGATAAAAAGTTATAAAAGTTTTTATAAAGGAATAATAGGATCATGTGAATACATTTTTTCTCATTGGAAGTCCCTGATCAATCTTGGAAATTCAAGTTATTATGACTGTGTTTTGATAGTGTTTAATGTTTTTGAGTAAGTCACCTACAAGAGTGTTATTGAAGCCTTTTGGCCTATATAGTGGAGACAAAATATTTTTGAGAAGTTTTATTATTCATGATGAACCTATTAATATGATATTATTCATATTTTATGTGATATTTTTGTGTATTTGGTTAAAATTTTCAAGACAAACTTATAGGCAGTGAGAAGGCCTATTGGTGAGGAGACCTAATTGATAGGTCCAAGTAGTGAAATGGGACAAATGAATTTGGGGACCCAAGGTGTAATTATTACATATATATTGGGGGAATTTATGATTTTTTACACCCATTTGATAAGGAAATAAGTGTTTTTAAGGGTCATATTGGTAATGTATGGTAGGACAGACCTAATTGCATTAGGCCTCCATTAGGCCTAATGGTAGATTTGGTCCTTGTGGACTATGACCGACTAATGTATGGTTTGTTTCACTAATTAAATGTGTGTAGTGATATATTTAATCCTACTCCAAGAGTTTTGAGGATCTTTTCTGACCAAGATGGGTGAAAGAAAGAATTGAGTATAAAGGTAAGGCCTAATAAGGCTATTTTGACAAGTTAGAATATTGAGCTATTTGAGTGAAGGATATAGAGTTTTTGTGAATAAATTGAGTTATTTAATATTTTTGGTTGAATATTTTTTTGATCAGCATACTGATAAACAAAATAGGTCTGATCAGCCAAAGTAGGAAGATTAGTCATTCGAATGTGTAGGTTTACCACTTCAGAAAGACACTGATCTCTCCTCTCATCAAGGGGAGGTTCCCTGTAGGTATGTATACATATATATATATATATATATATATATATATATATATAAACAAAAAATAATACTCATGGGTAGGACAAATAATCCATCTCTCTTTTTTTAGAGATGATGTGTGCGGATCAAAGGAAAAACTCAAGGGAAATGACAGACAACACTCCTCTTCTTTCAGAAGTACTATTCAACAAGCCATAAGAATACTCTAGGTAGTAACAACAAAATGTAGCAAAGGATGTAATAACCATCAAATCGAGATGCAGCATAAAGTATTCACATGGATTGCTCAAGAGTAAGATATGAAGGATAATGAGGGCACAAAGTCACCCCAAGGTCCTTTACACAAAAATGAAAAGAAAACACACTAAAGGAAATTATGGGGGCACAAAGTCTCTCCATAGTTGACTCTTTAGGACACCTTCTTGACTACTGTCACTAATTCTGCTTGTTGAATTAAAGGAATAAAAGATATATTGAAGAAAAAGACATAAGAATAGTTTCCTCAACAACAAAGATATTACAGCACAAAGTCTGAAAAACCATTTGCTTTCTTATTCCAGTAATAAAATATGATCAGCAATTTGAGCTCAAAGTCTCAGTAATGCCTTACAATTTGGGTAGATTTTCATTCTAATTGTCAAAAAAGAGATCCATTTACAATAAGAGAGGATCCCTTATATAGCCACTTCAAGGAGGACTCGAGAACAGTAACACATCATGTTGCATGGAAAACTGTTAGGAAGATAGGCTGGAACTTTGGGGCATTTTACCCATTTGATCTTCTCAATGCAGATAAACAAGCCATGCAATTGAAAGATTGCAACTTTTAATGTCCACCTGGCGATCTGATCTTACCTTCATCATTCCTCCTTTTCTAGTTAATTGAATTAGGTCCTAGATTCAATTTGCTATTCTATTTCTTCCTCACTTTATGCTGGTCTTGGCCTTCAAATCTGTGAATGCATTCGGGTCTATAGATTCAAAGGATCAATGACTATTTTATGGGATTTAAAATTGACATTTGCTTGCCCATCACTATGTGTTCTCAATGGCTAGTTCACTGTGTTGAATTTGATGTCTTCAGGCATGTCACCCCTTGGTCCTCTTTCAGCTCTCTATTTTGCACTTTTTAAAATTGGACTTGCCCTTTGGGCCTTAAGAAATGATCCCTGAATGGGTTGGAAAGATCCCTCTACAAGGGTATCTGTCTTTTTGGGTGGTCTTCAAATGGCCTTCAAGCTTATTTATTTCAGTAAATAATTAAGTTCTTTCTTTGGACTTCTTGAAAATATCCTTCAACTTTGGCAGCTGAGAGTCCCCCGCAAGGGCACCTACCCTTTAGGGTCCTTTGGTGGCCTTTTCCTTAAGAGTCTCTCACATTTTCCCCCACAGACTATCCCTCAGGCTTTCTCTGTAGGTACTTTCCCACAGACATTTTCCTCGTGGGTAATTCCCACATAAATTTGTCCCACGAAAAATTCCCGCGGGCATTTTTTTCGAGGAAAATTCTCGCAGACAAAAATTCCATATAAATTCCTGTAGACAAAAAGTCTGTGGAAATTTGTTCCGCCAAGTCTTTGACAAGTCTTTTTAATTTTCCTACACCCACGGCTGATTCTTGAATTCTTTCAGACTTTTTGTCTGAAGGAATTCCTTTGGACAAAAGTTTGAAAGAATTATAATTGTTTGTCTTTAAACAAAATTTCCAAAGGATTTTACCTTTGTGATGTTTTTCAAAAATGACCCTTCTGAAGGGTACTTTCATTGATCAAGTGTCCTCCACAAGGACACTTGTGCTTCACGAGGCTTTTTCCTTTTACATTGAACCGCCCCTTTGAACTTTGGCGATGAACCACTTGTTGAACCTAGGCTTTGAACCAAAATGGTTCAATCCGATGAACCCTTTGTTTAAACCGATCGTTGAACCTCTTAGTTAAACCAAGCTTTTAACCAAAATGGTTCAAGCTGATGGTTTAATTGAGTGAACCAAGTCGATGAAATGCTCCATTGAACAAAGACGTTGAACCTTTTCATTGAACCAAGATGTTGAACCAAGTTTTGGTTCAATGGTTCAAAAAAAGCCTTGAACCGACTGATGAACCATTTCATTGAACCTGCCTTTGAACCAAAGTGATTGAACCTATCGTTGAACCTTAAACCCGTTGAACCTTTAAACGAAAGTGGTTCAATGGTTCAACGGTTCAAGCCACCTTGATTTGGCTAAGTGTTTGGAAGCTGATGAACCAATTGAAGTGATTGAACTTTGAACCTTGATGAAGCACTTAACACTTGCCAATGATGTTGAACCTATTGAACCTTGAACCCATTGAACCTTTGAACCAAAGTGGTTTAATGGTTCAAGTCTTTTTTTGCACTTGGATGCTTGTCAATGGAGATTTTTGATTGAACCAAGGCTCTGAAACAATCCTAGAAAATGACTAAATGTTTAAAACTTATTCTTTTGACTGAAACCACCTACAGAATCCTTTAAACCTGTATAAATGAACCTACCTACAGAGTCTATAGAAACCAAGTCTATAGAAATCAACTTGTAAAGCCCATTGAACTTGGTCTGCAGAGTCCATAGATTTTCTTTACTTACAAAGTCCGTAGATTTCTCTTCCTACTGAGTCCATAGATTTCTCTTCCTGCTGAGTCCATAGATTCAAGCCTACAAAGTCCATAGATTTAGGCCTGTAGAGTCTGTAGATTCAAGCCTGCAGAGTCCGTAGATTCAAGCCTACAGAGTCCATAGATTTAGGCCTGCAGAGTCCATAGATTCAAGCCTGTAGAGTTTGTAGGTTTTTTGAGAATCTTGGAAAATGAGGAATTTGAATGTCTAGGACAAATTTTGGAAATGGAAGAGATGATTTTGGTCTGGAAGACCAAAATAGGTCAAATGTTGTCCCAAAAATGAGTGATAACTTTTGGGGGACAACAGATGGCTCTAGTTGGGGAAATTCTATCAATTGCAAAATGAATTGAAAGGAGTAGAATCCAGAATCTCCAGTGTCTTCATGTGTACCATTGGGTTATGGTGTCATGCTACCCAAAAATGAAAGGCATCAAAAAGAAACAAATAGAATAGAATAGAATTAAAAGCTATACAAATATACATATGTACAGATGAAATGATCTGATACTTCAAGAATTGAAGTATTTCAGATGTTGTTTCTTGAGAGTCAGTGAAAATAGTGTGCCATCTTGGTAAACCGGTAGGAAACTATTTTTCCCCCAGAAACGATGACGGGTGAATGGATCTCTCCACCAGGAAACTAATTTTTTGTGTCTTCTTCTTGGCCTTTTCTTCTTGTTGTTCCAAGGCAGGATGTGGTCTTGAAACTTGAAACCATAACTCCTTGCTTTCTTGGTGAAGGATTCCTTTTCCTAATTTTGATTTGCAACAGCATGGTTCACCATCATAACTTGATGTTATGCTGGTCTAGTCCAGCACATGATTGGATTGTCCATATCAAACTCTTGACAAAATGTCAGATTAACTTCTCCTTTGATGTGAAGGAGTTTGAATTCTTCATCTTGATCAATCTTCAATTTAGGCAATAGAGATTCACATCTAGCTATGTTTTTGGTGTTGCTGACTTGCAAATTGCATGAAGGAAGAATATCTCTTTGAGGAGATATCAACACAGTCCCAACTCCATCATTGGTGGAAGAATTGTTGTCATCATCAGAAGATGATATCCTATCAAATTTCTCTTCATTAGAGATGGAAGATCCTTCCTTGTTTATACTGTGCTTTACCAATTCTCATGAAGTCTTGTTTGGATCAATTCTTGGATTGTCAGCTACAAGGCTTTCATCTGTAGGAACATGAAAATCCTCTATGGTAAATAAATAATTACCCCTGCCTAAAGATTCAAATAGAATTTGTGCTACAGGGGATGATGTTTGGGTAACCACATATTTTGCCTCTTTTTCAGGGAGAAATCTCTTTATTATGCCTTGGATAGGGATCCTTGCTTCAGACAGGTCCATGCTTAGTTCTCCTCCCATGTCCTTGCAGAAATTTCTTCCAAGTAAAATGCCATAAGATGTTGGGATGTCAGCCACCAAGACAGTCATCTTGATTCTCTTGTTTGGAAATGCTGCAAATGCAAATTGGGCATCTTTGATTTGCCCCAGCAATGGTACTTGCTTGTTCTCCATGGAGAAACATCTCCCAAAGGTTCTGGTCAATGTGAGACCCAGAGACTCAGCTACTTTAGTAGGCATGACATTGTTAGATGCCCTGGAATCAATGATGCAATTATTGAGTTGATAACCATTTATTAACAGGGAAACATAGAAAGGTTCTATTTTCCCAAGGGCAGCTGGAGGGGTAATGACAAGATTATTTGGAATGGGCATGTTCTTTGGGGAATCAGGAATTATTTTCTTAACCTCTTTTCTTGTAGGGATGGTTTGGTTCTTGACACATTGGACCAACCTATCCAATTGATTAGGATTGGACTGCAAATATTTGAATTTAGACATTTGTATTTTTATCTTTTTGACATGATCAATTATGTCAAATGGATGAATTAGACTAGGAACAGAAGAAAACATCTCAACCTTTTGGATTTTAGGAGGGATGGGAGGAGGGCTGGTTTTCAAAATTGAAGTAGAAGATGAAGGTGAAATTGATGTACTTACATTTTGGGTGATCACCAGATCCTTTAATTGGAAAGGCAAAGTGGTTCCACGCTTAGAAATTGTAATTGTTGGCTGAGGTTGCTCTTCTATCTTCCCTTTATTAGCTTGCTAGACTGATTGGTTCTTAAACCTGGTAAACACTACATATGATCCATCTGAAGCTTCTCCTTTGCTTTTGAGTTCCTCCTAGTAGTTTAGAAAACCAATGTGGGAGTCACTAGGTGATTCTTCTTGATTGTCTTCAATGATATCAGCATCATTTTCTTGATTCAATTCAGGCTGGAAAGAGAATTCTGATTCTGCTTCAAGATATCCCATGGCTGAATTGGTTGGAGGAGCTTCTAGGGTAAGTTTCCCTTGTGGGGGAGGAAGGCGATTTTGTTGCCCTTGATTTTTGGAAACATTGCCCTGATATGACTGATTTGGGAATGTCCTTCTATATGTAGGAGCAGAAGACATTCCTTGGGCCATTTACTTTTTGAGAGCAAGCAACTCATTTGCTAATTTTTGCACCATTGGATTTGTGGTGCTTGTAGATGCAAATTCAAAAGATGATGAAGCTCTATTTCTATTTGGATCTCTTCTTATCTTTCTTGCTAAGATGAGATCATCTTCTACCTCAGTGGCTAAGAGTTGAGTTGCAACAAGATCTATTTGACCAGCACGTCTCAAGATAAAACTAACTTCAGGCAACTGAGAATTAATGAAGAAACATTTGAGATTCTCAGCTGTAGGTCAAGCAATTACAGGAATTCTATTTCTTAGTTTTTCAAATTTGGCTATGAAGTCTCTTATAGGCCCATAGGGCTCTTTCTTCATCTGTGTAAGTTGAGCCAGAAGTGCATGTGCATCTTTTACAGGTTTGAATCTGGCTTCAAACTTATCTTTGAGAGTATTCCGATCGGTTACAGACCGAGCCTGTAGATGATAAAACTAATCTACAGCAACTCCATGTAATGTTTCTAAAAATAATCTAATTTCTATATCTTCAAATTCTACTCCAATTACTCCACAAGCTATGCTGAAGGCTGTAATGTGTTCATCGAGATGAACTCTCCCATCACCATAGAATTTGGGGAAATTCTTCCTTGAACTACGTGGAAGCTCATGTAGAGGAGTAAGATTGAGAGGACCAAAATCATTACCCCAGGGGCCTTGAACTACCATTATAGGATTCTAAAAAGGAGGGATAACAAATCTCAGAGGGGTAATTATAGGCACAACCTTATCAATAGCAGAAGTGGATACTTCATCTAGTAATGGAGATCTAGCTTTAGTAGGAGGAAAGATCTTAGTTCATTAGAGATGAGATGGTGAAGGAAATAGTTCAAAATCACTTTGTTGTACTAACTTGAATATAGGGTCAACGATACATTTATTCCTTTGGCTTCGTGTATACCTTGAATCTGCCAGATTGTGAAACAAAAATGGAAAAGAATTGACTTTGCTTTAGTTTCAAGCTTGAGGCTTTAAAATGTGCATTATTTCCCAATTAGTGTGGTGGTGAATGGTAAATGGTAAGGCTATGAATGGATAATGGGTAAGACAAGTAACAGAGTTGCCAGAGTCTGTAATGGATAAGGGTTATAATGATAATGGGTTATATCCCCAGCGGAATTGCCAAAAACTATTGGTTGAATATTTTGTCGATCAACGTACTAATAAACAAAATAGGTCTGATCAGCCAAAGTAAGAAGATTAGTCATTCGAATGTGTAGGTTTACCACATCAGAAAGACACTAATCTCTCCTCTCATCAAGGGGAGGTTCCCTGTAGGTATGTTATATATATAAATAGAAAATAATACTCATGGGTAGGACAAACCATCCATCTCTCTTTTTCAGAGATGATGCATGTGGATCAAAGGAAAAAATCAAGGGAAAAGACAGACATCACTCCTCTTCTTTCAGAAGTACTATTTAACAAGCCATAAGAATACTCCAAGTAGTAACAACAAAATGTAGCAAAGGATGTAATAACCAAAAAATCAAGATGCAGCACAAAGTATTCACATGGATTTCTCAAGAGTAAGATACGAAGGACAATGAGGGCACAAAGTTGCCCCAAGGTCCTTTACATAGAAATGAAAAGAAAACACACTAAAGGAAATTATGAGGGCACAAAGTCTCTCCACAATTGACTCTTTAGGACACCTTCTTGACTATTGTCACTAATTTTGTTTGTTGAATTAAAGGAATATAAGATATACTGAAGAAAAAGACATAAGAACAATTTCCTCAACAATAAAGACATTACATCACAAAGTCTGAAAAACCATTTTCTTTCTTATTCCAGTAACAAAATATGATTAGCAATCTGAGCTCAAAGTCTCAGTAATGCCTTAAAATTTGGGCAGAGTTTCATTCTAATTATCAAAAAAGAGATCCCTTTACAATAAGAGAGGATCCCTTATATAGCCACTTCAAGGAGGACTCAGGAATAATAACACATCATGTTGCATGTAAAATTGTTAGGAAGACAGGCTAGAACTTTGGGGAATTTTACCCATTTGATCTTCTCAATGCAGATAAACAAGCCACACAATTGAAAGATTACAACTTTTAATGTCCACCTGGCGATCTGATCTTACCTTTATCGTTCCTCCTTTTTTGGTTTAATTGAATCGGGTCTTGGATTCAATTTGTTGTTTTATTTCTTCCTCACTTTCTACTGGTCTTGGCCTTGAAATATGTGAATGCATTTGGGTCTATAGATTCAAAGGATCAATGGCTATTTTATGGGCTTTAAAATTGACATTCACTTGCCTATCACTATGTGTTCTCAACGGCTAGTTCACTGTGTTAAATTTGACGTCTTTAGGTGCATCACCCCTTGGTCCTCTTTTAGCTCTCTATTTTGCACTTTTTTGGATTGGACTTGCCCTTTTGAGCCTTAAAAAATGATCCCTAAATGGGTCAAAAAGATCCCTCTGCAAGGGTATCTGTCTTTTCGAGCGGTCTTCAAATGGCCTTCAGGCTTCTTTGCTCTGGCAAATAGTTAAGTTCTTTCTTTGGACTTCTTGAAAATGTCCTTCAACTTTGGCAGCTGAGAGTCCCTCATAAGGGCACCTACCCTTCGGGGTCCTTTGGCAGCCTTTTCCTTAAGAGTCTCTCACATTTTCCCCCGCAGACTATCCCTCGGGCTTTCTCTGTAGGTACTTTCCTGCGGACATTTTCCCCACAGGTAATTCCCATGAACATTTATCTCATGGAAAATTCCCATGGGAATTTTGTCTGATAAAAATTCCCATGAACAAAAATTCCATGAAAATTTGTTCTGCCAAGTCTTTGACAAGTCTTTTGAATTTTCCTATGCCCGCGGCTGATTCTTGAATTCTTTCAGACTTTTTGTCTAAAGGAATTCCTTCGGACAAAAGTTTAAAAGAATTATAACTATTTGTCTTTAAACAAAATTTCTGAAGGATTTTACCTTTGTGATGTTCTTCAAAAATGACCCTTCCGAAGGGTACTTTCATTGATCAAGTGTCCTCTGCAGGGACACTTGTCCTTCGGGAGGATTTTTCCTTTTGCATTAAACTGTCCCTTTGAACTTTGGTGATGAACCACTTGTTTAACATAGGCTTTGAACCAAAATGGTTCAAGCCGATGAACCCTTTGTTTAAACCGATTGTTTAACCTCTTAGTTGAACTAATTGATTGAACCAAGCCGATGAAATGCTCCATTGAACCAAGACATTGAACCTTTTCATTGAACCAAGACGTTGAACCAAGTTTTGGTTCAACAATTCAAAAAAAGCCTTGAACTAACTGATGAACCATTTTGTTGAACCAAAGTGATTGAACCTACCGTTGAACCTTAAACCCATTGAACCTTTGAACAAAATTGGTTCAATGGTTCAACGGTTCAAGCCACCTTGATTTGGCTAAGTGTTTGGAAGTTTATGAACCAATTGAAGTGATTGAACTTTGAACCTTGATGAAGCACTTAACACTTGCCAATGATGTTGAACCTATTGAACCTTGAACCCATTGAACCTTTGAACCAAAGTGGTTCAATGGTTCAACGACTCAATGGTTCAAGTCTTTTTTTGCACTTGGATGCTTGTCGATGGATATTTTTGATTGAACCAAGGCTCTGAAACAATCCTAGAAAATGACTAAGTGTTGAAAATTGATTCTTTTGACTGAAACTGCCTGTAGAAGCCTTTGAACCTGTATATATGAACCTACTTGTAGAGTCTGTAGAAACCAAGTCTATAGAAATCAACCTGTAAAGCCCATTGAACTTGGTTTGCAGAGTCTGTAGATTTTATTTACCTATAGAGTTCATAGATTTCTCTTCCTACTGAGTCCATAGATTTCTCTTCTTGCTGAGTCCGTAGATTCAAGCCTGCAAAGTCCATAGATTTAGGCCTGCAGAGTCCGTAGATTTAACCCAGCAGAGTTCGTAGCTTCAAGCCAGCAAAGTCCATAGATTTAGGCCTATAGAGTCCATAGATTCAAGCCTAAAGATTATGTAGATTTTTTGAGAAGTTTGGAAAATGAGGATTTTGAATGTCTAGGACAAATTTTGGAAATGGAAGAGACAATTTTGGTCTGGAAGACCAAAATAGTTCAAATGTTGTCCCAAAAATAAGTGATAACTTTTGGGGGACAACAAATATCATTAGGATAATGAGATAAATAATTCATGAATGTTTAACTATGTTTCTATAGGTTTTTAATAAGTCCAATTGATCTAATATTGCCAAGGAGAGGACTTATTGAGCGAGAAGGCATGAGAAGCTAGTTGAGTGAGTTTGAAGGGTAAAAAGTGAAAGAAAAGGTTATAATATACAATTGAGTTAGTAAATATATATTCTAAGGTAATAAAATAACAAAGGTGACTTGGTTTGTGCTAATTTACCTAAGGGTGTTGGATCCTCCTTGCAAGATTGATCTTGTAAAAGACTAATTGGGTGGGTGCTCAATTAGGTAAGGGTTGAAGGTCCTTGTGAAGTTGTTACTTCACTAAAATTAGAATCTTAACATTATAGGACAATATTCCATGTGTATGGTTCAGTGTATTTTATTCCCCAAGAGGATTTCCCACATAAATTATGTGTCCTCTTGTGATTTGCTTACATAGTTGCTTGTGTATGATTTAATCTTTTATTTAAGTGTATGCCTCATGAAATGTTGAATTGTATTAAATAGATAAATTTTGAGCAACTGATTCACCCACATACCCTATTAGTAGCCATTATTCCAACAAATAATACACATATAACCTAGATAGTACCAGTCTTTGCAAGGGTCTAAGTTTCACCAACAATCTTTACACAAGGTTTGAACTCCTATTTACTGATCTAAGTAGTTATAGAGTTATTTTAGGGATAGTGATAAATATACTGAGTTATTTAAATTAGAATTAATATAGGTGAATTTCTCCTCCATTAATTTTTCAATTATAAATATAGTAAGTGTAATATCAATCTACCATTTTACATTCAAATTTGAATGATTATTAAAATGTTTTACATAATCTAAATATTCACAAATTTATCTTGTTTAGAACACATTAATTTTGAAATAAGTAAAAAATTTTGATGAACCTAATACTTTTATTGAGAATGAAAAACCCTATGTCTCTTCTACCTTAGGGTTACATATTTTCTTAGGGTTTTAAACTTTTTTCCTAATATAATTTGATTTTCAGATATGTTTTCTATTTTTTCTTTATTTTCACATAATCATAATATAATATATAATTAATGTGATTTGGTCTATGAGGATCAGGGTCACTAGATCTTATTATAAGACATATTTGTTGTTAATATATCCTTGCATTAATTCTATAATGTTTGCCTCAAGTATATCACAAACATGTGAATGGAAAATATCTAACTCTTATTCAACATTCATGCACAATGCATGTAGTGTTAGTACTACAGCTCATAGTCTATCTATAATAGTAGTTGATGATGTCACCATAATCATTGATTACAAATTAGTTGTTACTAAACCCTATAATGGTTCAACTTACACTTCATCTTCCTTATTTGTATATAAATGTACACTTTTATTCTTTGATGGAGTAGAGATAGATAATTATATATAGATATAGGAAATACACCATACATGTGATGTCTCAGATATTGTATAAAACTCAACATAATATAACTTTGCTATTACAATTACACATTAGTTGTTAATGGTCTTCTTTATTTTATTTTTTATTTTAGTGTGCATAATTCTAACCTATTTCATACATAAATATCTTCCAAATATAACCACATTAAACCCATTTAGTGTGATTATCTACAAAGTATATTTTTGGGTCCCAAATAAGTGATATGAAAGCATACATACTTCATATCATTTTTGAATGGTATCACTATGTATCTAAACTTTATCTCTATTTTTATTCCCAATTATACAAGATCTAAATACAGGAAGTTGTGGCTTGATACTCATGATGAAGGCTAGGACAAAAAGAAATAACATTAACAAATTACATTAATATATTATTTTACACCCAAAAATAGATATTGTATTATTTCTAAATAAATTTACAAAGTGTGTGAAAGATTATAAAACTTTCACGGGAGGTTACAGGATAAAACCAACTTTCCCGTGTAACCAACCAACTAACAAAACAAGTAAATAAACTAAAAACAAATACTAACTAAGTAACTTTGGATCGATATAAATTAATCCAAAAAACTCCCCCTTGATCCAAAGGGGTATAGAAAGACTGAAGCAAAGAAGTATGAGTCATCCAAGTAGACTCTAATACAACTGCAATTGGTACACTATGCATCCTTAACTAATCACATCCTAATCATCCCTACACTATAGTAGAACATGATCATGCACTATCTGACTACATTAATCCTCACCTAAAATCCATCCAACAAGTGACTACCCTCTGTACTATGTATAACACATCTCAAATTGATGCCCAAAAATCACCAACATTTTGTGTAGGCCTTTGCTCAGCACTAACAATGCTAGCAACACAATGTTGACTCATATCACACATCACTGATGACTGATCAAAAAACCCAATATGCAATATCTTCTCCCCTATCAGGTGAGAGGTGAGAAGCCATGAAAAAAATAAACCAAGTATAAATCACTAAAATTCTCCACATAAAATAGCATATCATCACTACATCTATTAAATCAAAGTATAGAAGCTAAAAATTGCTACTACATCAAATCCCAATCTTGAGCCTAACAACTCACACAAGATGGGTGAGTCACTATCTCAGAAGATATAATCATTAACTATGGATCATGCAAATTTGTATTCATCCCATCTATTAGAAGAAGACGCAAATGAATATCTAGAAGAGTGACTAGAGTGATTGGAGTGATCAACAATATTTGCTTCTACCTTATGTCGATGTCAAAAAGATCTCCTTTTAAAGGGGAACTCTATAGAAAGATGTCTTATGCCACCACAATCATAACATATTATCTCACATCCACTATAACTAGAGGAAGAATAACCATAATAAGAATAATGCATGTGCTTATGTCCATGTGAATTTTTGTGGTGATGCTCATGATTTGGAGAACCAGAATGATATCTATGCTTAGAAGAGCTTGGATGATCTCTATGTCTAGAATGATGTTTATGCCTAGAAGTGTGCTTGTGAGAGTGTTTCTATTTCTCTTTGTTTCTTCTATTGGGTTTATACAATGGATTTCTTGTTTTAGAATAGTGTGCCTCCTTAGTAGGGTGTTCTTTATTATTTGAAATTTGTCACTCATGTTGAGTGAGCAACTCACAAATGGAATCAAAAGTAGATTTGTTAAGCTTATCACTAAGCTGTAACATTTCTAGAAAATTCCTATAGCTAGGGCTAAGATAATTTAAAACAATATAAATGAGAATTTCATCATCAATTTTCCCACTCGTAGTGCCATATTCTTGTTTCAAATTCTTAATGCATGACACATATTCTGAAACATCTTCATCATCAATGATTTTAGTGTTAATCAACTATATAAGGAGATCAATTTTCTTGTAAGAAGGTTATTTATCATACAAGTCTTTTAAATATTTCCATGCTTTCCATGATTTAGATTTGATGGCTTCAATGTGAATTATGACTTGTACACTTCAAGTTGATTTCAACAACATGAGAGCACACTTATCACATTTTTAGAGTTCAGCAAGCTTTGCAGCTTCAGTGGGCAATGTGGGTTGTTTTCGACTACGTCCCATAAGTCATTGAAAATTAATGTGTTTTACATGTTCATTGACCATTCCTTATATTTTTTAGGATTTAAACGCCCATTTTTAGAAATTAAACTCACAATTTTCTCCATGGTGCTAAAGAATCAATTGAAAACACTATAAGGGAATACTATTTTGAGGTTTTTCCTTTACCTTCAAAAATAGTTTCCAATTACACAAAATTCCTGGGACTTGTAATAATTCACCTTATAACTCCTGTTACACCCTTATATCACCAAATTTACCCTTATTACTCCATTACAAAATAATGTTAAAAAATGTTTTCGATAAAATAAATTAATTTCAATGGGTTTTGAACTCGTGACTTCTTAATTAGTGGGTGTAATTACCAAAATATATTTGCCAACCATTCCATATACTTATTTAAAGTACAATGAAATAAAATCATAAATAGACCTAACATTTTCTAATTTTCACAATACAGCAAAGGTAAAATTTGTTTATTGGCTTTCTCACTTGTTAAAAAAATAATCCACACCTTTCTTTCTTGTGGGGCCTAGGAGAGGAAAAACAAAATAAATGAAAATAAATATTTCTCAAAACTTTATTATCATGCCATTGTTTGTGCTGCCATATTTTATTATGCCATTTTATTACTATGCCATCCTAACTCTACAAGTTTTTGGAGCATAGATTGTCCTCTTACTGAGATTGCTTGCCATATAGGTGGTAAAATAACAATTAAGGGTTTAAACGCTAAGCTTTTTGTTAAGTTATCTCTCCAAGCCAATTATATGCAAAGAAAATATCAAGCATTATTCTAGGTCTGTGAATTAAATTGATTTGATGTCATTAATAATGTGAATAGTGAAGTGAATATATCCAAAAAGAATATACTATATATTCCAAGTTGTATTTAGGTGTCTGAGAATGTGACTTTTATTGCTCTATGAAGTCAATAAAGCACTAGAAAATAATTTTTTTGTTTGTGGTGTCTTCATCTACTAGCATGATGTATAGATCTCTTTTGTTGTATTTTTGAATTTTTGAGTTACTTTGACCAAAAAATTAGTTGTCATATATATGCACCACATATGTGTAAATATTTTGATAGATAATAAAAAAGTATCAATCTATATTACCCGAATGTTCTTAGGCTGCTACAAGTATGTTGCATTACTTCCTCCTACATAGTTTTATCCTTAAACTGGATCTGATACCACTGAAGTCTAGGACAATAAGAGATAACATTAACAAATTACATGAAGAAATTATTTTAAACCCAAAAATAGATATTGTATTATTTTTGAATAAATTTACAAAGTGTGTGAAAGATTATAAAACTTTCATGGGAGGTTACAGGACAAAACCAACTTTCATGTGTAACCAACTAAATAACACAACAAGTAAATAAACTAAAAACAAATACTAAGTAACTTTGGATCAATAGAAATTAATCCAACACATGACACTTCATCATTCCTTGCTATACAACCTTAGGTTCCAGATAAATATTCATCAACACCAACTTCATATATGTTCGAACAAATGATAGAGGATGATTTGTAAAGGTAATTTGAATAATTTGAATAACATCACACATGTGATATGGAAAAAATTATTGATCACTTATCTTTAATTCTCAATAATAAGAATCCTTCAAACATGTCTTACTCACATCGACCATTTGATTATCACACACCATACAAGGTACAAGTCAATCTAGACATATCTATGTTGAAAGGGAAAATAAATGTAGATGCAATAAATAATTAGCTTAACATAGTTTGTTCATACTTTTTGGTTAATGAATTTTTATAACCAAGAGAATATTACATTTTCTCTCTTGAAATTTTCTTTGTTAGTAAAGAAATAGTGGAACAACTATTGCACTCTACATGAAAACAATACATATGAAGTAAACTTAGACATATATATAGGCACATGGAATGGGTTTGTAGAAGCTCTCAAAAAAACATAATACGTAGTTGGAAACTATTATGACCAGTATATCAAATTTTCCTAGTTGTTCTAGGGCAAAGATTAATTTCGCTAAGAATATACAAATACCTTTCACACTTTGGTGTCCAAACTAGGAATTTAGGATTCATAACAAAACCTTGTTTTCAAGTATAGTTCAAGATTGAGACCTTGCATCTAGTTAGAAATGGATTTTCTTCATAACTCTTCAATTAGATAAGCTTACATATTTTTATGCAAATTTTAAGCAAAGGCCAAGTTCAACATTAAGATTGAAGATCCCAAGTCTCAGGCCAAACAATAATCTAAATCTTCAAATAATAATTCCAAACTAGGGAATATCTCTAAGCATCCTATTAACACTCAAAGTTGTACCCTTTGAAGAAGATGGTCTAGTTCTCTCCAGTCTTGGGGTAACATGGGATGGATCCAAATATTGTGGGTGGCCTATGGGAGGACCAAACCTCTAGTTTATGAGGTTATATCCTATGTTACATCAACTTAAGCTCACTTTATAATATTTACTAATGTTGGGGTGAAAAGAGATAGAGTGAAACCATTAAATGAAAGCTATTCTAAGGATGGTGATGCACCAATATTAGTTTATCCATTCTATTTGATATTCAAACAACACTTCTTGAATCAAGTGAAAAACTATGACTGAAATAAGCTTCCTAATGAAATCCTAAGCATGAGTATTTATTTTGAAGGTTATGAAATATGCTTACCACTTTAAGGTAATGGAAAATAGGTCTGCTTGAGGCACTATCATTGAACTTACTCTTCAACATAGCTACCAATAATATAACACATCACATGACATGCATAAGATGACATTCTAATAACTACATGAAGGGGAGGACCTAAACAGGAGGATGAACACCACACTTTCTAAAAATTAATAAACCATAACACATTAATGCTAGTAAAGAAGTTTGTAATCAATCTTTTCTTTATTGATTCTCAAGGTTTTCAAGATACAATTTGGTAGAGTTTCATTACACCCAATTGAGGATAGCTAAAATGGTCTTAAAGCCTCAATATATATAATAATGAGATATAATTAGAGGTAATGTGGCATGGGTAGAACATGAATGGGTCATGAATGACCACCATTCCTTCAATTGGTAGGTACTAGCAACCTTCACACTCCTCCATGTGTTACCTAGGTTGATTGGTGTTTTGAATGAGCACCTTTGGGGCATTGGATTATATTTATAGAAAATTTTTACCCAATAAAAGCCTATACATGACACTCTTGGTCCATTCCATTTCTTTTATATAGTTACAAGGCATTGAAAAGGTCCAATTAGGCCTCCTCCATGAAGCATTTAGTGGCCAGCTCCTCTCTACATGTTGATTATGTTCAAGAAACTACCAAAACCCTCCATAATGGCCATAGATGTTGATCTTGATCACATCAAGAGATAGTTAAATGGGTATTATTATGTCTTATTAAGTCCATAATCACCTTTTATGCCCACGAACATCCTCATTTTATGGGTTATGTGGGCATATTAGACAAGTCATCTAGTCTCTTATTTATTCACCGTTTGAATGGATATGAGAGCAGAATCAAACCTTAGGCTGACTGAGTGAGATTTTTTCATGTCTAAAACAACCTATTATACCAATATTTTGTCTTTTCAAGTATCTCACACCTATAATCTTACCTTTCTTACATGACTAAGTCACCTCCTTCTTACGTTATAAGATTGCCTATTTGGTAAAGACTTGTAGAAGCATATCCATGAAAAGTTGTGAACATTTTATGACTTTATAATGTGAAACAAGTATCATAGTACCTCCTATAATTATATTCAACCCTTGACCAATTCCTACACCTCATTTTCTACTCAAAACCCTATAAAATTATGGTTTATAGAGGGTCGTACACTATTTGTACAGACCAGTACCATAGTTAAGGTCTCCTCTAAGTGGACTATGTGATCTAAATGTTTACCAAGTCATATTAATGTATTTTAATGCATTTTATTTAATATATTATCAATTGGGTCCTTATTAGGGTTTTAGGGAGGTTTAAGGGGTTTTGGACTCTTAACAATGGTTCATAAAGGTTAGGACCTTAACCTATGAAAAAATTCCATTGATATATTTTAGACAAGGTCCCTCAACTACCCTAAAGTGATAATCTCCCCATGAAATATTTTCTTATATTTATGAGCTTTGTAAGTTGCCTCTCAGATGAGAAATGTGTATTATGGGCAGTCTTAAGGCACTTTCAGGCCAAAGTGACCAACTGTGACCTCTCCCCTAAAAACCAAGGTGGTTGAAAAACATTCCCATGGAGGTATGCGATTTCATCAGATACTCTTTTTTCCTCTTCTCCAACTTTCAAGTGGCATTGCCTTAAGGAAGGTGCTAGATCAATAGGTTTAAATGCATGTTTTATGAGTTTTGACCCTAATATAGAGTTGTGAAACATTATCCACCTTCCCTAACATGAAAATCATCCCTTAAGAACCTCATATAATTTGTATTAGATTGAAAAATCCATTTACCTCCTCTTAGGTGCATACAGTCTCTCATTTAAGTACATAGGCCTGTCTGTTAGGAATTAAAAGAATTTAAACTAGATTTAAATCACCATAAAATCACATAACCAAAATTTAAATGTGAAATAAAATTTAATTATGCACTGATATGCATCATGGAAATAATTAATCAAATCACAGTTAAATGAAAGCATAAATGGAGAGAATAGAATAGCAATAAAACCATAACACAAATCTACCATGGTTCACCCAATGTGGGCTACATCCACCAAGAAAGTTCTTAATAAAATCTGTAAACAAAACAAGATTACAAAGACCTCTCACAAAGATAGAATGTATCTTCCTAAAAATATTATACATACCCTATGCTGCACTTTCACCTACACCTGCACAATATTCTATCTCACAAGCTTCTATGCCACACCTTGCAAATAAACACCTACACTTTGTAAAACATCTGCACTTTGACTTTGTCTCTCAAAAGCCACACTCTAAAAATAAACATGTCAACCTCTAAAGGTCACATCACACTTGTATATATAGAAAATGAAGGAAAATACCCAAAATAAGAAGAATTGTGCAATACTTATCTAAGATAAGCATTATCCACCATGTGACAACTATCATCCACCTAAGCAAGCTCATCCATAAGCCCACCTAAGGAGGAACTTGCCATGTTTATCTCTCCTCTTCTAAAAAACACATTTTCCAAAGACATGTAATCACAACCAACTCCTTGAAACAAGGAAGTCATTCCCTTTTCTAATAGACAACTAGCTCCCTAAGATCAAGGAAGTCAACATGGAAAATAGGCATCTAATAACTAACTCCGTAAAACATGGAATACATAGAAATTAGAAATAAAAGGAATATTCCACTCACATGTGGAGCAAGGTTTCAAAAAAGGTGGAGTGGGAAAAAATGTGCTCCCCACATTTTTTGAATTCTCTAGGCCCCAAAAATGTATCCCCATGGTCATATGATAGCCCCAAAGGGCTCCACACTCAACAATCTCCCACTTGGAGACGACTCCTCTTGAACAAAATCTATCATTGCTCCATGACCACTAAGGCTAACCAAATATGAACATAGTCTCAACTTGTCCAATGTGATCACCTTGGTCATCATATATGTAGTATTTTGGATAGTATGAATCTTCTCCAACTTCACAAAGTTCTCCTCCAAAGCTGTCCTGATGAATTGATAATGTAACTAAATGTGTTTCATCCTCAAGTGGAAAGCAGATTTCTTTGCCAGATGAATAACACTCTGACTATCATTGTGTAGTCTCCTAACTTCTTGCTCATGCCCTAACTCTTGAAACAACTCTTGTAACCAAATCATCTCCTTATTAGCCTTTGTGGCAGCAACATACTCTACCTCTATGGTTGACAAAGCCACAACCTTTTATATCCTATAAATCCAACTAATAATTTTATATCTAACAATAAATATATAACCTATTATACTTCTCATGCTATCAATATCCCTTGTCATATTTGAGTCCACATAACCATGCAAAGTGGTATCTGATCCACCATAACATAATGCAAAATCCATGGTTCCTCTCAAATACTGAAGAATCATTTTCATTGCTTGTCAATTTTCATAACCAGGATCACTCATATACCTTCTCACAACTCTCAATACTTGAGAAATATACATCCTATTACAAACCATGGCATACATCAAGCTACCATCTAATGATGAGTAAGGTACCTTGGACATCTTAAGATTTTCAAATTTCATCTTAGGACACTGCTCCTTTGATAATCTAAAGTGGCCTACCAAAGGAGTACCAACAAATTTAGCATCCAACATGTTAAACCTTTCCAAGACTTTCTTCACATACTCTAATTGGGATAAGATCATATTCCTCTCCTTCCTATCATGAGTAATCCTCATACCAAAGATTTGTTTTGTAGCACCCAAATCCTTCATATAAAAGGACTCATTAAGTTATTTCTTGAGCATATGAATATGGTGTATGTTCTTTCTTGCAACTAACATGTCATCCACATATAATCATAAAATAATTAAGGAACAATCATCAAAATTTTTGATATACACATAACAGTCAGAATTACACCTTTGATAGTCATGTTCCAACATAAAATAATCAAATTTATTATACCATTATTATGGAGCTTGTTTCAGGCCATACAAGCTCTTCTTTAGTTTGCACACATATTTCTCCTTCCCTTTGACCTCATATCCCTATGGCTACTTCATATATAACTCTTCATCTAAATCACCATGAAGAAAATCAGTTTTCACATCTAACTATTCTAAGTGCAAATCCTTAACTATAACTAAACCAAGGAAAGTCCTAATAGAAGTCATTTTTACAATAGGAGAGAAAATCTCATCAATATCAATACCTAATTTTTGTGCAAACACCTTGACCACCATCCTAGCCTTATACATTTTTCTCCCTTCATCTTCTTCTTTTATTCTGAAGATCCACTTGTTTGAAAATGCACTCTTGCCTTTGGGTAGCCTTACCTAATCCCACATTTGGTTATCCATGAGAGATCTATGCTCTTCATCCATAGATTTATCCCATTTCATCCTGACATCTACCTACATTACTTCCTCATAACACTCTGGTTCTCCATTGTTAGTGAGTAATAAATAATTCAAAGAATGAGAAAAATGTTCAGGTGCTCTTCTTACCCTAGAAGACCTTCTTACCATAGGAGTTTGGGCTCTTTGTGTAGAAGGTTCCTAAATTGATTCATTAGATACGTTGCCATCCGTAATGTCATCTAATACTATGCACTCTTTTTTTTCATGTTCCTACAACTAATTATTATACATGACATTTTCATTAAAGACTACATCTCTAGACCAAAATATTTTCTTATCTTTAATGCTCCATAAATGGAAACCAAAGTCATCCTCACCATAACCAACAAATGTACATTTCTCTGATTTTTCCTCTAACTTGGTCCTATCCTCTTTCTTAATGAGAGAAAAAGCCTCATAGCCAAAGACTCTAGGAAATGAATAATCAACATTATTACCAGACCAAGCTTATTTAAGAATGCCTCCATCCAAAGGCATAGAAGGTCCTCTATTAATCAAATATACTACCATGCTAACTGTTTCTACCCAAAAAACTATAAAAGTAACCCTACATGTAACCTCATGCTCCTAACACATTCCATTATTATTTTGTTCATCCTTTCAGATACCTCATTCTACTATGGAGTTCCTGGAACCATCCTTTGCCTACAGATTCCATTGTTAGAATAATAATCAAAGAAAGAATTACTGCAATACTCACCTCCATTATCTGATCTAAGACATTTCAAATTGAGACCTGTTTCATTCTCAACCAAGGCTTTCCACTTCTTAAATGTTTCAAATACATTATATTTATTTTTAATACAATATACCCAAACTTTCCTAGTTGCATCATCAATAAAAGTGACATAATAACTGGAACCACCAATAGAAGATACCTGAACTAGTCCCCATACATCTAAATATACCAAATCTAACTTGTGTTCTTTCTTTGTGGGTCCAAATTTTAGTAAATTAACCTAATTTTATTTCCCATACACACAATTCTCACAAAAGTCTAGATCTACATCTTCTAATCTAGGCAACTTGTCTTTTAAGATCTTCATGCCCTTATGGCTCATATGACCGAGCCTATAGTGCCACATAGTTGCATCTCCATCTGCAATAACTAAATCAAAAGAATCAACACTACTAGTCAAATATAAAGTATCAAATTTCTTACCTCTCAAAACCATAAGAGCACCTTTGGTAACTTTCCAAGAATCTATAGTAAATATTACTAAACATCCCTCACTACCCAATTGCCCCATTAAAACCAAATTTTGTCTCAATGTAGGCACATGTCTGACATCTTTAAGTATCCACATGTTCCCATTCTACATTTTAACCTAAAAACAACCTTTCCCTACTATCTCACATGGTTCATCATCATCAAGATATACATGTCCTAAATTCTCTTGAACATAATTAGTAAAATAATGCCTATGTGGGGTGGCATGAAAAGAATCCCCTGAATCTAATACCCAAGACTCAAAAAACTATCCATATAAAGAATTAAATAATATTGACATGATTTACCTAATGTCATATTTACCTCATTCATTTTCTCCTTGTTTGCATTGTTATCCCAAAGTGACCAACAATCCTTCTTTGAGTGTCCACTCTTCCTACAATGCTAGCATATTATCTTGGATCTAGATATGGATTCATATCTACCCTTTGACTTTGCTCTTGTCCTTTTGCCTCCCTCTAGTATCAATAGACAAAACATTACCTGAAGATGATTCACCAATGATTTTCCTTCACATTTCCTTACTAAGAATCACACCTACAACATCCTCAAAATTTAAGCTTCCCTTGGCAAGGATTGCATTACTCATAGCCATAACCAAATTATCTCAACTATCAAGTAAAGAACACAAAATCAACAAAGATTTAACTTCATCATAAAACTTAATTATAATAGGAGTGAGCATACTTAAAACCATATTAAAATCATTTAGATGACTAGCAATTGAACCATTCTCAAACATTTTCATGTTAAACAATATTTTCATAAGAAAAAATTTATTAGAAGTAGTGAGTTTCTAATGTTATCCATGAGATCCTTTGTAGTTTTCTCATCATAAATGTTAAATGCAACTAAATATGCAAGGCATAATTATATGGCTCCAAATGCCTTCATGTCAAGCAATGACCAATCCACATCACTCATACTTATAGGTTATTCTAACTTCCCATCTAAGGGGAGATGAATCTACTTTTGATACAAGTAATATTCCATTTGCATTTTCCACAAATCAAAATTCTTACCATTAAATTTATCAAATCTGAATATGGTCTCTCCTCCCATAGCTCCCACTTAAGCTAATAACCTTTCCCGTGATTTACCATTTTAGCAAAAAACACCACCAAAGCTCTGATACCAGTTGTTAAGAATTAAAAGAATTTAAACCAGATTTAAATCACCATAAAATCACATAACCAAATTTTCAATGTGAAGTCAGATTTAATTATGCTTTAACATGTATCATAGAAATAATTTCTCAAATCAAAGTTAAATAAAAGCATAAATGGAGAGAACAGGATAACAATAAAACCATAACATAGATCTACCATGGTTCACCCAATGTGGGCTATATCCACAAAGAAATTCCTTAATAAAATTTGTAAACAAAAAAAGATTACAAAGACTTCTAATAGAGATAGAATATCTCTTCCTAAAAATGTTGCACATATGCTATGATGCACTTTCACCTGAACATGCACAATATTGTATCTCACAAGCTGGTATACCATACCTTGCAAATAAACACTTGCACTTTGCAAAACATATGCACTTTGACTCTATATCTCAAAATCCACACTTTGTAAATAAACACATCAACCTTTAAAGGTCACATCACACTTGTATAAATAGCAAATGAAGGAAAATCCACCAAATAAGGATAATTATGCAATGTTTATCTAAAATAATCATTATCCACCATGTGAAAAGTCTCCTCTACCTAAGTAAGCTCATCCATAAGCCCACCTAAGGAGTAACTCGCCATGTTTATATCTTCTCTTCCAAAAAACATTTTTTTCAAAGACATGTGATCACAACCAACTCCTTGAAATAAAGAAGTCATTCCCTTTTCTAATAAACAACTAACTCCCTAAGATCAAAGAAGTCAACATTAAAATAGGCATCTAACAGACAACTTCATAAAACATGGAATACATAGAAATTATAAATATAAGGAATATTCCACTCACACGTGGAGCAAGGTTCCATAAAAGGTGGAGTGGGTAAAAATGTGCTCTCCACATTTTTGGAGCTCTCTAGGCCCCAAAAATATATCACCATGGTCATGTGATAGCCCTAAAGGGCTCCACACTCAACACTATCTATAAGTGATTATTAGACATGGAGTCCCCTATAGGTGACTAATGTGTAATTATTTAAGACATCAAGGTCCCTTTCCTTCCTAAAAAATATATGTAATATGCAATTTTTTCTCAATTTCATGCATATAGGCTTATAATGGCTCTTTTAGGTCTGATCCATTTACTACACATCTTGCACGTGCCAGCCAGTAGACCATTTAAGTGCTTAGGAGACCTAGTGAGACCATTAAAACCTTTTAATATCTTGATTACCTCTTTTGGATTCATTTGGAGGTGTAATTCCTTAATCAGGTCTAAACGAGGGTTTAAGAAGGGTTTTGGAGGTCCACCATCTTAATGATGGTTCATAGAGTATAGATCTCCAAACCAAAACTTTTTTCATGAAATTTTAGTCTACAAACCCCTTCATATCTCCTAAATAGCCTTGGGTCCCATCCAAATTGTACATATAGATATGAACCAAAGATGGTGTCTTTTGAGCTCTTTACGAGATAGTTTATGCAGGTTATAGTGTTAACATTTGTTCATAAAGTTGGGCCTTTAAACCCCACTCTCTCCTTCATTGACCTTGAGTCCATATGGGTGCCCTACTCTCCTAATATCCTTGTGTCTGAGTCATTTTTGATGAAAGATATGAGTGTTGAAAGTGACAACTCAACATGGCTATTTAAGGCAATGGAGTTCGAGAAAGTGATAAGACTGAGTTTGACCATTTTTTACATTCCCTTGCTTTAAATATCTCCCTCAAGGCCAAATTCATCATTAGACATCCTTTTATGGCCTTTATTTTTCTTATAGGTTTAGAATTGCCCCTAAAAAGAATATGTGACCTTGAAGGTTCATGGTGGCTTTAGGCCTTATAGTTCTCAAACTAGGCTTTGGAACCTCAACCCACCTATAGATGTATCTATAACCTCCATGTTATCATAACACCCCCATCAATTTAGTTTCCATATTTTGCACTTGTCCTTATTTTCTTAGACCATCATGTCAACCCTTTTCCATCTTAAGCTTACTTTGGCCATCACTATCCTATACAGATGCTTGTAATAATTAATTTGATTACCTAAGAAATATATCTTACCCCTATTTAGTGATGAAATCTGGGCTTCAAATAACACATTTAAATTATTTACCATATTCTCAAGATTTATCTTCCCTAACTCTATTATCAAGGTTCATTTACACAGTCATACATCCAAGCTTATGTCTCCTGGGTATGCAAGCCAAACTAGGTATTCAAACTAGACTGGTATCATCATCATATGAAGACTTGAGAGATGCATGTGTCCTCATCACCTTGATATCCCCTCTTACATACTCTTGGAATTATAATTTACTCCAATCATGCACTCTAGACTAATTGAGAAAGGCTAGCTTACTATATATGTTTACACCATTCTACTAATAATCCCTACAAACCTCTTGTATTTGGCACTCATTATATCCATGCTCTGGCCACCATATTAGTTTGAGTTTCCTTCTCCATTGAATACTAGGTCTCATACTCAAGGTAAGACATAGTCATATAGGTATTGATTTATGTATGTTGACTATCAATAGGTTTGTTAAACATACCCTTATGTTAGAAGAGAGTTTCCATTGTCATACTTGAGACCCCAATAGCCTTCTTGATGTTCAAATCCATCTCCTTAAGATAGACATATGTGTAGTCATGACCCTTACTTAAATTTTAGACTCATCTACATATAATGGCTTTAAGATATTTTGAAGGGTGGATTTGAGTTGTTTATTATAAGTGATAATTATGCTCTTTCAACAGGGCTTATACCTATATAGGTCCTTTTCTCATAGTGCTAATGACACTTGATATTATTATAGAGTAATAAAACCTTAATTTTATGCCTTGGATTTGGTTAGAGAGTTAAAACATGTGGGTTATGGTTGTAAGGTCATATGGATCTTGAAACCTAGAACTCATGGTCTATAATGAGGTAGGTTGACAATGATGAGGCTATTAAATGGCAGAGGTTCCTTAAGGTTTGAATTGGATTATTGACTCATACATAAGATGATATAAAAGGATACTAGGCTTATCTACTCACCTACTTAATAGATAAAAAAACTTAGGGTTCATTAATCAAGCAAATGAAGTGAGAAATATAAACCTAGGACTCTTTGAATACCTCAACTTTTGATAAACAACCTTAGTTTCTATTATACAAGAATATGAAGGTATTAGAGGGTTAGTTGGTAGTTTCTTGGTCTATGAGGATATAATGAGGTTTGATTATCTTAAAATAAGGACATTTTCATATGAATTCAACACTCCCCTACTGCCTTATAATGTTTTATAATGATCTCTAAGCCATTATTATACAACACATTGTCCTTCCTTGTAGTGAAGCCCAAACATGTAGGTAGTCTCATTTGAAAGCATCACTTAAGAGATTTGGAGGTCCATATGACCATTCAAATTAAACTAAGGAGATATGAATAAATTCAAGACACCATCATTAAACTTAAAAACGCTATTCATCTTTGACATATGCATTAAATATCCCTTTTCACCAATGGAACGCTGATTACAGTATGCAAATAGTTGAAACTTATATGTTTCTTGCTTCCATGGGCCCATATATGTGAACTAGGGGTGGAGGATGCCATGGAAGGACCCTGTAGGACTAGATAAGACATAAATAATTATTAGTTTCATTAAATAAGTCAATAATGCATTAAAACCATCCCTCTTTTTTGGCCCTATGCAGATGAGGAAGGTAACCAACTTGCTTAACTTCTTAGTGTCTATTCATATAGCACATAGGACTAATCTTGAAACTATTTCCCATGATTGGAAGGCCATTATATCTACTTCCTTTAGCCAAGAGCTTGGACCCTCATCTTATCTCTCCTGTACAGACTGAGCATAAACTTGAAGGGATCTATAAAGCTACCAAAGAGCTTGATGGAGGAAGGAAGTTAGTTTTCATCTCTTTTGGATCAAAAACACCTAGATTCCTTCATGAATGCCTGAGTTTAATTCCACTTGCATATCCCTAACTCTATTTAACCAAATCTATACTATATGGTTCCATACAACCCTACAACTCCTACAAAATATCTTGATTCCTACATTTTATCATGTTTCCAAACCATGAAACATCATTATAAAGTAGGAGGGAAAATAGGGGTCAAAAAATATTTCAAAACACATGGTATAGTTTGGGAAGTTGAAGGCACACATTTTCACATGTGTGGGGCCCATTTAATGGGGAATAAAGGTATTTAACTTGTGGGAAGACAACATTAGCATATGAAATGGTTTGGTCATGGATTAATGGGATTCATGGAGGCTATTGAAGATGTAAGTGGTAGTCTTAGTGGCATTTTGAGGTCAAATAACATCACCTTAAGGTCAAATACCCCCTTTTAAGACAATATGTTTGGCTTCAAGTGAAGGTTTCAAATTGATATCACTTCATTACCTATTAAAGACCTTAGAACATGCTAAAAGACTTCAATTAGGTTATCTCATACCTTCAAAACATCATTAATGCTTTATGATCAAGACATATCATGTAGATCTTCAAGACACTAGGTAGATTTGTGATGAGTTATAAGCTAAAAAGATTGGGTTATCTTCATCATGAGAAAAAATGGACCATTGAGACCACCCCAAGGCCTGTCATGGATCTTCATGCACATCTAAACACAAGGAGGACACTTGACATAAGTTCAAACATGGGGGTAAATATAATCACTATGTGTTTCATGACATGATAAAACATTAAACCTGTTTCCCTTGACATGATAATCAATGACTTCATTTAAACTACCTTGGCTCATCAAGAGGTATGAGAAGTGTGAATTCTTAGGTGGACTAGAGTGTTCAAGACTTAGGTTAACTCGTTTCTAAGCCTAAGGGTATAAAATAGTCAACATTATTGGTGACTCTAAAGGCTTGACCTACCTACAAGTCAAGAGAACCCATGATCTCTTTGCCTATCATTCATGCCTAGGTGAAGACTCCTTAAATGCACTATCACTTTAAGACTAATACCTTTCATACCTTAAGGATTGAAAAAAAAATCAATAATACACATAATAAATTACAAGAAACAATAAAGACACACATCAAAAAGCAACAAGAATAAACAAATAACTAGCAAAGCATATGCTACAGTACTTGGAGGAAGGATATTAACTACTATGTTTAAGGTGATTTCTTAATTCTAGTAATAATACTTGAGGAACATCCCTTTAATAGGGATAAGGAGTTCCTCACCACTCAATTTGTAAAATTGGAAGGCATTGCTCTCCTTGTAGCTATTAATGGCATATGGCCCAATCCAAAAACTATCAAATTTTGAATGCGTACATGGCTTGGTATATTATTCATCCCACTTAAGTACAATGTAACCTTGTTGGAAGGTCTTTAAAGAGAATTTAATCTTAAATGAACTTTTTAATTGATATTGGTTAGACCACATGACATGCATAACATCATCCCTTGTCTCTTCTAGCTCCCTTAACTCATTCATCCTCACTTTAGTTGTATCACTCTCCATGAGTTCAAGTTAGTGTGAAAGTTCCAAGGTTGAAAACTCAAGTGATATGCACAGTCTTGCTTATTTTACATAAACAAGAAGATATGGTGAGTGACCAATAGACCTATTGTGAGTAATCTTATCTTCACATAAGGTAATCCTCAACTTGGTATGCCACTCCCTTTGGTTGTCCTCTATTGTTATTTTTATGATCCTAATCAAGTTATTATTAGTGGAATATATTAGTCCATTACATTGTAGATAGTAATTAGATGAAGAACTGAAGTAGATACCATGATAAATATCCAACTCACTCAAATTTTCACTACTAAAAGCTAATTCAATATCTGATATGATGGTAGAGGGGACCCCAAATATGGTCACTAGGTTGTCATAGAATTCTAAAATTGAGTTCTCATTTGCCTCCTTGAGTACAAGTTCCTCTACCCACCTTGTAAAGTATTAAGTAGTATTCAAAACCCACTTATGTCCAGCACTATATGGGGGATGAATCATACTTACAAATTCTAGGCCCCATTGCGTGAAGGGCTAGTCAAACTTGAATAGGCTTTAGAGGTAAGGCAACTAATCTTTGCTTTCCTATGAACATAGAACATTTTGGACACCTCTTAACCAAAGAATGAGAGTCCTTGAATAAGCATATAAAAAAATGACCTGATCTTATGATTTTTGATGTTGAGGTCTTGGCTACAAAGTTCCCTCCTGCAGGCCCATCATGAAATTATCTTATAAGATTGTCAATTTGACTAGTTTATACACACCTCAGAAGTATGCCATCAAGTTACTTCTTGAATATTACCTAATAAATAAAGATATAATTGATATATTTAAGTATAAATTACCTCCTTATTATCGTATTTAAGCTTATAAGACATTATCCCATTTGGAGTAACTTCACCATGTCTTGGATCCAGTTGGAAGGAGATGTAGTTACAACTACTTGTTGATAATATTGGAATGCCAAAACAACTTATATAACTTACTTCACATATTATTAAAGGTTTTAAAATATTCCCCTACCTCTAATCAAATTGGTAACCTTCACCTCTATATCATACTCCATGCACTTGGTCACCCAACCAGACCTCTTTTCACTTAAGTCTTTGTTAAAGATGAAATCCTTAATGCTAGGGTGAACTACCATGACAAATATATTTTTGTTAGACATAATTTGTATAAAATTATTGAGGCCTCTCATGAATTTAATCATATATTTTTCAAAAAAAGTGTAACTCTCTTCATACCCTTCTAATGTTTGGTTGAAGAAGGCTATGGGCTGCTCAAGTCCTTTATGTTTTGTTGCATGAGCATAGCATACATAATGTCACTTGTAGAGAAGGAATACATGAAGAAATACATTGTAAAATCAAGGTTGAAGAGTATGGGATCTTAGGAAATGGCCTACTTGATGTCCTCAAAACTTCTTTTACCTTCCTTGGTTCATGAGAACTCTTTATGTTTCTTGAGCATGTGAGTTAGAGGCCTCACCAATTCTATAAATCCAGATATGAATTTTATGATGAAGATGATTTTTCCCAAGAAACTTTGAAATCCATTCTTTTTTTTGGGAAGTGATAAGGCAAGGATTACATCCATCCTTTTAGGGTCAATAGAGAGGCATTATTTTGACACCATATGTCCTAGAAGTCTTCCCTCATGGACTACAAAGATACAGTTTTTGGGGTTTAAAGAGACCCCAAACTACCTGCACCTATCAAACACCAACCTAGGTTCAAACTCCTTCAAACCATGATATTCCCAAGAAAAAATATCTACAAATTCTTGGCATAATGTTATCACGGTTTCCTTCTCCTCCTTGGTGCTCACCTTTCCTAGTTTGAGTAGTTTGTCTTTAAATATGGTGATTTTTTCAGTGTACCTCCTTAGTCAATATGCTAACCTTATCCTTCCTTATCTGATCATATTCATTGAATACGATTTATATTTTTACCAATCCCTTAGGTAGTTTATTTTTTAATTTATTTTTCCTTGATTAGACAATCTAGTGCTCAAAATGTTGTTGTAATCCACCTTGGTTCCTTTAGTATAATTTTACCTCATGCTACAAGAAACATGCAATTTATTTATCATTTTCAAACACTTTTTAATTCACCTCATTTTTATGTACTGAAGGTCTACATACCACCTTGATTTATTAATTCTCTTTGTTTTCTTTGACCCCACTTGGAATGTCATACTATGCTCCAATGGTTGTTAACCGGTCTATATGTTGATTGCCCTCTCTACGAATGAAGCAAGTATCAAAGGATTGAAAGTCCTCCAAGAGGTGCCAAACCCTATGTTTGTATGCCCTCAAGAGTGTATTATTGACTATACTTTGACCTCTCACCTGATGCACTACTAACTCACTATCTCCCATGGCTTGTAGGAGATTTATGCCTCTCTTTCTTGCCCATTGTAGCCCATGGATGAGGGCCTCGTATTCTATTGTATTAGAAGTGAAACTAAATTGAAACCTCAAGATATAAAAATACCTTTGATTAGAAGGGGAGACAAGCATGCCACCTTTCCCACTTCCATTCTTGGATCTAGATCCATCAAATAACAAGTTCCATACTCTTTCATGATCTTGGTTTGGGCTAGTGAGACTTGATATGATATCTAATTCTTCATGCATATAATACACACCAAAAACTACCTCTTTAATTATTTTGTATGGATCATATCCATGATTATTATTTCCCATTCATCAAGGAGTAAATTTGATATCCCTTCAAGTGGTTCAATGGGCTCTTGGTCATTGGGGTGTTCATCCTTATCTAGGATAGTACAATTGACATTTGATAAGTTAGGCATGTAAGGATCTAAGTGGAACCTAGAGATAGATTCAAACCTTATGGTGACCTTTTTCCCATAATTGGACCTAAAAACCATATAATACCAATCAGAGGAGATATAACCCCTTATTTTAGTAGTAAAATCACTAGATAAACATAAGGAAAATTAGGGATGGAGGTCAATTACTACTACATCTTGAGATCTAATGTAATTAGGACAAGCATCCAAGATTAGTGTTATATCTTTAAGGACACCAAAAGTCTTGTTAGGATACCAATCTAACTGTAAAACCCCTTTTACATTAGGTTCATACTTTATCCCCAATTTATCTATTATAGATTTAGGCATGACATAAGTGTTAGCCCCACTATTTATCATGCAGTTATGAACTAGGGAATCACCTATTATGATAGAGAGATATAATTGAGGGGGTTTGATTACTTTGGGTGATTGAGACTCGTAAGTTTGATTGGAATTAGTTAGGACTACACCTACCTTTTCTACTTGCTTGTCCAAGACATGGAATTTGGAAATCTCTTATTGAAGGAGATATTTTTGCCCTGGAATGAGCAAAGTGTCCCACATAGGTATATTGACATGGGATTTCTTCATCTAAACCGTAATTCTAAGATGAGGGTTAGTTGCCTTTGGCTGCAAATTAGGATCAATAATACTACTTGGAGTTTGTGTGAATTGAGGATGAAAGGACCTCTATGATTTTGTCGTCTCCCATCTTTAATTTACTAAGTTGATGATGTCTTAGGAGCTATAACTTAACTAGTAGTTCCTTAAGGTGTTTGAAATGGTGGAGATGTTGATCTTTCAAGTCCTAAACCATCACCAACTACCCTTATTTTATCCCTTGTATGGGATTTAACTGAATTGTCTACCTTGGCTACATTTTGACCCTAATTGGCTGCCACTTGTTTAAAGGAGTACTCACCTTCCTTGAAGTTAAGAAAAGGTAGTTTCATATGGTTCTTTACTTCCATTTTTCCCCTGTTGACTTAGCATATCATCTTGAGTCATGAAGGGAGTATCTCCATGTGTCATAGGAGGACCTTCTTTGTGTTGTGGAGGAGGATGAATGTCATGTGTTGGAGGAGTTGGACCTTGCTATATGAAATAATCTTGGAAAACATCACCACTTGGATCTACTGACATCTCATGGGGCTTGCCCATTATGCAGTCTATTAACCCTCTTGATCATAATTATTCTAAGTTAGGACTAGGGCTTTAGAACTTCTAGTAGAATTGGAGTTGTAGCTATTATAGGGCCTTGCTTGAGTGATCTGCCCTTGAAATTATTGATTAGGCTGATAGGTAGGTTTGTTATACTAGTAGGGATGATAGGGGGCTTGGTAGGGTCTATGGGGTGGAATTTACTACCTCTCTAAAGCCACTATTTTTTTGTTTTGGACCTTGAGTAGCATTTCAATGTTACCCAATCTATCTTCTTGATTGACATCTTCCTAATCATGATTGGTAAGTGATGATAAGGGAGAAATGGTAGGCATAGGGGGTTGAATCTCTAAGAACAAAGGCATGAGTGGTCTTGGGGTAAGCTTACCTACGTGGATTAGACAAATTTATGCCCTTATGGCCACCTCATAAGCATCAGGTAGAGTGCTTTCCCCCATGGATTGTATCATGAATACCACATCAGAATTGAGGGCTCTTAGGTAGTATAAGAATGCATAATTGGGGATGGGTTTGATTACTATGGGGATCCTATCCCATGTTTTTTGGAACCTATAGTTGAACTCTACCATAAATTTTTGGGGATCCATTTTAATTGTGGTGAGTTTCTCTACTAAAGATAGATGGTCACTCTTATCCTCAAAGTGTTTGCACAAATGCTCCCCAAATTCATCCCAGCTATTGATGGATGTAGGTGTTAAACCCCTATACCACTAGAGTGCCTTACCCTTGAAGGAAGTGGCCAATAGTCTCATAGCCACATTCTCTTGGGTCAGATTATGTACTGAGCATAAATTGGATATGTATGCAATATGTTATATAGGGATGGTTGAGTTTTCTCCTATGAAATAGGGAAGGATTTTAAGAGAAGTAGTAGGTATGTCATCAAATTGATTGAGATTTAAGGGGATTCCACTGTTTAAGGGCACAAAGGCTTGAAGTCTAAGCTTAGCCATTGGAGGTGTAAGGTTTGTAGCAATGTTTAGTTGAGCATAATTAGGAGAGTTATGGGGTGTAGGATTGGGATTAAACCTAGGATATCTCTTTATCCTATAAATTACAATGAAAACTCAATAAATTTAATCTCCTTACCTTTTGAGGAATATCTTGTGACTAATTTTTTCATGTAACTTGACTATAGATCTACCACTGAAATAATTGAATCTCTCTTATGTGACCCAATATTTTAAGTGCATGTTCCAACTCAATTGAATTATATTCCCATTGTGCATACCATAACTATTAACACTCCAAATTACACCCTTTGAAGAAGATGGTTCCATTCTCTCCAAGCTTGGGGTAACATGGGACTGATCTAAGAGTTATGGGTGACATATCAGAGGATGAAACCTCTAGTTTATGGGGATAGTTCCCCTAGTACATCAAATTAAACTCACTTTATAATACCTACTAATTTTTGGGTGAAAAGAGATAAAGTTAATACATGAAAGGAAATATATTCTAAGGATGGTGGTGTACTAATATTAGTCTATCCACTCTAATTAATATTCAAAAAACACTTATGAATAAAGTGAAAAAATATGACTAAAACAAGCTTCCTAATGAACTCCTAAGCATGAGTATTTCATGTGAAAGTTGTGAAGGATGATTAAAAATTTAAGGTAATGGAAAATAGGTCTATTTGAGTCACTATCAACCAACTTACTCTTCAATGCAACTACCAATAATCTAACACATCACATGACCTACATCAAATAACATTATAACAACTAGGTGAAAGGGAGGACCTATGAAGGAGGATGAAAACCACACTTTCTTCAAATAAAAAAACCACAACACAAAAATGCTAGAAAATAAGTTTGTAATTGATCTTTTATTTATTGATTCTCAAGGTTTTCAAAATACAATTTGGCAGAGTTTCATTACACCCATCCAAGGGATAGATGCAATGGCTATACGGCCTCAATATATATAATAATGAGTTAGATTTAGAGGGAATGTGGCATGGAGATATAATTAATGGGTCATTAATGACCACCATTATTTGAATTGGTAGTTACCATCAGCCTCCACACTCTTCCATACATTGCCTAGGCTAATTGATTTCTTGAATGAGCACCTTTTGGGCCTTGGAGTCTATTTTTAGAAAATTTTGACACATGAAGAGCCTATGAACACCAATTATAGTCAATTACCTCTCTTTTTTATGGTTACAAGGCATTGAAAATGTCTAATTAGGCCTCTTCCATGAAGCATTTAGTGGCCACCTCTTCCCTGCATCTTGATTATGTTCAAGAAATTGCCAAAATCCTCCATAATGGCCATGGATGTGGAGATAACTCACCTTATGATATAGTTACAAGGGTCTCATGATGGTAAATTAACTCCATACTAAACTTATATTCCCATGAACATCCTCATTGTTTTGGTTAAGTGGGCTTACTAGATAAGTAGTGTAGTCTCTTGTATGTTCACCATTTGAATGGCTATGAGAGCTTAATCAAACCTTTAGCCAAATAATGAAATTTTTTCATGTCTGAACCAACCCATTATATAAATATTTGTAATTTACATGTATCTCACACCTACAATCTTACCTCACTTAGATGGCTAGGTTACCTCCTTCTTATGTTCCAAGATTGCATGTTTGGTAAGTACTTGTAGAAGCATATCCGAGAAGATTTGTGAGAATTTTATGAATTGAGAAGGTGAAAAAATTCTCATAGTACCTCCTCCAATGATATTCAACCCTTGACCAATTCTTTCACCTCATTTTTTTCTCAAAACCTTATAAAATGTTAGTTTTTAGGGGTGTCCATACACTATTTGTACAAACCAGTACCATAGTTGAGGTCTCCTCTAAGTGGACTATGTGATCTAAGTGTCCAAGTGTTTATGATGTTATCCCAATGTATTTAGATTATTTTTATTCAATATCTTCTCAATTAGGTCCTTATTAGGGTTTTAGGGAGGTTTAAGGGGTTTTGGACTCTTAGCAATGGTTCATAAAGTTTAGGACCTTAACCTCTGAACCAATGTCACTAATATATTATAGAAAAGGTCCCTCAACTCCCTTAAAGTGATCAGATCCCCATGCAACATTTTTGTATAGTTATGAGCTTGCCAAGTTGCTCCTAAGTGAGAAATGTGCATTCTAGGTAGTCTTAAGGCAGTTTCAGGCCAAAGTGACCAACTATGACCTCTCCCCTAAAAAAAAGGTGGCTCACACACCTAAAACAATGTAAAAGACATTTAAATAGAGGTATGAGATGTCATTTGATAGTTTTTTGTCCTCATCTCCAAATTTCAAGTGGCATTTACTTGAGGAAGGTGCTAGATCAATAGGTTTGAATGCTATTTTTTTAAGTTTTGACCCTAATATAGAGTTTTGAATCACTTGTCCACCTTATATAACATGGAACTCATCTTTTATGGACCTTAGATAATTTGTGTTGGCTTGAGCAAGCCATTTACCTCCTCTTGTGTGCATATAATCTCTCATTTAAGAACTTAGGCCTTTTACAATTGGTTATCAGACATGGAGTCCCCTATAGGTGACTAATGTTTAACTATTTGAGACCTCAGAGTCCCCTTATTCCTTAAAAATATATGTAATATGTATATTTTTCTCAATTTCATGCATATAGGATTATAGTGGCTCTTTTAGGTCTGATTCATACACTGCACATCTTACACGTGCCAACCAGTAGGCCATTTAAGTGCTCAAGAGACCTAGTGAGACCATTAAGAACTTTTCCTAGACAAATTACCTCTTTTGGATGCATTTGGAGGTGTAATTCCTTAATCAAGTTTAAACTAGGGTTTAAGAAGGTTTTTTAAGGTCCACTATCTTAACAATGGTTCATAAAGTACAGACCTCCAAACTAAAACTTCTTGTCATGAACTTTTAGCCTATAGACCCATTCATATCTTCTGAATAACCTTGGGTTCCATGCAAACTACACATTGATATATGAACCAAAGATGGTGTGTTTTGAGCTCCTTGCTAGATAGTTTATGCAGGTTATAGTGTTAACATTTGTTCATAGAGTTGGGCCTCTAAACCTCACTCTCTCCATATATATTGAGTTCATAGGGGTACCCTAATCTCCTTAATATCCTTGGGTCTAAGTCCTTATGTGATGAAATATATAAGTGTTGAAAGTGACAACTTGACATGGTTATTTAAGGTAATGGAATTTAAGAAGGTGTTAAGACTAAGTTTGACCATTCCTTTACATTCCCTTTCTTCAAATATCTACCTTAGGGCCTAATTCATCATTACACATCCTTTCATGGACTTTATTTTTCTTATAGGTTTGGAATTTCCCTTTAAATGAATATGGGGCCTTAACGGTTCATGGTGGATTTAGGCCCTATAGTGCTCAGACTAGGATTTGGAACCTCAACCCACCTATAGATACATTTTTAGACTCAAATTTATCATAACATCCTCCTCAATATAGTTTCCATCTTTTGCACTTGTTCTTATTTTCTCAAACCATCATGTCAACCCTTTTCTCTCTTAAGCTTGCTTTGGCCATCATTGTCCTATACAAATGATTGCAATAGTTAATGTGATGACCTAATAAATCTATCTAATCCCTTTATAGTGATGAAATCAAGGATTAAAATAAAACATTTCAAGTTTTTACCATATCCCCAAGGTTTTTCTTCCCTAACTCTAGTATCAGGGTTCATTTACATAGTCATACATCAAATTTTTTGTATCATGGGCATGCAACCCAAACCAAGCAATAAACCTAGACTGGTATCACCATCATATGAATACTTGAGAGATACATGTGTCCTTATTACCCTACTATCCCCTCTTCATGTTCTTGGCATTGTCATTTACTCCAATCATGTACTCTAGACTAACTAAGGCTAGCTCATTGTACATGTTTTCACCATTCTCAAATAATTAGTTTAGACCTCTTACATTTGGCACTCATTATCTCCATGATTTAATCACCATCTTATTTTGAGTTTCCTTCTCTATGGAATACTAGGTCTCATACTTAAGGTAGGACACAAACTGTCAATAGTCCTAAAAGTATTGATTTATGTATGTTGATTGTCAAAAGGTTTGTTGAATAGACCCTTGCATTATTGTGAACTAGGAATTTGACTCAAGAGAGGTGATTAGTATTGTGTTAGTCCCAAAATGAAAAAAAATTGATAAAAACACACTATCTAGCATACATCTCTAGGCTTAGTTACTAGGGTGAGCTTAATAACAAAAACAAATGAAAAACATAACTAAAAAGTAATGAAAAACAAGAATCCTTCACCTTCCTTAGATGCTTCAAATGCTTGTTATAGTGGCTTTCTCAGCTTATGCTCATGAAAGTTTCATCAAAGCAGGCTTGGCTATCTCTTCTTCTCCTTGGCACCTTGTGGCTTTGGCTTGGCTTGGCTCAATATTTTGGCATCATAACTTTGGCATGTGAGAGCTCTTGGAATCAATTTGACATGGTAACTTTGCATAAATTAAGCTTAAAATTCATGTGGCAAGGCCTCTTATTTATATATTTTAAAAAATGGCTAGAATCAACCTGAACCATCCATCTCAAGATTGAGATGTGTGGCTAAGGATTAATCCAATTATGTAATTAAAAATCCATAAATAGGCTCATCAATATTTGAGATAGAGGGTTCAGGTTGATTTTAGCCATTTTCTAAAATCTATAAATAAGAGGCCTTGCCACATGAATTTTAAGCTTAATTTGTGAAAAGTTACCATGTCAAATTGATTCTAAGATCTCTCACATGCCAAATTTATGATGCCAAAATATTGATCCAAGCCAAGCCAAAGCCACAAGGTGCCAAGGAGAAGAGGAGATAGCCAAGTCTCCTTTAATGAAGACTTCATGAGTACAAGCTAAGCAAGCCACTACAACAAGCCTTTGAAGCATCCAAAGAAGGTGAAGGATTCTTGTTTTTCTTTACTTTTTAGTTGTGTTTTTCATTTATTTTTATTATTAATCTCACCCTAGTAACTAGGCTTAGAGATATATGCTAGTTAGTGTGTTTTATCAATTTGTTTTCATTTTAGGACTAACACAATACTAATCACCTCTCTTGAGTCAAATTCCTAATTCACATAATCGCATACCCAATGGGATTGCACCCTATAAATTTGATCAAATAGCACCTACAAGTAACATATTAACTATTATCATACAGGGTCTTAGAGTATGGAAGCAAAAAAGATGAAGATTTGACCAAAAAGCTTATTTTTTGGAGCTCAATTTTATTCTCATGACTGTGTAATTTAGATCCCAACTCAGCCTGACTCAACCCAAATCACCCCAACTCAAATCCCAACTCAGCCTGACTTGACCCAACTCACCTTGACTCAGATCCCAACTTAGCCTAACTTGACCTAACTCACCCTAACTCAGATCCTAACTTGGCCTGACTTGACCCAAATCACCCCAAATCAGATCCCAACTTGGCCTGACTTGACCCAACTCACCCTGATCAGATCCCAACTTGACCTGAATTGACCCAACTCACCCTAACTCAAATCCAAACTTGACTCAACTTGACCCAAATCACCCTGACTCAGATCCCAACTCACCCTAACTTGACCCAACTCAGCCTGACTTAGATCTAACTCAGCCTAACTTGACCCAACTCACCATGACTCATATCCCAACTCAACTTGACTTGACCCAACTCACCCCAACTCAAATCCCAACTTAGCTTGACTCAACCCAACTCACCCTGACTCAGATCCTAACTCAACCTAACTTGACCCAACTCACCCTGACTTAGATCCTAACTCAACCTGACTTGAATCTCAACTTAGCCTTACTTGACCCAACTTGTCCTGACTTGGATCCCAACTCGGCCTGACTTGACCTAACTCGCCCTAACTCAAATCCCAACTTGACCTGACTCAACCCAACTCACCCTGACTTAGATCCCAACTTAGCCTGACTTAACCCAACTCACCCTATGTCAGATCCCAACATGACTTGACATGTCCCAACTTGCCCTGACCTGAATCCCAACTCGACTATGTGAAACTTGAAAGCTAAAAGGCTATTTTAAAATGCTTGGTTTGGGGTCATACAGACTCTATTTTGGATGTTTTTTTTAAACCATGTGTTTTTTCCTAAATTTTTTTAATCTGATATTAGTTTAACTTCTATTTTCATAGAGTTGTTACAAAGTTTTGAAAATATATTTGGATATTTCTCATCTAACACATTTACTTTTGGGGTGATGCTTTAAGGGTAGACAAGTAACCAACATATTTCAAATTTGATAAATCATGTTTTAGACCACCTTTTGAATGATTTTAAAATGAATTAAGAACCTTGTTTTAGTGCTTAATTAAACATTTAGAGTCTTAAGTGAAGACTTTCAAAGTTACAACTTAAGACCAAGGGGTCAAAAGAACACCACCACACCTTTTGATTTGGGGCTTAAAAATGAACTCATCTTTCAAAGCTTTTGTGTTCACTACTTGTTTCAATTAACACTTTATTTATGCAAAATACAAGGATGTTTCATTTATGCTCTTCCATTTGTCCCCTTTAAGGAACCCTTGGAATCAAAACCACCATCCTTATTATATAAATCCTAGTCTAAGGCTTATAAATAATGTTATCTAAATCCCTCCCTAAAAACTCATCAAAGTCTGGGTGATCTTGAAAATAACCCTAAAGTCTTTCTATTAGTATTTTATTTCATTAAAAATTAGCTTACAAGGGGGACTTCATTACCTCCCATGATTTATTTAGGGAAGCTTTGACCCAGGGTTTTATCTCCCAGCATTGAATTCATCCACTCCTTTTAAGTTGCTCACGAGACGTATCTACATTTGGACATCGCACTACATTGAGGAACAATAGGATGTAGTGGTTGTAAAAAGGACTAGAAATTTTTACAACTATCCAATGCCACAGACACCCAATTTCTATGGATTTATTTTGAATTATTTGATGTGAAAGTCATTGTGCAATTGAGTCCCCTAGAAATGTTTTAAAGCTTGATAGTTTATTCAATCCCACATTGCCATACCCTTTCTAGGATTTGGAGTATTATACTTAGATTATTTTGGCCATTTTTTCTTGGTATGTTTTGAGACTAAAACTTGTTTGTTTGTTCATAAATCCATGACAAAATCAATTTGTTTCTAAGTCATTCTTTTGTCTAAAGAGGCATTATGCTGGCCATTTTACACCACACTTGTGCCTTGAAATTTTTGCTAAATTTTTTTATGTTTGTGTCAATTTGATTTGTAGAGGGTAGTGTTAAGCTACCAAAATCATATCAAACCATTTTGCATTTTGAGTCTTTGAAACATAACATAGATCACATCATTCGAGCATGTTTATGCCATTAGGCTACTCAATTTGTTTTAAGACTAGTTTACCTTATATCAAAAAAATTGTTTTATTTCAAACCATGTCATGTATACCATTTGGACCTTTGTCTTGTGCCGTCATGTTATCCAATTTTGTCTATCTTGTTTGGTCAAATCCTATTTTTCAATGTTAAGTTTTCAATTAACCTTGTCAAGTTTGGATTCAAACATTAATTGATTTTTGTTTAGGCCTCAATTCATGGGGTTGATACATAGATCTTTATCTTTTGGGTTGCATAGCTTCAGTTAATCGATTACCCAAATTTGAAAACTATTGATGGTTTGTTTATTCAAAACCTATTCTAATAATCATTTGTGTCTTTATTTAAGAGAACACAACCTTTCTCCAAAAGCCTTTTGCCTCATGCCTTATGCTAATTGATCATCTTTATCTTTGATTTTGTGTATCGAGTTTATGTCAAAGTTATTTCCAAACTTGTTAGTTTAAATCAAATCACATGATACCTTTGTTTCAAGTCTAGATTTTGATGCCATTTGGCCAAAAGTCCTAGCATAGCCTATTTGAGCCTAGTTTTTAATTCCACATTTGGACAAAAGGCTTATTGACTCTTTCCTATTTTAGACCTTATTTAGAACACTTTGACCTAGACATTTAACATGCTAGTTTTTATTTAGATGCTTGACCTTTTGTGCATATGACATTTAACATTAGACATTTGATGTTAGATTATCTTATGCCAAGTCTTATCATAAATAATTTTGGAGATACAGCTCCAATTTTAGACCATATTGGGGATACATCTCCACCCCTTTGACCAATTTTGAACCATTTGTCCTTTGGATAGTTTTTTAGAGTTTGTAGAACTCTAAGCCTTTTTGTTTTAGAGCTTTCATTATTTACGTGGATATGTCTAGTTACACTTATGGTGGAGTCACGTACAATCAAACTTATGATAGAATGGCCACACAAAATCCCACTAGGAACCCTTATAGAGAAAGATTTTCTATGGAGTTTTATTATTCTCCCTATAATACTCCATCTTGGGAACATAGTCAAAATCCACAAAATCTAAATCAAGACCTTGTTTAGCATGAAGAGGCTTGTGAAGATGAATTTAAAGACCCAAATATATATAATTTTGTTTGGGATACATATCCATACCCTCTTTTTAATAATCATTACATGGAACACAGTCAAGAACCAGCTTATGAGCCAACTCATGACTAGGATGATATGGTTTATGAGGAAGACTTGGATACTTTGGCTTGTGCAAGCAATCAAGTTTCATGACATCCTTTTGTTATCTAATCATCAACTACCCCTAACCCTCCTTTGGATTATACAATCTATCAAGCTCTACAATATCTAAGGAATACCATTACCATTCCTAAAGCTAGTCCTTTGGCTTGTGTGAGCAACCAAGCTCCAAAACACCCTTTCATCATTCCAAGACCTAGTCCTTTGACTTGTGCAAGCAATCAAGCTCCACACTACCCTATCTTTACCATCTCATGACTTTTTCCTTTGGCTCAAGCAAGAAATCATGCTCCCCAATTCCCTACCATTATCTAACCACAATCCATTCCTCATCTAGAACCAATCCCATCCAAACCTCAACTAATACAATCCTTAAAAGACAAAGTTGTATTCAAAACTAGTATTTTCCAACTCATTGGAAACCAAATCCAAGACTACCAACCAATCCAAGATGTTTTTTTTGAACCAACCACTTATGATAAGTCAACCTATGATGAATCACCTATTGATCCTATACTAGTCATTTAGGAGTCTCACACTAATGAGCCAGTCTTTGTCAAGTCACTTCTTAATGATTATAACCATCTTTGGGAAAATCATTACCTTGACCATGTGCCTATTTTTCAAGAACCTCCTATTTACAAGCCATTATTTGAGGAGTTGTCTCTTGACCCTTTTCCCATCCTAGAGGAGTCCCAATATGACAAACTAGTTTTTGTGGATCCCATTATGCCATCACAGGCCATTACTTGTCCAAAACTAAATATTCAATAAGACATCATTGTAACAGAGTACCCATCAAATGAATAATCAGAGTTAGATTTCACTTCTATTATTGAACTGACATCATATTTATAATCAAAATCTGAATCAACATCAGTCTCAATATTGGATTCAGAGTCCCTTGAGTTAGAATTAGATTTAGATTTGAAATATGTTCATGGTTGTTACAACATTGGTTATGCATGCCTTGAAAATAAATTTGAATACATTTGTGATCCTTCTATAGTTTTTGAGGATGAATACTTCAACTTTTACATAAGATATCCTAGTATCTTCTACAAGCATTGTATAACTTCTCCCTATTCCATTACCATTCCATAAGCCAATACCATCAACCAAAATAACCATATCATTGACATTCCATCTCCCACAAGTGTCGATTGGGATTGATAGAATCACACTTTGTTAAACTACATCCATGGTGACATAGTAGTTGAATAAGAGCAAAGAGGCCAAGACCACATTCATATAGTAGAAGAACACTCTCCTAGTGCAACCTTTTTGGAGGTGCTAGGGGACAATCAAAGTTAGAACTCAGCATCTTCTAGTGAAACTTTTTCAAAAGTGCTAGAATAAAATCAAAGTCAAAAGTCAACATTCCTTAGTGAAACCTTCTTGAAGGCACTATGAGACAATCAAGACAATTTCATTGGTGAAAACCTCTTTGAGGTACCAATATTTGAGCATAAAAGTTCTTCACTGCTTGATGAAGACAAAATCAAAGATCAAATAAAATTAACTTCCAATCTACAACATAATCATATGGTAGCTACTCTTAAGATCAAACAAAAAAAAATCTAGTGGTCATATTGAGAGAACAATTCTTCAACCCCACCACAACCAAATTTATGTTGAATCTAGCATTAGTAACAATACGTGTGACTAAACATCCTGATCTTGATTTGTTTCCCAACCATTCAACATTCTATTATCATCTACCATTCCATTTCAAAATCAAACCTACCATCCATTATTTTTCCTTGTTTACCATCCATGCTTACACTTTCCTTTATAGAGGCTAAAAAGATACCTTGTCTCGATGTTTGAAGGAATCAAAATCAATGACCAATGAAGATCACAACAACATTCTTGGAATCACATTTTGCATGCAGATCTTGATGGATTAGTTATTCAAATGAGGTGTGGTATAGCAGTAAACATGTTCAAGTATTCTATTTGTATCATTTATGGATTAGGACGTGAATCTCCATCTCAATAGGAAAAATAGAATCATATGTCATTTACCACACCAAGACCAAAAACATGTACCATACCATTTCATTTCCATACCATTACCATTGTTACATATCTTTTTTCCATTTTTGCATATTCCTACCATTTACCCCATCACTTGGGGGAAACCCTCTTACCACTTTATAGATCCTATCATTACATTCCTATCTAGACCAAAGCCTATTTTTAGTCATCCTACCCAATCCTATTTTGATCTTGGTTACTTTGGTTCTTGTTGCAATTTTTGTGAGAGGATTCTAATTAAGTTTCAATAATTAATCAAGTTCATGTTTAAATGATAGTCTATGAAAGTAGTGTGATATTTGATCTAGCAAGATATATTTCATTTTCCATCTTGTATCAAGCTTGTTTATGTGATCCTAATTATAACCACCTATGGGAAAATTAGTGTTTCACTAATCTTGCCACTAATTATAACTGCCTATGGGCAAATTAGTATCATTGACCTATGCCATTGTATCCTATTTATAACTACCTATGGGAAAACTAGGGGTAACATTTTTTTATCATGAATTGTCACATCACTTTGCCATTACTATTTTCATTTGATTGGCCATTTGATAAATTTGAGAACTTGTTGGGACCTAGTTTGTTTTTCCTCACCTTTTATGTGGATGGAATTATTATGACTTAAGGTCATTTTAGGACTAAGTATGTCATGCTCAATTCATGTTGAGGTCACCTCAGTCCCCCTGAGCCATATGATCTCATTGTTTTGTGAGCAACCTAATCTAAACATTCTCATCATTTTATTAGCAAGTATCTTATCATTCTTGATTGAGTTAAGATACCTCAAAATTTCAAAAATATTCAAATATTTAAAATACCAAAAATATTTGTCCTATCTAAGCCTAGTCAGTTATCCTCGAACTACCTTATTAGGGTTAGGATGTTTTGTTTTTGCTTTTGTTTTTAGGATTTCTATTTGTTTTTTTATTTCAAGTTGTTTTTTTGTTTGCTTGCTTGCCTATTTTTTACTTTTAGCACTGTTGCCTCGACTCAGTCTATATACATTTTTTGGGTGATTCTTTGAGCACATTATTCTTGATTCCATCCATATTCATACGTCAACATTGTCATCATGGTTTTTATCATTGGTGAATTATTTTAGAGTGTTTATTGGATCGAGAGTCAGTCCTTATGCATATTTTGGCCAAGTGTTCATGGTGTTCTATCATGAATCCTACCATCACATACTACAACAAAAATCAGCTTCAAGAAGGTCTACAATCAATGGAGCCATAGAATTTTCTCCTTGGCACCTTGGCAAGTCCTCTCATCCCACCCTTGATCAAATCAACTCATTAACCATTCTATTTGTATCATTACTAATCAGGATGAGCATCTCCTTGTTGTCAGGTACAATTCAATCATTCACACTAATCAATCTTATTCTTTTATTCATCTATTTCATCACTTTGCAACCACTCATCTTTAATATATATTCCAAGTTATATCCTTGAGTTATGCTTGCTAATCAGCCTTAACTGGGGAATAATCACCTTTATCCAATCTAGGTCTTCTTAATGATTATAACTACCTATGGGCAAATCATTATTTTGAATTTTATTCCTGATTATAACTTCCTTCGGGCAAATAAATATCTTTTTTAACTCAATACATACAAAAATTTTCTTGTTTGGATTAATATCAACCATGGGTTAATTTAAACTTTCTTCTAGTTTCTTTTTGAGGGACCGCTCATCAACAAATGTGATGACCACTCCCTTGAGGGGGCATCATCATAAGCTGCCCAAAACCATTTAGATCTTTGTTCTTTAACCATAATCTTATTTTTGGCATACAATCCATCTCTCATTATTTGAGAAGACATTATTTTGCTTATAGATTGTAATGCCTTCCCAAATAGGGGAAAATTGTAGACACCTAAATTTGGCCATTGATAACCTCCAACTAGGCTTTTGACCAATTTTCACCAAAGTGCACAATTTGGCTTAAAAACACTAAAATACATTAAATGAGTTTAAATTGATATATTCAAGTGCTGATTTTATCTAGAGTATCATTAAATGGGGTAATGTAATTTATGGGCCATCTAACTTTGATCAGATCATTTCGAGTCAAAATGCCAATTTTGCACCTGGGTGCTCTAGATTGCTCTTTTCTGTCAAATCTCCTACACAAGACATGTACCTTTTTTATTTGGTGTTGGTAACATCCTAAATGGAAATATGGTTCCAACACATCTAACATTGAATTCTAATTCTAATCCAGTAAAAGTTTTAACTAATAGCAAGGCATTCTAATCAATTTGAGTAATGTGCGCACAAAATTCTTAATCATGATTAAGAGCTAATTAAACCAAATTAGATCCTAATTAAGAATTCCATGTAAACTTGTTGAATACTTATTTTTGGAAATTAATATTGAATATCTTCATCATCAGGTGACCTCATTTATTGGGAAGACATCCCTAGGCCATAAATGCCACAAATATCAGGATTATGGGTCTTCCATGCCTCTTAATGACCCTCCATGCCTCTTCAATGCCCCTTTTTCCAATGTCATGATGAGGATAATTATATATTTAATTGTTAAAAAATTGAATTAATCCTCAACCACACATCTTCATCTTAGGATGGATGGTTCAGGTTGATTCTGAGCAATCTCAAAAATCTATAAATAGGAGGCCTTGCCTATTGGATTTTAAGATTAGTTTGTCTAAAGTTACCATGTCATATTGATTTCAAGAGATCTCACATGCAAAAGTTATGATTCCAAAATTTTAATCCAAGCCAAGCCAAAGCCACAAGGTGCCAAGGAGAAGAGGAGATAGCCAAGCCTCCTTTGATGAAGAATCCATAAGCACAAGACGAGCAAGCCACTACAATAAGCATTTGGAGCATCCAAGGAAGGTGAAGAATTTTTGTTTTTCTTTAAATTTAGTTGTGGTTTTCATTTGTTTTTGTTATTAATCTCACCCTAGTAACTAGGCCTAGAGATGTATGTTAGTTAGTGTGTTTTTATCAATTTGTTTTCATTTTAGGACTAACACAATATTAAACACCTCTCTTGAGTCAAATTCCTAGTTCACAATTATAAGAGAGTTTCCATTTCCATACTTGAGACCACAATATCCTTCCTTATATGCAAATCCATCTCTTTAAGATAAACATATGTATAGTCATGGCCCTTCCTTAAATTTGAGACTCATCTGCATATAATGGCTTTTAGATATTTTGAAGGGTGGATTTGAGTTGTCTAATGTAGGTGATGATTATTCTCTTTTAATAGGGCTTATACCTGCATAGGTCTTTTTCTCATAGTTCCAATGGTACTTGAAAGTATTATAGAGTATTTAGACCTTGATTTTATGCCTTATATTTGGGTAGAGAGTTCAAACCTGTGGGTGATGGTTTTAAGGTCATATGGAGCTTGAAACCTAGAACTCAGGGCCTATAATGAGGTAGATTGATAGTGATGAGGCTATCAAATGGTAGAGGTTCCTTAAGGCTTGAATTGGATTGTTGACTCATACCCAAGATCATCTACAAGGATACTAGGATTATCTACTCACCTACTTAATAGATAAAAACACTTGGGGTTCATTGATTAGGCAAATTAAGTGAGAAATGGAAACCTAGGACTCTCTGAATACTTCAACTTTTGCTAAATAACCTTAGTTTTTGTTATACAAGACTATGAAGGTATCGGAGGGTTAGTTGGTAGTTTATTAGTCTATGAGGATATAATGAGGTTTGATTATCTTAAAAGGACATTTTAATATGAATAGATCACTCCCCTATTACCTTATAATGTGTTATAATGACCTCTAAGCCATTATTATGCAACACATTGTCCTTCCTTATAGTGAAGCCCAAACATGTCGGTAGTCTCATTTGAAAGCATCATTTAAGAGAGTTATAGGTCCATCTAACCATTCAAATTAAACTAAGGAGATATTAACATCTTCAATACACCATCATTAAACTTCAAAACATTGTTCATCTCAAACATATGCACTAAATATCCCTTTTCACCAATGGAACCCTACTTACAGTCTGCAAATAGTGGTAGCTTGTATGTTTCTTGCTTCCATGGGCCCACATGTGTGAAACAAGGGTGGAGGATGCCATGTAAGGACCCTTTAGTACTAGAGAAGACATTAACAACCATTAGTTTCATCAAATAAGCTAATAATGCATTAAAACCATCCCCCTTTTTTGGCCCTATGCATATGAGGAAGGTAACTAACTTGCTTAAATTCTTAGTGTTTGTTCATAAAACATAGAGGAATAATCTTGAAACTAATGCCATGATTTAAAGGCCATTAGGTCTCCTTCCTTTGGACAAGATCTTGGACCCTCACCTTATCTCTCTTATATAAATTGAACATGAAATTGAAGGGATCTACAAGTTGTCAAAGAGATTAATGGAGGAAGGAAGTCAGTTTTCATCTCTTTTAGATCTAAAACACCTAGATTCCTTCACATAATTCTTGAGTTTAACTCCCCTTGGATATCCCTAACTCCATTTGACCAAATTCATATTGTGTGGATCCATACAAACCTGTAACTCCTACAAAATATCTTGATTCTTATATTTTCTCATGTTTCACAACCATGAAACATCATTGGTAAGAAATAGGAGAGAAAATATGGGTCAAACAATATTTCAAAACACATGGTATAGTTTTGGAAGTTGAAGGGACACTTTTTCGCATATGTAGGGCCCATTTAGTGGCAAATAAAGTTCTTTAACCTATAGGAAGACAACATTAGCATATGAAACAATTTGGTCATGGAATAATGGGATTCATGGAGGCTATTGAGGATGTAAATGGTAGTCTTAATTGAATTTTGAGGTCAAATAACATCACCTTAAGGTCAAATACCCCCTTTTAAGATAATATGTTTGGCTTCAAGTGAAGGTTTCAAATGGATATCACTTCATTACCTATTAAAGACATTAGAATATGCTAAAAGAGTTCATTTTGGCTATATTATACCCTCACAACATCCTTAATACTTTATGATCAAGACATATCATGTAAATCTTTAAGACACTAGGTAGACTTGTGATAAGTTATAAGCTACAAACATTGGGTTATCTTCATCATAAGAAAAAATAGACCATTGAGACCACCCCAAGGCCTGCCATGGATCTGAAAACATGTTCAAACACAAGGAGGACACTTGACATAATTTCAAATATGGGGGTAAATACAATCACTATGTGTTTCATGACATGATAAAACATTAGACATGTTGTCCTTGACATGATAATCAATGACTTCCTTTAAACTACCTTGGCTCATCAAGAGGTATGAGAAGCATGAAGTATTAGATAAAATAGAGTGTTTAAGACTTAAGTTAACTCCTTTCTAGGCCTGAGGGTAGAAAGTAGTCAACATTACTAGTGACTCTAAAGGCTTGACCTACCTATTGGTCAAGAGGACCCATGATATCTTTGCCTATCACTCATGCCTAGGTGAAAACTCCTTGAATTCACTATCACTTCATGAATAATACCTTTCATACCTTGAGGATTGAAATAAACTCAACAAGACACATAATAAATTACAATAAAAAATAAAGACACACATTAGAAACCAAGAAGAACAAATAAATTACTAGAAAAGCATGTGCTGTAGCACTTGGAGGAAGGAAATTAACTATTATGTCTCAAGTGGTTTCTTAATTCTAGTAACAATACTTTAGGAATATCCTATTGATAGGGATATAGAGTTACTCATCACTTAGTTTATATAATTGGAAGGCATTGCTCTCCTTGCAACTAGTAATGACATATGGCCCACTCCAAAGGCTATCAAATTTTAAATGCATACATGTCTTGGTATAGTATTAATCCCACTTAAGTACAATGCCACCTTGTTGGAAGGTCTTTGAAGAGGATATATTATCAAATGATAGTTTTAATTGATATTGGTTAGACCATATGGAATTCATAACATCATCCATTATCTTTTTTAGCTCCCTCAACTCATTCATCCTCACTTCCATTGCATCACTCTCCATGAGTTCAAGTTGGTGTGCAAGTTCCAAGGTTGATAACTCAAGTGATATCAGAATTCTTGATTATTTAATATAAAAAGAAGAGATGGTGAGTTAACAATAGACAAATTGGTAGTAATCATATCTTCCTATTAGGTAATCCTCAACTTGGTATGCTACTCCCTTTGGTTTTCCTCCATTATTCTTTTTATGATCTTAATCAGGTTATTATTAGTGGACTCTATTAGTCCATTACCTTGGAGATAGTAATTAGATGAATAACTAAGGTAGATATCTCACCATGAGCCCACTCACTCACTTTTTCACTACTAAAATCTCAATTCAATATCTGATATGATGGTGGAGGGGACCCCAAATCTGGTCATTAGGTTGTCATAAAACTCCAAAACTAAGTTCTCATTCGCCTCCTTGAGTACAACTACCTCCACCCACCTAGTAAAGTACTCAGTAGTAGTAAAAAATCACTTATTTACAACAATATATTGGGGATGAATAATACCTACAAAGTCTATGCCCCATTACATGAAGGGTTGCTCAAATTTGAATAGGCTCTAGAGGCAAGGTAGCTAGTCTTTGATTGCCTATGAACATAACACATTTTGGGAACCTCATAGCCCAAGAATGATATTACTTGAATAAAATTGGTAAAAAATTGCATGATATTATTATTTTTTATGTTTTGGTCTTGGCTGAAAAGTTCCCTCCTGCAAACCCATCATGAAATTGTCCTAAAAGATTATCAATTTGACTAGTTTATACACACCTCAAAAGTATGCCATCAAGGTCCTTCTTGAATATTACCTAATAAATAAAGATATAATTGATGTATTTCAGTATAAATTACCTCCTTATTGTCCTATATAATCCTATAGTACATTCTCTCATTTGGAGTAACTTCACCATGTCTTAGATCCAATTGGAAGGATATGTAGTTGCAGCTAGTTATTGATAATCTTGGAATGCCAAAACCACTTTTTTAACTTCCTTCACATATTATTCAAGGTGTTAACATATTACCCTACCTCCAACCAAATTTTTAACCTTTAACTCTATATTATACTCCATGCACTTGGTCACCCAACCAAACCTCTTTTCACTTAAATCTCTGTTAAGGATGAAATCCTTAATGTTAGGGTGAACTACCATGAAACATATCTTGTTGTTATAAACCATGTGTCTAAAATTATTGAGGCCTATCATGACTTTAATTACATGTTTTTTAAAAAAAATTACCTCTATCCATACCCCTCTAATGCTTGGTTGAAGAAGGCTATGGGTTGCACATCGCCTTCATTGTTTTGTTGCATGAACATAGAGAAAATAGTGTCACTTGTAGAGAAGGAATACATGAAGAAATCATTTATAAAATCAGGGTTGAGGAGGGTTATATCTAAGTAAATTTCCTACTTTATGGCCTTAAAACTTCTTTTCCCTTCCTTAGTCCATGAGAACTCTTTGTGTTTCTTGAGCATGTGAGTTAGAGGCCTCACCAATTCTAAAAATCTCGGTATGAATTTTTTGATGAAGTTGATTTTTCCCAATAAAATTTTCAATCCATTATTGTGTTTGTGTATTGATAAGGAAAGGATTACATATATCCTCTTAGGGTCAATAGAGATGCCTTCTTTTGACACCACATGTCCTAGAAGTCTTCCCTCATGGACTATAAAGACACAATTTTTGGGGTTTAACAAGACCCCAAACTACCTGCACCTATCAAACACCAACATAGGTTAAAAATCCTTCAAATCATGATATTCCCAAGCAAAAATATCTATAAATTCTTGGCATAATGTTATCAGGTTTGCCTTCTCCTCCTTGGTGCTCACCTTTCCTAGTTTGAGTAGTTTGTCTTTAAATATGGTGATTTTTCAGTGTACCTCCTTAGTCGATATGCTAACCTTATCCTTCCTTAGCTAGTAATATTCATTTAATATGATTTATATTTTTACCAATCCCTTATTTAGTTTATTTTTTAATTTATTTTTCCTTGATTGGACAATTTGGTGCTCAAAATGTTGTTGTAATCTACCTTGGTTCCTTTAGTAGAATTTTACCTCATGCTGCAAGAAACATGCAATTTTTTAATAATTTTCAAACACTTGATAATTAACCTCATTTTTAGGTAATGAAGGTCTACATACCACCTTGATTTATGAATTCTCTTTGTTTTCTTTTACCCCACTTGGAATGTCATACTATGCTCCAATGGTTGTTAATCGGTCTATATGTTGATTGCCCTCTCTACGAATGAAGAAAGCATCAAAGGATTGAAAGTCATCCAAGAGGTGCCAAACCCTATGTTTTTATTCCCTCAAGAGTTTATTATTGACTATACTTTGACCTCTCACCTGATGCACTACTAACTCATTATCTCCCATGGCTTGCAATAGCTTTATGCCTCTCTTTCTTGCCTATTTTAGCCCATGAATGAGGGCCTCATATTCTATTGTATTATAAGTGAAACTAAATTGAACCCTAAAGATAGAAAAATACCTTTGATTAGAAGGGGAGAAAAGCATGACACCTTCCCAACTTCCATTCTTGGATCTAGATCCATCAAATAACAAGTTCCATACTCCTTGATGATCTTGGTTTGGGCTAGTGAGACTTGATATGATAACCCCTTCTATATGCATATAATACACACAAAAACATACCTCTTTAATTTTTTTGTATGGATCATATCCATGATTATTGTTTCCCATTCATCAAGTGGTTCAATGGGCTCTTGGTCATTGGGGTGTTCATCCTTATCTAGGATAGTACAATTGACATTTGATAAGTTAGGCATGTAAGGATCTAAGTGGAACCTAGAGATAGATTCAAACCTTATGGTGACCTTTGTCCCATAATTGGACCTAAAAACCATATAATACCAATCAGAGGAGATATAACCCCTTATTTTAGTAGTAAAATCACTAGATAAACATAAGGAAAATTAGGGATGGAGGTCAGCTACTACTACATCTTGAGATCTAATGTAATTAAGACAAGCATCCAAGATTAGTGTTATATCTTTAAGGACACCAAAAGTTTTGTTAGGATACCAATCTAACTGTAAAACCCCTTTTACATTAGGTTCATACTTTATCCCCAATTTATCTATTATAGATTTAGGCATGACATAAGTGTTAGCCCCACTATTTATCATGCAGTTATGAACTAGGGAATCACCTATTATGATAGAGAGATATAATTGAGGGGGTTTGATTACTTTGGGTGTTTGAGACTCGTAAGTTTGATTGGAATTAGTTAGGACTACACCTACCTTTTCTACTTGCTTGTACAAGACATGGAATTTGGAAATCTCTTATTGAAGGAGATATTTTTGCCCTGGAATGAGCAAAGTGTCCCACATAGGTATATTTACATGGGACTTCTTCATCTAAACCGTAATTCTAAGATGAGGGTTAGTTGCCTTTGGCTGCAAATTAGGATCAATAATACTACTTGGAGTTTGTGTGAATTGAGGATTAAAGGACCTATATGATTTTGCCCTCTCCCATCTTACACTTACTAAGTTGATGATGTCTTAGGAGCTGCATCTTAACTAGTAGTGCCTTGAGGTGTTTGAGATGGTGGATAATATAATGATCCTATCAAACACTAACCTCAAATCTGTCAAGTGATATTTGGGTTCCTTAGAGAATATAATTATGTTATCAAGATAGATGAGTACCATCTCCTTGATGAGCCCTTGGAAGGCTACATACATTTACCTTTTGGAGGTAGCCCCTACATTAGATAGTCCAAAGGGCATATTCTTATAAGCATAAGTGCCCCACTTGGTTTTGAAGGTATTATTGTGTTGATCCTTCTCCCTCACTAGCACTTGATTATACCCTGAGTACCCATGAAACAAGGAAAACCTTTATGATCCTACAACTCTTTGAATAATCTAATCCATAGATGGTAGAGGGTAATGATCTCTTAGTGACGCCTTGTTGAGATATTTGAGTTTCACACACAACCTTATCTCCGTATTATTATTCCTCAAAAGCACAAGATTTTTAACCCATGAAGAGTGTTTGATGGGAAATATGATGTTGGATTCAATGATCTTTGTCAACTCCTTCTTCATAAGGATCCCAATCTTAGGGTTGACCGGTCTTTACTTTTATGTTAGAGGCTTAACACTTACCTCAAATCTATGGTATGTTGAGATAAAATAAGGTCAAACCCATTCAAAACATGATATTCCAAAGTAAAAATATCTAAAAATGATTAGAATAATGTTATGAGGGTTGCCTTCTCTTCCTTGGTGCTAACCTTTCATAGTTTGAGTAGTTTATCTTTAAATATGGTGATTTTTTCATAGTGTACCTATCTAGTGGATATACTCACCTTATCCTTACTTATCTTGTCATATTCATTTAATATGATTTCTACTATTACCAATCCCTTAGGTAGTTTATTTTTTAGTTTATTTTTCCTCAATTGGACAATCTGGTGATCAAACTATTGTTGTAATCTGCATTAGTTCCTTGAGTAGAATTTTACCTCATGATGCAAGAAACATGTAATTTACTTATTATTTTCAAACACTTACCAGTTAATCTCATTTTTAGGTATTTAAGGTATGTATACCACCTTGATTTGGGAATTATCTTTGATTTCTTTGATCCCACTTGGAATGTCATACTATGCTCCAATGATTGCTAACTAGTTTGCATGTTGATTGGCCTCTCTAGGGATGGAGAAAATATCAAAGGATTGAAAGTCCTCCAAGAGGTACCAAACCCTATGTTTTTATGCCCTCAATATTGTATTATTAACTACACTTTGACCTCTCACTTGATGCACTACTACTCACTATCTCCCATGGCTTGCAGGAGATTTATGCCTATCTTTATTTCCCATTGTAGCCCATGGATGAGGTCCTCATATTATATTTTATTGGAAGTGAAACCAAATTGAAACATCAATACATAAAAATAACTTTGATTATAAGGGGAGACAAGCATGACACCTACCCCACTTCCTATCTAAGATCTAGATCCATCAAGTAACAAGTTCCATACTCCTTCACGATCTTGACTTGGGTTAGTGAGACTTGGAGTGATAGCCCCTTCTTCATGAATATAATACACACCCAAACCTACCTATTCAATGATTTTATATGAATCATATCCATGATTATCTATTACCGATTCATCAAGGAGAAAATATGACATGTCTTTCAGTGGTTCAATGGGATCTTGGTCATTGGGGTGTTCATCCTCATCTAGGATAGTACAATTAACATTTGATAAGCTAGGCATGTAGGGATCTAAGTGGAACCTAGAGATAGATTCAAACCTTATGGTGACCTTTGTCCCATACTTGGACCCAAAAAACATATAAAACCAATCAGAGGAGAGAAAACCCCCTATTTTGGTAGTAAAATCCCTAGATAAGCATAAGGAAAAGTATGGAGGGAGGTTAAATACTAATACATCTTGAGATATAGAACAATTAAGACAAGCATCCAAGATTATTTTTAGATATTTAAGGACACCAATAGTATTTTTAGGAGATCCATCTAGCTATAAAACCCCTTTTGTATTAGGTTCATAATTTATCCCTAATTTATCCACTATAGAGATAGGCATGATAGAAGTGCTAGCCCCATTATCTATCATGTAGTTATGAACTAGGGAATCACCTATGATGATAGAGAGATATAATTAAGGGGGTTTGATTAACTTGGGTTTTTGAAACTTGTGAGGTTTATTAGAATTGGTTAGGACTACACCCATCTTTTTTACTTGCTTGTCCAAGACATGGAATTTGAAAAGCTCTTAGTGAAGGATATCTTTTTATCCTAGAATGAACAAGGTGTCCCACATAGGTATAATGACATGGGAATTCTTCATCTGATCCATAATTATAAGATGAGGGTTTTTTGACTTTGGCTACAACTTAAGAGAAACAATACTACTTGAAGCTAGTGTGAATTGAGGATGAAAGGTCTTCTATGATTTTTCCCTCTCCCATCTTGTACTTACTAATTTAATGATGTCTTAGGAGTTACATCTTAACTATTAGTCCCTTGAAGTGTTTGAGATGGTGGAGAGGTTGATCTTTAAATTCCTAAACCATCACCAAATGCCCTTATTTTATCCTTTGTATGGGCTTTAACTGAATTATCAGCCTTGGCTGCATTTTGACCTTGATTGGCTGCCACTTATTAAAAAGAGTGATCACCTTATTGGAAGTTTAAAAAGGCAATTTTATATGGTTCTTTACTTCCATTTTTCCCTTGTTGACTTAGCATCTCATCTTGAGTCATGAAGGGAGTGTCTCTATGTGGCATAGGAGGATCTTCCTTATGTTGTGGAAGAGGATGATTGTCATGTGTTGGAGGAGCTGGACCTTGCTACATGAAAGAATATTTAAAAACATCACCACTTAGAACTAATAACATTTCATGAGACTTCCCCCATTATGTAGGCCATTGACCCTCTTGAGCATAATTATTTTGAGTTGGGACTAGGGATTTATAAATACTAGTAAAATTGGAGTTGTTGTTATAAGGCCTTGCTTGAGTGATCTGCCCTTGACCTTGTTGATTAGGATGATAGGTAGGTTTGTTATACTTTTAGGGATGATAAGGGGCTTGGTAGGGTTCTTGGTAGGGTATATGGGGTGGAATTTATTGCCTCTCTTAGGCCACTATCTTTTTGTTTTGGGCCTTGAGTAACCCTTCAATGTTGCCCAATCTGTCTAGTTAATTGACATCTACCTGATCATAATTGATAGGTGTTGATAAGGGAGAAATGGTATGCATAAGGGGTTGAATCTATAAGAACAAAGGAATGAGGGGTCTTAGGGTAAGCTTACCTACTTAGATTAGACAATTTTTTTCCCTTATGGCCACCTCATAAGCATTTGGTAGAGTGTTTCCCCCCATGGACTATATCATGATTGGCACATCATAATTGAGGGCTCTTAGGTAGTACAAGAATGCATAATTTGGGGTGGGTTTGATTACTATGGGGATCCTATCCTAAGTTTTTTGGAACCTATAGTTTAAATCTACCATAAATTCTTGGGGAGCCCTTTTAATTGTGATGAGTTTCTCTACTAAAGATAGATGGTCACTCTTATCCTCAAAGTGTTTGCATAAATGCTCCCAAAATTCATCCCAACTATTGATGGATATAGGTATTGTAGAGTAATTTATTACTCTACGTCATATTTAATTTATTTTTTGATTCGAGCACTGTAATTTTGGTTCCTGCGCACCTTGGGCATCACGGTAGAATTTTTGGAGCAGAGGATGGGTTCATTTTTGCCTAAGTGTCAAAATGCAGAGGAGGCTACCAAGTGTCACCCTCTGATCGCACGGGTCCCTTTTTCCCCTTCTTGTTTCTTTTGTCTCATTTTTTCCTAAGTTTTGAGTTCAAGTAGAAGCTACCAAGTGCCGCCTTCCAAATAATAAAGCCAACCAGCTGGTGTCCTATGAGGCCCTTTTTGTAACTTTTTAGAGAACTGTGGATCGTACCACGTACCTAGTGGCAGTTAAGTGGAATGCACCATGTGCCAGCATCCACATCTCATAAAGGCACCCACATTTCATTCTACCTTTTTGACAAAGACTTTCAATGAGATAAGAAGCAGAGAAAGTAGAAAGTGCCAGGTGGCAGTTGCGGAGGCCCTGAACTACCTTTTTGAAGAAGTAGCAAAAGTCACCACGTGTCGACATCTGGGAGACATGGATTCAAGGATTTTGTTAAATTAATAAGGGAGTCATTTCATTTTTATTAAGTTTTGTAAAGCAGAGGATGCTACCAAATTTCACTCTTTGGTCCCTTTCTACCCCATCCCCAAGAGGCAGTGGAAGATGCCACATATCTTCACAGGAGCAACAGAGATTGCCATGTGTTGTTAATTTTCAGGAGACCATCTTCGAGCCTAATTGCTGAATGAAGATTTTGGTTGGTCCCGAATGTTATTTCAAAGGACTATGGAAGTGTCAAGTATCAACATGTAAACCCTGCCATGTGCATCCATCCCTTCCTAAAAATATTCCTGAGAAAGGAATGAAATAAGTTTTTTTTTGATAAAACTGTAAAGTATCGAGGAAGCAGATTGCGACAGGTGTCAAAGGTAGAATGTTCCTGAGTAGAATAAAGAGAAAGTAGAAGTGGCCAAGTGTCATTCTTTGGTGCCTTCTAGACCATAAAGGAGAATTTTCATGGATTGACTAAGTGTCATTGTGTCCGTTTATATGCTACAACAAGGATGGAGGGAAACTAGTCGAAAGTTATTCTTGGTAGATAGAACAGTGCACCAAGTAGATTTTTGGGGCTTGCAAGCATTGAAGATGTTGTCTATTTGTCCCTCTAAGTAGAGGTAGAATGGACAGTTAAGTGGCTAAGTAGATGATGGAATGAGAAATTCATGTGCAAAAGGAGGTACTAGACAGGGATCACCATGCCGCAATCAGGGCAGTTCTTGATAAGACCAAGATGCATCCAAGGCATTGAATGCACCATATATTTTGTCCCCTATGAGTGAATGATAGAGGAGAATTGTGTGGGAAATAAAGTGATGCAAGGAGACATCCGAAGCTATATAATAAGAATTGTAAAATCAAAAGAGAAAGGGGGAATTCTATAGTTTGACTTTCTAGAGTTTTTGACCAGTAATATCATTTGCTCTTGTCTTAATTTTATTGAGTTGTAAAGTTGATGTAATTATGAATGTTTTTGTGCTTGTTATGTGGCTGAATGAATTAGGAAGATTTGAACTCCATGCCTTGGTTGGTGTTATCTATGTCATTTGCAAAGTAGTCTATACTGTAGATTTTCTAGAGTTGTGATTAGGAATGTCATTTGATTTTGTCTCATTTTCTTGAGTTGGAAGGTTTACATAACTATACGTGACTTTTGTGCCTCTTATGTAATTGAAAGATTCTATTCAAAAGATTGAACACTATGCCTTTGTTCACATTCTCAGTATCTCAGCAAAAGAATCCCTTATTGTGAGCCTCTGTTTCTGTTATTTTAATCTTTTACATTGATCATGCACTTGTCTGCTCTTAAATGTAATTGAATCCTATAATAGTTTCACTGTGCTTAGGTTAGGATTAGGATTACACTCAGGTGCATCACCATAGTTAGGTTTCATTCTTGCATTTACATTTTTGTTTAATCTTCTATCCCTTTTCCCCCAACACTTGACACAAAAGAAGAGACCGGCTTCTCTAAAATTTGGAGGTTGTTTCAAGCCACATTGTCCCACAGCTTGAAACTTCCCATTGTTGATTGATTAAGATCAAGTGCAATTTTCTTCATCAATAGTTTTTGGCACACCTAGTGGGACCAATCTTTCACAGAGCTGAAGAATTTTTGGTGTGTTCTTTAGCCAATTGGCCTTTGGAGGTTTTTAGCAACACAAACAATGACTCTGAGTCAAATCAGTCGATCAAGCAGTCTTGGCATCATCAAGAAATCCCTTTTGGTATGTATAATTATATTACTCATAACTATGAGTCTTATTATCCTTCAAATATGTTTTATCAAGAACAAGCTTCTCCTAGAATCATGTCAAGTAACAAGGATGCAGATGGTTATGAGCTATACCAATCTTATGCCCAGTCTCCCCAATATGTCACATCCCATGCTCAATCTAACCTCATTTTTACCTTCAAAAAAGCATTACTGGGATTTAAAAAATATGTATTAGAGCTTGACAGTAGAAGGGGATATGGCCAAGAAATCCCTAATCATGTCATCCATCAAATAAGGGATGTGGTAGATCTAATTAAAAGTGAATGGGACCCCATTAAAAGAGAAAATTGGCAAGGGATTACATATGAGATGTTAGATGTGTGTGGATTAATTGCATTTCTAGAAGAGAAGCTGAGCATTCATGAGAGATAGCCTTACCAAATCTGTCAACCTACATATCCAACACCACAAATTCCATATCAGACATATGCCACCCCTGTTCATAAGCAAGGTAGAACCTATCAAGGTCATTTCCCCAATAAAGCAGAGTCTATGATAGTATCAAGGGAAGAGGACCCCAAACCCTCACCTTACCTTCAAGTCCCTTCCACCCTTACTCAAGAAGCTTCTTGTTTTCCATCACAGCCTTCTTCTTCATCCCTTTTTGAAGAAGAATATATTTTAAAGAAGCAAATGAGTATGCAGAGGAGTACGCTTAATTCATGGCTAGTCAAGAGGCTTCCATAAGTATGGATGAAGAGGAAATCACCATAGATTCCCTCTTTGATGAACAAGAGGACAAGTCATCAGCTTGTGTCTTAACCTCTGATGAGGAAGAGATCATTTCTAACTTTTTCCTCACTTTGTAAGAAGATATGGAGGAACATGGACACTCCCTTGATCAAGTCATTGAGACAAGTGACACTATCCTTTAAGAAGGCTATGAATTGGCCAAATGTGGAGAAGATAACTTTGAGACTCAGCTGAGTATGCAGAAGGAATACCAGCTTTTAGATTTATCCTTTCAAGAGGATGAAGTCGTCAAGGAGCATGACGATGCAATAGAGCTGGGATTTGAAGGAGATAATCTGAAAGATGATGGATATCAAAGTACACAGAGTAAAGAACCAATAGCCAATGATTTCTTAATGACACACGATAGCATGAAGAACCAACATTCGATAGGATTTTAAGGACAAGAAGAGTTTGTGGGTGTGGAACACATGTTTTACTCAGACACGTTTAAGTGCAGGCAAATCCGTGTGGCCAATACAGAGGACATTTCATCAAAGATATACCCATTGCAATTACCGATATGGAAACATAAGTTGGCTCGTCATAAAGAGGACATTGGAAAGTTTGTTTTTGATCTTAGAGGGAAATAAGGATATTTAATTTATGTAGTTATGTAGTTTCCCATTCCTGCATTATTTTGTTTTTTGTTTTTATTTCTTGCTTTTATTTTAAAAATAAGCATTTTAAATGCAGAGTCGGCGTCTTAGTATTTTTAAATCTTTAAAAAAATTCTACATTAAATGCTTCCCCAAATTTGTCGAGATCTCTAAGGTACCTCACGTTGCATAATGTGTCCGCCTCACTATTTCCTAAAGATTGAGTAGGATTTGCTAACGGTCACCTAAAATTAATGCTATTTGGGACTTGATAGGCCCATAAATATCCCTTAGCAAATTTTAAAGTTTACAAACTCTCAAGCATTCCTGCAAAAATATCTTGCTCATTGCGATTGATAGCGCTTAGTGAAATTTGTTTCAGCAAGCAAATTTTTATCTTGCGCAAGGTTCATACCAGGTTATCATACAAGAGATATAGAGATGACGGGAGCATCATCTTCACAGCAAGGAATAGGGACACTTAGACACCTCGACAGATTACTGGCTAGTAAATCATACGCTACATCTCTTGCACAACCACCAAGGAGCTACCCGAGAACAAAAGTCCTGGGAGTCGGTCAAACCAGTGACCCATCCAAGGTAAGGGACTATGCAGATGGGATTGTGGACTCGACCCTAAAAAGAGCTAGTAGCAAGAACCTCAGAGAAGGGGCACACCAAAGGTGTCTGCAAAGAGCCAGGGCAAGGCAATATGAAACATTCAAAATGAGGATATGGACCTCACAACTGGCTCAATTTGTTGTCCCAGCCATGCACCCATGCCCAGATATGATTGAATTATGCATAGACTTGATCCATCTACAATCTTATACCATTCAGCAAGGCCCATTCATGCTACAAGTCACCCCATAAGCTATCAGGGTCATGCTTGCCCTGTAATACAATGGTACCACTACCTTCCCCACCATTGATAGGATGTAAAGGATGTGAGAAAATGTCAACACTCAGACCATGTTTTTGAGGTCTGAGTTACAAATGACTGATGGTGATGTAATGGTACCCATGCTCCCTACATCAAGGACTTAGTTCACATCCACCAGCCAAAATGCACTGTCAATGATGGCCCTCATCTTTGGCATGAAGGATGACATGGCAGTATATGTAAAGCAAATGGCCATCCTCTTGAGGCTAAAAATAGTCGACAAGATGTAGGAGTACCGTCTTGACTTCTCAGAACACATCACCTTCTCAATCGTGGAGTAGCTGACCTAGTTTGGGGTAAAAGGGATATTTAGGTATTCCTCATTTTTGTTTCATCTAATTCTACATCAGAACCCTGACCTCTTCACCTGCTACATGAATCTTAACCTCTATTACCCAACTTTAAACACCCAAAGGACCATCCTTGTGTCTACATGGACACATATTTTATCAAAACCCAATGACACGTATGATTTTTGGGAACTATACATCACCCTTGTCCTTCATTGCCTTAGCCTTGAGCCTATCATAAATAGGTTATTCCCAAGTGGTATGAACCTCCTGGTCAGTTGCCCAATCCCATGTGATTTCTATTTTGGGGCCCACCACATGATCATAAGGGTCCATGGATTTTGTGGAGAACTAGTATTACTGTCAAAGGTTTTAACTCTTAGGTTGGCATTCCTAGAAATCACCAGGTAGGTGTTGGTGGTTGACAATGAGTACGGTTTTGAGAAGAAGAAGAGGAAAATATACAATCTCTCATGGATGGCAGGGCATGTAACCCTGGAAGCCAAAGAAGCTGAAATTGTGCTACTGAGAAAGCTAGCCTTCCTGGGATTCCTATTGGTCAAGGACAAGTAGGTTTATGACCCAACAGAATACATAGCCTCTGTAGTGAAGACAAATAGAATTGGAGCAATGATTGCACATGAAAGCTGCCCTTTTTGGGAGACCAAGAAAAACCCTGCAAAAGATGCTCATGGTCTCTATGTTGAATTGACAGATTTGCCCCTAGCACAAAATAGGCCATGGGGAACCTTCTATGATAAATAGAGGGATTACGATCCCAAATTCAAGATGACTTCTGGTTTGATAAGGACACTAAGGAACAAAGGTTGGGATGCGGAGAAGATTGAGGCCTATTGGAGATATAGGAAAGAAATTTCCCAACCCACCCACACTTTTAGAGGCATAGATTCAGATGAAAGATGGGAAGAACTCGGGGATGAGTGGCATCCCTCCTTTGCATCTAGCCTAGAAACAAGCCAAAAGCTGACAATCAGGGTAGAGCAGGAAACTGGAGTAGGACCAAGCCAGCAACTGCAAACTTTAGAGCAAGCTACAGCTACTGTAGAACAACAAAGAAGTGTGGTGTCATCACCACCAAGGGTCACCCCATCATCAAGAGTGATTGAAGTCCCTGGTTCTCCACAAGCACCACCATCAACTGCAGAGGTGGAAGGGAAACAAATGTAGTTAGAGGTAGAAACACCCAAGAAGAGAAGGAGGGTGCAATTTCATTTGGATTCAGAGGAGCAAGAGGAATCTTCATGGTGCCCAGTGTAGAGCACTGCAACTTCCCCTCAGGTAAGTATTACTTCCCCTCTTCCCTCTCACCCTCCCACTTTCTTTGTCAGTGTGGTGCCTCCACCTAGCCAAATGACACCTCCCACCACTGCTGCCATTCCTATTTCACAATTCACCCCATCCTTGATGCCTCAAGCCTTAACATTACCCTATTTCTACCCTTCTACTCCTAAGAAACCTTTCCCTCAGATTTCCCATAGCCAACCACTGGCTATTCAATATGGCCTGCCACAGGGATATCCTTTTGTGTGAGGACACATGCATCCCCTTCCACCTTCCAGATGTAGGCCGATGCTGCTAGGAAGGCAAGAGAAGCCCGGTTGGAGAAGAAGAGGATTAAAGAGAATAAAGCGCTAGTAGTCCCACATTTGAGGTCACAATTTGACCCCATCCAACAGCAATTGAAGGTGACCCATTTGTCACCCAACATTGATAAGCTGAGTGAGCAAACGTAGCTAGAAGACTACATGATGAACGCAGTGGCCATTGACATATCCCTATTTAGGGCCCAAGATAGAGTCAAGCTACTGATCAAATCCACTTTTGCGGTCACAAAAGATTATTTGAAGAAATCAAGAAGATTGCAGAAGATGGAGGCTGATTTGGCCCAAGAAAAGGCAAACTATAATAGTTTGGTTGAACAAATAAATAGAAGAGACAATGAAATAGCTAGTCTATAGAAACAGTTGCAAGATACAATTTCCCTTCAGACTCAATGGGTAGTCCAGGCCTAGAATGAATCATTGAAGGTAGAGCTCACACTTGCAAAAGATGTAGCCACAACCCTCAGGCAGGAGAATGCAACATTTCAGGGAAGAGTCAATGGACTCCAACTGTAGGTTACCCAATCACAACAAAGGTTGTTGGAGGAGCAGAACAAGGCTACGGCTTTTCAAGCCAAGTTCCAAGCGGAGCAATAGAGGATAGCACAACTAGCAATTAAGCTGGCCAATAGGCCAAGAGGTGTTAGAATGGTGTAGCTAGTGAAGGAGCTCTACGAGTCAGTGTGGGAGAGAATCTCTTCAGAGATTTTCCATCTCAAGACATTTTTTACCTTCTTGCTCAATGCACAACAACTGTGTGAAAGGGTGGAAAATTCACTACAAAATACTCTGGCCACGATCTCTAGGAGAGTCATAGACTCCCATTCATTGCTAGAGAAGCTCTACAACATGATGGATGCAACATTGGCAGTTGTGGGGATCGCTGATAGAATGGTCATCGTGAAACGGGTCAATGAGGAGCTCAGTCGCAATGCCACAACCAACAATTGCAGAAGTTATCTCGATGTTGTGAAAGAAGGCATCGGTAAGATGAGATGCCATATTGAAGATCTAGTGTAACTAGGCCTTCCTTCCCCATTTCTAGATGCAAAGATGGTGCTGATGGTGGACCAAATCAAAACATTATTGTTGGCCAAACAGTGGGACCAAATAGTTTTCTAGAACTTGTGAGATGATTCCCCAGCCTCAGAGGTTGAAACTATCTTGGTTCCTATTTCCCAGCTAGAATTCAGACTAAAAACCATGGTCCATATCCTACAAACCTTTTTGCATAAGGATATCATGAACCTTGATCTGACTTTCATCAAATTGCAGAACAAGCAAGGGCTATCTGACCATGAGTGGTCTATCTACCAGATAGCACTGTTGAAGCTATAAATTTTGAAATTTTGATCGAACGGGAGTCGGGTTCTTTTTTAGCAGGCTCAAAAGTCTTAGAGGTCACCAATAACTGTAGATTAATTTCTTACTCTACATCATATTTAATTTATTTTTTGATTTGAGCACTGCAATTTTGGTTCCTACACACATTGGGCATCGCGGTAGAAGTTTTGGAGCAGAGGATGGGTTCATTTTTGCCTAAGTGTTGAAATGCAAAGGAGGCTACCAAGTGTCACCCTTCGATCACACGAGTCCCTTTTTCCCCTTCTTATTTCTTTCATCTCATTTTTTCCTAAGTTTTGAGTTCAAGCGGAAGCTGCCAAGTTTTGCCTTCCGAAACATAAAACCGACCAGCTGGCATCCTCTGAGGCCCTTTTTGTAACTTTCTAGAGAACCATGGATCGTGCCACGTACCTAGTGGAAATTAAGTAGAATGCACCACGTGCCACCATCTACATCTCATAAAGGCACCCACATTTCATTCTACCTTTTTGACAAAGACTTTCAACAAGCTGAGTAGTAAAGAAAGTGGAAAGTGCCAGGTGGCAGTTGTGGAGGCCCTGAACTACCTTTTTAAAGAAGTAGTGGAAGTCACCACATGTTAGCATCTAAGAGACATGGGTTCAAGGATTTTGTTCAACACATAGGGGCATCATTTCATTTTGCTTAAGTGCCATAAAGTAGCGGATGCTGCCAAATGTCACTCTCTGGTCCCTTTCTACCCCATCCCCAAAAGGCAGTGGAAGATGCCACGTATCTTCCCAAGAGCAATGAAGATCACCACGTGTCAATTTCCAAGAGACCATATTCAAGCCTAATTGCTGAATGAAGATTTTGGTGGGTCCCAGATGTTATTTCAAAGGACTATGGAAGCACCGAGTGTCAACATGCAAATCCTACCACGTGCATCCATCCCTTCCTAAAAAGTTTCCTGAGTAAGGAACGAAATAAGTTTTGTTTTGATAAAACTACAAAGTATCGAGGAAGTGGATTGCGATAGGTGTCAAAGGTGGAACATTCCTGAGTAGAATAAAGAGAAAGTGGAAGTGGCCAATTGTCATTCTCCAGTGCCTTCTAGACCATAAAGGAGAATTTTCATGGATTGACTAAGTGTCCTTGTGTCTGTTTATCTGCTACAACAAAGATGGAGGGAAACTAGGCAGAAGTTATTCCTGGTAGATAGAAAAGTGCACCAGGTAGATTTTTGGGGCTTGCAAGCATTAAATATGCCATCTATTTGTCCCTCTAAGTAGATGAAAAATGGATAGTTAAGCGTCTAAGCAGATGATGGAATGAGAAATTTAGGTGCGGAAGGAGGTATTAGACAGGGATCGCCATGTCACAGTCAGGGCAGTTCTTGATAAGACCAGGATGCATCCAAGGCAATGAATGCACCATATATTTTGTCCCCTATGAGTGAATGATAGAGGAGAATTATGTAGGAAAGAAATTGATGCAAGGAGACATCCGAGGCTATATAAGAAGAATTGTAAAATCAAAAGAGAAAGGGGGGAATTCTATAGTTTTAGACTTTCTAGAGTTTTTGACCAGTAATATCATTTGCTCTTGTCTCAATTTTCTTGAGTTGTAAATTTGATGTAACTATGCATGTTTTTGTGCTTGTTATGTGGCTGAATGAATTAGGAAGATTTGAACTCCATGCCTTGGTTGGTGTTATCTATGTCATTTGCAAAGTAGTCTATACCGCAGATTTTTTGGAGTTGTGATTAGGAATGTCATTTGCTTTTGTCTCATTTTCTTGAGTTGGAAGGTTTACATAACTATATGTGATTTTTTCACCTCTTATGTGATTGGAATATTCTATTCATAAGATTGAACACTATGCCTTTATTGACATTCTCAGTATCTCAACAAAAAAATCCCCTGTTGTGAGCCTCTGTTTCTGTTATTTCAATATTTTACATTGATCATGCACTTGTCTACTCTTAAATGTAATTAAATCCTATAATAGTTTCATTATGCTTAGGTTAGGATTAGGATTACACTCAAGCACATCGCCATAGTTAGGTTTCATTCCTGCATTTGCATTTTTATTTAATCTTCTATCCCTTTTCCCCCAACACTTGACACAAAAGAAGAGACTAGCTTCTCTAAAATTTGGAGGTTGTTTCAAGCCGTATTGTCCCATAGCTTGAAACTTCCCATTGTTGATTGATTAAGATCAAGTGCAATTTTCATCATTAATAGGTGTTAAACCCCTATACCACTAGAGTGCCTTACCCTTGAAGGAAGTGGCCAATAGTCTCATAGCCACATTCTCTTGGGTCACATTATGTATCGAGCATAAATTATCTATGTCTGCAATATGTTCTACATGGGTGGTTGAGTTTTATCCTATGAAATAAGGAAGGATTTTAAGAGTAGTAGTAGGTATGTCATCAAAATTATTAATATTTAAGGGGTTGCCACCATTAAATTACATAAATGCTTAAAGTCTAAGCATATCCATTGGAGGTGTAGGGTTTACAAAAATGTTTAGTTGAGAATAATTAGGAGATTAGGGGGTGCAGGATTGGGATTAAACCTAGGATATCTCTTTCTCCTAGAAAATTCCAATGATAGCTCAAAAAATTTAGTCTCCTTACCTTTTGAGGAAGATTTTGTGACTACTTTTTTCATGTAACTTGACTATAGTTCTACCACTGAAATATTTGAATCTCTCTGATGTCACTAAATATTTTAAGTGCATGCTTCAACTCACTTAAATGCTAGTCCCATTGTGCATTCCATAACCGTTAAATCTCTAAATTTCACCCTTTGAAGAATATAGTTCATTTCTCTCTAAGCTTGGGGTAACATGGGATTGGTCCAAAGGTTTTGGGTGACCTATAGGAAGACCAAACCTCTATTTTATGGGGCTAGATCCCTTGGTACATAAACTTGAACTCACTTTATAATACCTACTAATTTTGGGGTAAGAAGAGATACAGTGAAAACATGAAAGGAAATATATTTTAAGGATGGAGATGCACCAATATTAGTCTATCCACTCTAATTAATATTCAAATAACACTTCATGAATAAAGTGAAAAACTATGACTAAAAAAAGGTTCCTAATGAACTCCTAAGCATGATTATTTCATGTAAAGGTTGTGAAGGATGCCTAAAAATTTAAGGTAATGGAAAAGAGGTCTATTTGAGGCACTGTCAACCAACTTACTCTTCAACACAACTGTCAACAATCTAACACATCACATGACCTACATCAGATAACATTATAACAAATAGGTGAAGGGGAGGACATGTAAAGGAAGATGAACAGTACACTTTCTTCTAATAAATAAACCACAACACACTAATGTTAGAAAATAAGTCTATAATCGATCTTTTATTTATTGATTCTTACGGTTTTCAAAATATAATTTGGCAGAGTTTCATTACACCCATCCAAAGAACAGATACAATGGCCTTAAGGCCTTAATAAATAGAAGAATGAGTTAGAATTATAGGTAATATGGCATGGGGATAACATGAATGGGATGTGAATGACCACCATTCTTTGAATTGGTAGTTACCATTATCCTCCACACTCCTCCATGCATTGCCTAGGCCGATTGGTGTCTTGAATGAACACCTTTTGGGCATTGGAGTCTATTTTTAGAAAATTTTGACACATGAAGAGATAATTCACACTAATCTTTGTCCTTTACCTATGTTTTTGATAGTTATAAGGCATTGAAAATGTCCAATTAGGCCTCTTCCATGAAGCATTTAGTGGCCACCTCTTCCCTGCATCTTGATTATGTTCAAGAAATTGCCAAAATATTCCATAATGGCCATGGATGTTGAGATTGATCACCTTAGGATATAGTTATATGGGTATCATGATGGTAAAATAACTCCATACTAACCTTTTATGCCCATGAACATCCTCATTTTGTTGGTTAAGAGGGCCTACTAGACAAGTAGTGTAGTCTCTTGTATGTTCACTGTTTGAATGGCTATGAGAGCTAAATCAAACCTTTAGTTGAAAATTCATCTTGTTTCATGTCTAAACAAACACATTATACCAATATTTGGTATTTCCAAGTATATCACACCTACAATCTTACCTCTTTTATATGACTAGGTCACCTCCTTGTTATGTTCCAAGACTGCCTATTTGGTAAAGACTTATAAAGGCATATCCAAGAAGATTTGTGAACATTTTATGAATTTATAATATTTTAAAGTCTCATAATACCTCCTCCAATGATCTTCAACCCTTTACCAAGTCTTTCACCTCATTATTTTCTCAAAACCTTATAAAATTATAGTTTTTAGGGGTGTCCATATATTGTCTGTACAAACCAGTAACCTAGTTGAGGTATCCTTTGAGTGGACTATGTGATCCAAGTGTTTACTAGGTCATCTTAATGCATTTGGATGCATTTTATTTAATATATTTTCAATCAAGTCCTTATTAGGGTTTTAGGGAGGTTTAAGGGGTTTTGGACTCTTAGCAATGGTTCATAAAGGTTAACCCCTTAACCTATAAACCAATGACACTGATCTATTATAAATAAGGTCCCTTAACTCCCATAAAGTACTCAGCTCCCCATGAGACATTTTTGTATAGTTATGAGCTTGCCAAGTTGCTTTCAAGTGAGAAATGTACATTTTGGGTAGTCTTAAGGCACTTTCAAGCCAAAGTGACCAAATATTACCTCTCTTCTAAAAACCAAGGTGGCTCACACACCTAATACAACATGAAAAACATTTACATGGAGGTTTGAGATGTCATCTAATCCTCTTTTATTCTTTGCTCTAGCTTTCAAGTGGCATTTCCCTGAGGAAGGTACTAGAACAATAGGTTTAAATGTAGGTTTTTTGAGTTTTAGCCCTAAGTTAGAGTTTTGAATCACTTATACACCTTACATAAAATTAAAATCATCTTTTAGGGCCCTCAAATTATCTGTATTGGCTTGAGCAAGCCATTTACCTCCTCTTGTGTGCATATAGTCTCTCATTTAAGCACCTAGGCCTATCTACAAGTGGTTATTAGGAATGGAAGCCCCTAGAGGTGACTAATTTGTAATTATTTGAGACCTTAAGAGTCCCTCTCCTTCCTTGAAAATATATGTGATATTTATATTATTCTCAATCTCATGCATATAGGCTTATAGTGGTTCTTTTAGGTCTGATCTATACACTCTACATCTTACACATGCCAACCATTAGGTCATCTAAGTGTTTATGGGACCTGGGGAGACCATTAAGACCTTTTAATAGACAAATTACCTCATTCTAATGCATTTAGAGGTGTAATTCCTTCATCAACTCTAAGCTAGGGTTTAAGAAGGGTTTTGGAGGTCCACCATCTTAATGATGGTTCATAGAGTATGGATCTCCAAACCAAAACTTATTATCATGAAATTTTAGCCTATAGGCCCCTTCATATCTCCTAAATAACCTTGGGTCCCATGCAAATTGTATGTTGATATATGAATAAGAGATGGTGTGCTTTGAGCTCCTTTTCAGAAAGTTTATGCAGGTTAGAGTGTTAACATTTATTCATAGAGTTGGGCCTCTAAACCCCAATCTCTCCTTCAAGGATATTGAGTCCATAGGGGTGCCCTAAAATCCCTAATATCCTTGGTTATGAGACTTTATGTGATGAAATATATGATTGTTTAAAGTGACAACTCAACATGGCTTTTCAAGGTAATGGAGTTCAAGAAGGTGCTAAGACTGAGTTTGACCATTCTTTTACATTCCTTTACTTCAAATATCTCCCTCAAGGACTAATTCATCATTACACATCCTTTCATGGACTTTAGTTTTCTTAGAGGTTTGGACTTTCCCCTTAAATTAATATGGGGCCTTGAGGGTTCATGGTGGTTTTAAGCCTTATAGTGCTTAGATTGGGATTTGTAACCTCAACCCACCTATAAATGCATCTGTATCCTCCATGTTGTCATAGTGTCCTCCTCAATATAGTTTCTATCTTTTTCACTTATTCTTATTTACTTATACCATATTTCAACCCTTTTCTCTCTTAAGCCTAATTTGGCCATCATTGTCCTATACAGATGCTTGAAATAGTTAGTGTGATAACCTAAGAAATCTCTCTCATCTCTTTTTATTGATGAAATCAAAGATTCAAATAAAATATTTAAAATTTTGACCATATACCCAAGGTTTATCTTCCCTAACTATGTTATTAGGGTTCATTTACATAATCATACATTAAAGCCTGTGTGTCCTAGATATGTAACCCAGACCAGGTAGTCACCCTAGACTAGGATCACCATCATATGAAGACTTGATAGATACTTATGTCCTCATCACCCTAAGATCCCCTCTTACTTCCTCTTGGCATTATCACTTACTCCATTCATGTAATCTAGATTAACTAAGGTTAGCTCACTGCATATGTTTGTACCATTTTATATTGATCATCCCTTAAAACCTCTTATCTTTGGCACCATTATATCCATACTTTGTCCACCATATTAGTTTGAGTTTCTTTCTCCATGGCATACTAGGTCTCATACTCAAGGTAGGACATAAAATATCAATAGTCCTACAGGTACTACTTCATGTATGTTGACCATCAATATGTCTATTGAATAGGCCCTTGCATTAGAAAAGAGTTTTCATTATCATACTTGAGACCCCAATAGCCTTTATTATGTTCAAATCCATCTCCTTAAGATATGCATCTACTTATTCATGGACCTTCCTTGTATTTGAGACTAATCTACATATAATGGGCTTGAGATATTTTGAAGGGTGGACCTGAGCTATCTATTGTAGGTGATGATTATGCTCTTTTAATAGGGCTTATGCATGCATAGGTCCTTTTCTCACAGTGCCAATGGCACTTGATAGACTTATGGATTATCTAGACCTTGATTTTATTCCTTGGATTTGGGTAGAGAATTAAAACCTATGGGTGATGGTTGTAAAGTCATATGGAACTTGAAAATTGAAATACAAGGCCTTTAATGAGGTAGGTTGATATTGATGAGGCTATCAAATGGTAGAGGTTCCTTAAGGCTTGAATTGGACTATTGACTCATACCCAAAATGATTTATATGGACCCTAGGATTTTCTAATCATCTAATTAATATAGAAAAACACTTAGGGCTCATTAATCAGGCATATGAAGTGAGAAATGGAAATTTAAGACTCTTCAAATACCTCAACTTTTTCTAAACAACCTTAGTTTTTGCTAAATAAGACTGTGAAGGTATTGGAGGGTTAATTGGTAGTTTCTTGGCCTATGAGGATATAATGATGTTTGAATATCTTAAAAGAAAGGCATTTTCATATGAATACAACACTCCCTTACTTCCTTTCACTATGTTCTAATGACCTCTAAGCCATTATCATGTAAAACACTATCCTGCCTTGCAGTGAAGCCTAAACATGCAAGTAGTCTCATTGGAAATCATCATTTTAGAGAGTTGGAGGTCTATCTAACCATTCAAATTTAGCTAAAGAGATATAAAAAACTTCAATACACCATCATTAAACTACAAAACACTATTCATCTCAGACATATACACTAAATATCCCTTTTCACCAATGAAACCCTACTTGCAGTCTATAGATAGTGGTAGCTTATATGTTTCTTACTTTTATAGGCCCACACATGTCAACAAAGGGTGGAGGATGCCATGTAATGACATTGAAAGACTAGAGAATACATGAACAACCATTATTTTCATCAAATAATCCAATAATACATTAAAACCATCTCTCTTTTTGGCCTTATGTAGATGAGGAAGGTAACTAGATTGCTTAACTTCTTAGTGTTTGTTCATACAACACAAAAGACTAATCTTGAAACTAATGCCAATGATTGGAAGGTAATTAGGTATATTTCCTTTGGCCAAGATATTAGACCCTCACTTTCTCTCTTTTATACAAATTGAGCATAAACCTGAATAGTTCTACAAAGCTACCAAAGAGATTGAAGTAAGAAGTCAGTTTTTAGCTCTTTTGGCTCTAAAGCACTTATAATCCTTCACTTGATGCCTATTTTTAAATCCCCTTGCATATCCCTAAATCCATATAACCAAATCCATAGTATATGGATTTATACAAAACTACAACTCCTACAAAATAGCTTGATTCTTTTATTCTCATGTTTTGAGACTATGAATCATCATTGACATGCAAGAGGAGAGAAAATAGGGGTAAGATAATATTTAAAAACACATGATATGGTTTGGGAAGTTGAAGGGACATGTAGATGCAGATATGGCAGGTGACTTAGATGGCAGGAGGAGCACCACAGGATATGTATTCACTGTTGGTGGAATGACAGTTAGCTAGATTTCAAAGTTGTAAAAGGTTGTTGCCTTGTCTACTACAGAGGCAGAATACATTGCAGTCACAGAGGCTAGCAAGGAGATGATATGGATGACACGGTTCATGGAAGAGTTGGGAAAGGAGCAAGAGAGTTTCAGATTATACAGTGATAGTCAAGTGTAATTCATTTGGCAAAGAATTCAGCCTTTCATTCAAGAACCAAACATATATAGCTTAGGTACCACTTCATTAGACAGGTATTGGAGGATGGTGAGTTAAAGCTAGAAAAGATCCATACAGATGAGAACCTTGCTGATATGTTAACAAATCTGGTAACAAAGGAGAAGTTGAATCTTCATTCAAATTTTGTTGGTCTTCAAGATTGAGCTTGAAGATGGAGAAACAAGCTAGAGGATGTTGCTGTACAGGTACAGGTGCAGCTGTTTATCTCCAAGTGGGAGATTATTGAGTTGTGGAGCTAAAAGCTTCACCAGATGAGTGAATGCAAAGTTGTTGGAGTCACACAGTCACTGACATCAATCAGGGATCGACTAGAGGCTACCGACATCGGTTATGGATCGGCTAACGTCGGTCATGTGCAGGCAGACAGGGACCAACGTCAGTCATCTGTGCATTCCAGAAGTCTATTTTCATGGTAGAATAGATTGTTTGCATGATAAGTTTAACTATTAGTATTGAGTCTGTGTTTCTATTTTTGGCAGGATTGTTTTAAACCTTTTATTAGGAGGTGTATCTAATGGTGGAGAATGCATAGATCATGATCCCTAATTCTATATATTAGGGATAGATCTTCATAGCTTATGTGTATGAAAAAAAGGGTAGACAATTCAAGTAGCTGAATTGTGTTTGTAATTGTGAGAGAGAACTCTTGAGGGAAAGAGATCTGTACATCTGAGAGGTGTGAGAAGAAAGAGAGATTTATTCAATTGTATTTCCTTTTGGAAGAGTTTAATACAAGTTTTCATTGTTTATTGTATCTCTTATTCTTTACTGATTCTGATTTCTAGTTACTTTCATTTCTGGTTTCAATTCTGTGTTTAGTTGCTTACACGATAGTAATCAATTGTTCTTGTACGATCCTGACATGATATGGTTTGGGAAGTTGAAGGGACATGTTTTTACACATGTGGGGCCCATTTAGTATCAAATAAAGGTCTTTGACTTGTGGGAAGATAACATTCGCATATGAAGTAGTTTGGTCATGGCATAATGGGATTCATGGAGGATTTTGAGGGCACAAATGGTAGTCTTAGTGGAATTTTGAGGTCAAATGCCCCCTTTTAAGAAAATATATATGGCTTCAAGTGAAGGTTTCAAATTTATATCACTTCAATACCTATTAAAGACCTTAGAACATGTTAAAAGACTTCAATTAGGTTATCATAATCCTTAACACTTTATGATCAAGCCATACCTTATAGATCTTTAAGACACTAGGTAGATTCATGATGATTTATAATCTATAAACATTGGGTTATCTTCATCACGAGAAAAAATGGACCATTGAGACCACCCTTAGGCTTGTCATGGATCTTCACACATGTCCAAACACAAGGAAGACATTTGACATAAGTTCAAACAAGGGGGTAAAGATAATCATTATGTGTTTCATGACATGACAAAACATTAGACCTGTTGTCTTTGACATGATAATTAGTGGCTTCCTTTAAACTACTTTGTCTCATCATGAGGTATAATAAGGGTGAAGTCTTAGGTGGACTAGAGTGTTCAAGACTTAGTTTGACTCCTTTCTAGGAATGAGGTTAGAAATTAGTCAACACATCCTTTGCATGAATAAAAATATGGTGAAAGACCATGATAAGTAATCAATATTTTCAAATCATGTTTAGTTCACAACTCTAGTAGTCATTTTAATGTGGAGTGTTGCACTAAAAAATCTCTACTTGCATAATTTGAAATAGTCAGAATAAACTATAATATATTTGACAATGGTAAGAAGATCATGGAATCTAAACCCAATGCCATGGTAGGTACCACAAACATCTCTACCTATCTTTTATAAATATAAGAAAAATAAAAATTCTTGCATTATCAAATGTGATAAATAGTCAGTTAGTACATTTCATTGTGGATAATGTAAGTTATAAGAATCTAATTTCTCCTAAAATAGTTCATAGATTGAAATTTTCATTAAAGCCTCACCCATAACCATACTCCATTATATGGTTTATTTTGGGATCCAAAAAATGTTTTACTCAATAATGTTAGCCTTTTCAAGGCATAGTCCTTTATGATATTGATCCATTATAGGTATGTGAAGTTTTACTTGGGAAACTATATCTTTACCATCGATATGAATTATATGAGGAAAACCCTAGAAGTGTTACCATAGATGTTGGGGATAAGAGATATTACATATCAAATATAGTTCCTAGGCTAACTCATTAGCACTAAATAGTACAATAAATTTGTCATTTCTTGAAAAAAATTGTTTCTAATGGTGAGTCCTAATTTTAAGAACATCCTTATCACACCAATTCATACCACAAGCTCTCCAACCATCTCTACAAAAAATTTTGAGTTGAACTATAAATTTAAAGAATATAGTGATATATTTTAGCCACTAAAAGGAGTACCTACACATTGTGTGATGAATCACTCTATTTATTTGATTACTACACTACCTCTTCTTAATGCCTCCTTATACCTTGGTTATTTTTGGAGAATGAGGAGATCAAGAAGAAAACTCATGAGCTTATGCATAAAGGACATATAAGGCATAGCTCATAGCCTTTAAATTGCCTAATTGTGCTCCTACCAAAGAAGGATGGCATGTGGAGGCTATGTGTCAACTAACAATCTCTCAATAATATCATAGTGAAGAACCAGTATCCTATTCCAAGGATCGAATACCTACTGGACTAGATCTATAGTGAAATTTTTTGCACCAAGATTGATCTTGAGTAGAGATATCATTAGATTTTTATAGATCCCACAAACATCTAGAAGATAGCCTTTCAAAAAAAATTGTTTAAATGATTAGTTATGATGTTCATCTTAACTAATGCTCCAAATACATTCATGTAGATGATTAATGACATTATCAAGCCCATCACTAAATATTTTGTTTTATTCTATCTTGATGACATCTTAATTTTCATAAAAACATGGAATGAACATTTGCACAATATAGAGAAAGTGATTGACACTATGCAGAAGCATATATTATATTCAAATATAAATTTTAATTTTCCATGAGATAATTGTAATATCTAGGACACATAGTATCACAAGGAGTTCATGTGGATTAGTCCAAGATTCAAGTCATACAAGAAAAAACACAACCAACAAATCTCATATAATTCCTCAACTTATAGGGACTAACAAATTTCTACATGAGATGTTTACTTGGTTTTTCTCATGTGACTCAGATACTAAACTAAGTTATTAAAGGTGGTGCTAAACCAAAGTTTTTATAGTAAGATTCATAACATATAACATTCAAGGAATTAAAATCAAGAATTTGATTTGCATTAGTACTTGTGTTACTATATATTTAATAATGATTTGAGATTAATACTAATGAAAAAAATTATGCACATGGACCAGTCCTCACTCATATGTTCATTTATTTTATTACTATAGTAAAACTTTCACCACACTATTAATGAACTGCCCAACATAAGATCGTAGGATTTATGTTATTGTCCAAGTAGTTAGCATTAGAATCATTAAATTTTAAGCTAGAATATTGTGATCAATACATATCACAAGCCACTTCAATTATTTCATATGCATAAAAAAATTCAACAAGATCAGAATGAAAAAAGGTCTTCTTACCTTCAACAGTTCCATATAAACATCAAGGATAATAAGGGAAGGATAAATCCAGTCATAGATTATCTAATCCACTTGTCTATTTAAGATATCCTTTTGGTACTTAATTCATATGTACATTAAGTCAACATATGGTCATATGGTATATGTAAGATAAGTATTTTGTAGATATCTATCAGAACATACTTTGTGGTAATTCAGTTCTAGACTTTTACTTGTAAAATGGACTCTTATATCACCTCAGTTACTTGTGTATTATACATGAGACAAAGAAATAGAAATTAATAGTGGAGGGTCATTTCAAAAATATTTTAGGAAAATTTGGAGTTTAAAAGACCTTTTTGGTGTTAATTAAATACTTTTTGCCACACCTCAAAGTAGATGTTGAAAAATACATTAAGTCTTGTATGACATGTGCAATTTCCAAACTAGTCAATAAAAAGCAAGGATTGTCCACATTATTGCTAGTTCAAACAAGACTGTGGGGAATTTTTTCCATGTAATTCCTCTTAGGTTACCCTACTACCAATCATGGTAATGATTTTGTTTATGTATTAATTGATATACTATCAAAAATCAAAATTTTAGTACCTTATAAGAAATCAATCTATGATTTTGGAACAACTCAACTATACTTTCATCATGTTTGGATCCACTTTGGAATACCATATTTATCATATCTAATAGAGATATAATTTTTTAACTAATTTAAGGAAAGAAATTTGTTCTATGCTAGACACAAAGTTGACTAAGTCTACTACATTTCATCTACAAGTTAATGGATAGAGGGAAGTGGTAAATAGGTTGATAGTGCACCCTATTAGAGTTTACAATTAAAAGGAGAAACATACATGGGATGAAATCCTCAATTTAATTCAACATATCTACAATATATCCCTACATATCTCTATCACACATAGACCTTTTTAGGTATATTTAGGTTTCCAACCTATGGCACCCATAGACATAGCTTATCCTAATTTAATAGAAAAATAATGACTCCTTGAGATCAAAATCAAGATGAAAAAGTTGTTTATTTCATTGAGTACATTCATCACATTCAATAGAAAGTACAAACCATGATACAATAGGATAATTTTAAGTGTAATTAGCACCATGAAAAGAATTAGAGACCATACACCTTATATGTTGGTGATCTAGACCTAATACACCTATATAAAAAAATATTGGAGGGACCATACTAGAAGCTTCATCCACTTTAGTACAGTCCCTACACCATAACCAAGCAAGTAGGGGATAATTATTTCAAGCTTTATCTACCATATTATCTTGGGTTACATCCAACATTTAATGTTAACCTCTTATGCCATTACTTTCCACCTCTATTAGATACATTAGATGCAGCAAAAAATCTACAATAAATAGAGATTAATTAAAAATATAATGTCCCAATGGAATTGGATCAAGTCTCTAAACCACATACTTTAAAATTATTTCCCCATCTTCTACCACAACTATATGTAATAGGTACCATTGTTATTCAAGGATGGGCTATTGATCCAAGAAGATATAGTCACTAGATCTTATTGTAGTTCATCAATGTTGTTTATCTATCCTTGCACTAAATTTATAAGTGTTTCCCTCAAATGTAACACTCACATGCCAATATCCAATATCTAACTTTTCTTCAGTGTTACTACATAGCTTCTGTAGTGTTAGTACTTTAGTTCATTGTTTATAGGTAATGGAAATTAATGATGTCATAACAATCATTAGTTATTGAGAGGTTGCTAAAAACCCCTATAACAATTCAATTGACACTTCATAGTCCTTATTTATGTGTTAATGTTCATGTATATTATTTTATGTATATATAGTTAGATATATGGATAGATAGAGATAGAGGAAAGAAACCATACATCTAATCTCTTAGATATTGTACAAAACTTAGCATAATCCAAACTTTATATTATAGTTCTACATTGTTTGTCAATTGTCTTATATGTTTTATGTTTTCTCTTGTAGTCTGTATAATTTTAACTTTTTCATACATAAATCACTTCTACATATAACCCCACCAAATTCATTTAGTGTGATAATCTACTGACTCTCCTCTTGTGTCCTAGATCATGGATGCTTAAAAAATAAATGATTATATTGATTTTCATGATCATTTGAATGACATATATCAAAGTAAACTTACCAAATATATTAAAATAAATCCACACATGATTGATGCATTTTTACATGTAACTAGAAGTGAAAATTAAAAAACTTTCTAAGTAACCTACATTCGAAGAATGGAATGCTGAAATTTTGAATGATAAAAATCTACCTTTTAGAGGCATGGATTATACAATAGGTGTTCACACCATTATTATTATTATTATTATTATTATTATTATTATTATTATTATTATTATTATTATTATTATTGATACTATTCATGTTTCTACACATGTGGCTACATAAGTGATACTTACACTAGGTGTGGGGAGTAACACAAGTTAATCCTCAAATTTATATGGTTATCCCTACACAACATACTTTTGTGCCTTATATCCTTGCTACTTATGTGACACCATCTATTATTAATCAATCTACTATACCTAATAATCAATAGCTTATACAAACTCTTATTTATCTTTAATCCAAGGTTTCCTAATTAGAATAAGGTTCTTATCAAGCGGGTCATTCAAAAAATTATTAATCGTTATTACACAACCCTTTGGCCCTAGATACTTCCACTTATCCTTTGGTACATGGTTAATTACACCTAATATTACACCATAAAATGGTAAAGGTGATCCAAAACAACATCTTAAATCCTTCCATCTAGAATTCTTAGATTATTCCTCTAATGATAAGTTACTAATCAAGTTTTTTCCAAGGATCCTTAAGGAATATGACTTGCAATAATTTCATGACCTTCCTTTTCAGTCATTATATGCTTTTAATTCTTTGACTAACCAATTTCTAAGTAATTTTTCTATCAATATTAGTGATAAGGTCTCTTATTCTAAAATTTCAAAACTCAATCAAGGATTTAAGGAGCCATTAATGACTATATGCCTCATTATAATACTATGATTTCAAATATGATAAATCCTATGGTTGATTAAAAACATTACAAGAAATATTCCATACAATCTTACTTGCTGCTATCTATGAGTCTATTATGTTTAAATCACTCCAATATTTTGATGACATGTTACATATGGTTAAAGGTTGTGAGGTTAAGCTATCTTCCATGAAATATATAAATTATGGGACTAATCCTATCACATCTTCTAATGGCATGTTTCAAATTAAAAAAATCAAATATAAGTCAAATGATATTAATACTAAGGCTAAAATAATAGTTAATATACTTTCAAAACCAACTAATAGGCTTATACATTTGATTCTTCAAAAGAGGTAATTTAAATGATTATCCACACATCCTCATAAGGTTTTTTAAAATCTACTAAAGTACAATCACATATCTCTCCCTCCACCAATGGAGGTTGATATTGTGATTGGCATAGATGCATTGGACATTAAACTAATAGATGTTATGTGATATATGAGCATTAAAAGAGCATCTCTTGTACATATGCAAATATCATGAAAATTTGTCCTATTGTGTCTAAATAGATCCTAGGAGAACTTGAGTAGAATCCTATTTTGGTCATTTGGAGGTGTTTGAGTAGATATAATCTCATGGTAGTCTTATTTTGAACTTTCCCTCCAAAAGAAGAATTTAAATATTTCAATGTAGTTTTATGAGTTTTAAGGATCATGATAAAGTTGAATGGACATACAAGGATATTAAATAATATTCATCATTTGTAAACATAATCTCATCCTTCTAGAAGCCTTGCTATGTTGGAGAAGGGATAGAGATAAAGACAAAGTCTAAACAGGAGATAAAATAACATATGGTTGAAAATATTCAGGATAGAATATTGGAGGAGAAATCTACATTTAGTAAAGTTGTTGGAAGGAGATAATCATTTAACTATGCCTAAAGGAACCAAATTAAGGAAAGAAACAAACATAAAAGAGAAAAAAGAAGTAGTCTAGATAAATAGAGGAGAAAAAAATTTAGAATAAAGGCCTTTAGGCCTGTATATGTACATGTAAATAAATGTAGTAGGATTGTATGAAAATATTGAATATAATTAAACAGAAGAAAGAATATTCTAGTTCAAAGAAACTTCTCAGACCATACAAATTGTTTATTTTATTCAATGATGTTTGAATGGATTATGATCAATGAATTGGGAAATAATGGTCTCTAAAATTACATAATGTCAAGCTTATCATTGTACTTGTAGAGATCTATATATGTTTATAGTATAAATGTAAGGTATTTTGACTATGATCATTTATCTTAGTGAAATCATGAAATGATAATTCATAATAAGGATCTTATTTTAGTTTGTGATTTATGAAATTTGTTTTCTATTACTTAAAGTCATTTGCAGTGACTTGGTTTAGAAATCTTTGTATGAGATCGAGTTCCAAATGATAGAGGTTGTTAGATTCTAGGTGTATAAGCTCACATACGAGTCTAAAAAGGTAAGCAATGTTATTATAATCTTTGTACATGCATTACTAATCTATATATACTCTACGAACTGTTAATAAAATATTTTAGGATTTATAAATGACTATGTAAACCCATCAATAATTTTAGCATGTCAAATGATTATAATCTTCAACGTAATTTGTCAAATGCTCTTGAAATGGATGGAATGTTGTAGACATGTTACTATTGTTTATTAATAGTGAATTATCCTCTAACAGACTCGTAAGTATTACCAGAAAAAAGAACTATGAGTAAAATTTATGAGTGAGGATTTTAAATCTTGAATAGATTTCTATTTCAAAGGGTTCAATGGTTATAAATAAGAGAACATAATTATGTGATTTATGGATAACTTTCGAATAGCTTAGAACTGGTATAAGGTGAAAAAAATTTAATAATAAGCTACCATTGAAGGTTAATATAGGTGAAAGAGTAATTTGGGTGAATTGATTATCATGCTTTGAATATAAATGAAATTTGGGACTTATTGATCAACTATGTAAAATATATTATTCCATTGAACATCATTGAGTCAAGGTTTGTAAAAAGGGATTAACATTTTCTTTTGATTGTGAGGTAGAATACAAAAGTTTGATTTGGACCATCCATAGCTAGTCATTTCATTGTAAAAATTTAGATATATATATTCATTTTATATCTACCTTAAATATTTGGAATAAGGTAATATTTGTAATGGGATAAAACAAAAATCAAGAGTTGAAATAAATTGGAGGCTCGATAAGGTGAAGGAAATTGATCTGAAGTGTTTAAGGTGTGAAGATTTTTGGTCTGGATATTGGTGAACTATGAACAATAATTATCTCTTAAATGTGTTAAATAAGAAAAACATGAATATATAACTTATGTAGAATGAATAGGATGAATAAGTTATTAATTGATTGCACCCAAATTCTATGCATCACCTATTAAAATTCTATAAGAATTGAAGTCTTCAAGTATTATCTATATTGAGTAGAAAACATATTCCAGAATTGGTATGTTTTAATATTTGTTTAAAATAAATTTATTATGATGAACCTAAAAGTAAACGTCTATTGATAAAGGGTTAGTACCTAAATAGGTATAAAAGTTTTTGAATAACTAAAAGGATACCTAATTGAGTTAGGATTGAGCATGGAAAGTTAAATGCAAGTAGCCCAGATTGCTATCATTTTTGGTATCAAAGCAAGGAGCTGTCTGGAAATGACATAAAATTTTGGAATTGTTTGAAAGTTAATCAGATCAAGTTGTTGGTTAATCTCCTAATGTTGTTCAAATATTATAGTGATCAAGTTGTAAGTGGTTGTAGTAAAAGGATTCAGAAAAAGGATATTCAACACATAAAACTCCTAGAAAAAGGTATGAGATTGTTTGTAAGTATTTATTGAAAAGTGTAGATTGCAGTAATTATGATAAGAAATTTGCAAGAATATTGTCAATTAGATCTATTCTTATGTTTTATGCTCTAAGTATAAAATTAGATTTTGGGATGATGCAAATGATATGTATAAGCTCTTGGATCAATTTGAATGAAGGTTATAAATTGCATGGAAACCAGTGATTAATAGTTGTAGGTGTTTGAAAAGGAGTGAGGCAAAAAGGTTTGTGAAGAAAACCTTAGAGAGTGAGTGACAAAGCCATAAATCCTAGAGGCTTGATAGAGGGAAAAATAGAGTATTTGTTGAAATCCCATGGCAAGCTCAAGGAGAGATTAGAGAATTTGAAAATTCTAAGGTAAGAACTATAAAGGTCACTAAAAGAGTAGGGTGAAAAAGACCTAGGTGAGGTGTTAGTGATAAAAAACAAGTAGAACAAGCTTACTAAGAGAAGATAGGTCCAATGAGACCTAAAGGTAAATTGGAAGAGTGAATAAAAGAGATAAAATATGAAGGGATTATAAGAAATTAGTTGTCACAAGAAAGTGAGTTGTCATAGAGAAGTGAGAAAAGAAAGTGTGAAGAAAGAAATAGAGATAGAGAGAGATTGCAGATATGAGAATGGTCTTATCAGCCATGACACAAGTCTTGGAAGAGTCAATACAAAGATTTTGTATAAGGATCAAAAAAAGAACCAAGTGGCCCCTTAGATAAATTCTTGAGAAAAGGAAATAGAGGAAACAAAAGAGATTGCTAACAAAGCAATCAAAGGAGGAAAAGAAAGAGGAAAGAAAGCCTCAAAAGGTTTTTAAGATTAATGATCTCTTTATATGTGTGCATTTAGGTAAGAATAAATATGGAGAGAGGGTCCAATTTGAGGGCCTAAATGATGATGAAGTTCAAATACTAATAGCCAAGAAGAAACATGAACATCATGCTTTTACTATGAAAGAATATAACATGTTATTAGAGCATGAAATAATGTTTTGTCATCTAGAAGAAGGATAATTTCTTGAATAAATGGAACAAGAAGATCTTTAAGAATATTTCATTAGTGATGTAGAGTTGATTCAAGAGAAACATGGATTGGATAAAACTTGTTTTGTTTTTTATATCAATTTTGTTGATATGTATGTGAGATTACATGAGGATGGTGATGTATTATAGGAAAAAGGAGATGAAGGATAAGTTGAGCCTATGTATGGGCTTATTAAAAGTATATGTGAATAAAAATAAACACTTGTTTTTTCTTTCTAGAATTGTATTTGATGAGGAAAATAAAAATTGTCAAGAATATGATTTGTATGAACAAATAATAACATTGTTAGATAGGATAATGAATGATGGATGTAAAGAAAAGGCACCCATTGAAGTGATTGTAAAATTTGATATGCTACAAGAAAAGGTGTCTCCAATGACACAAGATAAAGATAAGACAATTTTGAGACAAGATTTTAAAAAGTTCAAGAAAGAAGAAGACATGATTTGGCATAAAATCATGACATAATCAGAAGATTTTAACCTCATAGGAGATTAAATTTTTGTCAAAGAAGCTAATATGGTGCTCTTGAATATATTGAACGAAGAAGATAAAGTGGCACTAATGCCTCAAGCTTTGAAATCTAATTTTGTTTTGAATTTTATGCTTTTAGGTGTAGAATATTTTGTAAATGAGAAGGTGGATTTCCTCATAGAATTCAACAAAGAAGATGACTCTAAAGATACAACCAAAAAAATGGAGTCATATTTGAGACTCTTGTACAATAATGAAGACAAAAGTAAAGTTCTTCAAGGCAACTATAAAGGAAAATATGAATAAATGAAGAAGAACAAGCCAAAGAGAAAAAAACAAGTAAAAATGAAACCAAGTATTTAGTTACCCAAGGACAATTTCAAAATAATTGGAAAAAAAGAAAGAGAAGATAGTAACTCATTTGAGCAGGAGCTCAAAACTTTTCCCTCCTAGGGAGTTTGATGCAGGAGCATCAAAAGAGCATCTTTTGTACATATGCAAATATCATGAAAAGTTGTCCTATTAAATCTAAATAGGTCCTATGATAAATTGATTAGAATCCTATCTTGGTCATTTGGAGGTGTTTGAGTAGATATAGTCTCATGGTAGTCTTAGTTTGAAGTTTCCATCCAAAAGAAGAATATGAATATTTGAATGTAGTTTTAAGAGTTTTACGTATCATGATAGAGTTGAATGGACCTACAACGATATAAAACAATATTCATCCTTTGTAAACATAATCTCATCCTTCTATAAGCCTTACTACATTAGAAAAGGGATAGAGATAAAGATAAAGTCTAAAAAGGAGATAAAATAACATATGGTTGAAAATATTTTGGATAGAATATTGGAGAAGAAATGTACATTTAATAGAGTTTTTGGAAGGAGATAATCATTGAACTACACCTAAAAGAACTAAATTAAGGAAAGAAACAAACATAAAAGAGAAAAGGGACGTAGTCTAGACAGACAGAGGAGAAAATAATTTAGAATAAAGGCCTTTAGGCTTATATATGTACATGTAAATTCATGCAGTAGGATTGTATGAAAATATTGAGATAATTCAATATAAGAAAGAATATTTTGGTTCAAATAAAAATTTTAGACCGTATGAATTGTTCATTTTATTGAATGGTGTTCAAATAGATTATGATCAATGAATTGGGAAATAAGGATCTTTAGAATTGTGTAATGTCTAGCTTGTCATTATACTTGTAGAGATCTATATATGTTTTTGATATAAACATAAGGTATTTTGACTATGATCATTTGTCTCAGTGAAATCATGAAGTGATAATTCATAATAAGGATCTTATTTCGTTTTGTGATCTATGAAATTTGTGTTATATTACTTACAATCGTTTGTAGTGATTTGGTTTAGAGATATTTGTATGAGATCAAGTTCAAAATGATAGAGGTTGGTATATTATCAATGTATGACCTCATGTATGAGTCTAAAAAGTTAATCAATGTTATTATAATCTTTTTATAGGCATTACTATTCTATATATACTCTATGAATTATTAATAAAAGATTTTTGGGTTTATAAATGGCTGTGTAAACCCATCAACAATTTTAGCATGTCAATTGATTATAATCTTCAATGTTATTCATCAAAGGCTCTTGAAATGGGTGGAAAGTTCTAGACATGTTAGTATTGTTAGGGTGTTGAGCTAAAAGCTTCAACACTTGCAAACAGGTGGAACATGGTTGCTGAGTTCCAGGGTCACCGGCGTCGGCAGCATGACCGACGTCAGTCGAGACCAGTGCAGAAGGACACCGGCGACGGTAGGGAGTCGGCCGACATCGGCAGAACTAGACCAGCAGGGACCGACGTCTGTCACCTGTGTGTTCCAGAAGTGTTCATTTCACGGACAGTTAGTTAAGTGAACGATGAGTTTGCATGTAAAGACCAGTTAGAGTCTTTGGCTACGTGGATAATTGTCTAAATTAAGAGTCTAAGTTAGTGTTTGAGTTAGGGATCTATTTATAGACCCATTGGCATGTATTGTATTATTATCATTGTAAGAGAAGGCAAGTAAGTTCCTTCTGTTGTAAGGTCATTTGAGTTGCAGGTTGTTGCAAGCTCATTGTAGATCTACATGTGAGTATGGTCTGTTGAATTGCAGGTTGCAGGTTCATGGGAGATCAACTTGAAGTGCTATAGAGTGCTTGATGTACTGGCAGGGTTATTACTGACCGGTTGGAGAGGTGAACACCAATTCTGTTTGTGAGTTAGTTGTTGGACCGTTTTTTGTGTAGGAGAGTGTGTGTGTGAGAAGAATTACTGTACACTTGGGGTGTGGGAAACCTCTGTAAGGTGAAAGAGTGTGGCGGCTCTTTATTGTATTCTTTTATGTTAGTGTTAATACAAGTTAGTGTATTGTCTCTCATATTCTATGCTATTGGTGAATTCTAGTTACTTGTGTTTCTGGTTATTTTCGCATATTCAATTGCTTATATATTTGGTAATCATATTCTGCTCTTTCTGAGGAGCAAGATCCTAACAGGGGGAATCAGAACAGGTGTGTTGTTCTTGGACTTCCTCCTCCAACAAGTATTATTTCTTAAGAGTGAATTATACTTTAACAGACCTGTAAGTATTACCAGAAATAACGAACTATGGGTAAAATTTATGAGTGAGGATTTTAAGTCTTGAATAGAGTTCTATTTCATAGGGTTCATTGGTTATAAATAAGAGAACATAATTATGTGATTCATGGAGAACTTTCAATGGTTTAGAAATGGCATAAGGTGAAAAACTTGTAGTAACAAGCCGCCATTAAAGTTTAATATAGGTGAAAGAGTAATTTGGGTGAATTGATTATTATGGTTTGAATATAAATTGAATTTGGGACTTATTGATCAATTATGTAAAATATATTATTCCATCAAACACCATTATGTTGAGGTTTGTAAAAAAGCATTAACATTTCCTTCTGATTGTGAGGCAAAATACAAAGGTTCAATTTGGACCATCCATAGCTATTCATTTCATTGTAAAAAGTTGGATACAGATATTCAATTTATCTATGCCTTAAAAATTTAGAATGAGGTAATATTTATAATGGAATAAAACACAAATCAGGAGTTAAAATAAATTAGAGACTCAAAAAGGTGAAGAAAATTGATCAAAAGTGTTTAAGGTATGAATATTTTTGGTCTAGATATTGGTAGACTATGAACAATAATAATCTCTTGAATGTGTTGAATAAGAAAATATTGAATATATATTGTATGCATAATGAATAGGATGAATAATTTATTAATTGATGATGCCCAGTTTCTATGCATTACCTATTACAGGTCTGTGAGAATTGAAGTCTTCACATATTGGTTGTATTAAGCAGAAAACATATTCCATAATTAGTATGTTTTAAGATTTATGTAAAATAAAGTTATTATGATAGACCTAAAAGTAAAATTCTATTGATAAAGGGTTAGAACCTAAATAGGTATAAAATCTTTTGAATAACTCAAAGGAGACCTAATTGAGTTAAGATTGAGCATGGAAAGTTAAATGCAAGTAGTCTAGATTGTCATCATTTTTGGTATCAGAGAAGGGAACTCTATAGAAAAGGTATAAAATTTTGGAATTGTTTAAAATTTAATAAGATCAAGTTATTGGTTAAGCTATTGATGTTGTTTAAATATTATATTGATCAAGTTGCAGGTGGTTTTAGTAGAAGGATCAGGCAAAGGAGATTCAACACACAAAACTCCTAGAAAAAGGTATGAGATTGTTTACAAGGATTTGTTGAAAAGTGTAGATTGCAGTAATTGTGATAAGAAAATTTCAAGAAGATTGTCAATCAGATCCATGGTTATGTTTTATGATTTGAGTATAAAATTAGATTTTGAGACGATGCAAATGATATGTATAATATCTTAGATCGATTTTAATGAAGTTTATTGTTTGAGTCACGTTTGCCATTATGCTAAAAGATTGACCTTTTAAATCCTAATACAAACTCTAGATAAGTACCCATAGGAGGATTTTATTCCATGTCATAAATTCCTGAGGGAGATGATGGCAATTAGTCTAACAATCCCCCCATCAACATTATCCAAGGGGATTCAAACCCATGAGCATGACTCTGATACCACTTATTGGAGTCACATTTTCCATTGTGCCAAAAGATTAACCTTTTAACACCTGATACAAATGCCAGATAAGTACCCATAGGAGGTTGTTAGTCCATGTCACAAATCCTTAAGGGAGATGCTAGCGATTAGTCCAATAGTTATAAATTGCATAAAAACTAGTGATTGATAATTGTAGGTGTTTGAAAAGGAGAGAGGTAGAAAAATTTATGAAGAAAACCTTAGAGAGTAAGTGGTAAATCCATAAATCCATAAAGGTTTGATAGAGGGAAAAATAGAGGATTTTTTGAAAGTTCAAGATAATCTCAAGGAGAGCTTAGAGAAGTTGAAAATTCCAAGGTGATGACTAGAAATGACACCAAAACACTAGGGTGAAAAAGACCTAGGTGAGGTGATAGTGATAAGAAGTAAGTATAATAAGCTTGCTAAGAGAAGATAGGTCCAGTGAGACCTAAAGGTAAATCAAAAGAGTGAATAAAAGAGAGAAAAGATGAAGGGTTTAGAAGAAATTAGTTTCCATAAGAAAGTGAGTTATCACAGAGAAGTGAGAAAAGAAAATGTGAAGAAAGACATAGATATAGAGAGAGAAATTGCAGAAATGAGAATGGTATTATCATCCATGACACAAATCTTGGAAGAGTCAATACAAAGATTTTGTATAAGGATCAAAAAAAGGATCAAGTGGCCTCTCATATAAATTATTGAGAAAAGTAAATGGAGGAAACAAATAGATTGCTAACAAAGCAATCAAAGGAGGAAAAGAAAGATGCAAGCAAGCCTCAAAATGTTTTTAAGACTAATTATCTCTTTGTATGTGTGCATGTAGGTAAGAATAAAGATGGAGAGAGGATCTAATTTGACGGCCTAAATGATGAAAATTTTCAAATGGTCATATCAAATGAGAAGCATGAACATCATGATTATACTATGAAAGAAGATACCATGATATTAGAGCATGAAATAGTGTTTTATCATCCATAGGAAGGATAATTTCTCGAAGACATGGAACAAGAAAAATATCTTCAAGAATATTTCATCATTGATGTAGAGCTAATTCAAGAAAAACATGAAGTGGATTTAAAAAAATTATTTTTCATACCGATTTTGTTGATATGCATGTGAGATTACATGAGGATAATGATGTATTATAGGAAAAAGGAGATGAAGGAGAAGTTGAGACTATGCATGGGCTTATTCAAAGTATATGTGAATAAAAAGAAACACTTGTTCTTCCTTCTAGAATTGTATTTGATGAAGAAAATGAAAATTTTCAAGAAGATGCTTTATATGAACAAACAATAGCATTGTTAGATATGCTCATGAATGGTGGGTGTAAATAAAAATAACCCATTGAAGTGATTGTAAAATTTGATATGTTGCAGCAAAAGGTGTCTCCAATGACACAAGATAAAGACAAGCCAGCTTTGAGACAAGATTTTACAAAGTTTAAGAAAGAAGAAGACATTATTTGGCATCAAATCATGATGGAATCAAAAGATTTGAACCTCATAAGAGATGAAAATCCTATCAAAGAAGATAAGGTGGAGCTTTTGAAGCTCTTGAATTAAGAAGATGAAGGGGCACTAATTCCTCAAACTTTGAAATCTGATTTTGTTTTGCATTTTGTGTTTTTACGTGTAAAAGATTGTATATATGAGAAGGTGGAGTCCCTCATGGACATTAACAAAGAATATGACTCTAACGATACAATACCAAAATTAGAGTCTTATTTGAGATTCTTGTATAGTAATGAAGACAAAAATATAGTTCTTCAAGGCAACTGTAAAGAAGAATATGAAGAAATGAAGAAGAACAAGCCAAAGGGAGAAAAAGTAAGTAAAAATGAAACCAATTATTGAGCTACCCAAGGACAAGTTCAAAATAATTGAAAGAAAAGAAAAAGAAGATAGTAACTCATTTGAGCAGAAGCTCAAAACTTTTCCCTCCTGGGGAGTTTGATGCAGGAGCATCAAAAGAGCATCTCTTGTACATATGCAAATATCATGAAAAGTTATCTTATTGTATCTAAATAGGTCTTATGATAACTTAAGTAGAATCCTATTTTGGTCATTTGGAGGTGTTTGAATAGATATAGTCTCATGGTAGTCGTAGTTTGAAGTTTCCCTCCAAAAGAATATTTTGAATATTTGAATGTATTTTTATGATTTTTAAGGATCATGATAGAGTTGAATGGACCTAAAAGGATATAAAACAATATTTATCCTTTGTAAACATAATATCATCCTTCTAAAAGCCTTACTACATTGGAAAAGGGATAGAGATAAAGACAAAGTCTAAAAAGGAGATAAAATAACATATGGTTGAAAAGATTTAGGATAAAATATTACAGGAGAAATCTACATTTAGTAAAACTATAGGAAGGAGATAATCATTGAAATATGAATAAAGGAATCAAATTAAGGAAAGAAACAAACATAAAAAATAAAAAGGATGTAGTCTAGATAGACAGAGGAGAAAATAATTTAGAATAAAGGCCTTTAGGACTGTATATGTATATGTAAATGTATGCAGTAGAATTGTATGAAAATATTGAAGATAATTAAATAGAAGAAAGAATATTCTTGTTCAAAGAAACTTCTCAGACTGAAATAATTGTTCATTTTATTCAATGATTTTTGAATTGATTATGATCAATGAATTGGGAAATAAATGTCTCTAGAATTGTGTAATGTCAAGCTTATCATTGTACTTGCATAGATCTATATATGTTTTTAGTATAAAGGGAAGGTATTTTTATGGTGATCATTTCTCTCAGTGAAATCATGAACTGATAATTCATAATAAGGATCTTATTTCATTTTGTCATCTATGAAATTCGTGTTCTATTACTTATAGTCATTTTTAGTGATTTGGTTTAGAAATTTTTGTATAAGATCGAGTTAAAAATGATAGAGGTTGGTAGATTCTCAGTGTATGATCTCACGTATGAGTCTAAAAAGGTAAGTAATGTTATTATAATATTTTTACATGCACTACTAATCTATATATACTCTACGAACTGTTAATAAAATATTTTTAGGTTTATAAATGACTATGTAAACCCATCAACAGTTTGAGCATGTCAAACGATTATAATCTTCAATGTAATTAGTCAAAGGATCTTAGAATAGGTGGAAATTTATCGACATGTTAGTATTGTTTCTTAATAGTGAATTGTCCTCTAACAGACACATAAATATTACCAAAAATAAAGAACTATGAGTAAAATTTATGAGTGAGGATTTTAAGTCTTGAATAGAGTTATATTTCAAAGGGTTCATTGGTTATAAATAAGAAAACATAATTACATGATTCATGGATAACTTTCAAACATTTAAGAACTATTATAAGGTGAAAAACTTGTAGTAATAATTTGCCATTCAAGTTTAATATAGGTGAAAGAGTAATTTGGGTGAATTAATTATTATGCTTTAAATATAAATGGAATTTGGGACTTATTGATCGGCTTTGTAAAATCTATTGTTCTATTGAACACCATTGTGTCAATGTTTTTAAAAATGTATTAACATTTTCTTTTGATTGTGAGGCAAAATACAAAGGTTTGATTTAAACCATCCATAACTAGTCATTTCATTGTAAAAAGTTGGATATAGATATCCATTTTATCTATGCCTTGAATATCTATAATGATGTAATATTTTTATTGGGATAAAATGCAAATCAAGAGTTGAAATAAATTGGAGGCTCGATAAGGTGAAGGAAATTGATCATAAGTGTTTAAGGTATGAAGATTTTTTGTTTGTATATTGGTAAACTATGAACAATAATAATCTCTTGAATGTGTTGAATAGGAAAAGCTTGAATATATATCTTATGCATAATGAATAGGATGAATAAGTTATTAATTTATTGCACCCAAATTTTTTGCATCACCTATTACAAGTCTGTGAGAATTGAAGTCTTCACATATTACCTGTATTGAGCAGAAAACATATTCTAGAATTGGTATGTTTTAAGATTTATTCTAGAATTGGTATGTTTTAAGATTTATTTAAAATAAATTTATTTTGACAAACCTAAAAGGAAAAGTCTATTGATAAAGTTTTATAACCTAAATAGGTATAAAAGCTTTTGAATATCTCAAAGGAGACCTAATTGACTTAATATTGAGCATGGAAAGTTAAATACAAGTAGCCCAGATCGCCATCATTATGATTTGAGACATAAGATACAGTATTTAATTAATTAATTAATATTAATAATAATAATAATAATAATAATAATAATAATGGATAAATGATGTTGATATGCCTTAAAATTATTTGATTACGCAATCTAATGTGAAACTTAAAATATTTCTAGATCTATTTCCAAAGCATATGGCATTATAAACCACAACTAATACTAAGTTACATATGGCTTACAATGTGCATCCTCCTTTGAATTTTGACACTTATCAAACTAAGGAGGCTTATATTATAGATGATCTTATTGGTAAACTTAAAGATACACAAGTATAATGACCTAAAATCACATTCGATGACCATGATATTATTTATGATGATACTACCAATGCACCTTTGTTAATACATGCTTTCATTTACTCGCATCTTATACACAACATGGGTAATGGGTCAAGTGAAAACATATGTACTATGACATTACATACTAGTCTTGGATACACACATATAAATATGATTGGTATGACTACTATGGTATAAGGGCTCAATAGAAAACAATAAAAACTCTTGGGTACATTCTGTTACTACTTATGGTAGGGCCTACAACTACTTCTAATTTGTTCTTAGTTTTTCATAATACCGGGGCATTTTACATGTTATTAGGAAGTTCATGGATATGTAAGATACATTTGATACCATTTTCAATACATCTATACTTGAAGTATATCTATAGAAACTGAGTGATTATAATTATAAGTATTCCATATGAGTACCCCATTTATTGAGATACATTTACTCTTCCATCACTATGACAACCTATTGTGTAACTTGTATAGGTTAATCCTATGAATTAAAGTTAGAGATAGGTAATTTATATTCCCTGAAACCAATTCTCTAACATCCATTACATCAGGTATCTATTTGATATCAGAATACATTACCTAGTTTATCGCATCCTAATATAGTTCTACAAGTTTGTGTGCATGTTCCATAGTGAATACAAACATGTTATCCTAACATACAAAAAATTACACAAGTTACTATGGTAGATCTATGTGATACATACATGATCATGTTGACTATGATGATGATCCTAAATAATTTACAGCTCATAATCATTTCTTCAATTTAGACAATGGTATACATGTTACTCCTCACCCATGACATGTGAGATTCACATATATATTGATCCATGACCTAAATGTGAGCATGAAATCTATGGTATCATAGGTTAGTATAGCCATATTTCAAAAATGAAAAATACAAAAAATCACAAAATTTAAAAATTCAAAAATTCAAACATTCAAAAATTCAAAAATTCAAAAAAAATATATATTCAAAAAATATAAAACTGAGACATATGCATGACATTATTTACTAGTATACATCATTGATTGATGTTATTTATCATATAAATGGTGAATTACATATTTAACTTTATACAAATGTGTTTTTAATAGTATAAATGAGTAGGATGTAGGAAATACATGTTACTTATGATACATGGACATACAGATGTGTGACATTATTTACACCCATTGGATACCTTCCTACATTAGGAGCATCTCTACACCTCTTCCAATATATATATATATATATATTTATCATGGTATTCTATTTTTTTATTTTTTTATCAATAAAGGGAGGTTTATGGGTCCCTCACCCTTTTATATTCCAAAGATTTCAAAAAAATTGTAAGCAGAACCAAAGGCAATGATAGAAATATGAATATGAAACAACATCTCAGAATAATTATCCAAAAAAAATTCAACCCCTTATGAAGGATAAAAAGCAAATAATGAGAGACTAAAACCAAAAGTAACCACAAGGCTTGAATAAAAATAACAAAGCAACCCAAATTCTTTACAATAAATAGAAGCTAAAGAACAACCCAACAAAATTAACATATCATATATAAACACCAATCATTGAAAATTAATGAATCATTTTCATTGATCAATAGGTGTAGAACATAATTAAACCTTAAACTTTATTCATTTGTCTCTAGAAAAATAAAATATTATATAAGTATTCATCAAAGTTACCAAAATATCAAAATAAAAAAATATTTGTAGCCATTATCCAAGCATCCTTAACTTCTATACACACCCCATCGATTCCCTAAGCCATCTGATAATAAAATGAAATAAAGACCCTACCATTCATCATAGAAATATTTTAAGACTAAAGAGAGGGGATGTTGATCCACTCTAAACTTTGCTAACACATTTGTTGTCTAGTTAGATTCCCTAAAGCAATGATGAAAATAAATAAAAAAAGAATTATTTTGGAATCTCTTTGGCTCCGTACATGATTTTATCCAACTTCCAACTTGGAGTAAAACCATTTTTAATAGAACTTATAATAATAAAATAAACTCCTTCTACCTCTATTTGATCAAATACATTCTCCTAATCTAGTTTTATCCCCTCAAGTATGGCCATAACTTTAGGCTCATTATTAGTAGGTTTAGGGGGGGCAGAAACCACCATAAAGAAGCTTCCCAAAGGAATTTCATAGCAAGTAGCCATCCCCTACTATCCTTGGATTATCTTGCGATGTTCCATCAAAGTTAAGTTTAATAATATCTTATTTTGGTGGGATACATCTTACATCAAAATAGTTTTTCCTATGCACCTTTAACCCTGACTTGAGTATAGGTAAAATAATATTTTGCTAGTTATCTAAAATTTCAACTTATTGTAGTCTTAATAAATTTCTATTTATATTATAAAAAATGTAAACACTACCAGAAATATAAATTTAAATATTTTCCCAACATCTCTCTCAATGTATTATTTTATATTCAAAAATCCTATTATTCCTCTCTTTCAAAATGTACTAGATGACATTTTCCAGAGCCACGTACCAAAGAAATAAAAGATACTTTAAACCAAGAGACCAAGCCAAAAAAGTTTCTTTAATAGTATGTGGACAAACCCAATTAAGATGAAGTCTTGAAAGAAGACAAGATGAGATATTTAAAGCATATGAACAATGTAAAATAATATGTTCTATAGATTCCTCGTCATTCTTACATAAGACACAGATTTAGGGTCCAAAAAAACCCCTCCACTAAAATCTATCTTGTGTAATAAAATTTTATAAACAATCCAACTAGGCAAAATAATTTTCCCTAGGTGTACAAAACATATTCCATAACAGTGCCACTAGTTAGTTCTATTATATATCTACTTCCCTAGCCATCATCTTATAACCAACATTAACATTGTAAATTCTATATTTATCACCTATTCATTTCAAAGAATCCATTAGATTTTTTACATAAATTTATCTAGAAGGCAAAAGACGATCTAAATTTTCTTAATGATCTTCTAGTCTTTTAACATTCACCTAATCTTTCCAAATCCTAGTTCATCCTACCAAAGTTTCTTAGGTAACCCAATAATCACAAAATTTTGAACCACGTATTTCCTCCAAATTCCTTTTAGATCATACATGTCTCTTGAAATACAAATATGTGATTCAAAATGTGAGATCCCAAAGAAGGATTTTCTTGGGTAAAAAATCTCTCAGGAACCTGAGAATGTAAATATTTTCCACAAACTAAATGACTCCAAGGAGCCATATCTTCCTTGAAAAATATCAAAGTTAACTCCTAAATCCAAGTTTTTAACCTGTAAATTCTTTAAACATGTTCATCCTGCCTCCTTAGATCTACAAACATTTCCCTATTTAGATAGATATTTTTTTCAATTCTCCTCCTTACCATGCCATAATAAATGCCTCATAATTTTATTCATTATTAACATTACACTAATGGGTACTTGTAAAATATAAAAAAATATAAATAGGAATTGTTTGAAGCACTGTCTTGATTAAAACTATCCTTTCAACAAGGCTCAACCATTTATCCTTCCAACCTGAAACTATTTTGTGCATATTATCAATCAAATTATGCCAAAGTGTAGACTTTACATAACCTGTAAAAAGTGGCACAATCAAATATTTAGAAGGTGTATTTCTAATAATGATAACTAACACATCTAAAAAATTTTGTTGCCTTTCCCATGGAACTTTAAAAAAAAGTGTATGGTTTATGCAAACTATTTTTTTGACCAGACGTAACTTCATATAAGCCAAAAAATCTCCTAATAACTTTTACCTCTAATAATTTAGGCACCCCAAACAAAATTGTGTCATCCATAAATTTTAAATGTGTATTATATTGTACATGCCTTGATTATACTTTCTTGAGTGTTGTTTCCTATGGATATTATGCTTTGATATATTGGATAATGACAATGATTGATTATGGATACTAACATTAATTTCTCTATTCATGATTGATGTTGATTCTTATTATATTGTGTGATTGTTGATGTGTGTTATATTGTGTGATTCTATGATTTCATTTATTATGTCTTATCATGTTATGCATCAGTTGTGTTAAAGGTTCCTCTAGTCCATGGCATGGCCATGTTGGGTCCATGTTGGTTCAGAGTTGACTCATGTCTTGAGTGCTTGTTAGGCTCATGATAATGATATTCTATGAATTTTCATGTGCATGGGTACATGTATGATTATTATTGATCTTGGTGTCATTATTTCTATAATACATACTTCTATTATGTGTGATGCCATGATTTCTATCATGCATTTAGTGTGGTGCTTATAATTATGTGTTTGATAGATATATCTACTTGAAATGACACTTATATGCCTATTACCTTGGGTTAAGTGTTTTATATGTGGTCAACTGATAAAAAATTTATATGATGACATATATCATCATGTTTTTATACATAATTTATAATATTACATTGTTATATAGAACACATGGTGTCATAACTCTTTCTTTTGAGATGAGTAATGTGTAGTCTTCACACCTCATATCTAAAATGGCCATATAATGGGCTTGTCTTATATATTTATGCCATGATAGAAAGATATTTCATACTTTCAATTAGACAACATGATTCAAATGGGAAAAATTGAAAAAAATAGATTATATGGGTTATGTTGAGTAGATTTATCAGATTGAGTAGATTAAGGAACATTCCAGGGCATTATGATAAATACTCATGGAATTATATATCACTTTGAGGTACATATGGATTAGATTTGGGGCATGAATTTTTCATGAAAATATTTTTCTATTTCTATATTGATAACTGATGGGAATTATGGTACTAATCAAGCACATTGGATTTAAAATCCATCTACAATAGTTGTTCTGAAAATTTTGACATATGAACTTATTTTAGGATTCAAATTTTACATACAAACCTATTTTAGAGTTCCAATTTTACATTCATACCTAATTTTAGGGTCCCAAAAAATAACTATGATATTTAAAGTATTATAGTTGAGTATTTTTTGATGCTAAACTTCTATCACTTCTCCTTATCCAATGTTGATTAAGGCATTATACTCCTAAAATCATGTTTTCAAAAATTATATCTCCTTGGGGTATAATCATCCCATGACATTATCCAAATGATTTTAGAAGTGGTAGTTTGGTTCACTTACCCTCAGGTGTATTTATTCCTTTGATTTTCAATTTTGAATAATTCAATGATCTAGAATATTTAAAATTTCATATCATGAATGGACATTTATCTATACATGTTTCCTTCATGTTTTTCATGGATAAAATGATAATTTTGGGGTATACTTATCAACACCAAGTCCAGTTAATAATTGGTACCAAATTACTTATTCTATCTCTTTAATCTAGCATTTTCTACTAGACTAAAATGGAGCATTTGTAGACACTTAAATTTGGTATTATACACTTCGAAAATATCATCTTTGGCACAATTTAATCTTTGGCATGCTTTCTCTTATCTGTCTACCCACATGTTTTCTTGGTAAATCCAATGTACCAAATACAAATATTTAGGATCACCTTAGCATATACAATAAGCTTCTACAATCCTAAGTAAATTATCTCCATATCTTATATCACTAAATTTCAATATTATCATAGTATCAATAGTCGTAAAATATATGTAGCCATAGGTTTTTACCTTTAATTTTAGTGTCCAGGAACACTTAATGACTATATTTCAAATTAGTAAGTCTCCATTAAGCTGACATAGACATGTTTCATGGGTTGGTCATAACAGGAAATATCCATTGAATCAACATATAGATATACGTCATTTGAGTATCCTACTCTACTATAGACTCTAATCTAGAGTATAGTTTGGGCTTAACCATGTCTCCTAAATAATCAATACATATGGTGTAAGATAGTTTCACAGATCAAGGTCAAAATGGGATTAGGTGTTTCATGTCTTGCCATAGTGCTCGATCGGACATGAATGAGGATTTGAACCTCATGGAGATCATCCAAACTTATCCATATGATGCCACCACTATCTAGGGTAGCCCCCCCCCAATAGATCCATTCAGAATTATCCTCCATAGATACACCTATCCATACCCACCTACCATAGAGTCAACTATAAATATAAATTAATTGTAAGGTTATACTCACCTAACACTCACTTGGATATTACATGGAGAATCACTAGAAATCATGAAAAATATTTTAGCACTATATTGAGACATTATTAGAAATGCATACATATCTAAATTCCCTCAAAATAGTATTCCTAGATCCAAATCTAAATAAAAATATAGATCAAAGTTGTATGGTGTCAAGTGTTGAAATCTAAACATTACATATATTCTAGATTAATCATAATGGTACATTCAAACACCTACATGGGATTAATACATGAAGTTTGAGACCTCTTAGGAGTATTAAAATATAGGAAACACTCACTAACTTAGATGAGAGTGGTTTGGTTTATCCAACCCAACTAATTAACCCTTTCCTAAGGGTCATATTATGTTGAAAGTGCATTTAGGGTTTCAAATCAAAAAAAATAAAAATAGATATTAGTGAATATGAATAAAGGTGATACCACACATATGAGGCATATATAAGTGTGAACATATTGTTATAAGGTTTCATAGACAAAAAATCAATAGGGACAATGCCTAAAGAACCTAGACAATATTAGTTGTACGGGTTTGAGTTTTACTGCTAGTGTATATACAAAGTTTAAGCTCTTATTGACTTATCTTAGTGGTTATAAATCATATACAAATCCATTTTCAGGAAAATGATGAATAAATTGAGTCATATAAATAAAAATTAAGCTAAGTTCATCACTCCATTACTTTTTCAAGTATAAACATAGAAAGTGTAATATCAATATATCCTTTTACATTCAAATTTGTATGAATAATACATATTTTACATAATTTGAATATTCATAGTTTTACTTAATTTAGATCACATAAATCATAAAATAAGTAAAACAACACCTATATTTGGTTTTAGACACTTTTGTAACATCAACTTTGGCACACATTAACATGTTTGGACATTGCACATACGTTTGACTCTTTTGCACACTTTCCATGTATCCATCTATCCATATATTGTCTTGGATACCTATATTTGTAATATATACCTATTAGAGATAAGCCCAATGTATATATAAACATACAAATTCTTATACATGCCTTCTCCATATCTTAAATCACTAATTTACACTCCCAAGATAATATTGGTAATGTCTAGATAGTTTCAATTACCCTACATGTTTGCCTCTACCACTAGTCTCCAAGAATACTTAACAACTATTTTTCATTGTTGGTAAATTTCCATTAGGTCATCCTAGACAACTTTCATTGTTCAAACAATAATAGGAAATAATAAATATTTGGTTATAAATATAAATAAATCCTAAGGTTATATTCACTTGTCTATCACCTTGAGAATCACTTGAAAACTTGAGGAATAAATTAGCTTTATCTTGAGATATTATCATAAAGGACTGCACATATAAAAATCCCTCAAATGAGTATTCCTAGATCAAATCCTAAATACAAAAAATTCAATATTTCATGTTTTCAATTATCAAAGATCAAAACATTGCATTACATTCTAGATCAATCACAATGTTTCCCACACATATCTAGGAAGGAGAATAACATGTGGTTTAATCCCTCTTCAAAGTAGTTGATTGTAGGAAACACTCAACCATAGATCAAGGAGTAGTTTGAGATATCCAAAACAAATTAATATACCCTTTTACAAGGGTAATCATTTGGTCAAAAACATAATTAGGGTTTAGAATAAAGAAGAATGAAAACATAGATCAATGCAAAGGAGTGAAGATAATCATGCATACAAGAAGAATTTTTTGGCACAATCTATTTTACCTTAATTGGATTAATGAGTAATACTAATTTAATTAAGATATAATTTTTAAATTGAATTTAGATAGATATATGACATTCAAGCATTCATCAAAATGTAAAAGATTGATAATTTAGCACTTCTGATTTGATAAGGAATATGTTAAATATGTGAAGTACTAAAGATATCACATGAATTAGATTTTATGGTTGAATATCTGACCATGATTGTATTCTAAAAGTGGAAATCAGGGATAATCATGCCTCTCATTTACTTGGTTTAGGAATTGATCTACTACCTACATTGGGTCAGTTTTGCAAGACATGGTCAGTATCATCGATCAATAATGAGCTATTGATCAATACAAAATCACATGGAAGTGTGGTATAATGACAATATAGTCACATGTGAGTGTCTTTTCTTTCTCTATGTTTATAATTTCAAGCCCTGATGACATGCATAGATATAAAAATCATCCTCCTTTTCATTGAAACCTTATATGTTCATGTGAGGGATATAAACCTACAAAAATGGGAGAAATCAAAATGAATTAAGCTAACCCCAATCAACCCATATGATGATGTGTCATTACCTACATATATAATAATCCACATAGATAAATCAAGCCACACATAGTTATCCCACCTAGTGTGGTTGTGCAATTGTGATCCTTTAGTAGATATATGAAGCAATTGATTGGATTTGGTACTTGAAAATGCTTAATTAGACCTAGCTTTTGAGTGTCTTAGACTTTTATTATGATTTATCCTAGTGATAGGTATGCAAATTGGAAGGAAAGGGTAGATTTTGTAAGTGTGAAATAGTGTATAGATGTATCATAGGGAAGTTTCATATCTTGTTTGAATGATATCTTCATTTATTTATATAGGGATCTATTTGAATAATTCACACAACACTAACACACTAGGCTTATAGGTCAACCTTAAGGGTGGGTTTGATTTTAGAAAATAATCATTAATAAGAGTAGGTCAGTTCTAACTAGTAAAAGTTATTATTAACTAACAATAAAAACTAAAACTATTGGAATGACCTTTGAATATTTATCTAAGAGTTTAGAGATGTCTATGCAGGATAATTAGTAGTGTTAAAATAGACAGTGAGAATCTTGTAGAGGTATAACATAAAAACTGAAGGATTTACTCATAAGATAACATGAGTGTGAGATGATGGTGAATTAGGACCTTGTTTGGGTGCTCAAATCATGTATGGTAAATGTGTGTTAATATTGTCATTATCAAGTATTGGAGACTATATTTTAGTATTTATAAATGGCCCCTTTTATTCTATTAATGGAATTGTTAGAGTAAAAGGATAAAATATACTTGAGTGTGCACAACACACTACCTTTTGAGATATGGATCTAAATGTATAGATTTATTCAATGCAAACCTGTAATGAAATTATTGTAGTCAATTTATATATTTGAAATCTAAAATCTAAAACTAGAAATTGAAATAGCAAGGGTTAGAGTACATCTAGTTGCTAGGAAATCCTTATTTCCTTTGTAACTTGTTAGAGATGATGCTTCTTTATTGAAGCATTATAAATTTGGGGTGATCATACCCCAAAACTTTATAATTATGTAGGATATTGAATTAGGAAGGAAACGTGCCCCAACCATCATAAATGTGGGGAAAATTACATAATGTACTATCCTAAATAACAATGCAGGAAAAAGGTAGAGAGAACCATGAAAATAAGTTCAAATAAAAAAGAAAACTCTACGTAGGTAAAATGAGATAACCGATTAGACAAGGTTCACTCAAAAATGAGTTAACCATTGTAGATGAGTTACAAATTCAAATATAATATTTTTATCTAATTTGATCAAGTTTGATCCATATAAAAATAACAAAGCATGATTGTAAAGGAATGAACAACATTCATGCTCTAATCATGTAAGTAGATTTGGTAAGTGAAATGGAATGGAAACCATTTTCCATCCAATGGTACTTATATTGGCATGTATATGTGCATGAACCAGTATCATGCCCATTGATTTTGTATGCTAAATTTGAAAAATTGTATCCCAAATGTATGTGAATGTGAAAATATAAAAAAAAATCCTATCAAATATTATGTATATGCTCATGTATATGCCATTTTACTTTATATAAATATTCTAATTTATATCATGAATATAAAACAATATGATATCTAAACCATCTAAATCTCTGAAATCTATGAAACTTGTACTCTAGTCTAATTTTTTATTCATGGAGACTTATGTCCCTAAGACAAGCCCACTATAATTTCCCCCTTTTGAGATGATGGATGTATATTTTAAGTCACTCATATAAAAATAATAATGATTTGTATCATTTCATGTATAAATATAGTATCATGTAATATCCTTTGACCATGTGGAGAATATGTCATCTTATTAATGTATGCATCAATTAAGGCATGAATGTAAGACATGGAGTGCATGGGACATAAGTGTCATGTCTAGATATGTATATCAATTATTTATGTAGTATAAGTATCTCTAAATAAAACCATGCAAAAATAGTGCACGATATAGATCATGGCACCCCTCAATGTCAACAAGCTCATCAAATAAAATTGTTAGTTATTACACACAGGCCAAAGGGCCACATACAATGGACATAATTTGTCACAAAAATCAAGATAAAATGCCACACATAGGAGGACATAAAAAATGTCACAAAAAATGAACATCAGGACACACACAATAGTCACACAAATTAATCTATCTTGTAAAAGAGTAATAATATCAATGGATCATAGTATAAGTAACTAGTATACACCATCCATATGTATCATTCTCATATTACAATAAAATGGCATATCATGTGTCACTATGTAAAAATTGAGTAACTAATAAGGAATGTGTAAGCAATATAGGTGTCTCAACATGGTACAAGGTCATGGAAAGATATAACCTATAATAGTGAAGCCTCTAGAACAAGATGCCCCTAGTATAACCACTAGGTAGAGGGAAAACCAACATCTACATGTCCATTTGTATGTTATATGTCCTAAATATCACTTTGATATTATGAAATTCATTTTTGTATGTAAATAATATTTCATATACCAAACATGTGATAAATAACATATGTAAAAATTTAAAGTAGCCCTTGTGTCATGCTTAGGTCTTGATTTTTGAATTTTTTTCAATGTTTTTAATTTTTTCAATTTTTTTTAAATATTTTTAGAATATTTGAAGCTTGAAAAGTGGTTAATAAACTATGTGGATATTCCACACTGAGTTTCACTAACATTTACCCTTTCATCCAAGGCGTTTTCCTCAAGTTTTGTGCCATAAAAAATCACTTAAATTTTTATTTTAATATGTATTCTAGCTCTTAAGACTACCATATACAACATATAAAAGAATATCTCCACACTCTAAACATTTACACTACTACCTACATGACTTAATAACATGTTTTCATATAGGTTTAATGACAAATGTGAATTTATTTAAACATAGGGATGAATCTTGAGCTCTCTTAAATGTTTGTATATTAGCCTAGTTACAATGAATGTAAATATGCAATCAAAGGAAAAAAACACAATAAACTCAAAGAGATATAACACAAGACATAACTCGGAGAAACTTAATGTGAAAAAAATCTAGTAAGAGTGAAGCCATACTTCTTCATCTCCAATATGTTCTGTAATTTACAAGTTTTTTTGCCTCTTAGGCTTACAAGGAAAATACACTCATAATGATCTTTACAATGTTCTTTAGAAGATTTGAAATAAAACTACTGAACTCATCCTTTTCTAGTTATGTAGTATTCATTCCATCACCTATAACTAAGCAAAAATGAGTAAATAATGACTCAAATCTTCCCATACATAATGTGAATCCAAGAAAACAACATCCCATTGCAAGTTTTGTTGTTGTTATTCTCTATTCTCTCTTATAATATGCCTTATAAAGACTTATCAACAACTGAAACAAACCATTAAGAATCCAAAACACTAAAAAATGATTCACATTCTTGTGGTCATGGTGAATCTCTAGAGTTCAATAGTCTGAAGCTTCGGGCTGATCCTAGAGTTTAAGTTAGTCAACTTAAAATGATCATAACTTCTACATATGACCTTGAAATGACATATCATTTTTTAAAACTTGTATAAATTTTTTATTGGAATCCAAATATGTAATTAAAAATTAATTTTGAAACCAAAAATATGCTATTTTATCTCATACAATATAAACTATCATTTTTTAGGCCTTGGTATTTTTTAGATTACACATTTTTTACAGATGATTATTATACCAATTGAGATGGATTATAAATATGATCAAATTTATGATCACACACCCAAAATTTAAGGATTTTTAGTCCCACAAAATCTATAAAAAGAAGATGAATATTTACCTTTTATCACCCAAGTAAGAAACCCATCTTATCATCCTCTTGGACAATACCCATTTTGAGTTCTAAATTGATCATGTTTTAGATAGTACCATGCTTATATTCTAAAATTATCATATTTTAGATAGTACCTTGTTCAAGTTCCAATATATTCAACTCTATAATTTTAAAAATTTTAATCCCACAATTTATAAACTCAAGTGGTGAGGAATCCTTACCCCACTCCTTTGAACGCCATTTGAATTTTATTTCTCTCCCCTTCTTGATGCTCTTTCCTTCATATGCAAAAAAAACTTTGTCCCACTCCTCTTGGAAAATATTATAAATTATATAAAATAAAAGGTACAAAATACCTTCTTTGTTACATATGGAAGGATCAAAGATATACCATTTTTATAATAAAAATAAAAAGAGACATATCAAAGTAAATACATTCTTCCCCAACTTCATAGTGTTACCTTTGGAGTCTTTAATCTGATCAAGTATATCCATACCTTGTTGTCATAAGGAAACTATGCTCAAATCCATTTTTAACATGTCTTCCTCTAAAATTTCTAACTCTCTTAACCATTCTTTCTTTGGTAGAGTAATTTCACATTCCTTGGATGGCTGGTCCATCAAAGACTTTTGTAGAAAACCATCAATTCACATGGTCCCAAGAGGTATACACAATCCTAAAAACAAAAATAATGGTAATTTTAACCCACCTTATTACTAATTAATCAATACTCTCTCCTCTATCACTTTATTATCTGAGTAAAGGAACATCTGCACAATGGTCACACCACAACCACCAAAATAGAACACAAACAAAATTAACATATGTGGAAATATGTTATCAAACCTTTTTATGACAAAAAATATAACTTGATCTGATACCAATATAATCCATAAATTATGTGGATATTCCACACTAATTTTCACCAATATGGACCCTTTTAATCCAAGGGGTTTCCTCAAGTTCTATGCCATAGAAAACACCTAAAATATTGTTTTAATATGTATTCTAGCTCTTAGACTGTCATATACAATATATAAAATAATATATCCACACTCTAAACATTTCCACTACTCATACATGACTATAATAACATGTTTTCATATAGGTTCAATGACAAATGTGAAGTTCTTTAACCATAGGGATGAATCTTGAGCTCTCGTAAATGTTTGTGTTTTAACCTAGTTGCAAGGAATGTAAATATGAAATAAAAGGAAATAAAAATAATAACCAAAAATAGAGATAACACAATACATACCTTGGAAAAACTTAATGTTATAAAACTCCAGCAAGAGTGAAGCCATGCTTCCTCATCTCCATTGTGTCCTGTAGTTTACAAGATTTTTTGCCTCTTGGGCTTACAAGGAAAATACACTTATTATGATCTCTAAAATTTCTTTGGAAGATTTGAAATAAAAATATGGAACTCAACCTTTTATATCTATGTAGTATTCACTCCATCACCTATAACTAAGAGGAAATAATAACAAGGACTCAAATCAGCCCATACATAATGTGAATCCAAGAAAACTACATCCCATTGCACTTGATTTTGTTCTTCTTCATTCTCTCTTGAAATCTACCTTATAAAGACCTATATTTAACCTCCCATACAATTTTAATCTAAACAACAACTGAAAAAAACATTAAAACTCCAAAATGCCAAAAAAATGGTTTGCATTCTCATGGTTGCAATGAAGCTTTGGAGTTCAACAGTCTGAAGCTTCGAGCTGATCCTAGAGTTTAAGTCAGTCAACTTAAAATGATAATAAATTTTGCATATGACCTCAATTATTTTTCATTTTTTTAACTTTTTTATTTCTCTTAGAGGAATACAAATATGTAATTAAAATTACTTTTTAAATGAAACATTTGTTGTTTTATCCCATACTATAGAAACTAACATTTTCTAGGCCTTAGAATTTTTTAGATTACACATTTTTTTATAGTTTATTATTATAAAAATTGAGATGGATGATAAACATGATCAAATTTCTGATCAAAAATTGAGGCCCAGTAGTAATGGTTTCAAATATAAGAGAATGGGAGGGATCCAAAAAATCCACAGTATGTGTTAAGGCATAGCATGCACTAGATGTGATAGAATGGCCTATGTGGAAGGAGTGGGTGTAAGTCAGGTTCCCCCATTCTTATCATGGATCAAATATATGTGGTAGGTGAGGGGAGCATGTGGAGGAATAAATTCACATCCTCATTACATAAGATGTAATTTTTATAGACATATATGTCTGCACAATGTCTAACATAAATATATTTTCAATGAGATGGTCGTGCTCTAGATATTATATTTCTTTAACAATATATATATATATATATATATATATATATATATATATATATATATATATATATATATATATATATTCTCAAAATTTTGGATTACTATGAGAATTTCTCTAGGTTAGTTTAGATAAGTAAGATAGTACCAACATCTAATTGTGACTTAGATTACAAGATTTTACTATGATTAATATTTTTATATACACAAGGGCTACCATAGGATTTAGAGTACTTTAATAACCATTGATGTTAGTCATTGATGTTCACAATGTTTAGTGTGGGATGACCATGAAAGGTTTAAGAATTAAATGAAGACAAAATCAAGGCTATAATAATGGTTGATATGAGGATGCATGTATATAAGACAAAAGCATAATCAAGGATAGCCCCACAAAAAATCATGAAGACATTATGTACAATGATATTTATCACTACTAACTAACAAAGCTTATGTGGAGGCCATATATCCATCAATATTAATTTTTCATCTATCATAGTTTTATAATTTTTAAATAAATATCACATTCTATATTTGGATCTATAATTTGAGTCTATGCCTTATGATATTATTCATTAGTATCGTCTTTTATTTTCTCTTGGATATATTTATTGATCCTAGTGAACCTAATATTTCCCAAAATTTGCATGCTATCTATTTTTTATTGTAGTTCTCTAGAAGGTTTCCCAATTTTACTAGTATTTTATCGATGGGATCTTTTATTTTTTGTCTTGATTCATAACTTTTTTCCATTGGATGCCCTATAATATTGTGATTCTCATGATATATATTATAGTCATAGTTCCTTGGTCTAGGTTTGCTTGGATCGAGCTCTTGTATAGGAAGAAGAGTGATAAAGCTACACTCAAGCAACTTATTTAGAATCACAATGAGGAGGTTATGATAATTATGAGAATTGTCTCTTTACTAGAGTTGTCTTTATAGGTTTCTTAGTATGTCATGTGATTATTTAGTTCACCTTTTTATATTTATTTCCAATGTGCCACTTTAGGTAATAATGGAACATGGTATTTGAAAGGATCCTTGTCTTCCCAAGATGTATATAGATGCTCATTATGTGTAAAAGTAACACAAGTGTAAAATTGATAGTATTACATTTATAACTTGTATCCAAAGATGTCCCAACAACAAGATGTAATGTGTATCATGAAGTGTGACTTGAAATAAGGAATGTACCTTTTTTTCCAAGTGTTATTTCCATTGAAATTATAGAAAGTGGTGGCCTTAGTTCTTGATATAATTTTGAAATAATGTGATCCACTATATGTAATTATTGCATATCAATTCCTAATGAATGTATTAATTATATGTTGTAAATTTTTTTAGTTGATTTATGATTGATAATAAATCGTTTGATGATCATTCGTGATATCACAACTTGAATAGATAGTTCATCATTTTTTCCTTTGTGTACTTGATAACTGCATTATTTTTTAATTCTCTTTTAATGGATACATCTTAAATAAAGTAATCTTGTAGAGTATTAGATGTATTTGTGTTAGAAAAGTATTTATGAGCTTCATATATTGATATTTATGTATAACTAAGACCTTTCATCCAATATGATTAGATGTTTGGATGGGGTTCACAATTAATTGTGCATGTGATGCAAACATGAGTAGGATACCAAATAAATCCTACCTTTATCTCCTAAGTTACAAGGGTTGAATAGATTCAAAGGATGCATAAAACATTAAATCAATCAATTGACTTCATAATCATAGAGATTCAAATTTTGCATATATCACAACATGATTAAATTCAATGTTAGGCCACTATTGAGATTATAAAATCATAGATGAAAATAAATAAACACTACCTTAATGGTTTCTAACATACCTCTACCTTTAGTTTGGTATCCTAACATCTCTTGTTGTATCAAGGAAAGGAAAAGTATACAATTTTGGTTTGTCAATTTCAATTCTTGTAGAGAGCTCCCACATAAAACAATGTCATTTTCCTCTCCCATAGGAAACAATGGATCAACCTTGGGCCTTTTTTGAAGTGACTCCCCAAAATTCCCCTTAGGCATGACATCCATATACTTTATTTTCATCCACCCATGGCCTAACAAAATGTAGAGAGAAGGCCAAAAAAAATATCTACCTACATGTAGACCAAGTTGGGCCAAAAGAGATAAATGATTACATGTTCAAAATGTACTTTGAGACTATGTGACCTGGTTGAGATTTCATTGGAATTTAACACTTTGAAATAGACCCTATCTACTTTATAACACACTATATTAGTCTAATCCCATCCTATGACATGGTTAGGCCTATGTGTGCATATTTCCAATGTAAGGTGATTTGTCTTATCTCAAATACCACTACCCAATGAAAAGGAGTTTATAAGGACTTGATCGAGATCAATTATATGCAGAACACTAAGACAAGAGTTTTTAAAAGTGTTAAGATCATTGTGGATTTTCTAATTCCTTGTATGCCACTAAGAACTTAAATAATGACCACTTATGAACCCATGAAATCTTCCAATTGACATTGCAACTTCCAATATACACATATTGTGAGGCATCATAACTCAATCAGGTATGGAAGACCCACAAACCAAAGGATACAACTCTTCATTTTGTTAAAAGACCTATAACTCTTTATTTCATTATAAGACCCGTTCAGACTTAAAATTTTGAATATAACTATTGAGAGGAACTTCTTATCCCAAGGCCCAATCAAGATTGGGTAAATCATGAGTAACATAACAGGTCTACCACTAGAGAGATGAGGTTCATCAACTAAAACACTAAGGAAAACTTAACTCTATTATATGATCAATGAAAGAGAAAATTTTGAACAACAACAACAACATGTACAAGACATCAAGAGAAAGGATAACATGGAAACCAAGGATTCCACTAGGAAAAATGCACACAAAACCAAATAATGAGTAAACAACTAGAAAGCAAACATTCCATTTTTTATGTGATATCAAATATCCTATCCTCCATGGATGCTTTTGTATCAGACACCTATGGTAGATGAAAAGGACCATGAGCTCCCACTCATGAACCTATAATGAGATATTCTATTGATTTTACATTTTTGGAAACTTTGGGTGCATTCATCCAAGTTATGTCTTCAACTACTCTACCCTTCTGATTGACTAGGTACTCATGACACTCTAATCTCATGGCTTCTTTCAAAATTGAATGTCTAAAATAGCTTTCATGTCCTCCTTAGTTTATTATGATAGTTTCTCTTTCTAATCTTCAATTGATAAATCTATGCTATCACTTGTTTCCACTTTAACATATAGGTACAAATCAGTCATGTTGAAAATAGGAGAGATGCCTACTACATCTAGCAACTCCATCTCATATGCATTAGTTCATAACTTCCTCAAAATTCTACAAGGTCTAATATTTTTCCACTTTATCTTGTTATATTCACCTTTTGAAAACCTCTATTTGTGAAAATATGCCAACACCAAGTCCCTAACTTCAAATTCACCTCTTTCTTATGCAAATCAACATGTTGCTTGTATTTCTAGTACTCTTTTCAAGTCATTTCTTAACTTCTTGATGTACCACATGCATAGCCTAAGTATACTCTTCACCCTATACACTTTTATATTCATCTTAGTTGTACTTATCAACTCACATACCCATCTAGGTCTACTCCTTATCACATACACAATTAAAAAGGACACATACATGTACTCTAATTGACTGAATCATTACATGAAAATTCAGCTTGTGCCAACATCAAGTTCCACTATTTAGGATTGTCACCAACCAAACATCTCAACATGTTTCCTATAACCTAATTGAACACCTCTATTTATCCATTTATTTGGAAATGATAAGCTAAACTAAAGTTTAATCTAGTTCCCAAATTCTTCCAAAGCATCGTCCAAAAGTTCCAACAAAATTTGTCTCACTATCCAAGATAATACTCCAATGCAATCCATGCAACCTCATAATATCTTGAAATAAAAAATTAGCTATGTGTGTGGCATCACTAGTCTTCCTACAAGCTAAAAAGTGAGTTGTCTTTGAAAATATATGCAAAAAAAGAAGATATAATCATTATCAATCTGTGTTCTTGGCAAACCAAGAATAAATTCCATGCTTAATACATCCCATGGCCTATCTAGAATGGGAAATGACTAATATAAACCAACATTATGACTTATTCCTTTAGCATGTTGACAAAATCTACATTATTTCACCAATTACTTTACATATGTGCCCATTGATGGGAAATAGTATCTCTCATTCAACTATGTCAACATCTTGTCATATCCAAAATGACTATCAAATCCTTTGTTATGCTTCTCCTTCAATAATTTCTCTCTCATGGAACCTTGTGGTATGCACAAATGTTACCCCTTGAACAAGAGACCATATTAAATATTATACTCCAACCATAAAGTCCTATCTATATCCATTGCATTATTACATACTACCCATGCATCTCATAAATACAAATCTTCCTCATACAACTTTATCATGGCTTCAAATCTAATGACCTCTTTTTTCATCTCATTTACTACAAGAGCCTACCTACTCAAGGCATATGCTACCTTATTAGACTTTCCATTCCTATGCTTCAAAAATAATAATATATTTAAATAAAATATAGCCATTTCATATGGATTTGATTAAACTTACCTTGGTTTTTTATGAACTATAAAGCATAATTATCTATGTACAATACAAACTCCTTAGGTAACAAGTAATGTCACCACTTCTTGAGAGGTATAATTCTTAGTTGTAGAAAGAATATTCCTTTTTGCTTCATTTAACTTCTCATTAAAATAAGTAAATGGATTACCCTCTTGACTTATCACTTATCCTATGGTTGTTTTGCTTGCATCATAATCAACCTAAAACACCTTTATGAAATTTGGTAAGGCTAACACTAGTTGTTCCATCACTTTTTATTAAAAAAATAAAATTTATATTCTGATGCAATAGTCCACTAAAATTTATTCTTGTCTCTTTTTATAGTATTTATTATGGGTACACATATACCACTAATTTTTTTTTTTAATTTCCTATAAAATTTATCCAACCCATGGAAACTTCATGCCTCAAACATGTTCTTTGGTGGAGGACAATCAACAATTTCTCTTGCCTTAATAGGATCCATCTTCAACCCTTCTCTTGAGATCACAAACCCCAAGTATATCAGCTACACTTTTTAAGATTTACCAACAACTGTTCCTTTTTCAATTTATCTAACACTAACTTAAAGTGCTAAAAATACTCTTTTTTAGAATGACTAAAAAATCAAAATATCATCCAAATAGACAATTACAAATTTACCCATGAATGGTTTCATCACTTCATTCATGATCATCATGAATGTACTTAAATCATTCAACAATACAAATGGCATGACTAACCATTCGTAAAACCCATCATTTATCTTGAAGGTGGTCTTCCACTCATACCTGCTCTTCAAATCAATCTTGGTGAAGAACCTTGTTCCACTCAAAAAGTTCATTAAGTCATCCATTTTTGAAACAAAAACTTGTACTTAATGGTGATCTTATTTATTTCATGTGAATTCATACACATTCTCCATTCCCCACCTTTCTTTGGTGCCAAAACTCTTGAAACTACATATGGTTTTAGACTCTCACGTATCAAACCCTTTTTAAGAAAATCATGTGCTTGCTTCTTTATCTCTCCATTCCCCATTGGAGTTAACCTATAGGTTGCTTTGTTAGGTAAAATCACTCCAAGAACTAAATCCATATGATGAATAATACTCCTTATAGGTGGTAGTCATCCATTTGGCAACTCACTGGTCACATTGTCAACATAGTTATTCAGCATATTTTGAATTTCAATGGGTATATCACTTACTATAGTGACTATCACAACCTGTAATAGTTTGGAAATCAATGCAAATCATACCTCTTACTCTATTTCCATCTTAAATAACTCTTTATTAGATACCAACATGGCCTTTGAACTATTTTCCACCTCATCTCCCTTGTCCTTCAATGGGCTTAATGTAATTTTTTTACTATCCCTTGTGATAGTATACGTGTTTATCCATTTGTCATGCATGGATATCCTATCAAATTTCCATGGCCTTCTTAACAACACATGACACACATCCATGGACATGATATTACACAAAAACTCATCCTTATATAAACTAATTGAAAATTTCACCACACACTGCTCATTCATAAGTACCTAATGCCCCTTAAGCAACTAAGAAACTTTGTATGGTGTAGGATGTTGCAAATGTATCAGCAAAAGTTTTTATACATTTATTGAGAGACCAAATTATCAATATTACCGCTATCAATTATAGATTTACAACACTTACCTCTATATTTTCAAATAGTTCTAAACAAACTCTTCTATTATGATAGTTCATTCACCTCCTTGGCTAGTTTTAAAAGCACTCTTTTCATTAACAGATCATCTCTTTGTTTTGAATCTTCCATATGACTTGGATACCCAATTCTCTCTTTGTCTCCAAACTATATATGATTTTTGACTTCAACTCTCTTACCATTGTTTAGAGGGTTTTCTGGACAATCTTCCCACTTATGACCAACATACTTGTTGTAACTAAAACACTTACCATAAAAACCTTTGCCTCTACCTTGTCCATATAAACCTCTCCCTCCTGAAAATCATCCTCCTCTTGTGCCATAATTATTATTTTATGAACTACTCATTTCTTCACCATTGTTTTTTTGACATGTTCCATCATCATTATGTCCTCATCCTCTTGAATATTATCCTCTACCTCTAGAGTTCACTTTCTACCTCCTTGTCAGCTTTTCCTCCGCCATAAATACACTTTGATAGGATTTTTATATGGTTTGTAGGTTCAACAAACTGATTTCATCATGAATATAAAAATGCAATCCATTCACATACCTCACCACTTTCTTGGGATCATCTTCATCATGCCCCACTCTTATTGTGAGTCTATAGAGTTATTAAATATAGTATTTTACACTCATCTCTTTCTACCTCAAATTCTATAATTTTTGGAACTGAATTAATTTGTAGTCCATGGGGAAAACAAATTGCCTTCAACTTTGCTACCATCCTATCCCATGACCTAATTGTATCTTTATTATTTTTTTTTCTTTTTTTTTCACATTGTCCCACCATAGTGAGGTGTGACCTTTCAAATTTATGTACATGTATTTCACTTTATTATGCTCTTGTATATGCTCATAATCAAAACATTTCTCCATCTTTGTTATCTAGTCCACTAGCTCTTTGGGATTCAAACTATGTATCATAATGTATATATTTTTGGCTTGATACCAATTATTTCTATAGATCTCATAAATATTGTCTTATCCATGTTATCCATATCCTCAAGCCCAAGTTCTTCAGCTTATTCATCCTTGTCTTCACTCATGTCATCACCATGAACATCTCTCCATTGAACCAATTCCATTTCATCAAATTTTGCTTGCATAAATCTCATCATCTCTACCAAATCATACACATGAGGTCCTCTCTATCTTTCCCCTTTTTAAATAATATTTTTGCAATGTGCCATATCTCCCATGATGTAAAATTCCTTCTCATAGCTTGCCAATATATTCCACTTGAGTCTCTTTTATGCACACTCTATTCTAGTGCCAAAAATTGGCTCTAATACCAAAATTATGGATGCACAAGTAGTGGGAGGCCAATTAAATCCTACCTTTATATCTTGAGTTTTAGGGGTCAAACAGATTCAAAGGACACATAACACATTATGTCAATCAATTGACTTCATAATCATTGATATTTAATTCTTCCATATATCACAGTAGGACTAAATCCAATCTCACAACACTATAAGGTTTATAAAATCATAGAGGAAAACAAATAAACACTGCCTTCTTGGTTTCTCACATATATTTACCTATTAATTTGGTCACCTAAAATTTCTCATTGTATCAAGAAAAGGAAAACTATGCAATTATGGTATGTCAATTCCAATTCTTGTAGAGAGCTCCCATAGAAAGTAATGTAATTTTCCTCCCACATAGAAAGTAATGGGCTGAGCTTAGGCCTTTTATAAAGTGAATTACCCCACTTCATTTCAATATTTTCATCCATATATTTCATTTTCATCCACCCATAGCCTCACAAAATTCAAAGAGATAATAAACAAAAACATCTACCTATAGGTAGACCAAGTTGGGCCAAAAGAGATAAATGATTCCATGTTCACAATGTGCTTTAAGTATATGTGACTTGGGTGATCTTTCATTATCATTTGTCACTTTTTCAAATACCTTATTAGGATTCAAAACACACTATGTTAGTCTAATCCCATCGTATGGCATGGTCAGGCATGTGTGTGCCTATTTCTAATGTAAGGAGACTTATCTTAGCTCAAAGACCATTGCTTAACTAAAATGAGTTTCCAAGGACTCAATCGAGCTCAATTCTATGTATAAAATTGAGACAAGAATTTGTCAAAGTCTTAAGATCACTATAGATTCTCTTACTCCATGTATGCCACTACAAACTATCAAAGACTACTTGTGAATGCATGCAATCTTATAATTGACATTACAACTTCTAATAGACACATGTCATAAGGCATCATAACTCATTCAAGTATGGAAGAACATAGAATAAATGATGTAACTCTTCATTTCATTGAAAGATAGAAAACTCTTTCTTTCATTACAGGACCTATTCAGACTTAAAAGTCTAAATACAACTACTAAGAGAAACTTCTTAATCTGAGACCCAATCAATACTAGGTAAAGTCTGAGTACCATAATAGTTATTTCATGTGAGAGATGAGGTTTATAAACTAGAACACTAAGGAAAACTTAAGTCTACCAGATGATCAATGAAAGAGAAAATTATGAACAACAACACATGTAATCCATCAAGAGAAAGGCCAACATATAAACCAAGGGTTCCACCAAGAACAACACACAAAACCAATCAACAAACAAATACTATATTTTTTTGTGCAATACTAGATAGCCTGTCCACCATGGATGCTCCTACATCAACATATTTCCCTAATCCTTGTCCATTGTATCTCCACTTTTGTAAATATTTCAATCCAAAGCTATATCATTTCAAATTGTTTTGAATATAAAATTCATTACCAAGTGTTTCAATATTTAGTGTTAAGTCTTTGATGTCCTTTTGAATAGAATGTATATGTCTTTATAAATTCATGTTAGATGTAGTAGTATTCATTTCATGCCTATCCTTGAAATATTCCCTATCTTTTATGATAATAAAAACATGGACCTATGTAGAGGGAAAATAACTATCACTCTCTTGAGGAGAGGTGGTAAGAATAGTAGAAATATCCTAGGATAATGGGTAGGGTTTTGAGTTATTTTAGGCATATAGATCATTCAAAACATCTAAAAACCATAAAAAAGGATAAACCCTAAGATAAAAATGATCATGAGGGATTCATTCTAAAATAAAACCCTAAGTTGAGATATGAAACCCTAGAAAAATGAAGCCCTAAGGAAAGACCTAAGGTTTTTCATTGTTCTATGTGTACATGTTCATGAATATGTTTTACCCTAATTAGATTAATGATAAGTTTTAATCTAATTAAGATATAACTTTAAAATGCAATTCAAATCAATAGATATGTAATTCAAGTATGCATTTGAATGTTAAACATTGTTAATTTTACTCTTTTGATTTGGTAAGGGCATATGTTAAATATAGAAAGTACTTAAGAGATCATGATACTTATCTTTTTTGGTCAAATATTTGACTATGAATATATTCTAAAAGTGGAAATTGTGTAAAATCATGCTTATAGTTTGTTTGGTTTAGGAACTTATCTACTACCTATGTTGGGTCAATTTCATAGGATTGGGTCGAAATCACTAATCAATAATGACCTACTGATCAATATTGATTTACATAGAAGTGTGGTTAGATGAATTTGTAGTTACCTGTAAGTGTTTTTTATTTCTCTATGTTTTCAATATTGAACTTTGATGACACATGTAGATCTAAAATCATCCTCCTTTACTTTAAAACCCTAGTTGTTCTTGTGAGAGATAGAAACCTAAAAAATGGGGGGAGTTTTAATGGGTTAAGTTGAACCCAATCACCCCCATAATATGATTGGATGATACCTACATATCCAATACTCAAAGGATGTAAATCAAGCCACATGCAGTTTTCCCACCTAGTGTGATTATGTAATTGTGCTCCTTCACTATGTTTATTTAGCTAGTGATTATCTTTGGTACTTAAAAATAGTTGATTTGGTGTTAATTTTGAGTGCTTTAGACTTGGCTTGTGACTGCTCCTAGTGATGGGTATACAAATTGGGAAGAAGAGGTAATATTTTATCAAAGTGCAATAGTGTATATATGTATCATAGATAAGTGAAAAATCCTTTTTAATGGGAGCTTGAGTTATTTATATAGGGATCCATTTGAATAATTCCTCATACCACAAACATGTTATCCTTATAGGCCAACCCTAAGATGAGTTTGATTTTATAAATAGCCATTTTTTGGAGCAAGTCGATTCTGACTAGTGTGGGTCATTATCAATTGGTGATAATGATTGTAACTATAAAAATGATCCATATATACGTGGATTGCTCTGAGAGTCTATAGATGTCTTTCAGGATATTTAGTAGGTTTTAAATAGATAGTGAGGTTTAAAATGAAAGGTTTGAATCATAAGACAACATGCAAGAGTGAAAGGATGGTAAAATAGGACCTTATTTAGGTTCTCATATCATGCATGGTAAATGTGTGTCAAGTTTGTCATTGTCAAGTATTGAAGACCAAATTTTAGTATCTACATAGTCACAAGGGTCTCAGGAGTTACAAACTCATATAATACATAGAGATAGTACCAAAAACAACTAGATAGTGTTGGTTATCACAAAGGTCAAATTCTATTGATAATATCTAAAGAAGTCTTCAAACTCTATTTCATGTCTAATTAGTTGAGGAAGTAGGTACACAACACTTTCAAATACAAACACATTTTTTATAAGTAATAGAATATGAAAATCATCTAAGTAAACTACTTCCCTCTTTATTTTTCATTTTTAAACCAAAACAATGCAATATCTAGAATATCCATTTCAATTCAAATTAATAGCTAATTGTTATATTTTACATAATTTTATTAATGCATAATATTCCACTATTTTATTACCCCATAATCCAAAATAATTAAACCATTTTTTTTTAATCTGATCATTTAGTGTAGCAAGAAAAACCCTTCATTTCTTTCAATATTTCCTAATATTTATATACTAAGTATGCTTTGATACACTTTCCTTCGTTATAATAGGATAAGGATAAGCATAAATAATGTTATGTATCAGTGTGCCAAATCTAAGTGGTCCAATAACATGAGTCTATTATGTGGCTAGTAATGAAAGGGGGAAAACACATATATTTACTATATATACCCTTTATTTTTTGTATATTGTATAATGAATTCTTTATACCTAGTGGCTTTTGAATACAGTCTTTATCTATTTTTCACCCTTTTACAAAGTTGTCTTTTTTATGCAGTAAACCAATAATAGGAGAGTTTATTAGGCTATTAAATATTGTATCTTTCCTACATCAATTTAGAGCTTTTTTAAAATCTTTTTTGCTATAATATTAGTGTTTTTATGTGCTTTTAGATCATTGGTTTAGATTAATATCTTACTAGGACTTTTCTTGTGATTTGAGATACTTGTAACATTTATGAGATCTTTGTTTCTCTTTGTGATTCTCTATTCCTATTATCTATGCAGTCATATTCACTCTCTATTATCATTAGTTTCTCTCCCTTAATTGTTTTCTTAATTTTTGGCTCTATTTTCCCTTCCTCTACTTCAAATTTTGGTAGTGTTAAATCTCAACCACTATCAAACTATTTCATCCTAGTCTAACAATAATTGAGCAGTTTGATCTCAGTCAAATAAATGAATTGTGGGCCATTTGGCCTTTTTTAATTTTTTCATTCATTTGTGCTTATTTTGTCATATTGTTATGATAATTATATGTTTATTTGTGTGCTAATAAGATTCTAGTTTTAACTTAAGACAACTATAAGTATATTAGTGAATTGATGCATTTAATGAGGATTTAATAGGCATTTCATATGGTGTTGTAGCAAAAAATTTAACTTCTCTGAAACTTCCCAAATTTTGATTCATTATTATGGAACAAGTTCAAGATACAAGTTTTAACTATAAGAATAACTATTAAAACTATGTTATGAGAGTTCAAAATTTAGTGGTTTTTTAAAATGTTCAAATTTATACATGTTCCCAACAAGCTTGAAAGTCCTGATGGAGTCTTAAAAAACTAATATCCCTCAGTTACCTTAGTGAATAATGGGATCAATAAGATTGATAGGGTATTGATCTAGTCGGTTACACAAATTCCCTATATTCCCAAAAGTCCCAATAACATCTTAATGTCTAAATTGAAGTTATTCCCAAATTATCAAGTTACTATGATGGAGCCAACATGAATTGGAATAGTTACAAAAAATAATATGAGTTTTGGATAAGGCATATTGAATTGGGTATTTTGTTGGCAGAAATAATATGTAGGCCCAAGTGGGTAGAAAATAAAATACAAAGTAAAATCTTGAAGCTTTAGATTTATAATAGAGTTATACACTAGTGTTGGAAATGCACAAAATGAGCATGCTAAAATGATAAACAAGGAAGGGTAGAGATAGGGTCAAAAGAGCAATAAATTATTATTAAACTATATTACAATGACACATCTATATATATAGTTGTTTACTAACTGATTAAAAAAAACTTCTATACTTTCCTTCCTTGCTTGTTATTGGATGATGGCCTGACTATTGTTAGCATACAACATTCCTTTATGCCTACTTTGTTTTCCTATATGCCTGCTCTATTCATCCATTCTACTTTTAATCTATTTCATAGTCTCCTATTGTGTCTTCTCCTTTACCTACTACTACTATTCTAATATTCTCTAGGTTGTTCTTTCTCTCTCTTGTTGTGCTAAAATAAATTGCCTCTTATCATTTTATTTGTATTATTCTCTTTTTGTCCTTTATTGAATCCTACATTCTTGCTCAAATTGTAGACACCAATATCGTTTCAACCCGCCTTGGTCCCCTTCTAAATGTTAACACTCCTAATCCACACTTGAACCCCTTTCACCTTGGACACCTCACCTAGACACCTCACCCTAAGACCGTTTCTTAGCCTATGAGTCACCTTGAGACTAGGTCCTCCAAATCCTAACTACCCATGACCTATTCTCACTCCATCTTAACTACCTAACTAACTCCCATGCCTCATAAACCCTTCTTTTGACTGTTCTCCAATGGCAAAGGCACTTGGTAGGTAGAGAAGCGGGAAAAGAGCTAAAAATAGCCCTTTTACCCATTCTTTCTCCACTGACATCGGTCAACCCTCAGCCAACATTGGTGGGATCACCGATGTCAGTTACATAAGCCAAGATCTAACATTGAGCTCCCCCACCTCTTTGCACATTGACGTGCACACTCTGAGACCACAAGCACTAGAACTCAACTATCATTCTCCTGGCTACCGAAGCTCTGCACAAGTCATTCCAGAGATTGGATTGAAACATTGTATGAGGACCTCAACATTAGACACAATGGGAATAAGCATTTTGACACATCTGGTTCTTCACCTAATAGAGCTAAGTATTTTGGTTCTCATTTTAGTTTTTTAGAATACATTGTTAATTAGTTTCCATTGATATTTCTAAATACTGTCAAAAGGCCTGACTTCTTCCATGGAGGGGCTGAAAGGCCTTCCCCTTGTTCTCACCCCCTTTTCACACCAATTCTCTACCTATACCCTTCCTCCAACCTCATTCACCTTCTTTCAACCTTGCACCAACCTCTAAACTTCTGGAAACCCCCTGTGTACCTTAGAAATACTCTAAGCCAATAACCCCTATCGACATTGGCAACCTAACTGACATTGGCACCATTTACCCCACTGACCTCAACGGACCTACCGACATCAGTGACTGTGACACACAGACTGCAAGGAATAGGTATGCGCTATCTATTTTTCTCTTTCTTAGTCATTTATCATTTCTTCCTTTACAAAACTCTTTTCTTTAAAATAGTGGACGGTCATCCCTTCAAGAGCTTCATGCTTTTGAGACCGAGCACATAGCTTGGTAGTCCACCATATCCTCTTCTAACATCTTCTTTGTTTAAGTCTTATTCTTATTGCAGGTGTTTCCTCCAAAGCCAAAGAGGAGCTCCCACAAAGCTTGGATACGGTGCACACTAAATCTGGGTAACATCAAACCTAACCTCTTAACCTTAGTTTCTTCTTTTGAATGTAATTAGTGAAAAATATAGAGAAACACTCTGGCACACCTGGTGGGACCCTTGGAGTTTTCCTTGGGTTCATTCTTCTTTTAAAAGATCAAATTTTCATATAGATGCATTAGGAAAATATTCACTTCTTGCATCCCATCTTCTATCTTTTTGTTTCAAAAGGAAACCATTAGCAAAAGTTAAAAAGAACATCTCTTTCTCTTCTTGTTGCTTATTGCATGCATCATAGAGTAGTGAAAAACTCATACTCTTTACCTCTTCTCCATTTGTTTGCATTGAATAACATATTTCGATTTGGGTTAAAAACTACTGCATTTCATTCTTGCTTGGATGCATACTTAGCCCACTTAGTAATTAAAGCATTATGAATAAATCATAGTGCACAAATGTGACAAAACCAAACCACAATAACTTCAAATCAAACATATAAACTTACTTGAGACAAGGCTCATCTAGGATTTCATCACCTATCGGATACCTTACCCCACCTGGCGATCCTACTTGGACTTCACTACCAAGAAGAGGACCCACTCTGTTCTCTAGCAGAGTATAAACTATACAGAAGGTATATTCTGGCTAAGTAGCCCAGCTCGGCTCTAGGTTTGTGAAGTGAAGGGAGCAAGCCCCAGCACTAGGCCACATACTGAACCTAACACAGATATTTTTGAGCACCATAACACAACTTGAAACTAGCCATAGACTTCCTCTCTAGGACCTTTTCTACAAGCCCAACTCCCAACATATTCTCTTAAGGCATAAGCCACCATGACTTTAAAACTCATTCCTAGGAATCTAAAATTTTAGAGGTTGCCTACCTAATCATCTATTCTGCTATTTTTATCTGAGTGTTTGAGTTGGTAAGGTTGTACCATTTTGAAGTCTAAAACAACTCAAAATTTCTTCTTCTTCCAAAAACTATTAATTTTTTGTGTTTTTGGAATTACACAGAAACTGACATCAGTTTCTCCACCGACGTTGGCAACAAAACCTTCACCGACATCAGTTTGACAACTGACATCGGTCACTGTCAATAAATAAATAAATAAATTCTTTCCAAACAGCAAGCTTAAAACCCAAATTTCTTGTTGTTCAACACAAATTCTAGTTTTTTGAAACTAAAACATAGTTTTTGGAACCTAAACCCCTTTCACCTTGGATGGTCTTGACACGCAGTCAAGCCAAATTCCTTGTTGACCACGTGAGTCAACATCCACTCCCACCTTTGCCCTTCATACCAAGTCATCTAATGGAGCATACTTCAAACACTGAACATACTCCTATCCAACCTACCCCCACTGATCAACCTCTTATTTTTCTTGAAGGGGATCAAGATTTTGAGAGATTCCTTGACCACAACATCAAGGCTCTCCAACATTATCTCGCTAGAAGCCAAATGTGAGATCCTTTGGGTAACCCTATTTATGGGATGCCAACATCTTTGGTTGAAGCAGCAATGATATCAACAGCATCTGCTACCCAACCTATGGTCACTCAAGCCACTGCCTCAACCAATAACCCAACCATGGCCAATGTTCAAGATTTGGCCTCCCCTTCTATCCTTTCTTGCCCTACCTCCATCGAGGTTTCTATACCCCCTCAACTACAAATAATTCAACCAAGTTTGACACCTTTCCAGAACTTGATTGTCTCTATCCCATCCACTCTTGTGCCTATAAACATGAGAGTGACCACTTATCCTTTAACTAATGTCTCTACCATTCAACAACCACCCTTGGTGGCATCTAGTCAAGTTGTACCCTCCAACTTCATGACACAAGCCCCCTTGGCCTCAACATTGGCCCCTATGACGAATTATCAGTATGTTACACCTACATAAATGTAACCAAATGCATCATACGCCCCTTCCAATGCCTTCCAGGTACCCTATAACTTAGGGGGTGCCCCTCATGCCAATCCATCTACTGATCTAATAAAGATGCTGATGGATAATATGTCCAACCTTGAGACATCTGTTTCAGGTTTGAAGAGTGTTCTTTCGTATGAACAAATCTGCAACGAACCTATCCACACTTTAGTTCCTATTTGACCATACCTTAGCCAATGGGAACTCCCAAAACTTACTTTCTTTTAGAGTAAATAGGACCCACAACAACATCTGTGAGCATTTAGACACGCTTGCTACCTCATAGCGCATGGTGATGCATTATTGCTTCACACTTTCCCTATGTCACTTTCTAGCGCTGCCCTTAACAGGTATAGCTCCATTACCAGTCATTCTCTCTTCACCTTCATTCAACTTGTTTAGCTATTCCTTGATTATTTCTCAATCAATATTACCAAGAAGGTCTCCATCACAGACCTTTATTCCATTAGACAATACGAGGATGAATCAATAGCAGACTTCGTCGCTCGTTGGAGAGGTTTGATCAACCAACTATCCTTCTCACTACCTCAACCTAAGCTCATTGAGCTCTTTTCAAGAGCATGTTCCAAGCACATCTCATCCACTCTGTAGGTTCAAACTTTCTGCACATTTGATGAAGCTTTCACTATGGCCTGAAAGCTTGAACTCCACGCAATCGAAGAAGACATGGTCAAATTGCGTAACAAAAATACCAACACAAAATCCAATGACCCTTCTTCCAAACCTTCTTCTTCTCACCCCAAGTCTAAGGGATCGACAAACGTTGTGGTCCTTAGGTCACCATCTTTTACCACAACCAATCAATCTGAGCCCTCCACTTCGCAAAACATCACTAGACAATTCCAACAATGGTATGAATAGTGATGATACACTCCAATAGGAGAATCATATGCCTCTGTATTAGATAAATTAGTGAAGCAGAGAGTCCTCAACCTCCCTCAAATCTGACCACCTGTCCAATTTGACCCCTCACGAGCCATTCCTGCATGGTATAGGGAAAATGACTTTTGTAACTATCATCGTGTCAAGGGTCATGACACAAATAATTTCAAAACCTTAAAAAACATTGTTCAATACATGTTAGACAAAGGGGACCTTATTTTGGATAACCCTAATGCACTATCCAACCAAAACATGGATGTTTTTAGGTAACCATTTCCTAACCATCCCCCAAGTCAGAACAATGTTTAGACCATGGTCAATGAACCTCAAGAATGCAACATACACATGGTCAACATAGTCTTTCCTATCCAACCTCTCCCACAATCTAAAGAGGTTGGTCAATCCATTTCTCCACCATGAGTAGAAGAGCCTATTTTACCCATACCACTCCCACAAAATGAAGAGCTCCCTTTGCCTCACCCTCTTCCTCACGTGGATGAACCCATTTCATCCATATCACCCCCATGACATCAAGCATCTCCTCTACCCATTCTTCTACCTCGTGAGGATCTCGTATTACCTATTCCTCTTGCCCCTACCTTCCCTCTTCTTCTACCATTGGAAGAGCATACCCCATGCCCTCATGTAGAAGGGGCCATCATCCCTCTGCTTCACCCTTTAGAGGAGCCTTCCTCTCCTATTTTTCCTCCATCGATGGAGGATAGTCCTCCATCCAGCCCCTTTCACATGTAGGAGAGTCTGCTTTGACCTCTCCCATATTGGAGGATGCTTTGATGGTACCAATGCTAGTGGCCCTGCCCTTATCCTTCTTATCACCAATGGAGGATCATACTTTCCACGCTCCTAGATCACACGTGGAAGGCATGATCATCCCTATGCTCTATCCGCTTGAAGAGCCAAATTCTCCAATCCCTTCTTCATCGAGAGAAGAACTCACCACCTCACCCACTTCAACTAAGGAAGATCCGATGATGGTTCTCTCTCACCTTTGGCCTGTGATTGCTGCCTCCAACATGTTTTTTCTCTCACAATCACCCAAATCCTCTGAAGGACCAATTGTAAGGCCTCGCATGATGTCATCTAAACCCTTCTCTTGATTGGCAAAAAATGTAGGATTTCTCCATTCTAGGAACTTAGAGTATGAGGTGTTATGGGAGTGACTTAGGGCTCCTTATCCTACACATTCTTCTTCACTTTATACTACCAACCCTTCTGTGATGATTTACCCCAAAGTATCTAACAGGGATCAGGCATCCACTTCTAAATCATCAGAAGCTCATCCTTCCACATCTGAATCCAAACCCTCGTAGGCATCCACCATGCTGAAATAGATTAAATCTCTCAGTGTTCACCCTATATCAAACCTCACTCACCCACAAGTGAAGTTAGATTTGAACCTCGCCCTACACAATAGTGGTCCTCACACCATACTAAAGAAGGATGCTAAACCATGTCAGTCTACTCCTCCCCCACCCTCACCATTGCCCTCTATCTTGGGTCTACATCCTTCCACTTTAACAAGAGTGCTCCCTATTCCAATAGCTCACAAAGACAAAATGCCTCCATTACTCCCTCTACTAGTCAAAAACATATTTCCTCCAAGAAATTTGACACCTCTCATAAATAAAGTGCCATCTACGCATGTGGCCACACCACCAACCAAAAAGGTGGTATAAAAAACTCCCCCTACAACTCCTAAACAAAAGTTGTCAACCCCTACTACAATAATGAGTGTAGACCCATTAGTGGGTTCTTATGCTTCGTTGTTACACCGACTACTGCAGTCTTCTAGCATCATTCTCCTGCCCATTAAGCCATACCAACCTCTCATATCAAAACCATATTGGTTCGACGACACTCAAATCTGCTTGTACCATCGCACACCTGGGCATGATACTGAGAGTTTTTTCACTCTTAAGGTTGTCATTTTCCAACACCTAGAAAAGGACACCCTTCTCATTGAAGATTCTCTTAACCACCTTTGTGAAAAACTACCGACACCATCCCATGCCTCCCAAACCTCCCCACTTGAATCAGGATCCCAACACAAAATTGTGGTCCCTCTACCACCTTCTCCCCCTTTATTCAAAAACAACACTATTAATGTGGCCACCAGGTCCCAAACCCTAAAGGATAAAGGAAAAGAGAAAGTTTCTACCCCTTGGACATATCCATTCGCCAAGACCTTTCCACCACCAAAGCCAAAGATTTCTTTCTTGGACACATCTCAACCAACATCCTCAGAGGTAATTCGTGACTCCATGATGAAACAACTTCACCAAACCCCGGTGAATATGTCTTTGTACGACCTAATACAAAGCTCTCTGCAACATCACCAAGCCTTGATCAAATCTTTACAAGAAGTGGAGGTCCAACCTGAAGACCTCCAACCACTGGCTACTTTAGTCAAATTGTTACTCACCATTGCTTCCATCACCTTCAGTAATTCTGATATTCTAGACTACAACCTAGAAGATCAGGATCACGCCCTCTAAAACTAAGCCTGTCAGGCAAAAGCTTCACAAGATGCATCCTCGGATCACACTCCTTATCAAAGAGGAACTTCAACATCTTCTCTCCGTCTCATTTATCCAACCCATTGTTTATTCGTAATGGGTGTCAAACATTGTCCCTGTCACAAAAGCAACAGGGGGACTTTGAATTTATATTGACCATCGCGACCTCAACCTAGCTTTCTCAAAGGATGACTTTCCTTTACCAAGCATCGACCGAGGTTGTCTTGCCTCTTAAAGTAAAAATACATTCTCTTCACATCTCCTTGCATGACATCCTCTCTAACGATGACTTTTGTCAAGATCGATTAACATAACTCGAGTTACTTGACGAACATCGTCTTGTCGCTCTTAATCATATCTACCAAGATCACATCAAGCATGCCTACAACAAAAATATGAAAGAGCAAGATTTCAAAATTGAAGATCTCATCTTTAAATAAAAACAACACGTGACCAATATGGAAAGAAGAAAACGAGGCAAGTTTGCTCCTAATTGGCTCGAACCTTATATAATAATGTACAAGTATGGATCAAGCACTTATCATCTATCTTCTCTCAAAGGCCAGCTAGAACCTGAGCCCCTTAATGCCTTGCATCTGTGACCATTTTACTATTAACCAAGTAATCATTCACTTGATGTTTAACCTGAGCTCCTCCCTTGAGCAACCCCCGTCATCCTCATTCCTATTCCTTTCAACCCTTTTTCCCTACAAACATTAGTTAACCCTTTTTTTAAGCATTAATGTTTTATCTTAATAAAAGGGAAACCCCTAAACCTCTATAGTCTAGTCCTTGACTAAAAGTTTAGTTAACAACATAAAACTGGGATGCCTAACAAAATATTAAAAGGTTGTAAACTATAAATGTAGACTGTTCCCTCGAAGGATAGTTGCATTATTGATGTTATTAATAGACTGCTCCCTTGAAGGACAGCTATTCAAAGGCATCCAAACATACAAAGCAAAATATATACCACTCCCTCAAAGGATGGCTATGCCCAAATTTTGCTACACAAATAGCACCCTCTCATAGACTTCTCCCATTGATCAGCTTCACATGACCACAAAACAAAACAACATCCCCAAGTAGACTTCCCGCATTGATCAATCTACCAAAAAAAAACTGACTGACAAACTATTAAGTCATGGACTTGCCTATAGTCATTCTCAGGGTCACCTATAAAAGGAGCAAATTTATCCTTGCTCAAAAGGGTTTCGCTATCCTCACATATCACATAATCACACCTATTACCCCAAAATACCCAAGGGATTTTGAGCTCACTTAACGTCAAGTGATTAAGGTACTTCTCTAACAAAAACCAATGGTCAATGATGTGATGCATGAATGAGACTTTTATTTGCAAAAACCCTATCTATGTTATCATTATGGTCCTTTTCAATGAAAGAGGAACACACCTTTCACTTCTTAGACACCTTCATCACATGCTAGTTTATCTTTTAGGATGTAGTGTCTTAAATTTATATGCTTGCACATTGTCATCTCATAATTTTCACTATAAAGTTATGAACCTAACATTCATCTCAAACCAAAACATTTTCTAACCACTAACATAACATCATGATTTATTTAATGCAAATACTAGTTTGTGTTATATAAATTATTATAGCCCATTCACATTAGTTTCTATGGAAAACAATACACATGGAAACTATCAACCAACCACAATTTATGTCAAGCATATACCATCACCAATATGGAAACCTGCTGAAGCATAAATAAACTCATTTCATTTTTAGCATACACCATCACCAATATGGAAAATTGCTAAGGATGAAAAACCACATAACCTATGTTACAACATACACCATCACACAATATGGAAAAGGCTATAACATCATCATACACTAATCATTTCAAGCATGTACCATCAAACATATGGGAAATGCTAAAAACACTAACATAACCAAAAAAAATATCAACCACTTTGACTCTTCTTCCCTTTTTGGGAGAACTACATTGGCCTGAGGCCCTTAAAATAGGGGCTATGTAGGCAACACTCAGTTGACATGGGGTCTTCTGAGATTAGCTCAGCCATTCATTCGATCATCTACCAACTATCTAAACCAGCCCAAAATCATGACCAAACAACCAGCCCTGACACTGTAGAAGTCACCTTAGACTTCTCATGGGGCACATTAGAGATCACATACATCTCCCTAACCACAACAAACAACACTTGAGATCACTTATATCTCAGCCTGACTTGACAAACGACCTTGAAGATCGCAATTATCTCCTCAGACCATGACCACTTTTGAGACAACTTTGCCTAGGTTGTTTTGATTGCATATGCTACCTCATGGATATTTAGAAAATTATACGCACCCCTCACACCTATTGTCAGATCATGACCAAGTTGATCCCAAATATTTGTGACATTTTCATGTTTTCTAGGAGCACTTCCTAGCCTGGATACTTGGAACATGATGCCCATTGGAGCTATAGCTTTGATCATTTAACCCAATCAACTACCACTAATAAGTTTGGGACTGATTACTTTGATTTTAGTCCTCCTTAACCATTGGAGCTATAGCTTTGATCATTCTAACCCAATTAGCTACCACTAATAAGTTGGGGATTGATTACTTTGATTTTATTCCTCCTCAACCTTACCTATGACAATTTGACCTGCCTATCAAGTGATGTGGTATACGTGCAATCTCAACTATTGCAGCGTTCACACTCCAAACTCACCCTACCCATTCACTACCTATCAAATCAACACCTGATTTTGGGTTACCTTCTCTTCATTCCCGCTTTGAGGGGGAATACTTCATCTCATACCTGGGGCAACCTACACCTATTTTTGTCTTCCAGTTCATCAGAACAGACCACAAGACAAAAAGGGGCAAATGTAGACACCAATATCATGTCAACCCCCCTTGTTCTCCTTCTAAACGTTAACACTCCTAACCCACACTTGAACCCCTTTCACCTTGGACACCTCACCCTAAGACCGTTTCTTAGCCTATGAGTCACCCTGAGACTAGGTCCTCCAAATCCTAACTACCCATGACCTATTCTCACTCCATCTTAACTCCCTAACTAACTCATGTGCCTCATAAACCCTTATTTTGATTGTTCTCCAATGGCAAAGGCACTTGGTGGGTGGAGAAGCAGGAAAAGAGCTAAAAATAGCCCTTTTACCCATTCTTTCTCTGTCAACATCGGTCAACCCTCAGCTGATGCCGATGGGATCACCAACATTAGTTACATAAGCCAAGCTCTAACATTGAGGTCCCCTGCCTCTTCACACATTGACATGCACACTCTAAGACCACAAGCACCAAAACTTGACTATCGTTCTCCTGGCTACTGAAGCTCTGCACAAATCATTCCAAAGACTGGATTGAAACATTGTACAAGGACCTCAACATCAGCCATAATGGGAATAAGCATTCTGACACCTCTGGTTCTTCACTTAATAGAGCTAAGTATTCTTGTTCTTATTTCAATTTTTTAGAATACATTGTTAATTAGTTTCCATTGATATTTCTAAATACTATCAAGAGGCCTAACTTCTTCTGTGCAGGGGCTGAAAGGCCTTCCCCTTGTTCTCACCCCCTTTTCACACCAATCCTCTACATATACCCTTCCTCAAACTTCATTCACCTTCCCACAACCTTACACCAACCTCTAGACTTCTGAAAGCCCCCTGTGTACCCCAGAAATACTCTAAGCCAACAACCCCTACCGACATCGGCAACCTAACTGACGTCGGCACCATTTACCCCACCGACCTCAACGGACCTATCGACATCAGGGACTGTGACACATAGACTGTAGGGAACATGTACGCACTATCTATTTTTCTCTTAGTCATTTATCATTTCTTACTTTACAAAACTTTTTTCTTTAAAATAGTGGACTGTCATCCCTTCAGGAGCTTCACGCTTCCGAGACCAAGTGCATAGCTTGGCAATCCACCATATCCTCTTCTAACATCTTCTTTGTTTAAGTCTTATTCTTACTACAGGTGTTTCCTCCACAGCCAAAGAGGAGCTCCCACAAAGCTTGGATATGGTGTGCACTAAATCTGGGTAACATCAAACCTAACCTCTTAACCTTAGTTTCTTCTTCTTTTGAATGTAATTAGTGAAAAATATAGAGAAACACAAATCTAATAGCTAGATGAATTCAATTTTCAAATAGATACAATTAATTTTGTTTGGTGGATGTAGCTATTAAGTGACTTTGGAGATGAGTAGAGGTAGGTGAGAAGGGTAGAGATATAATATTTTAATAGTCCCCCTTATCCTTGACCTTATTAAAAAAAATTGATGAACCTATTTCAACCCTTAACCTTCCTCTTAAGTACATAAAAATATCTTTTGACAATGGTTTAGGAAAAATATCATCTAGTTATTGATCTGATTTGTAAGAGCTTAGGTCTATCACATGTTTCTTAAATAATTCTTGAATGAAGTGATACCTGATTGTAATGTGTTTTCTCCTAGCATGAAATAAATGGTTCTTTGACAACACTCATGCAAATCTAAAAGTATCTTTCTTAACCATATAGCCCTGCATGCTACTACATTGGTTGTTATGTACTCTACTTTAGCTATAGAAAGTGAAACTATGGGTTGTTTCTTTAAATCCCAAGATATGGATCTTGACTCAATATAAAATACATACCCCGAAGTGATCTTTTTGTCATCAAGACTACCAGCCCAATCACTATCCATATAGCCCACTAGTTAAAACCCATCTACTACTATATATAACACTCCATATTCTCTTATGTGATTTGTGTACATCAATATCCTTTTTCCCACTTGCTAATGTGTCTCTTTTGGCATATCCATTAATCTAGTTATGAGGCTAACTACATACATGATGTTTGGCCTAGTTTTAATCAAATACATAAGACTTCCCACTAAGTTCTTATACCATGTGGGGTCTACATTATTTTTACAGTCATCCTTGCATAAATTCAAACTTGTCTCAATTGGTGTAGCTATTGGCTTATTATCCAACATCCTAAACCTCTCCAAAATATCTTTTACATACTTAGATTTGCATATGAATATGCCACTATCCATTTTATTGACTTATATTCTAAGAAAGTACTTTAACATGCCTAAATAACTCATCTCAAACTCCTTTTTAATGGTTATTTTAGACTCTCTTATTAACTAATTTACATTATTATATCATCCACATATAAAAAACAATCAAAATATCACCTTTGCTTATTCTAACATAGAGTGTGGGCTCACTACCTCTTTTTCTAAATCCTTTTCTCAATAAATACGAGTCTATACACTTTTACCATGCCCTTGGTTCTTGCTTGAGCCTATACAATGCCTTTTTCATCCTATACACCTTGTTTTCATGACCAAGAATCTCATACCCAGGTGGTTGTCTCACATAAACCTCTTCTTCTAGCACTCCATTCAACAAGACTAAATTGACATATATTTGATACACATTCCATTTCTATTGAACAATAATGGATATGATTGTCCTCAATGTTTCTACCCTTACTACGAGTGCAAACATCTCATTATAGTCACATCTAGGCCTTAGCTTGTATCCCTTAACCACTAGTCTTGCTTTATGCCTCTCTATCTTGCCTTAAAAAGTGGTTTTTGTCTTATACACTCTCTTGTCTCCTATGACCTCTTTTCCATTTAGGAGGTCAACTAACTCCCAAGGATGATTTCTCTATATGACATGCATTTATTCATCCATTACCTCACACCACTTGTCCTTGATTGATTCCTAATAATAAATGGGATTAGATAATAAAAATAGAGCAAAATTCATTGTTTCATCTTTATTTTTCTCATACATTAACTATTCATAAACTTCTTACAAGCTCCTTGTCCTTGTCAGTTGTTGCTTGAGTTGGAGGAGGATGATGTTGACTCATGAATAGATCCTTAACCTCGTTGATGTTTATTTCCACAACATAAATTATCCCTTTATGAAATAAGGCTTTAACTTGGGGCATTGGTTGTTGTACCACCTATTGTTTTGGTTTCAATAAAGGGTCCACTAACCCTTATTTACACATGTTCTTCTTCTTGTCTCTCTTCATAATCTTCATTCTCAATGAATTTAATATCTTAAATGATTATGATTTCCTTGGTGATCAGATTGTACAATCTATAATCCTTTGATTGGTCACTACACCTAATTAATATACACTTCTCACCTTTATTATCCCACTTTATTCTTATTTACTTCAGCATGTGTGTGTATGCAACACATCCAAACACTCTAAGGTGTTCAACACTAGGATTTTGATTGTTCCATGCTTCTTTAGGGATCATGTCTCTAACACTCTTCATTGGATATGTATTTAAAAATTATATGACTATTGCTAAAACATCAGCCCAAAAATAATTATGAAAACCTTTTGCCTTTAGCGTACTCCTTACCATCTCTTGGATGGTCCTATTCTTCCTCTCGACCACACCATTATGTTACGATGAATACCTGGTTGTACATTAATTTTTTATGCCATGATCCTTGAAAAAATTCATGAACTCATTAGAGATATACTATCCCCTTATATCCATCCTCAAAATCTATTGTAATGGCCACTTTGATTCTCCACCATGGCCTTGAATTACTTGAATGTCTCAAAATGCATATGATTTGTTCTTTAAGAATTACACCCATGTCTTTCAATGAAAATAATCTATCAATGTCATGAAATACACATTCTTGGATAAGGAGGGAGTCTTCATTGGGACACATAAGTCTAAATGGATTAGTTTTAAAGGAGCTCGAGCTCTCCATGACTTACCCACGGGAAATGCACTCCTATGTTACTTCCATAATATGTATTCTTCACACATTTTTTTGGTTTTTCTATTAGGGGCATCCCTCTCACCATTTACTTCTTATGAATAAATTTCATCCCACCAAAGCTCAAATGACAATATCTTAGGTGCCAAAAAGTGGACTCATCTACTACCATAGTTTAAATGGTGTTGTAAGTTAACTTTGCATCTTTAAAGGAAACATTCTATTGGTTCTCATCTTGACTACTTCAATCTACCTATTTTATCCACTCCTATCATAAATAATTCATTTACTATCTTCAAATCTCACCTTGTATCCTTTTTGAACAAACTGCCCTATGTTAATTAGGTTGTGCTTCAACCTGAGTACATAATATACATCTTGAATTTATCTTTTGTCACCTTACTTGGTGACAATAGAAATGTTGCCTTTTCCCATGATGGGGACCTTCTCATTATTTCCCATCTTCACCTATGATTTTATTGACTCATCAATGTGGTTGAACATTTCTTTCTTCCCACTCATGTGGTTGCTACAACCACTATCCAAATACCATGTCTCTTTACCACTTTGCTCAGTAATGTTGCATGTTATAAAAAAAATCCACCTTTATCATTCCTATTAGTTTCATCCTCTTATGCATGGGATAAATTTGAATTCTATCTATTAATGGCATACTCTTTATTTCTACACTCACTAGAATAATGCCCATACTTCTTGCAATAATAACATTGCACATTATACTTAGCATACCTTTGTGTAGATCCTCCTCTAGAAGTGTTTTTGATACTTCCTATTCCTCTTCCATGTGACTCTTAATGGTTATGCCTTTCACCTTATTGACTGATTCAATTTATTCCTCTTACTCTATTGTTTGATCCTCTCCCCCTTCCTTTCACATTAACATTGGTATTGAATGATTGCTCATGGGAAGAGTTGGTTAACCTATTCAACCTTTGTTCATGGGTTTGAAAAGAACCCATTAGTTCATTTACTATAATTTGTCGCAAATAGTTTGAATCTTTAATTAAAACCACTATAGGGTCAAATCTAATTGGAAGTCTCCTCAACACCTTCTCTATGATCATATGATCTTCAATTATATCACCACATGTCTTAATTTGGTTGACAATACTCATTATACTTGTGAAAAAGTCAGTGATAGACTCATTATCCTTCATTTTTATGGTCTCAAAGTCCCTTCTTAAGAGCTATAACTTGACAAGCTGCAACTTGTCACTCCCTTGATAGGCATTTTATAGAATATCCCAAGCTTGATTAGAATGGGTAGCTATTGTTATCATTAGAAATATTGAATCAGCTAATTCCATTTGAATATAACTATGTGCCTTAGCATACGTATTTATATTCTCTTTCAACACATTCTTTTGTTCTTAGCTTAGTGCATTGAAGGCTTCTAGGTCTACAACCTCATTATAACCACCCTCTACAAGTTCCCATAGCTCTTGATTGCAAAATATAGTCTTATTCTTGATGTTCCACACATCATAATTCTTCCCATCAAATGTAAAAGGTTATTGCCATGAACTATTTCTACTTCTTACCATGTTTAAATGGTATCTAACAATTTGGGGGCTCTGATACACAGGCTTAGGTGGGCATCAAACAAAAGAAAAGGTATACACTAGTGTTATAAATGCATAAAATAAACATGCTAAAATAATAAGTAGGGGAAGGTAGAGATAGGCTTGAAACAACACAAATTTACATATATTTAAATGATTTTGAAACTCTATTACAATGAAACATCTATAGATACAATTATTTACTAACTGATTACATAAAAAATTCTATACTTTCCTTGTTTTCTATTGGATGATGGTCTGACTATTGTCACCATATAAAATTCCTATGTCTACTATGTTTTCCTATATGCCTACTTTATTCATCTATTCTGCATTTTTATCTATTTCACTGTCTATTTTTGTGTATTCTCCTCTACCTGCTACTTTTATGCTAATATTCTTTGAGTTGATCTCTCTCCTAATTTTGATGTGCTAAAAAAATCTACCTCTTATCATTCTATTTTTCTTCTTCTCCTTTTGTCCTTTCCTACCTCCTACATTCCTGCTGAACTCCAATGGTTGGCTGAATTTAAATTTCAAAGAACTATAATTAATTGTATTTGGTAGATGTAGCTGATGAGTGACTCTAGAGCTAAGTAGAGTTAGGTGATAAGGGTAAGGATAGAATATTTTAACATATTTTGCATCGATGAGGCACTTTGGATAAGTTCCATTAATTCCCAATGTGCTTGATGGAGTTAATATACTTGATAGATTTTGTGTTTTTATTGGTTTCCCTCCCTCAAAAATGTTTGATAAACTCTATTTTTTGCTCTTAAACCCTTTATATTTTCCTACTTGCTTGGAACACTACATTTTGCCTCCAAAATTTTTATTTTCTCCCACATTTTGCATTATCTATGCATTTTTTCATGTTTATAATTGTTTTCATTTCCATCCTTATATGTTAATTTTTTAGTTCAACAACTAAAATTGTTCCCTTGCATTCTCACGTGGCTTCCTAAGACTCTATTATTTCCCTTGATTTTGGATAAGTTTGGTATTTATTAGATGTCATAGTCCCACAAGAAGAATCTATCTCAACTTTGATAAAGTAAGAAGAGGAAATTTTTCAAATCTCATGACTATTTTAATTCAAACTCACTTCCACATCCCATGCCTCCATATTTCACATTCATGAATTCAACATTACATGCTATAATATCCTTTCACCAAATCAGACAAAGGAAATTGAAATTCAAATATATGAGGTATGAATAAATTTCCTCTCCAGAAATAGACCTTCCCAAGATCTTTGATTCCAAAGTTGGCCATGCAAATCTTGAATATCTCTAAGAATGAATAGAAGAAATAAAATGTACACTCATTGGGTAATGTATTTTTTAGAGTGGACTTGTGCAAGCTACCACCTTCCCAAAATTGATCCAATGTATTGATTTATTTTTATCTTGTGAAAAATTATACAATAAAGGTATCAATGAGGTCAAATCCATAGATTATGTGTGGATGACCATTTGGAAGGCCCTTCCATAATCATAACACTTATAATTTCACCACATGATGAAGTGGTGGATGTAAACAACCAAATCAAAAAAGAGTTTTGGGAAAAAGAGTTTTGGGACTACTAAAATGATTTTGAGGTGAGAAAGTGACATTATATGAGAGTGAATTTGAATGATTTGATAACATATATATTAGATTGGGTCACTGAAAGAATTTCTTATGGTAGAAATGATATGGTTGACCCCTTATTCACTGATAAAGCTCATTTTTTGCCTTTGTCTATGATAACTTGGTCTAATTGGGTGGAATTTTTTTTGGAATAACATACATAATTATTTATTCAAAGGATGAAGGCCTATTTTAAGAAAAATAATGATAATATCACCACATCGTGAAGTTTAAAGTTAGGTGAATCTAAGGGATAAAATTAAGCTATTTCATTCTCATCCACACAGCTAAGCACTATAGTATACTTCAAAGCTCTGAAATTTAGTGCAGCCAAAGATGGTGAGTGGGGCAAGTGGTGGATATGGATAATATTATTTAAACAAGAAACTTCCAAATAAAACTTGTGGTGATGGATCATCAACAATGAAAAAATTATATGTAAAGATAGATTCAAGTGTTTCATTACCTATAAGTGAGACACCTAAAGTTAGGACCCATGACTCTTAAGTATTGATTAACAACACAACCCAAAAAATCTTAGCATTAGATCAAGGTTTGGTCCATAGTCCTCCACATATCCTATATCCACCTCATATTCCTTATCCTCCTCATCTGCCTTCACCCCCATATATCTCAACTCTTTCTAGTATATATCCACCTCATTTTATTTCCCCTTCACATATTTCCTCTCCAAATCCACTTACTTATTCACCTTAAAAAAACCTACTCTCCCTATGGACTCATCCTTGACTCATGGAATCCAAGTGGTTGCTTCTTTAATTGACTCACCTTTCACTTAGGTATACCAAATAGTCAATAGGAGGAAGAATGACATAATAAGAGTTGTTGCTCTTGACTTTGATGTTATTTCCAATCTTTTAAGAATCCCTCTACCTAAAAACTACCAAGATCACTTCATGATTGGTCTCATATTCTTATAGTGCTCAACTTTTATAGATTATTCAACCCATTAGATGAAAATGAAGAGGATATGAATCATGTTGATTATATTATTAGTCAAATCTCCTTTAGAGAACCAAATAATGATGGATATATTCACAATTTTCAAGAAAATACATAAACATTGATCAAGAGGATAGAATAGGGAGACAAACATAGGAACAACTTAAAAATCAAGTATAGACACGTTTAACATATATTAAAATGTGCTTGAGTCAAATCGATATTTCTCTAGCCTCCATTCCTAACTCAAATCCTATTGAATAATTGAGAAGGATTTCATTGCAAACATTCATAGATATAATAGTCATGAAAACTTGGGTTAAGTAGTTCATCATGAATGGACTCAAATTCATTAATGAAATTAGAAAGGTTTATGGGCTCTTTGATGAAGATCAAGTCAATATTATTAAAGAAGTGAAAAAAATAAAAAAATAAGGAGGTATTTTCAGAAGTATAACTATAGGTTTAGAGGACATGGCCCATATAGATGAAAATGTCCACGTATCTAAACAAATCTTCAATAAAGCAAAGGAAAACTTCTTGTGCATATGGTCACATGACATGAAATGAAAGATTAATGTTCTTGAATAAGTTTTAAAAGACTTGATAAATCAAAATAAATTATACGATGAACTTAAGACTAAAATTTATTTTGATTCTTGGTATGTTCACTATAAGTTGATGAAATAAAGAGATGTTGAACCCTACACTGCTACAAAAATCAAAGAACATTTCCAAAAATTGATAAAAAGAAGAATTGTTTGGCACAAAAAGTTCAATCTTGAAGTAATGAATAACTTAACTGATATCCACACTTTCATCTTTGAATCCAACAAAAATAATGTAGGCTTATTCAAAAATTATTTAGGAATGATTTAAATAATGGAGGCATGGTTGACACGCACATCAAAAATAGTCATATACTGAATAAAAAAATTTAAGCTAAAATAATTGGTCAGACTTCTTCTCAATTCAAAAAATATTCTATCTCTAGTTGGGTCTCTTAATTCTCACTCTAGTCATTTTATTTCCTCATACTTTTCATAATCTATTACAATTTTAAAGTTTTTATGTTTTACTTTTAAGTGAACATAACATGAATAAGTAAAATTTGAAATAGAAAAACTAACTCAAAAAGAAATTATGAGGTATTTGCACACATTATTTCTATAAATACAATTTGAAACTATTATTCAATGGATTTTTGAGATTACAAATAATTTTTTAGAGAGATAGCGTTGTAAAAATAAGAATTTATGTTTTTTTCCAAGATAATACAAAAAGGTTTTATAGGAAATTTGTGTCTCTTGTCCTTTTATTGAATTGTGTGTATTTTCCCTAATATAATGCATGCAAATCCTTATCTTTTTTACTGTTTAACCAATAAATTTTGAACTTTCAACTATTTTATGTAATCTTTATTTACATGCAAGACAAAATCTAAAGTTTTTTTTTTTTTTTTTTTACATGTATGCTGAAATTATTTCTCTCTCCATTTTTATTTAAATCTCCCTCTTTCCTTTTTCTAAATATCTATTTTTTTGTAAACACTTGTAGAGAAATTTTTTCATGTGAATATTGTAAAATAATCTTTTTCTATAATTTTCCTAATTTAAATAAAGGGAAGCCTCCCCTTATAATAGAGGAGGGAAGCAATCCCTTGTATAGTTGACTAGATTTTCCCATTTTATACTTTGTGACCAACATATGGAAAACATGCTATAGTTCTATCAATAACATATATATTGGAGTGTAAGAACATAATTTCATTATTAGAGAATCACCCTTCATATCAAAAGCTAAATTCAAGTAGTTAAAGAGAATATAAAATCTACAAGTCTCTTGCATCTCATTGATAAGGGTTGGGATATTCATGTTGCACTAGACTACTTGTTGGTTTGCACTCTTATTGATTTATAAACTATCTATGAGCATGGGACTGACTTAGGTAGGCCCCTCATTATTACCCCCATTATTTATGCTCTTTCAATGTCTCTTGTAGACAATTGGGGTCTATGAGAAAGGATAAATAATTTTGTAAGATCCATAGCTTAATTAAAAATTTAAGAGTGGTTTTCAATCATTATACATAAAAAAATTGATTGAAATTTTTTAGTATAATCACACATCATTTGACTATAATTGAACTCAGTTACCAGTATCAAATCTTAGCATACTAAGATCAAATCAATGATATTAAACATAACTTGAGTTAAACTATTTGATATTGACCATTTTTTGTAACTATTTTTCTTTAAACCAATTTTTTGGATTTTATTTAATATTGTTTTTGGACTTGTTTCACTCATTTTTAGCCTCTAAAAATACACATGTAAATCATTATATAGGCATTTTCCTATAAACTCTCATTATTTAATTTTTAATCATATTAATCCTCTTGTTTTGTAAATTTGAGATATGTTTATGTTGTTATATTGTTTTATTTAAGTCATATTTGTCTTGAGCAACCATTTTGTGGTTTACTATACTTTTTTTTACCTTATAGCCACATTTTCCACTTTCTATCAAAAAAAATTGGTGAACCTATGCTTCTTTAAACCTAACTTGATGTTTCATCTTACTGGTGATATTTATCCTATTTTAGCTAAAACCTTCTCTTTATTGAGTCTTCTTTTTAGGATTAATCATTGTTAGTTCCTAATGGTTATTTTTTGAGGTATGTGATTGTTATTTTTCTCTTAATTTCAAACCTTTATTCCCTTGTGCCTATTCCAAACCCTAAGGTGTGATTATACCATGTATATTTATTAAACATGATTATATTATTTCAAATTAGTAATATAGGTTCTTACAATGAGAATATGAATGTTACATCTTATTTTAATGAAAATGAGCAAGATTTGTATAATTTTCTTGATGATTATGATTTGGAAGATGAATTAGATGCACAATATATGTATGAATCTATTGAAACCATTATAACATATGTCATAGAAAATTATTCTCATTATGTAAAGATTATGGAGCCTATAGTAAAGTTCTTGTCACTATCCCACCACTATGTCCCTCCCATGTGAACCTATACAAGTCTCTATACAACTGGTCCAACATACATTGGCCCTAAGAATTCACTTTGTGCTGCTCCTATATATATATATATATATTGAATCATCACTCACATCCCATATATTAAAAAGATACGCCTTTGGTGTCAGTGGCCAAAAAATGTAAATTATCATATGATAAGATATATTCACAACTGAGGAACATATCCCATCAAAACTTCATTGATCACTAGATTATATCTACATCTCTCATGTCCTCCATCACCATTCCCATGTAATAATTTTTTGTAATTTCTTGATTCTATCATGTGGGGACCTCCATCATCACTCTTTACCCTATAATAGGTATCCATAAAATATGCCACACATACTCTAAGGTCATAGTGAACTCTCCCAATGGTAGACAAAATGTGTTTGTGTGTGTGTGCCTCACTATCCCATATCTCTTCCAATTTTTTCAACACATGTGTATCATAAGGAGTAGTTTGTAAATGGGTGACATGACCCAATTCGATAACCTCTAGATGTTCATAATTCTCTGGACTCAACCCTAGAGCTTAGATGATCTCTATCACTCTCACTTGGTGACACTCATAGGTATTTATATCATTTTTCTTCACAAACAATAAAACAAATGATAATTTATCAAGTCCACAATTATATAAATTAAATAACCCTAATATATCACCAAAAATAGAAAAAGTATGATCTTGGAAAAAATAAAATGGAATTTTTATAGGATCGAATTCTTTCTTAGCAAGATTGAATTATATTTTGTTATGATTAAGCCCATACTTCCATGGTCAAACTTTATTAATATTTCCATATCTTCCATGAAAGTCAACTTACACTACATATGGACTTTAGGTTCCCCACATGTGCAATATCTCATAAAATGCATGAAACTTTGTGGAACTTTATCAATTTACCACAACTTACTCCTTATTAGGTAATATTTTGACACCACACATGCACATTTTAACTCTATATGCAACACGTACACTTGGTACATGTGTGCCTTACTTTCCTCACCTTTTTGTATCTCTTCATCTCTAAGTTACTACTTCACCTTTTTTATTACCACTCTAGTATTTGTGGTGTGATATAGGAACATCCAAACCTAGCATACTTGTGTCATATCCCTTCTAAAAACATAGAATTCCATATATATTTTTCCAACGCTATAGCACATCATAGAATTCATCAATAGCACCACATAGATATAAGTGTAACCACACACCTACAATAAGACCAATGCTACCCCTCTTATAACCATCATCAATTATAAATATTTATTGCAATGATGTATGTATTGTTACCATTAAACCCATAAGGAATCAAAGATGAGAGAGATCATACACATACCATATAGGAGTTTGTTAGCATGCTTTGCATATCTAGCATCCACACACATCTATAGTTTTAAAATATTTTCATTCTAAAAAAATCAGCAAGGAAGTGTTCCCCTTATAATCATAGGAAGTTACACATTTTTAATATTACTTAAACCTTGTACATATCCATAATTTTACCTATTCTACATATTGAATATAATTTTTATAATTATATAAATACATATGAATTCAAATGTGTTTTTTGTTTTATATTATTTAAATTACTTTTGTGCATTATACAAACCACAACTTGTTACAAAACATGATGTTTTACACCAAACTGACATTTTAGGGTATGTGGTGTCAATTATTGGCATCAAAGAAAGAAAACTCATATTCCACGAAACATGTGATCACATTGTAATAAATAAATACTATTATTCAATTTTGTTTCAAAGTATTTAGAAGAACATTATATCAAGATAAAAATGGATGACACCCAAAAATTCAGTGAGGTATCCCAAAATATCTATAAGGTCACTTTCGAAACACTTGAGAAGAAACACAACTAAACTCTTTGGCTAGTTTCATGAAATCATGACGAAATTTCGGCCATAAAATAATGCTTCTTGTGTGCATCATGTGCATTCATTGTTTTCAATAAAATAAACCCTTCAAAGTAAACTTCAATCTTGACATCCCAATGTTCCAATGATAAACAACACCACAACATTGCCTAGTTAGATTCAACAAGTTGAATCATACTTCTCATTGAATTTTTTCATTAATCCTAAGATGATAAACTTTCTGTTGTTGAATATATGTCCATTTCAATGTCTCATTAGCAGGAAACCTCTAGCACATAGAGCAAAAAATATTGTGAGCTTATTAATACTTTGAACTTAGTTATTGACACCTCAAAGGATGAGTATTACCCCCTCATTCATTATGAGGGTGAATACATTAGGTTACAGTAATTGTGTCATTGAAAAGACCAATTAGTTTCATGACTACATTGTGCATGGATGCATGAGCTTAAAAAATACACATAAGGTTTTTAGTTATTTAATTCTTAAACACTTTGTAAATCATAACATAATTCTACAAAGAATGAATCCAAAGAAAATTTAAAGTAAAAATTATATTATTCTTTTAGTGTTGTTCACAATAGCTAACCCACACAAAAATACACCATTTAATGATTTGTGTACATAAGTAGATCATTTTAGGAAAGGAGGAGAATCTAAAGAAGGATACATAACACAAAAATACCTCAGTGCCTTTGTGTTATACAAAGGAAAGAATAACCAAGGTGACAAATGGAATTATTGACACCATACAAGCTCACATAATGATTTTTAATGTTGCATGTAACAAATCTTGATTTTGTAGACTACATCAAGTCCCACATTAATATATAACACTTATCCATATGCCACTTTTATAAGCACTAGCACTATTTCCATTGACACCTCTAGGGAATTAGAGTGTCTCTTCCACACAAAATTTTGGATGAAAATTCAGCCTCTATATTTCATAATTAACATTAAGAGTTATAAGAACATCATTATGCATAGTAAAAACCAATACCTATTGCTTACCACTGAAGCACATCCTAAACCAAACTCTTTGGTTTAGATTTACTGAGGGAAGGATAGAAAATATCAATGGTAATTCACTTTATATTACAATGTCAAGCCTATGGAGGATGTGATCACTTGTGAGGTCACACCAATGGAGATATGTGACATTTTTACTGGAGATTATTCTTTGTACAACCAAGATGTTACATAGTAATCCAAGCCATAGTGATAGATCATGCATATCAAATAGGATCTTTAAACTCTTGGATTCACCTCTAATTACTAAATTTAATTTGGTTTGCACCAAACAATGTCACAAACTAATTGAGTGTGCAAAAAAGTTTGTGTTACTCATGTTCTACCCAAAAGTACTTACACAAGAGAGCAAAAAAACATTACCAATGTTCTAAGACATACACACACCTTTGTAATATTTTAACATTATATTTTACGCAAAAACACAAAATGGGAAAAAAAATTTAATAGTGAAGGAGAAAAATCCCTTCTCTATTATGAGGGGAGGTTCCCTTTATTTAAAATGAAGAAACTATGTAAAAATACATTTATGTGTCTAGGAAACTTGGAGATCTTCATATGCGGAGATGAAAATTCATCCTCCATTAGAGATGATACAAGTTTTCTTATTGATAACTCACTATTGGCTTTATTTTTCCTCTTGGTTCTCTTTGTTTCCTTCTTAAGCATGTATTTTTCCTTGTGTACCTTGGTTATGTGGTGGTTTGTTACTCCTTATTTGAATTGTGGCTTGTTTGGTTATGGTGTCCTCTTGTTTGATGCTTTTGGCTTGGGTTGTGCTCAAAGTTTGATTCTTTTGTAAATGAGACTTATATCCCTTGGTATTTTTCCCTTATAACTTTGTATGGAGATAGTTGATGATGGCTCTCAAGTGGCTCATGTGGAGGATGATAAGATAGGGACTCAAGTAAATGGAAATCCCATTAATGAAGGATTCATAGAAGAGGATATTAGTAAAAACAATATCTAAAAATGAAATTAATCCAATTATTGAGAATTCATCCTTAGGCCAGTAGAGTGAGACTAAAAAAATGTTTATCAAAATCTTGCAAACTATAAGAATTTTCAAAGTACACATAAGGAGCATTGTTTGGATTTCATGGATTTGGCTCAAAAAGTGACAAGCACTACCTGTATAATGAAGAACAAATTAGTAAGTACCTTACCTTGTTGAAAGCCCTTACTATTTTTCCTAATGATGCCATAGAAAAATATTTTTAGATAGAGGATATTATGTTAAAAAATATTTTTATTAGCTTTGTTTGTCTCAATAAAAATTCTCTATCATCTAGGATTTTTTTTGACAATTGGGTAAATTCAGTATGGGTAAATAAGATGGGTTTATATGTGAGTGTTTTTATAATTATACAAAGGGGTGGGTTTTTTAAAGAACTCAAATATGCATAGAAGGGATATAAATAGGCCTTTTTGAAATGTGTGTCAGTTAATTTTTAGGGAATTCCTTGAAACCCTATACTAGATTACAAATATATCATATTTAAGGCTACTCATATATTGGTGGACATTAAAATTATCCCCAATCAAGTCTTGAAATTTTTACCCCAATATCTTAATCCTTTAGGGGAAATTTTAAAAATTAAAGATACAAATATATCACTGGCCCATATACATGCAAGGATTCAAATTTCCTTAGAATCCTTGAATTTTTTCATGAAATCCTAGTCTTAAAGCTTAAAATTATTTCCTTTTCTTACCCTGTTGAAGGGTTGGGGGGAATGAATTCTTTTTTTATGTAAAAAAAGATGGTCATTTCAAAATAAATTACCCCTTCCTTATGAAATTAGAGATTAAGGCTCAGATTGGGGTTGAATTAGAATCTACAAATAAGGGTTTTTCTTCTATTGTAGAAATTTAATCCATTTTAGCTATTGATGTTGTCATGATAGATAATCCTTGTTTTTTAAGAAAAAGGTTATTTGTTTCCTAAAACTTTTTCTCCCACTAGTACCACTCAAAAATAATTTATAAATTATTTCAATAATTCACTTCCTTATTAGTCCCACACTTGTGACCTTCCCCCTGCTCCCGCCTTACCCCTTGAGCTTGTTTTTTCTCCCTCATTTTCTGGTGACCTATCCCTTAGTGTCCCCCCTCTATTTTTGTCTCAATTTTTAATTTATTGGATAATGTTTAGGATTGAGGATTTTCAAAATAAAGGTCAATGTTCAGGTAAAGAATCACCTCTCAAGAGGGTTTTTGAGGAAGTCCCATACTTGTGACCTTCCCCCTGCTCCCGCCTTACCCATTGAGCTTATTTTTTCTCCATCTTTTTTTAGTGACTTGTCCCTTAGTGTTCCCCCTCTCTTGTTTTCTCAATTTTTAATTTATTATATGATGTTGAGGATTGACGATTTTCAAAATAAAGGTCAATGTTCAAGTAAAGAATCACCTCTCAAGGCGGTTTTTGAGGGGCATATTATTATTTTATCTAACCCCTCACATTTTGAGGCCTATCCTTATTATCATGAATGATGTTGGTTATGTTTTTTAGGATCTTAAGGTTAAAACATTTCTTTATATGGATATTTATCTTTTTCCATGTGTTGATTTATGAAAGGTTACATATGTAACTAAAAAGGAATCAATTATACCTTTTGGGTGACAATGGTCCCATCCCCCTAGTTAATTCTAATATTAGAGCCAAAAGGTTTAAGGTTGATGGGAATAACATAGTTCCTCCTAAATTGAATAAAGGTGAATAAGTTAAAATAATGAAGGCTAATCCCTCAAAAAATTGTGAGGACTTCAATAATGAAAATAAAGAAATTAAATTTCCTCAATGCTTTAGTATATTGTATAAAAATAGGGGGGGGGCTAGCTTAGTCTAAGTAATATCCCTTACCTTTTTTTATAAATATTGTAAGTTGGAATGTTAGGTGACTATAATCTCAAGACAAGAGACCTTTTGTTAGATAATTTAGGCATTCCAAAGATCAGATTGATTTCATTCTTATGTAAGATGTGAAATAAGTTAGCTCTAGCCTTGAATTTACCTTAAATTTTCTTTGTCCCGATGATTTACATTTCTTGACTACCCACCCAAAATGCAAAGGAAGAACCTATATCCTCATTAACCCTAAATGGTTTGATGATATTATGGATTCTTGGTCTTCCCTATGTCAAATATTAGTTTGGAATATACTTAATTATAAAACTCAATAGTTTGGGATATGTTATGTATATGCTCCTAATGACTATAGAGATAGAATTGCATTGTGTAATTGGCTTGATTCAAATCTAAAATATATATGTTTGATTATTGGGGGTGATTTTAATATGATTAATGAAATAAAAGATAAACAAGGGAGATTTCCTCCTACATGTAAAGGTAATGAATTATTCTTCTATTCTAAGATGATCTGTATCCATAAGCTCTATGATCCATTAAACAAAAGCAAAGTTTCTAATAAAGGTATTTGGTTTACATCATGCAATAATCAAGTTGGGAATAAAAGAGTATACTCTAGACTTAAAATATATAGTCTTAATAAGGATCAATTTACTATTCAACATGTTGATTATGGAAATATGATTAGAGTTCTATATTTTATAGTTTTGTATCACTATCCCATTGAAATGTGATTCTTCCTAAGAGATCATGAGGACCTAAAGGAGGAGGAATGGAAAATTTTGTTTAATCTAAATTTTTTTCACCTTCAGGATAAGGAATGTTGTGATGGGGTTATAATTTTTTATAATATTAAAAAATTGTTACACAAATCCTTATCCAACATTGTAACTTGAAATCAATGTATTGGACTTTGTAGAGAGTTCTTGATAACTTTTGGGCCAAACAAGGCTCAAAGAAGAATAAAAATTGATAGAGATACTTGCAAGCAATTGATTGATTTGGATAATTACATTCAAAAAATTCCCACCAATGATGACACTCTTGGTTAGTTGGGGATTATTAAACATAAACTTAGAATACATCAGCAATACATTGCCAAAGGTGCCCAAATTAGAGCCAAAATGACTTGGTTAAATATAAGTTATATATAGAGTAAGTATTTCTTTAGATTACTTAAATTAAAGCATGTCAGATAGAAAATAAACCAAATTAATATTAGGGGGTGGTATTTGAGGACTTGAATGTGATTAGATCTTATTTTTTCTCCTTTTATTCCAATCTCTTCACCTTTGATGGGTCTAGTCAACAAATTAAATTTAACAAAGGCATTTGTGCTAAGGGCATCCCAAAAAGGTTTATTATAAATAAACAACTACTCTTGATAGTGAATTATATATTTATGAAGTAATGATTGCTATTGATTCTCTTAAAAATGAAAATCCACTTTCTATAGATGGTTTCTTGACTAAATTTTACAAGACCAATAAGGATTGGATTACATTAGATTGTCTAAAGGTATTGTTAGCCAAATTTGGCCCACATAAGATTTTGCCTAAATAGATGAGATGAACAAGAGTTATAGATGAATGAGTGGTCCAAAGATCTCATATTGATCGTAAATATTTTGAAACACTTTAAGCAAGCTTAAATTGTAATCCGATTGATCTTTAAGGGATAGGTCTAGAGTTGCAAAGGGAAGGACCCAATTAGGGTTCATGGTGTCTAGACAATTCAAGGTCATGGAACAGGTTTTCACAAGCCTCAAAATTTCATTTGAGCCTTGGATATTCAAGAAATAGTTCAAAAACAAGATTTTAAGGACAGGACTATCATCAGGATGTCATACAGAATTAAATGGATCAGCTCACCTATGCATTTTATAAATATGATTAGGACACATCTTAAGGTCAAAAGGTTACATGTAAATGTTTCTCTTAGTGCCAAGATCATACTCTACAAATTTCATATTTTAATGAAATTTCTATCTCAAGACACAAGCCTTCAAAATTAAACAAGCAAAAGGAAACATTCATGTGGATGTCAAAGTAAAGCCATGGAAAATAACCATTTAGATTTAAAAATCCTTAGATGTTAGCATAAACATCAAATATGTTCACATGGATGTCAAATATGGTCATGTGGATATCAATTTTAGGCCTCATGAAATAGTCACTTGAGTTCAAATGGAGGTAGATCTAATGGTCAACATTCAATTATACATCAATATCCAATAGAATAAGGACAACCTAATAGTGTCTGTGGGACTAGATAGATCCAAAGGTATGTATTCAATCATAAAGATCCAATGGAGTGAGTAAAACTTGAAAGTGTTAGTGGAAATGGGTAGATCTAATGGTATGCGTTCAATCATACTAATCAAATTAATGGAGTGAGGGCAAGGATGACATCAGTGGGTACCAAAGATCTAATGACATGTATTTAATCATGTCATGAGGATCTAATGGTATGAGATAAGCCAAAGAGTTAATAGCCCCAAGTTAATAATCAATGACCAATGAGTAAAGTTGAACCCAAGAGCTTTTCCATTGGAGGGCAAATAAGTAGTTTTTGACTTGGGAAAAGTAAATACAAAGGAATAGAGCTTGAATAGGATCTAGGTTGAACCAAAGTGGATATTTACAGGATCAAACTTCACCATTAAATCTCTATAGAGGAAAAATAGGTATTTTAAAGAACTAATGTAGACCAAAGGTTGGTGACTAAGTGTTGAAATGAGATCAAACATCTAGCAAAGCTTTATCGACATTGAAAATATAGGAAAACCAATAAACATGATTGGTTTTCAATCTATAGTAACACCTATGCTCATATTTTAAATAAGGGTAGATTTTTAATTAATGGAGAAATATCTCATCTTTTGAGGTAGTCATAACTTTGATAAATAGGTACTTGTAACTGCTTCAAGCAGACCAAGCATGGTTCTATCAATTCTAAGATAGAAATAATTTTTCCTCACAATCAAATCAAGTTGGAAGATAGCAGAGAGTCTCAAGATGAAGATCTGGTGGTTGGATAAAGACAATAAAGAATTTAATTCTTTTACAAAACCTTTAAAGTTTATTCCTTCTTGATAAAGATCATGACTCATCACCCTTGGATTGGTGTTATCCATTGAGATTAGTTGGACCTCATTCAATTTTTTTGCACAACCCTATCTCTCTCATTCCCATATGCTATATATATAAGCTTCTAAGCCTTGAAATACAATCCCTCTCTTGGTCATGACTAGGATCTACTAAGATTAATCTTTGTAACCTCTTGATGAATAAAAGACTATTTTTAGATTTCACTATATTAGTCTAGTGTGTTTATGTTATCTTGATTTTCATATGTGGTAGAAATATCTCCCTTATCGAATCTTGATCTCACCTAGATACTAGTTTATCTTGTTATACAAATCATTTTTAGTATAAAAATTTAATTTGATTGAAGTTATAAAGTGGATACATTAACTGGTTAGTGCCTTAAATCAGGCCTTTCCATCACTTCCCTTAGGTTTTGATCACTTGGTGAACCTCTACATGAAATACTAATGCATAACAAAAATTTAGAGTTGTAGATCCAATTTTTTGCTTGTCTCATTATTGTTTTTAGAAGTTCAAATAAAGTGGATGAATAATCAATCTAGGTGCATCACCAACATTAGCTTAGATTTCCCTTTCAGTTATCTTTCTCTTCCTTTTCACCCTAATAATTAGTAGGTTTTATTGGAAATGATCTAAGTGATACATCGGAGGAGTTAGCCTCATTAAAAATCCTAGATGTCTGACCCAAAATTAGGTGACCCATAGCCCAAGGTCATTCCCATGTTGGACTAGATTTTATCAAGAGGATCTAAAAAATCCCCTTCTCAGTTAGGGTTCAATCTAGGACACGAATAGTTATAGCACACCTGGTGGGATCCATTAGAGCTAGTTTTGGTGAAATTGTAGTTACAGTAGTGTTCTTTATGAAGAATTTAGTGACTCAAAACTCAAGCAGTTGCTTCTAATAATCTAGGCATAGTTTCCAAGTAATTATATTTTCATTGCACTATTTTAATGTTTCTTTCATGGCTACATATGAGGAAAAATATGCTATACTTTATACCAGCCTTGTTATATCCATATGAGCCTTATTATGAGCCTAATCAACCTTACCAGTAGTTTTATCAAAGCTATGATGAGCCTTATCAAGTTTCCCATGATCCTTATTACCAATAGAATGATTCTTACTTTCCTTATGAACCATATTAGTCTCATGACCAATTTTCAACTTTCCCATATGGCTATGATGTTGCATATGAGTAACCTTATCTCCAAGAAAGGATGGATGAGATAGAGCTCAAAATTCTAGCATATGCAAGAAAATTTTGTTTAGATTCCTAGTATAAGGAAGTGAATGGGCTATTTTAAAATGTATCCAGTGATCTATAGGAGAGGAATGAGTTGTAAAAACTTATGTTAGAGAATATAGAGGCTTGAGAAAGGTAGTAAATTGAGTTAAACCAATTGTCTCAAGAACCTTCTTGTATTCCTTACTAGTCTTCTTGTGTTCCTTATTCTCATAAAGTTCTTAACCATGTTCAGTTTGAGCTAATAGAGATTCCTATTTGGAATCAAGAGTAAATTCAAGATCCTATTCAAGAGACTAAACCTTATTATAGTCCCCTTCATTAACTACTCATCCCTCAATCTCAAGTTGTCCATGAGGACAAGGAGGTTTCAGACTTTGATGAGGTAATGGCCAAGTGGAAGGAGCAAAATGTAGAGGTCTACAAAAGTTTCTCTTTCCCTCCTCTCCAAGATTCCCTAAATTATTCCATTGCCCTTAAGAGCTTAAAATCCAATCATGATCAACCTCCCAAGCTTCATATTCCCTCCCAAATAAATGAATTTTATCACCCTCCCACCATCCCCCTTCCTCAGGAGGATCATGTTCTATGGGAGATAGAGAAAGAGGCTATAATTTCAAGTTAAGTTCTTAGAGAGTGTGAAGAATATGTTTCAAGTGTGTATGAGGAAGAGTTCCTCATTGATACTTCACTTGAGGCACAAGTTGAAAATGAGTTTGTAGCTGATTTGAAGAAGTTATCTTAAGTGTATAAGAGAAGTTTGGTCTTGATGTGGAAGAACTCCATGAAGAATTTGTTTAAACTAAGGTCATAAATGAAGTTGAGATATCTCCAGTTCAAAAATATGATCAAGGTGTAGATATTGGCATAGTCAATCAGTCAGCTAAATAAAATAAGGAGATAGAGGAAAATGAGGATTAGGATGAAGTACAATAATAGTTGTACTATGACTTCATAGACAAATAGAGGTTCTATACTATTTTATGCCTCCTCCAAAACATGGATATGAACTAAAAAATTAGGTGGAATAAGCTGACCAGACTCAAGATAAATTATCCATTAAAGGTAGTACTGATGTATTTAATAATGAAGAAGAATGGTCAGATCAAGAACCATAAGAATATGATATTCTAAACCTCAGATGGGTTGATGAGATACCATATGACTCTTTTTATAGTAAGTAAAGTAAGGATGGTGTTGAGGTTGGTATTGTCCTATATGACCAAAAAGAAGCTGCCTTTTGGGATGAATTAGAGCTCTTTTGCCTAAACTTGACTGATCAGCCTCCATATTCAAAAAAGCCATCAAGGAGATTGCAAGTACTCTTATATCCCATCATGGAGAAATATTTGAATAAATAGACCAATATGTCTACATTGAAGACATGTTTTTCCCATTACATCTACTTGAGAGCATGCCAAAAGAGTCGCTCTCAAAAGTAAGGTGGTTTTCATCTTGGTCCACCACAAATGAGTGATGATAAATCTTTTCCATTTCATCTAGGAGGAAAATACTTGTAAGTTACAAATCTGTACATATTAGATTATTTTTCTTGTTTTCCTCTAAGTGCCTTGTGCACATTACTTTCTTGTTGTTTGTTTCCTTTTCCAAAGTGCCTTGGGAACTTTGTTTTATTTTGTTTTTTGGTTCTTGTTTCTTCAAGAAAAGAATTTTGGAAAGGTTCAGCCTTGTTTTTAGCTTTAGATTAATATTTTTAACCAAAGAGGAGACTCCATGCCCAATGGACTAGCCAAGACAAATGTGCTAGGTTCTTAAGCATAGTAGGCATGCTTCCCAATTGAGTCACCAAATATGTTAGCCAAAATTGGCCCACATAAGGTTCTACCTAAATGGATGGTCTAAACAAGAGTTCTGGATGGAATGAGTGGTCCAAAGATCTCATATTTATTGAAAAGATTTTGAAACATTTTAATCAAGTTTAAAGTGTAATCTGATTGATCTTTAAGGAAAAGGTCTAGAGTTACAAAGGGAAATACCCAAGCATGTTTCATGGTGTTTGGATAATTTAAGGTCATGGAATAGGTTTACACAAGCCTCATAAGTTCATTTGATCCTTGGATATTCAAGAAATAGTTTAAGAACAAGATTTGAAAGACCAGACCATCATCAGGATGTCATATAGAATTAAACAGGGCAGTTCACTTGTGCATTTTATAAATCTACTTAGGACACCTCCCAAGGTTGAAAGGTTGCATGGAATTATTGCTCTTAGTACTAATATCATACTTTACAAATTTCATGTCTTAATGATATTTTTATCTCAATATATAAGCCTTTAAAATTGAATAAGAAAAATGAAACATTCACATGAACTTCAAAGTGAAGCTACGGAAAATAACCATTTAGATTTAAAAATCCTTAGACATTCACATGGATGTCAAAGATGTTCATACAGACATCAAATATAGGTGTGAAGATGTCAATTTTGGGCCTCATGAAATAACCATTTGAGTTCAAATGGAGGTAGATCCAGTCGTCAGTGTTCAATCATACATTAAGATCCAATAGAGTGAGGACAACCTGATAGTGTCAGTGGGACTAGGTAGATCCAATGGTGTGCATTCAATCATACATCAAGATCTAATAGAGTGAGGATAACCTAATAGTATCAGTGGGATCAGGAAGATCCAATAATACATAATAAATCATAACAAGTAGCTCAATAGAGTGAGGGCAAGGATGACATAAATGGGTCCCAATGATCTAATGGCATGCATTAAATCATGTCATGAGGATCTAACGGTGTGAGATAAGTAAAAGAGTCAACAATCCCAAGTCAATAATTGATGACCAATGAGAAAATTTGAACCCAAGATCTTTTCCATTGGAGGTCAAATAAGTATTTTTTGACCTAGGCAAAGTAAATACAAAGGAACCAAGCTTGAATAGGATCCAAGTTGAACCAAAGTGGACATTTGCAGGATCAATCTCCACCATTAAAGCTCTATAGAGGTAAAATAGGTCTTTTAAATACCTAATGTAGACCAAAGGTTGGGGATAAAGTGTTGAAACAAGATCAAAAATCAAGTAGAGCTTCATTGACATTGAAAATATAGAAAAACCAATAAATATGATTAGTTTTCAATCTATAGTAAAACCAATGCTCATATTTTAAAATAAGGGTAGATTTTTGATTAATGGAGAAATATCTCATCTTTTGAGATAGTCATAGCTTCAAAAAATAGGTACTTGTATCTAATTAAAGTAGACCAAACATGGCTCTATCGATTCCAAGATATAAAGAATTTGTCCTCATAATCAAATCAAGTTGAAAGATAGCGTAGAGTCTCAAGATGCAGATCTGGTGGTTGGATAAAGATAGTGCAGCATTCAATTATTTTATATAACCTTTAAAGTTTATTCCTTCTTGATAAAGATCATGACTCAACATCCTTGGATTGGTGCTAATACATCAAGAGTAGTTGGACCTCATTTAATCTTTTTGCACAACCCCATCTCTCTAATTCCCTTTGACTTTAAATACAGATTTCTAAGCCTTGAAATGTAATCCCTCTCTTGGGTATAACTAGACTCTACCAAGATTAATTTTTGTAACCTCTTAATTAATAAAGGACTATTTTCATATTTCATTATATTAGTCTAGTGTGTTTATGTTAGATTGATTTTCATATGTGGTAGCAATCTCTCCTGTGTTGAATCTTGATCTCACCTAGATACTAGTTTATCTTATTATGTATGTCATGTTTAGTGTAAAAATGTCATTTGATTGAAGCTAGAAAATGGATACATTGACTTGTTAGTGCCTTGAATAGGGCCTTTCCATCACTTCCCTTAGGTTTTGATCACTTGGTGAACCTCTACATGAAATACTGATGCATAACATACATTTAGAATTGTAGATCCAATGTTTTTCTTGTCTCATTAGTGTTTTCAAAAGTTAAAATAGAGTGGATGAATAATCAATTTAGGTGCATCACCAAAATTAACTTAGATTTCCTTTTTAGTTATCTTTCTCTCCCTTTTCACCCCGACAATTAGTAGGTTTTACTGGAAATAAGATAAGTGATACATCAAATGAGATAAACTCATTAAAAATCCTAGAGGTATAAAATTAGGTGACCCATAGCCTAGATTCATTCCGATATTAGACTATATTTGATCAAGGGGATCTAAACAATCCCCTTCTTAGCTAGGGTGCAATATAGGACATCAACGAGTATTTAATTAGGCTTTAGAGGTGGGATCCCTTGGTCTTAATATCAACATAGGGGTAATTAAGTTAATTCCTAAATATGTTGACTCTAATCAAGTGAATAATTTGAATCTTTTTACCTTGTTTAATGTCTCATAAAAAATTATTTCTAAAATGATATCAAGAAGGCTTGTTGCTCTACTTCCAAATATTTTATTTTATATGCAAATTGGGTTTGTGGAAAGTATATATATTCTTGATAATCTAATCACAAGCTAGGAAGGTATGTAATGGACTCATGATTACAATCATAATGTTGGTATGATCCTTCTTGAATTTAAAAAATCATATGATAGAATTGAGTGGCCATTTATTGATCTCATGCTTATGGTATTTGAGTTCCAAGATAGATTTTTTAGAATGTTCAACAATATTTTTAAATATGTGTCTTTTATGGTTAAAATAAATTGAAATGTTATTTATCACATGGATATACAACACTACATTTGATAATGTTTCCCTCTTTCTCATTCTATGTTTGTCCATCATGCTAACACTCTTCACCATTTATCAAGAGTTGATTCACTAGGACCCCCTATAAGAGGAATAATTGTTCCTAATAAGAATGAACTTTTGGATGTGCTCTTTACTAATGATACTATTTTCATTTTTTTAGCAAAGGAAAACTTTTAACAGATTACCTCTAGATTGGAGATTTAATGCTTTGTTTCTAGTTCTAAGGTTGCCCATCAAAAATCTCTTATCATTGGCTAAGATGAATCCCACCTAATTGGCTTGTTTCTTTTGGATGGTCTTGGAAAGGACCTAAGCATTTGGTTATGTATCTTAGGATCATGTATTCTCACTCCCATTCTTTCAAATAAATGTGAGAGTGGATATATGTTAAAAATTAATGAAAAAATATCTAACTGGTATGATCAGTTACTCTCCTTACCTAGAATAATCTAGGTTTGCCAAAAGGTTAGAAAATTTTGGTTTGAAATTTTTCACAAAAATTTTATAGACTTTATTTGTTCTAATGATAATGGTAATAGAAAAATGCATGTTGTTTCATGAGATATATGTTATAAAACAAAGGTGATGGATGGGCTTGGATTAGAAAATCTTAGAATTCAGGCATTATTCTTGTAGTTAAGTGGATATTAAGGGATATAAGGGGTAATGATTCATGGAAAGTGATTGTAAGACATAATATTTTAAGGGAGTTTCCTAAAGGGAAACCTTGATAGAAGGAGTTGCATATCTCTAATATTTTAACTAGTTCCTTGTCAGTTAGGGTTGCAAGATTTCCTATATTTTTATCCTTATGTGAATCTTGGGAAATGGTCAAACATTTGGTAGTTTTGAAACCAATTTTATATGGTTTTAGATCTATATGTTAGGGTTATATGTATTTATGGTGGAATATTGGGGTTTACAAATGTCTCCTTACCTTGACAAGGGGGTATTTCACATTTTATTAGTTTTCCAAGCATATTAAAACATTTAGTGACCTCCATTCATATAAGTGTTGTAATTATTGCGTTGAAGTAAGAATTAAATTCAATTTCCCAAATTCCCATCTTATAATGTTCACTCTTTTAAATAAAACTTTCTATAATTAAAATTTTGTGTTGATAATGGAATATGATGATGAATTTGGGATAACATCAAATGGCTCGAAGGACCTAAGTTGGAAGAGATTAATGTTTCATAGAGTTTTAGCTTATTTTTGTAAAGGGAAGAGGAAAGAAACTAGATGTGGGTGTGGTCTAAAAACCTATTTGTTTATGCATGCATTGAATTAAAAGACTCTGAAGAGCTCCTCTTTGGCTTAGGAGGATGACTTAAATATAAGACAACACTAAAATGATTTATTTGTTAGAAGATAGTTGGGTGGATTGCCTAACACTAGCTAGATCCCAGAAGTAAGACTTTCCTCAAGGGATATCAATCCACATGTTTTAAATAATTAAGTTTGTAAAATAGAATAGAAAGTACTTGCATCAATAATCAAAAGGTACTAAAATTAAATACAATAATGCTTGCTAAAGAAATAGGCCAAAAAAGATAGTTTGACCAATAGACAAGTCAAAACCTATGATAAATGGTTTGGGTCTATTAAAAAAAATTAGGCACAAGTTTGTGAATAGGGAAGGACACAAAAAGTTAGATTTGGTTAAGGGTAGGTAGGTATAAATAGCTTGTTTTAATTTAGTCTAATAGCGACCATTGTTGGTCAGGGTGACATCGGTGATCAAGTTGATCATCGATGGTTGGATAGACCATTGATATTTGAGATAATTATCGGTGGTTACTATGTGTAGGTCTAGGTTGGTAAATACTTAATTGATGGGATCACAAAATTGGATTATAAGAGATTGGTTGATGTTGGGTAAATTGCAAAATAGAAATAAAGTAAATGAATATTAGAAAACAAGACTTATCTTGTCAGAGATTAATTTGGTGAATGGTTGAGGTGGTTATCCTATTAGTGAAATTTGGCATGATTCTAACAAAGTAATGGTACTTAACAGTATGGTAGAGAGGCAACAGTAATTCAACTCTCTGACATGATGGATGGATCATTAGATTGCTAGATGAAGTGACCTATAAATAAACTCTAGATGCATAAGCTCTTGAAATACTTGATGATAGTTATAGATGGATTTCACCTCCTTGCTCCTCTTTTATTATAGGTAAAGGCAAGAGGTTCAAGTGGAAGTTCAACTGGGTTGTTTAATTATAACTCATTCATGTAATGGCTTGCACATGGATCAAGACAAGTTATATTTAAAAAAGTAAGGTGAAGTGCATTAAATTTTAGTGGTTAAGGAGGTGTACCCTAACCATCAGTGGTCAAGGTGACCATCAGCAGTCACCCTAACCATTGATAGTCAAGGGTGAGGGCTAAAGTTGGTTAAAATAGGGGTTAGCTTGATGGTCAGTTCTAACTAGGGTTAGGTTGGGTTTGTGGTCAAAGGGTCAAATTGGTCCCAAGGGGGTCCTAAAGTGGTCTAGGGAATTTATGACATTTAAAATTGTGATTTACATATTTTTGGTGTCTACATTTACCCTCTTTTGTTATGCAACTTGAATTAACAAGTTGCAAAACAAAAACTAACTGTAGATCAAAGGTCAGGTTACCCCAAGTATAGGATGAGGTATTACCCCTAAAACTAAGAAGTGATGAGGTAAAACAGAATCTAGTATGGGTTTGATAAGTTAGTGAGATGATGATAAATCAGGTTAATGATAGGTTGGGCACAGAATTGCAAATATGCATGTAAAGTACAACAAAAGGTGTGATAGCCAAGATTACACATAGACTAGGTTACCATAGTTGGTAAATTAAAGTTTAGTGTTATAAGGACAAGTGACAAGTGGACCACATGACTGAATTTAGGCATGACAGTTGGGGACACTTGTAAATGCAAGTATCCTAAGAGATGTCTATGTTTTTGTGGGTATCCAAGGCAAGAAGTGCTCCTGGTGAAAACACAAAAAGGTATCACATGTATTCATGGTAAGAAGTGATCCCAAGAAGACACAAGTGGGTTTGGTAAGTGAAAGGTGGTGCAATTTCAAAAAGTGGTCAATATGTCAATGTTATCATTATGATCAAAGGACTAGGCCAAAGTCATTGAAAAATGCATGTTATTTGGGATGAAATGGACCAATGGTGAGGTGATGAGGTGGTTAGGTGGGTGGAAAAGGTAGTCTCTATGGGTGGGTTATTTTAGTTAACATACACTTAAGAAGTTTAATGGAAGATGTAATTGGTAAAAATTGAATACCTTGAGTTTTGATGATCAGGGGTCCAAAGAGAGACCATCAATGATCACCCTGATTGTCTATGGTCAGGGTGAAAACCCTAAAGCTATAAAGGTTAAAAGTAAAAGTGAATGTCATTTTCACTCATTATAATCTTTAACTACTGAGCTCTAACAATTGGTGGTTTGGGCAAAAACATTACTGATGGTGAGTGGGTGAGAGCTGATAGGTGAGTGGATTGAGGGGATTAACTAATTGGTAGAGTTTGACCGAGGGAGGATGTAGTATAGACATAGATGAGGATGGGTAGGGGTCCCTAGATTCCTCTTTGATGATGGTCATGAAATGAGGTAGGTAATGTTATTCAAATTGGTAGATTATCTATCCATTTGTAAATATATTTGACAATTGTGTCATTTTATTTGTTGGGGGTAAACTTAGGTTTGTGTTTGGTTATGCCCTAGTTAGGTTTTTTCTTGGTTAGTGAAAATGGGTGGATGAATTTCAAATTGGGGAGGGTAAATAGGTTTGGGGTGAGTTAGGGTTGGATTGGGTGGGATAGGGTAGGGAAAATGGGAGGTTTTAGCTATTTTTGGGTAAGCAAGGGTTGGGGAGTTTCCGACTGGGTACATATACTATTGGTGTAAATATATAGGGAGTCATGGGGTTTTAGGGCCCATAAGAGGTATGGCATTAGTGTCATGGGTGGGTTGTGCCAAGATAGAGTTCCTGATTAGTTTTATGTGGTGGAGAGGTGACTTCATCATTTTGGGTGCAGGGGGAGGCACCCATGATGTTTATTGGTTCAAGAGTGCACTTGATACACTAGTTATTGAAAACATCATCTAGAGACCATAGTTAGGTTTCCAAATTCGATTGGGTAATAGTGACAGACATTCTCCTTAAAGAGTTACAAGTGGATCCTTGGAAGGTGGGATGGAGAGGTAAAGATCATCCCAATCGATAAGGTGTGGAGGTAATTTAGCCTTGTATAGGGTATTCTAGGTGCATTTTCTAGGTACAAGAATGAGGATGTTGAGATCTAGCTACCAGAGCCACATTTGATGTAGATATTACTAGATCACAAGGAGCTTCTAGTCAGGCCATAGATAAATGATGCAAGCTTCATAGATGGATACATGGCATGGTACCAAGATATTTATGCAGATGTAGATTTTTGTGATGGTGATGGTGGTAGGATGGTTATGTATATAGACCTAGTCAGGAGAGGAGGCTAGAGAGTATAGATAGGAGTGGCACTAGCTACTACATAGGCATAAATTAAAACACTATAGGGATAGGTTTCTAGCTTATAGGGTCAGTTGGCCACTACATAGGGTCAAGCAGTGGCACTTATAGATGAGAAGGACTGGGATAGATCCACACTAGCCTTGGTTACCCAAGATAGAGATGCCCTAAGATAGGCTGGAAGAGAAATAGTAGCATCACTAGTAGGTCTATAGGGTATGATCAAGCTATAGAGGTATATAGCCACTATACAAGAGTTATGATACTATGAGGTTATAGTCTTTACTCACTACCTAGTAGAGCCTTGATGGGGTGAGTACAAAGCTAGGTTAGTAGGTGGCATAGATGTAATGACACCTGGTCAGTGGGTTGCATCTGCAGTTGGATAGGTAGGTACTTCAGGATAGGTACCAAGATCGAGTGGTAGTGTAGGAGGGGCCAATGGTAGTGTTACCCCAAGGGCATAGAAGAGATAAATGTGATATGGTATTTTGATTTTGTACATCATTTTGATACCAACATGTGTGCCAATGTGGTGAGATGTATATTTTTGAGAGAGATACATGTATATTTATGTATACATCATGATGTTATGACTCATGATTGATATATATATATATATATATATATATATATATATATATATATATGATCCCTATTTACTTATTACTACTCATGGCTATGATGATTTAATGTTGATGATGTTATTTATTGATTATTATGATTATGATTATGATTATGATTATGATTATGTTGTATTGATCATGGAGATTGTTGATAGTGACTTATGTGATTGATGATGCTAACTCACCTAGTTAGGCATGTGATGAGATAGATTTTGTTTTTGCTTATTGATGATATTAATGTTTATGCTTAAATTTTAATGAGTATGTGCTTCCTTATTTAGATTTAAACATGTGGTTAAAATGGTTTATTGTTATGATTTGTCATAATTATGGATATATTAATTATGTTTCATTTTTTTATGATATACATTGATGTGATGTGATGTGATTACTCATGATTATTTTTCTTAAGGTAAAACACATAATGTAGATTGAATAAAAACATTAGATATGAGAAAGAGAAGATACTTTAGAGACACATGTCTAAGTGGATAAATCAACTAGTCATGAGAGGATAAGAAGAGGGCATGATGCTTCTTCTTTGACAAAGACTAAAACAAAACCAAAGTTAGATTGGCTTAAGGAACATAAGCCCTTTGAATGCTTCACATTAGCATTCATTCATTAGTTAAAAGGTGTTTTGATCACATAATGTCAAGTGAGCTCAAAATACCTTGCTTATAATGTTTAATGGGAAGATGGATGAAAATAAAACCTTCTTATGAGACTAGCATGCCTCCTCTGGAGGTTACAAAAGAGTCAGTACAAACAAGTCTATGTCATATAACGTGTAGACTGATCGATGCGGGAAGTCTACTTATGAGAGCCAATTTCAGCTTCCAAGATTATTGCTTATTGAAATCTAATTATGGGTTTCAAGATTATTTTACTTTTGCTTGCGCTTGATAATGGGTCTTTTGTTTATTTTGTTATTTCTTGGAGGGTTAGGGAAGATGATCGATACAGGAAGCTTCCAATAAATTGCTTGCTTTGAAAAATTCTTTACTTATCCATCCTTCAAGGGAGTGGTCTAATTTTGTATGATTTGTTTAATACTTTTGATAGCTATCCTTCAAGGGAGTAGCCATCTTACTTTATGCAATTTTTAATTATTTTTATCAACTATCCTTCAAAGGAACAATCTACGAAGGATAGGGATGACCCATGATTGCTTTTGGTTTTGATATTGATTTTGTATTTTTTTTATTTTCTTTTTTTTTGCTTGATATAGACTTAATTATATAGGGTTGAAATGTTCACCTTTATGAAGGAAAAATTAGAGGCATAAGAAGGTTTTATAGACACCAAAAATATGTACACCATGATTCTGAATGTCAAAACACCCTTAGACCATCTTAGGACCCCCTTGGGACCAATTTGACTTTCCAACCCCTAACCAATCCTAACCATGGTCAATTTTACCAAATGGATTAGATTACCTTTTTTACCCACTTTTTACCTTGGCCCTCGACCACTAACGGTTAGGATCACTGTTGACAGTCACCCTAATCATCGACAGTTAGGTTCCACCACCTAAAACACTACCTTGCAAACCACTTCACTTTGATTTTATAAAAATAACTCATCTAAATCTAGATGTGAACCATTGCATGCATGAGTTATAATTAGAAGTTTCATTAAATGTCTTGTTTTAACTCTCATTCCTTGCCTATAAGAAGAGAGGAGGAGAAAAATTTAAGGATCTAGAATGAGGAAGAACATGTGAATAGATCATCATAGTAGATCAATGGTAATGATCATTAATTTCTTATGCAAGTCCTTCCAAAAAACTAGTATCAAACATCAATAGTCAACCATCATCCACAAGCTAATTATTATTCTTATTTAAGTTTCAATTATTTAGTTTCAACCTCAACCTTTCACCTTGCACCTATCCACCCACAACCTCTTTTGACCATCTTAATACTTGACCCTTGAACTGGACCTCTTAAACTTGATCATATGCCTCACAACCAACCTCTGACCTAAAACTAACTACTAGAACCAATGTGACCTCCTTGACCAAACTTTTTAACAAACTGCCTAGTCTGACAATAACCATCGATGGTCACCCTGACCATCGATGATCACTATGTAAATTTATTTACACAAAAACTAGAAAGCACCTACCAGTCTCAACCAAAACCTTGTCTTCTTGGCCCTTATCATAATATAGACCAAAAACACCAACTTGACCATGACCCAAACCTTCATTTGATAGTTTAGAATTTACCTAAATGTTATCTTGTTAATCTAAACATTTCTTTTAATAGTATTTATTCCACCAAGATTAAGTACTTTCATATCTATTATGCAACCTTATTTTATTAGCATTAACTTGTCTTAAAAGGTGGATTGATAGCCTCCAATGAATTCATGTACTTCTTGGATGTAGCTTGATAGGCAATCCACCCTTTGACCTAACTAACACAACCTTTCTTTAGTCTCTTTATTATGCAGGTCATCCTCCCAATCCAAAGAGGAGATCTCACAACCATTTAGATCATGGTGCACAAACCAAATCCAAGTTATACCAACCTTACCCTTCTTTTCAATTTTACTCTTTCTTCTTGAATAAATAAATAAAAATTTGAGTATAATATTTTTGGCACACCCAATCGGACCCCCACTATTTCTTCCATTATCATAGTTTATATTTACATGTTCTCTCCTTATTATATGCTCATAAAGGAAATTGAAATTTATTTTTAAGTTTAAAATCAATTGCATCCATTGTTTGCTTGCATGTTTATCTCATAGTAGCTTAATTGAGTAATTAATTTTATCATCACTCTTATGATACACAAATTGAACCACCCACCAATCAAACATCATAACAACTTGACATAAGGCCTGATTAAGATTTCATCACCTAGCAGTCACCTTACCCCTTTCCCAACTATCCTACTTGGATTTCACCACCAAGGGGAGAACTAACTCAGCTCTCTGGTTGAGTATAAACTCTATAAATAAGTATATATTGGTTAAGCACCTAACACCCTTATTGTTGTAGTATGTGTAGTGAGGGGGTAGGCCCCAATACCAAGCCACATATTGATTCCAATACAGATTCCTTTTGAGTGCATGAACACTACATGAAACCTAACCATAGATTTTTTTATCTAGTACCCATTCTACCAAACCAAATTTGAGTCAAATCTTAAAGCTTAAGGTATAAAGCACAAGTGAGACTAAAACTAACCTTAGGATTTAATGTACTTTAGAGTGTGCTCTATCTTTCTTGACTTTTTCTTGTCTTCTCTCTATTTGAGTTGTGATAAAATTGACCTCTTTTTAGCTACCTTCTACCATTTGGCCTTCATCTACCTTGATCAATGGGGAGTCCACCTATATTTTCAATTGGAGATCCTAACTTTGTTAGATTTATAAACAACCCTCTTGCTTTGGCATCTTATCTTGCATCATGAACCACTTGTGCTCCCAACCTCACCTAAAATCAATCAACTCTCAACTATAACCAACCAGTAATCAATCAACAACCACCTAACCCCACCTATATCCAATTGATCATCACCTTAACCAACGAACTATCAACCTATCAACAACATGACCAACCAATAACCTATCAACAACCAACAACCTATCAACAAACATTTAACTATTGTCAAAATCAACCTAACCAATCTTTGGGTTACCTATCCCAACCATCATATCAACTACTTCAACCTCATCAAATTTTTGACTACCTAACCCAACCTTCATATAAATCACCTAACCCCACTTTGTGGTAACCTTATTTATCTCAAAACCAAGATTTGGTTTACTCTTTTGGTCACTCAACTAACAACCATAAACCTAACCCATCAACCAATGACCATCAACCTAACCCATCAACCAACAACCATCAATCTAACCTATAAACCACTCATTATCAACCTTACCCAACCTATCCAACCTATCAACCTTATCAAATCAACCAACCATATCTACCTTGTCGAGCTAACCTACCCCACCAAACATACCTAACCAATCAAACCAAACCAATTTATCATGTCAACTGAACCAATCAAACCAAACTAACCTATCTTATCAAACAACCTTACCTAACCAACCAACTTTATCAAACCAACCAAACTCACCACCTCAAGATCAATTAGTGCACCCTCTTTGTAAGTAGTATACCCCACTAGGGGAATCATATTCCTCAATCCTGGACCAACTTTTGGAGGCTTATTTTATTAGACTTCCTCCAATCAAGCCTATCAACACTTCTCTTCCAAAGCCACTTTGGCTCATAGATAATGAATTTTGTGCATATCATTGCACACACAAACATGACATAGATAGATGTTCAAATTTTAAGATGATCATCCAAAACATTATTGATCACAAAGAGGTTTCCAAAGATAGACTCCATGTTCCTCCTAACCTAGCCTTGAATCTCTTCAAGAAATCAATCATTGTTCCTCTTCTTTCTCTCATTATTGAGGAAAACCATGACCAAAGCCTTCAAAATAATGAGGCCGATCAATCAGATTTAGATCTTAGTAAACCTATAACTAAGGAAACTATAAACACATCAACCTTAACCAATCCACTTATTGACCTAGTGGAACCCTTATAATTTTCCTTTAAAATGACAATTAAATAAAACAACCAACCTACTCTACTTCACCTTTTAGTGGATCGAACAAAAAACTAACCTTCTCCACTTCACCTTTTAGTGGATCAATCTCCAACCAATCAGACCTCACTTAAGGTTAACCTAACCTCAACTACAACCAAGGCTACCCAATTATTTTGTAGCTACCTTATGGCATTATCTTTGGTTTAATTCCCTCTAGAATAGGGTCAAATATTTACCATCCTACCTTACCCAACAAACCAAGAAATCAATTGAACCAATAAAATGAACCAAATCAACCATTTATCTTACCTATTTCGACCAATCAAACCAACCTTTAAACCAAATCAATCAACCAGAACCAACTTATCAATCAACTAGAACCAACATCAACCCAACATTCCACCTAAACCACCGCCTTTAACTTGACCTTTTCACCCCTAATAACTAACAACTATCAACCTTTGGGGCATGTATGAATTCATTTTCATCCCTTTTAAGTCCTTTTTTCTACCTGGCACCTTTGCCTTGGGATCTTTTTCCTACCTCAAGTGTTTATGGGAAGAGCAATTGAAGGAACTCTCCCTCTAAAAAACTCTAACCACCTAACCTAACGTTAGTAAGTGACCTTATCCAACCACCAAACCTTTGGAGATCACCTTTCTCCTCAAACTAAACCCACCTTGGAGATCACCCTTTATCCACCAACCTTGACCCTTGACCTAACCTAACCATGGAGATCACCTTTCTCCATAACCCTTACCAAACCCACTATTGACCCTTTGTAAATTACCTTTCTCCACAAACTAAACCATGGAGATCACCCTTTTTCCACCAACCAAATCAACCTATCAGAGATTAGCTTTCTCCAACCAACCAACCTATTTGGGAGTAGCTTTTCTCCCTCAACCAACCAACCAACCAACCTATAGATTCCTCTTTCTCCACCAACCAAACCTTTTTGAATAACCAACCAACCTATTTGGGAGTATCTTTTTCTCCCTCAACCAACCAACCAACCAACTTGGAGATTCCTCTTTCTCCACCAACCAAAACTTTTTGAATAACCAACTAACCTATTTGGGAGTAGCTTATTCTCCCTCAACCAACCAACCTGGAGATCATATTTCTCCACCAACCAAACCAACCATCACCTAACCAACCTTGCCATTAACCATTTTCAATACATCATTCTCTTTTCCACATCTAATCAAGCATTGGAAAGTAATCAGGGGACATATTCACCCTTGATTGGCCTAAACCATTTGCACGAGTAAGGATCTAGGGAATTATTCAAACTTAAGCCCCTAAATGCTTTGCAATCATCTCAAGTTTTTTGGTTAAACCAAGTTCTTGGTCATCGTGTGTCTAACTTAAGATCATTCCTTGATCTTAACCACATTTATCTCCTTTTTTTAGGAAAATTGACTAAAATTGGATCATGTGATTATCTATCACAACCTTAGCCTAATCTTAAACATGGGTACCATGGCTCTACCCATGACATATTTCTCATGGTACTTTCCAACCTTTACGAGGTAGATTCCCATGGTTATTGTCACTTGAACCTCTTTTACCCATCATCAACCTTCTTATGTTATGGTTTTTCCCCCATAAAGGAAAGCCTTCAATCCTATATAGACTTGGCCATGTCTAAAATAATATAAATCTTAATTTGGGATACCACATATCACTTGGGTCAAAACCTCTAGCATTGTAGACTGCTCCCTCAAAGGACAACTGCCTATAACCATGAACATTGCTTTAAAAAGATCAACTTCTCCCTTAAATGATAACTATCAAACATGCACAATTATAAAATCTTAGACCATTCCCTTAAAGGATGGCTAAGTCACCTTTGTCAAAATTAATCACCTGGAAGCTTCTTGCATCAATTAGCTTCCCAAACCTATAAAAAAATAAAAGTAATAAAAAGAGCTCAAGTCAAAATAAAAAAAGATTAAATCAATCCCAAGAAAGCTACAATCATCTTTCACAATAGCATTAATAGACTTCTCTCATTGATCAGTCTACACCCAGCATAAAAGCATGGACTTGTCTATCATAGTTTCTAGGTCACCTACAGAAGCGGCAAGCCATCCCCATAAGAAGGTCACACTACCACCCATCCACCTTTTTCACCCATCTCCCTTTTACCCTCTATCAAGTCAAGGGATTTTGAGCTTACTTGACACTTCATGATTAAGGTACCTTATTTTAACCAACTAACTAACAACAATGTAAAACATGAAGGGTTTATGTTTATAAGCCCACCAACCTTGCCATTATGGTCTTTTCCAATTAGGGTGTTTAGCCTCTTCCTTTTACCTTTCATGACACTTTTTAGGTCTTTTAACCTTCAAATCCCAAATTTTGCACCCTTTCACCAGGAAATTGGGCAGCTTCTTACCAAACCAAGTGGTAATCCAAATTGGGAAACTTATTTGAACACCACACAACCAACCAGGAGATCACCTTTTCTCCATAACCTTGACCTACTGAAGAGAACCTTTCTCCCCCAACCTTGACCTTTTGAGCCAACCTGTTAAGGAGTAGCTTATTCTCCTTTAACCATTGAACCATTGGAGATTACCTTTCTCTACAAACCAAACTTTTTTGATCACCCAACCCAACCATTAGAGATTACCTTATCCATCAACCATTGACCCATCAGAGATCACCTTTCTCCACCTTGATTGGACTTGTCCACTTTGGCCCAACCTTTCACATATTTTACAATGACCTTATCTTGATCTCTTTGACCACATTGATTACATTTCCATGTTGACCACTTTTTGAGCTAGTACCACCTAGCATACCAAACCCCCTTATGTCTTCTCAGGAGCAATTCCTAATTTAGATACCTATGACCTCACCTGACCAGTTTGTGTTTTCACCAGGAGCACTTCCTGCCATTAATACCCATAAAAACACTAACTTTGTCTAGCAGACTAATAGGTGTACCTAGCTACCATGCCAAAATGCAGTCATGTGGTACACTAGTCACTTGTCCCTTAACACCAACCTTTACTTTTACTAACTATAGAAACCTTGTCTATGCATGGTCTTGACTATCATACTTAGTCATATTTTATGCGCTTGTTTGTACTTTAATGCCCAAGCTTTCACCAAACCTATCATGCCCAACCATTTTCACCCACTTATCAAACCCACACTTCATTTCATTTTACCTCATCAACTCCTAATTTAAGGGGGAACACCTCATCCCATACTTGGGGCAATCAAAACCTTCAACCAATAATCAGTTTTTATTTTATAACTTGTTGATTCAAAGTCACATAACAAAAAGGGGCAAAATGTAAACACCAAAAATCTACACACCATGATTTTGAATGTTGAAACACCCCTAGACCATCTTAGGACCCCCTTGGGACCAATTTGACCCTTTAACCCTTAATCGAGCCTAACCATGGTCAATTTTACTAACTGTCTTAGCTTACCCTTTTTACCCACTTTTTACCTTGGCCCTCAACCATCGATGGTCAAGATGACCACCAATGGTCACCTTGACCGTCGGTGGTCAGGTTCTACCACCTGAACCACTACCATGTAAACCACTTTTCTTTGATTTTTTAAAAATATTTCATCTAAATCTAGATGTGAATCATTGCATGAACAAGTTATAATTAGAAGTCTCAGTTAGCATCTTGTTACAAATCTCATTCCTTGCCTATAAGAAGAGAGTAGGAGAGAACTTCATGGATCTAGAATAGGAGGGGAAGAATAGGTGCATAGATCATCATAGTAGATCAGTAGTAGTGATGATCAGTTTATTATGTAGGTCCTTCCAATAAACTAACATCAACCATCAGTAGTCAACCATCAACCATAAGCTAAGTATTATTATTTAAGTTTCAATTATTTAGTTTCAACATTAACCTTTCAGCTTGCACCTATCCACCCATAACCTCTTTTGACCATCTGAACACTTGACCCTTAAACTATACCTCTTAACCTTGACCCTCTACCTCGTAACCAACCTCTAACCTGAACCTAACTACCAAAACTAATGTGACCTTGACCAAACTTTTTAACAAACTGTCCAGCCTGATAATAACCATTGATGGTCAAGGTGACTATCGATGGTCACCTTGACCACCAAAAGTCACTGTGTAAATTTATTTACACAAAAACTAGTAAGAACCTACCAACCTTAACCAAAACCTTGTCTTCTTGGCCCCTGTCAAAATACAAACCAAAAACACCAACATGAACATGACCCAAACCTTCTTTTGACAGTTTAACATTCACCTAAAAGTTATCTTATTAATCCAATCATTTATTTTGATTAGTATTTATTCCACCTAGGTTAAGTACTTTCATATCTATTATGGAACCTTTTCTATTAGCATTAACTTATCCTAAAAGGTGGATTGATAGCTTCTAAGGATGTTTTGTACTTTTTAGATCTAGCTTGCTAGGCAATCCACCCTTATACCTAACTAACACAAGCATTCTTTAGTCTCTTTCTTATGTAGGTCATCCTCCCAAGCCAAAGAGGAGCTCTCACAACCATCTAGATCATAGAGCATAAACTAAATCTAGGTTCTACCAACCTTACCCTTCTTTTTAGTTTTACTCTTTCTTCTTAAAGAAATAAAGTAAACTTTGAGAATAACAAGTTGACTAGGTGAAAAGAGGTTTAGGTGACAACATTATAGGAATCCATCCTATAAAATAAGTGGAAATTACCATGATAATCATGGAATGGGTAGATCCTTGGTACCCATTATTCAATATTAGGCTATTCTTTTGATGGATAATCACATGATTTAGTTTTAATTAGTTTCCCCTAAATTAGGGAGATGAATGTGGGTTATAAGCAAGGTATGAGCTCAAGTTAGACAAAAAGTGATTTTGATCCTTTTAACAGAAGAAATAATGCAGATGCAAAGCATTAATGGGTTAGGTTTTGGGTTTCCTTCAAGAGAAGATAAATTATAAGATCTTGATCCATACTTGTGGGTTATGATATAAGGTCCAAGCCAATTGAAAGCAAACTTGCCTCACTTTCTTTTCTCCATATTAGTGACCTATTGATTTTCCTTTAAAATGAGGTCTCCATAAAAAAATTCTACACTTTTAGGTATTTTTCATAGGTGCATTTGACATGCTCTTGGTACACATGAAGATGGGTGAGGGTGACCAAATGATGTTCATCAAGTAGCTCAAGCTAAGCTAAACATTCTTGATGGTAATCATCTTTCAAGATGAGATCTTGTAAATATATGCAAAGAGAAGGTATTTGGACTTTAAGAGGCAAGATGGCCTCTAATCTAAACATAAGAGAAAAAGGTGTATCACCCATAGGTATTTGAATGCTAGTGCAATATGCCCATAAAGTGAAAGGAATATGCAAATGCTTATCCTGACTAGAGGCATTGACCATTTTGGTGAGCATGTTATTGAGGGTTTTGTTAGAATATTTGGCTTGTCCATTTACTTGTGGATGATAGGGTGATGAAAAATTGATCTTGATGCCAAATGAGTCATAAAGACCTTAGATTTGCTTATTTTTAAATGATTTACCATTATCGGTGATGATCTTATGAGGAACACTGAAGCGGTAGATGATATTATGGTTGATAAAGTCAATGATTTTATTTGATTTGGTCAAAATGAGAGGGAAAACCTCTATCCACTTAGTGAAATATTATATGGTAGTGATGATAGATTGATGTCACTAAGAAGAATGGGGGTTGATTTCATAATTAAGATCTAGGCCCCATTATGAAAAGGGCCAAAAACACTTGGATACCTGAAGACTATGGTTGGGTGTATGATAAAGATTAGCATGTTTTTGACATTTGACACACTTTTTCACATAATTATATCAATCTTTGTTAAGGGTAGGCCAGTAGTAGCCAAGGTGGAGGATAAATTTAGTGATGGCTAGGCCACTAAAATATCCTCCATAAAACCCGTCATGCATTTCCTTGATAGCATGAGAGGCTTCATGACTGTGTAGGCAACAAAAGAGAAGACCATCAAAGCCACATTTATAAAGGATTCCTCTGAGTATGGTGTAATGGGAGGTGTTATGAATAAACACTCTTCAAGCATTCTTAGAAAGATCAGAAGGAATGATGGCAAGGTTAAGGTAGACAAAGGTGTGTTGGTACCAAAGGTCAGGTTAGGCTTCCTCTACATTAAATATGGTAGGAGAGTCTGATTTGATAAAAGAAGGATTGGTAAGGTGGTGGATAATGATTGATATCTTGGATTCCAAGGGTGTAGATAGGATCTAGGAAGCAAAGGAAGCCATTGTGTTGGAAAACTTGTTCATAGATTGTGGGGTGGTTTAGATAAGGTAGTGTTTAAATGACATCAATAGTACATCAACTAATTTATTGTACTATTGGATAACATCATTCTTACACTGGTAGATGTCATTGATTTAGTTGACCACAAGCTACGAGTCACCAAATATATTGATTGTTTTGACTCCTAAGGCTAAGGTAGTTTAAAAACCTATTATTAGGGCTTCATACTCAACCATGTTGTTGGTTCATTCAAAATAAAGTTTGAAAGATAGAGGGAGGGGTTCACCATCAAGGGGGATTAGGATGATACTATCTCCCTCACCATGTTGACATTTAGATCCATCAAAGAACATGGTTACTTGATAGGTGAAATCTGCTTGAGAAAGGGTGGCAATGGAATCATCAAGAAACTCAAAAGGAGTAGGTTGGTTATTTGTTAAAGGGGCCTCAACCAATTGGTCAGTAATTACTTGCCCTTTGAGTGGATTATATTATATTAACTTAAGGTCAAACTCAAATAAAATCATGAGCCACTTAGCCATTCATTGGTTTTGATATGGCTTAGAGTGCATGTACTTGAATAGGTCGGTGTTGATGATGATAAAAGTTTTGTGGTTAAGTAGGTAATGATGAAGCTTGGTGGCTACAAAAACTAGGGTGAGGAAAATTTTCTTGGTATGGGTGTACTAAGTCTTGTACTCTATAAGCATTTATATTATATATCAAATGGATTTCTCTTTGTGATTGTCATCTCTATGTGCAAGCATTGCCCCTAGAGAATGGTTAGTGGAAGAAATGTATTGATAGAAAGTTTCATCCTCTTTTTTAAGAATGAGAACTGATGGGGAGAGAAGGTAATCTTTGAGTGAATCAAAGGCCTTTTGGTAGTCCTAGCCCCACTTAAAATAGATGTCCTTCTTGAGAAGGTGATGAAAAGGGTTGGTATTTGTCAGATAGCTAAGAGACAAAGTGAAATATAGATTGAAGCTTCCCCTAAAAACTACAAAGCTGCTTAAGGTTGATAGGAAGAGGCATCTCTAGAATTACCTTGACTTTGGCAGGATCAAATTCGATCCATGAAGAGCGATAATGAAACTAAGAATCTTATCTAATAGGACCCCAAAGATACACTTATTGGGGTTTAGGTGGACATGGTAATGGATAAGGTGATCAAAGATGATCTTAAGAATGCCTAAATGATCCTTTTAGATTTTTTATTTTTTGAGAAGGTCATCCACATAGTCCTCTACTATCTTGTGAATGAATTCATGGAAGATATAGGTCATTGCACATTGGTAGGTTTCACCAATGATATTTAGACCATAGGGCATGAATTTTTAATATAAATTCCCCTAAGGGGTGATGAAAGTGGTATTTTATTGATCTTTAAGGGCAATAAAGATTTGAGTGTACCCTAAGAAGCCATCTATAAGAGAAAGCATCTCATCATTGACTATTAGATCAAAAAGTTGGTCAATGCTAGGTAAAATAAAGTCATCCTTTGGGTAGGTGAGGTTAAGGTCCTAAAAGTCTACATAAATGCAAAGTTCCCTTGTAGCTTTGGTGAGAGGAATGACATTGGAGACCCACTGGGGATAGTCGATAGGCTAGATAAAGTTGGCAAAAAGGAGATGTTGAATCTCTTCCTTGATGAGGAGATTTATGCAAGCATGTATACAATGAAGCTTATATCAAATAGGTTTAACATCATGATTGGTTATGATGTTATGGGTAGAAATGATAGGGTCAATTCTAGGAATGTTAGCATATGACAAAGAAAATGCAATGTTGCAGTCTTAGAAAAAGCAAGAGAGGTTATGACTCTCTACATAATCTAAAGATTGTCTTATTTTGACAATACGTGGGAAATCCTGAGTTCCTAAGTTGATATCCACTATGGATTCATTCAACATAGTTGAAGTCTCAAGAGGGATTTATTTGTGGATGGAATGATCTTCCGCACTGAGTTAGGTGATAATGGAGTCACAATCCTGACAATGAATGGTGTTAATGGTAGGAGAGTCATCTTCTACCAGTTTAAGATGAGTCAGAGGAATGGTCATGGTTTCCCCATCCTTTTGGTAGGTTAAAGGTTCGAGGCTAATCATGGAGATGAAAAAACATTAGGAGGGATTATGTCATCATCCTCATATTCAGAGGGAAAAGAGGTTGGTGAGGAGGGGATGTCTTCCTCAACAATGGTTATGGTAGGTGGTTTAGTTTTATTCTTATTGGGTAGAATAAAACCAAGGCCATGTTTTTCATGAGGATTTCTAGTCTCAATTGAAATCAGCTCATGTGGGCCATGTTCGTATAGTCCAAGGCCAAATCCCTTCCAAGCACACGTGTGAAGGTATGTTTTGGCAAAAGCACGTTTGTCCAAGTAATAAAAACCAAAAGTGTGTGGGCAAGGCAAAGAAGAGGTGGAGGTGGTGTTGAGAGGTTTGTCAAGTCCCCCATAGATGAAATGGGTTTGATAATATGAATGTCTAAGAGGAATAATTGCTCTAATGTTGGGTTCATAACCGGGTTGGTTGCTAAGTTGTCCATACTCATGAAGAGTAGGGAAAGCATCCAAAGTCAAAAGGTGATATTCCCCAAATGAAAAATGTTGGAATGTTGATTCCAAGGGGTCAGTTGTGGGTATTAGATTTGAATGGATTGACATGCTAGTAGATACCTCATTGGAAGAGGAAGAAATGATTTCTTCTTTTGTGGTTGAGTTCCTATTGGTTATTGATGAAGGTTTGCTTGATGAAGGTAAGAGGACATTTTTGGGTCTATAGGTCATGTTGCATATTGTAAAGGGACTTGAGTCAGCTTGTATAAGAACAACCTGACCTTCATGCTCAAATTTAAAGCAATGATGAAGGGTAGATGGCACACAATCAATGGAGTGAATCTAAGGTCATCTCAGTAAGACATTGTACTAAAATTTGCCTTCCACTACATATAAAATTTATAGGAGGGTGCAAGGTTATAAATGGATATGGAGGACAACAGTTCCTAGGGCAGTTACTATGGTGTCAATAAAGGATTTAAGGATGGTCAAGGTTTCAAACATGACATTGGTTGGTAGCTTAAGTTAATTATAGGCATGGGAAGAAATGATGTGAATGTTGTCTCCCCCATCAATCATAACCCATTTAATGTGGGTTGGTTGATGTAGGAAGTGATGAAAATGGGTGGATCAGGATCTTCAAGGTGAATGGAAGGTATCTCCAAATCCTTGAAAGTGACAAGGGTGGAGAGTTGAAGAACACCAACAAAGGCAGTAAGGGGTTAAGGATCCTTAGGTTGGACCTCTATTGACTACAATGATTTTATCATTGCCTTGTTGTGATGAGGTGAGGTAGATGTGAGTTTATATAAACTCATTTTGTTAGAGGTTTGATGAAGTTTCTTAAGGACCACTCTCTTGATTGACTTAGAGGGGTTTGATTTAGAGGTACCCAAGATGGACACCTTGGGTTTGGGTGAAGGTGAAGATGCTTGGATGTGACTAGGTTGAGAGGTAGAAGAGGGATATGTCCATAGGATGGACATTTTAGTTTTCCCTTTATCTTTTTATTGTGATAATGTGACCACATTAATAATATGGATAGAAGGGAAATTTGAGCTAGAAGATTGAATTGGTTCTCCATCACTCTGAGGTGAGAGTGGAGGAGTGGGTAGGTGTTGGTTATTGATTGTTTGCTGAATTAGCAAAGGGCTCATGGGGAGTTCATCTTATAAGAGATCATATTCCTCATAAAGTTGATGGATAATGGTCTGGAGAGCTTTGTAGTTCTTTGTGTCATGTCCAGGTGTCCTATGATAGGAGCAGACTTGGTGATCATTATACTAGGTAGGTTTTAAAGTAAAAGGGTCAAACGACCTGATGGGAGGTAAGGTCAAGAAAGAGGCTTGTAATAACCTTTATAAAGTATTTGAGTAAGATTCAACTAAAGGTGGTGAGGGTTTTGATGCTTTAGTTATGCTCATTATGCTGGGAGTGGTTTTAGAAATGGGTTTGGTGATAGGCAGTTTCGGTAAGGTAGTGCCCTTAGTTAGTGATTTTGGTTTAGACATGGGAGCTAATAAGTTGGAGGTTAAATATCTTAAGATGGGTAATTTATCCATTAGAGGCTCAATAAAGATAGGTGTGTCAGAAAGTAAAATTGATGGTGTAACTAACAATGGTGGTTTGGTTTTGGTAGATAGAGTTAGCTTCCCAATCAAGGTGGAGGGATGAGGCCCAAAAATGGAGGGTAAAGTGGAAGGAGGCAAAATTTTGTCTTTGTGGGATCTTGGTGGTTTTTCCTCTTTGTTTGATTTGGTTTGTAAATTTTATGGATTTTTAATTTTTTAACGAATAAATATATTTAAAGGTTTTAAAATTATTTTGTTCATTCTCTTTTTAATTTCTTAATATATTGAATATATTTTTAATTCATATTAACTACAATAAAGATAATATGAAATCCACTTGAAATTGATGTGTCTTTATTTTATTATTAATTGTCTACAATATTTTTAAATTCATTTGTAAAAATGCATTATAACTTAAATTATATGGACTATTACTATCAAGAATTATATGGTTATATTATCAATTACGACTTGAACTCCCTTACTTGTTTTTAGAATGCCATCATAATTGACTTTTTAATGACCTTAAATTTCAACTTAAAAACTCAAGTTTCATTTTTTTAAAAATTTTGAAGCATAGAATATGACCACTACTCTTTCAATGTCTCTAAAACATTAACAATACTAATCAATTTCTCCATTACATGCATAAATTAATATGTAAATGTGTTAATATGTAAATGCCTTAATGATATGAAAATAATTTATTTCAACTTCAAATAAAATAAATAATTCAAAAGTTAACCTTTCTTGATTTTGTTACAAGATTCTTATAACCAAATATATCCATTTAATGTTGGGTTATGACCTATAATTCTTAATTTTTTTAAAGTTAACCTTCCAAATACATAAGTAATTCTTAAAGTGTTTTATAAATACCTCCCCACTATTCTTATTAATAAAGAATGGAATCATCACTTTAGACTTTTCCATAAAGCATTTCACCTCTTCTTTATAGTCATCTAAATAATCTTAGGTAAATTTATTAAAATCCTTGATAATTGAATTAGCATATTTTAGTATGAATTCTTTCTTTTCAAATATTTCCTTTTTGACCCTTCGCCTCTTCTTTATAATCTCTTAAATAATTTTAGGTAAATTTATTAAAAACTTTTATAATTGAATTAGTATATTCTGGGATGAAATTTTCTGTTCTCAAATATCTCCTCTTTTGACATTGAATGTGTAAACATATTTTCTTCCATTTATAATTCCAATACTTATTTGCCAACTTTAGGCTCATTTTTTGATTAGCTTATTAAAATCTTTAGTGCTTATTTAATATTTCATCCTAAATATTAAATCTTTTGAAATAACCATATATTTGATGTTTTGTTTTAAATACTCCATTTTTAATATTAAGTTAAGATCAAAGGAAAAATAAATACAATTATTTGAAAAATAAATAAAATAAAATCATAAATTTAATAAATTCATTAATTATATAATTTCTTAATTAATTTTACAAATTTAAAAAAATTCAAAAAATATAATTAATTGCACATGATCATAATCAACCCTCTATTTATTATATTTTGGATAAAATCATCTCTTTATCAATTCTCACCTAATAACAAAACATAGTCATTTTTTTAGGATATATTTTGCACTAGTTTCAAAACTTTTTTTTTTTCTAATTCCAAAATTCCATTCAAGTGCATAAATGTGTCCATTTTAGTCTTATTTTTCTTTCTTTAATTATTATTTCTTGTTCATTTGTTTTATTTTACTATTTTTAAATAATTTAGATATAGTTTTTAAAAAATATATATCTTTTATATTATTTTATATTTTGATTGTGCCATAATTTTATCATAATGTATATAATATTATTTTTTTATTGTATTAAATTTATTTACAATAGTTACACATTATTAGTTTTATATTTTATCTTACACATGATTCACATAATTTTTTTATTTTAAAATATTTATTTTATAAATTTATCACGCATCTCAAAAATAAGAATATGTTCCACTCATTTTATCCAAATTCTAGGCTCCATATATTTTATACATATTTTCACTCTATAAAAAAGGGCAGTCAAAGCTCACTCACTTTAAGACATATTAAGATGCACCATCTATTCCCACCCTAAGTTATATTTGGGATATTATTTAACATTAATTTTTATTAATTTTGAGATTCATATTTTACCTTCGATTTTGTCACTAGAATTTATGCTCAAAAATATATTCAATATTTAACACAAATTCAAAGTCATGTGATCTCACAAGATCATCATTACATCTCTAGTCAAATTAGGTATATCTTTTCTTTTTTCTAGATTTTAAAAGAATTTTATTATATTGGGACTCACTTATACATGTGTAAAAATAAAGAATGTTCTTGTAACATTTATATGTACATTAGATATTTCTTAAAGATCTTTAGGGGTCTAAAATATTATATCCATACAATGTATATTTTAATTTGATATGTATGTGTGGACACATATATGTGTGACACACACATACATACACACGTAAATAAAATTAAAAATTAAAAATTGAACTATTATATAAGCACTTAAAAAATTTGTGTAAATATTTATTAGTTTTTAAAATATACGGTTCTAGAATACTTGTGTCTTTTTAAGTTAGTGACACTCTTGCAAAAACATCCATAGTGTGTTTTTGGCATCTTGGGTGGTTTAGGTCTATTGGAGTGTTCTTGAGTTTTTTGTCATGTTTTGTTCACTTTTTTGACCATTTGATGATGATTTGTGTGCTAATAGGTTCCTATACTAAATTCAATTCATCTATAAATATTCATGTATCTTAATACATTTAGGCATCTAAAGATCATCTAGAAAAGTATTAAGTATTATTGGCATAAAAATATATTAATAAATTACAAGAATTCCTCTGTTGTGCAATAAGATCCTACACATGTTTGCTCTGGATAATCATAGGTCTAGCAACTCAAGTCTTCATTAGTTTGGATTTATCTAACATCTATAGGATGTTAGGTTGTGGAGCTAAAAGCTTCACTGATGCAGACATTGGAGGAGGTTGCTGAGTGTCACAGTCACCGGCGTCCGTCAGGCCAACCGACGTCAGTCAGGTGTAGATAGGAAGCTGCCGACATCGGTCAGGGATCGGCCGACGTCGGTCATCCCCAGACAGATAGGGACCGATGTCGGTCGCCTGTGTGGTTCGGAACTGCGAGTTTCATGGACAGTTTGTTAACGAACCGGTTGTTTGCATGTTAAAGGATAATTTTAGTCTTGGAGCTGCAGATCTAATTATTGTAATTGGATGTCTAATTATTGTTTGCATGAGATCTATATAATAGATTCATGGGCTGTATTGTAAAGTGTGCTAGTTGAGTTGAGCAAGGTTACCTCCTTTAGAGGGAAGAGAGCAACGTGTGTTCTTCCTAGTTCCACAGGGGTGCCGAGTGTGTATGATCGGTAGAGCTGTAGGTTGTGCAAGTTCTGGTAGAAGATCCACAGGGGTGCTGGTTTGGAGAATTAGAAGGGTTCTTTATGTGTGTATGATCTTGGTCGATAGGTGTGCAAGGCCACGTTTGGAGATCTACATGTGTAAGTAAGATCATTGATTTGTAGGTGTGTGTGTGTGTGCGAGGTCAAAGGAGATCTGCGGGGTAGCAAGATCAAAGGTGATAGCAACACAACAAGGAGCAAGATTAGGTGAGATCTACTTGGAGTACATTGAGTACTTGGAGTACGGTGTGTACTCAATCATGGAGTACGTGGAGTACTTGTGTACTAGTAGTAGTGATACTGACTGGTGGTATTGGCAGTAGTGATACTGACTGGTTGGAGGTGAACACCAACTCTGTGTTTGAGTTGTGTGTTGGGACCGTAAGTGAGAGAGTGAGCTCTTGAAGAGCTTTACTGTTTATGCCCTAGAGGTGTGAGAGCCCTAGAGGTGTGTAAGGAAGAAGACTGTGGCATCTTCTTTGTTGTATTTCCTTCTGGAAGAGTATTAATACAATTGGGTATTGTCTCTCATATTATGTGTTGTTTCTAAATTCTAGTTACTTGCTACTTCTGGTTAAATTCCACATTTAGTTGCTTGTACATGGTAATCAATGGTGTTTCCTAGGTCCTAACAGTGGAATCAAAGCATGTTTGTTGTTCTAGATTCCTGACAAGTGGTATCAGAGCTAAGGTTGCAGGGAGCAGGTTTGTGTTTGATTACAGGTCACTCTCAGGGGTTTTTGATTGAGTGGGAGTATAGCAATGGCAGAAGAAAGTACACTAAGAATGGAGGAACTCAAAGGCACGAATGGTCAATTACAGTGTTATGGAAAGAAAGAGCAGGTAAAGAAATATTGTCGGTTGGTAGAAGATCAACATGAAGGAACTGAAGAAGCAGATGTTGCAGGTGTTGTTACACAGGATGCTCTGGGATGTTCCTTGGATAAAGTAGAATATTGTTTTATAGATTCTATTGCCTCTTTCCATGTAGTCCGAAATAGAGTATTTTTCCATGTTAAGGTCTTTGGAGACTTTGAAAATATTTATTTAGGGGCTGGTGTGCCTTGTCAAAGTTTTGGCAAAGGGGAAGTGCGGCTGAAATTGCAAGCGGCCAACACATGAGTGTTGAAGAAGGTCATGCAGGTCCCAGTCTTGAAGATGCGGCTAATTTCTTTAGGGAAGTTGGGTGATGAGAGATGCACAAAAACTCTCACAGCAGATGCACTTGAATTAGCAGGTGGTAATAAAGTAGGTATCCTTTATCTATCTACTTATATTACTGATTCTTCTTATGTTGCAAGGACGTGGCTTTGTAGGCTTGGTCACAAGAGCAAGAAGAAGATGCATGTTCTTAAGCAGAAGTCAGATGTCTTTGACAAACTTAATAACTGGAAAGCCTTGGTGTTCATGAAGGAGATGATGGATAGAGATCAGTGCAGAAGGATGAGTAACTCTAAGCAGGGTAGTTTGGACAGGGTTTTGATCCAAAGAGAGCTCACGGGTAAAAAGTCATCACTCACAAGCAAACACAGGTACCGACATCGGTTAGGAGGAACCAGCATCGAATAGACAGGTACCGACATCGGTCATGTGCAGACCAGAGGAGTCAGTGGTGTTGGGCAGGTAGAGATTGACGTCGATAGGATAACTGGCATTGGTGACCTGGACAATCGCATGGAACCGACGTCGGTCAGATGCAGACTGTGTGGTGACTGAGGTCGGTCACTGGAATAGATTTTGGGTGGACAACAAGCTGTCAAGGAGTCTCAAACTCCCATGTGGAGGACTGAAAGGGTATGTTAGCCTCAAATTCGTTATTCCTCTTCTTTATACTAGTTGCTCACTGTAGAGCAGGAAGGATCTAGGAAATATTGGGAGCATGGCATGAATGAGAAATTTGATTCCTAGGATGCAGAATCAAATGAGAGATTTGGTAGGGTTGCCAACCAGGATAAAAGCACTGAGAGACGAATGGATACCTTAGTTAAAGAATAAAGAGAATGGACATGTGAGATGGAAGGCCAGGTCATATGGTCTTGAGGAAGCTCCAGGATTGTTAGGATTGTGGAGCTAAAAGCTTCACTGATGCAAACAGGAGAGGAGGTTGCTGAAGGTTGCTGAGTTGCAGAGAAGTTGGGGTCGGTCTGATCAGTCGACGTCGGTAGGATAGCAAAGGGAAGCAACCAACGTCGGTCATATATCGGCCGACGACGGTCACCTCCAGGCAGACAGGGACCGACGTCGGTCGCCTGTGTGGTTTGACTGCGAGCTAATTACGGGCAGTTAGCTAACAAACCAAGTGTTTGCATGATGAGTGCTAATTTTAGACTCATAGCTGCGGATCTAATTATTGTAATTAGATGTCTAATTATTGTTTGGATGAGATCTATATAATAGACTCATGGTTGTATTGGAAAAGTGTGCTAGGGAGTAAGAGAGCATAATTATAAGCTCCTTCTGTGTGTGAGGTAGAGCAATGGTGCGTTCCTCCTAGTGCCTTAGTACCAGGTGTGTTGGTGCTGGATTGGAGAGCAAGCTGGGTTCTTCAGGAGTGTAGGATCTTGGTCACAGTTGCATGGCCTATATAGGAGATCTACATGGTAAGTAAGATCATTGATCTGCAGGTGTATGTGTGTGCAAGGTCGAGGTTCACAGGTGAGCAGAACCGTTGTTTGATTTGCAGGTGTGCAAGGTCATATAGACAGCAACACAACAGGGAGCAGTATCAGGCAGGATCTACTTGGAGTACAGGTGTGTACTCGGATAGAGCAAGAGAGGAAGGCAAGGGAGTTCCTTCCATAAGTATGGTCTGTTGATTTGCAGGTTGTTGCAGATTCATGGGAGATCTACTTGAAGTACCTTGAGTACTTGTGGAGCACGTGGAGTGCTTGTGGAGTGCGTGGAGCACTTGTGGTGTGCGTGGAGCACGGGAGGTGAACACCAACTCTGTATTTGAGTTGGGTGTTGGGACCTGTGAGAGGGAGAGCTTTGGGGAGAAGAATTACTGTTCACTTGAGGTGTGGGAAACCTCTGTAAGGTGGTGGAGAAGAAGTGGCATCTTCTTTATTGTATTCTTTTCTGTATAAAGTGTTAATAGAAGTTGTGTATTGTCTCTCATATGCTGTGTTATTCTGAATTCTAGTTACTTGGTGAATCTGGTTTATTTTCGCATATTAAGTTGCTTGGTATTTGGTAATCAATTGTATGCTTCCGGTGTTTCGCATCCTGAGCTCCAGGATAGTGGTACAAGTTTGACAGGTGGATAACAAAGCATGGCTTTAGTCAATGTCATTGTAACTACTGTGGTTTCTTTACCAGGTGGGTGATGATTGCAACATCATCTTGTTACTTTATGTTGTGTGTTTGCTTGATGCAGGGTTACACATACAGGGTTTTTTTGAGCTAAAGGTAAAGTTAGTTCAGAGGTGTGTCATGAAGAATTTGGAGGAGCAAAATTCTTTGGCATGAGAAATCCTAGAGACAGAGAAGATCACAAGTTGATGTTGTCACAGGATGATTGTGTGAAGGTAGTGCAGGATGCAGAGACGGGCAGCACACCTATGGATGGGCAGTTCACAGAATAGGGTCCCCAATCACATGATGAGGTTGAGTACATGTGTACTCCCTGAGTTTGCCCAAGCAGTGGGTGCTGTCAGAAAGTTTGTAGTCAATCTGGGAAGGAAGCACTAGAAAGTGGTTCAGTGGGTTCTCAGGTATCTGAGAGGGACCAGCAACAGGGATTCATGCTATGCAAGGTCAGGCACTTCGGATATGGCAGGTTACTTGGATAACAGGTGTTGCACCATAGGTTGTGTGGTGGTTGGTCATCAAGATTGAGCTTGAAGAGGGATACAAGCCAGGAAACAAATTAGACGGTGTATAGGTACAGGTACAGTGCAGCTATTTATCTCCAAGTGGGAGATTGTTAGGTTGTGGAGCTAAAAGCTTCATTGATGCAGACATTGGAGGAGGTTGTTGAGTGTCACAGTCACCGGCGTTGGTCAGGCCAACCGACGTCGGTCAGGTGTAGACAGGAAGCTTTCGACATCGGCCAGGGATCAGCCGATGTCGATCATCCCCAAACAGACAAGGACCAACATCGGTCGCCTGTGTGGTTCAGAACTACGAGTTTCACAGATATTTTGTTAATGAACCGATTGTTTGCATGTTAAAGGCTAATTTTAGTCTTGGAGATGCGGATCTAATTATTGTAATTGGATGTCTAATTATTGTTTGCATGAGATCTATATAATAGACTCATGGGCTGTATTGTAAAGTGTGCTAGTTGAGTTGAGCAAGGTTAGCTCCTTCAGAGGGAAGAGAGCAAGGTGTGTTCCTCCTAGTTCCACAGGGGTGTCGAGTGTGTATGATCAGGTAGAGCTGCAGGTTGTGCAAGTTCTAGTAGAAGATCCACAGGGGTGTTGGTTTGGAGAATCAGAAGGATTCTTCATGTGTGTATGATCTTGGTCGGCAGGTGTGCAAGGCCACGTTTGGAGATCTACATGTGTAAGTAAGATCATTGATTTGTAGGTGTGTGTGTGTGTGTGCGAGGTCAAAGGAGATTTGCGGGGTAGCAAGATCAAAGGTGACAGCAACACAACAAGGAGCAAGATCAGGTGAGATCTACTTGGAGTACGTTGAGTACTTGGAGTACGGTGTGTACTCAGTCGTGGAGTACGTGGAGTACTTGTGTACTGGCAGTAGTGATACTGACTGGTGGTACTGGCAGTAGTGATATTGACTGGTTGGAGGTGAACACCAACTCTGTGTTTGAGTTGTGTGTTGAGACCGTGAGAGAGTGAGCTCTTGAAGAGATTTATTGTTTATGCCCTAGAGGTGTGGGAGCCCTAGAGGTGTGTAAGGAAGAAGACTATGGCATCTTCTTTGTTGTATTTCCTTCTGGAAGAGTATTAATACAACTGGGTATTGTCTCTCATAATCTGTGTTGTTTCTGAATTCTAGTTACTTGTTACTTATGGTTAAATTCCGCATTTAGTTGCTTGTACATGGTAATCAATGGTGCTTCCTAGGTCCTAACAGTGGAATCAAAGCATGTTTGTTGTTCTAGATTCCTGACATAGGATGCCATCATTGGTGGGTTATGTTCACTCAGTGGTTCTCTCTCCCCATTACTCTTTCCATTAATGGGGATGGTTTGTAATTCTAGTCTAGTTTGGATAATTGAGTGGTTCTCATTTTAGGCCTATGTTTATGCATGAGCCTTAGGGTTTCAGTGTTGTTAGATTTTTTGTCGTTACATGCACGTTTTGTTGACTAATTTCCTTTTGGTTAGGTGTGCACTTTGAGCATGTCAAAGGGGTCAGGCCAGGAACAAGCCTTGGGCAATTTTGGCAGAAGAGATACCCCTGTCTCCTTGAGTCTCACCCAAATGTGGCATTTCTCCTAAGATGTTTTCCACAAAACAAAAAAAATTACAAGCATTCTTTAGAAATAAAACAAGCATTTAGAAATCAATCGTTGTAGCAGAAAATTTTATGGTAATGACAAATTGCATTACTCATTTTAATGGTTAAGGAATTTTTTTCAAGTTTTGAGATGTTATTTATCGATATTTTATATTAATGAAGGGCCTAGAAAATATTAAAGTCTAAGCTTTGTTATTCTTTAATGTGATGTAGGTCTAAAACACATCTTTTTATTTATCATTTTAGACTTCAACAAAGGAGAAAATGTGTAATTACCAAGTGATTAGCGTAATGTTTTAGAAAACTGAACTTGCTTTTTGGAGACCTAAATTTTATGAACACAATAGTAAAAAAGAATGTGCATTATTAACACTTCTAAGAAGTGTACTCACTATCACTTTATTGCCCAAAAAGAAACTTGAGAATTTGAACAAGGGACTCCATTTGCTGAACGTTTTAAGGTTTTTCATAACCCTCTTATTTTATTCTCATTTTTTAAAAAGATATTTAAATCTAATTTATTATTTTAAATTTATTTAAACGTATATAAATATTTGTGATATAATTTAATTAAAATCAATTTATCTATATTATATATAATATAAATCGTCATACAATTTTATGTAATAAAATATAAATTTATTTATTTACATATTTAAAAATTAATTATTATTTGAACCATTGTTCATACTAACTAAATTATTGGAAAAATATAATCCCTTCTCTTCACAAAATGTAACATATTTTATACTTAACAAATAACAAACATTATCATTCTTATATTATGATTGTTGCTTGGGGTAAGATTTTCTTTATAGAGTTCATTTACAATTTGGATTCTACATGAGTTTTTTTAGTGTGCAAACACAACAACATACATTATTTGTGATTTGTTTGGTTAAATCTAAAAAAAAATAATCGAAATTAAATATCATAAAGTTTGAAAGGCTAAATATGAATACGAACTGAACTAGACAGCTTTACTTATATGCAAATATCGTTTTTAATACTTGTGAAGTTTGTGGTGTTCGTGGTGAATGTATTTTTTTTTTTAAATAAAAAAATTAGAAAATAAAAAGTAAGTTACTAATAATTATATTAAAATTAAAGGTAACATATTTTCAAAATTTATATTCAATGAATATAAATTTATTATTTTAGAATAATTTTTTTTCGGGAAGAACTGAAAAAATATTTGAAATCATTTGTGCTATAAGGATATAGCGACATTAGGATGGAAATTTTTCATCGTCACCTGCATATTATTTATAAACTTTTGGGGGCAAACAAAAATAAGTATTCAAATTTTATAATGATTAAACAAATAATTGAGTCTTAAAAAATTATCATAATATAAAATATTTGGATTTTATGGACAAAGTTTATAATTAAAATATATTTACATTTTATAAATATGTTAGACTATTAAATAAGATATTGTGTATTTAATGTATTTTTTTTATATAAATATATATATGTAATTGTGAGATTAGTAGGTATGCATTGATCTGGGATATAAATAGGTAAATTATTCTATTTTTCTGGAGATAATGTAAATGTTATTTTTTATTAATTAATGTACTATGTAGTCGATGTAAACTTTATTTAAATAACACATTATGAATTTATTTTATTCATATTGTTATATTAGAAAAAAAATCTAAAATGTAAAATATAAAATCATATGTTCTCAATTAACATCATTGTTATTATATCCTTTATAAATATAATGTCCATTAAATTAAAAAGTGTATTTGTTTTAATCTCACTCTATTAAAAATTCGATGTGCAGTTTTGCTTCTCCTTTGATCTTGATTTTATCCTTAACAATGTATGCATAAGGAGTGTGTGAAAGTTAGATAGCCCACGGTACCTCTTGAGGATTCACAGCGACATATCCCACACACTTTAAATTAAGGTTCTGTGTAGTTCTCTTGCATGTGAGTGAATCCCAACCTAATGAAATAAAATACTTCACCTCCTCTCTCTAGATAATCAAATATAATTATGTCTTTCTATAACTTTTTTTGGCACAAGATGTGATAGCACAAGACTTTGAATGTTGTAGATGTAATATAAGTTTAGCTCATAGAATCCTTGTAAAAATATGTAAAACTTTTGATAAGGTTTGTTCATTGTGTGTTAGCAAAATGGCTTATAAGTGATATGATTTGTTGGAGACATATTGACCCTGGATAATGGGCTTCATGATTAGCAGTGTCCACGTCATCTTGAAATAAGGGGGTAGAAGGAATGAGAGTCAAATGCTATTAAAAGCCTGACAACCTGTAGTATGTCTAGATAGGTTATGAGATCTAGGTGGATCACATCCCAACTACCCACAACCATGGTCATGGATATGAAAATAAGATGAGAGATAGGAAGCCGTAGATGAACTAAATACAGGTAATAGAATAGATGGTACTAAACTCGACATTAGGATTAATGGAAGGATAAGATAGAGAATGAAGAGGGAGTATTAAAATTTCAAACATGGATGACACCTCTTATCTTCCCGCTCCACTTTGAGCTTTATAAATTACCATCTTGGAGCAAGGATAAAAGGTTGTTGGTGAGGTTGTTGTTGATGTTATTAGTAAGGTTATTGTTGGAACTATAGTGAAGGTTGTTTATTATCAAGGTTGGTGTCATTGTGGTGATTATTAGTGTCTCTACCATAGAATATAGAGAAGGAAGATAGTGACATGTTACTTGAATTAGGACTATAGGATCTTTTGTGTACCCTGCCTTGGTATCAATCTATTATCATTTGTTATTAACACAATCATGGCTCTACATTAATAATGTAATATGATATCTCTATTTAATTTTTTTGTTTATAATGTTATTATAGAGATGAATGTATATTGAGATAATTACATTTCCTAGTTTAATGGTAAATGCATGCTATGAGGAACAACCAAGTGTCTAGGTTAGATAGGAGTGGAATTGCCAGTCTAGATTAACCCTCTGCCCTCCCATTGATAACATCATTGCCAACTAACCTCGACCCAACCCAGTTACTCTATTTTTTTCCTTAGGTGAGCTTGAGGAATCTTTTTTCCTATGATATGTTGGCATTAGGGAGATTATCATTGGGTGCATAGATTGGCACTTCGGTGCCTAAGTCTCAAGAAAGACCACCAACATTTTGGTTTTATTACCAAGACAAGTCACATTTTTTTAAGTCAATGATGATGATAAGAAGTAATGAATTAATTCTTTCTATAAAATCTTGAGTGATGGCTGGAACAGATAGATCAGATGTTTGATGAAGGCCACCCTAGCCATAGAGGTTAAATGCCCAAGAAGTGGGTTGAAGAAAAATTGCATGATGTTTTGTATGCGATAATTTTTTGTGAATTACCAAGGCATTATACATGTGGCTTATGGCATATTATTTTAATAAGAGGATAAATATGGGATGAAAGTATCCATGGATAAAATAGTGGTTGGAGTAGTAACTAAATTTGGATTCAGTTTGGTGTGGTGGTAAGGTAAATTGAATAGTTACATGTTAGAGTTCACTCTATCCATGTATTCCTACCATGAAGAAGTCAAAGCTGAGTTCTTCTATGAACCTAGAGATTCTTACCTTAGAAAGATACCCTTAAAGATCAAGAAGCTAATGGTAGATACCATATATAAAGATTTACCACTAGCCATCTAAATAGCATCACACAAAAGTAACATAACAAATAGAGATGAAGAAAGCATTTTAACTAGGATAAATATGAAGTATAAGGAGACCCTAGGAGAAGAAGGCTAAATCAACTTGGAATCAATAAGGTGCAAGAATCTAGAAAGAGAAAATATTAAGGACCTTATAGGGAAAATGCAAGGGTTTGACTCAAGATGTGTTGCGAGTACCCACAAAAAGATGGGGAGGCATGAGGAGAACTATTATACATAGGAATTACACCCTCACATGAATAATTTTTGTGACAGAATAAGGGGGATGAAAAGTTGGGTTCATCCTTTTAAATGTTGTTGAGGAGGAGAGATAAGCGATAAGCGCCTAACCTACCCATCTAGCCTACCCACTTGAGCATGTTTTTCAAAACTATAAGCCAAGAGTTGTGATAATGTAATGATTAAAAAAGGTTATAAAATAAGAAGTGTGTGGTATTTTTACTTACAAATATGTAGACTAGAGGATTAGCAAATGAAAGAGCAGGATCGACACTCCCATTGGGTGGAATAATACAAAGTGGAGCAATTAAAGCTAGCAAAATAACTACTAACCCTTAGAATAAATAAGTAATAATTAGATAAGTACCCACAACAAGAGGTGATGGAACCAACCCAAGCACAAAATAAAGTGCTCTAGCCCCGATGGTGTATGTAAGTCATCTACGATGTCTCTCAAATTACTATAATATTGAAGAATGGAGATCATTATTGAGCATGTCCATAAGTGTGAGTTCATCTAGTGTGAAAATTGAATTACACCATTAGATCAAAAGGTGAGTCACTTTGCTAAAAATTTTCAAGACCATGCCCATAACTGGTATAGTAAGTATGACCCAACACAAATAATTATGGACTATGAAGTTTTAAAGGTAGAATTTCTAAAATAATTTAATATTTTGGAGTTTAAAAAATAAAACATTTCAGATCTGAAAGAGATCATATAAGACCCATTAGAGAGTGTTCCTACTTATGATGTAGATTTAAAAACCTGGTATCAAAGATTTCCTTATGTGCTTCACCTACTATAGCATTCTAAGTAGTTCATTAGTAGACCACTTGTTCCTTATGAACATGCCTTGGCAATAAGGAACATCATAGAGCCCCATGATAGCTTGGAGGTTGTGATAAAAGTTGAGATGGTAGGAAGTGTTCATTTTTTATTTAGCCTTGCCCTAGAAGCATAAATTGCATATATGAATGTGATGTTATAAAAGGAAATGACCAATGGAATTATACATAATTAGATTGGGTTATGGTGTCCAGTCTATGGGATAGGAGGGTATTCAAGCCAAAGTTATCCAATGAAAAGTGCACACACACTCATAACATCCTAAGAATTTTATGGAGAGGGCCATGACATATGAACTTGCCTTCAATTTCCCCAAGTGACTCAACCAAGATACGCAACGTAATTTAAGGTATATAACACCTCTTCACATGACATAAATTATTGTAAAGAAGTAGGTGACCTGAGGGAGTACAATGCAAGATAGGTAATAGATGTAACATCTAGATAAGTTTTCAATGTGTATGGACCATCACAAAGATAATGAGACTAATAAATTGAAGGAAGGTTTATTAAAAGGTTCCCACCTCAAGGATGTTACACATGTAGGTCAACAGATCACTTCCAATGGGATTGTCCTAGGCATCCTACTTGTATTTATTATCAAAGGAATCATAGGGTCAAGGATTGCCCAAAATTATATGAGAAACTCACCAAGAAGGCTAAACCCAAAAGAGATGTTGTAATGATTAATTGCAGACCAATGTATAAGAAATGAGATCCAAATAACTAGGGAAATGACTCTAAGGATTCACATGTCTAAGTCATGATGAGAAGTGGCTTGACTAATCAACATGTGGCCAATCCTACTAAGAAGGTTAGGTTGGGATATGAACCGAATAGAGGAGAAACCTCAAGGCAAGATCACAACCCCCATGGAGAACCATATCTAGATGGTGTGTGATAGAAGGACATACTCTAAGAATCATTAGATGTTATCCACAACATGTAGGTTAAGCTTTAACATGCTCATGATCTAGAAGATATGGCAAGGTATAAATCCTAATCCAAGATAAATAACTCTAGGGTTAAAGATGGTGTTTTTTAATTATTATCCCTTTTTTGGATAAATGGGATGACACCTATGCTAAGGGAACTACTTTATGACTACCAGGCCAAGTATCTCATGAACATATCATGATCGAGCATGGCTATAGGACGAGATCTCTAGGTGATGACAAATTATGGATATGATTTAGAATTGTTATTGGATGCCAATATTAATGGATGATAGGTTTGTGATATTTTGTCATATATTGGCACTAAGGTCAATATCCTGACTAGGGATGCCTTGTAGAAGATGGGAAGTCTATCCTTGCAGCCTTCACCATACATTTTATTCATTATAAATAATACTAAGGCCCAATCATTTGGAATACTCCTTGATGTTAGAATGGAGATCATGGGAGTAAAGTTATAAGATGAATTTGAATTAATTAAGTTGGAAAAGTATGATAAATAAACTATTTTAATTGGTAGGTTGTGGTGTTACACCAATACTATGGACATGTGCTTTAAGCAACACTTTATGAGTTTTTAAAATGGGAAGGAACGTGTGGTTATTCTAATAGTCATAGAGCTCGGGCCTTAGTGTGTATAAAGCATAGACATGGAAAATGAGATCAATAACATCTATAATATCACTACTAGGAAAATGAAGAATATTGATATGAATGTAAAAGTCATAATTCATTGGGATGATACCTATTCACTCATTGATACCACCACTATAGCTTATGACCGATGGGTTCAAGAGTCTTATGAAGAGATTGGATGAAGCTACAGTGCCATCATAATAGGATCCCATAAGATATAAGGGAAATGACCAAGGAATCCTAATGTTTATAATATTTATCAAAGAAAATTTTGGCTCCCATGCCAAAGGAAGGTATCCAAGAGAATTACATGCATTAGTAAAGGTTGACTCATAAAACTAGCCAGTTTCACTGAGACAAGGGACCTAGAGCCATATATATAAAACCTTGAGGCAAACATTCCAAATGGAAAATATCATATGAATAACATGGTATATACATTAAATAAATTTTTCATTCTTTTTTGGGCTACCCATAATCCTAACCTTCCCATTTGGGCATGCATTAAGGAATCCATATGTGTTCAGTTTAGGCTAATGAACCACTACCAAAAGTTGTTAGCATATAGTGGAAGCTCAGACCCAAATATACATATACATGCATGTGAAGATATGTGGGTTATAAATCCCTATTGAATACCTATTTAGTTTTGGGTCCACTCCTTCTACTATAAATTAAGCACCTAGGCACGTGCATGGTACATTATTATAAAAACATGAAGAAAAAAATTACCTAGAAATGTTGAAATAATAGTTTTTACACAACTTCACCTTTGAATCCAAGGATCTTAGGTTGGCCAAACCCATTCTAAAAATCCATAATTCCATAATCAATAATGAGGCAATGATGGAAGAATGAGTATTACACATGTATAAATAGAAAGGGGTGGGGGGTGGGGCCTATCAAATTTTTTTTAGAATCAAAGCATAAATAGTGATTATAGTGAAGAGGATGGGGAAACATGGAAAGACAAGAACTATTAGTATAAAAAGGGAAAATATAATACAATACACAAGGTTGAAGAAGAACTCAATGATGGTGAGTCAATTCATCTACACATTGAGACCACTCAAGACAAATGAAAACTAGTGGACACACCCTTTGAACAAAACCAGTGCTATAGACAGCCTTTCAATACTATTAAAGAAAACATCAGCATAAAAAAAGAGCCAAAGATATCCACCATTGGAGACTAATAGTCTAATGCATAAATTACCTATATTATGGAACTACTTCAAGAATTCTATGATTTTTTCCCTAGGAGATTCATGGAGATGAAGGGGGTGTACTCCTCACTTGGGAATATGAAGATCACATTTGTTGAGGGTGTGTGACCTATCAATAAATAGCCCTACCAAATTAACCTTAGCCTTTGATCTAAGATAATAAATGTGATTGATAACATGTTTACTTTAGGTGTCATATATCCTATAGAAAAGTCTTAATGGGTAAGCCCAATAGTCATCAACATCAATAAGGATGGGTGCATTCAAATTTGTGTTGGTTGTCATCTTCTAAATGAAACCTATGTCATAGAAACCTTTCCCACTCCCTTCACTGAATAAATTTTTGAATGAATGGTGGGTTTTGAGATATACACTTTCATATATGGCTTCATATGATATCACCAAGTCCATATCGAAGAGGAAGATAAGCCTTATATAACTTTTATGACCGAGTAGGGCTCATTCACATACAATGTCATTCCCTTTGCACTCAATAATGCTCCTATTTTTTTTTCATACATTATAATCATGGAATTCAAATATTTTGTGCACCAAATTATCCATGTATACTTAGATGACTATATAGTATATGTGTTTGTAAAATACCACCATGATAATCTGAGACTCATGTATAAACAATGTTGAAAACTATAGATTTCCATCAACTTGAGTAAATGTGTATCTACCACATCATTTGAGACCTTACTCAGCCATGTCATTTACAAAGATAGATTTCTAGTGGATCCTATCAAAGTGGCAATCATACTTTATATTGAGGCACATACAAGTTAGCATGAGGAATGTGCACTCTTGGGACACACAGGATATTACCAAAAATTCATCTAACATTATACAAAGATAATCATGCCATAGGAAGGACTTTTGTAAAAATACAATACATTTAGATGGGGAAGGGCATAAGATGAAGCTTTTGAGATACTAAATCAAAAGTTGGCTAGCACTCCTATCTTGCAATTCCTATATTGGAGTGCCCCATTTCACATCCATGTTGATGCTTCAGTAAGGTCCATTGGCTCTATTTTAGCCCAATCTAAGGATAATAATATCAATCACTAGATCTAATTCACTATTAATAAGATTACTCTTACATAACATAACTATATGATAATTGAATGGGAAGCATTGGCTATGATCTATATTCTCCACAACTTCTATCAGTATTTGTTAGCCACCCCATTTGTGTTTTTTACAAACCATGAGAATCTAAAATACTTGGTCCATAAACATGTTCTTCATGGATGGATCTTTTGGTGGATAATATTGTTCCAATAACTCTAGTTCACAATAGTGTTCAAGCAAGGAAAATAAAATTTAGGACTTGAACACCTTTCCCAACTAACCAAAAATGAATCTACACAACCTATTGAGGATGATATGCTCCACACACACACACACACGCACACACACACACACACACACACACAAGATACAATGCACACCAAAAGAACTTGTGAATATCACATCACTCCTCACCTTAACGATCATGGTAAAGAACCTAATCACCAAAGAGAAGAAGCAAATATCCCTTTTTTTGTGCCCTTATAAACTTATTGGTAGAGAACTATACAATCAAGGATGTGACGAGGTATTGTAGTGATGTGTGTTTCCCCATGAGTGCATAACTACATTTTTATAAGCCCATAAAAGAGTCACTAGAGAACACTTCATCATGGATACAATCATCCAAAATATCCTCGACTTAGGACTTTGATGGCCAACTATTATTCATAATCCCAAGGAATATGCCCAAAATTATGATTTTTTCTAAAAGATCGAGAAGCCAAACCATAAAGATAAGATGCCTCTTATCCCAATCCTCACACAGGACCTCTTTAAAAAAAAATTTATTAACTATATAGGGCTTATTTACCCTATCTTGTGATATATTGGTCTACACTACATCATTTTTTCCACTAATTACTTCACTCGATGGGCTAAAGTGATGCTAATCAAAAATTACACTACAACCATAGCCATCTGATTCCTATGGGAAAATAATATTAACAACTATGGATGACCTATGAATGAGACAATGTGAATCCTCTTATCAAAATTTATTATCACTAATTATAAAACTGCACCCTACTACCCATAGGCTAATGACACTGCAAAAGCCTTCAACAAGATTCTTGGTCATTACCTCACAAATATTTGTGATACAGGATGCACATATTGAGATGATCAACTATCATATGTCCTATGTATGTACCACACAAAATATAAGTGAATCGATAAGTCTACTATTTATTAACTTGTATTCAACATGGAGATGGTACTTCCCATTGGGTTCTTGGTTCCATCCCTTTACATAGCTAAGATTGGTTTCTTGGATGAACCTGAATCCCTCATAACATGACTCAAAGAATTATATAAGCTAAATGAGAGGCGTATCCTCACCAAGTGGATCCAAGCCACTAAGAAGGCATGAAAAAAGGCATGTCGTGACTAAAATGTCAAGGGAAAATTATTGATCAAAGGTTCTCAATTGCTTCTAAATGATTATAAATACCTCAAAAATCTTGTAAAATTTGAAAATATGCTGGCTTGGGCCATATATAATTGAAAACATTATGGAAATTGGTGCATGTAAACTTTAAAATCTCAACATGGAAATGCTTCCTAGGTATTTCAATGGTAACTAGCTCAAGCCATACCATGTCTAATACCAACTGTGTAATATAATAATAATGTGTATGCCACCTTTTTTTTTCTTATTTGTTTTGGTTGTTAGTTTAGGATTGTTTTGGCATCTTGATCAATTCCTCATTTCGGGGACTATCTTGTGCAATCCTATTAATATCCAACCAAGTGAGCCAAGTAGGGACTCTATTCAAAAAATCACCACACCAAGTGTCTAAGTATTCCTTGTGTGGAGAGTCATGTGCCATTTTTTATAAAATATCTGTCAATAAATCCTTATGAAGTAATATTTTGAATATTTTAAAAGGAAACACCAGAGCAGGATAATCGAGTAAATCACCTCAAATGGGAAAAATCATAGTATAAGTGTGAAATAAAAATTTCAAATTCCAAGAATTCAACAAACCTAATACCTGGCACAATCATAATGATTTTGGATTACCTCACATGGGAAGAAAAGGACAACCACATCATCTACATGGCACAATTAAGATGGGAGTCTCAAAAAAGGTGGTAAGGATAATAAATATGGAAATAAACAAAAGGTATCCCATCACATGAAAAATAAATCCAAGAAGAAGATATGGAGCAAAAAAGGGTGAAAGAATTTGAATCTAGGGTTGAGTAGGGATGTCAAGGGTAGAAGTTGGGAATGAACTCATGAAGGAATATAATTGAGTATGAGATTAAAGGTGAAAGGGGTAAAGAAAAATAATCATATCCTAGATATTCAATTTGGGACCCATATAATCGAGGATATAGGAATCACCTCAAAAATAAAAGGGACGGAAGAGCCCTTAGAAGTATAAAAATAATAATATAAACCAAAATAGGTGAATGGAATTTGTCAGTAACAGAAATGGCTAGGAAAAAAGCTAAAGTTGTAACCCCTTCACAACCCATAAAGATAGACTATTTAGATATTCAATAACTATATAGTATGTAATGTGGACAAGAATGGAAGTCTAAAGTGGATACATGCAAAATACAAGATGCCAACCACCATAGTGTGCACCATGAAGATGAATTATGTAATGACTATTTGATAGACACTAAGAGAAGTGATGATGAGAATCCCACTTACAAGGGCCATATGAGAATACGTCTAGAGGAATTAAGTACATTTCAAGTCTGGGAACTCCCCTTTTTTAGAAAAGTAGAATAAATGATAAGGTTTATTATCTCTTGGATTCATGAAGATAGGATTATTTTTTAGTAATAAGAATGCAAATAATGGTAGTGTGGATTCATAATGCCATAAGGATGGCTCAAAATAGTGTCAACATAGGGAAAGCATTGGAAAACATGTGTAATTTGATCTAATGGGCCAATATTTAAAATACAATAAATTGGGATATGCTTTCTATATCCCCAACATAAGTGATAAGACCACCAGGGTGGTAGTATGACTGGTAAGTGACAGGCTAGCCATAGGGAGATTGTGAGAGGAGATAAGTCAGAACTTCTTATATATAGCATATGAAATGGAAAAGGAAACTGATTTCAATATGGCCAAATACATGGTAGACCTTATCATTAAGGAGGTAGATAAGGCACATAGGGGGAAGACAAGTTTACATTTGGTGATGTCCTCATGATACTAGTATTTAATGATATTAGAGTCCCTAAAGGAAGAAATGGGGTAGAGGGTTGGACTTTTCCCAAACACCATAAATCCATTGCAATCAAGTATCTTAATTATAACTACCTAGGGATGTTCACCCCAAAATACAAAGCAAGGCTTGTTCAATGAAACACACACTTAAGATAAGTCCTAAGAAAAGAATGGTGCATCTCAAGGATGCTACCTGAAATAGTGATGTTTTAGGATCAATTTATGGCAATGCAGCATTTGATCATGGCTTAGATCAGGTTGAAGGATGTGAAGATTTCCCCATAGATAAATTTACCCTGCATGTTCACTATGCAATACTATATGGATGTAGTTAATAGAATCAAAGATGTGAAGAAGATTATAGTGGATGTACATAGGATCGATGATGACATCCAAACCATGCATGCCATTTATGTGAAATTGGGGAGAATGATCATGAGAGAATCTTATAAAGTAGAAAGGAAAGAATGTGAAAATATTTAGGTCATCCATATCCATGATAAGCCCTATCAGCTACACCACTAATTGAAAACATTAGAAATGGTATGATGATATGAGGGATGGAATGTTAAAATTAGGGTTCATTTTAGTGAGCCCTATAAAAAGAATTCATGGAGGTCTCATGGAAAATTGGATTTGTAATGGTGGTGAATTAGTTCAAAAGGTGTATTGATGCATAGGTGAATCATGTGATGCCACACAATGAATGATGTAGATGAATGCCGGTAGTATGTAGATGGATGTCTATACAACACAGTCAAATACCAACATGCAACATGGTGTAGGTGGATTCCAATATCATTCAGGTGAATGTTGAATGGTGTAGATGGATGTCAAAAATATGCAGATGGTCATTTATAAAATTTAGATGAATGCCAGCTACATGCCAATGAACATTGAATGCTACATTATGGTTATGGCCCCCATCCACATTATAAGTTATGTTTGTTTGCACACACTATGCATTAGGGTTTTTGGTAAATATGAGATAAACATCCACATCATGATGGTGAATGTTGATGTGATATGGGTGTATTTTTAGGATGTGCATAATAATGCCATCTCTATCTGTTACTACTCACAATGTGTCCATGTAAATATTACATGTTAAGGGGAGTGTTCATAGTGTCTCTCCCTTGGGAGAGGTTTCCTAGCCATGCATGTGGGATAATTATCTCCCATACATGGACATTGCTAATCTATGACATGTAAGTATGCTTGGATTCCTCTATCTATTGATGGATGTTGGGAGGCCATAGGTGTTCATTGATAGACTATGAATGTCCATCGATAAATCTCAAACATCCATGGTTGAAAACATCTATTGGTAGCCCATAGGTGACTATTGACTAATCATGGGTGTTTGCTGATAGATCTTGGGTATCCATTAACTAATCATGGGCATTTACCAATAGGCAATGGGCATCTACCAATAGCTCACAGGCATCCACCTATAACTTAGGCCCTGAGGTTATCCATGGGATCCTTGATAGTAGATGCCCATAATATACTAGTGGATGCCTATAGGCTACAAGAATCTACATATATCTTATGGGGTTGTAGGCATCCATCATGAGCATACAGGTATTTACCAGTAAGCTCAAGATGTGGGCATCCTATAGGACCCTGCTTGGAGTCTTCAATCATATGCCTACAACCTTCTGGCATCTAATCATAGGTTATTGGCACCGATCATTAGAGTTAAGTGTTTTTTATTTTGTTGACTATTTTACATAGTACATAGTATCAATTTACTATGTAGACTATTGACATCCACCTAAGTGTATATGGTGAATTCATCAAGATTGGATTTTGAGGTACCATTGAACTAAATTTATATGAGTAAATTTATATTCAAATGTAGGTGAACCTGTCTTCAAAATTATCTTTGACCCCAAAAATTTAGGTGATCCCACCCTCTCAGCCACTCCACAAAAATTGCCAAATGTTGACTTTGAAAAATGGAATATTCATATATTAACGAAGATTTGCCACTAAAAAAACCCTGGTTGAAATGATCTTCATCCTCCACATCTCAACCAAGAGGCTCAAATGGTTTACCCAATAATTAATTCTTCCATACCTTTTAAGCATGCACTATTTCAACTAATTCTAATTTATTTAGCGTATGGTTGGCCTCATAAGGATTAAATTCCTTGATTCATAAGCTACAATTGTACTATCCTACATAAGAAATCCACCTAATCCATCCCCAAAAGCATTTGTTATTATTGCAAAATGGCCATTTAGGTCTAGAATATACAATACTAGAGATGAAATAAGCCAAATTTTCAAAGTTTAAAATTCTTATTAACATCTATCATTCCAAACACAATGTTTCTCTATAAATTATAGGGAGGTAATAGGGTTATCTATCTTAGAAACATTTGACACAAATTTCTTGTAATATCTCACTAAGACCATAAAGTTACACACCTCATGCACATTCTTGGGTGATGGCCATTCCATGATGGCTCTTATCTTAGTTGGGCCTACTAATATTCCATTTAAAGAGACAATACATCCCATGTATTAAACTCTTCTTTGAAATAAGACACACCTTGACAATTTATTATAGAGTTTGTGCTTTTGAAAGCATTGGAGAACCAAACATAATTACTCTATATGCTCTTCTTTGTTCTTGGAATAGATTAGGATATCATCAAGAAAAAAATAAAAATTGATCAAGATAATCCTTGAATAGACTATTTATGAGGTTCATGAATGTTGTAGGTGAATTAATTAATCCAAAAGGGATAACTATCAACTTGAAATGCCCATATATTATCCCAAATGTAATTTTTGGAATGTTTTCTTCCTTGATCATTAACTGGTGGTACCTTGATCTTAGGTTAATTTTAGAAAATATTATTGTTCCATGCATTTGATCGAATATATAATCAATGCAAGGTAAGGGAAACCTATTCTTAATATTTTCCTTGTTTAACATCCTATAATCTACACGTAGGTTAAGGGATATGCCCTTATTCTTAATGAACACCACTGGTGCACCCCATAGTGAAAGACTTTACTGAATTAGCCCATTGGCCAAAATTTCTTGAAGTTGGGCTTTTAACTCAACTAATATTGTTGTTGTCATTATGTAAGGATCATTATATTGAGGTTATGATCCTAAAATTATGTCAATAGTGAATTCTAATTCACTTTTTTGAGGTAAACCAGGTAACTCTTCTGGAAAAACATTATAAAAATATTATAGAAAGGGGTAGTATTTGTTGACCAAATTTCACCATAAGTAAAATTAGTTGAACCCCTGCATATTCAAACTTTTCATAGGGTCATTCTAGGTATCAGTGTTCACCAAAGTCCTAAATAATGTTAATTCATAGTTTTAGGGTCACTTAATATGTTCTAACCTTGTCATATTTGTCTAGTTTGTCTTATGTCCTTTTTGGCCACCTTTTGGCCATACTAAGGAAGTTGTATGGTTTTTCTTAAAAATATAAAAATGTCAAGGCTAAATATAATGTGTGTCATGTTAGATAATTTCAAAGAAAGGTTTTAAAATTGAAACACTACAGGCTCAACATACAATCAAGAGGATGACCTAAAAAAAGGCAATTTTAGATAGTTGTACGAACTGAGGTAACTAGTTTGGCACATGTGAAGGCTTTAGGGAAGTATATTGAGATTCCCATAGTTCATTTCTAGGCTTAAGTGGCTTTAACATATACAAATTTTAGAAAAACTAGTTTCTCTCTCCTATCACTCTCTTGGAGAGGTCAAGAAGGTCAAACAGTTTTCTATTGGTACAAACAAGAGAAGATGAGTTGGAATGAGTGAACTTGGGGGATTTTATTAGTCCTCATGATATCCCATTTCATGGCCATGTTATTTGGATTGATGGTTTGTACTATATGAACTATAATTAATATTTTTAGTACCTCCAAGATGCCAATGGTCTTGCATAGCATGTTATTCCATTTCATGTTTATTTCAACTAGTTTGGCACATATGGTCATGAAAATAAAAACATAACCATATCTTTATGCTAGAAGTGAGCACCATTGAAGTTTGTAGAGAAGTTTTTGATAGTTATAATGTTTTAATTCTTCTATGAGTGGCTTCAGGTCAAGTTAGTACATTTGTTTTCAAACCCTTAGAACATAGAAGTTAGTTTCTCCATTGAGGGTTTGTTTTGAATAAATATTCAAGGAACTCAAAGATCAGGAAGGGAAGATAAACTAAGGACCTAATAAGATCATAGGAATATGATGTGTAAACAATGGAGGCAAAGTGATAGGATGTCTTGAGAGAAGTTTAAGGTTTATAATGCAGTGGAATAAACCTATTTTGATATAGGATTGACATTGTAAGACATCTTGAAACAATAAAAAGAAAATAAAATCCAAGACCATACATAGTACTCCATGTTAATAGTTTAGGATAAATTTGTAAATGGGATGATTTACCTTAGTTTATCTGAAATAAGATTCTACTTCATACAATTTCATCTCATGGTGAAGATCTATGAAGTCTAGGAAGGCCTAATAATTTCATTATTTCAGTTTATATGGAGAAGTAACATCTGAACAAAAGAAGAGTTATTAGGTCAATAGATATTGATGATATAATGGGTTTTCAACTTATTCAAAATTATGATGAAAAACTCAAAAAAAATTAGTGCGTTTTAGGCTCAAATGAATCTAAAATAATGTATTTGTAAGTGACCAATAGTGTATTGATAATATAGGAATGACTGCATGGTCTCAAGGCAGAAACAAATTCATTGATGTGTGAGATGACCATAATTACTTTAGGATTAACTAGAGGTGTGAATTAAAATACTCAAACACATGTCACCACCTACAGGAACTTCTCATATTACTTAATGAAAATCTACAGTTTGGACTCAAGAAATGCAAACCAATCTAAGCTAATGAAAGGAGTAAGTTTAGTTGGTAGGCAGAAGAATGAAGTGAATGAACACATTATAATAATTATCATAATGATAATATCATGATTTACATGATTTTAAAATATAAATTAAATAGAACATAGGTTTAACAAATTGGTACAAATCCTCAAACTTAGTCTACCAAATCTAACACATAGTCACAATTTCAAGACGCTAGTCTAGATAGTTTAAAGTGATGATGGATATTGAGGTATGATCAAGATTTGAAATTTGGTATAGAGTGTCCTCATGACTTGATAAATACCTCCATGGTATCATTTGGACTATAATAATAGTGGAGTGTCCTCTATTTTGTCTAAGACTAGAAGCAATCCATAAATAACATAACCTACAGACCTAATGCATGGATGGTAAAAGGATAAAATGGAGAGTCACAAATGAATAAATAATTATATTCAGGATTAAACCAAAGGTTAATTATTTTTTAGAATCATCTACAACCACTGGGACCACTCAGAAGTGGTCATACACTCAAATACATAGTCCATGCCTACTAGTCCTAAAACTAGGCATAAACCCTCAAACTTATAATGTCATTAATAGGATCATGTAATATTCCCAAAAACTTTGAGAGCCTTCATGGGAGAATGGAGATTCAATGAGAATGATTGGTTTGCAGAGATAAATTTAGATTGATCATTTTTGGCCTAATTTTCTCTCAGGGTGTTCATAATGCAAGTAACTAATCAAGAATCCATTTTCTTTTACTCATAGTTGTACATACAATGTGTATGGTGTATTAATAACTTAGGTATATTGAGGGAGGTCTTGACCTCAAAATCAATGGAATATATTTGAAGGTTAAGGGCTTAACCTTTATGAATCATGACTAACAACCTAAACAACCTAAAACCCTCTCAAGAACTCAATGAGAAAGATATGGTGTGAAATGCATCCAGGAGGAGTAAATTAACTTAGAAGATTATTTTAACATGTTTTCCATTCTCTTAGGCTCCCTACCACTCAGTTATTTTTTATTGTCACTTATATGGATAAGCCAAATTCTGGTTTTTCTACAAGAATTAAGTTTAAATGAAAGTACATAAAGGAATAGACACGTGAAATTCACTATGGAAGGAGTTTATATTTGTATTTCAACTCCTCAAACCTCATTGTCACCTCAGTGATTCATTAAAATACCTTTGCTAAGTTGGTTATTATAGGTAGTCTTGAGCAAGACAATGAGAAACAAGGTGACTGCCTAAGTTGAAGATGAGAAGCATTATTTGGAGTCCTTTTTAGGTCTACCTAATGGAATAGAAGATAGAGGATCTAATTATTTGTCTCACATATATACAAAAAATCTCCTTAAGTGTCTACAGGTCATCTTAGTGACAAGTGTGTGAATTCAGGCCTAAAGGCTAGTAAGCAGCTACAAGGAAGTGAAAAACAAGTGTCAAAGAGAAGGTAATTAGTTAAGTGGTGTAGCATGAATTCAAAAATATTTTTTCCACCTTCCCAAGTCAAATTATATGTGTGACATATACAATAATTATAGATAGTTAGTGAACTCATTAAGAAGGGCAAATTCAATAAGGAAAATGAAGTGTCTCTATGCCAACTTGAGGAAGATGTCATGTTTCAGATGGAAATTTATCCAAAAGGACCTCATGACCTATTTTAAAACTCCTCTTACATTGTAATTTGTTTTAAATATTTTACAATTGGTATTGTGACCCTTCAACTGCACTCTTTCTCTTTCTTCTCTTATGCTCTATAAATTGAAGCCATTTTGGCATTGTAAAAGATCCACAATTTGTATGGCAAAGCCTTGATGGATTTAAAATATTTTTTTTGCCTTTGAATAAATTTTTATCAATCTAGTTTCACATCTGAAATTATTTCTTAAGTATGTCAAGTGGTCTATTTGGAAGATAAGTGATGAATGCCTTCTCCTTGCTTCCATTCTGCTCTTGTATGCATTGTGTGAGTAACATCTCTTCTAATATGTCTTATGAAGTGTATATGTTTGTTAGGTGTGTTTTTTAAGTGTGAGAGAAATTATTAGTGTCTAATATTAGACCTCCAATTCACCCACTTTTAGATATACATAGCAATCTGCTTACATGTAGAAACACTTATGTTAGAAGAACCTTTGAGTTGAGATCAATTTAAGTAGTCTTCTTTCTTAGTGTAAATTCAAGTATGTTTGTGGAGATATCTTTGGTGTATCGGATCCTTTAGTGTAGGTTACATTTAGTTTCCTTCTTCCCTTTTCACCCCCAATAGCAATTAGTCTAGTGTAATGTGTGAGACTAAAATATAGATCAAGGAAGCTAGCCCATAATCTAGAGATCTATCTCTTGAAGCAACTTGTCTATATGTAGAGATAGTTTCATGTTATCAAAATTTTGAGAAGGTCTAATTGAATTCTATAAGGTGAAATTTTGGGCTATAATAGTATTAAATGGTGGGTTCCTTAGTTTATTTTATTTCATTGAATTTAACCAGGAATATTTGGCATCCCTTCCATTGAGACTTCTTCAATTAAATCTCTAAAATTTGACTTAATTTTAACTTTATTTTATCCTTAAATTTGGGTTTGATTCCAAAATCATATAATCATTTAACCTTATTTAAAAATCATCCAACCCTTGTTTTATTCTTAGAGAGCTAATTCCCAGCTAGGATCACATCATATGATCTCAACAATGTTACATACAGATTAACTATCATGGTGAATTTGAGTAACTTCATCTCTACCTCTACAAGACACCTATCTATCTTGACCTTGATTCATTCTCATATTATAATAACCTAGCATTTTCCATGAACTGATCCTTTCTAGGTAGTTTATTCAACATGATAGGAGAGATAAAACATTTTTTGGCTCCCATATCTATCAAAATAAAAATAAGATACCCAAATAAGGTACCTGATACTTTGATTGGAAAGACTTGAAATTTAGCTTGATGATTCTCAACAACTACATGAATTCATTATTGGAAGGGTCCCTATGTGATGTAGATGCAGATGGATTTTATATTTGTCTTTTATCTTCAACCAAGGATAGTCCTTAGCATAGTGATCTCCTCCACATGTAAAACATCTACCAGGTGGTTCATTCATTTCAAATTAATTTCCTCCCTTAAACCCTTCTTTGAAACCATTTCTATGTTTCTTGTTCCTTGAATTATTATTGGACCTTGCATTACTACTATTAAACATGATCTTAGAATTTCCATTCCACTTCCAATTATTTTTCTTGAAGGAAGTTTTTAGGACACTAAATTTGTTTTTAAGTTTGTCTCTAACCTCTAGAAGTGATTTCAACTTCTATTAATTTGCTTACTCACTTTCTCAAAGACTTGGTCTATGATTTATGGTCCATGTAAATCAACTTCAAACCTAATATGTGGATTTAAACTCATGAAGAACTTATTGATCTAAAAGCTTTCATATTTTTGGTACTGGAATACATATTCTAAAATCTTTATGAATTATTCTTGGTAATAATTTACTAATAGGTGTCCTTGTTTTAGGTTTTTGGAATCTATTAACTTCTGATCAAAATATAATGGTGGTAGCCATTAAACCCAATGGTGATGGATTCAACGCCCATATCCATCTTCTTTTTGGCCCACCAAGTTGTTGCTTTACCATCAAGTTGATAGGCTCACCAAATATCCTTGGCTACCTCAAAATAATTTTGAATTTCAAAATATTTTTTCATTTCATTAAGCTTGGCTTCACCTCCATCACCTAATAGTGTACCATTGAACTTGGGTGGATTTACTTTAATTATATCTCATACAAGTTCTGTATCTACTTACACACTTACAACTTATTCCTAGGGCTCCTCCTAATAGGTTGGTTTCTCCACCAATTCTTCTCATTCATTTACTCATCTTGACCATGAACTTCCTAAAATATAACTACTAACCTATCCCTTATTTTGTTTATAACTGTGACGATTTTATCAAACTTTATAGTGTGATAGCTGCTAGTTGATTAGGATTAGCTTGAGGATTCTCATTAGAAGTCCCCTCAACATTTAATTTTCCATGTGCCATTCTCCCTACTAAAAGATAAAATTTATTTTATCATTAGTAGACTCATTATGTCTAAGTGTTTAAACCTACACTATGATACCACATGTGATAACCCCACAGGGTTTCACCTTAAAAATGTAAATATTTTGTTTTATAAAATTTTACTTCATTATACTTAAGATGATGTCATTTACACTTTATTAATACAAGTGTCATATTGTTTATGAGATAAACATAATAAATTACAGACTATGCAAAATATTATTAACCCACTAGTTATACAATATCTTGTTTATCTTCAAAAACATTTAAAAAGTGTAGAGGATCAAAATCCATGAAACAAAGCATACAATACATGATTGGTTTAGATGTACATAAATTAATGCATCCCTACAACTATACTGAAATAGACAACCACTATTTTTTTGATTCACATGAATCATACCTAGATATACAACCACTATTTTAACCATTATAACACTACATACCATAGAATTATTACAATCTTTATTAAATAATACATTAACACATAAAGGAAGGTACACTAGTACATCAAAGCTTCATATAACAACTCATAATAAATACAATACCCATGAGTATGCATCCAACATGTTTGATTAGCTTAGAGTAGGGATAACATTATTAGGATGCTTTTTCTCCAACCTTAGATCATTGGTCTCCTACACACCACCCCACTGAGAGTGGTCCTTCCCTTCACAAAGGGGTTGATAATGGTAGTGCAGATATAAAGAACTCAACTAAAATAATGTGTAATACAATCACTAATACATGCAACAATCATAAGAGCATGGAACAAAATCCTCTATATAATATGAGTTTACACACACATATAAACTAGACATTACAATGGATTGGCAATGCCTATAGCCATAACATTACTTTTTCCAAAAAAAATCATTATAGATTTTAGATGTCTCATTAATCTGAGTCAAATCCACATAGACTCATACTCTCTATTAACACAAATCTACCTCCTTCATGTTAACTGATGATATGTATGTATATCTTATGGCTAACCTCAACTTATCATACCTATCATCTTTTAACACAAAAAATCATACAATTGTATAACTTATGAAATAATCTCAAATATATTTATTTCAAAACTTACAATATTTAACCAACTAATCATTGACTAAATAGTCATTTAAAATAAGTTCAATAATATATGTTGCCTAAAAAATATATCATAATTTTTAAAACATGTAATTAATTCCCATTCAAGAATTTCAATCAAACATGTCCATCTACTACAATTTACATAATAATACTCTTATCAACAATCTCTATATTACATGATAATGTGGAGCAAAGGTTAAATTAGATCTCAAGGAGAATCAAATAAGACTCAAGGAGGTTCATCAAAATAATGTAAGCACTATAGTAAAAACCAAGATATCCAAACAGTATGATAATTTCATAATAGACCCATCTTATCTCAAACTCTAGTGCATATAATTTTTAACTTATCAAATTACATGCTTATTACAAGCTCTAATCAATGCCATTCTATAAAAAGAGTTCAAGCATTCATACTAACATATACATTCTTACAACAATCCTCTAAATTATAAAGATAATAAATAATAATAATTTTAAAACTTTACTAAAAGGATTCACAATTCAAACCTTAAATACTTTACAAAATAGACATACCATTCACCTACAACTCACTACTATGTAGGGATGGAAATTAACATCCATATACATTTCTACAATATGTAAGCATTCAACCAACTCTATGTATGGATGGAAATGAACTTCCATCTCAACATCTACAAAATGTAATCCTACAATGAACTCCATGTATGGAAAAACAACTTCAATATGATGTATCCTACAACTAGCCTTATTTGATAAAACCTTCTAATTCAAGTTAATGAAAACAACTTATTATGCATCTATATGTACAATCACCTATGATGATGTAAATAGTTGGTAATTCATTTAAATAAACATTATTTATAGTCTATATATGATTTAGAAAAATTCATACATAATTTTGAAATTTAAAGGCTCAATAACCTATTCAAAATATTCATCTAAAACTAAGATAAAGATGTGTATTTATTTGTGTCAAATAGGAAAGATAATATCTTGACAATAAAACATCATCTAAAACCAAGATAAATCTGATTATTCATTTATGTTCACTTAAGGTGAGACAAAATAGATGTTATAAAGACAAAAAGACTACTACAAGAGATGCTTTTAAATCTTATCTTCTAAAAACTCAAAACCCTTCAAAATAATCAAAGGAAATGAATTATGTCCATGTTTTACTCAAGGTAAGTCGACTAACAAAATAAATATGTTGGTCTCATAATGGCACACCTTACAATTTGGGAGATAATTTTTCAAAATCTAATCTGGTTAGTACTTAGTCATTTTAGGATTTCAGTATTTAGGGATTTCAAGGCATAAATTTTTTAATTGATATCCATTTTGGGTAAATATATAGTCACTTTTTTAAGACTTGACACCTTATAAATTGCTTGTTGACATTTATATGAGTCCTAGGTTTATCAATTTTTTAAATTTATAAATCAACACACACCCAAACACTCCTATACACCAATTTTACTTATGATTAGGTCCCTTATAGAAAAAAAGTGATGAAACAACACCATAATCATTTTTACTAGGGTAAACCATAATAATTTGGGCCAAATTTAGGTGTGTTCACTCCAATTCAATTTGAATTCAATCCAAATTAGTGTGCATGGGGAAACATATGTTGCATTGGTGACTGATGCATACCCAACCCACCATTCATCCTAATTTTACTTGTGATTAAGTCGATTATAGGCCAAAAGTGACACACGAACACCATATCCACTTATGAGAAATGTAAATGCCAATTATTTTTGGCACATTTTTGCATGACCACCCAATTTCTCTTCAAATTCAATAAAAAGCATGATTATGGCAAAGTAAGTTGAATTAGGCCCTTGCACTTCTAACCACCAATTTACAGTAATTTTACTTGCGATTAGCTTTATTATTACCAAAAGTGAAATAATGACACCATATCCAATTGTGACAATGGAAATATAAACAATTTTTGGCACATGTATGCATAATTACCCTATTTCAATTTGAATCAAGATAAAGTGGTGTGATTGGTGATACACAAGTCATATTAATGACCCATGAACACCAAACCATCACTTTGTGTTGATTTTAGTTGTTTATGTTCCCTTCCTCATCTTAATCACTCCCTTCTTGTTCCTCATCATCCCTAATCACTCCCACCTCATTCATAATCACTCCCTTATAGACACTAACCATCCCTTATCATCCCTAATCAATCCCTTATCATCACTCATGATCCCTAATCACTCCCACCATATCCCTCCTTACCCCTAATCACTCCCTTAAATACCTTGATGGTGGGTATAGTGGCTTCCCACTCCATACCTGATTAGATTTTATTTCAATTCCAAATTTTATTCACTCAAATAAGGCTAAAATAAACCCTTATTTTACTCATCCTACTTCACTCAAATAAGGAACTCAGAGATATCATCTAATTATCTTATGGGATTTGAATATCTATATGGTCATCTATACCTAGATCGAGGAGAGAATATGTATCTAGATCCTTGAGATAGAATAAATAAGAAGGTAAGTGAATGAATGGTGAAATAGAATTATATTACTTAGATACATATATTTGTATTTGGGCATATAAGAATCCCAATCAAAAAGTTGAGAATCCCAATCTATATTTATATAGATAGGGGTGACTGAAGATTAGTTGAGAATTCTAATCCCAACCCCATAGTTGGGTTTTCATTTTATCTATATGCAATTGAGATTATGTTCATAGTAGAGAGGATATCCCAATAGATATATATGTGGTCACCAATATGGTAAAGTGTATTCTAATCCAATAGTTGATGGAGTGTGTTTTCCAACCCAACTGGGGGCCTTCCATACTTTGAGTATGCCATAGTACCCAATATAATAAATCAAGGGATAAAATAGGAATGGGCCCCACACCATAGATATATGGTGGAGGGATCCATTCCAAAGGACCTATCCCAATATCAAGTTTTCCCTACCCAATAAGGTAAGGGAAGCTTTCCATACCTACTTCAACTATGCCAAGGAGTAAGGCAAGAGAAGCTTGCCTTCTTGATATATAGCTTTGACTTACCTATTATCATATCAAGGGAAGATTGACTTCCTGATAGATAGTAATGGAGTAAGGAATAGCTATCAAGGGAATCTTTCCTTCTTGATATATATCATTACTTTGCTTATGCAATAAGGCATAGTTATGAAGGGAATCTTGTTTCTTGATATATATCTTTGTTCTTACCCTACCTACTTAACTACACCCTATGCAATAAGACAAGGAAATCTTGCTACCTGATATATATCTTCATTCCTGTCTTACCTACTTGTTATTTCTAAAATAGATTATTAGATACCAAAACAATATTTCTTCTTAATCTATAGATTACATATATTATTTCCTTTCCTACATAGATCTTCCCTACCTACTTGGATTTTATTATTGGTAAGGGAAGCTTTATTCCTAATAGATTTAATTATAAATGAGGTTTTGAATCATGTTACATATGTAATAGATCTAGATATCATGAATTATTCCATATCTACTTTACCTACTTTATAAATGAATTTTTGGATAATGAGGGTGAATGAGGGAGTGATTAGGGATGATGAGGGACAATGAGGGTACATTAGGGAATTTTTAGGGATGATGATGGATAATTAGGGTTGTGAGTGTGTCACAAAAAATTGTGAGGGATGATAAGGGACAATAAGGGAGTGATTAGGGATGATGATGGATGATAGGGGTTAATAAGGGAGTGATTAAGGATGATGAGGGGAAATGAGGGACAATGAGGGATAATGAGGGAGTGATTAGGGATGATGAGGGATGATGAGTTTCAATGAGGGTGTGTTTAGTTAAAGTGAGGGTAGATGATGGAGTGATTATAAATGATTAGGAAGGATGAGGGACAATGAGGTATAATGAGGGAGTGATTATGTATGATAAAGGATGACAATGGTTTACAAGGGAATGATTAGGGATGATGAGAGATGATGACAACCAATGAGGGTATGATTAGGGATGATGAGGAATAATGAGGGCTGATGATAGAGTGACTAGGGATGATGGAGGATGATTAAGATTGATGGTAATGTTATTATGAATGACCAAAGATGATGAGGGATAATGAAGAAGTGATTAGGGATGATGAGGGTTGTTGAGGGAGTGATTAGGTTCAATTATGGATAATTAGGGATTGATCAGGGATGATGAAGGTTAATGAGAGATTGATGGTACCATGTTAAGGTAATATAGGTTTAGGGTTTTTTTATAAAAGGTGTACATACTTTACAAAGTAATATTTGTGTTTTTCATTTTGTCATGTTTTTTCTCCCCCAAATTTTTGCATCCACCCTTCCACTAATCATTGATATTCTTCTTAGAAATAATTAGTGTTATTATAAAATAGAATAGAGTGATTTCTATAATTTAGTAATATTTATATGTAATATATTATAATACAACCTAGTAAATCCTTGACTCTTTGAGATGGGTATGGGTGCCCATCAATAATTTCTCATCACACAGTCACTCTTCTCTATAAAATGTCATCCCACATTCAAGGTATCAATTGAGTGTGGTCATATCCCTCAATTCATTGATAGTTTATCTATGACCTTTATAAATATAAGGGAAGCTTTTAAAATCACTCACTAGAAAGTGGCCCCCATAGTCTGCCCTATATATATGTAAATCAATACCCCCAGCATTTATATGGTGTCCTCAAGAAAAGAAATATATATATATATATATATATATATATATATATATGGTCAATTATCAATCAAGTGAGCCTCATATATTATGGGATCTATCTCTTGACCTCAACTATAGATGGTTTGTATATCTATATTTTCACCACCCACTAGTGTGCCCACTATTTTATATATTCCCTATCTATTTCCTAAATAGATAGAAGGGCATAAGGAAAATTCTTTGTGAATCACTCATACAATAATCACTAATGACTGATGATATATATTTTATTCTAATAAATCCATACTATTGGGATCACCATTATATATATATATATAATTGAGCACTCAATTTATAAACCAATATATGGTCCCTATCTATATCTATGGAAGAAGAGATTCTTATCCACAGACAAAGATTCAATTAATTTATTACATTAATCAAAGGCCCCTATCTATGCATTAGAAATCACCTATACCTATCATGTTAGGAGGGTGGGGGTGTATAAGGTTTGAACCTACACTATTTGAGTCATGGGCCTAATGAGTTGACCAATTTTCCACCCTGATTTATCGAATATAAGTATGATTACAATGAATCAATGTAATATCCATATCCCATATCTATATATCCAAGTTCCCCCAATTGAATGAATTAACATGAATCATATTACACACCTAACATGAATCAAATCATTTTATTTTAATACATACAAATGAATTTTATGGTGGCACCATATTTCATCAATGAACAATGACACGATCACATGACCACTCCCCCCACTATATAGATAGTGTTACATCCTAATTTCATCCTATAATTTATAACATCTAAATCCATGGATTAGTATGGTTATTAACTAATTATTATTGTTTTGATTTGAGCTTTATGACATATATTATAATGGGATAGTGATATTATTAATTAGTACACATGATGTGATAGTTGTATTTCATTATTTTGTATATTGTACATATGTATTTGTTAATTTTGCATCATTGGTTGATATTTATAATGACTCATACTAACTACCTACTTGTTGCAAGGTGGATGTAGGATTGATCCTACCCTCAGCGTATGATGAGGGAGATCATCATCAGAGAGGATGGACTAGATAGGATGATTAGGGGATGATAGAGGAATTGCTAGTGACCCAACACACACATCACAACAAAATAACTTGTTAAAAATCTCTATTTGATTTCGATAGTTAGTTTTCTTTGTGTGCTTATATACTTCTATTATGATCATGTTTTGATAGATTCTTATGATGAGCTAAATTATGTGATCTAACATATAATTATAGTGCATAAATTTAATCGTGCAATTTTATTATATGACTGTGAAGTCGATGCTGACATGAATCAAGTTGCGTAATGCAGTGACAAGTTTTAATGATATTCAGTAAATAATATTATTTTTATTTAACATCTTTGTGTATATTAAAAGTTAAGACATAAATGTAATTATTTTATTATATTTGTAAAATACATTTACATAGATATTTTATTAAAATAGTTATTTTATAATAATTAAGATTATTAATTGCTTTAGTTTATCTTTTTAAACAAATAATTGCCTATTAGAATTAAATTAAATAAATTTAATTATCAAGGAAAAGAGATGAACTGTTTTGCATGGAATTCATAGAGAATGAAGATATAAAATTTAGTCATTTTAATTATGACTCAAGTGAACTTAGTGAACAACTTAGCCTTGAACACATAGTATAAGCATACCTGATTTAAGAAAATAAAAGGAACTCAAGTTAAAATTTGGAAATAAAATTTTAAACTAAAACTCAAGAAAAGATAAATTAAAACTAGAGGATATTCTTTACATGAAAAACAAAATGGAAAAATGAATTCTATAAATAGATATTTTCAATGAAGTAGTAAGGGGTGGGAAAAAAAAGAAGAGATAATAAGAATATAAAAGAGTTCAATGGCTGAGTGTTGTGTGGAGGAAAAAGGGAGTCATCGAGTTCAAGTTATCTCTTGCTTAGATGCTGAGAAAATGAAGATAGCATGGGGTTCTCATATGGATTAGCTTCTTTCCCAACCTCCACCATTATCTTTTTCATTTCTAACCTGATATGGTGGAAAAAGATATGAAATAGAGAGCATGAGTGTCAAACCTATTCGTATAGATGCAAACTTATATGATCAAATCAAATCATTTGCTAGTTGATTTTAGAACTTAAATAGCATGGAAAAAATGTATGTTTTGAATATTTTATGTTATGTTATGTTTTATTTTGAGGAATTATAGTATTTAAAATAACAATCTTGAGTGAGTTGTTGGAATCCTAAACCTATTAGTGAGTTATTTGTAGGCTCTATAAATTATATATATGACTGTAGATTGAACATGAATTATATTTCCTCTTTAATGAAAGATTAAGCATTGGATATAACTTTATTTATGCCTCAAATTTTTTTATTATAGTTTTAAATCGAGTTGTATGTCTTATTTTGTTTGGCTGCATCCTATATTTTTGTGAGCAGCATTCTAAATTTTGAATACATTCCATTTGGATAATTGTGTAACATAATTGAGATTGCACCACAATTTTTAAAGGTTGTGTTCCACTGAGGTTGGATTATGCCCCACCTATGATTTACTATGGCATAAATCTTACATATTAAGAGAAACATTTTTATTTCATTTAGGTTTGTGTTTTATTTTATTAGACTTGTGTATTTCTTTTTATTAGTTTGCATTTTAATATTGAAACGCTAAGCCATTTAATATAGAAACACTAAGGCATTAAATTAAAATTCTAAGCCATTCAATATTGAAATGCTAAGAGATTTATTGAAACCATTTGGAAAAGATATCCTTATTACGATTTGCTGGTACAAGTTTGCCAAAAGCATTGTATAAAGTTTAATCACTTGAACAATTAGAGATGAATACTTGTGCTAGACTATCTTCACTACCTCTTCGTATAGGTGATTTAACAAATATGCATCATATAGGAGATTTAACAACTATGTGTCATATAGGGGATTTAATAAATATACATCGTATAAGGGATTTAACAAATCTGCATTGTATAGGGATTTAGCAAATCTACATTGTATATGGGATTTAGCAAATCTGCATTGTATAGGGGATTTAACAAATCTACATAATTTGGATTTGGCAATGTGCACCAAGTTAGATATGTTACCAAAATATTTCAACAAGCTGATAGACTTGGAACATATCAATTCATGCTACTACCAGAAACTGAAGTTTAGGTTAGACTGTAATTATTGTTTGGTTATTAAACCCATGCCATTTGAGGAGGTTACAACTGAATTTATTATTGACTTGGTTTTTGTTGTAATAACATCTTTATTTCAAATAGAACCCTATTTGGATCATGTCAAGATTCTTGAACTTGTTTGTCTATGGTATTACCACAACCATGATTTTAGGGGTAATAACTTTTATTTCAATATCTAAGTGTTTAAAACAATCAATATGGTTTGGATAAAAACTATGTTTCTTATTTAGTGTAAAATTGAATGTTCGGTAGAACTTAAATTTTGCCTTAGATTTTTGTATTGCACGGCCAACCGAGTTAGGATACGAGCTCAAGTTGAATTTTAATAAGCATGATTATGATAGGATCCTTATGAGGTTAATATCATGAGTAAAATATTAAATTGGTTTGTTATTAACTTGTGCCTTGATCAGAAATCAATGTTGGAATGCTTTGTGTACTCAATTAGGCAAGAAAAAAGTACATGTGCAAAGGAATCTATGTTCTTTCTTTAGTAAAGATAAATATTTTTGTAGAATGTTACTATACTCCTGATTGATTAATAATTTATCCTAGATTGATATAATTATATGATCTAAATATATACTGTGGATTTGCTTAGAATACTCATAGAGGCCAAGTAGTATATTTATAAGCACAATAGTGTCATGTAAATATGTTGGCAGGGTCAAATTTTGTAGCGTCATGTAAAGATGAAAAACTGTGTGTAGTATATTTTGTAAGTTTATTTTTTTTGCAAATGATTTGACATCTCCAGAATAAAATAGTGCATCAAGATATGTGCCTAGAGATTATGTTTTTCTCTAATTATTATTATGTAGTATAATCTAGGATATACCTAGGTGGTATAATCATGCACTTGTTTGTTTAATAAGTTTAGTGTATGATTGTTCACATTTGAGTAGGGTAATCATGCACAATGAGATATGATAATATATAATATCATAGGATACTTTAGCTTAAATGTATAAGCTCAGATGGTACATACTATAATTGTATTTCTAGATTCTCACCTACATTGATTGATTAAATGTATGTGTTAGTTATTACTTGAACAATATGTTTTGTAGCAGTTAGTAGAACATCATGTATGCATACATATCAACTTGAGAGTGTAAATGAATGTTAGGTTAGACTTTTATGTGTTTGTATGACTTGATTTTCTATATATAATTGCTTAAATAAAAGATTATTATTCCATGTATTTATGACTACTTTGTATGATTAATTGTGATAAAATTGGTAGTTCTATTTTAGAACATTAGACCATGATAATATGGGTTATCATAAGATATAATTGTATGAAACTTATTTGTTAATTGAAATCTAAAGATAAATATATATTTTGCCTAGATGGTATAAATTCTAAGCATTATTTATGGTTTGAGATAGATAATAATGTAATATTCATTCATGCATTGATGGAATAAATGTACACTTTGCTTACTTTTATGTTTAACATGATATATGATTTCAAGGAGGAAGTAATTAGTATGAATATTTTGGTTAAATAATATGTAGTGAGACATTATCTTTTGGTATTTATGATTTACATGTCAGTACATATCTTGCAATAGAATGGTTTTTCTATGATACACTATATGTTTAAGTTTTATAAATCATACACACTTGGGTACTTTCTTGTTCTTTGGATTTCCACACCATTCTATCTACCTATCCATGAAGGGAGGGTCATTACCTAGTAGAAAATTATGTGGGGGGTCATTGGTCCATGTTTAGTGTATAAAAGTCTTTAGATGATGCTCTCCCTACTCATAAAAGTACTACTTACTTGGAGACTACATTTGAAATTCAGAGATACATGAGTTGGTTAGACTCGAGTTCTAGAGGGCTTGGTATCTATTTACTATATTAAAGCTGAATGCCTAATGGAAATATAATTATATTTTATTTATATATACTTGAGCAAAAGTTCCTATATTAGTGGAACAACTGTGGCTAAGTCATAATATATTTACTTTCCTTGCAATTGTAATATATTATATTGCATTTAGTATTGGAATTTTAGAACTATTATTTTTATAATTTGTTTATTATATGATTGGGTAAATTTATTTAGTATAACTATGGTTGAGTGAATGAATGTTAAGTTAGTAGTTTTCAAAAAAAATACTACATTACTCTAAGTACAACTTGAGGGTTTGTTACATTTGGTATCAGATCTATGGCTCAAACTCTAGGACCTAAAGAGTCCATTAGCATTTTCATATCTTTCTATTTATCAAAAAAAAAGAATTTTGAATGTGTGTGTGTTACATTAAGTATGTACCCTAAGAGCATTTGTACCCCCTAAATATTTACTAAAGGGTTGATTATTGAGTGTCTCGTTGATGATAATTTTATAAGGTGTATGGGTAGGAGAATACATATCTTATTTCTTGAGTTGTGAACAAGAGTTTCTTATCGTATTCTTGATCTTTTAGATTGAACACCTCGAGTGTGATTTTGTCTTTCTTGGTAATCGAATCACCTCACCATTTATGTTCCATGTTGTGAGTGTTTTTAAAATCATAGAGTGATTCTCACTTAAGTATTTATACATTATTTTTGTGTCTTACTTACATAGATACTAGAAGTAGGAATTCTATAAGACCATTCTAGATTGGCACCACTTAGTGCGGTGAGAATTTTCTTATAGTTAAATTTAGATGTCTTGATTATGAATTCATTTGTGTTAAGAGTTTTGTTAGGTAGATTAATTCCCTTATATTTATGTAGACTTGAGAAGAAGTGTCATCTATCTTAGTTAGATTATAGGTGAGTTATTATTCTTTCACTCTCCTCTTACATCATTTTTAACCTATTGAGAAGATTCATATTTTCAGGATGTTGATTTAGTGTTTCCTTAAAAGGAAACTTGTTTCTGAATGTTGTTTGATCTTATTCCCTTGAGTTGAGGGATAGTATTGTCTACTTATTATTGAAAGAAGCTGTAGGATTGGATATATTGATGCATCTTTGAGGTTAGTATTTTTTTACCAATTTTGGAAGTAGGTTATGTTACTACTCTTACAAATTTTGGTAAGTAGGTAGTGATTGACAATGTGGATTGTAGTGTTTCCTTTTACCATGTGAGGGTATGTAGGAAATTTGATTTTGAGATGTTATCTCTCTACCTTCCACTTGTGACTTTTTAGAGTCACTATTTTATCTAACTTGTTAACTTTGGCCTCAAGGAATTGTAAACCTTAAATTTATACTAATTTTAGTTGATTATAATTATTATGAATTATTAAATACCTTTATTTATACTGATATTATTTTCTTTGTGAAGCATGTTATTTTGAGGAGTTTTATATATGTACCTTTCTTTGGGAGTAAGGTATAAGATGTGCAAAACATCTTGGCAGTGTAAAAGGATTGAGATAAACTTTTTAACTTGTTGTGTGCTAGTCATACAAGCAAGGAGACATTGTCTCACTTATAAGGTTGTAAGAACGGTATAATCCTTAGCCTTTATATATTATGATAATTTTAGCATTATCTCCTTTTATCTATGAATATAACACTATAGGTTAAGTTACAAAATATGATACTAGTTATGTTTGATTTGTAGCAACTTAATATAATTTTGGAATGATTGTAAGATTTTTCTTGTATGTATATTAGTACATTTGGAATCATTTAGCATATAGTATTTCTTTCTATGATTTGTTCGTATAAATTTTTGTTTTATTGAACCTTGTGCACATTTTGGAGATCAGTAAGTCATGGAAACTTAAGAGAAGAGTGTTGAATTAAGAATGTGAATTCTAAGTGATAGGATGGTATCCTACTTAGTCTCATATTGACTCAATTTTTACTGAGTTTGGATCTAATAGATGGACTTGTTGAATCTATTATTTAATAGATAAACTTGTCAAATTTAGTTGTATGTCCATACATATGTATAATATGAATGGTTATTCCATGATTTTGTATACATTGAAAATTTAATATTTCTAGTTCCTATTCATCATCATACTTGTGAGGAGATCCATAGAATAGTGACAGTATTGACATGTTATACTTATTTGAAGCTATGCAGAGTAGAGATAGTATTAATATATACACATCATTCTTCCTAGGTTCCCTAAATACTTTTCTCTGGAATGAGAAATACACTCTCCAGGTTAGAGAGATGTGTATAGGGGTTGGAAGGTTTTGTGTAACTCTCTTTGGTCATTTGTTTTGACTATTATGATGATATCATGTACTTTTGGAGAAGGTTCTGAAACTTAAATACAAAGATATTAGGATTGTCTTATTGGTTCTAGATCCTAGGTTGGTCATGATAGAACCAATCAGTGTAAGTGACTTACGTAAAACTTGTTAGCATAATAGGAAATGTCATAGAGCAGGGTCTTGTGGGACAAATACTCTAATAATAATACTAATTAAGAGAACTATGATGAGTTTTTCAAGTAAATTTTACATTTATTTTCATGATTTGATACTTGATACTATGTTTTTAAATTCTTTTTAAATCTTTTGATATTAAAAAATATTATTTGAATAAGTGTCATCGAGACGATGACTAGTTTTAGGGCACGAAGATGTTACATCCTGATTCTACCCTATGATTTATAATCTTTAAATTTGTAGATTAATATGATTATTAATTTATTATTATTACTTTGATTTGAGTTTTATGATATATACTATAATGGGACAAAGATATTGTTGATTACTATACATGATGCAATAGTTATATTTCATTATTTTGTACATTATGAATATGTATTTGTTAGTTTTACATCATTGGTTGATATTTACAATGACTCAGACTAACTACCTACTTGTTGTGAGGTGGATGCATGATTGATCCTACCTTCAAAGCATGATGAGGGAGAGAATAATCAAAGAGGATGGACTAGATGGGATGATTGGGAGATGACAGAGAAATTGCTAGTGACTCAACACACATATAACAAAATAACTTGTTTAAAATCTATGTTTGATATGGATAGTTTGTTTTGTGTGCTTATATACTTATGTTATGATCATTTTTTGATTTATGCTTATGATGAATTAAATTTTGTGATATAATATGTTATTTTAGTGTATAGATTTACTCATGAAATGTTATTATATGATCGTGAAGTCGATGCTGACATGAATTGGGTTTCTTAATGCAGTGATAGGTTTAAATGATATTCAGTAAATATCATTTTCTTAATTTAATATATTTATGTATATTAAATAGTCAAGGCATAAATGTAAGTCTTTGATTATATATGTATAATCCATTTACAGAGATATTTGATTAAAATAGTTATTTTATAATTATTAAGACTATTAATGGCTTTAGTTTATCTTTATAAACAAATAATTGTCTGTTATAATTAAATCAAGGAAATTTAATTATCAAGGTAAATAGATAAACTCTCTTGCATGGAATTCATAGAGAATGAAGGTCTAAAATTTAGTCCTTTTAATTATGACTCAAGTGAACTTAGTGAACAACTTAGCCTTGAACACATAATATAAGCATGTTTGATTTAAGAAAATAAATAGAACTAGAGTTAAACTTTGAAAATATAATTTTAAACTAAAACTCAAGAAAATATAAATTAAAACTGGAGGATATTATTTGCATGAAAAACAAAATGGAAAAAGGAATGCCATAAAGAGATATTTTCAATGAAGTAGTAAGGGGTGGGGAAAAAAGAGAGATAATAAGAAGATAGAAGAGTTCAATGGATGAGTGTTGTGTGAAAGAAAAAGGGAGTCATCGAGTTCAATTTGTCTCCTACTTAGCTATTGAACAAATGAAGATAGCATGGGTTCCTCAGATGGATTAGCTTATTTCCCAACCTCCACCATTACCTTTGTCACCGCTAACCCAATATGGTGGAAAAAGCTCTGAAATAAAGAGCATGAGCATCAAACCTATTCATACAACTATAAATTTATATGATTAGGTTAGATCATTTATTATTTGACTTTAGAAGATAAATAACATGAAAAAAATGTTTTGAATAGTTTATGTTATGCTACATTTTATTTTGAGGAATGGTAGTCTTTAAAATAAAAAGCCTAAGTGAGTTGTTGGAATCTTGACCATGTTAGTGAGTTATTTACAAGTTATATAAATTATATATATGACTGTAGGTTGAACATGAATTATGTTTCCCCTTTAAAGTAAGATCGAAAATTGGTTGAAACTTTATTTATGCCTCAAATTTCCATATTATAGTTTCAAATCAAGTTGCATGTCTTATTTTGTTTAGTTGTGTTGTACCCAAAAAAATGTCACTCATTTTTGGAACAACATATGAGCTATTTTGGTCCTGTAAGACCAAAATTGTCTCTTCCCTTTTCAAAATTTGTTCTGATCTTTCAAATTCCTCATTTTCTAAGCTTTTTTAGTTTCTACGGGCTCTATCGATTCAAAACTACTGACTCTATAGGATTTAAATTAGACATTTCAATAGGTTCAGTGACTTTAATGAGTAAATTCTCTCCAAGGAGTAAGTTTCTAGCACTCAAAAAAAATTTGGATTGTTTCAGTGCATTAAAGGGTTCAACAGTTCCAAGGTTCAACATGTGGGTTTTTTCATTTTACATGGGTTTCGTCTAAGTCTCAAAGTCTAGTGGAAGCTGCCAAGTGTCGTCTACTGGGACACTTTATATTTTGTTTTCAAGAAGCAACAAAAGTTACCATGTGTCCCTGGTAAAACTCAGTAGAAGCTACCATGTGTCGACAGCTGTAGCTATTGAGTCAAGACTGCGGTGAGTCTCGAGTGAGTGGCTAAACTTAAATGAAACATGCCACATGTCATCATCTGTGTGAGTCCAAATGAGTCCTAATGTTTCTATATTGTTTCTAAAATCTCAGTGGAGCATGACAAGTGTTTGCATCCATGTTTCAAGTTTCTTATGAGCTGCAAGGCTTTTTTTTATAAGATTCTCTCAGAGTTCGATGGAGGGCAACAAGTGGAAACTGTAGAATGTTTTAATATATTTTTATAAGAGCAGCGGAACGTGCCACGTGTCCCTTACAAAACTTGGTAGAAGCTGACAAGTGTCAATGTTCACAATTTCTTCCTTCTACTTTCTAGTTTTTTAAAGACTGCGGTGGGCCCCAAGTGAATTGCTATAAGTCAACTTGAAGCTGCTAGGTGTCATCTATCGAGACACATTATAATTTGTTTTTCAAAGAAATAGAACTTGCCACGTGTCCCCTGTAAACTAAATAGATTGTGCCACATGTCAATGTCCACATGAATCTAAGTGAGTCCTAATGTTTCTACAATTTTTCTAAAACTACAACGAAATCTAAGATGTGTCATCTTCCACAATACTCTCAAAAGGTACCTAAAGCTTCTATAAGTTAAGCAAAAGTTTCCATGTGTCTCGTTACAACTCAGTGGAGCATGACAAGTGTCTACATCCACGTTTCAAATTTCTTACAAAGTTTCTAAGCTTCTCCTAAGTATTTCTCAGAGTCTCACAGATGCTACCAAGTGTCTTGATCTATTTTGAAGTGAAACATGCCATGTGTTAATTGTTAAGATTAGTGGAAAGTGACTAAAGAGTAGAGAAGTGATTAAACCAAGGCCCTGATTCAACAGCCAAAAAAGGAGGAATGATGAAAAAAGACCACTAATATTCATGCATGGTGTATCTAAAAGGAGCAGTCCACCAGGTGGACATTGGAGAACATGAACATTCAATGGCGTGACCCATTTCTCTACATTGAGAAAAGCAAATGGTAAACTACGCCCGATTTCAACATATCTTCTTGACAAAATTTAAAATGGATTTAATGCAACATGATGTGTTATTACTACCAAGTCTTTCTTGGAGAGCTATATATTGGAATCTCTCTTACTGTTTTAGGGAGATCTCTTTGTTATCAAAAACTACACTCTACCCAAATTGAAAGGCATTACTGAGACTTTGAGCTCAGATTGTTGATCATATTTTGTTTTTGGAATAAGAAAGCAAGTGACTTTTCAGACTTTGTGCTGTAATAACTTGGTTGTTGGGGAAATTGTTCTTATGTCTGTTTCCTTAATATGTTTTCTATACCTTTAATTAAATAAGCAAAATTAGTGAAAGTAGTCAGGAAGGTGTCCTGAGGTCAATTGTGGAGAGACTTTGTGCCCCCACAATTGCCTTTAGTGTGTTTGTCTTTTCTATTCATGTGTAAAGGATCTTGGGATGACTTTGTGCCCTCATTATCCTTCATATTTTGCTTCTGTGTCAAGGACCTTGGGATGACTTTATGCCCTCATTGTCCTTCGTATCTCACTCTTGGATAATCAAGGTGGAGACTTTGTGCTACATTTCAGTTAGTTAGTTACTATTCCCTTGGTTACCCATTAAAATTACTACAAGGAAGATTCTTGTTGTTTTTTGAATAGTACTTATGAAAGAATAGGAGTGATTTCTATCATTACTACTAAGATTTCTCCCTTGATCTGTGAACATCATATCTAAAAAAAGAGAGATGGATGGTTTATCCTACCCATGTGTCTTACTTTCTGCTTATATTTATAGTATATAACTCCTCATATTTAATAATGAACTTCCCCTTGATGAGAGGAGAAATTAGTCCCCTTTTGATGTGGTAAACCTGCACATCTGGCCAACCAATCTCCCTATGCTATGGTGAACAAAACTATTTTGCCTATCAGTTAGCTGAGTGACAAAATATTCACCCAACAATTTTTGGTGACTCTGTTGGGGAAGAACATGCAGTCTAAAGCCTCAAGTTTCAGATTGAAGTAGTCCTTACCCTTATCAATTATATACTCTAGCGACTCTATTTCGTTTCTTACCCATTATCATTATAGTCTTACCATCTTCCTCCATCTCCATTATATTATCTGGTCTACAAAACCAAAGCTGTTGGGGAAGAATGCGCAGTTTGAAGCCTCAAGCTTCAAGTTGAAGCAGTACTAGTTCTTTTTCATTATTATTTTACACTCTGGAAAATCTATGATATACATGAAGCTAGAGAGCTAAAGGTATTTTTGATCCTGTATTTGAGTTGGTATAGTAAAGTAATTTTGATCTGTTTCCTTCACCATCTTGCCTCCAACGAACCAGGAGCTTTCCTCCTACTAAAGTCAGGTCTCCATTACCAGGCAAAGCATTCACATATGATGTTAATAAAGCTTTGTCAATACTCACCCCTCTGAGATTTATTCCCCCTTTTCATAGTCATACAATGGCAGCTCAAGGCCCCTGGGGTAACTCTTTTGGTCCACTGGACTTAAATCCACCTCTACATGAGCTACCACACAATTTAAGGAAGAATTTCCCCAAATTCTATGGTGATGGAAAAGTTCACCTTGATGAACACATTTCAGCCTTCAGCATAGCCTATGGTGTGATAGGAGTGGAGTATGAGGATGTAGTAGTCAGGTTATTTATAGAGACATTACAAGGTGCTACTACAAATTGGTTCTACCATCTGTAAGCTCAATCAGTAACTAACTAGCACACCCTCAAAGCCAAGTTTTAAGCTAGATTCAAACCTATAGAAGATGCACATGCCCTTCTGGCTCAGCTCACACAAATGGATAAGGAGCCTCATGAGCCTATGAGATATTTCATAGCAAATTTTGATAAGCTGAGAAACTGAATTCCCAAAATTACCTAGCCAACACTTAAGAATCTCAAATGTTTCTTCATCTCACAGATGCCTGAAGTGAGTTTTCTACTAAGATGTGCTGGCCAAATAGACCTTGTTAAAGCTTAGGAATTGGCTATTGAGGTAGAAGATGACCTTATCTTGGCTAAAAAGATAAGGAGCGATCTAAATAGAGGTAGATCTTCATCATCTTTTGAATATCCATCTACAGGCACCACCGATCAAATGGTGCAAAAGCTGGCAAATGAACTGCTAGCCTTGAAAAGATAAGTAGCCCAAGGTATGTCTAATCCTTCATATAGAGATGCACTACGGAGGACATTCCCCAATCAGTCATACCAAGGCAATGCTGCTAGGAATCAAGGGCAGCCAAATCATCTTCCTCCCCCATAGAGGAACCTTGCCCTTGAAGCACCCCCAGCCAACTCAACAATTAGATATCTGGAAACAAAACATGATTTCTCTTTCCAACCTGAGTTTAATCAAGAAAATAATGTTGATCTCTTCATGAAATAAGAATAAGAATTAGTTGGCGACTCTATCATTGGTTTCCTGAATTACCAAGATGAGCCCAAAAGTGAAGGGATAATAGATGAGGGATCATATGCTGTGTTTAATTAATCCAAGAATCAATCAACTCAACAAGCTGATAAAGAGAATATAGAAGAGTGACCTCAACTAGCAATATCAATTGCCAAGCGGGGAACCACTCTGCCTTTCCAGCCAAAGGACCCAGTGGTTGCAAAAAAGGTGAGTACATCAAAATCCCTACACCTATTTCAAATTTGCAGACCAATCCTACCACCCCTCCTAAAACCTAGAAGGTTGAATTTCCTTCCTTTGTGCCTATTTCAATTCAGCCATTTGACATAATTGATCATGCCAAGAAGACCAAAATTTAAGTGTCTAAATTTGAATTCTTGAAGTCTAACCCTGATCAGTTGAACAAGTTGGTTCAATGTGTTAAGAACCAAGCTGTCCCTATAGAACAAGAAATTATGAAAGTAACTCCTATTCCCCCCAAGAGCACATCCACCCAGAATAACCTTGTCATTACTCCTCCTACTAATCCTGGAAGGACTGAACCTTTCTATGTCTCCCTGCTAATAAATGGACATCAGCTCAATAATTGCATCATTGATTTTGGGGCTTCAGACAATGCCATGCCCGTCAAAGTGGAAAAATCTCTTGGTCTCACATTGACCAAGACATTTGGGAGATGCTTCTCTATGGAGAACAAACAATTCCACTATTGGGGCAAATCAAAGAAGCCCAATTTAATTTTGTAGCATTCTCAGAAAAGAGAATCAAGATGATTGTCCTGGTGGCAGATGTCCTAGCATCATATGGCATCCTTCTTGGTTGAAATTTTTGCCAGGATGTTGGAGGGGAATTAAGCATGGACTTGTCTTAGGCAAGAATCCCTATAAAAGGTGTAATGCAGAGGTTACTTCCCGAGAAGGAGGCAAAATACATTGTCACTCAGACATCAAGGCATGAAGCTCAAATTCTATTTGAGTCTTTAGGCAGGGGTAATTATTTTTTGTCTACTAAAGACATTCATATTTTAGCAGATGAAAATCCTATAGGTGGAAATCTAAGAATTGGTTCAAATGGAACAACACCAAGTATGCCTGATAGTGACAATCATTGACAGGTGTATGAGGGGGACAATCAAAACATGTGCTAGACTGAACTAGCAGAACAACAAGTTATGGTAGTGGACCATACTGTTGCACTCTGAATTCAAGAAAAAGAGATCCTCTACAAGAGAACAAAGATTCATGGTTTTTAGATTAGAAATCAAGTCTTGTTGTGGGGCAAGAAGAGGAAACCAAAGAGAAGGCACATAAAATTGGATTCCTGGAGAAGTCCACCTGCCAATCACTGATTCTGGGGACAAAATGGCTTTTTGTTGGTTTATCAAGATGACACACTCTTTTCTCTACCTCCAAAGAGAAGTATCTGATGTAATTCAATTATTGAAGTGCCAGATAAGTTCACCTGTACATATGTATATTTGTATAGTCTTTATTTTTGCTTTGTGTTGTTCATTTTCATTTTTTTTGGAGCCTTTCTTTTTGGGTAGCATGACTCCTTTGCCCAATGGCACACTTGAAGACATTGGAGATTCTAGATTTTACTCCCTTTAATTCTTTTACAATTGATGGAAGTTCCCCAACTGGAGCTAGCTGTTGTACCCAAAAAAATATCACTCACTTTTGGAACAACATATGAGCTATTTTGGTTTTGTAAGACCAAAATTGTCTCTTCCCTTTTCAAAATTTGTTCTGAGCTTTCAAATTCCTTATTTTCCAAGATTTTTTTAGTTTCTACGGGATCTGCCAATTCAAAACTACTGACTCTACAAGATTGAAATTAGATGTTTCAATAGGTTCGGTGACTTTAACAAGTAAATTCTCTCCAAGGAGCAAGTTTCTAGCACTAAAGCAATTTTTGGATTGTTTCAGTGCATTAAAGGGTTCAATAGTTCCAAGGTTCGATTAGTGGGTTTTTTCATTTTGTGTGGGTTTTGTCTAAGTCTCAAAGTCGAGTGGAAGCTACCAAGTGTCATCTGCCAGGACACTTTATAGTTTGTTTTCAAGAAGCAACAGAAGTTGCCATGTGTCCTTGGTAAAACTTAATGAAAGCCACCACGTGTCGACATTTGTTGCTATTGAGTAAGGACTATGGTGAGTCCCAGGTGAGTGTCTAAACTTGAGTGGAACATGCCATGTGTCATCATCTGCATGAGTCCAAATGAGTCCCAATGTTTCTATATTGTTTTTAAAAGCTCAACGGAGTGTGATAAGTGTTTGCATCTGCATTTTGAGTTTCTTATAAGATGCAAGGCTTATTTTGATAAGCTTCTCTCATAGTTCTATGGAGGGTGACAAGTGGCAATTGTGGAAGGTTTCAATATGTTTTTTTAAGAGTAGTGGAATGTGCCATGTGTCCCTTGCAAAACTTGACAGAAGCTGACAAGTGTCAATGTCTGCAGTTTCTTCCTTCTGCTTCTTGGTTTCGTAAGGACTGTGGCAGGCCCTAAGTGAGTTGTTATAATTCAAGCAAAAGTTGCCAGGTGTCATCTGCCAAGACACATTATAATTTGTTTTTCAAAGAAATAGAACTTGCCAAATGTCCCCTATAAAATAAATGGATCATGCCACGTGTCAATGTCTACATGAATCTAAGTGAGTCCTAATGTTTCTATAGTGTTTCTAAAATTGTAGAAAAAGCCACCACATGTCATCTTCCATAGGACTCTCAAAAGGTACCTAAAGCTTCTATAAGTTAAGCAGAAGTTGCCACGTGTACCATTACAACTCAGTGGAGCATGACAAGTGTCTGCATCTGTGTTTCAAGTTTCTTAAAAAGTTTCTAACTTCTCTTAAGCATTTCTCAGAGTCCCACAGATGCTACCAAGTGTCTTGATTTGTTTTGAAGCAGAATGTGCCATGTGTCAATTGTTAAGATCATCAAAAAGTGACCAAAGAGCAGAGAAGTGATTAAACTAAGGACCTGATTCAATAGCCAAGAAAGGAGGAATGATGAAAAAAGACCAAAAATATTCATTCATGGTGTTTCTAGAAGGAGGAGCAGTCTACCAAGTGGACATTGGAGAACATGAACATTTAATGGTGTGACCTATTTCTCTGCATTGAGAAAAGAAAATGGGCAACTATGCCCGATTCTAGCATATCTTCTTGACAGAATTTAAAATGAATTGAATGCAACATGATGTGTTACTGCTCTCAAGTCTTTCTTAGAGAGCTATATATTGGACTCTCTCTTATTATTTAGGGAGGTCTCTCTCTTATCAAAAACTACACTCTACCCAAATTGAAAGACATTACTGAGACTTTGAGCTCAGATTGTTGATCATATTTTGTTATTGGAATAAGAAAGCAAGTGACTTTTCAGAATATATGTTGTAATAACATGGTTTTTGGGAAAATTATTCTTATGTCTGTTTCCTTAATACATTTTCTATCCCTTTGATTAAATAAGCAGAATTAGTGAAAGTAGTCAGGAAGGTGTCATGAGGTCAATTGTGGAGAGACTTTGTGCCCCCATAATTGCCTTTAGTGTGTTTGTCTTTTTTATTCCTATGTAAAGGATCTTGGGATGACTTTGTGCCCTCATTATCCTTCGTATTCTATTTCTATGTAAAGGACCTTGGGATGACTTTGTACCCTCATTTTCCTTCGTATCTCACTCTTGGGCAGTCGAGGTGGAGACTTTGTGCTACATTTCAGTCTACTGGTTACTATGCCCTTGGTTACCCATTGCAATTACTACCAGGAAGATTCTTGTTGTTTGTTGAATAGTACTTCTAAAAGAAGAGGAGTGCTTTTTGTCATTACTACTAAGATTTCTCCCTTGATCTTTGAACATCAACTCTAAAAAAAGAGAGATGGATGGATTTTCCTACCCCTGTGTCTTACTTTCTACTTATATTTATAGTATATATCTCCTCATATTTAATAGGAAACCTCCCCTTGATGAGAGGAGAGATTAGTCCCCTTTTGATGTGGTAAACCTGCACATCTATCTGAGCAATCTCCCTATGCTGTGGTGAACATAACTATTTTGCCTATCAGTTACTTGAGTGACAAAATATTCACCCAAGAAGTTGTATCCTATATTTTTGTGAGCAACATTCTAAATTTTGACTGTGTTCCATTTGGAGAACTTCATAACATAATTGAGATTATGCCACTCTTTTTAAATTTTGCATTCCACTAATTTTGGATTACATCCCACCTATGATTTACATTTGGCTATGTCTTACATATTAAAAGCAACATTTTTAATTCATTTAGTTATGCATTTTTATTTTATTACACTTGCATATTTATTTTTATTAGTTTGCATTTTAATATTGAAATGCTAAGCCATTTAATATAAAAACACAAAGTCATTAAATTAAAATTCTAAGCCATTTAATATTGAAATGCTAAGATGTCTATTGAAACATATCCTTAACAAAGTTTGCTTATACAAGTTTGCCATAAGCATTGTATAATGTCTAATCACTTGAGCACTTAGAGTTGAATCCTTGTGCTAGACCATCTTCACTACCTCCTCATATAAGGGATATAACAAATCTACTTCATATAGGGGATTTAATAAATCTGCATTGTATAGGGGATTTAAAAAATATGCATTGTATAGGGGATTTAGAAAATCTATGTTGTATAGGGGATTTAACAATTTACATCATTTTGATTTGGAAATGTTCACCAAGTTAGAGATGTTTCCATAATCTTTCAACAAGATAATAGACTTGGAATATATCAATTCATGTTACTATCAGAAGCTCAAGTTTTGATTATACTATAATTATTGTTTGGTTATTAAGCCCATGCCCTTTGAGGAGGCTATAGCTGAATGTATTATTGACTTGGTTTTTTTTTTGACAATGTCTTTATTTAAAATGGAACCCTATTTGGATCATGTCAAGATTCTTGAACCTATTTGTATGTGGTATTTCCACAACCATGATTTTTGGGGTAATAAAATTTATTTCAAGATCTAAATGTTTAAAATAATTGTTAGGGTTTTGATAAAAAAATATATTTCTTTTTTAGTGCAAAATTGAATGTTTGATGGAACTTTAATTTTTCCTTGGATCTTTGTATTGTGTAGCCAGCCAAGTTGGGTTGTGAGATTAATTTGTATTTTAATAAGCATGATTATCATAGGATCCTTATGAGGTTAGTATCATGAGTAAAATATTAAAGTTGTTTATTATTAACTCATGCCTTGATCAAAAATCAATGTCAGAATTCTTTGTGTACTCAGTTAGGTAAGATAAAAGTAAATGTGAAAAGGAAACTGTGTTCCTTATTTAGCAACGATAAATATTTATATAGAATGTTTCTATACTCCTATTTGATTAATAATTCATCCTAGATTGATATAACTATATGATCTAAATCTATACTATGGCTTTGCTTAGAATGCTCATAGAGGCTAAGTAGTATATTTATAAGCATAGCAGTGTTATGCAAATATGTTGGCAAGGCCAAATTTTGGAGCATCATATAAAGATGAAAACTTGTGTGCATTATATTTTGTAAGATTATTTTATGTGCAAGTGACTAGACACCTCTAGAATAAAATAGTGCATCATGATATGTGCCTAGAGATTATGTTTTCATCTAATTATTATTGTGTAGTATAATCTAAGGTATACACGAGTTGTATAATCTTGTACTTACTTGTTTAATAATTTTAGTGTATGATTGTTTGTTCATGTTTGAGTAGGGTGTTCATACATAATAAACTATGATAATATAGAATATCATAGGATAATTTATCTTAAATTTATATGCTTAGATGGTACATATTATAATTGTATGTCTAGACTCTCACCTATGTTAACTAATTAAATGTATGTGTTGGTTATTACTTGAATAATATGTTTTATAGAAATTAGTAGGACATCATGTATGCATGAATACCACCTTCAAAGTGTAAATAAATGTTAGGTTAGACTTTTAAGTGTTTGTATGACTTGCTTTGCTATATATACTTTCTTGAATAAAATCTTATGATTCCATATACTTATGACTAATTTGTATGACTAATTATGGGAAAACTGACAGTTATGTCTTAGAATATTAGACCATGATAATATGGGTTATATAGTTTAGTTGTATGAAACTTATTTATTGTTTGAAATTTGTAGTTAAATGTATATTTTACCCAAGGAGTATAAATTGTAGGCATTATTTCTAGTTTGGGATAGATAATAATGTAAGATTCATTCATGTGTTGATGGAATAAATGTACACTTTGTTTACTCCTATGTTTAGTATGAGATATGATTGCTTAGAGGATGTAATTAGTATGAATCTTATGGTTAAAAAATGTATAGTGTGACATTATCTTTTGGTATGTATGATTTGCATGTCAGTGCAATATCTTGCAATAAAATGGGTTTTCTATGATACACTGCATGTTTATGTTTTATAAATCATACACACTTGGGTGCTTGCTTGTTCTCTGGATTTTCAAACCATTCTATCTACTCATCTGTGAAGGAAGGGCCATTCTTTGATAGGGAACTGTACAGGAAATCATCGGTCCATGGTTGGTGAAGAAAAGTGCTTGGATGATGTTCTTCCTCCCCACAACATTACTACTTATCTGGAAAATACACTTGTTGGTTTGACTCGAGCTCTGGAGGGCTTGGTATCTATTTATTATATTAAGGTTAAATGCTTAAGGAAATGGAATTGTATTTTATTTGTATATACTTGAGCAGTAGTTATTGTATTAATGGACCAACCATGGCTGAGTCCTAATGTAGTTACTTTCCTTGTAATTGTAATATATTATATTGCATTTATTATTGGAATTTTAGAACTGTCATTGTTCTAAGTTGATGATTATATGATTGGCTAAAGTTATTTAGTATAACTATGGTTTAGTGAATGAATGTTAAGTAATTAGTTTTAAAAAAATCACTACATTATTCTAAGTACAACTTGAGGGGTTGTTACATATATAGTTTCATTAGCATTGACACAATATATAGTTTAATGAGCACAATAAATATTGTCACCCCAACCCACATATGGATTTAGATATAAATTTAAAGTGAATAGAGGGTCCAAGGTCTATCAATGTTTCTAGCTATATCTAGTTCATTCTATCCATTTAATGAGTCTATAAATTATTGAATAAGTTTATCAATGATTAATGCTACTACATTATATACACAATATGTATGGTATGACCAAAGTGACCCAATGTGCATAATGTCTGACATAGCATGAATGATTTGTGTGATGCATTCAATATCCATATCATAAAATAGACTGATGTCATCTCTATATGTATTTCATGATGTTGATGTGATTGATAATGAAATGGGTGTGGATAACATTATTTTATGGCTAATGCCCATGCTTTTAATAGGATAGTTGTTTTCAACTACTTAACATCATTGAATGGGCTTCATTATGCATGGGTTGTATTAGTGTGGTGGGACCATTGAATAATGTGATGCCATTAACTATAACTATATTTACCCAATAAACATGTCATAAATGAAATCAAAAATTATAAAAAGTGGTGGTGTGGCGTGCACAGGTCATCAATGTGACATGTTATCCAAATCACACCACTCTAGTTTGAATTTAAATTAAATTAGGATGATTGCACATACATGTGTCGAAAATTATTTGCATTTCAATGGTCACAAGTGGATATGGTGTTGTGGTATCACTTTTGGAAATAATGGAGCTAATCATAGGTAAAATAAACATAAATTGGTGGTTAGATGTGCAAGGGTCACAAATTCAACTTACTTGACCATAATTACACATTTCTTTCTTGAATTTGAAGAGAAATGGAGTGTTCATACACAAATGTGCCTAAAATTATTTGTATTTACCCTAGTCATAAGCTGATATGGTATTTTTGTGTCACTTTTGGCCTATAATATACTTAATCAAAAGTAAAATCAGCATGGATTATTATTTTACACTTACCCTTAACAATTAATAGACATTATTATTCTTCTTATGTTATGATAAATTATTTTTTATATTCTTAACAATTTTTACATCTATTAAAATTATTTTCCAATTTAAATTATTCATAAATTTTCTTAATATTTAAAATCTACATATTTATTTATGATTATTTTGTAGATTAACTTAAAATAAATGAATTAGTTAAATATCACAAAATTTTAAAAACTAAATATAAATGTAAAGTAAACTTGATAATTTTTTATTGATATGAAAAGTATAGTTTTCAATAATTTTTAAGTTTATGATGGATAGATATATAAAAATAATTAAATAAATATAAAAATAATTTATAAACAATTGTAAATAATATATCTTTAAAAATTATATTAAATAAATATAAATATCATTTTAGAACTTTTTTAATAGATTAATACATTAATAAAGATCTCATATTTATAAATTTAGATAACTTACAAAAAAATTAAAAACATATGTATTATTCGAATGTCATCAACTTTAGCACAATTTTCCTTTTAAATTACATACATACCATTTACAAATTTTTGGTGTAAATTTAATTTTATATTAAAATATATATTCAAATTCTATAATAATTAAATAAACAATTAAACCCTAAAAAATTATATCACGATTATTATAATACTAAATTATATACTTTGTTTTACAAATAAATTAGAATATTAATTAATATAATGTATATTCAATATAAATTTTATTTATTATTAAAAAAATATAATAAATTTATTTTATTTATATTATTATATTAAAATAAAAAATGTTAAAAAATTAAGTATGTCTTCTAATTTAAAAAAATGAATCTTATTTTTTGTATATTATTTTGTCTATTATTTTAAAATAATGTTTTTGATATGTTGGGAAACTATTGTATCTTAAAATGATAAATTTGAAGAACTTACAAAATATTTGAAATAATGTGTGCTATAAGAGTATATCGAGAGTAGGATGGATAATTTTAACGTCATTTACACACCATTTTATAAAATTGTGTGTAAAACATAAATAAGTATTCAAATCTTATAATGTTTAAATAAATAATTAAAGTTTTAAAAAAATTACAATAATTATAATATAAAAGTTTTGGATTTCATGGACAAAGTTTACAATCAAACAATCTATATACTTTTTAATATATACATTAGATTATGAATATAAATTTTATTTTTTATATATTTAATTGTGGGATTAGTGGCTCACACTCGATTTAGAACATACGCAGTAGTTTTAGATCCCATATCTTTATGTTACCACTCCATCAATACCATGTCCTTCATTGCAAGTGCCAAATCACTAGTAGGATTTAAATATGAAGTATTTGAAACAAATGCATCTGCTTTAATCATTACACCACAACTTAAAGGACAATATAAACATTTTTTTTAATAACATATTATTTATTCAATCTACACTTTATTTAAATAACACTATGAATTTGTTTTTCTCATATTACTATACTATAAAAATCTCCAAAATGTAGAATCTAAAATTATATGTTCTCAATTAACATCATTGCTATTATATCTTCTAGAAATATAATGTCCATTAAATTAAAAAGCATATTTTTTATAAAATATTACACCACTAAAAATTTGATGGATAGAATGGATTATTTTGATTCTTCTTTCATCTTGATTTTATCCTCAACAACGTATACATAAAAGAGTATGTGAAAGTTACTTAGCCCACAATTTCTCTTGAAGATTTACAGTGGCATATCTCGTACACTTTGGATTAAGGCTCCATGTAGTTCTCTTACATGTGAATCAATGAAAGAAAAGACTTCACCTTCTCTCATCAAATAAATAAATAGAATTATACATCTTTCTTTAACCTTTTTTGGCACAAGATGTGATAGCACAAGACTTGGAATGTTATAGATGTAAGGTAAGCTTAACTTATATGATCCTTGAAAAAATCTGTATAACTTTTGATAAGGCTTGTTGATTGTGTGTTCCACCAAATACATCACATCCTCAGAAACAAATTCTAAATTGATCACCATAATCAGGTGATCCTTACTCCTTTCCAGGTAGCTAATTAGATTTGATTTGATTTCAAAAGATTGATTAATCTGAGACTCTTCTGCAGCATGTAAAAGGAAATTAACAACATCTCTATGTCCCAAGAAGGATGAATCTACATTCATAGCTACAGTTTTGAAATACAAACAAGGGGGATCTATGAAACCCCCAGAGGGTGCCATCAAGCCCATCATGCACCTATCATAGTTTTCTCACTGGAGCTTCTATTATTATATATACTCTATGTCTTTGAAACCTATTCTGTGTCCCAAATATATTTATTTTGTCTTCTCATGGAGGCTTGAATATTTGAGATAAGACACCTGTGATTCCCCTTTTTTGAGATGAAAGATGTATCATGTAAGTCACTCATCTCAAAAGAAGAGTTAATTATATAATGTGATAAAGATATGATCATACAATATTATATCATTAAGTTGGAGCCTATGTCAGTTTATAGTTTTAAGCATGTACATACTATATTAAATCAAGGCATACAAGTGGTATGTCTAGATATATTTAGAAATGAGGCATGAAGTAAGGTAAGCATGTATAAAAGTGCATGATATGTATCATGGCATCATTAATCAAACTCAACAAACACACAAGTATAAGACAAATTGTCATATAACAAAGCTAAGGGCCACATAAAAATGACATGTTCAAATGTTTAAAAATACAAGATTATGCACATAGGTTCAAGGTCCATAAGTAATGGACATGTTCAAATTTAAATCATACCAAAATTTCACACACATAGGACCAAGGGATAAACTAAATGGATATGTTTAAATATCACACATGCCAAGAACAAATCTCATAGATATGTTCAAGCTATTTTCACATAATATCCAAGGGATACACACAATAATAAAGCAATATTTTCCCATCATTCAAGAAAATAGATAACATCAAAAGAACATAAAATAAGTGAAAACCAGTTTATTCTATCCATGTGTATTAATCACATAATATAGAAAAGTAGTATATTTATGTAGCACAATGTTAGATATAAGTGAATAGTTAAACACTTGTAAGATATGTACCACAATATTGAATTTGTGGTTCTAGTTAGATGTAATATACTATAAAGTAACATGTAGAATTAAATGCCCTTATATAAGCATGGCCACTAGTAGAAGGGAGTATAACATCTAATAATGCATATATAGTGTATGTTCTACATCACATTCATATACCTTATGAAATGCATGTGTGTTTGAAAAAAATATATCATATGTTAAATATAACATGAATGACACATGTAAATAAGTGACTATCATCTTTAGTCATGCCCAGGTCCTGATTTTTTATTTTTGGAAAATATTTTGAATGTTTTTGTATTTTTATACCATCCTAAGTTTTTGTATTTTTGATATTTTTATTTTTTGTATTTTTGATATGTTTTTTATTTATTTATTTATATAATAAATTTAAAAAGGTTTTTCTTAACCAATAAATTGGTCTACATGATGTTCCCATAGAGTCCATGAGTAACCTATGTAATAACCATTTGAATTTTGTTTTAAACCTTTGATTGAAGTGGGATGTTGTTGTGAAGGTCTAGTGTTATTAGTGGTGTCATAAAAATATTATATTGAATCTTAATTAGGATCATTATCATAATTATGGTTTTGTAATTATGAATGCAACATAATTAATATTTTATATATCAATATGTAAATTAAACTGTACCATAGTGTGTTATGAAATGTTTTGATGTCTTTTGATGTGCTTTATTTTGTACTTTTATTGTGACTGCATTATTTGTATTTAATATAATGATAGTCAAAGAAGAATATAATGTGTTTACTCTTACTTTATGGAGTTATTTGCTCTTTATATTGTAGCCATTGCATCTACATGCTTAGATGTGACAAAGTCACAATTTTTTCCCAATGTTGTCCCCATTGTTCTCATCCATGATTTTCCTAAATTTGCATTACATTGGTCCAATATAGGTTCAATGTGAAATGTGACTGAATATTTTTTTGACCCTAGTGTGACTGGTAACTAAATATAACTAATGAAACATTGAGGCCCAAACATATTTCCTATATGTCGTTTATCGTACCCCAAATATTGAAGGAGTATCATGCTACACATATTGGCCTCATAAAAAGAGGATAATTATACTTATTTATATTTCTTTCCATTAATGTGAAGACTAAGAATAAAAGTCTCAATATATGATTAATTATTTTATTTGCCTCTTTTAGGGCCATATTAGTTTTATTTCATTTGACTATGTTGTAGAAGAAATCCAAAAAATTGTCTAGCTTAGCTTGAGTTTGTATGTGAAATTTGTATTGTGTGCTTATGCAAATAGGTCATTTTATATTTCAAAAATTTCCCTTTATATGTTCTCTTTATTAATTATTTATCATTAGGTTGTGTTTGTAACCTTTCTTATTTCACCCTTTTTGCTTACAAATGTTCCCCTTGCATATGTTCTTTGTCTTGTTAACATTTTGCTATTTTTAATTATTTTTATTTGACTTGTTCTTTTCCCAAGAGGATTCAATTTATTTGTGTCATTATGAATCTTGAAATTGTGTACAATCTTTCCTTCAATGGATTTTACCTATAGACACAAAGATTGAATTTTTTCTTGTTGTTGTTTTGAAATATATTACAATAATTATTGATATTTTGATTATGTCACTTTTCTTGAACTATAAATTTTAATTTATCATTGAAAGGTTGTGTTTCTATAATAGTTTCTAATTTAACCTAATTCACTATACATGAATCATATTGATATGTTACAACTCTCAAAGATGTGAATAAAGTAAGAGTTAAGTATTCTATGAGATCAATAGGATTTAAATCTAGCTTATGTAATTTGTCATCAACTTGATATTACATATCATCATCATCATCATCACCACTATCATAGTAATGCGTAATTGTGCAAGTAGGATTTTGAGGATTAGCTAGGATAGGGACATCTAGTACTTCATCTTCTTTTTGGATAGGGACTGGTAACACTTTATGTGTAGTTTACTAAATGTTTTCTATTGGTGATTTATCATGTTTTTATGATTGGCTCACCTACCTCATATTTATGCATATGATAAATTGTGATCATTTGTGTAAGTGGTGTAATAGAAGGATATTTAAATTATGATTAAGTAATTTTTTATTATCTGACAAGTGTATCATCTATTGAAAGAGAATTATCTTATTCATTATTTATCAATTTTGTATCCATGGAATGTATAAGGTAAATAATCCATGGAATGAATCCAAGGTCTCCCAAAAATTATATTATAATTTAGTTGGTTGGGAATAACTTGAAAGATAGTATGAAGTTATTTGGGTCTTACTAAGAAGTATAATGGGAGGGATATAATTGAAAAGAAGTATTATCAATAGCATGATGTTCTATTCTATTTTTTAAAGTTATTCATATCGATACTTGATTGTTGTAAGACAATAGACTTGTAAATATTTATTCCTAAACCATCATCCACTAACACACTCTTGGTAAAATTTCTAGGTATCTGAGATTGAATAATTAGTGTAATATCTATCTCTATGATTTGTTTAGGAGGTAAGTTTTCATTATTTAAGGTGATGATATTTTTGACATCCTTAAAATTATTTAAAGATATATGAAAATGATTTTGATTGTGTATCACTAGGAATAATTTTATCTTGTAAAGCCACATTTAAGATATCTTTTTAAACTTTTGATATTTTTAATAGATCCAAAATATAAATTTTAGAAGAGGTTATTCTGAGTTGATCAATGATATCATAAACCTCAAATGCATTTTCTCGTCTTGTGGTAAGTGTTGGGGGGTTTTGGAGTAACATGATAACAACCTTCATTTTGGCATGGTGGGTGAGTACCCATCCTATTTGAGCATTGATAGCATTGATATTGGACTCTAATTTGATGGGTAGAATGGATTATTTTGCTTCTTATTTCATATTTATTTTATTATCAACAATGTATGAATAAAAGAGTATGCGAAATTTAGTTAGCCTGTGATTCCTCTTGAATATTTTTATCTACATATCCCATACATTTTGAATTAAGGCTCTATGTAGTTATCTTGCATGTAAATAAATGAAATAAAAGACTTCACCTCCTCTCCCTAGATAATCAAATATAATTATAGGTCTTTCTATAACCTTTTTTGGCACAACATGTGATAGCACAAGACTTGAAATATTATAGATGTAATGTAAGCTTAGCTTGTAGGCTCCTTAAAAAACTGTGTGTAACTTTTGATAAGGCTTGTTGATTATTTGTTAGGAAAATGGATTGTAAGTGATTTGATTTTTGGAGACATGTTATATAAATAAGTTAATTATTTTATAAATACGCATATCTAAGAGAATATGAAAATAGACTAACCCTAGAAGATAGTGACAAAATAAAATCAACAGGCATGAAATCCAACCAAGATGAAATGGACCTATAAAGGGATGAGGGATAAAAATGATGAAGGATCAATAGTAACACAGAGGGTAAAAATGTTTATAATAGATATCAATCTAAACAAAGAATGAATGACTTAGATTCTAGAGCTTAAAACTATCAGATCTAAGGTGTTTGTGAGAAATCTAGATGAAACAAGGCCAAAGAGACTCTAATGTGCTTTGAAGGTATATGAAAATAACTAAATATTTACAAATTAACAAAATGTGATAAAACATGACAATCAAGATACAATATAAAAAGGTCTTACATCAAAATTAAGTGTTCACAATCATAAAAATCATTGTATAATTTTATATTATTGAATACAAACTAATTTATTAAAATACTTGTTCAAAATAAAATATTATCGTTATTAACTTGCACTAACTAAAGTTAATAGATTATTTTTTATTCATCATATTTTATACTCTTAACATTTGTTACATCTATTAAAATTATTTCACAATTTGATTTATTCAAAGTTTAATCTACATATTTTATTTGTGATTATTTATTAGATTAAATTTATAAAAAGTTGAGCTAATTAAATATCATAAAGTTTTAAAAATTAAATATGAATGTGAATTGAACTTGATAGTTTTATAAATATGAAAAGTACAATTTTCAATAGTGTGTGTGTGTGTGTGTGTGTGTGTGTGTGTGTGTGTGTGTGTGTGTGTGTGTGTGTGTGTTAAATAATTATAAAAGAAAATTATAAACATTTATAAGTATTAAAAAAAATGTATATTTTTTTATTTTAAAATATTTTTTAATGGATTAAAATATCTCATATTTATAAATTTACATTAATTAACTTTTTTGAAATCAAATATATTATACAAATTTCACCAACCTTAGCACATTTTTTTAAAATTTACTTATTTGCTATTTACAAAATTTTGAATGTAAATTCAAATTATATAACAATTAGATAAACAATCAAACCTTAAAAAATTATATCATGATTACTATAATACTAAAATTGTAAAGTTTATAGATTAATTTTACAACTAACATATATATCTTAGATAAATCTATGTAAAATACGCCAATTGATATCATTCTCAAAGCATCTATATCATATTAAATTGTGAGTACCTCAAGAATGATATCTATCGGTGTATTTTACATAGATTTATCTAAGATATGTATTCTAATAGCACTCACCACCATGTAAGATTAGATATTTTTTTAATAAAAATATATTTAATATAAATATTTATGAATTATTAACATTAAAAATAGAGAGAAACATAAATTTTGATATATAAATATATAGAGAGAGGGAAATCAAAACTATACATATATGACATATATCCAATATAACTATAATTTAGAGAACATGGGAAGTAGAGAAAAGCACTAATATTACATATATGAAATATAACAATAATTTTATGAAATTCAAACTGTATACATTTGACATTAAAATAAGAGATAAAAATCAACACACACACACACACACACACACACACACACACACACACACACACACACACACACACACATATAATATTAATAAGTTTGACCCTATTGTCTAAAACCTTTTTCAAGTGTAACAACAATTACAAATTTTTCTCATAATAATTTTTTTGGTCTTGTAATTGCATATGGAGGTCTATCCATTACCAGAGGCAACTATCTCAAATCCGCAACAAAAATCATTGATCTTCCACCAAAGCACATATCAACATTTTCTAAAAATGCTTGGCATAGTCAACAATCTATATTTTCAAACATATTTTGACCTATAAAGCTCATCTCATCAATCAAAATATATCTATCATGTTTAATTTATTATTGAAAGGTTGTTAACCTTATTTGTTCTAGTTTTTTAAAATCTGAAATAGAAATTCACAAAGTTGTATGTATTGTTGATGCACCAATGTTAGGGCAATAATTTATAGGGTAATTCATCATCTTAGGGTAATAATTTATATTGTAATTCATAATCTCAAGATAAAAATTTATAGGTGAAATATAATAAATCTTACGATAAATTATTTACCCTATGAATCTTAGGATAAATTATTTAGTCTATAATAATTTAAGGTTAAAGATTTATGTAAATTATTATGATGTATGATATGTATGATAAATTTAATTTTAATTTATCTGTATATACAATTCATTAAATTATCTGTAGATCAAGATAAATAATTTATCAGTATAGATATAAATTAATTCAATTCATATTTATAGGTCAGGGCAAAATTATTTTCAAGAAATTTTGTCAAATTTTTTTCATAATAATTTTCCTTGTGTTGTAATTGCATATGGAGGTCTATCCATTATCAAAGGCAACTGTCCCAAATCCCCAATAAAAATCATTGACCTTCCACCAAAGCACCTATTAACAATTTCTAGAAATGCTTGGCAGAGTCGAGAATCTATATTTTCAATCATCTTTTGACATATAAAGCTCATCTCATCAATCAAAATATATCTAGCATGTTTAATTTATTATTGAAAGGTTGTTAACCTTATTCCTTCTAGTTTTTCAAAATCTAAAATAAGAATTCACAAGGTTGTATGTATTGTTGATGCACCAATGTTAAATGTGGTAACTCTTGTTGGAGTAAGTAGTAGATGTCAAAATATGCTAGTAGGTGATCTTTTGGTAGAGTGAACATAAAAGTAAATCTGCAACAATGATGACCTTGTATTCAGAAATAAAATGCAAGAGGATGTGCAATAATTGCCTTTTTATTAAAATTTCTTGCTTATCAAATATCTGTTATGCAATGCTCTTGGTTCACACTAATCAGCTTAGGTTTACACAACTCAGCTCAATTACAATAGTATGGTGAAGAGGAATATAAAGAAGGTGTAGGGGGAGTTAACTCACTGGAGAACTCATGGTGGAACTGAGTGTAACTCACTATAGAACTCATAAGAGAACTCATAGTAGTACTCAATATAAATCCAGATAGAACTCTAGGTGGAACTCACCCTCTCACCCACTTAACCTCTTATCATACCTAAGTAAGCTAAAGCTACAAGTGTAGGAATTATCTATTTAATAAGTAAATGGAATAATTAATAGCTTACACCAACACCCCTCCTTAAGCGTAGCTTAGATGGACGGAAAAGAAAAGATGAGTCCCAACAACAAGGCCTTATGAGGTACCCACATATAATGTAACTCTCAATAAGTGGAGTAAAAGGAGAAAACCTAGTGAAAAAAAATCCCCCCCCCCAAAAGAGAGATAAAAAAGAAGAAGTTAGGACTAGAAAGCTCACTCCAACACCCCCCCTTAAGCATAGCTTAGGTAGGCTGTAAAATTAGGTCCCAACAATAAGGCCTGATGAGGTACCCAACTACATAATGATGATCCCAATATCCTTAAAAAATGAAGGATGTGTGCCTCCACAAAGAAGAGAGAATTTATATGTAGAATTTCACATGGTGAATGTTGTAGTATGTCCCTCTACAACAAATGTTGTCTCTTCCTTTTGAAATAAAGAAACCATGATCTGTCAAACTATTAAATTTCTACTCAAGTGGAATGTTTTTAGGAATCAAGATTTAAATCTTTGAAAAATGCTCAAATGTCTCCATGTTAATGCTTGAATGTGCCAATGTCTGATTATATATCATAGGAATAACTGTAGAAGATGGAAATGAAGAAGCATATAATGAAGGAGAGAGAACATCCAGAGAAGAAGATAGACATGGAAAATTCAATAAAGGAATGCCCATGTGAAGAGTGCAACATGACTCACCAACTGAAGAAAGAATGTCCATAGGAAGAGATGAGTCATCGATGCTCACAATAGGGGTACTCATACTAGAATTATTAAAGTCCTAAAAAATACAAGTCTATGAAGGCTTTAAAAGAGAAACAATATACACAAAAATGAAAGTAGAATCTATCATAAGACAACTAAGGTCTGGCAGAATCTCATCCTATAGTTGGGGTTAGACATAAGGAAGAACAGTATCCACTATGGTTGTATCATCATAAGAAATAAAAAACACGAGAAGAGAGTAAAATAGTCTCTGAAGAGATGATAGGAATTGGAGGAGGCATGACATAAATCTCAGTAGGATTACCGAAAAGACTATGTAGTATGCTCCAAAAAATGCATGGACTCTCTGTATATTTCACATGGCAATGAATTTCCATGGAAACATGAAGTAACAGAGTGGTCAAAACCTTGTCACAAGTATTATCCCACTTATTGAGCTGAAAAGGATAAGTGGGTGTAAGAATCTATCCATATAGGAATGGAATTTCAATTCTTGTGTGTGAGAAAGTGTTTCATATAAGCATATCATGAAGCATAATTATCCTTCCCAAGAAAGATCATTGGAGATGAAACAAATATCCTCATATAGAGTCTCTCAAATGGGGTCAACATGATTGAGAGAAGACATCAAAAAAGTGCACAAATGCATGATACAAACCACAATAAACCCCTAAAACACACTCATGAAAGGGACATCAAACATAGTGGAGAATGCGTCCAAGCGATAAATTAGTGATAGAGTGGGTAAACAATGGTACACGCTCTAGAGATGGAATTCAGAATAGGCCAAAATGAGTCCATATAGATGAGAGCAATTAGTGCATGAAGTATGTTGCAAAAAGTAGTAGGGCCCAAAACCCCCCTTGAATATGATAATTTATAACTTGAGTGTGTTTTAAAAAATAAAATATACCAATGGAAATAAAATGAAAACATATGCACTTTTGAAAAAAGTGGCACTCAATTTGAGTTACCAGTCAAAATTTATAGCAAAATACATATTCCATCATTAATGGCCTATTTAATTAAATTACACTTAAAGTTTAAATACTCATCATGTTCAAAAATAAAGCATGTCATGTAACCAACCATTGGAATTGACACAAAATTGTGGACCTCTTCACTTCAACAAAAGTCAAAAGTACTCCTACCCAGTCACCTTTACATGTACTTTATTGAAAACACCTCTTAGAAAGGGTTTTTAATTTAAAAATTATACAAAGCTATTTTAAATAGAAATAAAACATGCTTTAATTCTTCAATTCATTCTAGGTAGTATTTAGTGTTTTGAAGTTTAATTAGTAAATAGAAATAAGAGAGGTGAAGAGAGCTCGTTGTAGACACTCAAAAATGTTACTTAGACTAGCTTTCGATGTCAAGCTACCCTAAACCTACTATCAATCTTAAGTTAGCTAATCACCTAGCTAAATAACCCTAAAATCCATTGTCTAACTTTCCTAACATACCTAAGACACCTCTTCTAACAACCTTTTAACTTACTTCTACTTTGGAGTATGACTACCACTGGTCAGCCTAACTAGCAATAGTTACCCTGACCATCGTTGGTCAGGTCTTCCAACCTGCAATATAAGAATTTTCAACTGTGAACATGATAAACATGAGAAAAATAAAAACTTTCCCATGTAAACCTTATAAATAAACATCACTTTGAATTAACATCTTTATCCCGGACCAATTTAGCAATTTCCTTCCCCTTCACTTAGCAACTTCTTGCTATAAAATGAGGGCTCTTGAAAGGGAAAAGATATCAAAAAATTACATCTAAGCTCTCTTATTTCCTTTTTTCAGGTATTCAGGCGAATTGAAACTCTTTTCATGTGATTTTTGAAGGTTGAAGTACTGTTATGCTAGCCAATTTTCTTCAAATCTCTATTGTCATCCATTTTGCATCTTACAAGTATTCTTTACTTGTTTTAGCAATTTATTTCATTGTTAACCTTTCTACCTTAATCACATCACCTACACCCCATTTCTCCCCCACTAGAGCCATACATAGTATTTTTCCCATTTGCAATTCCCTCTCCAACTCCACTTCAATATCCTATAAAACCTACCCAAGAAACTGTATCCAGTTCTTATAACCATCATCGATTATAGAAACCATCACCAGTCACCTAATTGTCATTGGTCAACCTGACCGTCATCGGTCCCCTGTCATAAAATAATAATAGTTTGTTATTCCCAACCCCTTTCATCTAACTAGATGTTTTTTACTTCTAACCTGATCATAGAACCTGTTCAAATTTTTTGAACTAGACCTTGAATTATTTTGACTTAGTATTGACCCGTTGTGCTAAATTTAGTCATTCTATTGAACATGTATTTCATTTCATATCTTTTTTGCCTAGTATTTCATTTATTTTCTTATAAATTTAAATGCAACTATCTTTCCTTTATCTTATCAGCATAATTTTTTATTAGGGGAGTAGATTGATAGCCGTCTAAGGAAGCTTTCACTTCTTGGATCTAACATACACTAGGTAGTCCACCCTTCGTATTTGTCTAACCAACAATTTTGTTTAGTGTTGTCTTATCGTAGGTAGTCCTTCCTCACCAAAAAGGAGCTCTCACTTTGTCTGGTCATCAACGAGCATAACATTTAACCAGGTACACACCCCTCATCGTTTATTTCTTTCTTTCCTTCTAAAAATTAAGAATAGAGTTAGGAATGGTAGGAAACACTGGAATTCACATTATTCATGCATAGAGCTAGAGGAGAATGACAAAGGAGTTGCATACACAGTGACTTCTGCATGTACACAAAAATATGAACACCGCCATATGCATGTACCAATCTTTAACAGGGAATGGATGTGGTAGTTGAAGGATCAAAATATTTCCATAGAGAGTTTTTCCTTCTAATCTCTTCTCCTCTTATCTGCCTCTACCAGTAGGTAATCAATCCAATTCTAGATATGATCTAATGGCAATGTGGAGGCTAAAAGAGGGTTCTGAGGTTAATTTAGAGGCTAAACAACATGCAAAGGATGACAAGATCTCCCTAATCCAAATAGTGCACAATCCCAATGCCCTCAAACTTTGTTGCCACTTTCACAATGAGTATTCCAATAGCTATGGCATCACTGATAGGAGCCTTTGTCAAAAAAAACCAAGTCTGCAGTCAACATGCTTGACCCTGGACTGAATGGCTCAAATCAACATTGAATGATGGAGAGCAGGCCATTGAAAGGCCATGAACAACTGAGGTGATTGACAGGTGAAAACTATAGGTGGTGAGGTCAACACTTCCCTAATGTAGAGGTTGTTCTTGTATATTTTCTATCACTCACCATAAAAGCATTGTAGGGTTTTTTTCAAGAGGGCAGAGGGATTGATTTACATGTTGGCCGATTCGGCTGTCACTTCTGATGCTACCTATTCCTTCCATAAAACCCAAACAATGTTGGAGAACAATAGTGCTTCCACGAAGGGCGATCAGTCCTAGAAAAAATTTGTGGCATACTACCACATGAGGGTAAACGGGCCTAAAATTCAAAAAAATGATAACTCTAGAAGTGCCAATTTAATCCCTCCAATAAGATAAGATTTCCCTATTCCTATCATTCCTTGATTTATTAGATGCAATGGAGATGTATTTTGTCCTTGATTATAATGTATTATAACTATATCAAATGCTAATTTTTATTTCTCACTTAAGGTTTCATAACAAAAATTAGACTCTATTTCATCCATAGCAAGTAAGTTATTTTCTTTTACCATGCTTACAAATTTAAGAGATCTACTCATTTGTTCTTCACCCAGGTAATTTGAATCCCAAATTGGTTGTCTATCAATATCTCTTTGACCCAACATATCAATCTCAGAAACTTGTAGATATTGTTTTTTGTATAGGCCTGATATGATCTTCCACTCATGTTCAGTTGTATTTTATTGGATAATGTCATCATTTTCATCCTCTATTTCTTTTTGAATGTCATTGTTTATTTCAATCCTTTGCTCTATATGAAAATGATTATATTGAAATTCACCCCAATTATATTTTATTGTCTCCTCATCTTTGCCAATGTCTATCCCAATATCACGTAATGGTTTGTAAAATGATATAAAACTCATAACCCTAATATAAAATCAATTAAATATTTAAATATGATATTTAAAAATAAATAAAACTAACATTAACAATGATATATAAAATTATATAAATGTAAATTGGTTCATATTCTTCCAAAAGTTAGCATTTAATTAATTATTAATTATACTCTTCCACATCTCTCCATGTTAAATTATTATTTTTATTTTTTTATTAAGTCAACTTCTAATTAATTAATTGTCAACCCACTCATGCCATTACATCCTTTCACTCTCCACCCCCCATCCCTTGCTCTCTCCCCACCCCAGATGCCACTGTAGAGAACATTTATCGATGTAACTAGAAAATCTATATACTTTATTTTTAGAGATAAATTAAACTATTAAATTATATATATTAAAAATAATATAATAAATTTATTTTGTTTATATTATTTTATCAAAATTATATATATTAAATAACATTTTTAATTATTTAAATTATATACTCAAAAATATAATATCCATTAAATAATAAATAAAAAATACATTTTTGGTATGCCATACCATTCTCGAGATGTACCAAAACTTAAACTTAGTTAATCCATATTTGCTCTCAATAAAATCAATAAGCACAACGAAGATGAAATGGACCTATAAAGGGATGAGGGTTAGAAATGATAAAGGCTCAATACTAACACAGAGGGTAAAAAGGTTCATAATAGATATCAGTCTAAACAAAGAGTGAATGATTGGGATTTTAGAGCTGAAAACTATCAGATCTAAAGTGTTTGTGAGAAATCTAGATGAAACAAGGTCAAAGATATTCTAATGTGTTTTAAAGGTATATGAAAATAGCCAAATATTTACAAAATAACAAAATGTGATAAAACATGACAATCAAGATACAATATAAAAAATTCTTATATCAAAATTAAAAATCTACAATATAAAAATCATCGTATAATTTTATATAATTGAATACAAACTAATTTACTAAAATACTTGTTAACAATAAAATATTATCACTATTAACTTGCACTATCTAAAATTAATAGATTATTTTTATTCACCATATTTTATATTCTTAACATTTGTTACATCTATTAAAATTCTTTTACAATTTAAATTATTCAAAATTTAATCTATATATTTTATTTATAATTATTTTTTAGATTAACCTAAAAAAATTGACCTAATTAAATATCATAAAGTTTTAAAAATTAAATATAAATATAAAGTAAACTTAATATTTTTATTGATATATAAAGTATAATTTTATTTACAAATTCAAATATATATTCAAATTTGTTCAATAGAGAAACAATCAAACCCTAAAAAATTATATCACTATTATTATAATAGTGAATACATTTTTGTTATGTCGCACCATTCTAGAGATGCACCAAAACTTGAAAAGTTTATAATAGATGGAATAAATTATGAAATATTTTAATACTAACAAATTATTTGACCCACTCAAATCGGGCAAATCCATTCGAATAGGTGGATCTCGTGTTAATTGTTTTTAATTTTATCTACACATCCTTTAAAATAACATTAAAAGTAATGTCCACTACCTCTTATACACCGGAGAAGTCAATTGATTCCATGCCATTCGGAAGTACCAACGTCGTTGTTTCCATTGACCACCTAATTTTGGTATGGGATATACAAATATCGATTATTGGTTTAAATTAATATTTTATTAGTACATTTTTCTTATAATTTTTCTTTTCATTTTTTTCATTTTGTTCCTTTTTTAAGTTTTTGATGTTTTCTAGAAAAATATATATTATATTTAATTATGGGGTCTAAAATGTATGTATGGTTTTGGGATGTGTATTTGAGATCTTTTTCTATAAGTCTCTTTTTTGAATATGGGTTTTCTTTTATTAATTTTCCTTGTTATTATATATTAAGATGAACATAAACAGGGTCTTAATTGAATTTGAGAATACATAAGTGTAATAATGAATTTAAGACATCAAGACAATCAATGACACACATGCAACACATATATTGTGAATGTGCCAAAGTTATTAATTTAAGCGTTTAGAGCAGAGATCTAAGAATATATAAGTATACATGCAACGTTTATTATTCCATCATACATTCATTCTAGTATGAAATTTTTTATAGACTAGACATTACATCACTAGACAACCTTCTTAAACATACATTATACTTGGTGTAATGTCTTCAAAGTTATATAAACATTATAAGAGTTTGATAAGAATCAAGCTAAGGATATCACAAATCTCAATATTCATCTCACAGTTTTTTATTTTTCTAGATATGGATGGCCTATTAGAATTTTTATTGAGGAAATTATTTTCTAAGAGATCCGCGAAGATTTTTTTTTTTAAAGCAAGGATTTCAAAGCCTTAGAGCTAAGAACGTGGTCACCACATATGTGTATCCACATCTTTGGTTTTCCAAGTTTGGCATCATGTTTCTAATAATGTCCTTATTCTTCTAGGAATGTCCAAACAAACTTCAGCAAAATATTTGTTTGTCACATGATTTTGCAGTTCATTTCACCTCATTATTTGAACATGTCATGCATTATCTAATTCTTATAAGTCTCTCTAGATTTGGACAAAATAAAATATTATTAATGAATGCTTTCTTGTCATTTATTGCATGAAGAAGTTTTTAATATGATTAAATATGATTTTATTGCTTCATATTTTAATAGGTTTATTTACAATGTTTATGAATAGATGTAATGTAATGTGACTTAAATCTATGTTTCTAATCTATAATTTGGTGAATCCACATTGTATTACATGTTTCGTAGCCTTTTGTTGATGTGATTTTCAACATACGTAGATAGTGATCGGTTTACATGCTCATGCTTTTGTGCACATCTAATTGTGAATCCAATGACAAAAGTTTCAATGTTAGTTAATTTTATCATTATGGGAATAAATCTACGAATATGTCAGTTATGGTTATATTTTTAGAACTTACTCAAGATTTATAAGAGCTTTTCTAACCAGTTTTGGATTTTAAAAAAATAACTTAAAACATTTACCAACTTAAAAAATTTAGTGAAAATTCCCGTATACTTCTTTCTTTCCACATACTATTAAATTACATACAAATACAAGTGAGATATTCTTATAAACTTATTAAAAAAAAGTAAGGTAAATCTGAAAAGATATTTTTAATTAATTATTAATACATACTCCATTTAAAACACATTAAAACTTGTAACAATCTTTAAACCAAACTTATTGACATTATCACACAATTTCTATACAGTTTTAATTGAAGACTCTAACAAATAACCAAAAATAAAAATAAAATTTATATATAACTATACAAAATTTCTTAAACTATAAATTATATTACACATTCATTCAATTTTACATTAAAAAATCCCAACAAACAAATTAGTTAATTCAAAGGAATAATATCAATACCTACACCTCATAATTATCTACCTAAGAAAATAAAATAACATAACACATTTAATGTGAAAGTATCTAATCAACCTTTTGCAAAGAATGTATACAACAACAATAAAATGCAATAAATATATATTATTCAAAAATCTTGGATTTTAAAGAAAATCATGTCACTTATATAAATGTTTAAAAGCAGGAAATAATATTTATTTAATTATGCAATCTATATAAAATATAATAATGAATTAATTATATAAAAAGAATTTTAAGGTAGAAAAAAGATTCATGAAATAACATTTATATTTGAAAATATATATATATATCAACCTCAAAAAATTAAATAAAAAGCCCCTTATGGCATGGGTTATTGCCGAACTACTATAAATTCTAAGGTGGAGTTTGGGTTTTTCAAGGATGAAATATATTTGAAAGTTTTAAGGTTAAATGGTTTGTTCTCCTTTTTACTCCTTAATACATTGAATATATTTTTAATTTATATTGAATATGATAAAGATATCATGTAGCCTTGTTCAAGATTGATGTGCCTTTACTTCAATTTTTATTATCTGAAATATATTTGGATCCACTTGTGAATTCACATAAGTTCTTTCAATTTCTATATATTACTATTAAAAAGTACATAGCTCTATTATCAATAACCACTTAAAATTCCCTTGTTTGTTTGTAGAATGTCATCATAAATGACTTAATAATGACCCTAAATCTTATCCTAAGAACCCAAGTTTCATTTTCTTACTTGATTTTCATTAACACTCAAGAACAAAAATATGACCACCACTTTTTGGATAAATGTCTCTAATACATTATCAATATTAATGAATCTCTCCATTAAACATATAAAACAGTCCCTAAACGCCTTAATGATGACATGGAAATAAATTATTTCAACTTCAAACATGATAGATAACTCAAAGGTTAATCCTTGTTTATTTTTCTACAATATCCCTACAACCAAATGCTTTAAATGTGTTTCCTCATCTATTTAATGAGGAAACAGAGTATGGCCTTTAATACTTAATTTTTATTAAGTTAACCCTATAAATACATAATTAATTATTGAAGTGTCTTAAAGTCATCCACAATATTCTTGTTAACAGATAATGGAATCTTCACTCTAGACTTTTTCATGAAACCTTTCACTTCTTCTTTGTTATCATATATCTACTGCTAGGTATTCTAAGATGAATTATTATTTGCTCAAGTATCTCATCCTTTTCATTGGATGTGTAAATATATTTTCCTCCATTTATAACTCCAATGCTTATCCCCTAACATTGACTCTTTTTTTTATTATCCTATTGAAATCCCTAGTACTCATTTCATACTTCATCTCAATTATTGGCTCTTCTGAGATAGCCATATGTTTGTTGTTCCCTTTTAAACACTCCATCTACATTCTAATTATCCAACTAGTAGGTTTGGATTCATTGAAAAAACTTGTAACAGTTTTGAGCTAACTCAAAGTGATTTCAATATCATATTTCTTCTTCATTTTTTATTGTGAAAGAGTAGGATTTATAAATTATGGGGGCATAGGAACTTCAAGTGAAACTTGAGATACCTCAATTATTTTGAGTTTAATGGGTTAAATTAGAGTGGTGAAAGATGTAATACTAACAACAATGGAAATATATGGTGGTGGCAGAGTTTGGTCCTTAAATGCAAATTGTATTTTCTTAGGCCAAACATATGTGGAAGAGGTATTAATAAATAGGTGGGCTATTATAATTTTTCAACAAAGTAAATGTGAAAACACTTGGAAGATAATTTTAACAAAATAAGAGAAATACATGTAGAGTTTATTTATTTTGTTCGTATATCAGTATAAATTATTACAACATAACATTTTATAATGTCTAGAAAATTTGTGAATGTTATAAATGTGAGTTTGATTAGATGTAAGAAAAATTGTAATAATGAAAATAATATTAATGGTAGTAACTAGATTACTCACAATCACTAAAATAATTGTAAATTTTGAATTAACTAATTTTATTTGTTAAATAATAAAACTGTCAATAATTGATATTGGACTACTAACCATAAAAATTATCATAAAAATATTTAAAATTACATTTCACATTTAAAAAATGACCCAAAAAAAAATTATATTAACCTTTATATAATTATTCTAACTACTTCTCCTACCATTTCCTCCTGTAACCTTTTTGATTATTTCAACTCCACTTTAACTCCTCTTCTCTCTTGTAACCCTTTTGATTATTTCAACTCCACTTTAACTCTTCTTCCCTCTTGCAACTTAGAAAATGGAGACAATCTGCTCATATCTCTAAACTTTAATACATGTCTTTATTTATTCGGTAGGTTCCCATGTTTAGTCTATATATATATTTAAAATGCTTAGTCTATATATATATATATATATATATATTAAATGCATAACCTTAGATTTATTGTATCATCACATGAAAATAAAGGAATTTTATGAAAGTGTGTACCCATATATTAAAGAGGAAGAAACATGTCCAATTCACTTAATTAATATTATATTAAATGCATAACCTTAAATTTATTGTATCATCACATGAAAATAAAGGAATTTTATGAAAGCGTGTACCCATATATTAAAGAGGAAGAAACATGTCCAATTCACTTAATTAATATTATATTAAATGCATAACCTTAGATTTATTGTATCATCACATGAAAAGTGTGTACCCATATATTAAAGAGGAAGAAACATGTCCAATTCACTTAATTTGAATATTAATGACATGTCATTGGAATATTGATGCCACACATCCATCGTTAATACGTGTGGTCTTTCGATTATTCATTCAATCATGATATAATTTTTTATTGGGAAAATCTAACATGCAAAAGCTTTGGAATCGGCACTCACAAATTTTTTTATGGATAACATTAGTTGAAAATGTTATTATGTAGATTATGGTGTTTATGGGTGTAAAATTATTAAAAGCAAACATGAATAATTGTAGTAGAAGATGGTTTCCATTTCGAAAACTGAACTTGGTTAAAGTTTTTATAGACATAATATAAATCCATAAATTAGGAGGATATATTCCATTGGAATGGGAAACTCATGAACTTTTAAAATATATTATAGGATAAAAGTAGTTGAAAATGGTAGTGTATAGATTACGGTGTTTATGAGAATAATTTTTTAAAAAGTAAATATGAGTAGGTGTTTTAAAAGATGGTTCCCACTTTGATAATTAAAATTTGTTGAAGTTTACATAAACATGATACGTATTTAATAGTTAAGAGAATATATGGATATTATTATATGTATTATTTTATGGCTATTATTATATGTGTTAGTTTTTATTATTTATTGTATTAGTTTGAAATAAATAGTATTTTTCATTTTAAAGATGATTTTGAATAGAGGAATTTATAATATATTAAAATGTTCTACATCTATGTTTCAATAATAAATTGGATCATAAAAATCTTTATGTTTAATTTAATTACTCAAATTAACTTTAGCTATTCAATTTTTTAATCATTAACCCAATTTTTAATAACATCTCTCATGTCATGTGTGTCAAACAATCCTTAAATTTTTTATATTATCATATCATAAGGTGCATTCCAATAATTTATACATTTATCTAAACATAATTCCATTGATAATAAATACCACATACAAATTAATTGAATTACTTACATTTTCATTTGCTTTGGAACATATCTTTTATCAAGTCTACACAAAGAACACTTTAAGTTTGCTAGCATATTTTTTTTAGCCCCAACTTTCTTATATCCTTCATGTCATCTCTATAATTAAATTTATCCCACATGGAATCATTTTATACTTTTTAATTCACCTTATTCGTTAATGCTTTTAGAGATCACCATAGTCTCTTGCATCTATGATACTCGACACAAACACCATTTATTTTAACAATTAAGGTTGCATGGGGAATTGATTCATATTTGTCTTTAGTTTCATTATTGTATTTAACTCATCGTAACTATTTTAACATTTTAGGACTTAACTCAATGAAAATCTTATGTTGTTAAAGGGATGAGTGTGTTGTTAATATGGAATGAAAACTGGAAATGATTAATTTAATTAAAATTTTCTACAATAACAAGTGAGAGGAGAAGAGGTACTTATTTAGAAATAAATAGATTTTTATGCAGATTAAGGAATTAGAATAGGCTAGAAAGAAGGCATACACCTTTCATCTTTTGATTATTTATTGAAATTTGGCCGTCGATAGTAACGTTCATATTAGGACAATAGCGCTATATGGCATTAATGTCTAATTTTGGTGCTAACGTCCTTCCTGTAGAGACTATATGAAACTTTTTAGGAAGTTGTAGGAGGTTTTAGAGGCCCTGTACGAAGTTCTATGTCATTTGGGGTCTCGCCTACATCACTATTTTGGCTGAATCTCTTCCAAAACCCTAATGAATTCTTGTAAAAATAAAATAATAAATAGATTAAAAGAAAAAAGGAAAGAAAAATTAAGTTTTTTGATGTTACGATCATGCAAAGTAAAACCCCTATTGTCCTGGTCACTTCCTAGATTAACCTCGATGCTAGGGGGTCAAAGCATAATTGATTATCCCACTTTTTGTCATAAAGAGGCCACATACACTTTCATCTTCTCCTCAAAATATCTTGATTTTGGGTCATTTAAATTAATCAACAAATATGTTTTTGACTATATATACAAATATGTAGTGCATTTACATTTTTTCAATTTTTTTAAAAATTATTAAATATTTTTTAGGATTTATTTTTTAATTTTTTTTAGATGGTTAGTGGGACACAATATTATGCTTTGATCTAGGGATCTTAGATCGAATGTAGTTTTCCCTTAGGGAATGTGCACCATCAACTTGCATGGTGTGTGTAGTAAATATAAAAATGCTAATTAAACTATTAAATCAAATAATAATTAAATATAATCTAAACTAACTCAACCTATGATAGAGCTAAAAATGAAATAAACAATAAAAAATTATACCTTAGTATAAAACTAATCTTCTTCCATTGCAATGTGAATTTGATTTGCTCTCTTGAATTGTGATTGCTCACTCTTCCAATACAAGGGGAAATGGGCAATGTTGTGATATGCAAAATGCTCCTTGATGGTTTTAATTTGCTTGGATGTAAAAATGTGTAACTCTCTTATAAACCCAACATGATAAACCTACAATGAAGAAGCTTGCCTAAAGTGGAGGAATAAACTTCAATTTATAGCATTTAGAAATGGATGTGAACCATCCATCTTGAGATGAAGATCAAAGGATGAGAATAAAAGACAACTTTTAATTCACAGTGAGAATTTTGAATTAAAAATTGGAGTGGAGAACATGTGGGACCCATAAATGATTATAAAATTTATTTGGGATGAAGATATGATATAAATATAGTAAGTGGATATGAGGTGAATTATTAAATTAGAGAAAATTAGATTATGGAAGATAATAGGTATAAAAGTAGATTATTAAATTAGAAAAATCAGATCATGAAAGATAATGGGAATAAAAGTGGATTATTAAATTAGATCACGGAGGACAATAAGATTATTAAATTAGAATAGTGGGGGACCAATGGAGCCTTAGGGCATGTGAGGATAATTTTAATTTTTTGTATTTATGAAAATTATGAATTTTCAAAATCGATGGAATTTTTAATTAGATAAAGATTAGTTAATTTTGTATTAATTTAAGAATAATAAACAATTAATAGTGAATAGTGATGATGAATAGTCATTAAAAAAAAAGGATGATTAGGTATTTAGTGCAAAAAGAGTTAAAATCAACACAAAGTATTCGATTTTAAGTGTCTATATTTTTTTCATCTTTGAGAAGTCATTACAAGACATTGATTAAGTAATGACTTTTCAAAGAATAAAAAAGTCATTGAAAAGGTGGATAATTGAAATAATGGATGTTATTATTTTATCATTTCCAACCAACAAGTGCAGGAGTTTGAATGGAATAATAAGATAAGGAGTTGAATGAAATGAGGAACCTATGATAGCCCCTCGAGTGTTTGTACAAGAAAGGAAATGAATGATTGAAATGATATAGGAAGAAAAATGATGAAGTGGTGATAATGAAGGTCATCAAGAAATCAAATCACTGGAAGGGTATGTACATGGAGTTGGGAGATAATTTCATTGGCATAACCCATAACACCTACACGTCATAACAATAATGTGCACACATTATTAAAGCTTATAAGAATGCATATGCATTATAGGAATGTGTACACATTTCTATAAGTTTCAATAACACGTACACATTATTGAAATTATAAAACAAAAAAAAAACCTCATCCTTCTCATTCTTTCCATTTGCATTTTACTGATTCCATTCATGTTTTGCCCTCAAGCTCACATTTTTGCCTACAAGATTTATGTTTTACCCTCCATTCACCAGATCGATGATGCCGTCGCAAAGAAGAGGTATGTTTTTCTAGATTAAATCAATTTTTTTGATTTTTTTAATATTTTGTGACTATGAATTGTATCTAGTTTATTTTTTCATTTTTCTCCAATAGGTTGGCATGCTCCACCTAACCCTCCGCCTAACCCTCCTATAGTTCCCCTAGATCCCCTAGGTAACTAGGAGGATATAGTTGCTCACATAGTAGAGAAAAAAATTAAAATTAAGCAAATAATTAGGAGAATGAGGGAGCCCACTTCCACAAACACCCACCACACCTATTTGGCTAATAACCTAGAGTTAGTATTAGGTCAAGTTGACTCGATAATGAGTCAAATTGATAGATAGAGGTCATATAAGGATAGTTGTAGGGTTTACTATTTTGATAAATTATCAGCATCTAAGGTGAAGATTAAAAATATAATAAAATATTAAATTTGTGCCTTATTTATCTAACTGACCACCAATGTCCCATTTCCCATAATGACCAAATGTTTCCCAATCCACTAATGCCAACATGATTTAATTAAGGCCAATTTTTGGGAGTGATGGTGGATGGTGTTTGACTATCCCCCTTGTAATAACCATGAGGTCCCTTTGTACTTTTTGAGGAAACTCTATTGTGAGTTTGTCCTCAATCAAATTCTAAACTACTTTGACTATGGTGAGTTTTAGGGCCGAGGAAAAGGCTCCACATAGGATTGACTAGGTGTACGTTGTGCACTTAATTAGCCTACAAGGATCCCTACTTAAAATCCACTTCATCTGAATATTCCCTTTGTGGTGGCATAGGTTATGGAGATAGACACTTTGCATGTGCTTAATGCACTTACTGATACACTCATTCATCATATGAGTAGACTTTTAGAAACAAATGCTCATGATACTCCATATAGTGGTTGTATCCAACCCCACCCATGTAGATGTTGTGGTGCTATATGCATTGGACCTTCAGATGAAGATGGTGGTGCTTCAGGGGGCTTATAGGATGTGGTCTTGACTGATGATTTATTGGCAAACACATTTGGTTTGGATACGTTGGGAGTGTCTACACACATGCATGTATATTTTATATAAATTTAAGTTTAAAATTTCAAGTTATATTTGTATTAAATTAAAAAGGTAAAAATTAATTTACACATTTAAATTGAATAATATATATGTATTTTTTTGTGTTTTAGGAGGAGACGTTGTCTTCGACATCACAACTAGGTAGTTGGCCAACCTAATCTACTACATCTATGCATGTTAGTATGACACCATATACATTTGCAGAGGTAAAATTTCAAGTGAAAATTATATACTCTAGATGTACATTCATACACCTTAATTACATCCTTGGTAGATTTTGTGTAATAAAATATAAAATACCTAATTTATAATTTTGTTCAGCTTTTTATTGTTTGATGTATTAACATGGATTGGCGTAACTTGTTAGAAACTCATCCTCCATCTCAACTATGTTTTCAATATCAAAAATAGTGAGTTGAACATTTGCTTGATATCCCATTATATGTAGTTTCCATGGTGGGTCAATCCTAATCAGTAGGATTGGATGTATATATATATATATATATATATATATATATATATATATACAATTCATTTGATAAAATTTGTTTGGTACAATATATTTCTATCAATTTCCCAATTGAACATAACATGTCTTCATCAATATGCATACCACTCCTTTCTTTTAAATATTGGCCTCATAGCCAAGAACTTGATTCCTTGTTAACCTAATCACATCTAGCAGTTCAATCTCTATGATTGATATCCAAAATGGTCATAGCTATCAATTGAATTCTCATCTTGATTTCATCCAAGCATAATAATTTCATCTCTTTTTGTGGAGTTATAAATTTAGATGGCATAGTCTCTTGATCCCATTGTACCTAGTCAATTCCATTGGTTTGTTGGGAGAGTGTCCATTAGATCCCATTGGTTTGTTGAGAGATCATCAAATGTAAACTATATCCTATATGTATATGGCATAGTCCTTGCGGCCATATACAAATAGAGGACCTCAATCCCCTATAGATAGATGGGGTTGAGTAGTTTATTACCACCACCTACTTAGGGGGCCCAAAGACCTACTATATCTAGTTGGGGGAGAGGTCCTATCTATATCCATTGATGTAGAGCTATATCAACTTCTATACCAAACTCTACCTATATCCCTTCCTTTCAAGGTTTTCCTTCATCCATTCATAACTCTTTCCCTTAGTCATTTGGTCAATCAAATGACAATGATAATATTAGTCAAATCAATCCTTCTATATTTTTATCACACTCTCTTTACATCCTTGGTCATGTCACTAACTCAAACTCTCTATCTACTTACCCCTCGCATACACCTTTCTAGCTTTACCTTCTACTAGCCCTATTTTTAGGTAAAGCTCCTTGTCTAGGCCTTAACCTTTCTCCCTTAACTCTTTTCTAGGCCTAGCACTAGATCACAGCCTGATTTACGTAATTTTCCATACCTGAATAGCCTAAAACCACCTCCATTAGTGAGAATACATCAAATAATGTAAGATTACAAGTTTTTAGAATTTTTCAATGGTCAAATCTTATTTTATACACTAAACCCTAAAATTAGAGTTTATATGCCATTACCAAGGCCAAGAGCACACTAAAGGGGATAAATTTTGTTTTAGTGGGTTTCAAAACCCCAAACCTTTTTCATTGGGTCTGTACTGACCCTATACAAATTTATCATTCAGACAAGTTCTAAAATCCCATAACCAATTGCAAACTCAAAACTCTCAGTTTACAACTTTGCTTATGCACACAAGAAAACAGGGTACAAGGTTATTTTACTTTTACTTCAACTTCCAATATATTCCAAACCTAATATGGGATTCTATACACTTTCATTGACTATCCCATACCCCTTAAAATCTCAATGGAATCCCAAACTAGTTTCAACATAATATAACTCAGTCCTTTGACTGTATGATGCGCTTTAACAAGCAAGGTACTCAGGGATTATTTTCTCTTTCAATGTCAAAGCACTATAAACCTATATCAATATGATCTCCCCCTTTCTATGATCATTCAACATCATTCTTTAAAATCTTTAGAATCCAACATTTGAGTTATCAATTACACACCAACTATACTAACTTAGACCCAGGGAAAACCTATTTGAACTCAAATTCAAATTTGAACATTTTTAAGACACATTTTAGACCTTGTATTGGCATTCCAAGATGCCCCCCCTTTTTTTTTTTAATATCAATTTTTCAACTTGTTTTTGAAATCAATCATTTTTTCTCTATTTTAGCACTTATTGTATAAGTTATCATTATACGTTGGGCAACATTATAATCTTTGTTGCATAATTTCAAGCCTACAATATGATATACATCATGTAGATTTTCAACAATTTCATCATTTTCATTATCCATGTTAGATGTTATTAGTCCAAATATATACATTATAAGTCTTATCTTAAATAATTTCATCAATAAAACAAATAATTGACATCTTTGACTATCATACTGTAAATTATGAACAATAAATAAACAATCAAACCCTAAAAAATTATAAATAAATAAATAAACAATCAAACCCTAAAAAAATTAAATATATATTCAAATTATATAACAATAAATAAACAATCAAAACCTAAAAAATTATATCACTATTATTATAATAGTGAATACATTTTTGGTATGTCACACCATTCCGCATATGCCCCAAAACTTAAACTTAGTCAATCCAAATTTGCTCTCAACAACTACGACATTGAACGGAGGAGTAAACAACAAAGAAAGGATCTCACATTACACATTAAACAAATCACAAGATAAATATTTTAACTCTCTTACCTACTAAGTAGGACTACGATAAATATTTTAAGTTTATAATAGATGGAATAAATTATTAAGTATTTTAATACTAACAAATTATTTGACCCATTCAAATTGGATCTCGTGTTCACCTATACATCTATTAATTGTTTTTAATTTTATCTACACATCCTTAACCAATAAGAAGAATGTCCCCTACCTCTTATACACCAGAGAGGTCAATTGGTTCCATTTGGATACCTAATTTTGGTATGGAATAGTTACTAGCAATTGCCCCGAAGGTGCAAGGAAGCCGGAGGGTTTTTTTAAATAATTTGTTATTATGTATTTATTGTATTAAATATTAAGTTTTTATATTAAATATAAATATTAAGTATTTTATATATATATAAGGTAGTTTTTCAAACAGTTCACAAATAAATTGAATTTTTCATAGAATGAATATCAATATACATTTATTTAACATTCAATTTTTATAAGAAGTGATAAAAACTCAACTTGTAAGTGTACGTTATTATTTATAGGCATAAATTGAATTACTTGAATCGTGAAGGTTATACATATAAAAGATTTAATTGAAATAATGGTCGATCTGAGAAATGAGAAAGTAAGAGACAATTTAAATGAAAAAACAACGAAGGAATGGAAGTAGAGGTTTAAACACTGATGAGCACACCTTATTGATTCGAGAGAACGATGAAATTGGCCTCAAATAACACCTGATGAATTTCCATAAACTTAATACACTCTTAAATTCAATATTATTATTGTCACAAACAAATTATTGACTCTCATACAAACAAAGAAACAAATTCCTATAAAGTATGTACCCAATGGTCTGGGTTTAAACCAAGAAATAACATTGCCTAAAGTAGCTCTGTAAGCTAAGAGGGTCTATTGTGAAGAATAATAAGAAAAAAGAAGATGAACCGATCAAATATAGGGTGTTTCTAACACTGTATGCTACACAAATAGGATGTTCATGACTTGTAAGATGTGTTGGAACTCTAGATGAAGCAAGAATCCTAAATTACAATGGTAAGCACTCATGTGTGCATTAAAAAATGAAAATTTTGTTGTGGAAACTCAAACTCTGCTTATCAAGCCCCACAGTTGATGATAGTCAGATTTGTTATTCAATCTTGGATGCAATTCAAGAGTTACAACTTGAAATCAATCCCAAAATTCAAGGATATTGAGGGAATAGAAACAATCCAATACCCAATAAACTTTGAAGTATGAAATAAGGTAATTAATCAAAGTTCGATGAAGCTAAAAAAATCCAAACCCAAATCTTAGTGACTACCTTTTTATAAGTTTTCCCTCTATAAAGAGTCTATGAAGAAATTTATATATTACAAAAAACAAGAAATGAGAAACTGCAACTGCAACAAAAATATGCCTAAGAATGGCCATATAAAAGTTACGAATATATATATATATATATATATATATATATATATATATATATATATATATATAATAGACTTTATTACTCATTTATAAAAATAAAATGTAATTCAAATATATATAAATAAATAAATAAACAAATAAAATATATACATACATTTAAAAATAATAAAATATTAATATATTAAAAATATAAAAAACTAAATACATATCAACATACTAAATTAACATCATTGAATACATACTTCCAAATGTGTATAGGTGAAATCTAGAAAATGGTAAAGTTAGGGTGTTGATATTTACTCCCAAGGGTAAGTTTATTTGAGCTTGCCAGTGGATCTCACAATTTACCACAAATTTCATCTACTTAAACTATGGTCGAACCTAATCCTGCAACCTACACACCCACATCCATCCCAAACACCACCACAAAAAATTATAGGTGTTTGATTCTATCAAAGTTTAGAAATCTTCCAAATTTTCCTTTTCTTCTTCCCTAATCTTTTTAACTGCACATTTCTATTGAATCTCTAACAAATCTTGTTGAGCTAAACCTAACCTAGAATTCAATGATAGGAAATCTGCCTACTGAGATTAAAAACTTGATGAACTTGCAAATTCTCTGGCAAGTGAGCTACAACATCAGCTAAGAAATATTCTGAGAGCATCATGAAGATGGAGAATGTTCTATATATTAAGTTTTTCTTCAAAACATTTTCAATCCCTACTTCGGTGGCTATTGGAGGACCTAAAAACCCAAAATCTTCTTGATGCTACAAAGAATATATTTATTGGTTCAATCCATGAAGGCCTCAGGAACCTGGTTCTTGAATCTTTGAATCTTTAGGAAAAAAATTGACTGGAGAGATTCTTGCATGGCTTACATCATTCAATTGCATGCATGGCTCATGTCATTCAATTGCCTACATGTCTCACGCCATTCAATTTTAGGGCTTGGTATGATGTCATAGGTTAGAAAGAGCTGGGAATGGCCTTCCCATGCCTCCTGCCAGATGTTATGTGCTCTACCATGTGTGCCTAAATCTGTCTCTCCCCTGTCAATGTTTAAATCGAGCCTAACAACATCTATAATTTTGTCTCTTGTGAGATGAATCTAAGGGCTTCGTCCCTCAGTAATAAGCCTCTGGCTAATTATTTAAAACATTGTATTATTATAGGGTGTTTGTATATATGTCGATCATTGATTAAATTAATAATGAAAAATAAGGGTTCAAACCTACATGTAGATAGATAGATTACAGAAATGGAAAATAAGATTCATGTAATTGGGTGAAAGTCATATGGTTAGGAATATTTCAATCATTAGAATTTTCAAGTAGCTTACAAAATTTAGGGGTCTAAATTTGTCTCACCCTTATTTTAGTTGTGAAATTGTTATAGGAAAGGAGAAATAATTATACCTTGGTGCATACAACACATTTTGTGTTTGAGTGGATACTTAAATTTGTAAAGACTCTAAATTTTAGAATAACTTTCAGTATTTCATGAAGTAATTATTTTATTCACATTAAAATTTGATTAATGTTGAAATTCAATTTTTTCAAAATTTGAAAAGTGATCAAGTACACTTATATGTAGGTGAAACCAAATTGTACTATAAATTGTAATTTAAGATGGATAATTTTGATCCATTGGTGAAGGAATCGGATAACTTAAACTGTGTTGAATTAAGAGTGATCAAATCCTAATTTTGAATAACTAATCGAGCTCTTGAGTTGGAAATATAAATTATTCCAACCCTCATGGAAGGGGAATAATACCCAATGTACTAATCCAAAAAAAAAAGAGGGACCATGACAGGTTCACTATAAGTGATTCCAAGTCCATTGAGTGTCACTAGCATTGAATATAAATCCCTTGTACAAAATATGGAACCAAAAAATGTGTTATCTAGAGTTAATGCCAAGAACATTGAGTGTTACAAAACTCAAGTGTACATTATCTGCATTGATCAAATCACACTACTATAGATAAATAAATATTATATATTTTGTATGAGTGAAATTTAATGAAAAGTAGTCATGCTCCCACAATGACCACATTACTCATAGATTTGAATTGAAATTGATATTTTGCCTTTGAAATTGTAACTATTTTATTTATGCCCATGCATATACATTCAAGTGTATTTATTATGTACATTGAGTATTTTATAAGTGAATGTGCATGGCATATCCTACCTGAATCTATATGAATATGTTAATATCTGTTATATGTTTAATTTGTGAATCACTTGTGAATTTTTTGAAACCTATACCTTGTTATATAATTTGATTTTGAATTATTGGATATTTGAAAAACCTATACTCTATGTCATTGAAACCTATTATGTGTCCCAAATATAATTATTTTTTCTTCTCATGGAGGCTTGAATATTTGAGACAAGATCACCGTGATTCCCCCCTTTTGAGATGAAGGATGTATCTTGTAAGTCACTCATCTCAAAATAAGAGTTAATTGTATAATGTGATAAAGGTATGATCATATAGTATTATATCAAGTTGGAGCCTATGCCATCATAGAAAATTTAGTTAATATTTTAAAGCATGTACATACTATATTGAATGTAAGGCATACAAGTGGTATGTCTAGATATATTTAGCAATGAGGCATGAAGTAAGGTAACCATGCATAAAAGTGCATGATATGTATCATGGCACCAATAATCAAGCTCAACAAGCACACAAGTATAACACAAAATGTCAAAAAATGTCATATAACAAAGCTAAAGGCCACATAAAATGACATTTTAAAATGTTGAACAAGACAATATTATGCACATAGGGACAAGGTCCATAAGTGATGGACATGTTCAAACTTTATTCATACCAAGATTGCACACACATAGGACCAAGGGCCAAACTAAATGGACATGTTCAAATATCACACCTACCAAGCACAAATATCATAGATATGTTCAATAAAATTTTACACAATATCCAAGGGATACACACAATAATAAAGCAATGTTTTCCCATCATTCAAGAAAATAAATAACATCGAAGGAATATAAAATAAGTGAAAACAAGTTTATTCCATCCATGTGTATTAATCTCATTATATATAAAAGTAGTATATTTATGTAGCACAATGTTAGATATGAGTGAATATTTAAAAACTTGTAAGATATGTAACACAATATTGAATATGAGGTTATAGATAGATGTACTATACTATACAGTAACATGGAGAATTAAATGCCCCTATATAGGCATGGCCACTAGTAGAAGGGAGTATAACATCTAATAATGCATACATAGTGTATGCTCTACATCACATTCATATACCTTGTGAAATGCATGTGTGTTTGAAAAAAAAAATATCATATGTTAAATATAATATAAATGACATATGTAAATAAGTAACTAGCATCTTGATTTTTTATTTTTGGAAAATATTTTGAATGTTTTTGTATATTTATACTATCTAAGTTTTTGCATTTTTGATATTTTTATTTTTTGTATTTTTGATATGTTTTATTTTTTTAATAATTTTGAAAAGGTTTTTATTAACCAATAAATTGATCTACATGATGTTCCCATAGAGTCCATGAGTAACCTATTTAATCACCATTTGAATTTTGTTTTAAACCTCTGATTGAAGTGGGATGTTGATGTGAAGATCTAGTGTTATTAGTGGTGTTAGAAATATTATATGTAATCTTAATCAGGATAATTATCATCATTATAGTTTTGTAATTGTGAGATGCAACTTAATTATTTTTTTATATATCAATATGTAAATTGAATTATAGCATAGTGTCTTATGGAATGCTCTGATGTCTTTTGATGTGCTTTATTTTGTACTTTTATTGTGATTGCATTATTTGTATTTAATAGAATGATAGTCAGAGAAATATTTAATGTGTTTGCTCTTAATTTATGGACTTTTTTGCTCTTTATATTATAACCATTGCATCTAAATGCTCAGATGTGACAAGTCACATTTTTTGCCCAATGTGGTCCCCATTATTCTCATCCATGAATTTCCCAAATTTTTATTAAATTGGTCCAATATGGGTTCATTTTGAATTGTGACTAAATATTTTTTTGACCCTTGTATGACCGGTAACTCAATAGAACTAATGAAACATTGAGGCCCAAACATATTTCCTATATGTTTTTTATCATACCCTAAATATTGAAGGAGTGTCATGCTACACATATTGGCCTCATAAAAAGAGGAGAATTATAGTTATTTACATTTCTTGCCATTAATGTGAAGACTAAGAATCAAAGGATAAATAAATGATGAATGAATTTAATTTCATATTTTGGGGCCATATTAGTTTTATTTTATTTTTCTTTCATTTGATTATGTTTTAGAAGAAATCCAAAAAACTGTCTAGCTTAGCTTGAGTTTGTATGTGAAAATTTTCTTTGTGTGCTTGTGCAAATAGGTGATTTTATCTTTCAAAAAATTTCATTTCTATTTTCTCGTTATTAAGTATTTATTTATCATCATGTTGTGTTTTTAACCTTTCTTATTCCACCCTTTTTGCTTGCAACTGTTCCCCTTGCATATGTTCTTTGTCTTGTTAACATTTTGCTATTTGTAATTATTTTTATTTGACTTGTACTTTTACCAAGAGGAATCAAATTTATTTATGTCATTATGAAATTTTAAATTATACACAATATTTTCTTCAATGTATTTTACCTTTAGACATAGATATTGAATTTTTTCTTATTAATGTTTTGAAATATATTACAACAATTATTGATATTCTGATTATGTCAATTTTCTTGAACTACGGATTTTAATTTATCATTTAAAGGTTGTGCTTCCATATTAGTTTCTAATTTAACCTAATTCATTATATTTGAATCATATTGATGTGTTATAACTCCCATAGATGTGAATAAAGTAAGAGAAAAGTATTCTATGAGATCAATAGGATTGAAATTTAGCTTATGTAATTTGTCATAAACTTGATATTACATATCATCATCATCATCATCATCATCATCATCATCATCATCATCATCATCATCATCATCATAATCATAATAATAATAATAATAATAATAATAATAATAATAATAATAATAATAATTGTGCAAGTAGGATTTTCAGGATAAGCTAGGATAGGGAGATATAATACTTCATCTTCTTTTTGGATAGGGACTAGTAACACTTTATGTGTATTTTTCTAAATGTTTTATATTGGTTATTTATAGGCTTGGCCATACATTCAAAAATAAATAATAAGTATACCCAACACACCAAAAATACCTTCAATCAACAATGAAACAACAATAAAATAACAATACAAGAAGAGACCAAGGGACCCTAAGACCCTATTATATGGTTTTGATTTATAGATTTGAGATTCATGTTCAATTACTCTTATCCCTTATAGCTCTTCCATTTATTCTTATAACTAATAACCATCCAATCACCACCTCCCACTACTTTAAGAAAGATAGGAATAATAAATTTTAAATAATTGTCTTATTAGATATTATTTAATTGAACCCTAGCCAATACATCCTCACTAGTCTTAAATGATTATCAAAAAATCTCAACCTTCATAAAGGCCCTCTATGAATAAAATTCCTTCTCCTTAGTCAGATAAACCACACAAGGATCACTATTTTTGGGTTGGATTTGAAACATCTACTAGCATTTTTGGTACTTCACTTACATTTATGGGTATGGGTATGTATCTTGATATCTAAATTATTTTCTTGGGTGGTTTCCTTCCACCAAGATACCCTAAATTTACACTTAACCATACCACAACTAGTGTTTAGATGTTTAGTTTCAAAACATTTATGGTAGCAAAGTGGAAAACTCTCATAATCAAGAAGTTGTTTCTAATTTTTCTCTTTAATATTCAAATCAATATATATTAGGAGATTTTATAAAATATTTAGGTTGATAAAAATACAAGAAAAATTATAGTGTTGCATGTGTTCTGAACAAGGGTCTATGAGTATAAATTCACCCAAGCATTCCCTATAGATTTAAAACAAAATTAAGTCCAAAACTAGAAAGGGAGATGAGGCAACCTTAAAATCATTAATATGATATTAAAGGATTCTATAAGTGGGTCAAAATATGGATACCAATGTTTAGACTATATAATGGACTGACTAGTCATATCCCAAGTCTAAACTTTGTCTTAGAATATTTTGTACTTGTCTTTTACAAAATTAAATCTAACTACAAAAAATCATTTAGCATAGGGGAGAATTTTGAAATTACCTTCCATAAGAGGCTTCCAATCCTACTCAATACATGCATGAAGATTAGAAAATGTAGGCCAAAAAATGGTAAATCGATAGATCATACCTCTACTCAACAAACTTACTCCCATTTAAGGATCTTCTTTAGTTGTTCCCCTTCAAAATTGACTAAGGGGTTGGAAATAGTAGGAGTAATGGTCCTTTCAAAGTATTTTCTATCACAATAGAAAATTATTTATAGATCATTTTATCATGTTTCGACCCTAAAGGAACCCCCTTTTTTGGCATAAAATTCCCATCAAAAGGCATAGATACTAGATTCTCCATGGCTACCACGACTGTATTAATCTTATAGGATAAAACCCTATTCTCAAACAATTTATTCACACCATTTCGAACTCCACAGGTCATTGCCCATGTTTCCCTTGTATGCACTTGCAAAACTTTGGTCGTTCTGCTCTTCAAAATAGTTGTAATCTTAGTAGGCTATAAATCATTAATTGATTTACCCTTGAAATCTTTGAATGCACCACTGTCAAGCCATTGGAAATATCTAAAATCAAAACCCTAACTATTTTTCCATCATCTCATCCTCCATAAAACTATAAATATTAAAATACTAAATATGTATAATATTAAACTATTCTAATATTGATAAATTACTAAATATGCAAAGTTTAAATTTTTGGAAAACACTAAGAAGAAATATACTTATCTTGCACACTAATTTTTGTTAAATTGTTTCAATACTATTTGTAGGTGGAAATTATAAGATGTGACTATATAGGTTCAGGATTAGATAGAGAATTAGAAATAAGATCTAGATAAGTTAAGTGTAAGTTAATGGAGATGTGGTGTGTTTCAGTCTATTTACTACAGACTTGTCTCAGGTGACTTTGATAAGTTGTTAACATGAAGAGATAAATAAATAATTAATCTAGATATGACATATTAGAGGTAAAATCAAAAGAGGTTTATATATAGGCCCACCATACAGGTGCAGCTATTTATCTCCAAGTGGGAGATTGTTAAGTTGTGGAGCTAAAAGCTTCACTGTTATGCAAATGGTGGAGGTTGCTGAGTTACTGAGTAATCAACGTCAGTCAGGCCAACTAACATCGGTCATCTTCAGCTACATAGTAACCGACATCAGTTATGGTCGGCCGGCATCGATCAGACAGGAACTGATGTCAGTCACCTGTGTGTTTCCAGAACTGTTCTAATTTTAGATGAATAGTGAGTTTGCATGTAAAGACTAATTTTAGTCTTGAGTCTGCGTTTATAATTATTTTTTGGTTTGGGATCTATTTAAGAGACCCATGGGGCTGTATTGTAATCAAGGACAAGGATGAGATCCTTCAAAGTGTAAGATCAATTAGATCTGCAAGAGTGCAAGATCAGGAAGATCTACATGGTAAGCAAGGTCAATTAGATCTGCAAGGTGCAAGATCAAGAAGATCTGCTTCTGTGTGTGAAACAACCATTGGGTTGATTGTCACTGGAGGGAACAACTCAATGTTGAGTTGGTTGTAATTGTGTGTGAGAGAGAGAGAACTCTTGAGGGAGAATTACTGGACACCCAAGAGGTGTGGGAAGAGTGAGATTTCTTCATTGTATTTCCTTCTAGAAGAGTGTTAATATAGATTGTATTGTTTCTCATATCACCTATTCTTTGTTGTTTCTAAATTCTAGTTACTTATTACTTCTGGTTTAATTTCATGTTTAGTTGCTTATACAAAAGTAATCAATTGAGCTCTAAGGTACTAACAATTGGTATCAGAGTGAGCTACAGGATCCTAATAGGTGGTATCAGAGCTAGGATCACTAACAAGTGGTAGAGTGGGTTAGTGTTTGTTGATTACAGGTTCACTCAAAGGGGTTTTTATTTGAGTGGGAGTAAAGTAATGGTAGAAGAAAGCAAACTAAGAATGGATAAATTCAATGGCAAGAATTATCAATTATGGAGGATGTAGATAGAAGATTATCTATATCAAAAAGATCTATACTTACCATTGGGTGGGGTTTTAAGTAAGCCCACATGTATGCAAGATGAAGAATGGAATGTTCTTGACAGAAAGGCTCTTGGAGCTATTAGGCTGAGCCTGGCTTCTTCTATGATTTCCAACTTATCTCAAGCAAAGACAATAGTAGAGTTAATGGAATCTTTGGCAAATTTATATGAAAACCCCTCATCTTTGAATAAGGTATTTCTTATGAAGTAATTATTTAATTTGCAAATGCTGGAAGGTGGATCTGTATATAGTCATCTTAATGATTTCCATGGAATTGTAAATCAGTTAACTTCAGTCAAAATAGTTTTTGATGATGAAATTAAGGCTCTCTTAATCTTATGCTCTTTACCTAAAATTTGGCATAGCATGGTAATGGCTGTTAGTAATACTGCGTCTGCTTCAAATATCTTGAAAGTTATGATGTTGTTAGCGTAATCTTGAATGAATAAATTTGCAAGAAAAGCATAGGGGAAACATCAGGTAATGCTTTAAGTGTTGAAAGCAGGGGATGGCAAAAAAAGAAGGGCAAGCAAGGGAAATCAAGGTCTAAGATAGGTAGTAGATCCAAATCTAGGTATGGTAGTATAACCTGCTAGAATTGTGAAAAGAAAGGACATGCAAAGAAAGATTGTTGGTTGAAAGAAGATCAGCATGAAGGTAATGAAGAAGCAAAAGATGGAGGTATTGTTACACAAGATGCTCTCATATTTTATTTGGATAGTCAGGTAGAATCATGGGTTTTAGATTTTGGTGCTTCTTTCCATGCAACCCCAAATAGAGAATTTTTTCATGATTATGTCCATGGAGACTTTGGAAAAGTTTATTTAGGGGATGGTGAGCCTTGTCAAATGGTTGGCAAAGGAAAAGTGTAGCTGAAATTTTAGACTGGCAACACATGGGTGTTGAAGGATGTCATGCATGTTCCCATCCTGAAGAGGAGTCTAATTTCTGTAGGAAAGTTGGGTGATGAGGGTTGCACAGTAACTCTCATAGTGGAATCTTGGAAAGTTTCCAAGGGTGCACTTATATTAGTAAGAGGTAAGAAAGTAGGTACACTTTATCTATCTACTTGTATTACTAATTATCCTTCTGTTTTATCTACTTCAGATGTAGGTGCAAAGATGTGGCTTTGTAGGCTTGGTCACATGAGTGAGAAGGGAATGCATGTTCTTAAGTCTGATGTTTTTGACACATTTAAGAACTGGAAAGCCTTGGTTTTCAAGAAGAAGGTGATGGACAGTGATCAGCTCAAGAGGCTGAATAATTCTAAGCAAGGCAATGTTGATTTGGACAAGTTTATGATCCAAAATGAGCTCGTAGGTAAAAATCATCACTCACAGGAAAACACAGATACCGACATAAGTCAGGTGAGAACTAACATCGATCAAGCAAGAACTGATGTCAGTCTATTGGAGACCAAATTTAGTGATGTCAGGCAGGTGGACACTGACGTCAGTCAGGGAATTGACGTCGGTGATTAGGTGGAATCGACATCAGTCGGGTGCAGACTAAGGTCGGCTAGAGATGACCGAGATCGATCACTATTAGAATAAAATTTGGGCAGACAGCAAGCTATCAAGGAGTCTCAAATGCCCATGAGGAGGTTTGAAAGGGTAAGTAAGCCTCAAATTCATTATTCCCCTTCTTTATGCTACTTGTTGCTCATTGATGGTGGAAAACTATGAAGTTTTGAAGAGGCAATGCAGGTAGAATCCAGGAAATAGTGGGAGCATGGCATGAATGAGGAAATTGATTCCTTGGAAAAGAACCAGACGTGGGATTTGGTTGAGTTGCCAGCTAGAAAGAAATCACTAAAAGATGAATGGATTTACAGATTAAAGAAAGGAGAGAATGGACAGGTGAGACAGAAGGCCAGGTTATATGGTCTTGAGCAAGCTCCAAGACAATGGTATTTGAGGTTTGACAGGTTTATGACAAAGCATGGCTTTAGTCAATGTCAATGTGACCATTGTGTTTATTTTACCAGGTTGGATAATAGTAGCTACATTATCTTGTTACTATATGTAGTGTATATGTTTTTTGTAGGGTCACACATGTAGAGAATTACTGAGCTAAAGGTAAAATTAGCTCAGACATTTGCCAGGAAGAATTTAGGAGTAGCAAAGAAAATCCTTGTCATGAGTATTTCTAGAGATAGGGAAAATCATAGGTTGATTTTATCTCAAGAGGATAGGTGAATAAGGTAGTGGAGAGGTTCAATTTGCAGGATGCAAAACTGGTAAGCACACCTATGGCTGGACAGTTCAAGTTGAGCTATGAACAGTGTCCTAAATCATATGATGAGGTTGAGTACATGGTATGTACTAGACCTGATATTGCCCAAGCAGTGGGAGTTGTCAGCAAGTTTATGGCCAATCTAGGAAAGAAGCACTGGAAAGTAGTTCAGTGGATTCTCATATATTTGAGAGGGACTAGCAGTAGGTATTTATGCTATGCAGGGTCAAGCACTTCTCTACATGGGTATGTAGATTCGGATATAGTAAGTGACTTGGATGGTAGGAGAAGCACCACATGATATGTGTTCACTATTGGTGGAATGGCAGTTAGCTATATTTCAAAGATGCATAAGGTTGTTACAGTCACAGAGGCTACCAAGGATAAGAACCCTGTTGATATGTTAACAAAGCCAGTAACAAAGGAGAAGTTGAATCTTCATTCAACTTTTGTTGGTCTTCAAGACTGAAATTGAAGATGGAGATACAAGCTAGAAACAAATTAGAGGACGTTGTTGTACAGGTACAGGTGCAACTGTTTATCTCCAAGTGGGAGATTGTTAAGTTATGGAGCTAAAAGCTTCACTATTATGCAAATGGTGGAGGTTGCTAAGTTACAGAGTAACCGACGTCGGTCAGGTCAACTGACATCGGTCATCTTCAGCTACACAATAACCGACATCAGTTATGGTCGGCCAACATCGGTCAGACAGGAACCGATGTCGGTCACCTGTGTGTTTCTAGAACTGTTCTAATTTTAGACGAACAATGAGTTTGCATGTAAAGACTAATTTTAGTCTTGAGTCTGCATTTCTAATTATTGTTTAGTTTGGGATCTATTTAAGAGACTCATGGGGCTGTATTATAATCAAGGACAAGGACAAGATCCTTCAAAGTGTAAGATCAGTTAGATCTACAAGAGTGCAAGATCAGGAAGATATACATGGTAAGCAAGGTCAATTAGATATGCAAGGTGCAAGATCAAGAAGATCTGCTTGTGTGTGTGAAAAAACCATTGGGTTGATTGTCACTGGAGGGAATAACTCAGTGTTGAGTTGGTTGTAATTGTGTGTGAGAGAGAGAGAACTCTTGAGGGAGAATTATTGGACACCCAAGAGGTGTGGGAAGAGTGAGATTTCTTCATTGTATTTCCTTCTAGAAGAGTGTTAATATAGATTGTATTGTTTCTCGTATCACCTATTCTTTGTTGTTTCTGAATTCTAGTTACTTATTACTTCTGGTTTAATTTTGTGTTTAGTTGCTTATACAAAAGTAATCAATTGAGCTCTAAGGTACTAACATTGGTATCAAAGTGAGCTACAGGATCCTAATAGTGTAAGTTAATGGAGATGTGGTGTGTTTCAGTCTATTTACTACAGACTTGTCTCAGGTGACTTTGATAGGTTGTTAACACGAAAAGATAAATAAATAATTAATCTAGATATGACATATTAGAGGTAAAATCAAAAGAGGTTTATATATAGGCCCACCATAAGTGAACATAATTACAGTACACCCAAGTCCATTGGCCGTAGACTTGTCCTAGTTAACTATTCATAAAAAATATTGTTGTTCCTATCACACCTATGGATTATGAGAGATATGAAATATCATAGTTAGAGTTTGGCCATGCATAAATCATTATTTTTATTCTATTTTTTAAAAACCCTTATGACATATTGATAGATTGAAAACTTTTAATGAAAGGAGTGTAATGGGCTAAGCTAATCCCAATCACCCCATTGATGATGGATTGATATCTATGTATCCAATAATATAAGGACAGAAATCAAGCCCACATAGTTCTCCTACCTAAAGTGATTATGAATTTTTTCTCATTTTTCTATGTATGCAACTATAAAATGGATTTAGTACGTGATAATGATAGTTCATAACTTGATTTACAAGGCCATTTAATTTTCTTATGAGTGATTCAAAATTGTGGTAGAATAAGGCATATTTTCTCAATGTGTAGAAGTGTATATGATTGAACCAATTGAATAGAAAGTGGAGAAAATGAAATACTCTTGTAGATATTTATATGAAATACTTTTGATAATTTCCTTTGACTAACCAATTGAAACATATGACAACACCCAAAATATTAATTTCAAATTTGGAAACTAGTTCTTTTCCATGGGCCACGACCAACCTACATGGAAAGTGGCTCACTGTGTTCATGTTCACTTAGCACGAACTTGTCCCTAAGGATTAGGGACACTTATCCTCTATTAAAGATAGTTTGAAGGTGATTTTAGAAATCCTGTGTATTTGAAATCCAAATTTATGTGTAGTGATAAAAAAAACAAAGGGTCAAACTAGCATAAATATAGATAAATTAGATAAATGATGAATAAGAGTAATGTAATTAGGTGCAAATCATATGGTTAGGAACATGCCAAGATTTATTAGTGTTAAGTACTAATGACCAAATTTATGTGTCTACATCTACTTCATGTATGACATTACTTGAAACATGTTTGATATTATTACTCTACATGTCTTATTTTATTTCATTGGGAAATTTGTGTGTGATATTCTGCCCATGATTTATATGTATACTCTATGTCCATGATTATTTTACGCTTAGTGAGATGTTTTTTTATTTCATTATCTACTCTAAATCATTGTGTCATTGCTTCCATGATCTATATCAAGCATAATTATTTTATTTTTCATGATTCATATCATACAAATGTTTCTCATTAATTTACTACATTTTCATCATTCATATCATGAAACACAAAGGAAATATGTTTAGTAGTTCTTAAATAAGGCAATGGAACAAACCCTTAAAAAATACATTTAGATTACCCTTTAATTAATCATATATAACCATAAAAATGGGTGATAGAGAGCACGGGTTCACAAAAATGTGATATAAATAAATATATTTACACTAAAATGAAATACAACTACCCATAAAATTTACCTAGGCCAAAAATAGATATAAAATAGTAGATCAAACCTAATTATTTTTTAAAACTAGGGAAGTAGAGAAAAATGGGAGGTTTATATATTTATCTTGAATATAAGATGATTGGGTGAGAGTTGTCAAAATTTGATAGTGGAACATAGTGATCCTTAGTAATTAGAGGATGATATATAAAACTAGATATGATCGGAGAATGATGTAAAAACCATCATGCCTGAAACCTAACAATGGTAAGAATGTCAGGGGTTATTTCCTAAAAATTCAAAAAGATTGTTTTTTTTAATGAATGTGTTTGTATGATCTGGGTCTCTAAAAACCTTGTTAATTTTTCCATACCTTTGCTCACATCTCTGGGGAAATCAAATTGTTTTTATTTCCCTAATTGCGTAGATAGAACAGAAAATCCTAAGGAAAATAATGTGTTTTGGGGAACATGTAATCATCCATAAAATCGATTAAAATTGAATGTGTTGTTAATATGAAATTCAATGTTTTAATGAATTCTTTAATGTTTCTTAATTTATCTAAATTATTGTATACAATCAATATTATCATGTGAGCAAGAATGAATTATTTCCAAAATTTGAAATGCTTTTAGGATTATTTCTAGATGAATTTTGTTGGGGGATCAATCCAACAATAGATTACAATTATGAAAGCAATAAACGCGGAATTAAATCAGATTGACAAGTAATTAGAATGATAATAGCAAGAACAAGAGATACAAGAAACCACCCTGAAAACTTGTATTAACAAACTCTTTACAAAAGGAATACAATTGAAGAAAGCTTCTTTCTTCCACACCTCTCCTAGATGTATAGATCTCTCACTAGATCTCTATTCCTCAAGAGCTCTCTCTCTCAAGAACAATCAACTCCAACAAGCCTGGATTGATTCAATTCTGTACAGTTCTTCTCTTACAATGAATTACAATAATTCACAATAGCTACTACCAACTACAGTAATCAACTACTAAGCTAAGAAGATCTAATTCTACATATAGAATTAGGAGACTTGAGCATGTACTTCCAACAAGCAATTAAGCCACTTAAACAAGGGCTCTAAAAATAGTATTGCTAACAATAGAGACGCGAGCTTGAGACTACAACTCAAACTTATCATGCAAACACTCGCTTCTGTCCACGGAAATAGCTTTTTGGACATGAAGGTAACCGACGTTGGTTCCTACTACTTGTCTGTGACCGCCGTCGGTCGACCCTCTGCCGACATCAGCGCCTCTACAACTGCCTCTAACTGACGTCGATCGCTCCTGACCGACGCCGGTGTCTGTGTAGACCCGAATCTGCTAAGTGTGATCCTTGGTGAAGCTTTTAGCTCCACACCCTAACAATCTCCCACTTGGAGATAAACAGCTGCACCAGTACCTGTACAGCAACATCTTCTAGCTCCTCCATCTTCAAGTCAATCATGAAGACCAACAGAAGTTGAATGAAGATTCAACTTCTCTTTTGTAACTGGCTTTGTTAACATATCAGTAGGATTCCTATCTATATGGATCTTCTCCAGCTTCAACTCACCATCTTCCAATACCTGTCGTATGAAGTGATACCTTAGCTGTATGTGCTTTGTTCTTGAATGAAAGGCTGAATTCTTAGCCAAATGGATTGCACTCTGACTGTCACTATACAATCTGCAACTCTCATGCTCCCTACCAAGCTCATCCATGAACCGTGTCATCCATATCATCTCCTTGCTAGCTTCTGTGGCTGCAATATACTCTGCTTCTGTAGTTGACAAGGCAACAACCTTCTGCAACTTAGATATCTAGCTAATCGCCGTTCCACCTACAGTAAAAACATAACCTGTAGTGCTCCTCCTGCCATCCAAATCACCTGCCATATCTGAATCTACATAACCATGTAGAGAAGTATCTGAACCTCCATAGCACAAGTGCCTACTGCTGGTTCCTCTCAGATATCTAAGGATCCACTGAACTGCTTTCCAGTGTTCCTTACCTGGATTGGCCATATACTTACTTACCACTCCCACTGCTTGGGCAATATCTGGTCTAGTACACACCATTGCATACATCAAACTCCCTACTGCGGAAGAATATGGAACCTTACTCATGTACTCTACCTCATCATATGAATTAGGACATTGTTCTTTACTCAACTTAAAATGTCCAGCCAAAGGTGTGCTTACCGGTTTAACATCCTGCATATTGAACCGTTTCAACACCTTGTCCACATAATCTTCTTGAGACAATATCAACCTGTGATTTTTCCTGTCTCTTTTAATGCTCATGCCAAGAATTTTCTTTGCTGCTCCCAAATCCTTCATAGCAAACATTTGAGCTAATTTCACCTTAAGTTCTGAGATATCCTGCATGTGAGATCCTGAAACCAGCATATCATCTACATACAACAATAGAATAATATATCTACCGTTATCAAATCTCTTGAAATACACACAATGGTCTGATTGACACCTACTGTAGCCATGCTCAGTCATAAACCTGTCAAATTTTAAGTACTATTGCCTAGGAGCTTGCTTGAGGCCATACAAGCTTTTCTTCAATCTGCACACAAACTTCTCCTTACCCTTGACCTCAAATCCTTCTGACTGTTCCATATAAATTTCCTCATCCAAGTCTCCATGAAGAAACACTGTCTTAACATCTAGCTGCTCAAGATGCAAATCCTCGAAAGCAACCAAAGACAATACAACCCTTATAGAAGTCATTTTAACAACAAGAGAAAAAATCTCACCAAAGTCAATACCTGGCTTTTATGCAAATCCTTTCACTACCAATCTGGCCTTATATCTCATCTGTCCATTCTCACCTTCCTTCAACCTGTAGGTCCATCTGTTCTTGAGTGTTCTCTTACCAGCTGGCAATTCAACCAAATCCCATGTTTGATTCTCTCTTAAGGACTCCAACTCCTCAACCATGCCACGCTCCCACTGACTCTTGGACTCCACCTGTATTGCTTCTTCAAAACTCTCTGGTTCTCCACCATCAGTTAGCAATAAGTAAAATAAAGAAGGAGAATATCTGATTGGAGGCTTACTCACCCTTTCTGACCTCCTGATGGGTGTCTGAGACTCGTCCACAACACGCTGTCCACCCAAATTCTCTGACAGTGACCGACCTCGGTCACCTGCAGACCTGTTACTGGCCGACGTCGGTTCTGCCTGACCGACCTCGGTACCTGTCCTACCGACGTCGGTCTCTATACGGTCGACGTCGGTTTCTGTACTACCGATGCCGGTTCCTACTCTACCGACGTCGGTCTCTGTGTTTTCTTGCAAGTGATTATTTCTTTTTCCCACGAGCTCATCTTGGACTTTCACCTCGTCTAATTCACCATTGCTCTGCTCAGATTGATTCAACTTCCTTAGCTGATCACAATACATCACTCTTTCGTTGAAAACAACATCACGGCTCCTGATTACCTTGTTAGTTTCTAGATTCCACAATCTGTAACCAAAATCATCTGAGCCATAGCCAATAAACGTGCATCTCATAGACTTAGCATCAAGCTTCTTCCTATTTTCTTTATCTATGTGCACAAAGGCTTCACAACCAAAAACTTTGAGATATGAGAGATCAACCTTTTTACCTGTCCATGCCTCTTCTAGAATACCACCATCCAGAGCTGTAGAGGGTCCTCTGTTAATCAGGTATACTGCAGTGTCAATAGCTTGTGCCCAAAACTGTAAGGGCAAACTAACATGCAATCGCATACATCTTGCACGCTCTATTATTGTCCTGTTCATCCTTTCAGCAATCCCATTCTGCTGAGGTGTCCTTGGAACCGTCCTTTGCCTGCGGATTCCATGCATGTAACAATAATCTCTGAACTTATGACTGCAAAACTCACCACCATTGTCTGATCTCAGGCACTTTAATCTTTTACCTGTTTCATTCTCAACCATAGCTTTCCAAACCTTAAAAGTCTCAAATACATCAGATTTCTTTCTAATACAGTAGATCCATACATTCCTTGTAGCATCATCTATGAAAGATACATAGTACTGTGATCCTCCAATGGAAGCAACCTGAGCCGGTCCCCACACATCTGTGTGAACAAGCTCCAACTTGTGCCTCTTCTTAGTAGACCCAGTCTTGAGAAAACTAACCCTTTTCTGTTTTCCAAATACACAGTGCTCACAAAACTCTAGATCTATGCCTTTTAAATCTGAAAGCATACCTTTGGACTTAAGAATTGACATCCCCTTCTCACTCATGTGGCCAAGCCTTGAGTGCCACAATTTAGCGTCCACATCTGAAGTAGATAATACAGAAGGAGATTTGTTAGTAACACAATTACACAAATAGAGAGTACCTTCTCTCTTACCTCTGGCCATAACAAGTGCACCCTTGGTCACCTTCCAAGATTTTGCTGTGAGAGTTACTGTACAACCCTCATCCCCTAACTTTCCTATAGAAATCAAATTTCTCTTCAAGCTAGGAACATGCATCACATCTCTCAACACCCATGTGTTGTTATTCTGCATCTTCAGCTGCACTTTACCTTTGCCAATTATTTTACAGGGCTCATCATCCCCTAGATACACTATTCCAAAATCTCCATGGATATAGTCACTGAAATATTCCCTGTTAGGGGTAGCATGAAAAGATGCACCAGAATCTAATACCCAAGATTCTATATTATTATGCAGAGAGAAAATTAAAGCATCTTGTGCAATACCTGCAATCTTGGCTTCTTCTTTTCCTTCGTGCTGATTGTCCTCCTTAGGCTTTGACCAACAATCTCTGCTTATGTGCCCCATCTTTCCACAATTCCAGCATTGTGGCTTTCTGCCATTTCTGGATTTAGATCTGCCTTTCCCCTTTGATTTGGATCTTGATATGCCTTTCTTGCTCTTCTCTTTTTGCCTCCCCCTGCTCTCAAAGCTTAAAGCGTTCCCAGATGTCTCTTCTGTGCTTTTCCTGCGTATTTCCTCATTCAAGATAACACTAACAACATCCTCTACTTTCAAAATATTTGATGCAGATGCAGTATTACTTACTGCCATTACTAAGCCATGCAAGCTTTTAGGCAAAGAACATAATATCAAAAGAGATTTTATTTCATCATCAAACACTATATTCACTGAACTTAATTGATTCACAATACCATTGAAATCATTCAGATGAGTAGAAACAGATCCACCTTCATTCATATGCAAATTAAATAACTGCTTCATAAGATATACCTTATTAGAAGCTGAGGGTTTTTCATACAAATTTGCTAACGTAGTCATCAACTCTACCGTAGACTTTGCCTGTGATAAATTGGATATCACAGTGGATGCTAGACTCAGTCTTATAGACCCCAGAGCCTTTCTGTCAAGAACTTCCCATTCTTCATCCTCCATGTCTTTGGGCTTCTTTGCAACACCACCTAACGGTAAGTAGAGATCTTTCTGATACAGATAATCCTCTATCTGCATTCTCCAGTGTTGGTAATTTTTGCCATTGAACTTTTCCATTCTCAATTTACTTTTATCTGCCATTGCTTCTCCCACTCAAATAGAAATCCCTGCAAAAACCCCTGTGAGAACCTGTAATCAATACACACTACACAGATCTGAACCACTTGTTAGTGAACCTGAACTTTGATACCAATTATTGGATATCAAGCTCTAAACCTGCAACCAAGGCTCTGATACCACTTGTTGGGGGATCAATCCAACAATAGATTACAATTGTGAAAGCAATAAACGCAGAATTAAATCAGATTGACAAGTAATTAGAATGATAATAGCAAGAACAAGAGATACAAGAAACCACCCTGAAAACTTGTATTAACAAACTCTTTACAAAAGGAATACAATTGAAGAAAGCTTCTTTCTTCCACACCTCTCCTAGATGTATAGATCTCTCACTAGATCTCTATTCCTCAAGAGCTCTCTCTCTCAAGAACAATCAACTCCAACAAGCCTGGATTGATTCAATTCTATACAGTTCTTCTCTTACAATGAATTACAATAATTCACAATAGCTACTACCAACTACAGTAATCAACTACTAAGCTAAGAAGATCTAATTCTACATATAGAATTAGGAGACTTGAGCATGTACTTCCAACAAGCAATTAAGCCACTTAAACAAGGGCTCTAAAAATAGTATTGCTAACAATAGAGACACGAGCTTGAGACTACAACTCAAACTTATCATGCAAACACTCGCTTCTGTCCACGGAAATAGCTTTTTGGACATGCAGGTAACCGACGTTGGTTCCTACTGCTTGTCTGTGACCGCCGTCGGTCGACCCTCTGCCGACATCAGCGCCTCTGCAACTGCCTCTAACCGACGTCGGTCGCTCCTGACTGACGCCGGTGTCTGTGTAGACCCGAATCTGCTAAGTGTGCTCCTTGGTGAATCAGGGAAGACACCTGATTCACCATATAAATTTGAACAAAGAAATAAATATTTAAGCTAACCAGAGTTTTGATTCAACTTAAAACCTTATAATCCTTACACACTTTAATATGATCACTCAATCACTTAATCTAAACCAATAGGTCTATATTTTAAAATGAATCCAATAAATATGAGAGTAAAGGCAACCAATAGCATTTACTTTTTGACCTACTTATTGTTTTGACATTTTCATACTCTCAAGAAACTTGCTCATTAATTTAAAGTTTAATTGATTATGTGTAGAATTAAAATTTTAGGCATGATATTAAATTTATCATAATTGAAATAACCAAAATAAACACGAATATATTGAGAAGAAAAATTCTCAACCATTGATTTGGTTATGTAACCCATAATACCAAATTAGATCAGGGAAAGGGCTCAACACCTCTACGCTTTATGATTCATGTTTAATAAGTATATCATATAATGTCATAATGTTGTATGGAAAACTTCAAAAATATATAATTATGTTATCACTAATATACCATTTTCATTTTGCATACTCAATTGATGAGAAACTTAGTTTCTGAAATAATTTACTACAAAATAAATTAGACTAGAGATGAAACCCTCTTGATGTCACTATCAATCTATACATGCAACATAAATAAATTAGACTAGAGATGAAACCCTCTTGATGTCATTATCAATCTATACATGCAACATAAATAAATTAGACTAGAGATGAAACCCTCTTGATGTCATTATCAATCTATACACGCAACAATGGCATATGGTACTATCACTCACTCAAAGACACTTGGAAATACAACCATCTCATTATAAAGGTGGAAAAACCTAGGTTCAACTCTCATGCCCTATTTATATATGTAATTAAAAATCTTGTAAAATCTCAAATTTAAAATAAATAAATAAATAAATAAATAAATAAATAAAATTATTGAAACCAACCCAATTTTTTGAATCTACCTAAAACCTTATAATCCTTACTCTATTTCATATACTCATTCTTTCATTCAATTTTGATGAATAGGTTTAAGTTAGGAAAAGGAAGAAAATAAAAATAGGATTGTAGAGTAAATGAGCATTATATTTCTCTAGATTTTATCAAATCGATGTTCTATGTAAAAGTAACTTTATTTTAGGATTTGATAATTGAACTGCTCCTTTTTTAATAAAACAAGGTTTGAACTTAGGATATTTGAATCCACCAAATATTTTAAATGAGCTCAAAATTTTACATGAAATACTAAGTATGTGATCATTTAAATTCAGGATTAGTTATGATTAAGTTTTAAATGTATTTTGGAAACTTAATGAAATTATTTAAAAGTCAAATATTAATTTATATTATTCCATATTATGATTTGGTTAATACCTTGTAAAAATTTAAGACAAGAATGATTCTTTAAAATAGGTTTGGCTTGAAACTTAAAAAATGGAAGCGACTTTTATTCAAAAGGGATGGGGGAATTTTAGTCACAAAATTGTTGATCGAGAATAATCGATGGATATCTAGTATAAGATTTATTAATAAGTACAAAAATGTAATTTTTATGTATTCAAAAGATAAGTTTATTACCTTGATGTAGAGTCAATGCCTACAACCTCGTAACTTATCATCCTAGATCTATTTTCTCACTGGATTGCCTTCTTTATCTCTGAATTGATTCTCTTTTTAGGTAAATTATTTATTTCTTTGACTATGCTTAACCAATCTTACCTTTTTAAGATTTACAAGCCTCCTTGTGAACATATAGTCCTTATTGATTTTAATACATTCACTCTTTCATGTACCTCTACTTCCTATTGTATCAATCACTATCCTCATTAACTTATACACAATCACCAAAGCCACACTCTCCATTATTTGTTCCAACTTGCCTATCTCTCTTTGATGTAGATTCATTGGCTTGAAAGCCTAAATCATGCTTTGATGGTTCTTTACTTTGTATCAAGGATCATATAGACTTACACCTTCATAAATTTAACCCCCTTGTACATTATTTATTATGACACAATATGTGCCTAAGAACACTCTAACCTTTTGTACTCTCTCTTTTTAAGCTCCTTTCTCTAATAGCCCTCCAAACACACAAACCTCCTTGTATAGAATAATAAAAAGGGATTATAATTAAAAAAAACCCATTTTTAGGTACCCATTACCTTCATTAAACTTAACCTAAGGTTACAAGTGCCAACTCCCAATTCAAACCTATTAACTCATCACCCTCTTCTCTTGATTAGGTCTCTCTATGCCTAAAACCACCCCATAGTCATGGATTTCATACTAGGCCCTACTCTATGGTTATAAAACTTATATAATATTGAATAAAATGTTTAGTTACCTTATATTACAATTTTTAACGAGACTAAAAGTGTGTAATCAAAATTTATTCCATTTTTAGTTTCAAAACCCTAGTTTGGCTAGAAATAAGCATGTGTAGGTTGAGAGGCTACAAAATGAGTTTAAGAGAGATTCTGAACACTTCAAGACCTCAAATCACTTGGTAAAGTTCTATATTAAATTTATTATCCTTTTCCAATTTTTATAAATCCAAGATCCTTCTTGAATTGGGTACAACAAACAAAATCATCAAATTCTATGCATGCAAGATAGAGTGTATAGGCATAGAGAAAAGAAAAAGAGGGTCAATTGAATTAAAAATAATTTAAATAATTCCAAAATCATGTTTTATGTCTACCCAATAATATTACACCTTAATTTAATTTTAGATACTCGTGAACAATCATAGGGAGTGCTTATCAATCAAATAGATAGAGTTCTCAATTCTTGTTCTAGGATTGAGTTATTAAAGGGATTCAAAACTGAGTTAGTTTGCATTATTTAAAAATTAAATAAATTTTTTAACTTGAAATACATGTGTATATTATATATTTAATTATTCAAAATGTCCTTTAGTTACAAACAAATCCTTATAGGTTTCCAAAAGATAAGATTTATAGATTATTGCTATATACTAGGACTGTACAAGTCTGTGAGGTATCAAAGTGACTTAGTAAGAATGTTAATTAGTTAATAATACCTATAAATGATAAAAATATCTAATTAAAATTACCTCCTCCTAAAAAATGGTCAAATGATATATAACAATCCCGTAAGAAATGGAATTTATAGGCTTGTAGAGTTCTAAAACATTCTACATGACTATTTATACTAGGAAGGGGAATTGTATTGAATATTATTTTCAAATGTATTCAAAATATTAAAGATATATTAATTAAATAATTTTAATATATCCACCATAATTTCATGGTTTAATACCCTTTAATGAAATTTTAGAATCACCTTTGTTATCTTACTTTAATTGAGACAAAAACAAGGGACTATGACTATGTAAGTGTAGGGTTGTAACTTTTTTAGAGTAATTTGTAAATAAACTAATAACCCTATAATATATAAATAAATATGGATATTATGATCCTTATTACATGAAATTTAAATTCTTATAATTCATGAAACAACAAAACAATTGTACTTTTATTCATTCACTCATTCATTGATCAACACCACATCATACATTTACACAAAATGGCTAAAATAGAGTTCTTGGTATATTCTTGATCTTTTATTTTCCTAGATTTGTCTTCTTTGTGGTTATTATCTCATATCTCTTACTCACACTCTATCTCCACATGTGTTATTTTCTTTTTTAACTAAATATGCAAATAACTTCCTACAAATCTTGCCCCTCCAAGTATGGAGGTAGCTACCAAGATGCCATTCTTGGTTTGCATTTCTCTTGATCATATCTTGTATGTTGGATTTAATTTTTCACATCTCCCTAGAATCAAATAGGATCCTTTGAAAAAAAATTACTATCATTATACTTCCCAAAGACTTCAAAACACTTTACATAACTAGTTCACAATTTCAATTTTTCTAATTTGGAGTTTAGGCGGGAAAAGCCTAGAAGTTCAACAATACACCAAACTTAAAGGAATATTATGATTATAATACAATATAATGGACCCTATATTACCCATAACATATATTTAAATTTATAAATTATCACCATAAAACATTTATACACACTCTTTCTTCAATATCTTAGGATGCTCTACATCAGGCTCCCCTTAGGGAAAATATTTGAGCTCTAGCTCAAATATGACTAGTCCTTTTTATTCCTTATTTTCATTGGTCTTATCCTAATCCTTTGAACTTATGATATTTTTTCTCCTAACTTTCTTTGTCAAATATTTGCATCTTTATCTTATTAACTTATCTGACCTTTTGCCCTTGATGTGTCTCTTTTTCCACTCTTCTTCAACCTCAATGAAGTATAGAAATCTTTATCATTATTTATATTAATTATATATGGAGCCTTGTTTCCCCTAATTTATTTCCATTCATTCAACTTCAATACTATCATGAAAATTATTCCTCATATTATCTTACACTTGGCTTACTTGTTTGTCTTTTTGATTTCCACTTAGGCTAGTTCTCAAATTGGTTATGCTCTCTTCTTGATTTATCTTTGCATTCTTGAGGTTATCCTTATATTAGATCATTATTGAACTGATATGGTCCATATTTAAATCTGATTTCATCTTTAAATTATTCTCCTCACGAGTGTCTTCACTTTGTCTTTCTCTATCATGAGCTCTTGACTTGCATCTTTCTCTTTATTCACATGTTTATGAAGAGTATTTCTGCACCTCCACACCTACACAAACCACCTCCAGGACTCCCTCATACTTTTTTTTACCATCCCATAGCCTTCTTACTCAATTATCTCTTGAAAATATAGCTCTTCATTATTAAAACCTTGGCCTTGTCCTTACTTATATCTATTGAGTCTTGACTCATATTTGAGCTTATCGTTTCCCTTTATATATCTGATTTGTACTATTAGCTACTGAAAATAACTTGTTTGGAGGATCAAACAACTCCTCTATAATCTTTATTTCCTCCCTCCATGAGAGATCATTCAAATCTTAAATTTATTCATCATACTTGCGCATACTTTATTCTATTTCTTCTCCTTTTTCCTCTTTAATAGTCATCTGTACCTTAAATATATTAACTGATTTCATACTTTTAATATTAACAAAATTTTCTTCCATAGGTTTTCCTATAGCAACATATTGATCCATCACTCTCTCCCTTCTTTATATGTCTTAAAAATATTTATCAAAAAGGTAATTATCCTCATGTTCAAATGCCTTTTATTCTATTGAAGTTACTTCATCACCACATTCAACTTCAAATGTCCACTTAAACCCTTCTCTTGGATGTATATTAGTGGTTCCAAGCATGATCTTCCATACATTCTCTTCTCTTGAAAATATTTCATTCAATGGCTCACTACTATCACCATCACAATTAATTTGATTACCTTTCATTTCCCTTGTTGTCATTGTAAACATATCTTAATCAATATGGATTGCATCATCATTCATTTTTATCTCCTTATGACCTTTATATATCCAAATTTTCTTCTTCACAACTTTGTGTTGGTACTTGTACATTGCTTCACTTGTTCTCTTTGATCTACAAACTGATTGTTGTTTTTGAGCACCTCCTTCATGCCTATTTTATTCATTCCTTGACTTATAGTATTTGTTCCACTTGATATTTAATCTTCCATTCATTCCTTGTACCTATTCTTTGCCTAAATTTCCTTCTTAGACAACTTCTTGATTAGATTTTATGTTCTTCACTTCATCTTCTAGTTTCTCAAACCAATTAGGCACAATATATCTATGATTGTTTTCAAGTTTTGAGATTATAACTTTTCTCCTTTTCCTTCCAACCTGTATATCAGCATCCGTCTTCTCATATACATAATTAAAATCAAGACTTAAACATTCATTTGCCTCCTTAAAGTAATTTTGTATGATCATAGTTATCCTTATATATTCATTGCTTGTAATCATTTCTTTCTTGTGAGCTTCCTCTCTTTCTTCTACTACAATGATTTCCAAATCATCATGGAACTATAACTCATCTTCTATATCTTCATTTTCATGATGATAATATTCAATATTCTTCTTGTAGGCTTCTATAACCTATTCTCTTCCTCTATCATCTTCACTCATTTTGATGGGTGTTTTGTTTGTCCCAACTCTTAAAATTTTTAAGGCCTTATTCTTGAAATTATTCTTGAGGTTCTCCATTCCTAAATACATACACTTAAGCATAATTTTAGAGTATAAAAAAAGATACTAACATGTCTCTATGAGTGCCTCTTTCATTAACACTCTCCTCTTCTAATTACTCATGTTCTTATCTTCTTTCATGTTCTGCATAATGAGAACTCTCTTCAAAACTTACTTTTCATGTTTCTCACTTGGCAACTCTTTGTCTTCAATCCTTTATGGGTCATTATTTATATCCTTTGCTTTATATTCCTCTTGAATAGAAACTCTATATCCCACTTCACTCTTTTTTTCATGTTCTATCCAGACCACTGACTTTCTTATTTCTGCATAAGCTTTACTATGAGCTCTATCATGTCAAGGCTTTGTCTCAAATTATCTCTTATACTCTTTATCTCCTTTTCTTTATTCATATATCTTCTCTTTGTGTCTTCTTTGACCTTTACCTATTTATAATTTACTTATTCATCCTAACCCTGTATCTTCTTTCTCTTTTCCATCTTCATTTCACTTTATTTTATTTGCCTGGGTCTCACTTGGACTTATCTTACTTTAAATTTTCCTACTTGCTTGTTTAGACCTCACTCAGGTCTCCAATGACTAAAATTTCTTAGGTGTCACACATGGGTCACCACCTTTTCACCTCTTAATAATCCTCAATAAGATACACCTATAAATGTTGCATCTTGTAGGACTTCTCAACAAATTGACACATTTCTTGATATCATAAATTAATTAAAGACAATATATTTAAATGTAAATGTACCTTTTCTTGCTATCTATTTTCTCCTCCAATCAAGATATTCAAGCTATGATACCAATTGATGTAGACTCAATGCCTACAACCTCTCAACTTATCATCATGTCTCTATTTTCCCACTTGACTGCCTTATTTATCTTTGAATTGATTCATTTTTTTAGGTATATTGTTTCTTTCTTTGACTATTCTTAGCCAATCTTACCTTTTCAAGACTCATAAACCTCCTTGTGAACAAATATTCCTTCTTGATTTTAATATATTCACTCTTTCATGCACCTCTAATTTCTCTTGTACTAATCACTATCTTCATTATCTTTTACACAATAACCAAATCCACACTATCCATCATTTTTTCCAACTTGTTTGTGTGTGTGTGTGTGTGTGTGTGTGTGTGTGTGTGTGTGTGTGTGTGTGCGTGCGTGCGTGCATGCATGCATGCATGCATGTGCGTGTGCGTGTGCGTGTGCACCCGTGCATGTGTGTGTGTGTGTGTGTGTGTGTGTGTGTGTGTGTGTACGCACGCGTGCACGCACGTGTGTTTGTGTGTGTGTGTGTGTGCACGTGTGTGTGTGCGTGTGTGTGTGCGTGTGCGTGTGCGTGTGCGTGTGCGCATGTGTGTGGGTGTGTGTGGGTGTGCGCGTGCGCGCGCGCGTGTGTGTGTGTGTGTGTGTGTGTGTGTGTGTGTGTGTGTGTGTGTGTGTGTGTGTGTGAGAGAGAGAGAGAGAGAGAGAGAGTGAGTGATATAGATTCATTGGCTTGAAAGATAAATCATGATTTGAAAGTTATTGAATTTATATCAAGGATAATATAACATTATAAATTCATAAATTTAACCCTCTTGTACATTATTTATTATGACACAATATGTTCCCAATAACTCTTTGACCTTCTGTACTTTCCTTTTTAAGCTCCTTTTTCTAGTAGCCCTCCAAACACATGAACCTCCTTATATAGAATAATAAAAAGGGATTATAATTAAAAATAAACCATTTTTAGATACCATTTACCTTAATTCAACTTAAACTAAGGTTCTAAGGCCCAAATCCTAATGCAAACCTATTAACTCATCACCCTCTTCTCTTAATTAGGTCTCTCTAGGCCTAAAACCACCCAACAATCATGGATTTTGTACCAGGCCATACTTTATGGTTCTAAAAACTCTATAATATTTAATAGAATGTTTATTTACCTGATATTACAAATTTCATGAGATTATAAGGGTGGAATAAAAATTTATTCCATTTTTAGTTTCAAAACCCTAGTTTGGTTGGAAACAACCTTGTGAAGGCTGAGAGGCTAAAAAATGAATTTAAGAGATATTTTGACCACTTCAATACCTAAAATTACTTGGGAAAGTTTTATATTTAATTTATTATCCTTATCCAATTTATATAAATCCAAAATCCTTCTTCAATTGGGTATAAAAATTAAAGTCATCAAATTTTGTGCATGTAAGACATACTGTATAGGCAGAGAGAAAAGAAAAAGAGGTTTAATTAAATTTTAAAAAAAATCAATAATTAATAAATATTTTTTTAGGTATTCCCAAGAATATTACACCTTAATTAAATGTTAGGTACTATTGATCAGTAACAGACAATGCTTATCAATCAAATATATAGAGTTTGGAGTTCTTGTTCTAAGACTAAGTTATCAAAAGGCTTAAAAATGAGTTAGTTTTCATTATTTACTACTTAAATAAATTTTGAAACTTTAAATAGGTCTAAATATTATATATTTAACTTCTCAAAATGTCTTTTAGTTACAAAAAATTCCTTATAGGTCTCCAAAAGACAATATTGATAGATTATTGGCATATACTAGGACTGTACAAGTCCAAGAGGTATCATAATGAATTATTAAGAAAGTTAATTAGTTAATAAGATATAAAATATATATATAATTAAACTTAAACCATATTACACAATGGTAAAATTATATATAACAATCCCCTAAGAACTCTAATTTGTAGGTTTGCAGAGTTTTAAAACATTTTACAGGACTGTTTATACTAGAAAGGGGAATTATATTGAATATTATCTTCAAATGTATTCACAATATTCAAGATATATTAATTAAATAATTTTTAGATATCCACCATACTTTCATATTTCAAAACCCTTGAATGAATGTTTATAATCAACTTTGTTCTCTTACCTTGACTGGTATAAAAACATGGAACTATGATTATGTAAGTGCAGGGTTATAACTTTTTCTAGAGTAATTCGTATAGTGACTGATAATATTATAATATATAAATAAATATGGATAGGATTATCCTTATTACATGAAATTTAAATTCATATAATTCATGAAACAAAAAAACAACTACACTTTTATTCATTCACTCATTCATTGATTAACATCACATGATACATTTACAAAAAAATGGCCAACACAGAGTTCTTGGTATATTATTGATCTTTTATTTTCTCAAATATGTCTTATTTTTGGATATTATCTCATATATCTTAGTATAAATCTATCTCTCTCCACACATTTTCTTTTCTTTTTTAAATAAACATGCAAATAACTTCCTACAAATCTTGCCTCTCAACGTATGGAGGTAGTTACTAAGATGCCATTCTTGGATTGAATTTCTCTTGATCATCTCTTATATGTTGGATTACCTTTTTAAAACATCCTTAGGATAAAATTATATCCATTAAAACATTATTAATATCATTAAACTTCCCAAACACTTCAAAACACTTTACATAACTAGTTCACAATTTCTAATTTTCAAATTTGGAGTTTAGGCAAGAAAACCTAGAAGTCCAAAAATACACAAAACTTAAAGGAATATTATGAATATAATGAAATCCAATGGACCCTATAAGAACCCTCACATATATTTAAATTTATAAATTATCACTATGAAACATTTAGATGCACTCTCTCCTTAATGTCTTCAGATGCTCTACATCATACCTCCAAGTGCAATTTTTACTAATGTTAGGAACCTGATGGCACATAAATTAATCTATATGTGTGTGTGTGTGTGTGTGTGTGTGTGTGTGTGTGTGTGTGTTTATACACATATGTATATATACATGTATGTGTATGTGTGTATATGTATATATACATATATATTTACACACACACACACACACACACACACACACACACACACACACACACACACACACACACACACACACATGTATGTATGTACTAAATAGAAATTAAATTAAAATATTATACTAAAATGAGATAATCTCACTAAAATTTATTATTGAGGGGGAATCCTCCTTTGATAATGGTTCAATAAAAAATATTTAACAGATGATAGTTACTCTTACACAAGCTCTCTATTTAAACTATTATACTTTAAAAAACTACTACCTCCTATAAATGTGAGATAATTAAAATTAGAAAATGGGATGACTTAAAAGCATATCCATGTAAGAATTTATTAATAACACCTAATAAAAATCTAAAAAGTAAGGATGAAAGGGTCCTAATATTCACTCCCTCTTAAATACAATTTTTTCCTCAAAGCTTGAGATGAGGAAACTATTGCTTTAACTTGAGTAATGATTATTATGTATCGTGTTTGGTTTGTATGCTACACAATTGTAATAAAATATATATTATATAATGGTGATGAATCTAGAGAGATAATATGTCTAGAAAATACTTAGGTTTTGGGATAAAAGAGACTTCAATGTCTAGCTCGAGAAGTGTAGTGTAGGACCAAAAATGTTGAACTTCCATACATGTGGGATAATTAAAGATAGAAAATGGGATGACTTACAAAGCATATCCATCAAATATTTTATTAATAACACCTAATACAAAATTAGAAACATTAGTAAAAAAGTGTCCTATTATTACATCCTAGTTAAAAAAAAAATCCTCAAAGCTTAAGATTAGAAAACTATTATTTTAACTAGAGTAATGAATATTATGTCTTATTTTTGGGTTTCATACAATACCAATGTACCAAAATATATATTCTAGAATTGTGACAAAGCTATTAGGATATACTTAGGCTATAGTAGGATAGATACTTCAATGTATAAATCAGGAAGTGCAATGTGGGCCCAAGCATGTTGACCAATTACCTTACTCAAACATGAAACATGGAAAACTGGATGGATCTTGAAAGAGGAGCAAAGATCAAACTTGTATGCCATGGGATCAATATTCTAAATAACTTTATAAGGACCATACAACTTGGGTTCTCTTTTATGATCACCCTTTATCTTCAAGGAAGACTACTTATAATGTTGGATCTAGAGAAAAACCATGTCACCAACAAACAAATCCCATTCTGAGTGGTGTTGATTGATGTTTTTCTTCATGTGGTTCTTTTCTAAATTAAAGCTAACCTTGAGAGTTTGGAGGATATTTTCACACATGTGAGGTGTGGAATTGACTAATTACACCTTTTATCATCCTATAAGGTATGTCTCAAGATAGATTGGTGGTTGACATAAAAAAATCATATGATGTCATTTTCATGGTAGTGTGGTATGTGGATTTATATCACCATTACCAAAAGTAATTTATTCTTTAAATAATTACCATCCAAAAAGAAATTTAGTTAGAACTAAGGATTAGTGGTAATTTTTTGGATGAGTCCCTGAATTTTGGCATCTTAGGATCATTCTTGTTATACCTTATGTAACCACTATTGCATGGGGAAGGACAATGTGTAATTTTTATTTTATTTTTTAATCTTATTAATTTTAATACTGCATCTATGACAACATTTCCATTACCTTTATTTAAAGTAATCTCATAGTCATACCCAATCTATTTAGTTACCCATTTTTTTTTCTTGAGATAATATATTATTTTTTCCAGGAAGTACTTAAGGCTATGGTGATCAGGTTTCATAAAGATGCGTCTCACAAGTAGGGATGGATGCCACTTGTTAATGGCATGAAGGATGGATAACATCTAGTTCTCATATTGTGAATGATAAAATATTTTACACATAGGTGATTTTTTGATGAATGCAAGGGATCAACCTTCTTTCATTAGGATAACTCTAATGCCATTTCTTAAGGAATCAATTTTGATGAGAAAAGGTTTGGATAAGTGGGGCATAGATAGAATTGGTGTAATATACATTGTGTACTTGAGTAGTTTAAAGGCCTATTTTGATACCTCAGACCATTGAAAGACATAATTTTTTTAACACGGCCATTAATGGAGCTATATTTTTTAGATAAATTTTCATGAAATTTTATATAATACTGAGTTAAGCCCAAAATTTTATGAAGGATCTTGAGTGTTTTAGGTTTAGGCCAATCTTTCATAACATATTTTTGTAGGATCCAATTTAACACCTTCCTTAAAGATGATGTGTCCAAAATAGTGAAATATCTTTTGGCCAAGTTCACAATTTGATAATTTGATAGATAATTTATTATAAAAAAGAAGTTGGAAGTTTTGGTCCAAATGTATCAAATGATCTTCCCATATATATATATATATATATATATATATATATATGTCATCAAAGAACACCACAATGAATTTTAAAATAAATGGATATAATATCTTGTTCATTAATACTTAAAAAGAAATGGATAGAATATATTGCTCATTATTACTTAAAATGTGGACAAAGTATTAGTTAAGCTAAAATCCATGATGAGAAACTCATAATGACCATCATGAGTTATAAATGTTTTCTTTGGAAAAAAAAATCTTGATGTCAATTTTATAATTGTTTAATATCAAGTTGAGCTTTGTGAATAATTTGGCTCCATAAAATTAATCTAAAATCTCATAAATCAATGGGATGGTAAAATTATCCTTGATTGTGAGTTTATTCAATGCACAAAACTCAATACATAGGTACTGAGAACCATGTATTTTATTTATTGATAATGTAAGGGAAGAGTAAGGTTTGATTTTCGCTCTAAAGATCACACTTTCAACACTTTTAGTAGCATTTTTTACATTTAATCATTGTATAGAAATGGGTATTAGTTAGGAGGAATGTTTGGGGGTACATTTTATGAATATAGATTAATGAAATGATATTCAAGCCACTATGAGGGAAACCTTTTAGGTTCCTCAAAATACAACCCTATGATTAGACATTAGTTCCTATAAATATGGTGAGTGGTTGCGATCAGATGGTTTATTGAGATAGATAGATTAAATTGAGTAAAAAAATTCCCTTTAGATCCCCTTTTTATCAACTTCTCCATGCAATGAGATCTAATGAAACTTTTTAATCCCACAGTGAGTCCTCTTAAGGTGGGTTGTTATCCCTTATAGGTGAATTACATACATAGCTCATCAAAGTACCATAGGATAAGACCTAGTGTCCAAATCCATTATGCTAAAAAAATGATGTCTCCACCTCCAAAATTTAGAAAAAAAAAAACTTATTTAAAATTATAATACCCCACCAAAATTTAGACATTGTCATATTTTCCATTATAAGTTAACATTCCTCAATTGGATATGATGACTTCAAAACTTGAACAAGGATACACATGAAAATCAACTTGTTTGGCTATACGAGGATAAATGAAGTTATGTGTGCTTATAAAATCAATTGAGGATTGTGAAGGGGTGTTTTTTAAATTACCAATTAATCTTAATTCTTTTAGGAGTGGTGACACTAACAAATGCATGCATTGATATTTATAGTGGGAGGTCCTCCCTGATATCAGTTTATTATTCCTTTTATTCCTTTACATTTTCTGGTGCATCTTCCTAGTTGTTGAACTATGTAGGGTAATTTACATCAAGTAGGTGTAGGTTTTATTCCACACATCAGTGGTCTGGTGTCAATTTATTATCACAATTGTAGAATAATCCATTTTCTCACTGAGCTCACATATTAATATATATTAGGATTTTTATGGCTGTAATTATTAGGTTTTGAAATGTTTCTAATCATGGTGGAAAGGATTTACTACAAAGGTAGGATTTAAAAGATTTGTGTTGTATTGTGAACATTTATTCAACCAACATAATGAGCCCAATGGCTACCATCTTATCCTAAGCTAGGAATTTTTTTTACCTTGGTTCTAATTTCCTCTTTCATCCCACTAATGAAACAAATTTTGAAAAAGTCATTTGTGAACCATTCTATTCTATTGGTGAATTCTGAAATTCTATCTTATATTGCCAAACATAACTATTTTAGTGTTCGAGTCAAAGTATAGAACTATGTCCCACTAGCTGACCAAAAAAATATTAAATAATTTTTTTTTAAATAAATCTAAAAAATACTTAATGATTATTAAAAAATTGTAAAAATGTATATGCACTACATATTTATATATATAGTAGAAAACATATTTGTTGATTAATTTCAATGACCCAATCTCAAGATATTTTGAGAAGATGAAAGTGTAGGTGTCCTCTTTATACCAAAAAGGCATTTAGGCTAAAGATAACCAATAGGACATTAAAATTTTTGAACCATGTTGGAATTCCATTAGATTTTTTGTACCTAAGAAAACCAATGGATAATTTATTCTTATAGGTTGAAATAGGCTATAGGACCTTATCCTAGAATGAGATGTTTTTCAAATAGAGATACTTCTCTTCTGTGTAGATCCAAATAGTGAGATCTTTACCATAAAATTTAACATAATTAAATCTAGGACCATGTTGCATTTTCACAAAAATGGAAATATGTTTATAGTTGTTGATCAAACCAGTCCAAGAATCATGATTACATAGTTCATGGATAGTTTCCAGTATGCTTATCTCTTAGGCATTCACACCAGAGAGTTGGGATCAGAGGTCATCCCATATAGCATGTATTTATACTAATAGGTTAGGTAGTTGTATATCTATGTCCCTTGATTGCATTAGTACCACTATAGGACATGGTGTTCCATATTTTTTTAGAAAGTGTTACTGAAGTTAGATACCAAAATAATCAATACTAAAATAAAATTAATTTCGGATAAGATGTGAAAAAAAAGTTCAATAATATTTTCCCCCCTCTTCTATCAATTGGGTATCATACAAATTTTAGGTTACCATTGGATCTTGTCCTCGAAGGAGATGCTTTTCAAATAGAGATACTTATCTTCCATGTAGATCTAAATAGTGGTATCTTTACCATAAAATTTAACATAATTAAATTTAGGACCATGTGGCATTCTCGCAAAAATGGAAATATGTTTATAATTATTGTTCAGACCAATCCATGAATCATGACTACTTAGTTCATGGATAGTTTCTAGTATGCTTATCTATTAGGCATTCACACCAGAGATCAGAGGTCATCCCATATGCATGTATTTATACTAGTAGGTTAGGTAGTTGTATCTCTATGTCCCTTGATTGAGTTAGTAATACCATAGGACATGACATTCCATATATTTTTAGAAAGTGTTACTGAAGTTACACACCAAAATAATCAACACTAAAAACAATTAATTTTAGATAAGATGTGAAAAAAAGTTCAATAATATTTTCCTCCCTCTTCTATCAGTTGGATATAATACCAAGTTACCATTTGGAATATTTTGACCCTTTAAGATGTTACTATTACTTTGTTTTTATCAGACTTCATAATATGTTGACCCTTTAATAATTATTGTCTCTAAATTCATTTCCCAAGAAATTGGAATTAGAACTAAGACTCTATGAATGTCAAAGTTATATGAAAGGTTAATATAGGGTATGTTTAATCTATGAGATTGTAAATATACTAACCCCATTCATAAAATGATGTCAACCTAGTATTTCATATCTATAAATATGGAGGAAAATCATCTTGTAGCCCACTATCCCATCTATGAGGTATGACACAAGTAACTTCTTAGGTATAACTACTTACCATTACACTACAAACAAACAACCAAAGGATTCTTATAGTTGATCTCAGAAAAATTATAGGATCTTTTGATACACGTAAAGGTACATGGAGGCTAAATTTTGTATACAATGTTGTCTACTTGCATGATTATTGGGGTGTAACAACACACTTCATGAAATGAGGTAAAATTAATAACCCCTTAGACCATAATGATATCTCTATGTGATTTTTAAACCTATAAGAACAAAATTCATAATCCAAAATAATAAAATGATTTGCAAGAGGAAACAAATTAGGCATATTTGGGAAAACTCTTAGCTCCATGACTTTTATTTCCACTTTCTGATCACCATGATCCTGGTCAGGCAATGTGAGATCATATGGTGGATAGTCATAGTGAACCTCTAAACTAGAGAAATTATTATGAAACACAAAACTAGAAAGTACTGTGATACTATTTATTAGGAACCTGCTTACATAAAAATTAATTTAACAAAAAAATATAAAAAATTGCACTAAACAAAAATAAAATTATATTATTTAATTAAAATGATAAAAATTGACTACAAAATATCATGGGCCTATTTGTGAGGGAAACTTTCTTTGAGCATGACTCAAAATAAATTAATGAATAAATGATATTTCCTCTTGCACAAGCTCTTTATTCAAACTACTCTACTTAAGACAACTACTACCCTCCATACATGTGGGATAATTATAAATATAAAATAAGATGACTCTAAAAATATATGTGTCTAAGTTTTTAATTAATAACACCTAATACAAACTAAAATAGATAGGATTAGGGCCTCCACTTTTAAATTCCTTATTTCCAACATGTGAGGATAAGAAAATAACATTTTTTACTAGAACCATGATTTCATCAACCCAAGTATGAGTTTTCCATTATGGTCTAACATACACAAACATTGACAACAAATGTTTTCAATTTTAACTATAGAGATGTAAATCTCTACCTTTGGTTCTTGATTATTGAAAACTAGTTGCACCACCACATCGTGGATGCCAAATAATTCATTAAACTACGTGTGAAGCCTTGGAATAGGAACATTCATGAGACAAGATACCATTCTAAATTCAAGAACACCTTTCTATTAACAGAAAAAGTACAATTTTTTGGGTGAACTTAAATTTTCAATAAAATAAAACCTACAAGTCATTTAGTTTAGCTAAAAGAATTGTTAAATGTATAAATAACTCATCTACTTATAAATCATATAGATTGATAAAAAGAAATGGATATGCAATAAAAAATTAGTAATCGATCCCAAAATATATATTTTATGCAATCAAAAAATAAATTTATTATTTTCAAGTGATATTTATAAATTTAGGACCTCCCCTGAAATTATGTCACTTCCAACATATCGAGATAAGAAAATATATATATGATTAACACCAATAAATTTGATTCCAATCAAGAATGGGTATTCCATACTTCCCCTGATAAAACATTGACATTACTTTTTATCAAGTTTAGATGAATAGTTTGAAATATATACCTTTAGGTATTAATTATAGAAAAATAATTACACACTCTATTTTGAATTCTAAATAATACCTAGGACTACCTGTGTGGATATCAAATATGACCGGATTGGAGACAGGATAACCATTCTACCTTAAATATCAAATATGACCGGATTGGAGACAGGATAACCATTCTACCTTAAAGAACTCATTTTGTTAGAAAAAATGTATTTGGATATATCTACTTTTGGTCTTCTCGCTTTAGAACCAACCACACCAAGACATTGGGGATGTTAAATAATTATTAAGAACATGAGTGTACAAGTATGCTCAATTAATATATAACATACCCATTTTGGCTTTAAAAGTGTCATTTTCATAAGTGAACAATAAGAAATTTTTGGGAGTGACCAATGTTAACATTAGACCCAATTTTTTTAAACATGATAGTGATAAAAAGAAATAGTGAAAAATTAATATAAAATTTAAATTTTGGTATTAATATATTTTAACGAAAAAATTATTAATCAATTTATATGATGCGAAAAAATAGGTTAATTTTTTGGAGGTCATAAATTTTGACTTATAATTTTATTTGAACTCTTTCACATATTAAAATGATCGAATTTAAAAGTTTTATTTTATTTTAAGCGGTTTTATTCACTTAAATTTTATTTCAATATTTTTTAGAGGCTAAAAGTAATCATCTGAAGGTCCAAAATTAACATTTAATAAATTTTTCAAGAATTTTCTATTTTTAGAAATTATATATTTTTAAAATCAGTTATCAACTTCAGTTGAATTTCATCCCATATGCTAATTTTAGTATTTAAGTTATTTTAAAAATTGTTTAGAGCCATGCACACTTGCATGCAAAATTTACTATAAATAGTGGATGCTAAAAAAAGTTTTTTTTTTTTTTTTTTTTTTTTCTTTTTCAGATTTTAGATTTTTTTTTTTCATGTCAACTCTAAATTTCGAGTTGAGGCTTATTTAAGTATGGTTTGGGTTTGTAATTATTTTAAGTCATTCAATACAAATCAATACAAGTTATTGTTCAGAATCTTGACCTATTGATAATTTTATTTATCTTTGTAGTTTTTGGGTTCATTACTATAGATAATATTGGCCATGTATACTTAACGTATGCAATAATAACTATAAATAAACTTAATTTTGATTTTAAACCTTTGATGATAAGCAAATTATCTCTGCAAAGGATTATTTAGACAAAAAGCCCTTTTTCCACATAAGTTTTGAAGAAAGAAAGCAAAAAAATAATTATAAAATTTATCAGGAAAACCCCGAAGTGCTAAAATAAATATAAACCCAATCAAATTTAAATAAAATAAAGAACAATCTTGATTAAGGAAAGGCTTCAAATATAGATTAGAATAACATAAAATTTAGTACACATGTGATAACAATGTAAGTCATGTGAAAATAAATCAATATATAGTATAGTTATAAACTACCAAATGTAAGGTTAATTATCACATAATATATATTAGCAACTAAAAGGGGTAAAAATTTATTAAGAAAGCCCGAAAACGGGGAGATTACATCGCAATATCCTTCTCAACAAGTTGCATCAGCTGAAGGGACAAATTCAGAGGGAGCAAGTTACGATCATAGATATTCCAAAGCGGCCCAAACTCAGAGGCCCATTTAGCTAAGACGTATGCGGTACCATTCCACTCCCGAGGAATATGATTGAAAGAGATCATCTCAAAGGCAGAGCTTAGCTGAAGAATTTGCTGCACTGTCCCCGCCAGCTGCCAATCAACATTATGAAACTCTCGCTTACCCAGCAAATCCACCACCACCTATGAATCTGATTCACAAATAATACAATTCTAGCCATGTTGACAGCATAATTGCACTGCCTCCAGTATCGCCATGGCCTCCATGAGATTATTTGTGTGTCGGCCCTTATGGACAGAGAACATGAAACAAATCTCCCCAGTATGATTTTGCCCAAGTCCACCGATTCCCGCTTCACCTGGATTGCCTCTTGAAGACCCATCCGTGTTGACCTTAATGAGCCCTTCCATAGGGGGCATCCAATGTCCACCACGATCCATCGACCGCGCCTGCTGCCTAGGTCCATGCCTGGGGTGCGTAGGGGGACTGTGGGAGGATGCAATGGAAGAAACAGGGGTGAAATGGGAGAAAATCACAGAATATTTAGGGGACAAGTAGACCTTGTTGTCACACTTGGTCAGAATGGTCTCCTTCAGCGCATTAATAATTCTCAACCAGACAATTCTGAGTTCAAAGCTGACCCCTTGAAATAGCCTGCGATTCCTTTCTAACCAAAGGTTCCACAGTATGAAGGTCAGCCCAGTAAGCCAGGCAGATTGGATGATCGACGCCTTGGAAGGGGGAGGTCCAAGGCGTTCCTAGAATTTAGCCAGTGAAGACACATGCCAACATGAAATGCCCCAGACCTGCCACCACTGATGCCATATTTTTTGAGTGAATTTACAGTGGAAGAATAGATGGCTGCCACTCTCCTCACTATAGTGACACATCAAGCATATAGACGGCCCTTGGAAACCTCTGCTGCACAGATTCTCCCAAGTAAGGCATCGATTATAAGTGAGAGTCCACAGGAAAAAGTTGCATTTGGGCCAGGACAAGGAACTCCAAATTTTCTTGCCCCATCGAAAATTGACTTCACCAAAACATTGCTTCGAAAGCACCAAGTAGCCCGCTGAGACAGAGTACTGATCAGTGGAGGCCGCTCCCCAAGCCAGGGAGTCCCTCCCCTACAACGAGCTACACCTTCTACCCGCAAGAATCTGAGCAAGTTCCCTTCGATCCTCTTCATCCCCTCCTGGCGGCCACTCTAAAGATTCCTTCCACCTGAAGCCAGCACCCATGCCAAGCTGAAAAGCAACTTTATAGTGATCAACAGTATTCCAGCTTGCTGCCCAGAAGGAATCACATAAAGCCCGCAAATGCGGATGTGAAGAAAGGAGAGAAGGAGCCCCATCCCATGAGTCTTCCCAAAAGAGCGCCTCTCTACCGCTGTTACAAATCCAGAAGAGACTACGTTGGACCAAGTGAGCTCCAAGCTTAAGGGTGTTCCATACCATGGATCCGCTTCCCTCAACTAGGAGTCTGGGAATCTCACTCGGAGCAATCCCCAAAAAATACTTAGAAGATAGGATACAGGCCCAAAGGTGAGATTGGTTGGTGCACCAACACCAGTAGAGCTTAGCAGCCAAAGCTTGGCTAGACAAAATAGCTGAGCGCAGCCCAAGACCCCCCTCCTTTAGCCGACACACAGTATTCCATTTGAGAAGGCTCCATTTGGACTTTTGAAGGTTACCGCTCCAAAGGAATTGTTTAGATAGGGCATCAAATTCTTTTACAAAGTATTTCAGAGCTGCCTAGACCATATTGCGGTATATGGGCAAAGCCTGAATCACTGATTGCAATAGAGTCACCATGCCAGCAAAAGACAACCATCTATGAGTCCAGTGATTGACTTTATGCTTTAGTTTATCAAGCACATTCTGGCAAAATAGCCTAGGCTGTCTACCCACCACTAAGGGAATTCCCAAGTAGGTTATCAGAAGAGTATGGGCTCGGAACCTCAAGGTAGTAGAAATCCACTGCTGGATGGGTTCCAGGGTGTTAAAAAATAGATTGACGATTTTTGCTCATTGATTTTTTGTCCTGTAGCCTCCAAGTAAATATCTAAGGTGGTTCAGAAAGCTTTTGCCTCTCTCGTCCGGGCCTTACCTGCCAGGATAGTATCGTCAACAAATTGGAGATGGGTCAGCTTGGTTGCACTAGGTTCTGGGATGCCCTAGATTTAATAAGCCGCCCGAGCCCCTCTGCGAGAATAATGAACAAGTAAGGTGAGAGCGGATCGCCTTGGTGCAGGCCTCTGGTCGCTCTAAATAGTCTGGATGGTGCCCCATTGATAAGAATAGAAAAGGATGATGTGGTCACACAACTGAGCACCCAACTGACCCAGCCCTGGCTAAATCCAAAAGCTAAAAGGATTTTTTGTAAGAAGTCCCAGTTGGCTCTATCATACGCCTTAGCTAAATCAAGCTTTATGAACATAGCTCGCTCCCGAGACATACTCATGGAATGAATTGCTTCAGAGGCAATCACCACTCCGTCCAAAATTTGTCTCCTTGCCACAAAGCCCCCTTGTTCTTCTAAGATAACCGCCTGAAGGCAGCGTTTGAGCCGCTCAGCAATAAGCTTAGTGATTATCTTGTAGATCACATTACACAGAGCAATGGGCCTAAAAAGGTCCAGCTGGTTAGCCTGTTCCTTCTTCAGAATTAAAACAAGGAATGTAGCGTTAAATGCCTTAAGCATCTCTTTGCTGGAAAAAGATTCCAGCACTACATCCAAGAGGTCCTGGCTAATAATGTCCCAAAATTCCTGAAAAAAATCAGCTGGGAAACCATCTAACCCAGGAGCTTTACCTTTGCTCATGCTGAAGACAACTTTCTCAACTTCCTCCATGCTTATCGGCCGCAACAGCGTCTCATTCATGCCAGGGGTGACAAGAGAAGGAATATTTGCCAAAACCATGTTAGCCTCCCTTTCAGTAGTAGGCATAGTACCAGACCGTAGTTCTGAATAGAAACAGATAGCCCCCTAGGTTATGTCAGAGGAGGAAGATAAGGAGGATCCGGCAGGCTTAACCAGGGAAGTAATATAGTTTCTGTTTCTCCGCGCTTGGACTGACTTGTGGAAGAAAGTTGTGTTCCTATCTCCCTCTTGGAGCCAATCAATTCTAGCTTTTTGTTTCCAGAAAATCTCTTCCCGTAGTTCCCATTCCTCCAGTTCATTCACAGCTTGAGATTCCTTCCCACGGAGATCTTCTGTAAGGCCAAGGTCCCGAATCTGTTTGGTAACTGAGTCCAACCTGTCTTGAGCTCTTTTCTTCATATGATGGAGGTTTCCAAAACAATTTTGATTCCAATCTCGAAGCTTCCTTTTCACATACTGCAATTTCTTGGCAAAATTGAACATAGCCGTGCCATATGCTGGGCCTTCCTACCTCCACCAGTGTGTCATCAGGCCATGAAGAGATGGATCTCGTAGCCACATTATCTGAAACTTAAAAGGAGGTCTCTTGGGACCCACTACTTGCCTGACAGTGAGCATAATGGGCCAGTGGTCTGACCCTCTCCAATCTAGAATTTCAGAGTCCAGAGAAATTGCACCAGATAGCCAAAAGCAAGAAACAAAGAACCTATCAAGACGCTCAGAGATAGCATCCTTACCTGACCTTCTGTTGTTCCAGGTGAAGAGGCCATTAGAGGGTTTAACATCTGATAGGCAGAGCAAGTCCATGTTAAGTCTGAGTAGGTCAGACGAGGGGGCCAAGCCGTGCACTCCCTCCTCTCTTCTCCTCAAGGCATAGAACCGCGTTATAATCTCCAGCCATGATCCACGGCAAGAAGGGATGATAGCTCCTAATCTGTCAGACATGATCCCATAACTTAAGCTGTCCCTGGAAAACCACGGGAGCATAAACGATGGTAACCAAAATGATTTCCCCAGTGTCAAGTGAGGAAGTAACCATGGGGAGAGTCGAAGAGCTAGCCATCCACTGGAGGGGTGTGATCTTCCTGGGGTCCCAACAGATAGCCACGCCACCAGCACTTCCCAACGCCCCAACACACTGGCATTGCCCATAAGCCCAAAATTTGGGCAGACACCTGAACATAACATCTACAAAAAGCTTAGTCTCCTGGATACAGAGAATATCCAGAGAGTGATCAGCAACCAGCCTACGCATAGCTTTTTGTTTGGGGGTGCTATTCAAACCCCTCACATTCCAAGACAGCACTATCATTGGGTAGAGAGGGGGAAGTGCTCATCCAGGGTCTTGACCACCCCCGATTCTACCAATAAGTCTCCTGTAAGTATGAGTTTATCTTGATCTTTCTTACGCCCCTCTCTAGCAGGAGTGGTGAGGGAAGCTTTCTTGAAGGGCCTCTGCAGTAAGCCTAAAGCTGGTGATGAAGCTTTTTCATTCCTGGATGCCTCCACATCTTTAACTAGGTCTGTCCATCTGGTATCTTTGTCTTGCTGGGTTGGGACTGCCACTAGGATCCCCTCTTCGGGGATAGGGGGGTCTCATTGGACGACTGGATCACCATATCGTGAGGTTCAGATAAAAGAGGTTCTACCTCCTCACCTTCTGTCGAGCCCACCTGCTCGATCAAGGGAATGCCATCCTCAATGGCCATACTCTCTAGAATCTCAAAGCGATTGAAGCTCATCTCAACTTGCCGGTCCAGGTTCGTACACTTCTGCCCGTGCCCTTTTGTACGGCATCTAACCTGTTTGAAACCATCTTTGTCAGGGCCTTGAAACCCCATTGTCCCCTGTACCGTGTTACCAGAATTAGTATAGGTTTTCCCCATTGTGGCATTGCCCTGTTGGTCAATCCCCGCTCCCGATCTGCCTGGTTGGCCAATCTCATTGACATTGGAAGTCCCACTCCCGTGATCTCTGACTGCCTGCGGACATTGGCAGTGTAAATGTCCATACTCATGACAAATCCTACACCTGAAAGGGATCGATTCGTAATCAATTTGTTGAACCCAGGAAGAGGATCCGAGGCATATTTCCATAGAATCGGGTAGAGCGCTATTCAGGGCAATTTCTACACAGATACGGGCATAAGTGATAATTTTTTTGTCCAGAGATTGATGCGATATAGCAGTGGGTGAACCCAACATAGCTGCAATTTGCCTCAGGATATCCTCCTGCCAAAATTCTAGGGGAAGTATTGGGAGGCGCACCCAAATTGGGACTCTAGCTAGAAGCTCCTCCACCGAATTGAAGCCTGCGTGCCATGGTTTGAGGAACAGACCGCTCCGGTCATAGAAATAGGGTCCTCCTTCAAAGATCCAGTTCTAGTCGAATACAGAGGAAAAATTCACCAAAAAATAACTATTTCCTGCTAGCATAATATCTAGTTCACCCGCCACCTGCGAGGTGCGGTGAATCCAGGCCTCCAGGGACGCCACAGAGATTCGGATTCCCAAAAACTTGCAGATTAAAGTATGAGCTGCTAGGTAATCGACATCCTCCTGGACTGCCTCAGAAGGGATGACCAGAACAGGCCTATCTTGGGCCCGTGGAAAGCAGCCGTTGACTTTTGACACCCTGACCCGATCACTAGCATAAACCTGTTCCTTCCCCTTCGCCGATCCTTCACTCCCCGGTCGCTCCTTGTTCCTTGACCCACCAGGGCCGTCGCCCTTGCCTCCACTGCTCGCGTCCAGCTCCATCCGTTAGTGACACATAATATATATTAAGATATTGATATTAAAAATTGATAAAAATTGGTAAAAAATAAAATAATATACTATTATAGTCAATATGGGACATATATGAAAAACATATATTTTCATAGGATTTTATTAAAAAAATAATATGGCTTTAAAAATAAAATAAAATAATTGCATATAGTATATATGTACGAATTCCTTACATCATCGAATATTTTTCACTTTATTTTTTAAGATGAAGAAAGAAACTAATCTCTTTTATTAATTTGATAATAAGGAGGATTCATATCATATGAAGAAGGCTTAAAGGCATTAAAAATCAATTTATAATTTTGGAAATTATAATTATATATATATATATATAAACATCAAAAACTAAAAAATACAAAAGTTATTAAAAAAGGCAAGGCAACATAACATAAGAAGCAATTAAAATGGAAAAAGGAGGAACACTCAAGTAAAAGGCGGAGGAGTTCTTTCTAAAGAAATTTGGAATAATGTGAAGCATCTAGGTTACAGATTACATTCTTCAAACTTATCAAATTTTATGTTGTGGAAAAATAAATATTATTAGAAAGTTTATATTAATTTAAAGTTAATTTTATGCATTAGCCCGATTTTTAATTCATTAAGTATTTAATTTTTCAAATATGTAAAAAAATAAATTTCAAATTAAAATTAAATTTCATACTAAAAAATTAAGGAAAAAGTTAATAGTGGTTGACATAGCCTCATAGAGCACTCACCAATCATGCTTTACTAATAAGTCAACAATCAACTATTTCCAACAAATACCACAAAATTAGAAAGTTACCAAATTAAAATTACATGTTAATAAATTTATGTAAACAAATAATTTCTTTAAGTTAAAGGAACCTAGTTTTCCCTTGCCTAATGTTTATCCTTCTACTTTATGAACTTTTATAGATCAATTGATTCTTTAAGATTGTTTATATAAAATCCAGGATCAAGAAAAATAATTTGACACGTGCCAAACTTTTAAACTGTGCATACATAATATTAATTGCTGTTGAATTTATAATATCATTAATCTATAATTTTTATTTTATGTATTCAATTAACCATAAATATAGTTTTATAAATAATTTGTTAAAAAATAAATCAATAGTAAAATATGTGAATAGCATTCTAACTTTGTACAAACTTATATATATCAAGTTGTGATAAATTTTTAGACACTACTATTAAATACAACTCGAACAACTATTATGTAGTTCCACCTTAGTTTAAAATAAATTCTTTTATGAAGAAGGCATAGGTAGTCTCCTCTCCCAAATGCCAATTGACGTTATACAATTTTTTATTATTTATTTTTTCGAATCTCTTTAAAAGTCTTCTAATTTTTTTTTAAGGATGTTTAAAAAAATCAAAAGCAGTTGAGATTGACTACGGGAAAGAAGCTGAATCTTGGAGCACAGAAGGTGCCGTGGGTAACGAATACTGTGACGGTGGCTTTCGTAAGAAGGCGAGGAAAAACGTGTCTTTATGAAAAACAACATTTTACGACTTCAAATAATTTTCGAGTGTATTCTAGTGGGAACGTAAGAGCACGCGGAATGAAAATGGAACGCCGAACCAGAAATTGAACAGACATAGAAAGGGACTCTGTTTCTTACAATTTTCAGAGGAAGCAATGGCGGAAGCCATTGTGGCATATCTTGTGGACCATCTCACTTCCATGGTGGTGGAAAGGCTTTTGGAAGAGGTATCACTGGTGATCACTTTCAGAGAGGATTTTCAATTTATTTGTGAGGAGCTTGACTCAATTAAATGCCTTCTGGACGACGCCGGTGGAGCGGGAAGGGGAAGTACAGGGACAAACTCTAATTCAATGAGGAACTGGTTGCAGAAACTTCAGGACTTTCTTTACGATGCTCTGTACGTCTTGGAGTCATGTAAATTACAACACCGTAGCAGCTTTATTTCCCGCTACCATATGGGGCGCAAGATTCGAGTGTTGAAGGAGAGGATAAAAAATATTCATGTAAGTGCTAAATATCTCAAATACCTTAAAGCTATTCATGTGAAGCCCAGCGTAAAGTTATTTATTGGAGATTCAGAAGAGAATAGAAGAAAATCAAGTGGTCTGCTTATGGAAGCTACGACAGTGGGAATGCAAAATGATATTGATGTTATTGTCAAATGGCTGCTCGTCGATGGCTACCAGGTCATTGCCATAGTAGGCATGGGGGGCCTGGGCAAAACTCTTCTTCTCCAACATGTTTTCAACAGTCTAAATGTGGTAGAATATTTTGATCATTTGATTTGGGTGGCAGTATCCCAAAATTTTGTGGTTCATCAGCTGCTGCTCCATATAGCAAGGCAGATACACCTGCCAGATGACAAAAAACAGCCTGATCTCAGTGAGGAGGAATTGAGAGTTAACATCCATAAAAACCTTCAAGGGAGCCGGTCGCTGCTTATTCTGGACGATGTATGGGACAAGCATATATTGAGCCGGGTGGGCTTTCCCAGGGATGAGAGATATAAAATTGTGATTACAACGCGTGACAAGAAAGTTATAGAAAATATGGGAGTTCATCACATACATCACATGGCTTATCTATCCCATGTAGACAGCTGGAAGCTGTTTCGCATCCACGCATTCCCAGACTGTGAAGATGGCAATCCCCCGGAGGAGCTGCAACATGTGGCCCATGCCATTGAAAGAAAATGTTCCAGATTACCTCTAGCAGTGAAAACAATAGGGGCATCTATGGCAAGCGTCAAACGGCTTCCCAACGAATGGGAATCTACATTAAGCCGGCTTAACAAAATTGAGAGCATGAAGGACGACATCCTACCCATCTTGAGGTTAAGTTACGATGCTTTGCCTGATTATCTGAAACTTTGTTTTCTTTCTTGTTCCGCTTTCCCTCAAGATACAAGAATGAATTGTGAATACCTAATAAAATTATGGATTGCTGAAGGATTTGTTTCTGCTGAAGAAACAGAGGATCCATACGATCTAGGGCGTTCTTATTTGAGCGAACTTATTGATCGCTGTATGCTTGAATTTGTACCATATGATGGCAATGATTATGTAATTAAATATTGCAAAGTGCATGATTTACTGCACGACTTAGCTCTTTCAGAATCTCAGAACGAAACCAGATCTTTATATCAAGGCGGAAGGAAATTGAAAGAATTTCCCATTGATAAGTGCCATGGCAAACGGAGGATCTCAATGATCGGTAACGAAATAAGTGCTATAAGAAAACCCATCCGCTCTCCAGGGCTCCGTACGTTACTTCTTTGGAAAAACATTCATCTGCAATCAATTTGTAAGCAGTTTTTCAATCAAGTGAATCACTTGAGTGTGTTAGACCTAAGCCAGACTTCCATCAAGTCATTGCCCGAGTCTATGGGGAACTTAATACAGTTGAAGTTTCTCAATTTATCGAGAACAAATATTGACAAGCTGCCGAGATGCTTAAACGGTCTCCGAAGCCTCCAGTTTCTGGATGTCAGTTTCTGCAAATATTTGAAAACTCTGCATGCTGGTATAGACAAACATCAATGCATGCTGCATCTAAATATCGAGGGCTGCCAAAACTTGGAGTTGGCACCTTCAGGAATATCCAAACTAGTCTCCTTGAGAATATTAAAACAAGTTGTATTCAAGTCTAAAGCAACAGAGGCGTTGCAAATGACAGATCTGAAAGGTTTGACCCTTCTCCAACAACTTTCAATTGCAATCAGCGGTGTCTCAAAATCCAGAGGGATAAGCGAGGGAATCTTCGGAGGGATGACAGAGATGCGGAAGCTCTTCTTTCAAAATGAAGATGATAGCGTCCTTCAGCTGCCAGAGGACATGGCCTCGATGAGGCGACTGGAAATTATTCACCTACACAACTGTCTGCTGCCACCATGGATTTTTCACCTTAAAAACCTCATGGTGCTTCTCTTGAAGGGAGACGATTCTGAAAATTACCGGGCCCTTGAAACAATTCCAAATTTACGACGGCTCATCTTGTCGCAAAATAAGAGCTGCATTGATTTTCCCACAGAATTCGGCAAGCCCATGTCATTTCAGAAGCTGGAGACACTGATTATAGAAGATTTTTACTGCTTGAAAATATTTCCGTTATTGGAGAAGAATGCAATGCCAATGCTAAAATATTTTAAGATTGCAAACTGCAGTGAAATGGAGGGAATGCCGCAAGGACTGGAGCGCCTCAACAGCCTTGAAGAGTTACAAGTGGTCGCCTGCCAAAGGTGCCAAAGAGATTTCAGGGAAAATGGTGATTGCTGGCAAATTCTGAAAGACAGGAGGGTCAAGGTAAAGCTCCAATAGTGTGTCGGCTTGAATGTATGGTGATCGTCCCAACCCCTCTCTTCTTTTATTAGTTTTCACCATGAGGGGAATATGCACTTTGTAATTGAGCAGACTTTTGTTGAAACCAATGCTTAAATTCTGTGTGGTAGGTTAGAATAAACTACAGTTGCATGTATGCAATCGTTGTTCTATTTCGTGATAGGTGATTGCTGGCAAATTCTGAAAGACAGGAGGGTCAAGGTAAAGTTCCAATAGTGTGTCGGCTTGAATGTATGGTGATCGTCCCAACCTCTCTATTCTTTTATTAGTTTTCACCATGAGGGGAATATGCACTTTGTAATTGAGCAGACTTTTGTTGAAACTAATGATTAAATTCTGTGTAGTAGGTTAAAATAAACAACAGTTGCATGTATGCGACAGTTGTTTTATTTAGTGATAGGTTAGAATAAAGACTGCACTTGTTTGTCTTGTTTTGATTGCAGTGATTGTACTTTTGTGTGAATTTACTCTATTTATATTATAGTTTATTGCGGACTAAATTATTATTTTAAATATATTTGTAATCAAGAAACCAGTGTTATTTTATTCAAAATTGTAGGCATCTTGTGTAATTTCATTTTTTTTTTTTTTTTTTCTTTGGGTTAGAGCAGTAGTGAAATTTTGGGCAGGTCTGTAGGGTATCAACTTCAACAAATTAGAAAGAAGAAGAATGACATCATCAAATTATTTTATGTAGTTTTTTGCATTTATTTAATAGTAATTATTATGAACATTAATAAATAAAATTATAAATTTTGATAGTTTTTAATGAGAAATGGGAAAGAGTTTAAATGGGATACGTAGGTTCTCATGATTAGAATGTTTTATTCAAGATTAGAATGTATTGATAGTATAAGATAAATGAAAAAAATAAAATAAAGAAGGATATTTTGAGAATGTTTTTAATTCAAAGTGCTTTAAATTTATATATTTTTCTAGAATCATTATAACAAAAAATGTTAAAGAAGCACGGGACACAATGTTGTTTGTTTAACAAGGCACAAACAAAGTCAAACTAGTTCATTTGCAGAATTTGTGGAGAGAATTCAATTGAAAGATAATGAGAAGATAAATGAGTTTTACATTTGAGTGTAAGATGACATTAACCAGTTTCAAAGTATTGAAAAGCATTAAAAATCATGCAATTTGTGATAAAGTTTTTAGCCTTACCAATAAAATGGAATTCAATGGTTATTACAATATAAGAATGCAAGGATATAACAACACTAAAGTTAAATTAACTTATAGAATCATTGTCTTCATGAAAGTAGATTGGACAGATTCTTAAAAAGTTTAGGAAAAAATATTTACAACAAAAGTTGGAGAAGGAAGGACCATCAATAATAGTTCCCAAGAAAGAAGGAAGGACTCCTCATATTATTCAAGAGGAAGAGGCTATGGAGGTAAAGGCATGGTGGATCAAGACATTCATTATTCAACACCAAAGAGTTTAGTAGAAATAGTTATATTTATAAATTTAAATTAGGCTAGTTCAATGATGACTGCAAATCAATTTTAGGATATTATTTTAATTTTGATAGAACATTATAATTTGGAGCTTAAAGAAGCGACAGGTAGTTGCACTTTATATAGCAGAGATATGGTATATTGTAGTAACAATACAATTTCTTGCTGTTAGATATTGTGATAATAATAGTAACATTTAGATAGAAAAGAATGTTATTATTCATGTGAAAACAAAGTATATATAAGTTTGATTTGATAAGGAGAAGTGTATTTATACTTTTGGAAGAAAAATAATCAATTAAAAGATATTTTATGAAATAAATTTAGTTCATTATGCAAATAATTAAGAATTGTTCCCTTAAGTAGTAAGAAGGAAAATTTTGAGAATTAAATAATACTTAAATTCTGTGTGATTAGTTGAATAAACTACAAATACATATATGCAATAATTGTCATATTTTATAGAAGCTAAAATAAACTACAATTGTATGTATACATTATATATTCCCTTTTACACTGTAGTTATTTGTCTTGGTTTGACTGCAATGACCTGTTAATTTACAATTAATTAATTCCTATTTTACTTGCTAAATTATTATTTTAAATATATCTGTAATCATTTTATTTTTTAATAAAGAGGCCAAACTTTATTTGAAATTACAACCTCTCTTCCAAATTTTTGTAATCCCCTAACTTTTTCCTACAATAGTAGTGAAACTTGCAACAAGTCTACAACTTACTAAGTTCAACAATTTTTTCTAGTCTTGTTTTTTACCAGTTTCCTCATATTTATCTTTCTTTCATAAAATATAGTCATGACTTGAGATGATATTTAAACATGAAGCAAATGGACACCTCCTTAAACGGCACAACTAGAAATAGAAGGTTTTATAATGAATTCCATTTAAAAATATATATAGCTTCAACATCCTTTGAACTTCAGAACCTTATTTGCTTTAGAGTTTTTATTTTTAAATTTTGATAGCACTTCTCCCGGTGAGAACAAGTGAATTCTTATACCAAATTCAATGGAGCTTCCACTCCTGATTCCATACCTGCTTATTTTGATGAGGCCTTTATATGGAGCACCTACAACATCTTCTCAATTAAATGCAATAATTTAAATGTAATTGCTTATTTATCAATTGTTGGTCCCAATTATTAATTCATTGATCAACTCGTGATGGTCATCAACCCTCCTTTCTTTCTCTCTCTTTCTCCCACCAACCCTCTTTTTTCAACTCTCTTGGGCATTCTTTTTAGATTTCCTTAATTTAGAGTAACTCGGTTCTTTTTGTCCTTTTTTTTTTTTTAAATCATTGGATGTCATTGTGGTACCATCCAAACTAGCATGATGCAAGAGGATTAAATTTTTCAAATAGTCATAAATAAACTAAAATCATTTAGTATAATAGTAATTAGCTTTATTGTTGTTATATATATATATATATATATATATATATATATATATATATATATATATATATATATATATATATATATATATATATATATATATATATATATATATATATATATAATGTGTGTGTGTGTGTGTGTGTGTGTGTGTGTGTGAGTGAGAGAGAGAGAGAGAGAGAGAGAGAGAGAGAGAGAGAGAGAGAGAGAGAGAGAGAGAGAGAGAGAGAGAGAGAGAGAGAGAGAGAGAGAGAGAGAGAGAGAGATATTAAAAACTGAAATATGAAAGATTTTATAGTTTTGTACAAAGAATTAAAAGATAAAATAATGAAAATTTACATGCAATGCCTTTATCAGTGATATATAGATCACAACTTCAAACATTCTTAGAATGAATTGTCTTGACAACAACCAACATAGAAAATAAGACAACAAAACCTAACAAAATAACAAGAAGTTTCAACCAAAAATTGCTTACTTTTAGCAAATTCCCCAGTAAGGTCCAACAGAAACTTTGTGTTGCAAACTACCTTTGTTGCCTATTTAAGAGGGATAGTCCTTAGACCATGGCCCTTGTTGACACTTCCTTTCTTCTTCCTATGCACTAATAACTAGCCTTTCTTGTTGTCTAGACTAGGGGAGAAAGGTATGCTTATTTTGATTTGACTTGGTTTCATACCACTCCCATTTGAATGTCTCTCCTTAGATGGTAATCTTGAAGCTTTAGATGGGGAGATTGATGCAACCTTAATAACTTATTAAGGTTACATCATTGTAAAATTAACTTCATTGAATTTGAGTCATCACTCTCAGTTTCAGCATTATCCAGTGTAAGATAACTAGTAGGTGAATCCTTCTACCAAGTAACTTCCTTCTTTCTTTTGAAGTTGTTGCAATCTTTGGTTAAGTAACCAGTTAAAAAATAACTGCATTAGTGGAAAGGTAGTCCCTTGTAGTAAAGGAGTTGGGACCAAGATTGATCTTCTACTTCTAGCTCAATTTTTTCAAGTAACTCTTTGGAGATGTTCGAATTAACTAAGATTCTTGCAAAGGTTGTGTGTGATAATGACGTTGTGGCAGGACCAACTTGTTGAAACTCACCAATGGAGTTGCCTATAGCCTTAAACTTGGGGTTTGACCAAAACTATAATGAAAGATGGGGAAGACGAACCCAAATGGGTCTAATATTGAATAATTTAAGAAAATATGTTATTATGCGCAAATAATTTAAGCTATTTTTTGGTAGCCTTTGTTTGTGTGTTATTATTTCATGCAACTTTATTAGTGTAGATAGCTTCACACCAATTGTATAGTTTTGTGCAAGTCTATTTGGTAGCTTTAAAATAGTTCTAGACAAGTTTAAAAGATCCATGCAAATGAGAAGAAAGAAATTCTTGTGATGCCAATGTAATTTGTGCAACATCATCTTGTGATATCTTGTAGAGGCACCTTGATGCACCATAGTATGATTGAGGGGATCATGCACAACCTATACATACACCTTTTAACCACATATTGTATTTGTAAACCATTGTAAGATGATCTTCTGAGTTATGATTTGAACACAACTTTGTAGTGTAAAATATTCTTGTGAGGTGTTGTGAATGCCACCCCGTTATGATTTTTTATGTTGTGATGCATTATGGAGTATCATGATTATAATGTCTATTTATTGATTGGTGTGTATAACCATGTTTTATAGGTGTGATGTGCATCCTTGGGACTATATCTTATATTAAATAATTGTAATAAGTTGTTGGGTTGGTTTTGATGTGTTATTGCAATTAGTTGGGGTCTTGTGCCTCTAAAAACATATCCCTATGTTTGTGTTGAGAGATGCTTGGCATCCTTGGAGTGAGAACTAGAGAATAATATAGGGAACTAGCTATGAGTTCAGTGATAGATAGATAAACCTGCAAAGACAAAGAGTTAGGATTGAGATATATGGAGATATGGTGTTGTAACACATCTTATTTGAAATTAGATATTGTTCTAGTGTGTGTAAGTTGTATTTATATTATTAAAATCAAATAAGTAACATTTTTATTTTTGTTACATTTTATTGTATTTTGTTTTATCATGTTTAATTATGAAGGATATGTGTTCTAAGGCACATCTTCATTGAGACCTAACCACAATTGTATCATTTAGTATCAAAGTATGATTTATTCATTATGAATAAGTGTGTTAGATTCACCCTTCCCCATCAACACATGTGAGTAGAAAGTAGAATAGGCATATTCATGTGAGACTTGAGAAGAAGGTTTAGTAATTATCCTTAATTTTTTAGAAAATGGCATACAAAGGATGTTTTTTGAAGGAGCTCCCAAAGTGGCAAGGGTAACAAGACTTGCAGACTTAGCAAAGTTTTTGAGAGAATTTAAGACCATTTAGACGTTATGGAAACTACAAAATATTGAAGTAATGAAGTGGATGATGAAAGCAAACATGAATTCCTAAAAGCAACACAATAAAAAAAAATCAAAAAGTGTAAAAGGTTGATAAACTCAAAGGCATATTCATGCATGCAATTGCAAGAATGAGTAGTAAGTAGAATTTGGACACTACTATTTTTTTAGGAAGTTTGAGATTTCAAAAACTTATTGATTAGATCACCAAGTTCATACATATAAATTGAATATGAAAATATGAAAGATCCTAAAGAAATTAAAATTTGCATGCATCAAATTCAAGTGTCACAGTTAATGAATATGTACTTTGTAACTAAGGATGATTTCATACCTTTTTTAATTCAATTTACTCAAATACTATATCTTTATTTCACAATAAATACTAATGTTGATGTTTAAGCATTGACCAGATCGATATATAATTTCTAAGTTCATTTCAGATGGGCAAATCTCGGTAAATGGATCAACTAAATACATGTGGGTTTGTAATAGTTTCCATTTAAAAATATATATCTTTCGCATCTCTTGAAGTTTAGATCCTTATTTGCTTTAGAATTTTTATATTTTAACTTCTGAAATAACTTTTCCCTATGAAAATAGGTTAATTTTTATAATAAATTCAGTGTCAGTGAAGAGAGAGATTTGTTTTGTTACGATGGAGTGTCCATTCCTCATTCCATGCCTGCTTATTTTGATGAGTCATTTAGGGAACAACACCTACTTCTTCTCAGTAAAATTTGTTAAAAACTGGAGCTAATTTCTCCAACTCCCTGTTTGCCTCCATCATGCACGCAGCTTGCATGTTTAATTACTTCAGTCTTCTCGGCTTGCATGCACAAATTTTAGTTAAACATTAGTCTATTTTCAATCTTTTTGTTTGTTCTTAAGTCTTTAATTGTAAGATCTGATCACAAATTTTAGATAGATAAATAATAAGATTAAAAATCTTTTTTGATTATTGTAGCAATCTGAGTCCGCCAATTTTTATTTTCTGTTATTTTTCTTTCTTGCTCTCACTACAAATTGGTATCAGAGCGCAGGTTTGGTATTAAACTGAATTTGTTTTGCCACAACCAAATCAACACAGGCTGTAAAATGGGGCATGAACTTGTTTCCAACAAAGATTTGTGCTTAATAAAATTCCAACGGTTATCTGGATTATCAAAATAGTCTTAACCAGTGAGCGAAGGGAACCAGTTTCTATTTTTTTCTTATTTAATGCTTGTGCATTTTTTGTTTTGCAAGAATTGAGGGATATCATTGCAGTCAATAGAGCCAGCCAGAAGCGCTGCTAGTTGAAGGAGATTGTAGCAGTCAAAACATCTACAAATGTTTCACTTGCCTTGTCTAGCCTGTGTTTGTCTTCATCTAAGAATAGCGCAACTAGCTAAATAGCAGACCCAGAGTGCTGGAAACAAGATCCAGGGAGGAGAAAGGCTGTAGTAGTAGCATAATCTTGCAATTCTTGAGACATGGAAACAAACAACAACATTTCTCAGCGCCAAATTCCCGTCTTCAATGGTAAGAATTATGATTTTTGGGAAATTAAAATGAGAACATTATTTTGCTCACAAGATGTTTGGGATTTGGTAGAAAATGACTTTGTAGAACCATAGGATGAGGTTGCCCATCAGGCATTAACTTGAGCACAAAAGGAAGAGCTTAAAGAGAATAAGAAAAAGGATGCAAAAGCTCTATTCCTAATCCAACAGGCAATGGATGAATCCATTTTTTCTAGAGTTGCAGTCGCAATGAGATCCAAGTCAGCATGGAAAATCTTAGAGACCACTTATAAAGGTAATACAAAGGTGAAAGTAGCTAAATTGCAATCTCTTAAGAGAAATTTTGAAAAGCTGCAAATGAATGATTCAGAGTCTATAGACCAATTTATGGGTCAAGTATTGAATATTGTGAATCAAATTAGATATAATGGAGAAACAATAACAAATCAGAAGATCATAAAAAAATACTCAGGTGTTTACCTAGCAAATTTGATGCAATAGTTGTAGCTATTGAGGAAACCAAGGATTTGGAATAGTTATCAGTAGATGAATTAATGGGATCTTTGTTAACACATGAATCCAGAATGACTAGGAATAACAATACTTCTTTTGAGAATGCTTTCAAGTCTCAGGTATCATTTGGTAGAGGAAGAGGAAGAGGAAGGTCAAACTTTAGAGGAAGAGGCAGAGGTAGAAATAGAAATAGAAATAGAAGGAATAATCCAAATCAAGGTGAAAAAAATAATCAAAACTACAATAATAGAGGACGTGGCAACAATCACTTCCAGCAAAATTCACAGAGGTTTGATAAATCTAACATTTAATGTTATTACTGCAAAAAATATGGACATTATGCAAGTGAATGCAGAAAGAAACAAGGAGATGTGGACAAGAAGAATGCTAATTACACAAATAAATCTAATTTTAATTCTGGAAGCTTATTTCTCACTTGTCATGTTGCTCAAGAAAATGCTAGAGATATTTGGTTCTTAGATAGTGGATGCAGTAATCATATGACAGGGAATAAAGAACTATTTTCTACTCTTGATGATTCCCTAAAATCTAAAGTGAAATTAAGAAATGATAATAAAGTGGATGTAATGGGTAAATGAGTAATAAATGTTTTGGAAAAAAATGGTGAAAGAAGATTTATTCCTAATGTTTATTTTTTACCTGGACTAAAGCATAATCTTATGAGTGTTGGATAGTTAGTACAGAAAGGTTCTAGATTATCTTTTATGGATAATGTTTGTGCAATACTAGACAAATTTTCAAATGACAGGTTGATAGAAAAAGTGGAGATGACCAAGAATCGGATGTTCCCTCTTCGAATTCAGTGCATCCAAGACGAAGAGGAAGCCCACTTCAAAACCATGCATCTAGACCAATCATGGCTATGGCATTTAAGGTATGGACATTTACATTTTGGAGGTTTGAATTTGTTACAAAAGAAAAATATGGTGAAGGGATTACCACCAATAGAACAGCCAGGAAGTTCATGTGAGATTTGCATTCTGGCAAAACAGCATAGAGAGAGCTTTCCAGTAGGAGCTTCATATAGAGCAAGGGTAATATTAGATCTAGTCCATAGTTATTTATGTGGACCAATGCAAAATCCATCATTTGGAGGTAGTTATTACTTTCTAACCTTCATTGATGACTTTAGCAGAAGGACTTGGATATATTTTCTCAAAGGTAAGTCTGAAGCCTTTGGAAAATTTAAAGAATTCAAGGCTATGGTTGAAAAGCAGAGTGGCCTTTACATCAAGGTACTTAGATCAGATAGAGGAGGTGAATATATGTCTAATGAATTTCAATATTTTTGCAGATATCATGGCATTAAAAGGCAACTGACTACAAGGTACACACCACAGCAGAATGGTGTAGCAGAAAGGAAGAATAGAACAATCATGGAGATGGCTAGAAGCATGTTGAAGGCCAAACATTTGGCAAATGAATATTGGGCAGAAGCAGTAGCATGTGCAATATATATTCTAAATAGAAGCCCAACAAAGAGTGTCAAGGATCGAATTCCACAAGAATCTTGGAGTGGTAAGAAGCATAGTGTACATCATTTCAAAAAATTTGGTTGTATTGCATATTCTATTATACCATCTAAATTGAGAAGAAAAATTAATGATAGAGGTGAGAAATGCATTTTTATTGGCTATAGTGAAGAATCAAAGGCTTATAAGTTGTATAACCCCATTTCAAAGAAAGTGATTATTAGCAGAGGTGTGAAATTTAAGGAAGAAGAAGCATGGGATGGAAGCATCGATAAAACCATCACAATTGGAGCACCAATTCCCCAAAATGAAGAAGAATCTAAAGAACAAAATTTGCAAGGTGATCAATCCTCTCCACAAGCAAGAACAAGCACTTCAATAAGAACACCTAGGAGCTTAGCACAAGGTGAATCATCTGGTCATGCATGTCATCCTACTCCCAATTCACAAGTAAGTGATGAATCAGATCCAACTCTTGCCACTTTAAGATCAAAACTTAAAGGTAAGAAAATGAGAAACTTGAATGAGATTTATAAACAAGAAGAAGAAAAGTTAGATTTATGTTCAAATTTTTCCTTTTTCTCTCATGATCCTATGTATTATGAAGAAGCAGTTAATGAGGAACATTGGATAAAATCAATGGATGAAGAGATGAATGCCATTGAGAGAAACCAAACATGGGATCTAATTAATCTACCTAAAGGTAAGGATTGCATAGGAGTCAAATGGGTTTATAAGACCAAATTTGATGTAGAAGGGTTGAAAAGCACAAGGCAAGGTTAGTAGCAAAAGGTTTTGCACAAGAACATGGAATTGATTATAACGAAATATTTGCTCCAATTGCTAGACTTGATACTATTAGAATGGTTTTAGCAATAGCTGCACAAAATAATTGGAAAGTATATCAAATGCATGTCAAATCAGCTTTTTTGAATGGTTTCCTAGATGAAGTGTATGTGAAACAACCACCAGGTTATGAAGTGCATGGACATGAAGAAAAAGTATACAGATTGAAGAAGGCCCTCTATGGTCTCAAGCAAGCACCAAGAGCATGGTATAGTAGGATTGATTCATACATGACAAACAATGGATTCAGCAGAAGCAATAGTGAGCCTACATTGTACACAAAAATCAACAAAGAAGATCAGATTTTGATTGTGTGTTTGTATGTTGATGATTTGAATTTCACTAGAAATTTATCTATAGACACATTTAAATTAGCAATGAAGAAAAAATTTGAGATGACATATTTGGGATTAATGAAGTATTTTTTGGGCATTGAAGTTGTACAATCAGAGAAGGGAATTTTTATTTGTCAAACTAAATATGCAAAGGATGTGTTAAGGAGGTTTAAGATGTTGAATTGTAAATCAGCACCTACACCAATTGCTACATGGACTAAAATTAGCAAAGAAGACAAAGGGTCTAATGTTGATTCTACAACATTCAAAAGACTAATTGGTAGTTTGATGTATCTTACAACTACAAGACTAGATATTATGTATGGGGTCAGCTTAATCTCTAGATTCATGGAGTCACCAAAAGACTCACATTGGCAAGTTGGAAAGAGGATATTGAGATATGTGGCAGGAACAACAAAATATGAAATTTTATATTCCACAACTAATGATTTTGGTTTGATTGGTTATACTGATAGTGATTTTGCAGGTATCATTGATGATAGGAAGAGTACTTCTGGACATGCCTTTTTTTTTGGAACAGGTGTGGTCACATGGGCATCCAAAAAGCAACCTATAGTGACACTTTCATCATCTGAAGTAGAGTATGTAGCAGCCACATCAGTAGCATGTCAAGCAACTTGGATGAGGAGAGTATCGACATATTTATTACAAGCATAGAAGGAGTTAACACCAATCTTTTGTGACAATAAATCAGTAATTGCATTATCAAAAAATCATGTTTTTCACAAGAGGAGCAAACACATTGATACAATATTTCATTTTATCAGAGAGTTAGTAAATAATGGAGAAATCCATTTAGAGTTCTGTAGATCTGAAGACCAATTGGCAGATATATTCACAAAGGCATTAGCAAAAGAGAGTTTTGATTATCTAAGACAAAATTTAGGCATTGTAAATGTTGAATTAGTTAGTAGTAGAAATTAAGCGGGAGTGTTAGAAACTGGAGCTAATTTCTCCAACTCCCTGTTTGCCTCCATCATGCACGCAGTCTGCATGTTTAATTGCTTCAGTCTTCTCAGCTTGCATGCATAAATTTCAGTTAAACATTAGTCTATTTTCAAGCTTTTTTTTTGTTCTTAAGTCTTTAAATGTAAGATATGATCGCATATTTTAGATAGAGAAATAATAAGATTAGAAATCTTTTTTGATTGTTGTAGCAATCTAAGTCCACCAATTTTTATTTTTTGTTATTTTTCTTTCTTGCTCTCCCTACAAAATTATCCACTTTATTTCAAAATAGTTCTCTATTTTCCCTTCAAGAGACACTTGCCATATACAGATTTTAATTAATTTTACCTTTTTTCATGTCATCAAACATCTTTTGATGTTCCAGGCTTGGATACAAACACTACACATTGATAGAATATCACAGTATTCTTCAATGTTGTGAAGAATCTAATAGAAACTCATTGACAACTTTACAAAATAATTTTAAAAAGGGTACTACTAGATCCATTTACAATGTAACCAATCTTGAAACTATATTAAATTACAAAATAATTTATGTTTATATCTTATTTTATGCTGAAATTTGGGTAAAGATGAGGCATTTTTCTCTCGACTTGTAACACCTATCATACTGGATCATTTTGAGGCACAGGTGGAAGCCTTTTCAAACTTCAAATAGAATTGAATAAGTTTATAAACAATTCATTAATTTTAAAACACTTAAGAATGGTATATTCGTATTAATTATTCGTATAATTATATGATTTTACTATCTTTGTTTATTTTTCAATTATTGATTCAAATTAAACATTATCATTCAATTTTTGACTTATGAGGCCCCTTTGACCTTATTCTCACCTTGAAATATCTTTCTCCTCCTTCCTTTTTGCTCTAATATTTATGGACAATTTTTTTTTTTAGTTTTTATCATATTGTTTTTAGTGACATTCCTAGATCTTAAAGTATTGGCAACCCCTCCTATCAGGTATTCTTGATATTTACCCTAATGCAAAAAGTTTTTTAATTATTGTCCTCTACAATTTTGAAAACAAGGAGGAGATTCAAAACAATTTATAGAGTTTGAATCACCACCCCCTTGTCATCAAACTATGGTCCCCTGCGTTTAACCCCTTCACATAACCACATAATGAAAAACCTATTTGGGTTCATCTACCCCATCTTCCTCTCCAGTTTTGGATTGAATTTAGTCTAAAGGCTATTGGTAATTCACTAGGTGATTACTTGCAAATGCATCTTGATACTGATCATTTTCAGCACACTCCTTTTTCTAAAATTTTAGTGAATATTTACACCTCCAAGAACTTACCCAAAAATATCACTTTACAAGTTGGGGACCACTCTTAGTACCAACCCATAGAATATGAAGGCCTTTTATTTTTTTGTCATAGTTGTTTTAATACAAGACACTTAACAAAAAATAGTATTTCTCTCAAGAAAAAAAAGGAATCCTCTTGGTGGAAAGAATGCAACATTGACCTTCTGCAGGTGGATGCTGAAGAAGATCTAGATGGTTCTGACAATGAGTCACCTTTAGAAGATCTTGAACCATCTACTCCAAATGAGGACCTTAAAATTCCTCAATATGAAGATATTATGTTGAAAAACCTAATCTCTCCAAGGAAAGCCACAGACATGGTAGTCCCTTCTGCACTAGTCTCCTCTGATAAATTCTCAAACTTGGAATTATCTAGGGTAGAAACTTTTGAGGACCTAGTAGCAAAATCCCAACCCTATGCTATTTCAGAAGATAAGGAAGGCTGGACAAAGGTGTAGAAAAAGAAAAAAAACATTCTAAATCAGTGTAACAACCTTCCTGTATGACCCTCCACTCAGGGGGTATCCAGGCAGAAACTAATGGCTTGGAGGGCCTAATAACAAAACCACAGAAGAGAGTAGTTGAATGCAAAAGATTGTTGTTAATTCACTAAAAGTGGTTGGATAGAACCAATGTTTGTTTTATCTTGTTTGTTATTTTTGACATGTTGTTGTTGTGTTTGTCCCATTGTTTCTAGGAGAAGCGTTCTTTTTGTACATAAACAATACATCTTTCTCTCCTTTGTATTATGTTTTCAGGATCTTCAAAACCCATAATATTTACCATATCAAATAAAAAATTATTTATAAAGATTTATATTTCAATGGATAGAGAAATTAACATTCTACATAATTCAATGATTTCATGTAATATTTTAAACATACCATAAAAAAAATATTTTATATTAAATCTATTCATTATTAATATTTATATTATAGAAATCAAATAATCATTAGATAATTTATTCCTTTTGAAATTAGTAATTCATGTGAAATAACTTATGTGTACGACTTATAGTTTAATATATTTTTTAATTTATTTCATTTATAAAATTTAATTTTGTTTTAATTATTTTTTAATAAAGTGTTTCCTAATATTTAAAGGCATGATAATAGGTTTTATCAGAAGACTCTAAAACTCATTTCATTTTCTTTATTTTTATTTTTATTTTTTAAAGAGAGAAATTCAAATTTTCAATATACAATTATATTAACATAAAATAAAATTTTATAAATAAAAAATTAAGACCAAGTAAATATAATCATTAATTAATTTATAAACTTAATCTATTAATTATTTGGAGAACCCTACACTTTATTAAGAGAACTCCTCTCACTTTGTATATATATTACTTATTAGTTTAACCTTTTTTAATGAAAGGTCATTGTCACTTCTACATATATGTTTTTAAAATTGAAATCATAAAAATTTTACTGGATTTCAAATTATTCAAAATATATTTTTAAATTTTATATAAATATTTTACTATTAAATTTAAAATAAATTATTAAAATTTTATTTTTTAATTATACATGTATTGTAATATTAAATGAATATAATTAATTAATTTATATTATTTTAGTGAACATGTTTTCTTGCACGTCTCTTATATTTCTACTTTTTATTATAATTGCATTGGATTACATTTTTGAAGGTTAGGCCTACCCCATATCATGTAAGTTCATTATTTTTATATTTGAGCTTCCACTCCTCATTCTATGTCTATTTATTTTAAAAAGTCATTTGGATGGAGAAAAACAATTATCATTTCAATAAAATTATTGTTTATTATTGAAAGGGAGATATTTTTTTCACTTTACTCAATTTTATTTATCTAATTTTGATTGAGAAGTGCTTATATATTTTAATATAAAACAAGATACGGTACAATGTTAATCATACAAAAAATAGGTGGAAAAGTAACACCCCATGAGCAAGTCACACCGAGGGTTAAAGAAAACCCCTCAGAAAAAATCAAAAAAGTGGGCACACCAAAAAATTACATCACATCAGTTGCTATCAACGTAGAGAAACTAAAGTAAAAATAGCATTAACAAAAATATTTAAGCAACAACAACAAACATGGACATCAGGGGAGATAGAGGTGACGGCAGCCCCAGAGGCTTATCACCCCATCCTCTCATTGTAGGAAGATCCCCGTCTATAAGTAAGGGTTCCCAACTAGAGTTTTGATGTTCTTCCAAAGTCTCATTTTGATTTATTTCAAGATAAATAACTAGATCCAAGCATGGAAATTTGCCTTAGGGAGATAGAACCCAACATCTGTTATCACCATCCTAAGACCGGGGAGGAGATTCCCAACCCTAACCATCACCTCCAGATTGGGAGGAACCACTCAAACCACCATGATGAGGAAAAGGCCAATGAGGTGGTGACCATCGTGGAGAGTAACTCCTATGTTTGGGTCTGGATCACTACTGTTTTGGCCCACGTCCTCATCCTCAGAGGGGGGTGAAGGATGCCATGGGTGTGCATAAGGTTCCCAACTGATGGCACATAGATCATTTCCCTAGTGATTAAGCAAATAAAGCTGAATCAAAAGAATGACATTAGAGTGAACAATAATTTTGTTAGATACAAAAAAATTATGTTCCATCTCTTCATAATTAAAGCAAGTATAATTCATAGCTTTCCATATTTGAAACAAAATAACAGCTCCAAAGATCTACCAAAAGTGATTATATTTTGTAGGCAATAAAGCTGAATCCCCCAAGAAATCCATCTTCCATGTGAATGATTTCAAATGAAAAGGCTAAAAAAGGGAGTGAATCCCATGCCATGCTGACTAAACATGTGGACAAAACTAGAAAATATGCTTAATAGTCTTTGGTTAACGATAAGCCAGTAAGATGGGATTAAGCAAACCCAGATGCTTGAGCCAGTTGCCCACAAGTAGGCCCTGGTAAGGAAGACACCATAAAAAATGATCTTTTATAGGTTTAATACAAGCAAACCACACTGTGTTGAAACATCGAACCCCGATCTCATCATGGGAATGTAGATTCCATCCAATATTGAGAATATCATCTAGAATATGTTTAGGGGCAAGTAATTAATATCCTAGCTTGGATAATATTGAGTGAAGGGGATGGTTGTATGTCAATGTCAATCCCTCCACCAAGGAATATGATAATTAACTCTAATTTTATGTAAATATTCATCAGGTATGGAGCCTTGAATTTCTATAATAGTCTTTGCATCTGGCTTTATTGATTGATATTTATTTTAAAGTTGCTGCCAAGTAAGTCAAACCTTGATTTCTTTATAAAAGATATCATTGATAACATTTGTGCCTTTTCTGAAAAGGTGTAACCCTTTAACCTAGGGGACTAAGGCAAAGTGAACATTATGAAAATTAAGACAGGGTAACCACCAAAGGGACTGAGATTTAATGGAGAGGCCATTTCTAAACCCTTCACCATCCTATCTGAGGTAAGGCTTAAGCTTCTCCCAAGCCTTCTATAAACTTTGAATTACAAAGGAACCCTTAATTTTGACAGGGACAGGGGTGATAAGTAAGGAGTGAAGCCTTAGGCTTTGCCATGCTTTCCTACCATATGAGAGACCCTAAGAGACACAATGATGGAGAATAATCTTCTAGGATTCAACCCCAAAAAGACCTCTGATTATCCATTTGGACCCAAGAGCAAGTCCTTGGGTTTTAATATCAAGGAGACCCAATCCCATAGATTCCTTGAGGTGGCAACAAAAGTTCTAGGCAACTCTGTGGAAGCCCTTATGTTTCCCAGAATTAGCCCAAAGAAAATATCTTAGAAGATTTTCTAATTTATTATAGGCACCATTAGAAATGGCACATTAAGATGAATAATACACATAGATGACTTCCAAAACTTTAGAACATATTTGAAACTTGCTAGCCAAAGAAAGAGGCTTAGTGATCTAAAAGGAATTTATTTTTCAACTCTCTGCACCACATATGACCATAAGTCAAAATGAGAGGCCCGAAAGGCAAAAGGAATGCCCATAAACCTATACTACACTCTTTGTATAATCCACTGCCATCAAAATTCCTCAAGCCAAGGAGGTTTGGGGCCCAATGACTGCTTGTAGCATTGGGTCTTCCTCAATTGAATAGAAGAGCCTGAAACCAAACAAAATATGTGTAAACATTCCATGACATTCTTAATGGATTCTTCTTCTTCTTAGAGGGTGAGAAAGGAGTCATCCATGAAATGACCATTTAAATATTGTCTATTATACTGAGGGAGAGAGATACCTTTCACCAAACCCCTGATAATATAATTATCTAGAAGATAGTGAAATCCTTCTACTACAAGAACATATAGGGAAGGGGATAAAGGACAACCTTCCCTAATGGAGCGATGCAATTCAAACTGGGAAGACTGGGTGCCATGAATAGTAATACAAGCTCTTGTATCCTGAAAAAGCATATTAATAGTTTGAACAAAATTTGGGCCAAGCCCAAGTGATTATAGCATGCCCAGAATGAAGGGTCGCTTAATGCGATGATAATATTTTTCAGACTCAATAGTAACAAACATGGACTTTTGATTAGAAAGCCTAGCCCATTCCATACCTTTCTAGACAGTGATGTCATTGTCTAGAATGAACTTATTTCATATGAATCATGTTTGTTCACTCTAAACAATTAAAGGGAGAATGTATTTCAACCTGAGAGCTAGAGCTTTAGAAATAATATTATAGGAGACATTGAGAAAAGTAATAGGTCTCTAATTTGTGATAATTTTAGGATTACCATCCTTGGTGGAGAACTTGATGTTTCCCTAATTAATAAGGGTTCCCAAGGAATTGGCTAGAAAGACTTTAGAATACACCCTGTATAGATCAGGACCAATAGTGTCCCATATGGTTTGATAAAACTCACACAAGAAACCATCAATTCCTGGAGCTTTGTCCACTGTCATCTATTTCATAGCTTCATGAAGGTCACTGAGAGATAAAGGCCTATCACAAGCAATTCTTTGAGAATTTGAGACTTTGCAGAGCACAACTTGGAGACATTAAAGGAGAGCCACCTCCCTTTCCAAAGAAGAAGTTTGCATGAAGAAAACTCCATGGTAATAATGCACAAAGGCTTTCAAAATGTCAAGAATTTTGGTAAGTCTTGCATTTCCTTCCTTGACAGCTTTGATTCTATCAACATCTCTCCCAGAACGGAGGAGGGCAAAAAATCCCTAGACACCTTGTCACCAATTTTTAGCCAATGCATATAAGCTCTTAGCTAAGATCCTATGGCTTTATATGATTCCTCAATTTAGAACTTGTGTCTCCATTTTTCCACTTGAGTTTGAAGGTGGACATTAAAAGGTGCCTACTCTAATTCTTGTAAGGCATAGATAAACTCATGGTTTGTAACATTGTGTAGATGTCGTTTGAAAATAGCTACTTGTTTGCCATAGATCTGAATAAATGTTAAAATTTTGGGAAAGATCCTTAGACCTTCATGCTGAATCCAACCAATATCTCCTTCTAGTCAAGGAACTAAGTTCCAAATTCTGATAATGTGTCCCACTATTCTTTCATGTTTTAGGTGGACAACATTGAGATAGAATTACGTGGAAGTAGGCTTGACTTGAGGAGAATTTCATTCAAATTTAAAGCAAATGGGGTGATGATTTGAGAGAAAAGTATCAAAAATGATAGAAACTAGCCTATCTTTTATTAGATCAAAATAGAATGGATCTTGATCGGCTAACAGAGCTCCATCAAGAAGCTGAAGCACCCTATCATCCCCCTAGCAGAAATTGGACTAGGTGAACCAGGAAGAGTCTGAATCCTTCCTTTGGTGATGGTTAGGATCAAAACCCCTAAGCTTCTTATGCATGTAAAACCATGATTCACACTCACATGTACACCATCACATTGGAAATTACCCTCCTTTGTCCTCTACTGACTCCACCATGTTAAAGATAACACAAAGGATCCAATGAACATCTAAGAGAGAGTCAGTAAGCCATTTCCACATGGCTTCCCATTCCAACACATCATTAGAGGTGTATAAATTGACCAATCCAATAATTCAGTTGTTAAAATCAAAAAGTGTCCACACCACCCTATGGGTAGGGTCTGAACCCCAATAATTAATATTCTAAGCAAGCTATGGAGCTAAAAAAGTGACGGCCCACCATGCCCAACATCATGCCCAATGGCTTATTAAATATCCCTAGGCCAAATGATTCATGTTGTATTTTGTATCAAGAAGATATAAATCTTGACCTCTTGCAAACAAAGAATTTTCATGTTAATAAAAAACTAGCAATTTTTCCTAACTGCATACTTATGCAACGAATCAGTAAGACCTCAAACATTCCAAGAGTACACAATCATTGGACAGGATCAAGGTGTGTGTCATTCTCCTTTGCGAATCCTTCTAGTGCAAAAAACTTGTTATACATAAGATTTTTGGGCATGTAATCATTCATTCTAAAAGGTTTCCACTTGTGTGACATATATTCCTCCTTTTTAAGAGATGGAGAGGGGCTGCGAGAGTAATGTAATACTAATTTTTAGTCCAAAGTGACTAGGGTCCTATCCTCCTTAGGGGTACTCACCCTATGAGAGGGTTGTGACTGTGACATTGAGGGTGGGGTCTCAACAAGTGAGGCCACTACATGCGATGTATGCACAAGAGGAGGAGAAGATTTGGTGGGTAAGGCAGATTTGCCAATAGAAGTTGATGCAATATTATTACCAGTAGGTTGGAATGAGAAATTTTTTGGCCTGCCACCATGTTTAGAAGAATTATTTTTCTTGTTGGTGATGGTAGTCCAGCCGTCATTATTACCATTCTAAGATTTGGCTTCAGATCCACCTTTTTTCAGAGGAGCACAGGGTGTGAACCATCATAGGCCACTCCCACATCATGTGGTTTGAGGATTGGCACCCAAACCAAGTGTTCGAGACGTTGATATACAAAACACATTGTGAAAAATGGTTGGATCCAATTTGTATATCAATAGAATCTTTCAAATCATGGGACAAATCAAATTTGACACAAACCCTCTTCTAAGGACAAGCCATATAGAATTTAGTCTACTCATGGAAAATGAAATGCCCTATGGGTTTTATGAATTGGTCTATAAAACCCTAGAGGGGGAGCAATAAGCTAGGAAATTCAACCCAAACAAGGAATTTTAATTTTGTGTGCTCAGAGACTTGAAAGTCTCGAGTCTAGTGAGAAAACAGAATGAAAGTGTTGTGGATGAACCAAAGCCCAAGGTTAACAATAGATTTGTAGTGTTCTAGCTTAGAAAAATGAAACAAAAAAAGTTCTTTGTAATATTTTAGACTCCCTAAAGATTCACACCATGGCCTTGCCAGTGGTTGTGAACCCATTGCTTCAGAAGGCTCTCCAGGGGGACTCAACTGACAAAATAAGCAATTAAATTAAAGTTCTCAAATAAATGACAAGCTTTGTCAAATTCAAGCACATCTAGAATAACAATAGGTAATGGAGAGTCATAGTCATCAACATTACCTTGTGGATCAAAATAATCTCTTTGTAATATTTTAGACTCCCTCAAGTTTCACACCATGGCCTTGCCAGTGGTTGTGAACCCATTACTTCAAAAGTCTCTCTAGGGAGACTCAACTAACAAAATAAGCAATTAAAGTAAAGTTCTCAAAGAAATGACAAGCTTTGTCAAATTAGGGCACATCTAGAATAACATCAGGTAATGGAGATTCACACTCAACATTACCTCATAGAAGACCTTCGGAATGAATTTTCTCGCTTGCTTCGAGGCCATGGTTGTGCTTGCTTGTTCCAACTTTATCTACATCCATGAATGTAGAGATGGAGGTGACGGTCATTAAATAAGGGGTACCGTCTTACCATCTAAACGACGAATTGCCAATCAAAATCAACAATTAATATAAACAAAACAATAACCTTCCTAAATCTACAATAATTAATAATATAAAAGAGATAAAAACTCATCAATGCAAAATTAACATCCTAAAAATTCATCATAATCACAAATTCTTTGTAAAATTTTAAATTAGTAAATATATTTATTTTCATTTCATATTGAACCATTCATTTTCATTTCTTTCTTTCTTATTATTTCTTTCTAGACTAGAACCCAAACAATACATATCGAGAGAAAATACAACGAAGAATCTAATAGAATAGAATAAGTGTATATGAGCTTTTAAAAATAAAATTTAAAGGGTACTAGATTTTTTTTTACAATGCAATTTATTTCTAAGATATCATACAAGCCTAAATTACAAAATTATTTGTCTTTATATGTTTTTTTCTACTGAAATTTGGGCATAAAGGAGGTTGAATTTCTATAGCCTTGTAATATATGATTCTATGTGGTTTTGAGGTATGCGGTGAGAATATATCTTTACGAAATTTTAAATAATATTGAGAAAAAAAGTATTAACCAAAAAAAAATGTGTGTATATATATATATATATATATAAGGATGAATGGTATAATAGTATTTATTAATTATATAATTTAGTGTATTTATTGAGTGATTATTTATGATATTTGGGTTGTAGAAGGGGCGGTCTATATTTTTGTTTTACTTGTTTTTTGGTTTATTATTTTCTATTTGTTACTTCTCGATAATTTATTTGAAGAAGTTGTTTGTCTATTTCATTGTTTTTTATTTTGCCATTGTAGATTGTTATTTCTTGTTGTTCTATTTTACAGGTTATTTTATCTGGTTGTGAAGTGCTTGTAATAGGTTGTAAGGGCCTTTCAAAACTCTCCTCGATTCTTAACTCTAATCTCAAAAGCATTTATGTTTCGCTGATAAAAATTTATTAATTGATTAGTTACCTAATTTTGGCATTATTAATATGTTTTTTGATTTTTTTTGGTCATTTTCTTACCTTCGGTCTCTCGACCCCCTTCCCCCATCACATGTTGAAGCTCACAGGGGGTTAGTGTAATTTTGCCTTTTATCATGTCTTTTCTTTTATTTTTGACTATTAGATATCTGTTTGGCAACAATCAAATTTGGATTTGAATTCAATTTTTCTATAAATACATAATAATTATAATGCTATTAACACATAATATCTAGTAATTATTATGAAGATTTTTTTCAATACTCATTCATTCTAGAGATCAAGCAATCATTAAAAAATTTATCATTGTTGAAGCTAGTATTTTTCATGGAAAACTTTTAACACATGACCTAGAGTTTGATATATTTTTGAAGTTATTTAATCTATGTAATTTTATTTTTGACATATTTTTATAAAGTGGTTTCTATTACTTGGAGGTATGACAAATACTAAAATAGGTTGTTTATTTCTCACGATTATTATCACCCTCTAAATCTTAAGTTATTTTTTATAAGATTTTTTTTTTCAAATTTTGTAACATGGAGAAAATACATTTTATATGTTATAGTTATCACATCACATAAATTAGAATAAGAATATATGAAATTAGGATCAAGTGAATATAATCTTCAATTCTTACTCTTACACTTACATTATAAATACCTTGCCCATATAAAAGCAACTCATCATTATTGGGTGAGATCACAAAACTATAATTCATATAATAAAATGTAAACCACAACACATAAAAGTATAATTATATTTAATAAAATGTAATCATAATTATTATGACTATAACCTTTCTAAATACATAATTGTTTTGTGATTAAAAAAATCACATTTTAAAATGATCCCCTTTAAATATTATATATAACTCACTATAAATTATATAAAAAAATGCTTTGAATGTTATTCCATTAAACCAAAACTAACCTTAATCTATAATACATCCATAGAATTTAAAGAAACATGATTATCACTTTTCCAATACTCAACGATACTATATTTCATACCATTAAAAATTTTATTTCTTCAAAGAGCCCTATTCAATTCCTAGTCCCTTCACACACTTTTAATTTAACTGTGTTTTCACATACCTTATAATAGTTCTAATTTTAGGTAGAGAATTTGTAATAGCTATGAATCGTAGCTTTTTATTTGTTTTTGAACCCATTAGAACAGTCAAAATGGATCCGTGTCTTTACTACAAGATTGGTTGCCAATAATATTGAAAGTATTATATAAATTGTGAACCATGGTATCTTTCATGTCTTTCTTTTTCATTGAATCAAATCCAAACTATTCAAAAATAGGGACCAAATGTCTATGTCAAAAAAGTCATGCTATAAACTGAGTTTGACCAGTGATAATTTTACTTTAAAAACACATTTTGTATATTTTCATTTAGTTGGGGGTAACAAGTCAGTGTTTTAATTGCTAGCAAAAAAAAGTCTTCCATATCTATATTTTTAATATAATATAGATTTGGTGATTATCTTTGCTCACTTTCCTTTGACTAATTTCTTTCTTTTTTTTCTCTTTACAAATAAGAAATATATTCCTCCATTATTGTTTGTTCATTATTTACTTTTGACTTATTCCACGTTTATTGCTTTTTGAACTTGAGGAGATATTTTTTATTTTATTATTTATTTTTTATTATATTATTTTTTATTTTTTTTAATTTTAATTATAATAAAATTTTTAATATCTGTTATTTTTTCGATTTATCATACTAATCATACAAAATAAAACATAGAATTACATTAAAAAACATATCTAAATATGAAAAGGAAATAGATAACAATAGAGATAAATAAATTTAAAGAAAATAGGGAGATTTAAATAGACATAAAATGAAAGTTAAAAAAATAATAATCTATCAAAACGAAAAACGTATATATATATATATATATATATATATATATATATATATATATATATATAAATATATATAAAATTAAAATTAAAAAAAATACATTTAAATAATAATAATTTATATTTAGAAAAATGAAAATGTATTTAAATAATAACAATTTATGTTTTAAAAAATATTATTTTAAAAAAATATTGAAAACTCTTTAAAAATTAATGTATTATTTCTAATGCCACCCTAATAAACCCAATAAAAATCCATTGATGCCTAAAGTTGAACCTGACCCCTCTCCCACTACTTTAGAGTGAGTTGAGTTGAATACTTATAGGAAAGTCTCATTTTTTCAAATTTATTGGGAGGTACTACTAGTAGCTCATCAAAAGGGTGCAACAATCCATATGAGCATTACCCACTTTCCTCCTCTTCTTGTTTGAATGAAGATCCAACAACATAATAACAACATCTCCCTGAATAACTGTGTGGAATAGGAACAACCCTGCAACTCTCCAACTAATGAGCTTAACCAACACACACCAACTCCTAGTATGTGTTGGTCATCGGTAAATAGTCATTGTCATCACCTTTGAATAGGGTCATCGACTCAAACTATGGTCAGCAAATTAAACCACCTTAAACCATGGTCAGCTACTTGACCAACCCACACGATCAATGATAAATTTACATGGTTATTCATAAGCAGTCAATGACTAGGTGGGAACCTTAGGGCAGTTGACGATTGGGTAGGAACCTTGGGCAGGAAGATTTTGATTTTTTCCCCAATTTCAATTGGCATGCTGCAATTCCACACCATTTTGATCAAAGAAATAATTCCACATCAGGGCTCGTGAGTTGAGAAGTGGTGATCATAGTGGCTTGTACTGGTCCTTCCCCCAAATTACATTCCACACCAGGTTAGATTCTCGCATATCCTCTTCTTCTTGTGTTTGTTCTTTAATTTATATGGATCTTCATTCCAATGGCACATGATGTGATAAGGAGGACATACATCAAGGTTGTTTGGTCTGCAAAAACTAATAACACTTGGGTTTATGATCATTTCACTATATCTAGTGATTTTTGCCTTTACATCTCCATCACACAGTCTTCCATGATATACTTATCTAGGTGAAATAAGCATTTAAGAAAACTAAATTGACAAAAGGCTTGGCCTTGTTTCCATTTTGAGATTGACTTAGGTTTCCATTTTCTGAAATACTTTGAGTTGTATGGGATGGGCAAACCAATGCCTAAAAATTCTCTCTATATGAAATCATGGAAAAATCTAGTCCTATATATTTGTTTTGGGTTTGGTTTTCTTATTTCAGACTCATATACTAACCAAATTTTTGGGATCACACCTAATCAAAGGAGAAATCATTCCATCCTTGGAAGACCTTCAATAGTTTTAGCTGAATAAAGGTCTGAATGTTAGACCTAAAAGGTTGAAATATAAAGGGGATTGAATATAGTGATATCTAAATGCATATATATTCTAAAAATGAAAACTTCTGCAAATAATTTCAAAAATATAGTTTTGGCAAGTTATTTTATCCAAAGTAGATTTTAACTATTACTTGGGATCCTAAAATAACTGATAAGTAGGACATACAACAAGTTTGTCTGGTCTACACAAACTAATAACACTTGGGTTTATGATCATTTCACTATATCTAGTGATATCTGTCTTTACATCTCCATCACAGGGTCTTCCATCATTTTAAATTGGATCTTTCAACCACCTCCCTTTATCACATGACTTGTTAAGCAAAGCTTAAAATTTGGTTTCACAAGTTAACTGAAAAGATGATTATACCTGGTATTCACATGTAGGTTTTAAAAAAGTGGATGTCAATAGTAGAAAGACTCTTAATATAAACGTATAGATATGCATTTCATCGTATAAAACCAAAATAATGTTATCTAGATGAAATATTTAGCTTAACCATAGCTTGGGAGTTGGTGTGTTGCAGTGTTATTTTTACATACTACAAAATAGTATGAGATATTGTCCATTCCTACCTATAGATCAACATCCAAGTCATAACTTGCATAAAAACTACCTGTTAAAATATTTTTTGATTTTATTTCAAACCACTTATGATATACAAGGGGCTGATTTATGCACCCTTTTACCAAAATAGGGGAAATTTCTTGGTGGAGTACATGGATTTGGACTCACGTTTTCACCATTGCAAGGACACGCCCCTAAATTTTGTGTCAAAATTCCCATTCTTCAACATGATCATCTAGAATTTGAATGGTTTTGATCCATCATTAAATTCACACAAGGAACCTAGATTCAACTCCTTTTCCACTGCGTACAAGTTTCAGTCACTATATGATTTAAAGGCTGGGTTGGGAAATGGGTTGCCTGCATTACTATAATCTGTTATCCAATTATTGGACTCTTCAAAGTGTCTTACACAAGCCAATCAAAAGTGATTTACCTATTTATATAAAATTGACTTTCCCTTTAACATATCATACATTTAATCCAACAAGCTTTTGATGTAAGTTAAAACAATATGCCATGGAAACATACAATTTGACTATCAACATTAGTCTGTATAATGTGTGTTTATTTTCTTACACAACATTTGGCCCATGAACACATTAGTATTATACCTTTTTGAGTAACTATCAAAAAAATATTGGTCCCTTTGTGAATAATTTGAAAAGTGCAATATAAGCATGCACTATTGAAATTGGGTTTTAATTTTTTTATGGACAAGAAATGTTTAAATTTTTACATATATGACTATACTTAAATTATAGGAAGTACTATAATTTTTATGTCCTTATAATGTTGAAATAAAAAAAGGGTCAAAATGTTCATTCTATTGGTAGATTGGCAGAGAGCCTTGTGTCAAAAATTCTATGTTATCAACCAACTTTGCATATTTAATAAATCATTATAGGCAATAATGCAACATGTTTCACTCATGCAAGGGAAGAATTTCCATGACTATCCTATAGACCTGCCTTCATGTGGAACACAGAAGAAGCTTACATGGTTGGGTGTTGTTCCAAGAATGCATTAGTTAAGAGTTTGAGAACATCCTTGCTATAGATTTGCATTATATATTTTGAAATCATTATATTCTTTGAGTACATCATTTGAACAATGCACATTCCTTTTGTAGCCTAGAATTTGGCAAAAATCTCAATCATGGAAATCACAACTAAGACATTTCAAAAAAATGTGCTTTAAGTTATTGTTTTGATCTCTATACTATGTTCAAATATAACCTAGTAGATATATTTTTATCTCAATTTTAATTTTACAGTGTGCAATACTATAAGAGTTTGTAGGAATGAATTGCATGGATAACTTTGACATTTTGGGTTTCTCTAAAGAACCCATCATCAAGGATAGGTTTCAAGCCAATGATGATGGTTCTTATAGACAGACCTAAAATGTGTGTTTGCAGATATAATTTGGTATATATAATGTTTAAATGGTGGACTCGACATAGGCATAAGGTACTAGAGTGTTTTGTTGATTGGAAATCCTCTCACATTTCATGTTGGTTGAACGTGTTTATATTTCCTTAAATCATTCCTCTTATTTTGTGTGACATCTTTTTCTATTACCCTAATCTTTTCAAACCTAAGATACATAGGCTTTGCTAAGAACTATTTTTTGTCATGACTCCTAAATGATGTTATAAAACAAAGCTTCAATATTAACTCATGAAGCCAATAACATGTCTAGCTCTCAAAAAACTAACACTAGTTATAAGCTCATGAATCCATATTGGTGAAGTGAGATTATGTAAGGGTTATACTACACTTAGTACACTTGAGAGATGATATATCTCACAATGGTTTTAGGATGCGAAAGAAAAATTGCTTATCTTCTAAACTTTAGTTTCACTAACAATATTGCATGGTTTTTAGATTTAGGGACCTATACTTCATGGTCCCAGTTGGGATCATGTTAATAAAATTATTACTTATATGTTATCCAAAATATTGTGGGTAAAATTCAACTCCACATGTAATTATTTTTGGTTGATTTTGGCATCCATTTCTGTCATTAAGAAACTATTTTGGATGTAGTGATCTGTTGGTTCACATATTAAGATGTATGGAAGATACATGAATTGAGCATAATAGATATTCTTTCAAGACTCTTGAATCATATATAAAATTATGTTGACAACAGATCAATAAAAATTGGTATGCCCAATGTACTTATTATTTTTATAGGGAATTGGTATTGATATCAATCATGTGCTTCCTAATACATTTTACATCAAGCCAATATTGGCCCAGGTTAAAGTGAAAATAATGAATAAATGATATTATGACAAAAGCCTTTTTTTACACACCAAAATTATGTTGTATTATTTCTCGAATAATAATTTACAAAGAATGTGAAAAGCTTTATAGGATTTTCATGGGTGGTTACAAGTTAAAACCAACTTTCTCATGAACTAACAATTTATTTAAAACAAAGCATAATAGTAAATTAAATACTAACTAAATATTAATCTAACAATATATAATAAATTAAATTTGGATCATTAAATGACCCAAAAAACTCCCCCTTTATCCAAAGGGGTATAGAAAGACTAAAGCAAAGAAATATGAGTCATCCAAGTAGACTCTACCATAACTGCAACTAGTACACTGTGCATCCTAGATTGATCACATCCTGATCATCCCTGCACTACAATAGAACATGATCACGCACTATCCAACTACATCAATCCTCACATAGAATCCATCCAACAAGTGACTGCCCTTTGTACTATGATGACACATCACAACTAATGCCCAACAATTGCCAACATCTCCTACAGACCTTTACTTAGCACTAATAATGATAGAAACACAATGTTGATTCGTACCACACATCACTAATGACTGATCAAAAACCAATACGCAATATCTTCTACCCTTATCAGGGGAGAGGTGAGAATCCATGTAACAAATAAACCATGTACAAATCACTGAAATGATCCACATCAAAGATCATAGAAACACTACATCTATGAAAGCAAAGTACACAAGCCAAAAAATGTTACTACATCAAATCCTAATCTTGAGCCTAATAGATCACTCAAGATGGGTGAGTCACTTTCTTAGAAGGTATAGTAACTAGTTATAGAGCATGTAACTTTGTAGTTATCCCATCCATCAGAAGAAGATGCAGATGAATAGCTAGAAGAGGAACTAGAAGAATGACCAAAGTGACTGGAGTGAACAACAATGTTTGCTTCTGCCTTTTGTCGATGTCAAGAAGACCTCCATCAGGAGGGACATTCTATAGAGATATGTCCTATGCCACCACAATTATAGCATATGGTCTCACATCCATTGGAACTAGAGGAAGAATAGCTACATGAAGAAGAATTCTTATGTTTTTGCTTATGTCCATGTGAATGTGATGCTCATGTTTAGAAAACCAATATGACATCTATGTTTTGAAGAGCCTGAATGATCTCTACGTCCATAATGATGCTTATGCCTAGAGGTATGCCTGTGAGAGTGTTTTGTTTCTCTTTCTGAAAGTGATTCAAAAAGTGTTTCCTATTGGTCTCATATAATGGATTTCTTATTTTGGTATAGTATGCATCCTTAGTAGTTTTTTCTTTCTTCTTTGTAAATTATTGCTCATGTTGAGTGAGCAACTCACAAATTGAATCAAATATAGATTTGTTAAGCTTATCAATAATCTGTAACATCTCAAGAAATTTCCTATAGCTTGGGCTAAGGCTATTCAAAACAACATAAATGAGCATTTCATCATCAATTTTTTCACTAGTGGTGCCATATTCTTGTTTCAAATTCTTAATGCATGACACATACTGTAAAACATCTTCATCATCATTGAGTTTAGTGTTAAGAAATTGCATAACGAGATCAATTTTCTTCTAAGTAGGTTGTTTATCATACAAGTCTTTTAGAGCTATCCATGCTTTCCATGCTTCAGATTTGATAGCTTCAATGTGAATTATGACTTGTATACTATAAGTGAATTTTAACAATGCAAGATCTTGCCTATCACATTTGTAAAATTCTGTAAGTTTTGTGGCTTCAATGGGAAATTTGGGTTATTTTTCAACAACATCCCACAATTCATTAAAGATTAATGTGTTTTCCATGTTCATTGACCAATCTTTATAGTTCTTAAGAGTTACGTATCTAATGTCAGAAATGAGGCTCATAATTTTAGCCATGATGCAGAAAAGTAAGGAATGCTATCAAGTTTTTGTCTTTACCTTTGAAATAGCTTATATTTTAAGAATGATCCTGGGACTTGTGAGAGACTATATGTTCTCTGAGAATACAAACATAATGGAATAGTAAAAAACTTTCATTTTGAAGGTGTCGATTTCAACCAAAAATGCACCTTGATACATCATTTATAATAAATTTGTTTGCAAAAATCATATAAAGAATCATCAAAACATAAATTTGATCATTCCAATGTATCTTAAATGTCAAAAACCATAAGTATCACATGGTCACATGACCACCTTTATAGATGAGAAGATGTACAACTAGTGTTTACAAGAATGATGACTTACATGCCAAAAACCATGAAGATTGCCTAGTCGCATGACCACCTTTACAGATGAGAAGATGTACACCTAGTGTTTTCAAGAATGATGAATTACACCCTTATGTCTTTGTATGGATCAAAAAATATTCTCAAAAGAGAATATTCATCCAAAAGATTCTCCAAAAAGAATATTCTTTCAAAAAGAAACTTTTGAACCCTTGACCTCCCCTTTTCAAACCACTTCACAAATTTAAGCTATCCAAGTTCTCTATGAGAATTTACAAGTTTATAAAGATAGGAATTTCTATATGAACTTGATGTTTTTGCTCTAGTACAATAAAAAATAAATTACTTGGGTGAGAAAAATTAATTTTTCCCATGAAATGATTTTTCAAAGTAAAACTCCATTCTTCCAAAACTTCTTGTGGGACCCACAAAACCCTAAATATTTATCAAACTGTAGAGAAAATTTATAAAATCAAAAAATTTATTATCCTAAGACTTCCAATGCCATACAAAAGGTCTGCAATGCCATGGCTGATCTGGGAAATTGTTGGACTCCTTTTGTAACCCTTAGGTCGTAAAAAACCCATACAAGATTGAATCTTTCACCATTGGGTAGTGTTTGAGACATTCAGAAAGGATTTTGACTAACAAAATTTATTTTTTGAAGAATCAAGATGTTATGGATGTTGTACTTCTATAAATTCAGGCCATACAACTCAATATGGTAGCTTGAAAATCTTATAAATGTCTTTGGGATTGATTTTTGGTCTTGAGGAATTCATATTCAATGTAGTAAATAAGCAGATCAATTGCCATAGAAATGGAAGATATTTTATCCAAACACAGGGATATCTAGAATGGAAAGGCTATACAAATTCATGTGGGCTATAAAACAACATTTTCTCATCTTAAAAACCTCTCAGGGGCTTTGTTTAATTGACAAATGCTCTTCAATTGCTTAGAAACATATCAAAAAACTCATCAAATGAATTGAATGAAGGTTGGATCCATTTATCATATTCCACAAAGACTTTCAGGTTCAAAAAGGCCATACAAATGGCTTTTTAGCAGGTTTTGGGGTTTGGAAAATATGTCTGAGTCAATATATGACTTAAAAAACCTATCTTGAATGCTTAGAATGAATTTTGGATGTACTACTAGGGAGTAGGCTGTACAAAGGCTATTTTTAAAAATTTTATCAGAATTTATAATGTAAAATTATTTGAAAAATTAATATATTTTAATAATTTTCCAAAAATTTTAACATTAGACTAAGTATTGAAAAGAAAGGACAAAATTTAAAAAGGTCATTCCATATACTATTCATCCAAATTCTAGAATTTGATTTCATGTTAGGCTTTTCATTCCACGTGAATCAAATTTTCACTTTGCCTCTCCCGTATTCACCTTGAATTCACCATGCTTCAACAACCTTGCTCTGATACCACTGTTGGCCTAGGTTATAGTGAAAATAATGAATAAATTACATTATGACAAAATCCTTTTTCTACACACCAAAATTATATTGTATTATTTCTTGAATCATAATTTACAAAGCACGTGAAAAGATTTATAGGATTTTCATTGGTGGTTAGAGGTTAAAACCAAATTTTCCATGAACCAACAATTTATTTAAAATAAAGCATAATAGTAAATTAAATACTAACTATACTAACTAAATATTAATCTAACAATATAAAATAAACTAACTTTGGATCATTAAATGACCCAACAGGCACCATACATGTTGATATTCATAAATGCATAAGAGATGATACATAAAAATCTTATATAAAGCAACTTGGACAAAACTATTAAAACTGTTATAAAAAAAATGCATCACTACTTTTTTCATTATCTTGAATTAGAAGATGGACTTATTAAAAATCTTAAATACACCATTCTTCCTTTTGGACTGAGATTTGTTCTGGGGCAATCACTAGTATACTCTCATCATCATTTCATGAAGTCAAATGACTTTATTCCACACATCAATGTATTTTTTAAAAATTTAATAAATAACCAAAGTCAAAGCAACATTATGTATATATGTTTCCAATTTATGATGACATTAATGGAAGGGTTTACTACCTCTTTAGAGGAAATCATTGCTCTATATGAGATCTTATTCATTATGAAGGTCAAATATGTGTATATCTATTCATTGGAGATATAAACCAACATAGAGTTGGTTTCCTTAAGATTCGTCAACACAACTATTTATTTCATTATTTTGATTTAGACTCTTTTCCTCCAATCTCAATTTTAGAGGCACAAACATACCCATTATTCTACTTAACAAACATAAGTTGTTAGGAGAGAGATCTTAAAAACTTAACTCTTGTGTTTTATGTTAAATATTCCCTTTTTCTATTGCAATGTCTTATTTTAAATGCAATTTTGAATGAATTCATTTTAACCTACATTATGGTGTCTAATGTACAATATTATATATTCATATTCTTAACACATAACAACAATGATAGGCAATGATAAAACAAAATCAGCATTTATGATCATATGAATTCTATTAGTTGGTTTATATAATTTATAAATGATATGATTTACAATTTATGATCCATCTCTCCTTTTATATTTGTGTGTTATTTTATACACCTAATTCTAGTACAAGACCCTTTTACATTAGGTATGTTTCATGTTTAATCATATATGGTCTGTGTGCATACATTGAGATATTTTTAGTAGACTTTCATTTTTTTGGGCCTTATGTCATCATCCCCTAACTCAGTTCTTCCTTATAACTTTAATTTGTGTGAACATTATTTTCATATAATAATATATCCATTAGAATAAAATTGTATGAAAACCTAAATATCGACTATTCATTTTCCTTTGTACAATTCTGAATGCTCTTAAAATGTCCAAAATATTCTTTTAGTGTCTTTTCCTTGATTAGCTCATATGTATATCCCCTTAATTTATGGGTATTGTGTTCCTTGATTTTCCCATTTTACTATCTTTTAAGTTCAACCCACGTTTATGTATGCCCTTGAGGAGTGCACATCCACATGCACGTGCATGCACACACACAATGCTTGGTCATTTCATCATTTATATTCTCTTCGAAACCTTTTATAAGTAGGGTCTCATATGCTTATTTTATCATGTATTATCAAGAGGTCTTGACATTCAATCAAATGAGTTATACATTTATTTAATTTTTCCCTTATATATCTAGTGCCAAGTGCTTGTATCAAATTAAGGTTATATTAAGAGCATATAATTGCATTGAATTATCTAGGATATGAGGTGAAGCCCTTTATCTCATGGTCGATATTCCACTCACATGCATGATATGGATCCATCTGAGTATGGAGGACCATAAAATACTTGTAATTTACTAGTGTTGAATGTTAATATGATATTTGTCATATCGGCGGTTTATGTGTTTTTTTGTAGTATGTCATTATTTTTATAAACCCTCTCCAGTTGGCATTCTAATCACTTATGGAATTCCCTAATACAACTCAAATATGTAACAAGAAGAGACTTAGATCAAGTTATAGATGAATTGAATGAAATTTTTAGTCGGCCACCACTTTCTTGGGCTACTCATGTAAATCACATTGTCATGATTTGGTGGAATACTAATAATGCTTTTACTTTGGATCTATTAAAAGGCAATTGGTCATGTTGATAAATGGAAATGCTAGATTTAATTTTTAAGTCTAATATATTATCAAAATTAATTATTCCATAGCATGAAATACCATTGAATCCCATGATGAAAATCTGGTTTGACGTTTACTTTGATAGAACTAGTTATGCAACATTCATACCAGAGACATTCTTTCATACATATCACCTTGTGATTAGATTTCAACTTTCAACGTGGGATGGTCTTCATGATAATTGTGTGTAATTGTGGAATTTTCTAGATTCAAATCATAAATTAGATCCTAAACATGTGTTGGATGAACTCACATACCAAGAAGAAATGTTGTGAAGAAGTCATTTTTCAACACCATCAGAAGAATCTAAGGATGATAGAAATGTTCATGATCATGATGGGTACTACTCAGATTAGTTTTAAACAATTGATATTGGATAGTGGTATAAATTTATACATGTAATGAAGAAGAATCTTTTTTATCATGATAACATTTTATATAATTTTGTACATGTAATGAATAAGAATCTTTCGTTTAGTTTCATAATTGTGTTTTGTCTTCTCATGGGCCTCCCTAAATTTAGTGGCCAAAAATTGTGGTCTGGTATGTGGGAATTATGGTAGTGGTGGTCTATGAGGAAATCATTTAAATAAAATTGGCAGCCTATTTTGTTACACTAAAGCTATAATGACTCAGTATGGTTTATGCCCTGACCTTACTATGGGTGATAAGGCAACCTACCATTACAATTGAATGGGATAAATTGCATCCCATATGGGTTCATATAATTTTTAATGCACACATGTCACACAATTTTTTCTTGTGTTGCCTACTAGCATTTCCTTTCACGATTTGTCCATAAATTAGTAGTATGTCCATGCCTCTAATTGAATACATCAAATAATTGGTTGATAGAAAATTATAATATCATGTGGGATTCTTAGTAATTTTTCTTTTTTACCCTCTCTTGATTCTATGGGATTCGTAGAAAATTCTGTATTCTTCAACCCTTATCTTAATTTTATGGGCTTTCTAGCGATTTTTCTTTTTTGTAACCCTTTCCTAAAGTTATGGGCTTCGTAGACAAATCACATTCCTGAGTTAATCCCACATGTATGTAGTTAGTGTGTGCCACTTAAGATCATCTGTAAACACAACTACCTCGTGCATGCACTATTTTTTCCATTTATACGTTTTGATGCATTATTTTCATATGTTTTATGAAGGGTTTTATATTGATTTCAATTGAAAAAAAAAGTCCTCTACAATACATGGAAACTTGTGTTCACTTAAAATACAAAAATTCCATTTCTAATTCATTCAATGAAATGTTCTCCTTATAGGCATTAATAGATGGCAAAAAGGTGGGAAGAAATAATGCACCTTGAAATGTAGAAGCCATGCGAGGGTCCATTTGATTATAGTTGTATCAAGTGGGCCAATTTTCCTGAAGTCAATGAGGAAGACTTGTGGGTTGCCTAGGTTGAGTAGGACAGGGTTTAAAACTTCATTAAAGGAGAATTGAGAAGGGCATTGTTCCATACAAATTTTTATCTTTCACATCACAAGAGATATTCAAATTTTGCTAGAAAGGATATCAAGATCAATGTATTCTTTGAATATGTCATGTGAGTCACCTCACACTATACATTATAAGCTGGTGTTTATTCAAATGCTATTATGTTCCATTCATTTACATTTTATTTTCATCTTGCATGACTATTTATTTGTTCACCATAATCATGTAACAACTGGTGTTCATATAGACCTGATGACTTTCGATAAATTGATTCCATGCCCAAAGATAATTCTTTAATTCTCAAGTCAGGAAAGGGTAGCTGGCAAGGTTGAAGGCATATACAGTGTGGTTGTCATTGTCATTTCATCACAAAATGCATGGTTAGTAGACCTGACCATGTGATGCTCACATATAATCAAGTAGAACACATGGATAATGAGCAAAACTATTACCATGGCCAACAATATGAATAGTTCAACGGTAAGAAGTTTTTTTCTCCTCACATTATCCCCCAACTCAATGAATGGGTTCACAAGCTACTATTACTGGGAAGGTCTATTGATGTTATCCACCTTAAACACTGGGAGATGGTGCATGAGAAACTTGTATTATTTAGTGGTGAAATAGAGTGGGATGATTTCTTGAGCAAAGATGACATATATAATAGAGAGTGATTGATCAAGGAGGAAAAATATGTGTAAAACACTGATGATGTAACAAGTGTTTTGGGAGTGGTCACTGGCCAATCCCAATAAGTGGTTTTTATATTAAGGATACAATGGGGGAGAGCTTGATGGGGATGGGGAAATCCCATTCATCTTGGGCATCCACTCTCACAACATTTGAAATGGTTGTTAATATTTAGGAAGCATATCTTATGGGTGATGAATGCAACATTTGGGATGAATGCAATGAAGGTATTTTGCCAAAGTTTGTAAGAGTAGTTGATAATATTCGTTATTTCAATGTTTGCTCCAATGTTTTCATTGTTTTATTTTATAGTTCTAATTGTACACACTATTGGTGTTAGATTCCAAACATGAAGGTGTGCCCATTACATGGGTCATTATGTCTCAGTCATGTATTCTCAACATAAGACAATGGGTGCAAATCTTTCTTCAAAAAGTGCATTTGAAAGACATTGAATGGACAATTAGTACCTTCATGGTCGACGATGCCAGTATGGAGATAAAATCTATTATGTATCATCATTATTCCTACATGCATCATGGACTTCATATTTATATGTTCATAGACACCATCCCCACCTTATTCCATTCACTTATGCAAAACTATTGTGTTATTTAGGGAGACATTTGACTATGAGGTCTACTTATGTATTTGGCATGTTCATTGTGTGTGGTTGAATAATTTGATATCAAAGGTGAAAGATGATGTTAGACGTGTGATGTTTCAAGACTTAGGGTTCATAATTCATAATTTTGCTAATGAGGACATGGATACAAGGGATTCCAAAAAGTTTGTATAAAGATATCACTCCTCTCAGCCCACCTTTGTTGAATATTAGGAACAACACTAGGCATATAGGGTTGGAATGTGGTCATGATGTTGTTAGACACTTTTGCATGCTGGGAAAGACACCAATACATATATAGAATCTTACCATTACCATTTAAAATATCATTTACTAAGCATATTAAGTACTTCTGCACATCGTAGGGTGGAATGGTTGGTTCACCAACTAACAACATCAGTTTACATACATTATTGGTGGCTACAGCTATGAAAGGACATCAATTTCATAGGAACTTCAAAGTAGAAAGACATGAAAATATTTCATGGGTATAGGATTTAAACATCTTAGATTATCATGATACCTTTGACAATAACGACCCTCATATGACATGGGTGCACAATAGGAAAAATGAGACATTACAATATTGCATCTTCAATGTAATGCCTTCTATGTCAATATGCAATTGCTCATTTTTAATCTAAGGATATATTTTCAAGCATGTGCTCAAGGTGGACCTAATGAGAAAGATGAAAACTTAGGTAGTTGTAGAGGATGCAACTACAATGCATGGTGTTAATGAGAACATCAACAACATCGATGTTGAGTACCATGTAAGTTTTATTTCCCCTGTATATTGTATGCATTGACAACTTTGAGGTCATTGTAGTTTGTGCAATATGTTTTCATTGCCTAGGTCAAGGATAATGGAGTTTGAATTAAAAATAAGGGACAAGGCATAGATGTCATAGATTTTCACACCAAAATGCATGGTGTATTAGATATGGATATGCAAGGATCAGGCCATGAACTAGAAGGTGTTACAGCAAGTCAAGTGGATGACATTGAAGACTGGTTGAGGGGGGCTAATATTTTAAGTCTAGTAACTAGTTGTAGTCATATGTTTGTCATATTTTTAGCATTTTTGAATGGATATTTTTTTTATTTATGAATAGGTCTCATATACTGATGAAGTTGATGATGTTGAGGCCTTGATATGTGGAGCATGAGAGATATTTGATAGATGTTGTACAGTGGATAGAAGCATATAAATTATGTCATTCTTCAAAAACTATATGGTAGAGGTTTAAAACGACGTGTAGAGCAGGGTGATATCGAATGTACAACACCCAATGCCTCATCCATTCTAAAAAGTGTAGGATGGGCATGGATATTCTAATCATAGATAGAGAGAATTCATATAAAATATGAGTAGATGTAGATATTAGAACAAGTTATAGGAGATGACACATTTTCCAACCCCACCTTGTAACAATCCAAAATGACAAGTCTGGGATGATGAGCTTAATAGGGCAGTGAAACAAGATAGGGGTGGACATAATAGAGATCATGCATCCTGATTGTAGCCCTTTGTAGGTTTCAATGATAGCAAAACAACAATAGATGCATGTAACATAAATAAATGCATGTAAAAAAAAAAAAAAACTTTTTTAAAGGTGAGTAGTTATTTTAGACTACCTACACATTGTAACATATTGCATAAAAATTTTATCTCTTAAAGGATTTTTTAAATGATATTTGAACCCTACCCTGAGTAATGTGGTAAAGTTATCCATTGTTTTAAACATAAATCAAATTTATAAATATTATATAAACAATTGATGTTACCGAAATTAAATAAACTTAGAATGCAATAGTTATGAGGTTCATTTCATTCGTTAGTAGCTTTGGGTACCTTGTTCATGCTTAGAAAAGTCTCTTTAGTCCTCATTTTACAACTAATTTTTACATCAAATACCTTTTGACAACTACTTTTATGATGGTGGTCATCCTTTATCCCTTAGTTGGAATATTATTTTTACCCAAGCTCTCTGTGATTCCCTCGTCTCACCATGTAAATGCAAAGAGAGTACCCCTCAGGGGACTAGGATGATCTAAGATGATCAAATGCAATAAAATATTTATTGGAGGATCATGAAATAATTTAAGCAATGCCCAAAACTAACCACTCGTGTCGTAACATAACCATTACCATTATGAGTGTGTCCATACAAATGTAACAAAATATGTGTCTCATACTAGTATCTGAAAATCATAAATCAGCTACAATAATCAAACAAAAATGTATATCAGGATCACCAATTTAACCTCATGCCCATATAGTAGATTCAATGATTGAGTTGAGGAAATTCTGCTAGGGCATGTAAACTATGTTAATAGATTTTCTCCTAGTCTCTTCATCACATTTTCTTATGTTGGATATAACCCAAATGTACTTTAGATATGTAACAATATTTGGATATGGCCTAGGTAAGGTGAGAAAATTTATTGGATATGCATATTACAAAATTTGAATTGTATCCTAGAAATATTTAGGAAAAAGGTGAAAAATGTAAAAAAATAAAAATAAATCACTCATTCATTATGAAGATGTGAATCACATTTTCTCTTAACACACAATACACTTCATTGAATTTTTTTTTTTTGATAGACTTTTGGCATTGTGTTGGTAATTTTGAAGGGATTTGGAAGGCTTTTTTAGCCAATATTTCATCATTAAAAATCACTTTTATTATGGATTGTTCCACTAGGATAGCTACTTAGGACAACAAAATACAAGACAACAATTTCATTCTCACTTGTACTTACATGCAAAGCACACAATTTCACTCTATGTTTGTATACAAAAATAAATATTTTAAGTTATAAAACACTTAAAAGGATCAAATCCACTTCCTTGGGTCTTTTTGCATACCCTTCACCTTGCCCAATAGACTAGATTAATTGTTTTATCCATTTCTTGCATGAAACTATAGAAACTCAGGTCACTGTCTATGTAAAATAAGGTACACATTTTTATGAGAGGGTTTGCACATTCAAATATCATTCAAATGTCTTCTAAACCATACTTGGGTTATAAAACAAGGTCCACCCACCTTTATATATCCTGGAACTCACACTACATATGACTCATTCACCTCTAATAATCCCTTACACCTTGTCTTTTCTATTGACTATGCATAACATTATGACACATAGGTCTATAACTACCGCATGGATCATTTTCTTCCTTTCAAGACTCTCATAATGCATCCAATGGTTTCATAATATTGTTTGTGATTGTAATCATCTCCTCAAACCATCCATTCAATGTTCACCTAGCCAAAACAAGAATTGAAGAGTTATCTTCTTCACAATGGGACTGTGTCCTCAAGATAGAGTACACCCTATTACAGGTTTTAAAACTGTACTCTCTTCAAGCCATGTCCTATACTATTCTAATGATTTACCAAACATTCCTCTATATTCCATCACAACAAATATTCATTATGATTGTGCTCATGATTATTTCCTCCCATGCTATTCTCCATGTTGAAATGTTTCTCCCTTATCTATGACTGTGCTCAAGGTCCTTTCATTGTAAATAGGATATGTATTTTACTAACCTATACACTTTTTCATGCCACCATTTTAGTATGGATTACATTTAACCAAGTATATTTTCATTAACATGTAAACATGTTCACCCAAGTTTCCTTTCTCACAGGTTTCTTGCATTTGGAATCATCTTACTCAATTACTCAGTGATCACAATGATTTTCACAATGAATCTTAATTGTTTGTTTCACTTAAAATAGTTTGTCCAAAGCTTACTTTTTTTACTATAATCATAATCCTACCACCCATGCATATGTACACAGGATCCAAGCACACATATATTTCCTTGAAGGCTCAATAAACTATATATATATATATATATATATATATATATATATATATATATATATATATATATATATATATATATATATATATATATATATATATATATATATATAAAGAACAATCCATTTGTCTTGAAGAAGGAACATCACCACTAACACTTATTTTCATTTATGGGGATAAAAATCATACAAAACTAGTCCATCAAAGCCAAACTGTGTAAAGAGGGTAAGGTTGGGAATGATTATGTCAAATGTTTCCAAGAATCCAATATGCATTCATGAGGTTATGAGCACTTTCCCAAAGTTACTCTCAAGATCTTAGTTTCTTCTAAATATTGATAAGACACAAACAATTTAATGTATTTATCCCTTCTCACACTCATGTATTCATTTTGTCTTCAAATAGGCAACAGGGTGCTAGTATGTGTGATGCAGAGCTTACATAAGTTTCTCTCCTTTCTTGTCCTTGATCAATGGAACACTTACCAAGTTACATATAAGGAAACCAATTAGAATGCAATATAAATGGATTACTATACTATTTATATATTAAAATAGCTTCACCTTGATCATAAGATCCCTTGAGTACTCAATCTAACTTCTTGTCATTATTTCCAACACTTCCTTTTACACTTATGCAACTTTGTCGATGCAATATTCCATCCTTTTAGCCCTATCTAACTATAAATACCATTGTTAAAAAAAGTACAAACTATTATGACTTACCAATGTGATATTCTCTATTACCCTATTGTAACATACCTATGTGTCAAATTTCAAGACCTATCTCACTCTGTAGGTCCACTTTCCTTCTTGTAGCCTTCTAAATTAGGCCTCTTTTAGCCCTTTCCCAACTCCATTTGCTATAAATACATACTAAATGATATGTACATTCTTCAAAGTGTTTTATTCAGTTAAGGCATGTAAAAATACACAATATTACAAGTTTTGATGAATTTTTAAGGGTTACTTTTATCACAATAGTCAAAATCCTAGTTGTTAGGGTTTAGGGAGACTAAACAGGCCGAGTGTGATTTAAATTCCATATCTTGATATATAGATAGTTTCAAAAAAAAAATGGTTGGAAAAGTTCTTTCTAGGTGCAATACAAATTTTATTTCAATAACCTTGATCTCTTAATGCTCGGATCAATCTCCAACAAGAAAACTCAATCATTCTTGACTATGCTCTAATGGTATAAAATAGGGTAAGGGTTAAGTAGGGTTTTTATAGTTTAAATCTTTCCAAAAGTTTTTATAAATTATATCAAGTGTGTTCCCATGTAACAATATTATCTCAAGCCTTTCTTAATCACTTTGGAATCTAAAACAAGTTCTAAGATAAAGAATATAATATACCAATTCAAGGTTTTTGGTTTGTATGCGCTTAACAAGAAAGAACTCTGAGAACATAAAAAATTACCATGTTTGACCTCCTGAACATCACAAAAATTTATCTCTAACACTTCATATGCACTTCATGTCCACATTCACTATAGAAATCAATGAGGAAAAGATCAAATAGGCACTTGCTCAAACTATATGCTTTCATTCACTGTTTGACAGACCTACCTGTCATCTCAAGGGTACTCTTATTACAATCCAAATCTTGTTATTGACTCCAATTAGAGATTATATTTGATAACAAAAAATATTAAAATTTTCATAAACAACCACTCACAATATTGAAGATTCTAACAAGTAAATTGCTTAATCCCAGTCATGCAATATCAATACATTCAAAAATTCATTAACATAGTCCTCTTATTCATCAAAATTTCTTTATTACATGTCCATTATATCACATTCGAATTAAATTCACCAACACAACATCAAAAATTGATTCTACCAAACTACTTCAAGAAGCATAACTGAATCTTGGATCATTCCCATGTTGGGGTAATTGACCCTTAATTGAATCTTTATAATATTCACACCTTATTATGCTTTTTTCAAGTAAACAACATTATTAGAAACCATGATTGCACTTCTATATGAGGTAACTTGACCTCCATACGTTGATTATGCTCCACTTTGTAACTTGTAGGTCTTCTAACAATAACAACATTATGTATTCACATGTCAAGTATTTCACAATGCTTCTATAGGGTTTAAAACCTATTTTGATGAGAGGGATACTTAACCATACCACTCCATTGATTTAATTGACATGCAAATAAATAATTCTTATCCCTCTATACAAGATGACTGTCAACCCAAACAGGGCTCTCACTGACCATTTTCTCTACCATATATTGTACTTAGAAGTCATTACTTATTTGGAATCACTCAGTTTCATTAAAACAAACACTTCACTCACTAATTATGGTTTCAACATGTTCACAATATATGCCCAAGAAACAAGTAACCCTTTCTCTCTTGATAGACACAAAGCAAGACATAAGGTAGAATACCACAGTTTAGCTTCCAAAATAGTTATTTGAATCCTTAAACCTATTCTAAGTCATATGAAGGACCTCTTTTGATTTCACAATAGTGTTATTATGTTACTCAATACATTTGGATAGTGTTTTGATTTCACAACTTTATTTATTCAATAGTTTATCTTATCTTTATTCAATAGTTAAGCATAATGATTAACTATAGTTTGTGATTTATTTTTGTAAATTATCACTAATTAATTTTTGTAATTGTGTGGTAGGTGGCATTAATTCTACGTAGTAAGTGTTATATAAATACAAGAGGAATTACATAAATTTATATAGAATAAATCAAACATACTAGAGTAGCTCAATGTAGAATGACAAACATTGCATGAAATATCATGTGTGGTGGCCGAGGCCATCAATTAGAGGAGGTTTGGAACCACAACAAATATTAGATAGCTTGATTGCTACACCCCTAACCTATCACATGTATGAGGATAGTATTAGCCAACTTGTGGCTTACGTATCCCTCTTTGACATTAGATTACATTTATCTATGCTTTCTTTTGATTAGTAGGTCGGCCTATGGAGCAACCATGGCCTAGATAGACTATATATAGGAGGTAGTGGGTAATCATTTATCATCATATTGTGAATTTTGCTCTTATTGAAGCTTGTGGAGGTTGCCCCCTCGAAGTGGCTTATCTATTATCATATATTTTGATATATTTCAGTCATATTTGGATATAATTTTGCTGTTATACTTAATTCTTGAAGTAATTTCATTACAAGTGGTATCAGAGCTGCAATTTGGGCAATCTTGTGGGTGAAACACTAAATTTTTAAATTTTGAGATATATAAAAAATGGTTGTGAATTTCTCTACAAAATTTTTAGTGGAGGTGCAAAATAATCAGATTAATCTTCCATTAAAATTTCAGCTCATTTGGATCTGTTTTACAAAATTTATCTCTATTTTATGGTTTTTCATAAAATTGCTCTATAGTGCGTAATTCAAATAATTTTTCTGAGTTATTTACATTTTTGGAAAGCTTAGAAAAATTTGGATACGGTATGTTCTTTGTATATTTTTATTTGAGGCTGACATAATTCCAAAATCGCTTGGTCAAAGTTGGGTCAAAAGTGCCAATAAGGGTCGACATCATAAAACCCTTTTATGGCAGGTCCACAAACTCGAGGCCAAGGTAAGGGTGCTGAAAATCTAGGTAAAACTCCTAACAAGGAAGATATGGAGTTAGAAGGGGGATGTACTAGACCCTTTGTACCAGAGTTTTTTGACATAGATCACAAAGTGAGCCAGCTTGACTATAGTATGCAAGGCATTCAGAGTGAGGTGCAAGACATACAATCTAATCTGCAATCCATACAAGATAGTTTGGGAGACATAATGATGGATTTGAACATTAATTATTCAAATCATCAAGCTAACTCTATTTCACAAACCCACCAGGGTGGTTCTCCTAACCAGTCTACTTCAAATCCAACTCCATGGCCACAGAGGAACCTATTACCAAAGGTGGATATGCGCAAATTTGATGGAAAAGATCCACTCAATTAGCTCAACCAAATGGAGAGATTTTTTGACCTACATCAGATTCTAAATGGATAGAAGGTTACCATGGCATCCTTGTATCTTGAACCTGATCAATTCATTTGGTATCGATGGTTGTGTGCTCAAAAGAAAAAGATGACTCTCAATGTCACTTGGTCAATTTTTACAGAGGAGCTACAATTACACTATGGAAATAGTGTGATAGAGAATTACTTCAGCCAACTGGAAAAATTGTGACAAAATAGATTCATCAAGGATTATATTCATCATTTTAAGAACCTATCCTTACGTGTGGAGACAATTTCTGAAGCAAACTTGAATGACCTATTTTTGGGTGGACTCAAGGACCACATTCAACATGAGGTACGCATGTTTAATCCACTTAATATTTTTGAGTCTATTATCCTAGCACGTAGATCTAAGGAAAAATTCATAGCCAACAAGAAGCAGCCATTCACTCACTTCAAATATCATAGCATATCGTCACCAACATTTCCTTTACCTACTAGATTGACCCCTCAGCAAATTGAAGAGAAGCATGAAAAAGGATTATGTTTTGGTTATGATAGCGAGTGGAGTAAAGGACATAGATGTGTTGAGAAGAAGTTATTCTACATTGAGGGACCAAATGAAGATGAAGAATTAGATGATGCCTCTAATGATGATGAGGAAGATATAGAGGAGGTACCTGAAGATTCCCAACCTACAATCTCTTGTCATGCACTTGCAGGTATTAGCACTCCACAAACTCTTAAGGTGGTGGGTTTCCTCAAGAAACAGAAGGTGATAGTGTTCATTGATTCAGGGAGCACACATAACTTTATAAACCATAAGTTGGCCACTTGATTGAACTGTTTCATCTACCCAACACCAAAATTTTAGGTCATGATTGCAGATGGTGGCACAATTAATTATTTAGGCAAATGCCATAGTATTAATATTAATATGGGTGGGTACAATCTTGACTCTCCTATGTTTGCTCTTCCCATGGGTAATACAGACATTGTTTTGGGAGTCCAATGGCTCACAACCTTAGGTACCATTGAGATGAACTTTCAAGAACTATTCATGTGCTTTCATTCTGAAGGTAAGAAAATTGAACTACATGGATTACATGCAAAATCTCCACAATTGATTAGTTCACATCACATGACCAAGATGCTTAAAAAGGGAATAGAGGGAATTATTGCATGATTATGCTCCATATAAGTTCAACCCACACAGGTATCTACACATCCTGATCTACAAATAATTCTTGAAGACCACTCATCTATTTTTGGGGCCATGCCAAAAGGACTACCACCAAAAAGAGAACATGATCATGCCATTCAACTAATTCCAGGTAGTCAACCACCAAATATCAGACCATATAGATATCCATATTCACAAAAGAGTGAAATTGAAAAGATGGTCCATGAGATGCTGGAGGCAGGGATCATCAAGCATAGCCAAAGTGCATATTCATCACCAGTGGTCATGGTGCAGAAGAAGGATGACACATGGAGGATGTGCCCAGATTATAGGAAACTCAACAAGTACACCATCAAAGATAAGTTTCCTATTCTAGTAATTGATGATTTACTTGATGAGTTGCATGGTGCTAATTATTTCACAAAATTGGATCTTTGCTCGGGGTACCATCAAATTAGAATCAAGGATGAAGATGTTCATAAAACTACTTTTAGAACACATGAGGGCCATTATGAGTTTTTGGTAATGCCCTTTGGTCTTACAAATGCACCATCTACTTTTCAAAGCTTGATGAACACTATTTTTAGGCCTTTTTAAGGAAGTTTGTGCTAGTTTTTATTGATGACATATTAATTTATAGTCAGACATGGGAAGCACATCTGCAACATGTGAAACAGGTGTTGATAGTTTTGGAGAAGCACCAACTTTATGCAAAGCCATCTAAATGTGCTTTTGGAGTACAAGAGTTAGAGTACCTTGATCACATTGTTTCCCATAAAGGGGTCAAAGTTGATCCCCAAAAGATCAAAGCGATAATGGAATGGCCCATGCCAAAAACTCTCAAAAACCTTTGAAGGTTTCTTGGACGAACAGGTTACTATAGAAGATTTGTGAAAGGTTATGGTAGCATAGCAGTTCCACTCACAGCATTGCTAAAGAAGGATGGTTTCCATTGGAATGATGATGCCACCAAAGCATTTGAGAAACTAAAAGTAACTATGTGCACCACTCTATTTTTGGCTACTCCAAACTTCTCACAAACATTCATTGTTGAATGTGATGCTTCTGGGTCTGGATTGGGGGTAGTAATAATGTAGGAAGGAAGACCCATTTCATTTGAAAGTCATCAATTCAAAGGTCAAAATCTACAAAAACCTATCTATGAGAAAGAAATGATGGCTATTTTTCATGCAATTAAACAATGGAGGCCTTATCTAATGGGTAGACACTTTAAGGTGAAAACGGATCATGATAGTCTCAAATACTTTTTGGAGCAAAGATTATCATCTGAGGAACAACAAAAATGGGTAACCAAAATGTTGGGTTATGATTTTGAAATCATCTACAAGAAGGGTAAAGATAATGTAGTAGCAGATGCACTATCCAGACGATATTTAACCACAGAAGCATTAATTTGTGCAATGTCCATATTGCAAGTAGATTGGGTGGATGAAGCTAGGTTAGAATGGGAGCAAGAAAAGGATACATAGGTTTTGATTCAAAATCTCCAGCAAGGTAATTTATCCTCTAAAAATTTTGAATGGAAAGCTAATGTCCTATGGTATAAGGGTAGGTTATACTTGTGCAAAAATTTAGAGCTTAAGCATAAGATTCTTGCAAAGTTGCATGCATCTCCAATTGGGGGACACTCAGGGTTCTTGAAAACTTATCATAGAATTAAGAAAGAATTATTTTGGTAAGGACTCAAGGGAGATGTACAAAATTTTGTGGAAGAATGCTTGATATGCCAACAGAATAAAGGTGAAACAGTTAAGACCCCAGGTTTGTTACAACCATTAGCAATTCCTAGTCAAAGGTGGGAGGAGGTTTCCATGGATTTCATCACTAGGTTGCCTTGTTTTGATGGCAAGAATGTTATTTTGGTCATTGTGGATAGGCTTACAAAATATGCCCATTTTTGTGCTCTCTCACACCCATTTTCAGCAAGTACAGTAGCGGCTGTTTTTATGGAAGCAGTTCTCAAATTACATGGAACCCCAAAAATAATTGTAAGTGATCATGATCCTATTTTCACTATTTATTTTTGGATTGAACTATTTTCTTGTTAGGGTACTCAGCTAGCTCATAGCTCATCTTACCACCCCCAATCTGATGGACAAACTGAAGTGGTTAACAAATGTTTAGAGGGGTATCTCCATTGTTTTGTATCAGATAAACAAGCACATTGGGTTAAATGGATACCACTTGTAAAATGGTGGTATAACACATCTTTCCATACCTCTTCTAAAATGTCTCCATTTCTAGCACTATATGGTTACCATCCACCTTCCATCACTTCTTCATTAAAGGTGCACACCAAGGTTCGAGATATGGAAGAGCACATTCAACATCAACAAGTGGTTTTGGCTAGTTTGAGAGAGAATTTGGCCTTGGCACAAAATAGGATAAAGCAACAAGCAGATTAACACCGAAGTGAGAAAAATTTTGAGTTGGGTGACTGGGTATTTGTTCGTTTGCAGCCTTACAAGCATATGTCCTTGAAGCAATAGAAAAAGGAAAACAAACTTGATCCTAAGTATTATGGCCCTTATCAGGTTCTACAAAAAATTGGAAGTGTGGCTTACAAGCTCGAGTTACCTCATTCATCTCACATACACCTAGTATTTCATGTTTCTTGTTTGAAGAAGGTCATTGGACAAAAAGTTTCCACCCAGACAGAGCTCCCAGAACTAGATGAAGAAGGACAAGTCATTTTGGAACCAGAGAAGATCCTCCAAGCATGTACTAAGAGGTTGAGAACCAGAGAGTTTAGGGAATATTTGATCAAGTGGAAAAACCAAAGCAATGAAGATGCAACTTGGGAAGGTGAATATTTTCTGCAACAACATCCAAAATTGTTCAACATTGAGGACAATGTTGGTTTGAAGGGGAAGGGCATGATACGCCCCTAACCTATCACATGTATGAGGATAGTATTAGCCAACTTGTGGCTTACTGATCCCTATTTGAAATTATATTAAATTTATCTATGCTTTCTTTTGATTAGTAGGTCGGCCTATGGAGTAACCATGGCCTAGATAGATTATATATAGGAGTTAGTGGGTAATCATTTATCATCATATTGTGAATTCTACTCTTATTGAAGCTTGTGGAGGTTGCCCCCTCGAAGTGGCTTATCTATTATCATATATTTGGATATATTTCAATCATATTTGGATATAATTATGCTATTATACTTAATTCTTGAAGTAATTTCATTACATTGATGGATTGAATTAGGTCAATGTTCTCCTCCACTACAACATGGTGTATCCTACCTACCATGTTTCATTGGTGAGCTATGAGTACACAACACTCATAGATAGGCTCGATAATGATTTCTACATACATTGGTCATATGAATGACCATAGGAAAATGCTGTTTTCCCCAATGTGTGGGGTAATCTTGGATTTATTTTAGCGTATCTTAGGCCCTTGTTGGAGAATTTCTTGCCAATGAAGGTGTCTAATGATCTAAATGTCTATGTGAATATGAATCAAGTACATAATATTGTCATTGGTATGAAACTACTTTTTAGAGGATGTTTCAAACTATATAGTGTTTATAATAACTTGTTTCAGGCATCTAGTCTTTGTTCGACACAGCCATATGTTGCATTGTGGAATAGATAGACAATCTCCCACACCACAAAATTTTCTCTCATTCAACTAGGCCAGAGTATTTCAAGAATAGAACCATTTTTTTTTTACATGCATGTTGTAGAAGTTGAAATAAATGATGACTATGATCCAATGGATGAAAGTGATAGCTCTAAAAGATAATAGAATAGTTTTATAAAAATATGTTTCAATATTGATAAATAGTTTAATTTAATGGTAAAGAAAGTACACATTTGTGTATTACATATTTATTGTTGATCTTGATATTGATGTTAGTTATTATTGATGTTGATATTAGTTCTTGATGTTGATGTTTCAATAATGATGTTGACAATAAACTGTGTATCTCACACTTTGCCTTGATCTTAATTGCATTTATTTCCAAAACTTCACTAATTCATTGCTCACTATGTGGTTTATGGTTCTTCAACATATATTTAGGTTTAAGGTATCTAAACATTCTCTTTGACTGTGTTTTTAGGACCTAAGGGCATTCAAATTAATCTTTGACTACCTTTTCAGTAACTCACAAACACTTTCCAAGTTTAAATTCTCCTCTCTTCATAACTCTGCCACTCAGCTCACAGTCCTTATAGCCCTATTTTTGGGATTTTTAACTTGGAACAGAATTGTACCTTCTCCAATTTTTTTAAATTTTTTTTATGTAAACACCCTTTTCCAATATTTAACTATTCTCATAGTTTCATAACCCAAATCGGTCTCTAAAACACTTTGCTAGACTTATTTGCTCACTGTTACCTTTCATTAGGTCTCTTAGATCAATTTTAGCACCTGTTTATACACAGGTCTCTCTAACAGTAAAAATATGTACTCCTTGACCCTAAAACCCATAAAATTTGTTTAAACACTTCATAGTCCAACTTCCCACCAAGTTTCTCTGATTTTTGATGGCTAAAATGATCTATATCTTTCAAACCCTATGTTTAGGGTTTTCCTATCTCAATCGAAAGGGCTTAAATTACATTTGATAACATTTTGATGTGTTTTATGGACCTGTAAAAAGTTCCTAAGGTCTATCTTTCCCTCTATCATGTCTTCCAACCATTAAATGTTGTTATCCAATCCACTATCCAAGATTTATATATCAAAATCTATTTGATTGTGTCAAGAAATTATGAGTTTACATGTCTATATGCTTGTAAAGGTTGAAAATGACACATACAATATAAAAAATTGGAAAAAAGAACTTAAATATCATTCAAATAACTTACCAAGACACCCAAAACACTTAATCCTTGAGTCAATGATCATTTCCTTCAATGAAATGCACACGATCCAACTTTGCATTAACTACTACAGGAAACAAGCATGTCTTGACTATTTTTCCATGACTAGAGGGTTATTAGATAATCTTCAAAGAGTATAGTTTTAAAAAAATTCTAAGAATTTTTGGACAAGGATGAAAATATGATTTCAACGTCACTAATCTCTTAACAATTAATATATTGTCTGCTTACAAGAGAAACACCACCCCAAAAAGGTCTACAGACACAGTCTTCAATACAAACACTTCCTTCTTGATTCTTTAAACCTGTATTCTCAAATATGTTCATTCAAATACCTTGGAATGTATTGTAAAGATATATATTCTTCAATCACATTTGGAAACTATTACCAGTCTCAATCTTCATTAACAAAACACTTATACTTAGCCACAAAAGCAATTACTCAAAATAGGGAATATAAGTCTGCAATAATTTTCTATGGATTTCTCTCTATTGTTTATATTTTCCACATTAGAATGGAATAAATATATACTCTTGTTAACTAACTCCAAACTCCTAGAAGAGGACACATAACTGAATCTTCATTTCCCCTTTCCCACTTAGAGTTTTCTTACCAAAAGGATTGCATTATGAATTGATTTTCACTATATGACATTTCTATCAACATAAAAATAGAAACATAAGAATTTACAAACCTCTTACCATGCATAAAAATTTAGATACACTTATCATATCTTTCCACCTTCATAAATTACACAAAAGTCCATAAACAAGATGAAGTAAGCAATTGGTGGAAAATAAACATCGATTTTGTGATTAAAATGTGAATAAGCATGTGTTTCAATTGATTTTCATCCAAATTCATAAGCATACATCATGTAATACCAAACACATGAGTCATTGCACACAAATAATTATCACTATTCATTTATGGAATGCCACATCTATTTGAAGACTTGCCATTGGCTTGTGCAAAAAAGATATAGAACTCTGCCTTCAAAATCTATAGTTGTTGCTCATATATGAAAAATATTATTTTGTGATTCATTTACATGGCCTGCACAGTCTTCACCTTTACATCATAGAGTGATTTTATGTAGGCATGGGCAGCTTGTAGATTGACAAACTTTATTTCAGCATCCATCTTCTCATCTGTCAGTGTGAAAAGTGCACAATGCAACTTCTCAACCTCTCTGGTCTTATCAGCCAACGTAGTTTCCAACTTGTTAACCTTTGCCCTTGCATAGTCAAGAATCTCAGTCAAAAACTAGTTTTGCCTCTCGAGTGATTATTTTTTTGTAGACATTAGTGACAGTTGCAAACTAAGATGTTTTTTGCACCCATTGTGTTTTGGGATGTCATCCTTGCAAGAAGTTTTTCCATGTCCTCAGCCAATTGGGTAGCCACATTCTCTTCTATATTTGGGACTTTGTCTGTAAAAAATAAAATACACGTGAAAGTCAATGATAGCATTCAATATTTTAGACATTGAAAATCTAAAAAAATCTAGACATAAATGAGGGTCCATGAGAATATTTAAAAGCTAAGAACATCTATTTTTTTATAATTATGAATAGTTCCCTTACACACAAAGAGTTTTCTAACTTAAATGAAAAAAATGAAATCATTATATTGGAGTATGAAATATTTACCTATGGCATGGTCATTCTAATGTATTGGAATGTTTCCCCATTCCTTCTTGCACCTCCTTCCATGCCTTGAAACATGGGCCATAGTCATCGACAGTTGTGTCTATTCCCTAAATAGACAAACACATGATATTAGACAAAGGAATGTTAGAGAGACAAGTCATGTATAAAAATATTATATTTCACTCCTCCCCACCATGGTTACTTTTATATAGACATAGAGACATGCAAACATGTGAAATTTGTCACCAACATGTGAAATAATGAAAGGAGAATAAGGTATACATGTGAAGACAATATATCACCAGTCAAAAACAACACACACAATACATGTAAAAAATATATGATGAGTACATGGAAAAAACATTGCATAATCCAACCATGCATGATTGTGCAATAAATCATTAAATGCAAATTAACCACCAAACCATTGCTTGAATCATACATAAACAAAAACCTATGCATTGAGCACAAACCAGAAATGAAACACTTGTATTCAAATCTCTTGTCCAAATAATATGTTTGACCACACATCAAATATGTCATACATATTATGCCAAAATGTATATATATATAAATAATAGTTTCCAAGGCAATAGCCACAAGGAAATATCGATGTTCATGGAGTGGCCTTTAGGCCTCTAGAAATGGACAAAGAAGTGGAAGCGGTCAACCATATGAATGCACGCATATGCATGTCACCCTGGACACTTGCATTTCAAAATGTGCAGTTTGTAAATCTTGATAAAATGTAAGAATAAGACACCAGCATGAAAAATAAACTTGTTAGTTTTGGTAAATAATAAGTAACTATCATACCTCCTAAACATGGTCCATCCATGCCTATGACTGTGCCAACTCATCTACACCAAAAGCCTATATGAAATAACAATATACATCACTATCAAAATATGCAATGACAAGGTTGAAAGAAAGGTATGGAGAATAAACAAGAGTACATATAATATTTAGTCATCATAAGAAGTATAATATCAATTTGTGAGGCAACCTGTCATGCACACTTTCATTTGTTATGCCCACCCTCCCCTTGATGAACATATCTATTATTCCACAAATGCATTTATCTCAAAGGAATGTGATTCTCATCACTAGAATGGGCTTGAGACTCATCCCTCTATAATCAAAATGGTGATTGTTGCAGAAATATCAATGTTAATATTGAGTAAGCTAAATTAAAATCAACATTAACTTCATGAAAAGCAATGAACATAATGAATTTAACTTGAGGTCCATTATTGCATGCACCTTGATGTTGCTCCACATGTTCTCTTTCTCACTCCATTTGCTGATGATATTCTCTTTGTTGAATGCAGTTTTCCCTTCTCTCTACTAAGTTTTCACTCTAATCATATGCAACCATATTGTCTTTGATAGAATTTAAGGCTGTCTCACTGAGATAACATAACTTAGACACATCCACCCTAGCCATTCATGATCTTTCCAACCTATCTCTCTTGTTGATGCTCTGATTTTTCAAGAGTCTATATATTGGCCTCTTTTCTATTTGCCTTCTACTGATTTCTCTTCCCCTAGGCATACACTTCCCACTTCTGGCACACCCAAGGGGCCTACTTGGAATGGGTTTTTGACCATGAATCTTACAATGGTGAGTGTTAATCCTATCTCGTGACCAAAATGGATGGCCACCATTAGCTCTAAATGTGTTGCATGGCCTCAACAAGAAAAGGTGCACATTTCACCTCAAAATACCCTAATCCTTGATTTTGTACTCGTGTGCATACTACCATTCAACAAGGAAGAGATGTGAGGTTAAGAGTATAAAACAATAAACAATGTATAATGTCGTCCAACACAATATAATGTTAAAAGCATAAAATAATAAACATAAGATAGCATCATCAAAGATAATCAAATGTTCTTACAACATTTGATTCCTCCTCCATTTCAGATTGTGAAGCATCTAGAAACCAATAACCATCATCATCATCATTAACATCGTCATTGTCATTGTGGTCAAATGACTCCACCTCCTCCTGCCACATAGGTGGACATATACATGTGAGTCCAACTCCAAACATATATGGAACAACAAACATGGGGCTATTAGTATGTCAAATGACAAAGAGACTAGAAAAATATGCACATTTGTAGGGATGGATTCATTATGCAGGTGACTATTAGCCATAGCCACGTGGCTCCACTCCACCCCTTCCAACTAAAACACAAAACAAAAAAACATAGAAAAATGTATGGTGTGTAAAGAGAATTATAATCTTGATTGTTTGAAGAGGGAAGAATTAAAAATTATTTAACATCAAGAGAAATAAAACATTAAGGAAACCTGAAGGTTCCCATACATCTCTTGAGAAATAGGCATTGGACGCTTTGTGGACACCTTCTTCACCTTCAGTCTACTCCACCCCCTCCTCCTACAGTATTAAAAAGGATATAACATATAAAAATAGGGATGATTGGTTTACAATTATTGAGCATGGAAAATGAAAGAGAGAGTACAAAAAATATGCACATTTGTAGGGATGGAGTCATTATGTAGGTGACTATCAACCACATCCACATGGCTCTACTCTACCCCTCCCAACTAAAACACAAAAGAAAAAAAAAACATAGAAAAATGCATGGTGTGTCAATCAAAAGTATTTTAATTTTGATTATTGTAAGACATTATTTAACATGAGGAGAAATAAAACATTAAGGTAAGCCAAAGGTTCCCATACATCTATTGAGAAACAGTCATTGGGCATTTTGGGGACACCCTCTTCACCTTCAGTCTACTCCACCTCATCCTTCTGCAGTATTAAAAAAGGCAATGTAACAAATCAAAAGAGGGATGCATGGTTCACAAATATTGAGCATTTTACATATGTGGCAAGAACATTAAAGCAAGCAGTGAAAATACATGAACCATCAATAAAATTACTAGTGTTATCCCCCTGTTTGCATCTTTATTTGTTAAAGATTCCATCTCGTATTAAGATTTCACCCATGGTTATTTGCGGGCAGGGGATGGTTGTCTCATAATAGTGGAAATACCATTCCAAATTGTTAATCCTCCATATAGCTTTCTCCTTCAATCTTCAAGGGGGAGAGGGGAATGTCTAAACTGAGCACTTGCACACAATGAGGACTTCTGACCGACTTCTTTCTCCTAACACAATGCATGTCACAGCATATTAGCATCAACAAAAAAAAATACAACTCAAGTTCATGTTTGAGTACAGTAGTTGAAAATGCATACCATTTTTTTGATCTTAGCATAAATTTCTTTGAGGCAATCATCCAATTCACTTAATTGGTGGTTTCGATAAAGCTAGCTCCACTTTCAAAGATGGATGATCCAAAATTGGCATAGGTAAGATGCCAAGATTTTTGCTTGGTTTAGTTGAAATGGTGGATGATGATTCAGTTGCATGGGGTTTGATTACTTTGGGTGTTTGAGAAGTGATTGGTTTGGTAGAAGCTTTGATTGGTTTAGTTGGCATGATAGTGGGTTGAACAATAGAGGTGATAGGTTCATTTTCTAAAGATTTGGTTGAAGGTTCATGCTTGGTGATGTATGGGATCCCAAATTGTTTCCAAAAGGTGGATCGATCCATATCAAGCTTGTAGACAAATTCCAATCTCTAAATTAATCTAGAGAAAGGCTTATATATTGATCTTGTCCCCTAGATAGTGGATTCAAAATAAAGACCCATAGGTTGAGAAGAAAGAGTGATAACCTCATCCTTTTCCTCAATCAAAGGATGTAAGGTTTGGATAAGTGGTTCATGTGTGAGAGTTGTTGATATTAGAGATTCTTATTTGGGAATGATGTCCATATGAGGAGTGGTTGGTTTGGTAGTTGAATAGGGTAAGGTGATGGCTAGTTAGTTGGGTAAATTAGTTAAAGGGGATTTTGAGGACTCTAGTGCCTCAATAATTGAAGCTAGGTAAAATGGCACTTCCTCAGTTTGGGTCTCCAAAGGAAGAGGAGGAAATGCCACTACCTCAATAAATGGAGTGCGTGAAGAATTGGTAGATGAGGTGGTAGGATCTTTAACAATGGGAGCATTAGGAAGCATGTTGACCGTGTGGGCATCTTCAGAACATTCAACTTGGTTACTCTCATATTTGGAAGTCACGTGATTAGGAAAAGGATTCTTGAATATGTCAAGGGCTTGGTTTTGATGTGTGTATGGGTTTTCCAACATGAGTTCCCCCTTATCAGTGAGGGTTTGGACAATGTTATTTAAGTTGTTTCACCTACTAACATCATGTCCAATTACTTGATGAAGGGAATAGAGGTCATTCTCATTTTACTAACCAAGTGCAGGATGAGAAGAGTCAAACTATTGAGGAGGATTAATAGGAGGAAGTTATATGATTTTGGCTTTCAAAATATTCTCCAAAATGGAAGCATAAGACTCTCCAATCAGAGTAAATTACTTTTAGGTGTTCTAGTTTTGGTTCCTCATGTTTTTGTTTGAGGAGCTAGAAGATTTTTGCTAGTTGACATTGGGTTGAGGAGCAATCCTGAGAACTATTGTGTTTGCAGTTCCCTTTCTCTTGGCACTAGTGTTGGTTTGACTAATCAGTTTGGAGGAAGAAGCCTCATTGTTCTTGAAGGTGGAGTTCTTATTTCTCAATTTTAACTTACCCTCATCTATGGTTCTATTTTCCAATTTATGAGCCATGGTAAAATCTTCGTCAAAAGTTTTGAAGATTTAGACACATAGTGTGGAATAAATATGCTTGACACAAGCCCAAGAAAAAATTTATATCAATTCAAGTTGAAGAAAAGATAATGATAGTTGATTGACTAGGCTTCTCCAACAAGCCACAAAGTTGGCAATTAATTCATCCTCAAATTGGTAGATAGAATAGAGATCAGTGATGGAGACTTTATTAGATATGTTGATTGAGAAATGATCTAAGAAGGTCTGTGCTTGTTGGGTGAAAGAAAAGATTGAATGTTTGGTAATGGAACTATACTAGTCTAATGTGAGGCTAGATAAAGACATGGGGAATGTTTAGAGAATCATCATAGGCAATAATATAACATGCATTCTTAAATGCTCAAAGGTGATATTGGGGGTCTTCTTTGCTATGAAATTTTGTGAATTTTGGAAGCTCCCACTAATTAAGATAGGGTCTGATTAGGATGGATGGATGGATAGGCTCATTTCAATTTTGGTCATAGGATAAGAGGCTGTAATCCCTAGAGATGGATGACTCCAGAGTTATCATCTTGTCCATGAACATTTTCATTAGGTTTGTTTGGTGTGGTGCACCTGAAGGGTTGTAAGGTGCATACTGTGGTTGAGGTTGGGTGACATATTGATAATTTTTTAGAGTTTGGGAGGTTTCCATGTATGGGTAAGTGGCCATAGGTGGTTGGGTAAAATCCACATCTGAATATGTGATCACTGGTGGTTTGGTATAAGGTATGTATTGCTGAGTAGGCACAGGTGGTTGAGTTGAAGGTAAGGGATAAGTGGTAACCCTAGTAGCAATAGGTAGCAAGGTATAAGGTATGGGCATCACTATGTTTTGAAGTGGAATGGGGGTAACTAGAGAAATGGTGTTGATAGTGGTAACATGCACTCTAAAATTAATTAGATTATGGGTAGGTGGAGGTTGGGTTATTGTTATATTGGAAGAATTATTAGTCAGGATAGATGGTGTTTAGGTGTTAGTGGATTGAACTGATTGGTTTTACATGGTTGTGTCAGATGGGATATTAGCTGAGATAGATGCCTAAGAGGCTAATGGTTGGGTGGTGATAGTGGAAAAATAATAGTCACCTAAAAATCCCAATGGCATGCCATAGGGTGGATCAGTAGGTGGCACCAAAATGGGTGTATGGTGAGCTACTGTGCTAAGGTAATGCTACAAGGCTACCAGGTTATTATTCAAGAAGGAAGCAAAGTCTAGGTCACCTTGGGAAACTATCTGAGGTACAATAGAAGCATCATAATGATGAAGAGAACTCTTTGCATCTCAGATATAGTACATAAATTATGATGTAGAGGAGACTGGATAATATATAGATGGGTCCTGACTTTCTAGGTCCCTTTGTTGTTGATGAGTAAGAACCATGCAAGTAGGATGAGAGGAAAAAACAATGAATATTACAACTCAAATAGAGAGAAATCAAGAAAATGATCAGACAAAATCAACACATGCTAGAGTACATTAAATCATTTGGTTAATTTTAATCTTGCTTTTGGCTTATGCCTTAAGTTATAAGAATGTGTGATAGAAGTTGACTTGTAGATCAGGTACTATAAAAGCAATCTATGGTCAGTTTTAATTTCATTCAAGTGCTCAAGAAGGATCTATACTAAAATTCAATACGTGGCTTGGTATTAGGACCTACCCCCTTGTATACACAATATTTTCACACTTTTATCAATTATTAACATTTTACATCTTGTAAGAACCCATCACGACTCAATATCTCTGAGTGCTACCTTAAGGGGTACACAAAGAAAGGGGTGGGCAGACCTTTGGTACTTTTTAAGATTGTTTCCCCTTATTACCATATTATCCCCTATCCATTAAGCTCCTAAAACCTTTCCTAAGCTATCTCTCCTTCCTTGCACATTCCTCTTTCTATCCTTCTTTCCCTTAGTACCTTTTTTACCTGTTTAGTAAGCTAGGTTGACTTGGTCAACCTAGCATAGTCTGGGGGTCACTTTAGCTCTTTAGGCCTAGTTTCCATCTAGTCGATCTAGAAAAAACTTTAGGAATTATCCTAATAGTGTACTTGGTTGACCTGATTGACCTAGCATAGCTGATATGTTCGAGTTATTTTTGGGCAGATACTCCTATATATACAAGGTCATTTTGATCATTTCCATATCAATGTAATCAAGAGTTATTATTTGCTCATGCTTCTCCATAATATACTCTTCCACCATTCTACTTGAGGAGTATTAGCTTAGGTTTCTTATTTGGAGAATCTTAGTCTTGTGGATTGGTCTTGGATGATTTGGCCTAACAAAGTGATCCTTATGAACCACAAAAGGCTCTTGTGAAGCCCCATTGGCCAAGGGAGAGATTGAGTCATAACGGGTTCATATTCAGATAAGTATATTATAACTTTGTTATCCTCTCTTTTAGTATATAGAAGTATCATAAGTGTTGGATCGAATAATATTACTCCTCATATTCCATGTATTAGGGTGTTACTCATACTTACTTTATTTGAAGTTCCCTATACATGTATTTGATTACTTTGCATCTAACCCCTTACTTTTTCCCACAAGATTTGATGAGAACTAGATTAGTTTACATTTCTTTTTATTAGATGAGTTTAATTTCTTATTTATTATCATAAGTTAATATATAAACCATAGGAGACTTTTAGGGTTGTGCAATTGTGTTAGATTGTAGGCTTTGGAACCCAGCCTAGCATGATGTGTTGTGATAGATGATATAAGTGATCCCCTAATCAGGTATAGTGGATCCTCATATTTTTCATGCACCCACTTAATACGTGTGTGCCCCAATCATAAGTGTAGGTTTTATCTATCTTATCTAATCTATGATTGATTCATGCACACCATGTAATTCCGATTACATACATCCTGATGAACCCAATGTGAAAACAAATCCTTATAAGATTTATTTCATTATTTTGTCATCATTTTTATCATATATTTACTTTCTTTCATAACTTTATATCAAATTCATTTCCTTCTCTACATCATCACAAATCCAATGCATTTTACGATTTGTAAAATGGATGAGTAGAACTAATTTTATAGGCAAAACAATTTCCATGTCTATTATACTAGGTCGACCTATTGCTTTTTCTAACTTTTGTATACTATATTGGGTTGACTTAAGTATAGTCTACAGACCCTGTATTTTGTGCTAGGTTGACCAGGTTGATCTTGTACTATTTTGTTTCTTCTATGCTTTCCAATTTATCTTTTTTCTTTCCTTATATGTCTGATTTAGTTCTTTGTCTGCCTAAATTAGTTCTTTATCTCTATCTATTATTCTTATTGCTTAGCATTATTTTCCTTTTATCCTCAAGCATCATGTCCCTCATTAGAATCTTCTTAGACAACCTAAATCCATTTAGACACTCTATGGGGTTCTCTTTTCTTCTTATCTTTTCTTACTCTTTTTAGCTATCAAAGCATCTTGTGATGCCCATACACACATTACTCTAGCCTTTGGGGCATCTTGTGATGCCCACCCACATATCATTTTAGACTTTGAGGCATCTTGTGATGCCCATACCTACATCTACTTATCCTTTGGGGCATCTTGTGATGCCCACTCTTATTCTCCATTACATACTACCAAACTAATTCAACTCCAAGAAACCTTTTGAGACACATAGCTTGTCTCTCACATGCTCATCACTGATATAGACGTTAATGTAGGATCCTTATCCTTCTTTTCATGATTTATGTCTACATCTATCTAACACCTTTCATAAGTTTCTTTTGCATATATATCTCCCTCTGCAGTAGTTCCCTCTTATTCACAAACCTTTAGTTCTCCCTTTTTGGTCTTTTGGTTTCTTGATGTACCATAGTCTTCATTATCTTATTTTTTTATTTTTCTTTTGCTTGACAATGCTGTTTTGGAATCCTCTTAGAATTTTATTTTATGATTTTCTTGGTAAGACCATGGATAAAACCCAGCCCTCCTCATAAAATTATCATTCTTTTTATTTCTCATTTCTTCCTTTTCATTCTTTTGCTTCTTGCCAATGTCGTTTTGGCATCCTCTTGGGATTTTATTTTATGAGTTGCTTGGTAATACTATGGATAAAACCTAGCCCTCCTCATAAAATTACCCTTCTTTTTATTTCTCATTTCTTCCTTTTCATTCTTTTGTTGCTTACCAATGTTGTTTTTGAATCCTTTGGGTCTTTCTTTGTGAGGTGCTTTATACAAAGGCTCCCTCACTTTTTACTTATTGGCACCCCTTGTGTTTTCTTTTTATGAGTTGCTTGGTAAGACCATGGATAAAACCCAACCCTCCTCATAAAATTACCTTTATTTTCATGTTCTTTGTGATCCTTGTTATTTAGACATTAGCTTTTGCTTCTTTTTCTAGATGGAATCTATAAACAATCTATGTTAGTATGTTTTCCTTCACTTCCTACAGTCTTATGATAAGGAATCACACCTTTACTATCATTGTATTCATTTTTTCCCTTTGCCACATTTTTTGAAATTTTAAGAAATTCAAATTTGTTACATGTGTCATTTTCCTCTTAATTTCCCCCTTTTTTTCACCTCCACATTTGGATAAAATAAGGTTGAAGTCAAGATAACACTTTTATTTCACCTAGATTTATGAGACTCTTAGATCCCATACTCTTTGATTTTCTCTCTCTTAGAAACCTTGTCCCAAAGTTTTCAAATGAAAGTCATCTTTAGCACCCATGTTTGGTCTTCCAATTCCATATAGAGGAGGAATTAAAAAAAAGAGAAAGTTAAAAGCCAATCATTTGAAAATAAAAGGTGATGATATCTAAAACACAACATACAAATCTTAAAAGTCTAATCACACCAAAATACATGATTATCATCACATCTCCTATCTCCAATTAAAGCTCAAAATCCACAGTTGGATTCACATAGAGCCAAAGTCCTTTGGGGTACAGTAGGCTAGTAGATTGGAATAGTGGATTTCAAAAAAATCTACAATGTTACCTAATTTCTCATGCAAGTACCCAATCTTCACAGTAAATATATGGATCTAAAAGGGGTCCTAAAGAGTGGGGAACACATCATGGGGAGGTAGGTCCATTTTCCTTTTCATGCATATAGCCTCCATGAGATGATCTATGAATTCCATTTATTGACCTAAGACTTGTGTAGCTAAGAGAAGTTTTTTAGAGTCCTTAAGGTTGATAGTCCTACAAATTAACTTCGATAAAGAGTTCCTCTACCTGGGATTTTCCTTCATTATCCCCCCCACCCCATTTCATTTACCCCCTTGATAGACAAATTGTGATTCTAAATCTATTTTCCCTCTTTAAATTTCTTTTTCTTCATTTCTTAAAAATATGCTAACACCACTTTGTTTCATTTTTATCTATCTTTAGACACAAAACAACATGTTTGAGAAACTATGGATCATTTTTATCATGTTATATATATTTATTAAAACTAATTTTCTTTATTTTTCCCATTTATCTTGATTTTTCTATTATGTTGTTTTGGACACTGGAGTTCACACTCATTTTCCATTATTTCATGAAATGTGGATTGTTACTGCTCACCCAACCATGTTATTTTCCCTTTTATGCATCCCCCTTTTCCATTGGTGATTGAGATGTGGATTGTTACTGCTCACTCATCAATGTTGTTTTACCATTTTTCTTTTTGAATCCTCTTTTTACTATCTTGTTTGACACATATCCTTGATTTGATTTGGTGAGTTTTCCTTTCCTTACTTGAGGTTTACTTGTTTGAGTTTTTCATTCTTTAGTAGCCTTAGATTTTCAGTTACCTGGTTTACTCTTGTTTAACTTGGTCATTTGGTCTAACATAACACTTGTCACCCATCTTGCTAAATTCATAAGTACATCATGTCCACATAACAATAGTTATCTTGTTTTTTATTGTGTTTTTTAATTTTTTCTCTTTAGTTTTGTATTTCTGAGTTTGTTCAACGCAGTCTTTGTACCCTCCACAATCAAAACTAAAACATAGCTGACAAACATCTCATGATAAAGGTAAGTCAAGGTATGAATCATTTACTTTTTAGTTAGTTTCTTTTATGTCATCTACTTTCATTTATTTTATGCTTTTTAAAATACTATAATTTTTTAGCATCAGCATTGTGTGTGTTCTTATGTTCTTTCTCGAAGCACCATCCCTTGTTACACCTTAGTGACACATGATGAGCTTTGAGTGGGGAATATGTATACACATAATATTTTCACACTTTTATCAATTACTGATGTTTTACATCTTGTAGAAACCCATCATGACTCAATATCTTTGAGTGTATGCCTTAAGGGGTGCATTAAAAAAGGGGTGAGCATACCTTTGGTGCTTCATAGGATTGTTATCCCTTATTGCCATATTATGTCCCTTATTGCCATATTATTCCCTATCTATTCAGCTCTTAAAACCTTTCCCTAAGCTATCTCTCCTTCCTTGTACATTCCCCTAGTATTTTCCTCTTTCTATCCTTATTTCCCTTGCTTAGTACCTTTTTTATCTATTTAGTAAGCTAGGTTGACCTGGTTGACTTAGCATAGTTTGGGGTCACTTTAGCTCTTTAGGCCTAGTTTCCATCTGGCTGACCTAACATAAACTTTAGGCATTAGCTTGATAATGTGTTAGGTCAACCCGATCGACCTAGTATAGCTGATATTTCCAAGTGATTTTTGGGTTAGATACTCCTATATATACAAGGTCATTTTATTCATTTTCATATCAATGCAATCAAGAGTTGTTATTCACTCACACTTCTTCATAGTTTACTCTTTCACCATTCTACTTGAGGATTCTTAGCTTAGGTTTCTTATTTTGAGATTATTAGTCTTATAGATAGGTCTTAAATGCTTTGGCCTAACAAAGTGATCCTTATGAACCATAACAACCTCTTACAAATCCACATTGTCCAAGGGAGAGATTGAGTTACGATGCGTTCACATTTAGGTAAGTATATTCTAACTTTGTTCTCCTCTCTTTTAGTAGATAGAAGTAGCATAAGTGTTGGCTCAAATAATATTAATCCTCATATTCCATGTATTAGGGTGTTACTCATACTTACTTTATTTTAAGTTCCCTATACATGTATTTGATTGATTTACATCTAACCCCTTACTTTATGCCACAAGCTTTGGTGAACACTAGATTAGTTTACTTTTCTTGTTATTAAATTAGTTTAATTTCTTGTTTATTGTCATAAGTGAATATAGAAACCATAGGAATATTTTAGGGTTATTTTGAAATTGTGTTATATTGTAAGCTTTGGAACCTTGCCTAACATGATGTGTTGTGATAGATGATACAAGTGATCTCCTAATCAGGTCTAGCAAATCCTCATATTGGTCATGCTCATGCTTAACAAGTGTGTGCCCTAATAATAAGTGTAAGTGTGATCTATCTTATCTGATATAGGATTGATTCATGCGTACCATGCAATTTTGATTGCATACACCCTTCACTTCACACACCATAGTGATAAGGGTGTCGGGTGCTTAGCCAATATATACTGATTTATTAGAGTTTATAATCAACCAAAGAGCTAAGTTGGTTCTCCCCTTAGTAATGACCTCTAAGTAAGATTTTTGAGAAAGGGTTAAGGTGATCCACTAGGTGATGAAATCCCAGTCGGGCCTTATCTCAAGTTATTTTGATATTTGATTGATGAAAGTGATTTGGTTTAGTGTGTGCAATAAAGGTGATGCTATGATAAAATTACTATGATTTAATTTGAAATGAGCTAAAATTAGAAGCAAGTAATGGATGTAATTGATTTTAAACCCCAAAGAAATTTTAGTTTCATTAATGAACATAGATAGAGAGAGGAACATATAGATGCAAAGAAATGAAACCCAAGTAAAGACTCAAGATCCCACTAGGCATGCCAAAATGTTTCAAAGTTTCAGCTTATTTTTATAAAGGGGAAAGGAAAGAAACTAGATGTGGGTGTGGTTGAAAAAACTATTTGTTTGTGCACATGTTGAATCAGAAGACTGAAGATCTCCTCTTTAACTTGGGAGGATGATCTGCATATAATATAGTACTAAAAATATTCTTTTGTTAGATAGATAACTGGGTGGATTGCCTAGTGCTAGCTAGATCCCAGAAGTAAGACCTTACTCAAGGGTTGGCAATCCACACATTTTAAAAAATTAAGTATGTAAATCAGAATAGAAAGTATTTGCATCAATAATCAAAAGGTACTGAAATTGAATACAAGAATTCTTGCTAAAAAATATGCCAAAATAGCTAGTTTGAGCAAAAGGTGGGTCAATACCTAGCTAAATGGTTAGGGTCTATTTAAAAAAATCAGGCAAGGGTCTGTGAATAGGTAGGGACACAAAAAGCTAGATTTAGTTGAGGATAGGTAGGTGAAAATAGCTTGTTGGAATTTAGTTTAACAGTGACCATCGGTGGTTAGGGTGATCATCAATGGTTAAAGTGACCATCAACAGTCAAGATGATCATTGATGGTTAGATAGATCATCGATAGTTGAGACAACCATTGGTAGTTACTATGTGTAGGTCTGGGTTGGTAAATAGCTGATTGATAGGATCACAAAAGTAGATTCTAAGAGATTGGTTGATGTTGGTAAAATTAAAAAATAGAAATAAAGTAAATGAATATTAAAAAATAAGTAATTATCTTATCTGATGTTAATTTGGTGAATGGTTGAGGTGGTTAGCCCGTTGGTGAAATCTAGTGTGATTCTGATAGAGTAACAATACCTGACAGTTTGGTGAAGAGGTGGTGACAATTTGGATCTCTAATGTGATGGCTAGATCACTAGATTTTTGGATGAAGTGACCTATAAAGAAACTTGGATGCACAAGCTCTTGAAATTCTTGATGATAGTTATAGATGGATTTCACCTCCCTACTCCTCTCTTATAGGCACAAGTGTTGAATGCGGAGCTCATTTCAACACCCCTAAGGTTAAAATAAAATTAATGGGGTATTTTTAACATGTAATTTTTACTTTCACAAATGGTGGGGTGCATTTTTTGAGTATGCCAACCACTTCCCACATTTGTGGCATGTTTTATGGAGAAGTGGGCATGATTTAAGGTGGTTGAGAGAATAAAGGGATTATCTTTATCCCAGTTGATTGTAACCTCCCTTATTTATTTCCATTTTGGTGGGGATTTGTTATCTCCAAGTTATGGTGCATTTTTAAAGGGCTTTTGGAAAATATAAATAGGGGTGAGGGTGAACACATTATGTATTGCATTTTGCATCTTTTTTAGCTTTGTATTCTCTCTTTGGTCAGTGTGATCAGGTTTGAGGTGTAGCTTAGCATCTCAGGAATTATGGTGTGAATTTGGGTTAGAGAAAGTTATCTCTATGAGATGTTTCTTGTTGAGAGTTATCTTGTACTCATGTTTATAATTTTATAGAGAGCTTCTTGGTGGATGTGGCCCACATTGGGTGAGCCATGTTATATTGGTGTTATGTGTGTATTTACTTAGATCTAATTTTTATTTCATATGTCTTTACTACTATGATTTTGAGAAATGAATTCCATGTTACATGTTATTGCATAACTATTATTATTTCTTAATCACTTATTCCTAACAATTGGTATTAGAGCTAGTTTTAGTGATTCTGCTAAAGTAGTGAATTGCAGGAAAAGATATTAGCTTGAGTAGGAGTTATGGAAAATAATGGAAGATCTAGAGTTGAAAATTTTAATGGATAAAATTTTGGATTATGAAAGATGTAGATGGAGGATTACTTCTTTCAAAAGGATCTTCATCGCCCTTTGATGGGGAAAGCAAGACAACCTTTAGGTATGGATCAGATAGGTTGGAATTTCCTTGATAGGAAAGCACTGGGATCCATACGATTGTGTCTTGCATCTTTGGTTTCATTCAATATTTTAGAGGAGATGACCACATTTGTTTTGATGAATACATTAGGGGAGTTATATGAAAAACCCTCTGCTTCTAATAAAATATTTTTGATGAAAAGGTTATTTAATACAAAAATGTCTAAAAATGGTTTTGTAGCTGATCATTTGAATGATTTTAATATGATTGTGAGTATGCTAACTTCTGTTGGTATTAAATTTGAAGATGAAGTTAAGGATTTATTGATTTTGTGTTCCTTACCTGATAGTTGGGATAGCTTGGTTTTGGTTGTGAGTAATGTCATCTTTGCTAAGGGAAGTTCAAAGTTTGATGATGTTATATGTGTGATTCTTAGCAAGGAAATGCGAGGGAAGAGCACCGAGGAATCATCTTTGAGGAATGATTTGATAATGGAGACTAAAGGGAGACAAAAAGACAGAAGCAAAGGAAACCATAGAAATTCAAAGGGTTGGGGAATATCTAAATCTAAAGTCAATATGTTGTGTTAGCACTATGGGAAAAGTGGACACACAAAGAAAGAATGTTGAGAACTTTAGGACAAGAAGACCAAACATGAAGAGACCAAGGAGGTAAATATGACAATAGGTACTATTATTTAGGATGCTTTAATTCGTTCCTTGAATAATGTTTCTAAATCTTGGGTATTAGATTTAGGGGCTTCTTTTCATGCCACCCCACATAGGCATCATTTTACTGATTATGTTCAAGGAGATTTTGGACATGTTTATCTTGGTGATGATGAACCATGCAGTATAGTAGGGAAAATTTGTGTTCAAGTGAATATGCAAAATGGAAACACATGTCTATTAAAGGATGTCAGACATGTCCCACAGTTAAGGTAGAATTTAATATCAGTGGGGTAGTTGGACAGTGAGGGTTGTTTGATGATGTTTATAGTAGACTCATGAAAAGTTACCAAGGGTGCTCTTGTGGTTGTGAGAGGTAATAAAGTTGGCACTTTGTATTTGACTAGTAGTTCATATCACTATAATTTAGTTGTTGCAGATGGGATGTAACTTTGTGGCACTATAGGCTTGATCATATGAGTTAGAAGGGTATGTAGATCTTGAAAGACAAGTTGCCTAGATTGAAATAGGTTGATATGGACTTCTATGATTATTGTGTGTATGGGATGCAGAAGTAAGTTAAGTTCCTAAGGGTTGGACCTATGAAGAAGGAGAATAATTTGAAGTTGGTTCACTCAGATGTATGGGCACTTGCTCAGGTATCTTCTATTGGTGGTTCAAATTATTATGTTACATTTATTGATGATGTAACTAGGAAAGTTTGGGTTTATCGCATTAAGAATAAATCTGATGTGTTTGAAACATTCAAGATATGGACAGTTTTGGTTGAGAATGAAATAGGTTTCAAGTTGAATTGTCTTAGGTCAGATAATAGAGGTGAGTATTGAGAAAAGTATTTAATGATTATTGTTCATAGAATGCAATTCATAGGCAAAGGATAGCTCCAAGGATGCTACAGGAGAATGGAGTGTCAGAGAGGTGAACAGGACAATCATGGAGCATGCTAGGAGCATGAGGTTACATGCAGGGTTGCCACTAATGTTTTGGGTGAAAGTAGTTAGCACAATGGTATATTTGATTAATAGTGGACCTTTAGTGCCTTTGGATGGAGGAATATCTGAGGAAGCTTGGTCTGGTAAGAAATTTAAATATTCTTTTCTTAGGGTCTTTAGATGTGATTCATTTGTTCATATTGCCAAGAAATATAGGACCAAGTTAGAGGCTAAGTTTGAGATATGTAGCTTTATTGGCTATGTTGAGGATGACTTTGGTTTCTAGGTTTGGAGTCTTAGAGACAAGAAAATATTCTAGTTAGGTATGTTTTAGATTATGGTAAAAACAGGTTTTGAAGGGGCCCTGAAACCCTGTACAGATTGTGAAAGATAAACATTACAAACCACCGAAAGAGGCAAAACAATGAAAGACAGTAACTAAACCAAGTTTTTTCAGGACCTAAAACCAACAAGATTAACCAGTTGAAACTCCCCAGGTTTTACAAGGACCTAAAACCTAAACAAAACTAGGCAAACAACCTGAAACCCTCACCAAAATGGCAGAGTTAGAACCACCTTGTCCATCTATCATTGAGCAAGGCTCCTCCACAGCTTAAGGTTTTTCCATAAATCCCATTACAGGGTGCCATGGCACAAACACCAACCACCGAGGAAACAGAGTTTCCCCCATATAAACACAGATACTTCACTTACTAGATCTGGATGGCCGTCCTACATAGGCTAGAAATCCAACCCGGGTTCCATCCATAATGTAGCAGGATGAAGCAAAGTAAAAAACATGAAAAATGAAAGATCTCACCATGAAGCGCTGCGTAAAAAGCACTGCCCAGAAAGGATAGCACCACCAACAGAGATGCTCCACCTGAAACCGTCACCACCACCGCACATCCCTCCACCCAAGAAATTGCAAATATCTCCCCCTTCTCCTAGGGGAAATGCCACCTTGGCATGCTCGAATCTCCAAAAACAAATCATGATCCACTCAGTTCTAGGTAGAGGTCAGCACGACAGCCGCAAGTTAGAAAACCAAAGTGAAGACACCGAACCGTGCCATAAAACAAAGGTCGTTCAGCACCATGCCCCAACGTCCAAGACCTGGACTCCAACAAGCACGGGGGCAGCCACAGAGGGAAGGGTTTCAGGGCCGTGTACGCGTCCACGCTCCCTTCCCCCGCGCTCCCTTCCCTTTCACCGTTTATGTTCATTCTAGTTAGGTATGTTGTCTTTAAATAAAAAGTCATGTATAAGGATTAGTTATAGGAATAAGAATAAGAATAAAAAGAGTACACGGTGTTGGGTGATATTAAAAATGGTAAGGTGTCCAAGGAGATAGTTTAGGAACCTCCCACACAATAACCCCAAACTCCTATAGTAAGACGGTCTTCTAGGGTAAGAAGAACTCTTGAACATTTTTCTCCATATTTGAGTTATTTGTTACTTACTGACAGTGGAGAACCAAAATGTTTTGAAGAAGCAATGCAAGTGATTGCTAGGAAGAAGTGGGAACAAGCCATGGAAGAGTAACATATTTTTCTCACGGAGAACTAGAAGTGGGATTTGGTGAAGCTACCCAAGGGCAAGAGAGTATTGCAGAATAAGTGGGTATACAAAATCAAAGATGAGGATAGAAGAAGGAAAAGGTACAACACCCAGTTAGTAGTCAATCGGTTTGCAAAAAAGGAAAGGTATTGATTTTGATGAGATTTTTTCTTTGATTGTTGATATGACTTCTATTATAACTGTGATTAGTATAGTTATTGTTAGAGTATTTTTTACTCATGCTTGCTAGGTTTGTCTTATGTGGACTTTAGTCCCACATTGCCTAGTTTAACCTACATCTTGATTTGCCTTGCCTATATAAGCAAGTGCACTCTTTGTAATCTATATGCTTATTTATGATTTTATGTAGTGCTTTGCATATATGATTTATGTTAACAATTGATCTTGTGTTCAATTGGTTTCTTCTTGTGCAATGTTGAAGCATCAATGGCTATAGTAATGAGCCATTAAAGAGATCTTTGTTAAGAGTTTTCATAACTCTGGCATGGTATCAGAGCAATCTCCAATACCCATTACTCAACCTACTTCATTATATTGTTTGTCCTCACAATGTGTTTTGGATTTGTATTTTGTTTTATCCATTATCTATGCCGTATAGATCCTAGTTTTTATCCCTAGAAAGTTTTGATTTGAATTTGATATGGATCATTTCTATACTTTGGTAGTTTCTATTTAGTTTGAAGAAGTTATGTGGTCATTTCAGAGAAATCCTTTTTTGGGCAAAACTATTGTTTTTTACCAAAATGTAATATGTTTTGATCAGCTAATATTTACTCTAAAGGAATTTTAAGAAACTATTTATGGGTTGTTAGCTCCTCTTTCAAATCTTTCTAGAACATCTTACGATTTCAAATTCTAATATGTATTATGAAAGTTATGGTCATTTTAATCTATTAGTCGAGTGCATTTCTTTCATGTGCATTTCTTCCACACTGTGTGGTAGATTTCTTTGATGGACTAAATTTAGAGATCCATTAAAGCAAATGAGATTTTATTATTTCCTAATTTGGAGGTGGTGATTTACCAAAAGAAACATATAAAAGAGAGGCATACCTTTGCTTTGAATATGTTGTTTTAAGCTTGGCGTTCAATATTTTTAGTGCGTCATTATTTTCTATTTGTGGCGTTGAAATAAAAAATCTGAAGTGACATCACCTTTCCAAGAATTTGCATTATCTTTTTTATTATTTCAAATCTGCCAATATACCAAAGGTGTTTTAGATCTATTTTTTTTGGGACTAAGGTGTTGAGTTGCAGAGATCTAGTTTTTTAACCTGTGAAGTGAAGTTTCTTTTGTGTGGACTAAGGCATTGGAACTTTCCTTGTTGCATGGATTTTTATTCCTTTCACACCCAAATCTCATCTATGTTTTGATATTTATAGATCTAATCTGCAAAGACTTCCATTATCATTTCTTTGGTGTTGTGTTGGAGGGTGGAGAAGGTGCTGGGAGTGAAACACCATTGGATCTTGGACTGCATTTTTCTCCTTTTTCTGTGACTTATTGAAGGAGGAGATATTTTCCTTTGTTGTTTCTATTGTTTGCATTATGGCATTCAAATCCTTTACTACTACATTGGAATAGAAAGTCTTGGCATGGAGAAAGTGGTGGCATCCTTTTCCATTTTTGGCATCTCTTTTCCAATGTTCTTTCTCCTTTTTCAGATCTATACTTTCTGATAGAACTCTCTGAGTTGGCATTGGGCTAGTTAGATCTGAGTTGCATTTAATTAGATCAATTTTTAAAGATGAGGCATTGAAAGTGTCCTTGAAGAGGAAAAAAAATGTTTTTTGGAGAGAAAAATTATTATTTTTAAATCTTTGGCACTTGTATTTTCTAAATATCTGAATTTGCATCCTTCTAGGAAGATCTGAGCAAACACAAATAGTATTATCCCATTTATCTTCTCAAAACAAGTTTTACCATTCATTATTTTCTTTTACAAGTTGTAATTTTGCTTTAAAAGCTATTAAAACTTGATTGCATGCTTCCTGAGGTAACTCAAAAAACTTTTTTTTAGTTTCATTAACATTTCTAAGTCCATGGTGAAATTCTGTTTCCAACGAGTGGTTTCACACCCATGTTCTTTTTTGATTTAGCCTCCAAAATTAAATCACAGTGTTTTTTAATTATTTTTGACACATTTTATGGGAAATCGAAACACCCATAACTTTTGAATAGTAATTTAGATTTGAGTTCTCTTTTTTTCAAAAGTGTGTGTTTTTCAATTCTTCATCATGTGGTGTCATCAGATTGTGAAAATACACTATTTTATAAAGTGCCACATTTTGGGGGGGTCTCTTTGCATGGTTGTGCTGCCATTGCTTACATTTTGTGGTGACACATTTTGCTATTTTTTAGCATTTGATGAGGGATTATTCATTTTTTTCACATACATTATCTCCTTTTTTAGAGATCAAAGGGTGAGGTCTGGTCTGGTAGGAGGTCAGACCCCCTCACAGGCAACACATACTTTCTTCTTGCTCATTTTCATTATCATCATTTATTGCACTCATGGATGCATTTTTGGCTGAGACTGACATCCTATTCTTGAGTGTACATAGTCACTACTATGAGGTTTTTTCTATGGGCCCTACATTGTACTTCACACATGCATCTCAGATGCATTTTCGACTGAGCCTAACATCTTTTTTCATGTGTTTTGCATGTTGTTATTTTATGGATATTGATTCTCTTCTATGAATTTTTATACATTATAGCTCTTTTTTCCATTTGTCACACTCTTCTATCAACCCACGACATGCATTAGTACATTGACACACTTGTAGTTATGTCTTATCTCCTCAAGGCCCCTTTCTTAACACCTCACCTTATTCTCTAGAGACACCTATTCGCTCCCTTGTTTTTGAAGTATCTTCTACATTTTTGACACCATTTTTCAATAATTGACAATCTCCTTCAGTTTGATTGTAGCTATTCATGTGTATCCTAGTGTCACATTGTCTTCTTTGATAGTTTGACAGTCTCATTCAGCATGATATGGAGCTATTCTGGTGTATATAGTGTTAACTTGTTTGGTGTTTGAGTAGTGGATTCGGACCACTCATGTAGATACCTTTATTTATTCACTCCATATATTTAGTAGTATTGGGGGGTGTGATGTATACTCTGTTTCTTGATGTTGAGCATTCTTTGCATATGTTGTACTTTTTTGTACTTTCATCACCACTGATAGTCTTCTTGATTGAAGTTATTTTGGTGAATCCCAATGTTAATTATTTTATGATCAAGTAGTGGATTTAGACCACTCATGTAGATTGATTTCTTTTGTGACTTACAAGTACTTAGAGTGCATACTTATTCAAACATCATCTATGGAGGGATTTTCTTGTTTTCTCTTATTCTTTTCTCTCTTTTCTCCACTTTATGAGAGTTATGTATTTTGCACTTTTGAGTGTTTTATGGATTATTCTTTTGTACATGGGTATCTTATTCAGGCACTTTGTTTATCAGAACCCATATGAGGATTATTATTTGACTCCATGGCCATCTTGGTGATTCTTATAGTGACACCAGTGTGGTATCTCTACTAGTGACACTAGTGTGGCAGCTCCACCAGTCTTTATGTTTACTTCACCATTATGTTGGAGGGTGTTCAAGTGATGTTTCTTCGGGTTCATCATTCTACCTAGTACCTTGGAGCATAGTGTTTATGTTCATTGATCCTTGTATTCAGCACCATTCTTACTTCTACTTGGTGGTTCCAATGACTCAACATCCATGTACTCCAGCATGATGGATTGGTGTCCATAGGGACACATGACTTCACACTTCATCTTCTATTTTTATCCCCTAACTTCACTTAAGGGTGGGTACTATAGTATCTTTTACTCATGATTGCTAGGTTTTTCTTGTGTGTACTTTAGTCCCACATTTCCTAGTTTAGCCTACACTTTGATTTGCCTTACCTATATAAGCAAGTGCACTCTTTGTAACCTATATGCTTCTTTGTGATTTTATGTAATGCTTTACATACATGATTTTTGTTAACAATTGATCTTGTATTCAATTGGTTTCTTCTTATGTAATGCCGAAGCATCAATGGCTGTAGTAATGAACCATTAAAGAGATTTTGGCTAAGAGTTTTCATAACTCTGTAGTAGAGGATTTTCACTTAGAATAATTAGATGTGAATATTGCATTCCTTCATGGTGATTTGGAAAAGTAATTGTCTATGGATTAGCCATAGGATTATGAGGTCAAAGGAAAGGAGAAATTGGTGTGCAGACTAAAGAAGAGCTTGTATGGTCTGAAACAAGCTCCATGGTAATGGTATAAGAAGTTTGATAGTTTTATGTTGGAACAAGGTTACTCCAAGTATCATTCTAACCATTGTGTGTATGTTAAGGTATTTTAGGATGGTAATTATATTATCATATGCTTGTATGTAGATGACATGTTGGTTTTAGGAAAGAACATGCAACAAATTCAAGTACTTAAGAAGCAGCTTGGTTATTCCTTTTATATGAAGGATTTGGGTGTAGTGAAGTAAATCCTTGGTATGAGAATAACTTGGGATAGGAAGGAGAGGAAGATGAACTTATTCTAGGAAAAGTACATGAAGAAAGTTTTGGAGAGGTTTAGTATGTAAGATTCTAATCTGATTAGGACTCCTTTGGTAGGCCATTTCAGATTATCAAAGGAGCAGTGTCCCAAGAGAGAAGAAAAAAACTAAAGATGTCCAAGGTACCTTACTCATCATCAGTTGGTAGCCTAATGTATGCTATGGTTTGTAATAGGCCAAATATTACCCATGTATTGAGAGTATTAAGTAGGTACATGAGTAATCTAGGTTATGAGCACTGGCAAGCAATGAAGTGGATTATTTAATATTTGAGAGGAACTATGGGTATATCATTATGTTTTAGTGGATCAGACACCACTTTGTGTGGTTATGTGGACTCAGTTATGGATGGGGATGTTGATAGTAAAAGGACTATGATAGGTTGTGTATTTACTATTGGGGATATAATGGTTAGTTGGAATTCCTAGATACAGAAGGTTATGGTTTTATCAACCATAGAGGCTAAGTATGTTACTACTATAGAGGCTAGTAAGGAGATGATTTGGTTACAATAGTTACTTAATGAGTTGGGGCATAAGTAGGAAGTTGGGGGATTACATAGTTATACTTAGCGTGTTATACATTTATCTAAGAACCTTGTTTTCCACTCAAGGATGAAACACATATAGTTGTAGTATCATTTCATCAGGATAACATTGGAAGAAAACATGGTGAATCTAGAGAAGATACATACGAGCTAGAATATTATGGATATGTTGACTACGGTAGTCACATTGGAAAAGTTGAGGTTATGTTCAGCTTTGGTTGGTCTTTGTGAAAATTATGGAGTGTTAAATTTTGTTCGAGAAATGAACTCCAAGTGGGACATTGTTGAATGTGGAGCTCATTTCAACACTCCTAAGATTAAAAAAAAATAACATGGCATTTTTAACATGTAATTTTTAATTTCACAAATGATGGGGTGTATTTTTCGATTGTGCCAACCACTTCCCACATTTGTGGCACATTTTATGGATAAGTGGGCATGATTTAAGGTGGTTGAGAGAATCGAGGGATTATCTTTATCCCAGTTAGTTGTAACCTCCCTTATTTATTGCCATTTTGGTGGGGATATGTTTATCTCCAAGGTATGGCACATTTTTCAATGGATTTTGAAAAGTATAAATAGGGGTGAGGGGAAACACATTATGTATTGCATTTTACATCTCATTTTTTAGTTTTGTATTCTCTCTTTGGTCGATATGATCGGGTTTGAGTTGTAGCTTAGCATCTCAAAAAATTTGGTGTGAATTTGGGTTAGAGAAATTTATCTCTATGAGAGGTTTCTTGTTGAGATTTATCTTGTACTCTTGTTTATAATATTATAGGGAGATTATTGGTGGGTGTAGCCCACATTAGGTGAACCACGTTATATCAGTGTTATGTGTGTATTTGCTTAGATCTTAATTTTCTTTCATATGTCTTTGTTGATATGATTTTGAGGAATGAATTTTGTGTTGCATGTTATTTCATAATTATTATTTTTTCTTAATCACTTATTCCTAACAATAGGTAAGAGGTTCAAGTGGAATTTCAACTGGGTTATCTAATTATAACTCGCTCATTTACTGGCTTGCATGCAAATCAAGATAAGTTATATTTAGAAAAGGAAGGTAAAGTGGTTTGTATGATAATGGTTAAGGAGGTACACCCTGACCATCGATGATCACCTTGACCATCTATGGTCAAGGGGTGAGGGTCAAATTTGGTTACAAGGGGGTTATCTTGATAGTCAGTTCTAACTAGGGTCAAATTGGTCTGAAGGGGGTCCTGAGGTGGTTTAAGGGATTTGTATATTTAGAATCATGATGTGCATATTTTTGGTGTCTACAATTAATACTAGGGTGCTCTATTTTAATCTCTCCTTTTCCAAATATTTCCACCTTGGTATTAATCATAAGTGGTCTTTCTATGATCATTTTCATAGTTATAAATTCATATTTGATATTATTTGATCATCATGTCTTGAGCCCAAGAAATCTTGTTTTATATGATTGTTAATTCATAATAAGCTTGTTGTTAGGGAAGTCCTTATTGAGTCTAGTTTTTGAAAATCTATTTGTACTATGTGTGGTGTTCTTGAAATAACTGAACATGTTTTCTTTTTATGTCCTTATGTTGTAGTTGTGGGGAGTAACTACTTGAAGGCTTGGTCTAAAGTGTCTTCTTGTGATATTGTGTGGTTTAATATTACATTTAGTTATGCTTCTCTTGAAAATAAAGTCCGTGATTTTTATCATAAGTTATGACTTATTTTCTCTACTAAAATTTTATGGCTCCTATGGAAACACAGAAATCTTGAATTTTTTCAATTCCAAAGCAGGGTGCTTACAAACTTCTCTAGAGAATTTATTGTGCACATTGTCTCTAATCAAATATTATTATAACTCAAAGTTCCTCAAGAGGAAATGGAGGTTTCTTAGGAATTGGGATAATTTATGTTACTTATAGCTATCTTTTGTATATCAATGGCCACTTGAGAATCAACACCCCACCTAAATAGAGAATCCTCCATTATACCACTATGGATGTAAAGATATCTAAAATTAAGTGGGATATGATGAAATAATCATTTTGATCAAGCTTCCAACCCTGATCCTAACCTGGTTGGACTCTCTAATTCTAAAATGAGTGCCAAAGAAGTAACTATAGATAATAATGATGTACTTCTTAACATTTTTTATGTATCTCTTTATCATTATAAACATGCTAAAGATATAATTGATTCATTTGGTAGTGATAAATTACCTATGGTTTTGTTTTTTAATAAGGACAAGTTACCCATGAAAACTTCAAGTTCTTCTAATAAAAATATGGTGGTGTTTGTAGACACTATAATTTTATACCCTATATATGATTAATCAGGTGTCATAGGCCCTATTCTATTTAATAATCCCTATCTTAAGATCTAGTATGTTTACCATTTATAATTTGATAACTTGCCTTTACTATTACCTTTATACCCTCCCTAACCTCCTAAATCCATTAATAACCTAAGGAATCTACCTCTCAACTACTTTACCCTCATATGATTTTGTTAGCACTAACTTCACGCTCAACAAAGCTAATTTTACCCACAGTTGGAATAAAACTTCTAATTTGGGTGAATCGGTATTGATTCACACATGATCGGTGTCGATTCTCTAGATTAGCATTGATCCATAAGTACCCAACCAACCTTTACATTCTAGGACCTAGAAACTCTAAACCTCAAATTATTACTACATATCTTAGATAATTAAAGACATCCTTAATGACACACTACCCAAATTTTGATGCATTCAATCTACATCCTCTATCACAATCTTAAAAGATTGCCTACATTTTTGGAGAAGGATTTCATTTTGTTTTCAATCGTGTCCAAGTTAATTCATCATATATTTCTTTTACTCTCTATCAATTATTCTATTGTTATTTTCTTATTTAAATCTAAAATACTATCTATATCCCTCTGTATTTGTTAATTAGTCTCTATTATCTGATATGTTCTTGGTTTTTAATTAAGCTCTAAAATAGAGAGAATCGATATTAATTCATTCTAAATTAGGACTGATCCTGTTAGGATCAACATCAATCCACTATGTTTAATTTCAAATCTTGAGACTTAATCATAGACCCTTGTCTATAATCCTTATTGATTTTTTATAATTTTGAATATGGCCTTTGTGTGTATATGACTCTACCAAGCATATCACATGATTTAATCAATATCATTGATCTCCCTATAGTATCCCAACCCATGTTTGTTGATTAGCGTGTCATAGCCTTCGAGCTAGCACTCTATGCTATTATTGATTTTCCCTCTCTAAAATCCATTGATGATCAACTAGATGTCATACAAGATGATGTAAATACTATGATCTAGTAATTTGACTTGAAAGAGAATGGTTAGTATGGTGTTAGTTCCAAAATGACAAATAAAATGAAATAAACACACTCATAGCATAACATCTCTAGGCCTAGACACTAGGGAGAGCTTAGTTAACAAAAAAAAATGACAAACACAACTAAAAAGCAAGGAATGAAAATAGAATAATTCTTTCACCTTCTTTGGATGCTCCAAATGCCTTGGTAGTAGTGGCTTGCTCAGCTTGTGCTCATGAAGTCGTTGGTAATGGAAGCTTGTCTACCTCCATCTCTCTTTGGCACCTTTGGATTGTGGCTTGGCTTGGCTTGGAATCAATTTGGCATTATAACTTTTCATAATCAAGACCTTTTGAATATATTTGAGCATAATAACTTTGCACCAAAATGTCTTAGAAATGATGTTCTTGGCCTCTATATTTATAGATTTTTGATAATGTCTAGAATCAGCCTAAACCATCCATCTCAAGATTAAGATGTGTGGTTGAGGATTAATTCAATTTTTTGAATTAAGTTTTTAATTATCCTCATCATGGCATTGGAAGAAGGGGTAATTAAGAGGCATGGAGGGCATCATGGAAGGCATTGATGAGGCATGGAGGGCATGAACCTTGATATTTATGGCATTTATGGCCTAAGGATGTCTTCCCAAGAAATGATGTCACCTGATGATGCAAATATTCAATATTCATTTACAAAAATTAGTATTCAATAAGTTTCCATAGAATTATCAGTTATGCCTTGATTTAAGTTAATTAGATTTTAAGCATGATTAAGCACCGTGTGCACAAATTACTCAAATTGATCAAAATGCCTTGTTATTGGTCCAAAATTTGACTGGATTGGAATTGGAATGCAATGTCAAATGTGTTTAATCCATATTTTAATTTATGATTTTACCAACAATAAATAATGAATGCATGTTCCTTGTGCAAAATATTTGATAGAAAAAAACAATCTAGAGTACTTAAGTGCAAAATTGATATTTTGACTTGAAATGATCTGATCAAAGTTAGCTGGCCCATAAATTAAATTACCCCATTTAGGGACACCCTTGCCAAAATCAGCACTTGAATACGTCAATTTCACATCATTTAGTGTGTTTTATTGTTTTTAAGCCAAATTGTGCATTTTGGGTGGTAATTGGCCAAAAGCCTAATTGGACGTTATCGGTGGCCAGTTTTAGGTGTTTATAATTTGCCTCTATTTGGGAAGGAATTGAAAGCTATAAGCACAGTAACATCTTCTCAAAGAATTAAAATTCCATGTATGCCTACAACTAAAATGATGATAAACTAACTATATGATGCCCCCTCAAGGAAACAGTTGGCATAAGCAGGTTAGCAAACATTCCCTCGAAAAGAAAGAAGTGAAACAAGGGGACCAAAGAAAGGAAAGATGATGGGGTGAAAACATAATGATACTAAAAAAGTAGTCAAAATCATTGAGAATACAAGTGGGATGGTGTGTAATGATTTTCCCAAAGGTGGTTATAAGCATTGTACCCTGATAGTGGCAATGTGGTATGATAACACAATGATTTGCCCAAAAGCAGTTATAATCATTGAGAAGATGGAGCTACCCCAATTAGGATAGACAAACAAGATAATAACATGCCTTATATAGATAAAAAAATTAAAGTGGTGATAACACAATAATTTTTCCCAAATGCAATTATAATCAATGATAAATGCAGGGGGGATGGAGTGCAATAATTTGCCCATAGGCAGTTATAATCATTAGAGCTTGATTATGGAAAACATGATACACTTGGTTGAGGATGATGATAACTGAACACAGAGGGTAATGATGAATTAGAACAACCTACTAATATGGAGATGCTCATATGAACTAATAAAGGTTGAAATTCTTTCATGGTTAATTACTCTATTTGGGATATGATTGGGATGAAATCAAGATGTTGGTGCTAAAGAGAGGCTGCCATGGTTAAATAGACTTCTTGAAGCTGAGGTTTATTATATCACATATTGGTAGAAAACATGGTATAACATCATGAGGACTTGGCTGAAATATGCATGAAGACTGACTCCCATAATCCAATACTTAAAATAAAATAATGCACCAATGATAGAAACCATGATGATATTGTAAACATATGAATATGGATGGATTCAAGTGTAAGTGTCGACAAGGAATCACCCAATGAATGCACATAAACCGAATCAAGGAAATAGTGCTGAAAACAAATAAATAAATAGACAAACAAATAAAATAAGTAGAAATAAATAAATAAACAATGCAATAGAAACCCTATGAACATTGTCCCTAGAAAATAGATGAAAACTTAACAAATGAACAAAATGGGGGAATAGAAGAAAAGGAAGGGGGTGGCCAAGCTGTCTCCATATGCACTAGGCAAGTGGATGTTGCCTATATAGCTCCATGGATGTAATATCCAATTAAAAACTTTAGGATAAATGTAGTTCTCCAAGGGAATGAGAAGAATGTGATAACAGAGGAAAATAAATAGAATGGATGTGATAAAATAATAGGAATGGTCTTGCAAAATGTCAAGTGCATGAGATAAAAAGGCCACAAAGGATAGGGAAACTAAATGACAAGTGATTTGATTGTAACTTAGTAAGGGTTCCTAAAATCTTTAAGGCAAAGAAGTGGTTAATGTTTTTAGATTTTTTTGAAGTGTCTCAACTCAATCGAGAATGATGAGACACTAAACAGTTCAAGCTCGTAAAATGGTGAGAGCATTTAAACTAAGGTTGCTCAAAAAAAGATGAGAATGTGGCTTAGGTTGCTCATAAAATGGTGAGAAGGTAGCTTAGGTTGCTTGAAAAATGGTGAGAGCATGGCTTACGTCACTCACAAAATGGTAAGAGAGTGGCTTAGGTTACTCACAAAATGGTGAAAGCATGGCTTAAGTTTCTTTCAAAATGGTGAGAGTATGGATTAGGTTGCTCACAAAATGGTAAGAGTGTGGCTTAGGTTTCTCATAAAATGGTGATAGTGTGGCTTAGGTTGCTCTCAAAATGGAGAGAGCATGGGAAAAAGGGTGACTGAGTTGACCTCAACAAGTATTGAGCACTGCCTGCATAGTCCTAGAGTAGGACCTCAAGTCACTATAGTTTTTCCCTTATAATGGAGGAACTCGACTAGTGTAGCAAATAATTCAAACAAAATAGGCACAGTTGGTGAAAAAACACAATGTGGAATAAGAAGTGGCAAGTTGGTACATAAAGGCTTGATGTTTCCCCTAGTTTTCCCATAGGCAGTTATAATCAAGACATAATGCAACAGATCAATGGTACTAATTTACCCAAAGGTGGTTATAATTAGTAGCAAGATTGGTGGTAAGAAAGGCATAACAAACAAAGGATGCAACTACCAAAACTTCTATCATGTTATCCCAAAATATTCTCTCTATTTGAAGTACTTGAATTAATTGATGAAATGATCAGATACCTTGATGTTAAAACTATGTAATGAATGGAAAAAACCAAGGTCAAATAGGCTAGGCTTTAGAACACACTGGGTCAATAGAATGGAAGCAAAAAGTGGATACGGTGAAGAGATGGATAAGGATGGTATTTGTATAAAGAATAATAGTGATAAAATAGCATAATTGAAATAGTCCTTACAGATAATACACCTTAGCATTCACGCATAATACCACTTGAGATGAATAAAATTCATTTGCTCCGGAAGTTCATCAACATCTATTGTGTCAAGCCTATATGCTCCTGATCCATAATCTATAGTGATGTTGAAAGGCCCTATCCATTTTGGTTTGAATTTCTCTTTATGCTTCTTCCTAGCCATGGTATTCTTTTGGTTTTTTTTAAGAATAACATCACAAATTTTAAATGTTTTATACGTAACACACTGATTATAGTGGCCTATTAGTCAGTTTTGATATGCTTTAATATTATTGAGCACATCTGTGCATTTTTCATCAGTAAATCTAGCTCTTACAGATGAGTTACTTGATAGTCATGATAATCCAAGACATGCTTGAAAGAGATGTGTAGTGAAGTTAATTTGACCTCAATGGGAAGGATGTATTCAATACCATAAACAAGTGAGTATGGAGTGGCTCTTGTGGGAGTATGATTATTGGTATGGTATGCCCAAAGGGTAGGGAATATTTGGAGGTGTAAATCATGACCAGCATCATTGACAATCTTTTTGAGGATGTTAACAATTATTTTATTGGATGCCTCAGCTTGGCCATTACCTTGAAGGTAATATGATGTATAAAAATGTTGTGTGATGCTATATTCAGTACACAGCTGATCTACATCTTTGTTCTTGAATGATCCTCCATTATCAAATATAATGTCAGAGGGGATACCATAGTAGAAAATGAGATGGTTAAAGATGAATTTGGAAATTTGATTTCCAGTCATGTAAGTAAGGGGTATAGCTTCAATGCACTTAGTGAAATACTCAGTGGCAGTAAGGATATGTTTATGGCCGTCAAAGGAAGAAGGGTTAATCTTCCCAATGAGGTCAAGTCCCCATGTAGAAAATGGCCATGGTGTCAACATCAATTTTAGAGTTTTTTCTAGGGCATGAATCAAATTAGCATATTGTTGACATTTGTCACACTTTTTTACATATGTAGTGGCATCTACATCTATTGTATGCCAATAGTAACCAGTATGTAAAAGCTTTTTGGATAGGACTACCCTGCTAGAATGAGCACCACATATTCCTTTGTGAACTTCTCTTAATGCTATGTAGACTCTATTGATTTTAAATAATGAATCAGAGTTCCATCAAAACTATGATGATAAAGGGTGGATCTAATTAGAGTACAACAAGTGGATTGATGAATGAAGGCTTTAGTTTGTTTTTAAGATAGGTTAGGTGGAAAAAATTGGTCATGCATGTAGATGTAAAGCTTTGAGTACCAGATAGAATTAGGACCAACAATATCACAAATCATTGCAATGGTTGAAGGTTCATGAGCTGGTGATAACAAATTCTTGATGAGGAACTGATACTCTTTAGCTTTATCTATTTGTTGAATTAAAGAACCAATAGTATCCATGGCATATGCAGTTCTGTTACTAGCCCTTGGTATGTGCTCAAACTAAATTTGTAAATTTGTTGCTTAAGAGTGTCGACCATGGCTTTATATGGAACCAACTTATCATCTTTGGTCTAAAAATGATATGTGACCTAATTGATGATTTACTAAGAATCACCATAAACTTAGAGATGAGATATATTCCAATGCACTGCTTGTCAAAGCCCTACAACAAGTTATTCATACTCAACCATGTTGTTTGTATAAGGAAAGCTGATTTTGAATGATTTAGAGATTAAATCCCCTTATGGTGTAATAAACAATAAGCCTACCCCCGATCCATGTGAAGTGAATGAACCATGAAAATATAGTGTCTAGGGTTGCTCCTTAAAGAGTGTGTCAATGACGGTCATGATAGATTCATCAAGAAATTGAAATGTGAGTAGATGTGTGTCTATGAGAGGTGCTTTAGCAAGTTGATCTACAAGAATGTATCCCTTGATTGCCTTCTAATTGACATACTCTATGTCAAACTCACTAAGAAGCATGATTAACCATTCTTACTTGAAAATGTGTTTTAGATAGTAGATACCTGAGTGGATCTACTTTTGAAATGACCATGGTCTTATTATTCAACATATAATGGCATTGTTTTTGAGCTACGAAGAACATGGCTAGACAAGCTATTTAAATAGATGCATAGTTATGTTCATATGTAACCAAGGTATGGCTTAGGTAGTACATAACATGCTCTTTTCCATTATCATCATGTTGAGCCAAGAGTGCCCCCAGATCATGGTTAATAGCTGATAGGTATAACAAGAATGGCTTTCTTGGCATAGGAGGTAATAAAATAGGTAGATTAATAAGATAGTCTTTAAGTTGTTGAAAATATGTTTGGCAGTGATCATCCCAGTGAAATGAAACTCCATTCTTCAAAGGTGTGTAAATGGATGGAAATTGTGTACTACCTAAGAGATGAAGTGTCAAATTGATTGGATCTTGCCCTAAAAAGTATGGAGTTGCTTTAAATTGGTTGGCAGTGGCATCTTGATCATAGCATAGACTTGAATCAGATCAACTTTAATACATCGATAAGACACAATGAATCCAAGTAGTTTACTTGAAGTTACACCAAACACATATTTCTTTAGATTGAGTCTGACTTTGTACTCCCATAATCTTTCAAATATCTTATGTAGCATTGTTGGATGGTCGACCCTGGTTTTGGATTTTCTTAATATGTCATCGATATAGTCTTCAATAATATCATGCATCATATCATGAAATATGATAGTCATGGCCCTTTGATATGTATCTCTAGCATTATTAAGTCCAAATGGCATTACCTGATAACAAAATGTTCCCCATGGAGTGGTGAAAGTTGTTTTATGTTGGTCTTCTGGTGCTATTTTGATCTAGTTATATCTTGAAAATCCATCGATGAATGAAAGCATTTCATAATCAGTTATGGATTTGAAAATCATGTCAATATTAGGCAAGGGAAAATCATCTTTAGGACAATCTTTGTTGATGTCGCAAAAATTAGTATAAATTATGATCCCTTCAAGATTTTTACTAATAAGTACCACATTAGAGATCCATTCTGAGTAGTCAATGGATCGGATACATCCTGCTTCTAAGAGTTTTTCCAACTCTTTCTTTACCAATAAAATAATGTGAGGATGCATCTTATGTAGCTTTTGTTTTACCAGTTTGGCATCAGGATTAACCACAAGGTAGTGTAAAACTAAGGTGGGGTCTAAACCTAGCATGTCAGAATAGGCCCATGGAAAGATATCTACAAATTCTCTCAATAGAGCTGTAAAGATGTCGCATTCCTCCTCAATAAGGATGCACCTAATTTTATCCATTTCAAGTTTAATGGAGTCCTGATATTTACCTCTATTGTATCTTGAACTAGAAGGGTTGAACCATCTTCTAGGATAGTAGGAAATGACTTTAACTATTGGATTATGTCAGGGTCCTTTGTTAGGACTTGCTCTTCAACTTATCCTAGGCATGATGAATCTAAGTCTCCTAATGGGAGGTCTGGCCATGTGACAAAAATAGTCAAAAATTCTTCAATAATTTGATTAAATACTTATTATTTCTCAAATCTAAACTCTGATCCACATGCAAGTTCATCATTGGTGGTCTCCTAGTCTAAATTCAAAGAAGAATGAACAGTCACATCTAATGGTGCCTAAAATATGTTTTCACCACTAGACTTGCCTTTATCTTTACTTTTTCCCTAATCAAAAAGTACCTCAAAGAGGTTTTCACTTTGGGACCTCAATGTTTTACTTATTTGTTTTTGGCTAAGGGTGTTCACTCACTCTACAAAATAGGCTATATGATCTAATATGATTGGGAATCCTAATTTGTGATCTCCCAATGGAACATTATCTCTAAGGCCTAAGAAATCATAGAATGCCTCATCATTTTAGAAATCATCAATTGGTAGACTAGATTCTTATTGGTCCCAATATATCATTTGGGCATAATATAATTGCAAAGGGTTGCGATGAATGGTCAAAGTAAAGGTACAAATGGCATTGTTATCAAATAGGTTAGTTTTAGCTAGGTTATTAAAGGTGAGGCTATGATCAGACTCTACTTCACTATCGACATCATCATCACTAATCACTAGTGATGGAGTTTGAATAAGATATGTGGGATCACCCCTATGTGGTTTAAATCCAAGTCCATAAGGTCTTTCATACTTAATCATGAAAATTGGATCAATGGTTCCTTGTTAATTCGATCTGAGGCCTCTTCCGTCATAATTATGACACTCCATGATCCTATTGGAAATAGGATACTTTACACTTTTATAACAATCAAGTTAGTTATCATTGTATAGCCATGAGTCATCCCCTTCAAGAGGGTCAAGTCTTAGGCCAGATGCTAGTACAAATGTGATAGGTCCCTTATCTTTATTTTTTTGTTGTTAATGCATATGTAGGATGACTTTAGGTCACCCAAAGGTTTTTAGATTTTGAGGAAGATTGAAAATATGAAATGTATCATGGGTCACATACTCTCCTGGTCTATTATTTGAATTGGTGCAATAATTGGAAGCTTCAGGAGGCCGCATGTGGGAAAGGGAATCTAAGGTATTAGGATCTATGCAATTATCTAGTGAAGGATCAATAAGTATAGCCTTTCCTTTATCTTGATTGAAACTTGGATTCATGCCATACTAATAATTATAGATTTGAAATTTGACCTCAAGATGCTTACAGTGTTCATATGGGTGTAAATCTCCTAGAATATTCACTTCCATCCCTGAGTAGGAAAACTTGATACATTGGTGCAGCATTGATGGGACTGCATTAATCTCATGTAACCAAGGCTTGCCTTGAATCATGTTGTATGATAACTCAAGATCAAACACATGGTAAAGTGTATCATGGGTTAAAGGCCCAATGATAACTAGAAAACTAATGGTGCCTTATGATTCTCTTTACTGATTATCATAGGCTTTGATAGTTATTGTTTTTGGTTGGAGATCTACCATTGTGTACCCAAGAAGCTTGATTTTCTTAAGAGACACTATTTTGAGGCATAATCCATTGTTTATAAGGACATGTTTCACTTTATGATGTCTAATACAAACTTCTATGTATAATGGGTTATTATGGAGTGGGCCAAGGGAAGACATATCGCTTTGGTTGATTGTGACTTATTGGGTTGGAGCTAGGTGTCCAACCAAAGCTTGAAATTTATTAGGGGATATGTCACTATCAATAGTGGATTGGTTGAAAAACTCATTCAAGATGTTTTTTTAGATTGTTGACAATTATATCAAGTCCAAAATAGAAATTTGTGCTGGTGTCTTTTGTAATTGTTTCATAATATCAAATTTCCTGTCTTAGTTAGTAGTGAATTTTTTATTTTGAGGATAAATAGTTGGTTGAATGATAGGCAAAGTGGTGGGTGGTTGTGGGCTTGGGATAGTAATCTTTGACCTCTGAGTTATGATTACATAATCAAGATTAAATACTAGACCATTATTGCTAACTGATGTTGAAAATGGTGTGGGATCAAAAAGGACAAGTCTCAGTTGTCAATGCACTTATATGTGGTCACGTGGCAAGAATGAGTTATCGATATAAGGTCTAAAAGAGGAAGTCCTAGTTTTTTGGTTTGCCTATATTCACTCCTAGGTCAAAGAAGGATTATCCATGTAATTTGGTTGAATATTTTTGTTTAACAATGTTCTAAGTTGAATGAATAACATTGGGCCACGGAGAGGGAAGAGGGAAGAGGGAGCACGGCCGTAGAGTTGGCCGTGCAGAAACCCAAACCCTCATGGCCGTGGTTTCTGCTGTCTTGATCCCAATCTGCTTTGGGATGCAGGTGCATGGCGAGGTAGTTGAATAGCTTATTGCGTGCTTACTTTAGGGTAAAGGAAGGGTGGGGGTCTGTGTCTGCTTGGACCCCTCAAACCCTTCTTTGTGTTTGATTACGTGGCTTAGTAAAGATTAATCTATTAGTGTGTGGATCTATTCTTCTACCTTGGTCTTTCATTTTGTGGCTGTCGTTTTGATCATTATCCTATTTTTTGCAGATCAGTGATTTCTTCGTTTCAATTTTGAATGCCATGGTGGTGATTCCTCTGAGTAGAGGAGATGATCTCATAGAAGTATGGATGGATGTTTTGGGTGGTGGAGACGATGGATCCAGGGGCTATTCACTGAAGGAGCTGTCTGTTAAGGGCAGGGCTTTTTTTTGGACCCTTGGTACAGGGTGGAAGGCGTGCCATGCAAAGGATATTTTAGACGGCTACCGTTTGTGAGTAACTCCTTTGACATTGTGTTCTAGGGGTTGTTGGTTTTTGAGGTTTTAGGTCCCTTTAAAACCTAGTTTTCAGGCTATTGTGCCTAGTTTTTAAGCTTTTTTGTTTGGTTTTCAGGCTGTTTTGCCTAGTTTTGTGTAGGTTTCAGGTCCTTGTAAAACCTGGGGTGTTTTTTCTGGTTCTTTTTATTGGTTTCAGGTTCCTAAAAACTTGGTTTTATCTCTGTTTTTCAGTGGTTTTGCCTTTCTTGGTGGTTTGTAACGTTTTATCTTTCTTGAGATGTATAGGGTTTCAGGGCCCCTTCAAAACCTACTTTTACCTTAATCTAAAACAATGTTCTAGGTTGATTAGTGCTTGGTCTAGGACTAATGGAGATGGTATTAACACTACCCCCTATAATATGACCTATAACCCTATTTTAGTCGTGTAAAAATACATGGTAGGTTTGTTGGTTGTTACCATTCTGACCTTGTTTTTGTCTATTATTCTGTCAATGTGGGTTTTGCTACTAATTTTATTGATTTTGTTGGTTTAGCCTTTGATTTTGATACTATTGATTTTGTTTCTGCACTAGTCATTGTTGTTGTTAATTGTTCTATTATTGTTGATTCTTATGTCAAGGAAAGGGGTTTTGATAAATCCCAAGAGTTTTATTAGAAGTGGAAGCACCATTATCCAATGTTATCTCCTCATTCTCCAACATATTCTCAAATAAATGCTTGATTTGGATATATCTTCATAGATTATGCATGTTGACCTGATGATAGTCACATAATTCATTTTCATGATACTAATTAGGATAAGGAATGCCTTGTAGATAATGCTTTGGTATAGGCCAACTAATTAGATTAGTAGTAGCAATCTTGCAAATACAAATTTAATAGGTTTTCTTAGGTTACTAAAGACACGACGTGTAGGCATGGTTCTCTTAGGAGGAGGGGTTTGTAATGGTAATGGCTACGGTATTTGTTGTGAAAGTTTTGGTTGTTACACTTGTGGTACTAATTGAGTAGGAGTAAGCTAAAAAGATGGTGCAAATGATGTTTGTACCATTTGAACATGACAAGACTCAGTTACTCCATTTCCCACAACATTCCTATTGTGGTTGAATTGCTTTGGTCTTTCATGGTTATTGGCTTGTGCTAGTTACAATGCTTGCACTTGGATGGGATGTTGATCATTTCCCTGATTGGTACCATAATTTTGATTAGTTGAATTAATCTTGATGACTCCTTTATTGATGAGCGCCCTCTTAATCAACAAACTTTTATCAATGATCTCCTTGAATGTATGTGCACATTGTAGTTCCAAATGATAAGCTATCTCACTATAAAAATTTTTGGTAACCATAGCGACTAATTGTTTATCTAGTAAACTATGGGTGAATAGCTTACAAGGGATCTCCACCACTATAAATAACTTGCAAAACTCTCACTGGCTTTTTGATTTGCTTTCGTTAAGTCCACTAATGAAATCTCATGCTCAAGATTATAAGATAAGTGTTGCACAAACTTATAAAAAAGATCATCAAAATATTCTACTAAGTTCTTGGGAAACTTTTAAAACCATTCCAAATATTGTCTAACCAAGCTCCTTGGAAATAAAAACAAAATGTATATGTCGTTATATGCCACTAGTTGACATGCGACAAAGAATTTAGTCAAATGAGCCTTAGGGTCACCTTTCCCTTTGTATTTGTCAAATTTGGTTGGTTCATATCCTAGAGGAAATGGTATCTATAAATACTCCATGTTGAATGGATAGGAACACATGTCATCTAATTTGAAATTTTTTGTCTACTTCTCAGCTTGAATAGCAACAATTGCATCCTTTATCTGTTGCAATTTTTGGGATAGGAAATTGGAAGGGACATTAGTTTGAGGGAGAAAAATGGTTTGGGTAGATGGCTGGGAGGTCACAAGTGGGACACTTTGACCAGAGTATGATGGAGACACCTATTGGGGTATATTGGCTTGGTTGGGGAATGGACCAAGAATACACATACATGGATTAAGATGTACATGAAATTGTATATTTGGTTGCAAGATATTCTAGTTTGGGTTAGAGATAAGGGTTTGAATTGGACGCTTTTGTGGTTGGGATGGAGGGATATAACTATATTATTCCTAATGTGGTTGAAAAGGGACATGTTGTCAACTAATCGAACCTTGCTATTGAGTGGGAACTTGTGGACCAAGACCCTATCTTTGGATTTGTGGCATATTTTGAACCAAAAGTTGTCTAGTAGGTACTTGAAAAACATGGGGACCTCCTTATTACACAAATCCCTATGAAAAAGTGAAAGTGGGTTGCAGATTTGACATCTGTCATTGACCAATATTTACACATTATTGACTAGTCATTGCTTGGTTTTAGACTAGCATATTAGTCTATGATTGAAGAGGTATGTTCATCATTACCTGGTGAGGTAGAACATTTGTTTCACCTGATTGAGGTGGCAATGTATTTTTCCTTTGTTTTGTTGATACACTAGATTGTGCTTATTGTTTTGGAATACTACTCGCTACTTGTTGAGGAGGAGTAGGGTTCATAACATTCTATCATTGAGGCCTGACATTGGTTGTTGTTTGATTACCTAATCCCATAGGATTTACATTTGAGGAAGCAGTCGGTTGAGGTTGGGGTGTCAAAACTCCCACTCCCTGGTATGATGACCTATTCATAGGATTAACTATAGACACATGTTTTTGGATAATTATTTGTGTGTTAGTATCACTTTGATTGAGATTGGATGTTGTTTGCACATTGTCTACTTCGTTTGGCTCACTATTCTGTGTAGAGGCCGAAGACACTTATTCAATAATAAGCATATGCATCAAGTTATATATTAAAATGGTTTGTACAAATGGGTCAAAATTTGGATTATCTTGTCCAATTAAATATATCAACACTTTTGTTGAAATAACTAGTTCAATGAGAGGCTTACTTACCATGTTCATCTAATTGAAGTCACGTGCTAGATTCAGGTAGATTTGATATGCTATCTTCACTTGGTTAAAGTTATTTTCCATGATGTTTTTGCATCAATCAGATATATTAAGATCTTGGTATGTTATTGGACTAGAGCCATAGGATTGCTAGAATAAGCCTATTGATCGTAAATGATATTATGGGGCACTCTTACTAGACTTGGTAAATTTTCATGGATGAAGTCTGCTGGAAACTTAGGCCCTACCTCTATGGCTCTGACCAAAATCTCATCTATTTTTTCTAAAAAATGTCACTCAAACAAATATGGATCATACGTGGAAGCCGTATTATTATAATATGACTATTGAAGTACTGGCTCATCCACTGTAGGTATTGTAACTAGGTATTGCATAGTTTGATCTTGGTTCTATTCTAAATAAGGTGGTTTGTTAACTAGATAGTTGGCCAATGGATCTTGGCTTTGTGCCCCTGATTTAGTATTATAAGAGGGATAATAATCCATCTCATAATAAATATTATCCACATAGGGGTTTTGTACCATTTCTTCCTATGCAACCACATTACTAATCCCTGGATTGTACATGAGTCCACTACGAGTGTAGGAATACATGTTGGGATCCATAGTTAATGCTTTTGAAATAAAAGGTTAAATAATTATACAAACTCTAAAAAAGATAGAATCTAAAATAAATGATGCCTTCAACTTGGTCTAGATTTTTCAAAAGGGCTTATGCAAAGATTTGTGAGAAACAAGCTAGTGTGAAGTATCTAACATTTAATTTTTCACACAAAGATAAGCAAGTAAATGGTCCTAAAAATCAAAATGCCAAACTCTAAGCTCAAAGTGTTTCAAGTTAGTCTAATCTAAGAATCTAAAATTTGCTAGGTCTTTTGGCCAAACGTGGCATCAAAAGCTAGGCTCAAACAAGGCATGTGCTAAGACTCTTGGCCAAACAACATCAAAAGCTAGACTTTGTAAATAAATGAAAGTTTTAATCTAACGGATTTGAAACACTTATAACAAACACTAGGCATTTGATTCTTGGACATGAACTTGATCAACTAGGTATAAGGTATGAAACAAAAGGAACTTTTAGCAATAGTTTATTTTCTCACAAAAAATGGTATAAAATTGGGTTCTTTTTGACAAAAAAGATAGATAAAAGTGAATAGCATAACCATTTTAGACAAACGATCATGAAATTACACTCAGATTGGTTTGAAAATGTAGGAACAAATTTAGAAATCTATGCAAGAGGATCTATGAAATAATATTCAAAATGTTTTGGGTAGTGTAACGATGCTATACTACCCAAAAAGGTATGATAAAAAGTTTTGCTTCAAAAACTCTCTAAGGTAAAGACATTTTCCTACAATTTTGATAGCATAACACTACTTTTCTTAACTCAAAAATGTTATGGTGCATAGACTCAAAGTGCAAGTGTTTAGCACAAAATGGCTTAAGTCTATTAAGTGATGATAATGATTACGAGTCTTTAAACAACTTTCAACCTAAATTGGAAATTAAACCTAAGTTCTCTCAAGTTTAGTGAAAATGGTGAATCCACTTAACACATCAACCCTATGAACTTATAAAGGTGTAATTTTGAATTTTAGATTATAAGTGAAGGACTTAAACAACTTTGGTAAAGGTCTAGACTCAATTGGGCAAAATACATGCACCAAAGTGGATGATATGACTCTTAATCTTTTGATGAACTTTTGAATAAGGAAAATTGATGATCTCACACAAACAACATAATGCCTCTTTATTCAAAAAAAAATTTGGACTATCTGTTTGGTTTGGATTGTTTGTTTACACCATGTTTTGACTCTAAACAAGACTTTAAACTAGGACAAGACCAACTAATTAATCACCCTTAGATCCTAAACTAACAAGGTTGCTTAGTATTATTGGAATCCATCAATATACATCATTTGAGAGGTCTTTAAGTGTTCATCTAAAAGTAAATGTGCATTACATAGTAGGGTTTTTACACCCCTTCCTTCTCTCAAATGATAGTACTGTGACATAGACCTTGAGGCGCACCTTGCACCAACAATACTTCCATGGCAAGTAGGGATTTATCTAAGATCTAAAAAATTTTTAAATGATCTAGGGGAATCAATTTCATAATGACTTTCACACCAAAAAATGCAAAATAAAAGCATGGATTTTGGGTCCATATCATTTGACTTGTTACAAAAAGGTCTAGTCCTTTTTTGTAACCACTACATCTTGTTATTCACTTAGTGTAGTGTGATGTCCAAAGTGCCACTACATCTCGTGTGTAACTCCAAAGGAGATAAATGAAGTTAATGTTGACAGATGAAACCCTGGGTTAAATCTTCCCTAAAGAACTTGTGGGAGGTGATGAAGTCCCCCTCGCAATCCAAGTTTGTATAAAAATAAAGAAAGCATGAAAGTAGAAAGACTTTAGGGTCATTTCAAGGTCACCCAAACTTTGATGAGTTTTTAGGGAGTGCTTTAGATGACTTTATTTCTAAGCCTTGGACTAGGCTATTAGCAATAATAATGGCACTTTTAATTCCAAGGGTTCCCTATAGGGGACAAATGGAAGAGCATACATGCAACATTCCTATTTTTTCCAAACAAAAATTTGATTAAACACCTATTGCAAACAAGAATTGATAAGTGTGTTCAATTTTAAACCCAAAATGAAAGATTTGGTGGTCTTCATTTAACCCCTTGGTCTTAGTTGCAAACTTTGAAAACATTCACCAAAACATCTAAGTCCTTTGTTAAACACCAAAACAAGGTTCCTAATTGATTTTTAAGCATGCAAAGATGATTTAAACATGTTTTGAACAAATATCAAGCTTGGTCCTATATCAAAAATGTTATCATGTCCTTTAACTTTGAAGCTCTTTTTGGTTTGAAATAATAAACTTTGGAAAAATAGCTCTCAGGTCTTTTTTTTTTTGGAAAAACACAGTGACTAACGTCAGTTATTACAACTGACAACAGTTATCTTGGCTAACCAAAATATAACTAATGTCAATTTTTCTAATTGATGTTGATTAAGCCATGTAACTAATGTCGGTCTTACTTGTTGACATCGGTTACTGTGTAAAACTGTGGCAACCAAAAATGGTAAAATAAAGTTAGAAAATCAATTTGCAAGAGTTTTAAAGGTCCAAATAAATATTTTAGAGTTGCAAAATTATCTTTTTCAGGTGTGAGATGCATCTAGTCCCATCAAGTGTGTCATTATGTGATCTATGAATTTGACTCAAGAGAGGATGGTTAGTATGGTGTTAGTTCCAAAATGACAAACAAAATGAAATAAACACACTACTAGCATAACATATCTAGGCCTAGACACTAGGGAGAGCTTAGTTAATAAAAGAAAATGACAAACACAACTAAAAATTAAGGAATAAAAACATAATAATTCCTTCACCTTCTTTGGATGCTCTAAATGCCTTTATATTAGTGGCTTGCTTGGCTTGTGCTCATGAAGTCCTTGGCAATGGAAGCTTGTCTACCTCCATCTCTCCTTAACACCTTGGGCTTGTGGCTTGACTTGGCTTGGAATCAATTTGGCATTATAAATTTTCATAATCAATACCTTTTGAAGATATTTGAGCATAATAACTTTGCACCAAAATAGCTTAGAAATGATGTTTTTGGCCTCTCTATTTATAGATTTTTGAGAATGTCTAGAATCAACCTGAACCCTCCATCTCAAGATAGAGATGTGTGGTTGAGGATTAATTCAATTTTTGGAATTAAGTTTTTAATTATCCTCATCATGAAATTTAAATAAGTGTAAATTAAGATACATTAAGGGCATCATGGAAGGCATTAATGAGGCATGGAGGACATGAATCTTGATATTTGTGGCATTTATGGCCCAAGGATGTCTTCTCAAGAAATGAGGTCACCTGATGATGCAAATATTAAATATTAATTTCTAAAAATAAGTATTCAACAATTTTCCATGGAATTATTAATTATTCCTTGATTTGGGTTAATTAGCTTTTAAGCATGACTAATCACCTTGTGCACAAATTACTCAAATTGATCCGAATGCCTTGTTATTGGTCCAAAATTTGACTGGATTGGATTTGGAAGGAAATTTTAGATACGTTTAATCCATATTATCATTTAGGATGTTACCAACAATAAATAATGAATGCATGTGCCTTGTGCAAAATATTTGATAAGAAAGAGCAATCCAGAGCACCTAGGTGCAAAATTGACATTTTGACTCAAAAAGATCTGATCAAAGTTAGCTAGCCCATAAATTTCATTGACCCATTTAGGGATACCCTATCCAAAATCAGCACTTGAATATGTTAGTTTCACATCATTTAGCATGTTTTAGTGTTTTTAGGCCAAATTGTGCATTTTGGGCGGAAATCGGCCAAAAGCCTAATTGGAGGTTATCGGTGGCCAGTTTTAGGTGTCTACAAATACCACCATAGCTTATTGGGATGAATAATATGCTTATATTGATAGCTTAAATGAGGATTGAATCTTAATTATCATTGTTATCATATATTTTATCTATTGTAATTTCATATGTTGTTTATCCACTTGATTGTGTAAACAGGTGAGCTGGCATCCATTTGAGGAATCTCACGACTCCCTGAGACTAGTTTCTAACCAGGAAACTCACTTAATTATCTATTAATTTATTTTTTTCTAAGTTGTTTACAAGTGTGCAGGTTATTCTTCCTAGCCAAAAAAGAAGCTCTCATAGTTGTTGGATTCAAAGCGGTGTGCAAAATCTTCTAATCCATAGGTATTCACCATAAACCCTAATTTTCATTTGAATTTTTAGTAAGTAATTTAAATAAAAATTAAAAACTAATATAACAATGTTCTTACCCCTGACATGGATTAGTTCATTCAAAGTAACATTAAAAATCTATTGATTATGCTCTAGGAGTTTGTTTACAAAGGAGGTAGGGATGGGAAATAAAATTTGTTGGATCAAATGAATGAGCTCAAAATGAGTCATTTTCTTACCAAGTTAACTGATAAAAATTCCTTAAATTTGGAGTGTCTTCACCCTAATGTACATGCTTATGTGATGGATGTGGATAACAAAGTTGAAAATTTAAGACCTAGTGATAAGAAAAACCCAAAGGGATTGTAGGTCTTTGAAAGTGATCTTATTAATATGTTGTTGTTATAGTTTTACTATTGTTTCTCTTTTTTTATATTTTAATTTTGTTTACTAGGCCTACTGGTATTTAGTACATCCTTTTTATTATTGTATCTCTTCTGGGAGATATTTTGATTTTGATATAATTTTTTATTATCCACTTGTCCTAGAGGCATATAGACTTTTGTATACACTCATTCAATATATATATATATATATATATATATATATATATATATATATATATATATATATATATATAAGTTTATTACAATAGTCACATTTAAAATTATTTTTAATGGTTGTTTAGAAAGGAAGTTTTATAGAAAAATGTGAGAAATAGTGAGAGAAAAATAGAGAGTTTTGAAGAGAAAATAAATAAATGTGTACATGCAACACAAGAAAACTCATATTTTACTTTGCATGCAAGAATGGAAATCACAAGTGAACTGAAATTTTAACATTACATAATTTAGTATTGAGAAAGACATGAATCAACATGCATTAAAAAAAATAGTAATACATAATAGGTACAAATAAAATAGTGAGATATAATTCTTCCAAGGTTGTCTTTGTATTATCTTAGAAAGCAAGTATAAAATCTTCTTTTGAATTCTCTCTCTATAAAATTTTATTAGAGTGTAAAAAAATCAATCTATAATTAGCTTCAATCCTATCTATAATGAAAGGAAGGTTTAGTTTTTTAATAACTAACTTCCTCAAGATAAATCATCTATTTTTACATTTTAATTTTTAACCCCATTATCATTATAAGGTTAATGTAATACATTTTAAGTTAAAATTATATTATAAAAAGTATAATGAATAAATACAAGAGAGAGAAAATCAAGAAGATTAGTTAGAGAGAGAAAGTTAGCATGGCTAAGAATATTTATAGGTTGTTGTTGTAGGCATTCTTTGGCCCTAAACTTATGATTACTTCAACTTGTATGCTCTCAATCTAATTATAGTTGTAAAAAACTCTTCATGTTTTTGGATGATGGTGGTAACTAACTGAACCAGCCATGTATCCATGACTTCCAACATTTCATCAATCCATTTGTAGAAGCTGGGGATTTTAGTGAATTCATTGAAGGAATAATGAATTTCAATCAATTTATTCATGGATTCCATGTTAAATATTCCTTATAGGAATAAATGGTGCTAGTGTAAACTATGGGGACTATTGAAGATGTTGTTGAAGCACTTGAAACCTATAATTATTGTGGGTTGTGCATTGATGCCAAAGATAATATACCTATCCATATTTAGGGATGTAATCTAGAAGTACCTTTAGAGGTGGGATATTCTTATCTTTAGGTTATGTTATTACTAGATGTAGTGTGTTGTATCCAAAAAATGTCACTCATTTTTGGAACAACATATGAGCTATTTTGGTCCTGCAGGGCCAAAATTATCTCTTCCCATTTCAAAAAATTGTTCTGACCTTTCAAATTGGGAATTATTCAAGCTTTTTCAGTTAAGGGACTAACAGGTTTGACAGGTTCAACCAAGGAATAAGTTCCAAACACTTAGATGTTTTTTGAGGCTATTTTAAGCACCAAGAAACCAGTGACATCCTTGCAGACATCAAATTCAAGCTCCTCCCAAGTTTCTCTTAGAGTCCAAAGGATGCTACCAAGTGTTGTCTACAGAGCCCCATTATACTTTGTTTCTAATAACAGTAGAACATGCCACATGTCCATACTAAAGCTTGTCAAAAGTCTCCAAGTGTCAACATCTATAGTTTCTTTATTTTGTTTCATTGTTGAGTAAAGGCTATGGTGGACCCCGGGCAAATGGCTAAGATTAAGCGTGATGCTCCAAGTGTCACTGTCTAAGTGATTGATAAAAGTAAGTGGATCATGCCACATGTCCCATTATAACTCAAGGAAATGTGACAAGTGTTTGCATCCACATTTCAGGCTTATTATAAGTTTCAAAGTCTCTTTCAATAAGCTTCTCTCAGAGTCCCACAAAAAGTGCCAAGCGGCAACAGCAAAAAGTTTGTAATTTGTTTCGAAGAAGCTACAGAAGTTGCCATGCATCCCTGCTAAAGCTCCACAGAAGCTGCCAAGTGTCAGCATCCACTGTTTCTTCCTTTGTCTTCATTTTTGAGCAATGACTGTGGTGGGCCTTAGGTAAGTTGTTAAATTAAGAAGAGCGTGACATGTGTCTACATCCGTAGTTTCTCCTAAGTTTCTCTCAGTGCACGCAGAAGGAACCAAGTGGCAATAGTGGAAGGTTTCAATATGTTTCTCTAAAAAGCAGTAGAAACTGCCACGTGTCATCTTCCACAAGAAACTAATATGAGTCTCGAGAACATTATGAAGGTAGTTAAAGCATGATGAAAGCCACCAAGTGTCAGCATCTAGGTGAATCTAAAATGAGTCTCGAATGTTTCTATAGTATAGTTAAAACTCAGCGGAGACTGCCACCTGTCATCTTCCACTGGACTCTCAAAAATGTTTCTAAAGATTTTATAAACAAGCAGAAGTCACCACGTGTCCCTACCTATTTCAAAGTGAAACGTGCCACGTGTCAATTATAAAGATCAGCAGAAAGCGGCCAAAGTAAGTGAGAAAGATATGAAGGAATTAGAACCTGAAGGCTACCCAAACTGTTGAAACATTGAACTAATGGCATCCCCATAGATGTCAAATTCAAGATAATGAAATACATGTTGATTTTCAAATGTGGTGTAGACCTTATAAGCAAGTTCAGTGATCGACCAAAGAGATAGCCTAAGAGCTCAAAAAAGTACAAAACACAGCCAAGAAAGGAGGAATGATGAAGAAAGACCATAAATATCCATGCATGGGATATGTTTCTAGAAGGTGAAGCAGTCCACCAGGTGGACATTAGAGAACACAAACATTCAATGGCGTGACCTATTTCTCTGCATTGAGAAAATAAAATGGGCAACTACGCTCGATTCCAGCATATCTTCTTGATAAAATTTAAAATGTATTGAATGCAACATGATGTGTTACTACTCTCAAGTCTTTCTTGGAGAGCTATATATTAGAATCTCTCTTATTGTTTTGGAGAGATATTTTTGTTATCAAAAACTAAACTCTGCCCAAATTGAAAGGCATTACTAAGACTTTGAGCTCAGATTGTTTATCATATTTTGGTATTGGAATAAGAAAGCAAGTGACCTTTCAAACTTTGTGCTGTAATAACTTGGTTATTAGGGAAATTTTTCTTATGTATGTTTCCTTAATACATTTTTTGTCCCTTTGATCAAATAAGTAGAATTAGTGAAAGTAGTTAGGAAGGTGTCCTGAAGTTGACTATGAAGAGATTTTATGCTGCCACAATTGTCTTGAGTGTGTTTGTCTTTTCTATTCCTGTGTAAAGGATCTTGGGATGAATTTGTGCCCTCATTATCCTTCGTATTATGTTTCTGTGCAAAGGACCTTAGGATGACTTTGTGCCCTCATTGTCCTTCATATTCCACTCTTTAGCAGCTGAAGTGGAGACTTTGTGCTATACTTCATAATGTTGTGTTACTGCGCCCTGTTACAATTACTATTAGAAAGATTCTTATTGTTTGTTGAATAGTACTTCTAAAAGAAGAGGAGTGATTTCTGTCATTACTATTAAGATTTCTTCCTTGATCCTTGAACATCATCTCTAAAAAAAGAGATATGGATGGTGTTGTCCTACCCCAAGTGTTATTTTCAGCATAAATATATAGTATATAGCTCCTCATATTTAATAGGGAACCTCTCCTTGATGAGAGGAGAGATTAGTCCCCTTTTGATGTGGTAAACCTGCACATCTGGCTGACCAATCTCCCTATGATATGGTGAACAAAATTATTTTGCTCATCAGTTAGTTGAGTGACAAAATATTCGCCTAATAGTTTTTGGTGACTCCGTTGGGGAAGAACACATAGTTTGAAGCCTCAAGCTTCAAGCTGAAGTAGTGCTAGTTCTTTTCCATTTTTATTTTACACTCTGATAAATCCATGGTATACCTGAAGCCAGAGAGCTAAATGTATTGTTGACCCTATATTCGAGTTGGTACAGTAAAGTAATTTTGATCTATTTCCTTCACCATCTCACCTCCAACGAACTAGGAGCTTTACTCCTACTAAAGTTAGGTCTCTATTACTAGGCAAAGCATTCACTTTTTTTGTTAATAAATCTTTGCCAATACTCACCCCTCTAAGATTTATTCCCCCTTTTCGTAGTCATACAATGGCAGCTCAAGGCCCCTAGGGTAACTCTTTTGGTCCACTCAACTTAAATCCACCTCTACATGAGCTACCACGCAGTTCAAGGAAGAATTTCCCCAAGTTCTATAGTGATGGGAAGGTTCATCCTAATGAACACATTGCAGCCTTCATCATAGTCTTTGGTGTGATAGGAGTGGAGTATGAGGATGTAGCAGTCAGGTTATTTCTAGAGACATTACAAGGTGCTGCTGCAGATTGGTTCTACCATCTGCAGGCTCAGTTAGTAAATGACTGGAACACCCTCAAAGCCAAGTTTGAAGCCATATTCAAACCTAAAGAAGATGCACATGCCCTTCTGGGCTAGCTCACATAGGTGAAGAAGGATCCTCATGAACCAATGAGGGATTTCATAGCCAAATTTGATAAACTAAGGAACAAGATTCCTGTAATTGCTCAGCCAACACTTGAAAACCTCAAATGCTTCTTCATCAACTTACAGCTACCTAAAGTGAGTTTTCTACTAAGACGGGCTATCTTAATAGACCTTGTTAAAGCTCAAGATTTGGCCACTGAGGTAGAAGATGACCTTATCTTAGCTGGAAAGATAAGGAGATATCCTAATAGAAATAGACCCTCATCATCTTCTGAATATACATCTACAGGCACCACTGATCCAATGGTGTAAAAGTTGGCAAATGAGTTGTTTTCTCTCAAAAAGAAAATGGTGCAAGGAATGTCTTCCGCTCCTTCATATAGAGATATGTCATGGAGGACATTTCCAAATCAGTCATATCAGGGCAATGCTACCAGGAATCAAGGGCAGCTAAATTGTCTTCCTCCCCCACAAGGGAAACTTGCCATTAAAACACCCCCAACCAATTCAGTAGTGGGATATCTTGAAACATAATCTTATTTCTCTTTCCAGCCTAAACTAAACCAAGAAAATGACATTGATCTCCTGGCATAAGGTTAAGAAGAATTAGCTGGCGACTCTAACATTGGTTTCTTGAATTACCAATATGAACCTAGAAGTAAAGGAGAAGTGTTTGATGGATTCATACACAGTGTTACCAGGTCACATAACCAGTCAACTCAACAAGCTGATAAGGGAAAAATAAAAGAGTATTCTTAGCCTATAATTTCAATTGCTAAGCAGGGAACCACTCTGCCTTTCCAGCCAAAGGACCTGATGATCACCAAAAAGGTAAGTACATCAAGTTCGCCTTCACCTTCAACTTTAATTTCACAAATCAGTCCTTCCCCCCTACAAACTGGAAGGTTGAATTGATTTCTTCTATTCCTAGTCCAATTCAGTCATTTGACATAATTGATCATGTCAAGAAGACCAAAATTCAAATGACTAAGTTTGAATATTTACAATCCAATCTTGAGCAGCTGGATAGGTTAGTTGAGTGTGTAAATAATAAGGCCCTCCCTATAGGATAAGATGTTAAGAAAGTAACTCATTATTTCCAAAGGAACATGTCCATCCCAAAAAATCTTGTCATTACTCCTCCTGCTACCCTTGGAAAAATAAAACCTTTCTATGTTTCCCTATTGATAAATGGTCACAAGCTGAGCAACTACATTATAGACTCAGGTGCATCTGACAATGTCATGCCTGCCAAAGTGGTAGAATCTCTTAGACTCACGCTAACCAAGACCTTTGGTATATGTTTCTCCATGGAGAACAAATAAGTGCCATTGCTAGGACAAATCAAAGACACCCAGTTTGCATTTGCAGCCTTTCCTAGAAAAGAGAATCAAGATGACTGTCCTGGTGGTCGATGTCCCAGCATCATATGGCATCCTTCTTGGGTGGAATTTTTTCAAGGATGTTGGTGGAGAATTGAGCATGGACCTATCTGAATCAAGGATCCCAATTAAAGGTATTATGTAGAGGCTACTCCCTGAAAAAAAAGTAAAATACGTGGTCACTCAAACATTAGCACCTGAAGCTCAAATTCTATTTGAGTCTTCAGGCATGGGTAATTAATTTTTATCCGCAGAATAAGTTCATGAGGTGCTTAATGAAGTCTCTAAATGTGATCCAGAGTTTGACTCAGACCATACATCAGAATAATTGGTAAGGTGTATTACAGATAGAGAAGGATCTTCCATCTCTAATGAAGGAAAATATAAAGAAAAATTAGTGTCTGATGAGGTATGGATTTTGTAATTCGATGGAAGCTGCTCCTCTACCAGCTTAGGAGCTAGGATTATGTTGATATCTCCTCAAGGAGATATTTTCCATTACTCATATAAGTTACAATTTAGCAACACCAATAACATAGCTGAGTACAAATCTCTATTGCTTGGATTGAAGGCAGCTCGAGACAAGGGTGCCAAACTCCTTCATGCCAAAGGGGATGCTAAATTGGTGGTTTTTCAGGTAAAGAACCTATATCAAACCAAAAATGAGAGATTGTGCCATTATCGCAACCTATTCTAGGATTAAATTGAAATCTTTGATGCTTTCAACATCTTTACCATATCCAGGGAAGTCAATGACCGAGCTGATGCACTCGCTATTTCAGCAACTCTTTCAGTTCTTCACCCAGACTTCAAAGAAGATAAATACATCATTAAACTAATTTTTCAACCAAGTGTGCCTGATAATGCTGATCATTGGCAAGTATTCAATGGTGATCACCAAATCATTGCCTTATTAGAACAAAAAGATAGCTTTAAACGGCTACACTTCGAAGGCAGTGAACCTCACAAGCCTAAACCAGCCCCTGAATCAAGTTCAAATGCAAGTGAATAATTCCTATAGCTAAAAGGGAATAAAATCTCAAAATGCATGGTTTCCCTTGAGAAACTATTTGATAAGCATGATAGGTTTGTCAAATAGCAATAAACAGATTCAAGCTCCTCCCAAGGGTTTGATCAAATAAATCGGAGTACCAAATAAAATCCCAAGATGGTGAATATTGGGAAGTGTTGTACTCAAGAAGAGAAGTTCAAGTTCACCACTCTGCTCCACCAATATATAGATGTTCTACCATATTCCTATGATGATCTAAAGTCACTCAGGCCTAAATAAATCCACCATGACATTCCTCTCAAAAGTGATTTAGTGTCTTACAAGCAAAAATCTAGATAATACAATTCGAAGATATCAGGTACTATTCTATCTAAAATATAGAAAATGTTGAATGCTAAGATAATTTTTCCAATCCATCATTCAACATGGATTGCAAACATAGTGCTTGTGAGGAAAAAAAATGGTGAAATTCACCTCTGTGTAGACTTCAAGAATTTAAATCAGTCATCCTTAAAGGATAACTATCCTCTGCCTATCATGGATCAAATCTTTCAGATGGTGACTAGTTCGGAGATGTTATCAATGTTAGATGGTTTCTCAAGATACAACCAAGTGGAAGTCAGTGAAGCAGACCAACATAAGACTGCCTTCACCACACTTTGGGGCACCTTTGCCTATCATAGAATTCCATTTGGCTTAATTAATGCTGATGCCACTTTTTAGAGAGCAATGGACCTCACTTTTAAAGATGAAATGGGTAAGTTCAATGTAGTGTACTTGGATGATCTAACAGTCTTTTCCAAGCATCGTCATGATCATATGTGTTGGGTGAATATTTTGTCACTCAGCTAACTGATAGGCAAAATAGTTTTGTTCACCAAAACATAGGGAGATTGTTTAGCCAAATGTGCAGGTTTACCACATCAAAAAGGGGACTAAATCTCTCCACTCTTCAAGGGGAGGTTCCCTATTAAATATGAGGAGTTATATACTATAGGTATAAGCAGAAAGTAAGACACAGGGGTAGGATAAACCATCCATCTCTCTTTTTTTAGAGATGATGTTCAAGGATCAAGGGATAAATCTTAGTAGTAATGACAAAAAGCACTCCTCTTCTTTCAGAAGTACTATTCATCAAACCACAATAATCTTTTTGGTAGTAATTGTAACAGGGCGCAGTAACACAATAGGATGAAGTGTAGCACAAAGTCTCCACTTCAGCTGCCAAAGAGTGAGATACGAAGGATAATGAGGGCACAAAGTCATCCCAAGATCCTTTACATAGGAATAGAAAATAGACACACTAAAGACAATTATAACAGCACAAAGTCTCTCCACAATTGGCCTCAGGACACCTTCTTGACTACTTCCACTAATCCTGCTTATTTAATTAAAGGGACAGAAAATGTATTAAGGAAACAAACATAAGAAAATTTTCCCTAACAACCAATTTGTTACAGCACAAAATCTGAAAATTCACTTGCTTCCTTATTCCAATAACAAAATATGATCAACAATCTGAGCTCAAAGTCTCAGTAATGCCTTTCAATTTGGGTAGAGAATAGTTTTTGATAACAAAAAGATCTCCTTAAAACAATAAGAGAGAGTCTAATATATATCTCTCCAAGAAAGACTTGGGAGCAGTAACACATCATGATGCATTCAATGCATTTTAAATTTTGTCAAGAAGATATGCTGGAATTGGGCGTAGTTGCCCATTTGCTTTTCTCAATGTAGATAAATGGGTCACGCCATTAAATGTTTATGTTTTCCAATGTCCATCTAGTGAACTGCTTCACCTTCTAGAAACACCATGCATAGATATCTATGGTCTTTCTTCATCTTTCCTCCTTTTATGACTATTGAATCAAGTCCTTTTTTAGTCACTTCTCTACTCTTTGATTGCTTTCCACTGATCTTAACAATTGACACGTGGCACATTTCACTACAAAATAGATCAAGACATTTGGCAGCATCTGTGGGACTTTGAGAAATAGTTGGGAGAAGCTTAGATACCTATAAGAAACTAGAAACATGGATGTAGACACTTATCATGCTTTGTAGAGTTAAAATGGGATACGTGGCAACTTTTGCTTAACTTATAGAAGCTTTGGTACCTTTTGAGAGTCATGCGCAAGATAACACATGGTGGCTTCTTCTAAAATTTTAAAAACACTGTATTAAACATTAGGACTCACTTGGATTCATGTAGATGTTGACATGTGATGTGATCCATGTAGTTTAGCAGCTCATTGGGGGCCCACCACAGTCCTTAATAAAGAGACCAAAAGAAGAAACTGTGGATGTTGACACATGGTAGATTCTGTTAGGCTTTTTCAGAGGCACGTGGTAGCTTTCACTTTGAAATAGGCAGGGACACATGGCAGCTTCTGCTTGTCTATAAAAAGTTTAGAAACATTTTTTAGAGTCATATGAAAAATGACATGTGGCAGTTTCTGCTAATTTTAGCTACTTTTTGAAACACTCGAGACTCATATCAGATTCACGCAGAAGATGACACGTGGCAGCTTTCACTGAGCTTTTAATGAAGACACGTGGTGACTTATGCTAATTTTAAAAACAAGTTATACTGGGGCTCGATAGATGACACTTGGCAGCTTCTGCTTAAACCTTTAAAGATTAACAACTATTTCATTATCTTAAATTTGACATCCATGGGGGCGTCAATGATTGTTGATTGTTTGAATTATATTGAACCATGAACCTTTTTGGAAGTGGGGTTCAATGGTTCAATCCTTCTTTGAAGCTTGATTATGAACATTTTCAGTTGAACCAGCATGTAAAGCATGTGTGAAAGGTATAAAAGCATCAAAGAGTGTTTCAAGCTCAATTGTCAAACTTCTAGTACTTGAGAAGCCTAGTCATGGCATTAGTCATAGCTTGTAAAATCCTAGTAATAAGGTTTGAACATGGTGTTCTAGTGAGATGGATACACAAATACATAAGAGGTTTATAAGGTTACTTGAGCATACAGATGAGGCATTGGAGCACTTACTAGAGTTTCAAGGTGAGCCTATAGGGGAGAGACCTTAAGTCTAAGTCTACAACTAGACTAATTCGAGAGCCTACCTAACCTAATGAGGTGTCATGAGGTGTTGTCAAGGCCTATAAAATATGTTTGACATCATTTGAGCATATGAGATGTTGTGTGAGCATGTAAGTGAGGTGGAGAGTGTATGTAAAGAGGCTTGAAGGTTAGTTTCAAGGCCTAATATGGTTTGTAAGTCAAGGTCCAAATAAGCAAAGAGAGAGATGGTGGTGAAATGAGGTATGAGTTTCAGATTTCAAGATAATAACAATAATGTGAGAATTTTTATGGTGTGATAGGTTTTCTCAAGTATTTTTACCAATTTTGAGGTCAAATTTTTCAATAAAAGGCATGAAAAGTAGTTTTCAGGTTTCTCAAGTGCATAGAATGAAAGGTTCTCAAACTAAGAAGGAATTTCAAGTGTTCATTGGCATGTGAAACCTCTACATGGGAACATAATATATTAATGAGATATTGGGAAGGGTAATATCTAATATCTCCATGCATGTTCCAGAAATGAGGGGTAATCTTTTATGAACAATCGTTAACACCAAAAACAATGTTAACCCTCTCCAAAACCATAACAATGATATGATGTGAAATATATTTCTATAAAGTGCTTAGAATGGATTGGTATGTATAGTCAAGTTATTATGGGTTGTATTAAACTCTCTCAGGCACCTTTAGGTTTGATTGGTTTGTCAAGCGAGTGAGTGGACCCTACAAGAAAGGCCTTGTTTCTTAGAGATTTGTTGTAGCAATCAGATTTGACCAAGTCAAAGTTAATAAATAGATGGAGGAAAAATATTGATACTTATATTTTATGTACATGGCATTTTTTCATAGGTTCTAGACCTCAGGTGTGCTAAACTGGTCATCCAAGTTGACCAGTCACTAATAGAGCTAATGGTGCAGATAGTGAGAAAACCATTCAAAAGTGAGAAGTTGATTAGGGATGTGTTATCATGGATTAGAGATGAATCCAAGTGCATGAATAGTTTTTTAAATAATTTTAAGACATATTAATTTTGGATATATATTCTGGAGGTTAGCAGATATGATGAAAATGTTGTTCATAAGTTGACCTGTCTAGTGTAGATAAGATAGTGAAGGTGCAAGTTCATGAGATTAGTTTGCAAGACCAATATTGTCACTTAAATATATTATCTATCTATATAATAATGGTATAATTATCACATAGGATTACTTAAATGCATTAGGATTCTTTTAAAGTGATAATATAGGTGTTGAAAGGTCATTATCACCATGATTGGTCTACAAGGCAAATTGGCAGTTCTAGGTAAGCAAGTTGCAGAGATGAGTTTAAGATTCTATGACATGAGTTAATGTATATAATACACATGATGTTTTTTTTTTGGACTTTTATTTCCTATCCATTATTTTCATAATCTTTTAATTTATTGTAAAATTTTGAAACATTGAAGCCAAAATGGCTTGTTTGGTTGAGTGAGGTCTGAGAGAGAGAAGGTCAACAAATTGGTCTATAAGTCTAATAATTGTCATTATGGATTATGATAATTTGGTTTGAGGTTATTATGAGGATGTTTTAGGATCATTTTTATGATTTTAAAGTCCTTTAATATGTTCATTTTATGTGTCATAAGTTCAATTTTCCATGACTATGTTTAGTTGGTATTTCTGAGTGGGCTATTTACAAAGAAGGGTTTGAGTAATTTTGCCTTGTATTGTGAAGTATAAAACACATGGTGATGATATTAAGGTCATTTATATTATGTATGTGTGATTTTTAAAATGTTTTTTTTTTAATTATGGTTATGCTTTAGTTTTTCAAGACAAATTTATTGAGTATGCACAAGCCTAATTGTAAACAGTACTAATGGCATGCTTCAAGTGGTGGTTAAAGATAAAAAGTGTTTTAGAGCTTAGATGTGATTAAAAAGGGTTTATTTGAGTGACATATGATATGTTCCTTTTATTTTATGAGTTTTAAAGTGTTTTAAGGAGTTCAAAGGGTAACATGTGCTAATGAAGGCCCAATTAAATTAGGTCTCCTTAAGGCCTAAAAGGGGTTTTGGTCCTATATGTTGTGACTGACATTTTGTAATTTTGATTCATGTTTTTAGAATGTCATAAGGCATATTTTATTGAAAATATAAGTGTTCAAGTATGAATGGTCGACTAAGAAGGATATGAGCAAGAGGATTTTATAAATAGACACATACAATAATATATTGCAGAGCAGAAGGATGTCTTATAGAGGATTTATGATGAAGATTTGATAGAGGTTATATGTATGAAATTCAAGGTCATATGACCTAATCAGTCTTAAAGAGACCTATTTAAGTAAAGAAGGCTAGAAGGCAATTTGAGAGGACTAAGAGTGTGAAAAGCTAAAGGAGTGGTCATCATTAGTTGGTTGAGCAACAAGGTGTCCTAAAGGTGATCAAGGCAATTAAGTGGCTGAGTTGGTGCTGAGTTATATAGGGGGTTGGTGCCTCCTTGAAAATTGGTGCTTGTTAAAGACTAGTTGAGTTGGTGCTTAGCTAGTTGGGGTCAGTGCTCCATATGAAGTGGGTGATTCACTAAATTTGATGTTTGAATTATAGGACTATAGTCTATCTATAGATATCAGTGGGTTTTCTTTCCCTTGAGGGTTTCATACATATATGTTATGTTCATATATTTCATGCTTATGTGGATATGTGTTTATGATTTCTCGACATATATGCTTGTTTGAATGGTTCATGATTAATTAATAAAAAATTATAGGGAAGGTTTTGAAGACTGATTAATCCCCCTCTCAGTCATTTTGCTTCCAAATTTTGGTATCAAAGCATGGTCTTTTGAATCAGGTCTAAAATCCTAAAGGATATCCTAGAAGTAAGGATGGCTAGCTAACAAGCTCAAGGTGGTTTTTATACTAGTAAGGATCCTTTAGTCAATGGATCTAATTATGACTTTTGAAACATTAGGATGAAGATATATTTGATGTCTCAAGTTCATGATATTTGGTAGTCAGTTGTGGATGGCTATAGTACTCCTATTCCACCAACTGATGTAGCAAGTAAGAAGGCTAGTGAAAATAACTCCAAGGTAATGAACATATTCTTTATGGCCTATCAGAGGCAGAGCTTATGAAGGTGATGCATTATGTATCAACCAAATATATATGGGATAAATTGAATACCATATATGAAGGAGACACCAAGGTGAATATGGCTAAGTTGTATACCCACTAGAGATAGTTTAAAAGTTTGAAGATGAATGAAAATGAAACCATTGCATCCTACCTATTGAAGGTTGCTAAAATTTTCAATGTCATTAGAGGATTGGGATAAGAAGTAAATGAGTCTATAGTTGTTCAAAAGGCATTGATATAACTAACTCCTAAGTTTGATTCTAAGGTATTTACAGTAGAAGAGATGCAAGATTTGGACAACCTCGAGATGGATGGGCTTCAGATCATCTTGACTGCCTATGAGATGAGAATAAATGAATGAAGACCTCCCAAAAAGGAATCAAATTTCAAAGTTGAGAAGAAGTCAAAAACTAAGAAGTTCATGTTGAAAAATGAGAGAGCCAAACCCAAATGCAAGCTGTGCACGCATATAATTTTAATCACACAAATAATAATATTATGCTCTGTTACATTAATTTCATTCGATCACATTACAAATATATAGGACTTTGAATTCCTATAATAAGGGATTATAAATCCCTACAAACTCTCAACTATTAACCTCCAATCTCCTAATATTAAAACCAAACTTATATGCAACAATATAATATCTTACCATATTATCCATATGGTTACACACTAACCAATATTCTATTTACTTCTCATAAATACCCAAACTTACACAATGTAAAAGCTAATCCCTAACATTCCCCCTTAGTTTTTACATGGTATAAAAACATTCACACTCTCACTTATAATATGCTCACCTCTTATGGCATGCTCTATTTGACTCATGACCTTGATCTAAAGACAACCTCACTCCTCCCATGGTTTTATAGGTTTACCACAAACCTTGACATAAATAGGAACACATCAACTGTTCACCTCCTATGGTTTTCTAGATCTTTACCACAAACCCTTTCAAGATCCATAAACTAAATTACATTGGTGATTTATGTCCTTTCACAATGTTTTCACATCAGGGAATTATGTTTGGAATTTACAAACAAACTACATATCTTGAACATGTATATTCTTTTGTTCTTATTTTGAAAACACACAACGAAAACTATAAAAAAACACACCACAAAAAATGTCACCAAAACATTTTGGGCCCCATATTTGGTAACTAACAAGAGGATTTAGAACCTCCTTCCTCTATTTCCTCCTTCCTCTAGTAGGTTGTTGCTTACTCAACTGATGATGTCATGAAGAGAATTACTCCCCCCACACTCTTGACATACTTTTTACAAAATGAATGTTAATTACACTGATAATGCGTCCATGTACAATTAAAACAATTTTTTAAAATTTTATGACACTTTTGATGACTGAGACTTATAGACATTAAATCATAATGATTGACATACTTATAAATATGACTTAATTCTTTTGACATTTTTGACAAATTTTGGACCCAAATAATTTTGACAAAAAATGACATAACTTTTTAAATGACTCTTTTCGACAAGACTTAACTATTGACTTTGACACTTTGAGATTTGTCAAAATAATTCTAATGTTTGACTTGTTAATAAACTCAACAATAAACAATAATAAAAAAATATGACCTCTAACTAAATAAATACAATTTGACTAGAGAAACAAAAAACTAAAACAAAAAAGAAATCTACTAAGATTACTATTGGCAACGTTTAGAGATTAGAATTGAAACATTTGCATGTATGAGAAGACTATAATCATTATGAACATGTGGATGATACACAAGGTAGTCATATTTAAAAATAGAGGAATATTAAACTGAGTGGAGTGCAAGCTGAGGTGAATACAATGCAAAATACCAGGATGCAAATTCAATCTACCATTATGTATCACTACTGATGTGGACTCAAGCATGGATAAATATTTCACACACAATGCACACTAAAATCACAATTGGTAGAGGACACTTGCATGTATTAACAGTAATTATGCCCAGGGAGGATGCGGTATGAATAAAAATGGTGGTCACACAACTATTGCATAGATGATGGTCAAATATAGATGAATGAATTTTCCACTGACTCATCATATAAGTGGATAAATGTACTAGAGAAATGCATATTGGAATAGCTATGAATTTTGTTGATGATTCCAAGATTTTTGCTTGAGAGTTGAGTCAAATACTGATTTTGGCAAAGAATTTATTATTGTTTTTGGATTTTGCAAGAATTTAAAACCAAAATAATACAAACCTTAAACTAGTAGATCACAAATGTGTTAAAAAAATCTTCACCAAATCATGTTTGGATTGGATGAACCCTGAGTGGTCAATGATCTCAAGGTGGATAGTGATCTGTAAGTCTGATTCAAAATCAAAATAAATCTTGATATGCTCTGTGAGAAAATTAAATCCTAGATTCAATTCAAACTAGACATCATAACTTTGATTTCTAGTAGTGGATCACCATTTACTTCTACTATGTGCATAGATCCTCAGTGCCTATGTAACTAGTGTCATCAACATTTATCCTATGCTATGGTGGAAATAGGTATGGAAATAGTCAACCTCAAGCATCAATGAAATATAGAGCTACTACAGATCTAATGCACACCAAACAAAAAACTATATTAAAGAGGAACACTGTGCACACTCTCATAATTTCTCATCAATCAAGGAAACTATAGCTATCAGTGGATCTACCCCTTACAATGCTCAAGATATCATACTAATTTGATACCAATTTTAAAAAATGAGAGAGCTGAACCCAAATACAAGCAGTGCATACCCATAATTTTAATCACACAAATAATAATCTTATGTTATATTACATTAATTTCATTTGAACACATTACAAATATATATGACTTTTGATTCATATAATAAGGGATTCTATATCCCTACAAAATCTCAAATATTAACCTTGAATCTCCAAATAATAAAAGTAAACCTATATGTGATAATATAATATCTTATCATATTATCCATATAGTTACACATTAACCAATATGTTATTTACCTCTTGGTAAATACCTAAACTTACACATTATAAAATCTAAACCCTAACAGGTCAAGAATGAGAAATTTTTAGATGTTGATGATAATGAACTAATAACCATGTTTGTAAGGAAACTGAGGTTTGGATTAGGTAAGTACAAGGGTAAGTTGCCCTTTAAATATTTCTACTATGGAAAGATTGGTCACTTTGCATCCAAGTGTCCTAACAAGGATAAATCTAATCATAATGAAGAACATGATCAAAATCATGGAGATGACAAGAAGGCCTATAAGCCTGACAAAAATAAGGAGTTTAGGAAGTATGAAGGTAAGAAAGGAAATTTCAAGAAGAAAAGTAACTATACTTAAGAAGATAAATTTTTTTGATGTAAGTGACTTAAGTGCATCTGATAGTGATGATGGCACTACTAAACCATATCATGATAATAAGGAAACCTTATTCATGGCCATAGAATCAGACAATGAGGGTTGATCGAATGGGAAAGGCCTTATGGTTGATATAGAATCAAGAAGAAGTTGAAGTGAATATTGAGGCAGAATTGGTAAGTTCCCTAGAGGAGTTGAAGTTTCAAAGAAGAAATAATCACAAACCAAAATCATTAGTTAAGGATTATGAGGAGCAAATTGGATTGTTTGAGGAGAGCCTGAGTAACACTTCAAAGGAGTATGATGAGATCATTAATTAGAATGAAGCACCTATAGAGATAGTCAATACAAGCCTAAAATCTAAAGAGGATGAATGCACCAAGTATGAAATTGAAGTGGAATCCTTTAAATATGAGTTGGATCAAGAATATATAAATGTGAAGACCTTTATAAAGTTTGAGAAAATCAATGACGTTCTAGATGAGTTCTTGAGTAGGTATAAGTCTGCAAGTGATAAGACAGGTCTTGGTTTCAATTAAGATCAAAAGATGGCAACTCAAGGCAAAGAAAATGCCATTGAAGATAAGAAGGTCAACATGAAAATACCTATCAAAAAGCCTAATGCTATAAGGTATTCTAGTTCATTTAATGGTTACTATTTTTTATGCAGTCAATTTGGTCATAGAGCAAGAGAGCGTAGAAGACCCTCCAAAAATGAGTACTCATGGGACTATGGAAGGAGTCATAGTTCACATTAGTTAAGAGGTATGTATGAGGTGGTCTGATATAGTTGTCATAATTTAGGACACATTTCAATATTATTTCCGAACAAAGTTAGAAGGTCATCAAGCCAAAACAAGAGGTTTGAAGCCCCTAGAGTGCAAGAAAGAAGGAAAATGAATGTATGGAAACCAAAGATAGTAAAGATGAGTCATGGTTAGTCTATAGGATCAAAAGGAATGATTACTATGGTTGAGAATAATTTAGATGAGAAATCAAGTCAATAATGTCTATTGTCAACTCATATTGATGATCAAATGGTTGATGAAAAAGTCAAACCTATAGTGCCAATCAATCCTAAAAGGATATTGAAGGATATTTAGTCTTATGAGAGTATAGAGATCTAGGAATCTCCTAAAATTGTGTTGTTTTAGTGATCTATAGAAAGAGGTGACTCAATTAGGCTTCATGGAGACATTATTTAGTTATCAGAAGCATGGTAGATGCTTGGTTTGAGGGGGAGTTATTCAAGTTGTTGACTAAGTTTGATCTGTGTTGAAAAGCAGTCTTGTAATCTGAGGAGGTATGCATGGAGTAAGGGGGATCATGTTGCCTTAATACTACATATTCTATGTATTGAACTTTTTTTGCAAATAAGGTGTGATTTTAGATGATATTTTTAGAAGATGTTAGGATCTTAGAGTATAATTGATTACTTTTGTATAAACAACTAAACACGGAATTGAAATAAGAAGTAATAAGTAACTAGAAATCAAAAACAACAAATAATAGGAGATACAAGAAACAACCAATCTGTATTAAACTCTTCCAAAAGGAAATACAATAAAGAAATCTCTCTCTCCTCACACTTTGTAGATGTACAGTAATTCTCCCTCAAGAGTTCTCTCTCTCTCAATCAATTACAATCAACTCAAATACTAAATTGTACATGCTATGAGGATCTAACCCTACTATATAGTATACTACAATTCTAGGGTTCATGAGCCATGCATTCTCCACCCTTAGATCCAACTCGTAAATCAAAGGCTCAAATCTATTCTACTAAAAATAACAATTCTAGAAACGCGCAGAAGTCAGTGCCAGTCTGAAGATGACCGATGTCAGCCAACCCCTAACTGATGCCAGTTGGTTCTGTCTGATGATGATCGATTCCAGTCAACCCCTAACTGATGTCAATTGGTTCTGACTAATGCCAGTTACTGTGTAAGCCCAGCAACCTCCACATTAGCTCATTAGTGAAGCTTTTATCTCCACAACTCAACAATCTCCCACTTGGAGATAAACAGTTGCACCTGTACCTATAAAGCAACATCCTCTAAACATCTCTGGCTTGTTTCTCCCTCTTTAAGTTCAATCTTGAAGACCAACAAAATTTGAATGAAGATTCAACTTCTCCTTTGTTACCAGCTTTTTTAACATATCAACAGGGCTCTTATCTGTATGGATCTTTTCCAGCTTCAACTGTCCATCCTTCAATACCTATCTAATGAAGTGGTACCTAAGCTGTATATGTTTGGTTCTTGAATGAAAGGCTAAATTATTTGCCAAATGAATTACACTTTGACTATTAATGTACAATCTGCAACTCTCTTGCTCCTTTCCCAACTCTTCCATGAATCGATTCATCCAAATCATTTCCTTGCTAGCCTCTGTGACTGCAATGTATTCTGCCTCTGTAGTAGACAAGGCAACAACCTTCTGCAACTTTGAAATCTAGCTAATCGTCATTCCACCAACAGTGAACACATATCCTATGGTGCTTCTCCTCCCATCCAAGTCACCTACCATATCCAAATCTACATACCCATGTAGAGAAGTGTTTGACCCTCCATAGCATAAATGCCTATTGCTGGTCCCTCTCAGATATCTAAGAATCCACTAAACTACTTTCCAGTGTTCCTTTCCTAGATTGGCCATAAACTTGCTGACAACTCCCACTACTTGGGCAATATCTGGTCTAGTACATACCATTGCATACATCAAGCTCCCAATTGTTGAAGCATATGGAACTCTACTCATGTACTCAACCTCATCATGTGATTTAAGACACTGTTCTTTGCTCAACTTAAAGTGTCCAGCCATAGGTGTGCTTACCGGTTTTTCATCTTGCATATTGAACCTCTCCAACACCTTATTCACATGATCCTCTTAGGACAAAATCAAACTGTGATTTTTCCTGTCTCTCTTAATACTCATGCCAAGGATTTTCTTTGTTGCTCCTATATCTTTCATGGCAAATATGTGAGCTAATTTTACCTTAAGCTCAGTAATTTCTTGCATGTGTGAACCTCCAACAAGCATATCATCTACATATAGTAACAGGATAATATAACTACCATTATCCAATATATTAAAATAAACACAATGGTTAGATTGACATTTACTAAAGCCATGCTCTGTCATAAACCTGTCAAACCTCAAATACCATTGTCTTGGAGCTTGCTTAAGACCATATAAGCTTTTCTTCAACCTACACACAAGTTTCTCCTTACCTTTGACCTCAAAACCTTCTGACTAATCTATATATATCTCTTCATCCAAATCTCCATGAAGAAATGCTATCTTAACATCAAGCTGCTCAAGATGCAAATCCTCAATAGCAACTAAAGACAATACAGTCTGAATAGAAGTCATCTTTACTACAGGAGAAAAAATTTCACCAAAATCAATACCTAGTTTCTATGCAAATCTCTTTACTACCAACCTAGCCTTATGTCTCATTTATCCATTCTCTCCTTCCTTTAACCTGTATACCCATTTGTTTTTTAGTTCTTTCTTTCTGGTTGGCAACTCAACCAAATCCCACATATGGTTCTCTTCCAAGGAATCAATTTTCTCATTCATACCATGCTCCCACTATTTCTTGAATTCTACCTGCATTACCTCATCAAAAATTTCTAGTTCTCCACCATCAGTGAGCAACAAGTAGTATAAAAAAGAGGAATAATGAATTGGAGGTTTACTTACCCTTTCAAACCTCCTTATGGGCATTTGAGACTCATTTACAGCTTACTGTCCACCTAATTTTTCTTCTGATAGTGATCGATTCTAGTCATCTCTAATCGATGCCAGTCTACACCCAACCGATGTCGATTCCTCCTGATCGACACTGATTTCCACCTAACTGATGTCGATCTCCACCTGACCAACGTCAGTCTCCACCTGACTGACGTCAGTCTTCACCTGACTGACGTCGGTCTCTATGTTTTTTGTGAGTGATGATTTTTACCTATGAGCTCATTTTGGATCATAACCTCTTCCAAATCAAGATTTCCCTACTCAGAATTATTCAGCCTCTTGAGCTGATCACTGTACATCACCTTCTCATTGAAAACTACATCATGGCCTCTAATAATTTTGTTTGTTTCTAAATTCCACAACTGGAATCCAAAATCTCCAAAACCATAACCAATGAAAGTGCACCGCATAGATTTAGCATACAGCTTCTTTCTATTTTCTTTATCAATGTACACAAAAGCTTTAGAACCAAAAACTCTAAGAAATGAAAGATCTACCTTTTTACCTGTCCAAGCGTCTTTTGGAATTCCACCATCTAGTGCAGTAGAAGGTCCTCTGTTAATCAGGTAAACTATAGTATTGACAGCTTCTACCCAAAACTGTAAGGGCAAACTAACATGCAACCTCATACTCCGTGCACGCTCCATTATTGTTCTATTCATCCTTTTAGCAACTCCATTTTGCTAAGGTGTCCTTGGAACCATCCTTTCCCTATGTATTCCACTCATAAAATAGTAACTATTGAATTTATTATTGCAGTACTCACCACCATTGTCAGATCTAAGGCACTTTAATCTCAAACATGATTCATTCTCAACAAAATCTTTCCATTTCTTAAATGTGTCAAAAACATCAGATTTACTCTTTATGCAATAAACCCATACCTTTCTTGTAACATCATCAATGAAAGAAACATAATACTGTGATACTCCAATAGAAGCTACTTGAGCTGGTCCCCACACGTCTGTGTGAACAAGCTCCAACTTGTGCTTCTTCTTTGTTGACCCAATTTTGAGAAACCTCACTTTATTCTATTTCCCAAAAATACAATGCTCACAGAAATCTAGATCTATGCTTTTCAAATCTGAAAGCTTACCTTTTGACTTAATAACATTCATTCCCTTCTCACTCATGTGACAGAGCCTACAGTGCCACAACTTTGCATCTACATCTGAAGTAGATAAAATAGAAAGAGAATAATCAATAATACAAGTAGATACATAAAGTATACCTACTCTCTTACCTTTTGCTAATACAAGTGAACCCTTGGAAACTTTCCAAGATTCAGCTGTGAGAGTTAATGTGCAACCCTCATCTCCCAACTTTTCTATAGAAATCAGATTCCTCTTCAGGATGGATACATGCATGACATCCTTCAACACCCATGTGTTGCCATTCTACAATTTCAGCTGCACTTTTTCTTTGCCAACAATTTTACAAGGCTCATCATCCCCTAAATAAACTTTTCCAAAATCTCTATGGACATAATCATTGAAAAATTCTCTATTTGGGGTTGCATGGAAAGAGGCACCATAATCTAAAACCCATGATTCTACTTTATTATCCAAAGAAAATATAAGAGCATCTTGTGCAACAATACCTGCAACTTTTGCTTCTTTATTACCTTCATGCTGATTTTCTTTGTTATCCTTCAACCAACAATCTTTCTTTGCATGCCCTTTCTTTCCACAATTTCAGTAGGTTATTCTTCCATTTTTGGATTTGGATCTACTTCCCATCTTTGACCTTGATTTCCCTTGCTTTCCCTTCTCTCTTTGCCTTCCCCTGCTTTCAACACTTAAAGCATTACTTGATGTTTCCCCTGTGCTTTTTTTTATGAATTTCTTCATTCAAGATTACACTAACAACATCATCAACTTTTAAGATATTTGAAGCAGATGCAGTATTACTAACTGCCATTACCAAACTATGCCAACTTTCAGGTAAAGAGCATAAAATTAAGAGATCCTTAATTTCATCATCAAAAACTATTTTGACTGAATTTAACTGATTTACTATTGTATAGAAATCATTAAGATGACTAGATACAGATCCACCTTCCTGCATTTGCAAATGAAATAATTGCTTCATAAGATATACCTTGTTCGAAGCTAAGGGTTTTTCATATAAATTTTCCAAAGTATCCATTAACTCTACCATTGTCTTTGCCTGTGATAAGTTAGAAAACATAGAAGCTGTCAGGCTCAACCTTATAGATCCAAGAGCCTTTCTATCAAGAACATTCCATTCTTCATCTTCCATATCTGTGGGCTTCCTTAAAACCCCACCCAATGGTAAATACAGATCTTTTTGATACAGATAATCTTCAATCTGCATCCTCCATAATTGATATTTCTTGCCATTGAATTTCTCCATTCTTAGTTTACTTTCTTCTGCCATTGCTTTGCTCCCACTCAATCAGAAACCCCTGTGAGTGAATTCTATAATCAACAAACACTAACATGCTCTGATACCAATTGTTAGGATCTTAGAGTACAATTGATTACTTTTGTATAAGCAACTAAACACGAAATTGAAACTATAAGTAATAAGTAACTAGAAATCAGAAACAATAAATAATAAGAGATACAAGAAACAACCAATCTATATTAAACTCTTCTAGAAGGAAATACAATAAAGAAATCTCTCTCTCCTCACACTTTGTAGATGTACAATAATTCTCTCTCAAGAGTTCTCTCTCTCTCTTAATCAATTACAATCAACTCAAATATTAAATTGTACATGCTATAAGGATCTAACCCTACTATATAGTATACTACAACACTAGGGTTCATGAGCCATGCATTTGCCACCCTTAGATCCACCTCTTAAATCAAAGGCTCAAATCTGTTTTGCTAAAAATAGAAATTCTAGAAATGTACAGAAGTTGGTGCTGGTCTAAAGATGACCGATGCCAGCTGACCCCTAATCGATGCTAGTTGGTTCTGTCCGATGATGACCGATGTCGGTCGACCCCTAACTGATGTCAGTTGGTTCTGACCGATGCCGATTACTGTGTAAGCCCAACAACCTCCACATTAGCTCATTAGTGAACCTTTTAGCTCCATAACTCAATAGAAGACCTTTGTCATTAATGTCAACTGAGGAGAAAAGTCTAAGAAGGAAGATTGACTAGATTGAGGAGAAAAGAGTGATAAGTTTGAAGAATGTTTTGCCATCAATGACAAAGGGGGAATTTGATGAGAAGTGTTTTCATTGATGTCAAGGTTGATGTCATTGATACCAAGGTGCATCTGGTGAAGATACTGTTGGAAATATTGTCATTGATGTCAAAGGTCTAGTATTATTGGTGATAAATGTCTAATTGCATTTAATGTTGTTTATAATAAATATATCTTGGCTAATATGAGTTAATATTTATTTAATATTAATGAATATATTTTTGGTTGCATATGAGACAAAAGAAAGACCCATGGAGAAGTCGAAGAGCCACGGGGTAAAGACAAAAGAATGATGGGATGCATGTTCCCATGAAGAGTCATCTTGGGGAATACCAAGAGTCACCAAGTGAAGACAAAAGAGTAAGGGCACAATTTCTCATGAAGGGACACTTTGAGGAATATGAAAAGTCACCAAAGATAAGGACAAAAGTGGGAAGGATGTTTTTGGTCATGAAGGGTCACCACAGGACTTTTCAAAGGATTGAATATGAAGGGTCATCCAAGATTGGCACCATTTTCCATGAGGATTTAAAGGTCATAAAGGGGAAAGGCCAAAGGTCATTTGGAAAGCTATAAATAAAAGATTGAGAAGCCATATGTAATATGAGAGATAGAGGTTGATTTGATATTGTAATATCTAGCTTAGAAGAGCAATTGTGAGAGATGAATATGATTTGTATTTGTTATATCTAGCTTAGAAGAGCAAAGGTGAGAGAGAGAGGAAGGAGATGTTGTATTGATCTATCATTTGCTGAGATAGCAATATTGAGAGATAGGTGTTTGGTATACACAAAGGGGCTGGTGCTCCTGTGGGTTGGTGCTCGGTAAAGGGGTTTGAAGCTCCTGTGGGTTGGTGCTCACAAATTGTAGCTGGGGTGGTACTTGGCAAAGGGGTATGGTGCTCCTGTGGGTTTGTTCTCACTAATATACTTGAGATTTTTCTCTGTGGTTTTTCTCACATTGGGTTTCCATGTTATATCTGGTGTCTCTCTCTATCTTGTGTGATGTTTATTGTTTGAATTTTATTGCATATATTGAATGTTTGATTAAGTGGAATTTGATAAAGGGAAAGTTTTATAAGATGTATGATATACTGATTCACCCCCCTCTCAGTATATCCTGTGCTTAATAGATACGTGGTGAGTGGTCTATGAGACATGAGCTTGTGTGCTTGATGTGACAAGGAAGCCATATGACAATAGAGATTTTGTTGTTGAAAGAGAATTTGAAAGTAACTTAATGATTCATTGTTGAGAGACAATTTTAAGGCAACCTAATAATTATTTTATGGTCAAAGTCATGATTCAGGTCATCTTGATGATTGTTAGTGTTGTCATAAAGAAGTTTGATGATCAAGTAAGAAATGAAGCATGTTTTAAGCACAAGGTGTCTTGAGAAGCATAATCATATTATGAGCATGTGCATGGTGAGCATAAAGAGGCATGTGTAGAGGTGTGACATTATGTAAATATCATTAAAGGCATGTGATTAAGGTGTAGAAGCATTAATGAGTGTTTTAAGGTTAGTTGTTAAGCTTTAAGTGCTTGAGAAGCCTAGTCATGACACTAGTCATTACTTTTAAAATCCTAACAAGAAGGTTTGAACATGGTGTCCTAGTGAGATGGATACATAGATGCATAAGGTTTCTTGAACATACATATGAGGCAGTGAAGCACTTAGGAGAGTTTTAAGGTGAGACTACAGGGGTGAAACCTTAAGTCTAAATCTATAACTAGACTAGTTCTAGACCCTATTTGACCTAATGAGGTGTTTTCCATGCCTATGAAGGATGTTTGACATTGTTTGATCATGTGATATGTCACATGAGCATGTAAGTGAGGTGGAGAGTGCATGAAAAAAGGCTTAAAGGTTAGTTTTAAGGCCTAATGTGGTTTGTAGGTCAAGGTCCAAGCAAGCAAAGAGAGAGATGGTGGACAAATGAGTTTCAAATTTCAAGATAAGAATGAACATGTGAGAATATTTAGTGGTGTGATATGTTGACTAAGTATAAGGTCAAATTTTGTAATAAAAGACATGAAAAGTGGTTTTGAGCTTTTTGAAGTATATAGAATGAAGGGTTCTCAACCCAAGAAGGAATTTTAAGTGTTAATTGACATGTGTAACCTTTTCATGGGAACCTAATATGTTGAGGAGAGATGGATAAGGGTCTTAGATAAGATCTCCAGGAATTAGTTTTGGAAATGAGGGGTATTCCTTTATGAACAATCGTTAACACTAGAGATAGTGTTAACCCTTTCTAAAACCCTAACAATGACTCAATGTGAAATATATTGTTATAAAGTGATTAGAATGGATTGGTATGTATATTTAAGTGATTTGGAGTCATATTCAACTCTCATAAACACCTCTAGGTGTTATTGGTTTATCAAGTGAGTGAGTGGACCCTATAAAAAAGGCCTTATTTCTCAGAGATTTGTTAGAGCTTTTAAAATTGACCAAGTCAAAGTTGCTAAATGGATGAAGGACAAATATCAATAATTATAGTCTATGTCCATGGTGGTATTTGATCAGGTTATAGACCTCAAGTGTGCTAAACTAGTCATCCAAATTGACCAGTCACTAACAGACCTAATGGCACAAATAGTGAGAAAACCAAGCAAAAGTGAGAAGTTGATTAGGGATGTGTTATCATGGATTAAGGATGAATAAAAGTGCATGGATATGTTTTTAAATAATTTTAAGACATTTTAATGTTGGATATATATTTTTTATGTTAGTGGATATGATGAAAATGTTGCTCATAAGTTGACCTATTTAGTGTAGATGAGACAATGAAGGTGCAAGTTCATGAGATTGGTCTTCAAGACCAATATTGTCACTTGACCATATTATATATCTATATGATAATGGTATAATGATAACATAGGATAATATACATGCATTATGAGTCTTTTAAAGTGATAATATAGGCATTGAAAGGTTATTATCACCATAACTAGTCTTTAAGGCAAATTGGCAGTTTTGGGTAAGTTGCAGAGATGAGTTTGAGACTCTATGCCATGAATTAATATATATAATGCACATTTTTTTTGGGACTTTTTTTTCGTATCCATTATTTACAGAGGCTTGTAATTTAGTGTAAAATGTTGAAACATTAAAGCCAAAATGGCTTATCTGGCTAAGTGAGGTCTGAGAGAGAGAAGGTCAACAAATTGGTCTGCAAGATCAATAGTTGTCATTAGAGATTATGATAATTTTATTGGAGGTTGGTCTGAGAATGTTTTATGATCATGTTTATGCTTTTTAATTCTTTTATTATTTTATTTTAGGTGTAAGAATTTCAAGTTTCTATGACTTTGTTTTGAGGCTAGTTGGTAATTTTGAGTGGGCTATTTATAGAGAAGGGCTAGTAATTTTGCCCTATATTGTGAAGTATAAAACACATGGTTATGATATTAAGGTCATGTATATTTTGTATGTGTTATTTTTTTCCATTATTTTTTTTTAAATTATGTTTATGCTTCATTTTTCAAGATAGACTTATTGAGTATGCATAGGCCTAATTATGAATAGTAATAATGGTGTGCTTCAAGTAGTGGTTGAAGATAAAAAGTGTTTTGGAGCCTATATGAGTTTATCATATGTCTATTTAATTTAAATATGATATGTTCATATCATTTTAGGAGTTTTAAAGTGTTTCAAGGAGTTCAAAGGGTAACACGTGCTAATGAAGGCCTAATTGAATTAGGTCTCCTTAAGGCCTAAAAGGGGTTTTGGTCCTCTATGCTATGACCAATATTTTTTAATGTTTGATTAATTTTTGTAGAATGTAATTAGGCCTATTTTATTTAAAATCTAATTGTGCAAGTATGAATGGCTGACCAAGAAGGATATGAGGAAGAGGCTTGGATAAATACAAGGCAATTTTAGGCCTATTTGTGTGAGAAGAGAAAAAGCAAATAGAATAATATATTGAAAAGTAGAAAGATGTATTTTAGACAATCAAAATATTATATAGGTTATATGATTAATATTTTATAGAGGTTCTATGTATGAAATTCAATGTCATATGACCTATCCAATCTTGAAGAAACTTATATAAGTAAAGAAGGCTAGAAGGCAATTTGAGAGGGATAAGAGTGTGAAGAGCTGAAGGAGTAGTCATCATCAGCTAGTTGAAAAATAAGGTGTCCTAAAGGTGATAAATAAAATTAGGTGGCTGAGTTGGTTATGAATCATCTAGGGGGTTGGTGGCTCCTTGCAATTTGGTGATTCATAAAGCCTAGTTGAGTTGGTGCTTAACTAGTTAGGGTTGGTACTCCATGTGAAGTGGGTGCTTCACTAAATTTAATGTTTGAATTATAGGAATATATTCCATATGTAGATATCATTAGGTTTTATTCCCCTTGAGGGTTTCCCACATATATGTTGTGTTCATATGTTTCATGCTTATGTGGATAGGTGTTTATGATTGCTAGAAATATATGCTTGTTTGAATGGTTCATGAGTTATTAAGAGAAATTGATAGGAAAGGTTTTGAAGAATGATTCACCCCCCTCTCAGTCATTTTAATTATAACAATCCTTATGGGGGAACCCAATATATTTCTCCAATTGAAGGGGTGGTAAATTTCCTAAAGGAGCATAAGGAATGGAAGGAGTGAAAGACCTTGAATAATTTAAATTTCAATATGAGCGGAAAAACTAGAAAATCATTTTAAACATGGATGGGAGTAGAAGGAGTGGAAGGAAGTTTCTTCCAATAGGACATGGGTGGGAAGGAAAGCAAGGGTAAGGAGGAAATAAAAATGACCCAGATCTGGGTGGACAGGGCGTTGTCCATGCCATCAGTGACATCCCTTGAATGTTTGAGTGGAAAACTAGGTGGGAGAGATTTAGAGTGAAAGAATTTCAAAATTTTAAATTTTAATTTGATTAGGAAAATAACAACACCATTTTAGACATGGATGGGAGTGAAAAGAGCAAAAGGAGTAGAAGGAGGCTTCTTTTAATAGGACATGGGCAAGAAGGATAACAAGGTCAAGGAAGAGATGAAGATGACCCAGATTCAGGTGGAATGGGGGTTATCCATGCCACCACTAACATCCCCTATAATTTTGAATGGCAAGATAGGTTGGAGAGATTCAGAGTGGAAGACCTTCAATATTTTAAATTTTAATTTAAGTGAGAAAACTAGAATACCAATTTAGACATAGACAGGAGAGAAAGAAACATAAGGAGGCTTTTTCCAATAGGATGTGGGTGAGAAGGAAAGCAAGGGTAAGGAGGAGATGAAGATGATCCAAATCGGAGTGGATTGGGGGTTTTCCATGCCATCAATAATGTCCCCCATAAGTTTGAAGGGCAAGCTAGGTGGAAAATAATTAGATTTGAAGACTGGCTGAAGGAAGTTTTTGGGTGTAACTTGGAAAATAAAATTAGAGAGTAAGTTGCTCACAACACCTATTTAGTTTTTTCAAGAGCCCTAGCTCAGGCAAGGAGTGAATATACTTGGGGTTTTTGTGAGGATATCCCAGTCTTAAAAATGTTTTGGGGATATAAGGAGCATAAGACCTTCATCATTTTGAATTTCATTTTGAGTGGGAAAACTAGAACACTAATGTGTTTTTTAATAAATTCAGGAAGGTTGTAGGGCTTATCACTGCACTATATCTAAATGGATTGAAACTACTAGTGGGTATTAAAGTATTGGGTTTAAAGGCTAATGAGGAAGGTAGAGGACTCCTCACAAATATTTTTGAAGTTTGATCTAAGAAGGATGAGCCATGTTCATGGATGGTGGAATTTTTGAGTGATTTTATATGGTCACTTGCCACACATAGGGTCTATGAAGGATGGGAAAAAATATTATGAAATACCAAATTTGTGGGGGACTATTTTCAATCTTATTCAGTTTTGATCATGGTGGATAGAAGAAACTAAATCAAAACTTATCTTACCAAAGAGGATGATAGAGGATTTTTCCCTTGCCTCTTTTGTGGTTATGGGGTTTGCCCAAGATTTCAAGGATATTTCTCATATTTGGACAGATAATCCTATGGTGTTTCAAACTATAGCTGGACTATTGAGGATGAGATGGTTAGGTCCTTGTTGTGAATTAGTCTTTAATGGATCTAGTAGGATGAAAATCCCACTTGTTGTGTATCAAATTCACATAGGTTGTGTAGTAGTCCCTAGTGGTAGAAGATCTTCTACCCTTGGTAGACTCTTGTTTCTATAGTGTAAGTCTTAGGGAAGACATGTTATTAGGATTTATCTTTTTGAATCTCATACTTGGATATAATTTCTAGGATTCTTGACTGATATGAATGAATCCTCCTTGGGGATTTTGGTTTCATTTAGACATGTTTGCACTCCTAATACATGTAGGGAATGTGAAAGAAGGGCATAAAATACATTGAAGATCAAAGATATGGAGATCTTGGTTTGGGGTGCTTATAGGAATCCCAAACAAATCTTGTAATATTAGAGTGGATGATAGAGGAATCCACCTTGCTAGTTTTAGTGGAAGGAAAATCCCACTTACTGTGTCTCAACTATGCAAAGGTTATGCAGAAGACCCAAGTGACGAAAGACCTTATGCTCCTAGGGGATTCTTGTTTTGTAGAGTAAGTCTCATGGAAATCCTATTGAAGGGTGTCATCCCTTTGAATCTCATTATTTTAAAACATATATGACTATGCTGAGGTTGTGGGAACATTCAAAACCCTCATGTTATGGTTGTGGGAGCCTTAAAACTCACTTGTTGTCTATTTACCAAGGTTGTGGGAGCCTTAAAAACCTTTTATTATTCTTGATATGGTTATGGGATCCTTAAAACCCTTTATCTAGGATTTATATAGGTTTCCAGATCCTCAAAACCCTCTTTACTGATCTTGGTTTGGTGGGGAATCCTTAAGTCCCTTTTTTGGTGCTTTATAATGCTTGGTTATGGGTCCACTACGTAAAACCCTCCCCCTAGATGTGGGTCTAGTTATTAAAATCCTCACTTATCTAGTTCATAAATATAGTTTCAAAAGATTTTACCTCATCAAATTAAAAAAAAAGGGTTAAACACAAGCATAATTATCTCTTGTCGAATAGAGAAGTTTTTGAAAAAGGGAAATCATTAGAATTTTGCTCAAATTTATTCCATTCAAATCATTGAATTATCTAATTCAAAACAACCACTATACTTAAAAGAAATATTTTTTAAACATACAATTGTATTTTATTAGCCTAAATGGTTACATACAACTTGTTCATAGAAATGTAACTCTAAACAATCATCCTTACTAGTATCCATTTCTACATAAAACTAAAATTGAAAAAATAGTACAATAATTGTTGATGACAAGAGTCATCAGACCAAGCATCAGTCCTTTCTCTTCCTCATATTACTAGTATGAAAAAAATGTTTTTGGAAACTTGTAATGATTTTTTATCAATGAATAAACTCACCATCAAGGACAAGTTTCCTATTTTGGTAATTGATGAGCTCTTAGATGAACTGCATGGTGTTTACTTCTTCAAAGCTCAACATGAGGTTAAGATATTATTAGATCTACATAAATGAAGAATATATAAGTAATCTATCCTTTAAAACTTTGAAAATCTGTTATTTAGCCTCACCAATGCTCTGTTGAAATGGCAGGGCTTCATAAATAAAATCTTCTAGACATTTCTTAAAAGGTTCATCCTAGTCTTCTTTGATAACATCCTTATTTATAGCCGCACATGGGAGAATCATTTGATGTATTTGATGGGTCAAAGTGTTATTTTGTCCAAAAATAAATTGAGTATTGTTAGGTTGTGGAGCTAAAAGCTTCAACTATTACAGACACGAAGAAACAAGAGGTTGCTGAAGATCCAGAAGTACTGGCATCGGCAGCATGACTGACGTCAGTCATGACCAGTGCAGAAGGCAACCGGCGTCGACAGGGAGTCGGCCGATGTCGGTAGCACTAGGCAAGCAGGGACCGACGTCGGTCACCTGTGTGTTCCAGAACTGCTGTTGATGAACAGTCAGTTAAGTGAAGCGAGTGTTTGCATGTTAAATGACTAATTATAGTCACGAGCTACGTATCTAATTATTGTAGTTAGAGTTCTATTTTTGTATGCATGGGATTATATTTAAAGACCCATGAGGCATGTATTGTAAATCAAGCAAGCAAGTAAAAGCATTGAAGCATTGAAGCAAGGTCAAGGAGATCTACAGGTGTAAGGTCAAGAAGATCAGCTGAAGTATTCAAGGAGGGGATAACAACTCAGGCTATTGAGTTTGTTGTGTTGAGCAAGAGAGAGAGGGAAGAAGGTCTTGAGGTGTGGCAAGCCTTTGAGGTGGAGGAAGAAGTGGCATCTTCCTTATTGTATTTTCTTCTAGTAATATTTAATACAAGAGTGTGTATTGTCTCTCAAATTCTTTGCTGTCTCAAGTTTCTAGTTACTTAATCATTTTGGTATAATTCCATGTTTAATTGCTTATAAGAAAGTAATCAATTGTGCTTCCGTTGGATAAGGGGTTCCTAACAGTTGGTATCAGAGCTACGGTTTGCAGGAAGCAAGTTATTTTTTGATTACAGGTCATTCACAGGGTTTTCTGATTGAGTGGGAGTTTAGCAATGACAGAAGAAAGTAAGCTATGAATGGAGAAGTTTAACGGCAAGAATTATCAACATTGGAGGATGCAGATAGAGGATTATCTATATCATAAGGATTTGTACTTACCATTGGGTGGGGTTGCATGTAAGCCCACAGATATGAAGGATGAAGAATGGAGTGTTCTTGATCAGAAGGCTCTCAGTTCCATAAGGTTGAGCCTTGTATCGTCTGTGATTTCCAACTTGTCACAGTGCAAGACAACGGAAGAGTTGATAAAATCCTTGGTAAATTTATATGAAAAGCCCTCGGCTTCTAATCAGGTATTTCTTATGAAGTAGCTATTTACTTTGCAAATGCAAGAAGGTGGATCGGTACATACTCATCTTAGTGATTTCCATGGTTTGGTAAACCAGTTAGCTTCAGTCAATATTGTTTTTGATGATGAGGTAAAGGCTCTCTTGATTTTATGTTCTTTGCCCGAAAGTTGGGATAGTTTGGTTATGGCAGTAAGTAATTCTGCATCTGCTTCTAAAATCTTAAAAGTTGATGATGTTGTGAGTGTGATCTTGAATGAGGAAATACGTAGGAGAAGCACAGGTGAATCATCAGGGAATGCTCTAAGTGCAGAAAGCAGGGGAAGGCAAAGGGAGAAGGTTGAGCAAGGGAAATCAAGGTCGAAGGTGGGAGGGAGATCTGAGTCCAGAGGTGTTACCTACTAGTTTTGTGGAAAGAAAGGACACACAAAGAAGGAGTGTTGGTTGAGAGATAAATAAAATCAACATGAAGGTAAAGAAGAAGCAAAGGATGCAAATATTATGGTACAGGACGCTCTCATACTTTCTTTGGATAGTCAGGTAGGATCTTGGATTTTAGATTCTGGTTCTTCTTTTCATGCATCCCCAAACAGAGATTTGTTCCATGAGGATGAACATGGAGACTTTGAAGTGCTTTATTTTGGGGATGGTACGCCTTGTCAAATAGTTGGCAAAGGGAAAGTGTAGCTGAGATTGCAGATTGACAACACATGGGTGTTGAAGGAGGTCATGCATGTCTTAGTTCTGAAGCAGAGTTTGATTTCTGTTGGAAGGTTGGGTGATGAGGGATGCACAATAACCCTCACAGTGGATTCTTGGAAGGTTACCAAGGGTGCACTTGTTTTAGCTAGAGGTAAGAAAGTAGATACTCTTTATCTATCTACTTGTATTGCTGATTCTACTTTTGGTTTATCTACTTCAGCTGTAGATTCGAAGATGTGGCTTATAGGCTTGGTCACATGAATAAAAAGGGAATGGATGTTCTTGATTCAAAAGGTATTTGTTCAAATTTAGAAAGCATAGATAGAGTTCATTGCATGAAAAGTAAATTTGATGCTTTTGACAGGAACAAAGAAGCCTTGGTGTTTACGAAGGAGATGATGGACAGAGATCAGTCACAGGAGCTGAATAAATTTGAGCAGGGTAGTATGGATAGAGGTTTGATCCAAGATGAGCTCACGGATGAAAAAATCATCACTTACATGAAAACACAAGTACCGACGTCGGTGCTCCCATGGCACCGACGTCGGCTAGACAGGAACCGACATCAGTCATGTGCAGACCAGCAGGGTCGGTAGAGTCAATAGGAGAAGACTGGCATCGATTAGGCAGGAACCAATGTCGGCAGGGGGGACACCAGCATTGGCCAAGGAAATGACGTTGGTAGTCAGGGTCAATGCAAGGAACTGACATCGATAGGGAGCAGACTGGGAGATGGCTGAGATCGGTCACTAGAATGGATGTTGGGTGGACAGTAAGCTGTCAAGGAGTCTCAAATGCCCATATGGAGGTTAGAAATGGTAAGTGAACCTCATATTCATTATTCACCTTCTTTATATTGCTTACTGATGGTCAAGAACTAGGAAGATGGAAGAAGCAATGCAGGTAGAATCCAAAAATAGTGGGAGCTTGGCATGGATGAGGAGTGTGAGTCCTTGGAGAAGAACCAAACAGGTATTTGTTGGTAGAGTTGTCAACTGGAAGAAAGCACTGGATAAAGGGATGGATTCCCATGTTAGAGAAGAGAGTGGATGGACACATGAGACAGAAGGCTATGGTATATGGTCTTGATTAGGCTATGGACAATGGAGGTTTGACCATTATATTTATCTTTACCATGTTGGATAATATTAGCTACATTATCCTGTTACTGTATTGTGTTGCTTGTTGCAGGGTTTCATATACAGGGAGTTTTATGAGCTAAGGGTAATGTTGGTTCAGAAGTATGTCATGAAGAATTTGGGAGCAGCAAAATTCTATTGGCATAGGTGACAGGTATAACATCACAGGTTTGCATGGTGGTTAGTCTTCAAGAGTGACTTTGAAGAGGGGTACAGAGCCAAGGGAACAAAATAGATGGTGTATAGGTATAGGTACAGTTGCATCTATTTATCTCCAAGTGGGAGATTGTTAGGGTGTGGAGCTAAAAGCTTCAACTGTTGCAGACACAAAGAAACAAGAGGTTGTTGAAGATCTAGAAGTACCAGTGTCGGCAACATGACCGACGTCAGTCATGACCAATGCAGAAGGCAACCGGCGCCGGCAGGGAGTCGACCGACGTTGACAGCACTAGGCAAGTAGGGACCGACGTTGGTCGCCTATGTGTTCCAGAACTGCTGTTGACGAACAGTCAATTAAGTGAAGCGAGTGTTTGCATGTTAAATGACTAATTATAGTCACGAGCTGTGTGTCTAATTATTGTAGTTAGATTTCTATTTTTGTATGCATGGGATTTTATTTAAAGACCCATGAGGCATGTATTGTAAATCAAGCAAGCAAGTAAAAGCATTGAAGCATTGAAGCAAGGTCAAGGAGATCTACAGGTATAAGGTCAAGAAGATCAGCTGAAGTATTCAAGGAGGGGATAACAACTCAGGCTGTTGAGTTTGTTGTGTTGAGCAAGAGAGAGAGGGAAGAAGGTCTTGAGGTGTGGCAAGCCTTTGAGGTGGAGGAAGAAGTGGCATCTTCCTTATTGTATTTTCTTCTAGTAATATTTAATACAAGAGTGTGTATTGTCTCTCAAATTCTTTGTTGTCTCAAGTTTCTAGTTACTTAATCATTCTGGTATAATTTCATGTTTAATTGCTTATAAGAAAGTAATCAATTGTGTTTCCATTGGATAAGGGGTTCCTAACAAGTATCTAAGGCACATCATCTCTGAAGAAGGATAAATTAGATCTATAAAAAATTGAGGCTACGAAAAAATTGTCTAAATCCAAATGACTAAAGAGACTTCATGGAATTTTTGACCTCATAAGATATTATTAATATTTTGTCAAGGAATATGGGAAAATGATAACTATGTTAAAAAATTATGTATTTCATTGGTTAGAGGTTGTGGAAATGACAATTGAATCTCAAGCAAGCTATGTGTCTTACACCAATTCTTCCTATGCTTGAATTTTCTAAACCTTCTATTATTAAAAGTGATGCCTCAGAATGTGGAGTTGGAGTTGTCATAATGTATGAAGTTCTAATTTGACAATCTTTAGCAAGGCACTCACATGGAAAAACTTTGCCTGCTTAACATATGAGAATGAAATGTTAGCCATCCTTCATAAAGTAAACAAGTGGCATCCATACCTAGTAGGGAAATGTTTCTACTTCAAAAGAGATCTTCATAGTCTTAATTACTTCTTGGAGTAAAGAGTCTCTTCTCCCAAGTAAAAAAAGTGGGTAACCTTTTTTATGGGCTATGGCTATGAGAATACCTATAAGAAAGGTAAAGACAATGTTCAACTATGTAGAATACATAACTTCAAGGTTGCCCTATTGTTACTAATTTTGGAGTGGGTACACAAGGTCTAAAAAAATGGTCCTAGGACTCCCAAATTCAATGAATCAACTAGAAAGTGTCTACTAATCCTTTGTCTTGGTCAAATTACTTTTGGGATGGTCATCTTTTACAACATAAATGTTGTCCTATCCTGGTGCCCAAATAAGTGTTGGGGATCAACCAACAATATGATTACACTTATGAAAGCAATAAACCGCAGAATTAAATCAGATAGATAAGTAACTAGAATCAGATAATAGCAAAGAACAAGAGATACAAGAAACCACCTTGAAAACTTGTATTAAACTCTTTACAAAAGGAATACAATTGAAGAAACTTCTTTCTTCCACACCTCTCTCAGATGCACAAGATCTCTCTCTAGATCTCTATCCCTCAAGAGCTCTTTCTCTCAAGTATAATCAACTCCAACAACCTGGATTGATACAACTCTGTACTGTTCTTCAACATTCACATACAATGAACTACTACAATAATCACACTAAGCTAAGAAGATCTAATTCTACATATAGAATTAGGAGACTTGAGCATGCACTTACAACCAACAGTTAAGCCTCTTGAAAAAGGGCTCTAAAAACAATCTTACTAATAATAGAGATGCGAACTTAAGACTAAGACTTAAACTCATCATGCAAACACTCGCTTCTGTCCTCAGAAATAGCATTCTGGACACACAGGTAATCGACGCCGGTTCCTGCCTGCTTGCCTGTGACCGACGTCGGCCAATAACCTGCCGATGCCAGCATCTCTTCAACTGCACCTGACCGACGTTGGTCGCTCCTGACCGATGCCGGTGATTGTGTAAACCTAAAACTTTGGTAATGCATTCATATGTGAAGCTTTTAGGCTCCACACCTTAACAATCTCCCACTTGGAGATAAACAGCTGCACCAGTACTTGTACAGCAACATCTTCTAGCTCCTCCATCTTCAACTCAATCATGAAGACCAATAGAAGTTGAATGAAGATTCAACTTCTCCTTTGTAACTGGCTTGGTTAACATATCAGTAGGATTCTTGCCTGTATGGATCTTCTCCAGCTTCAAATCACCATCTTCCAATACCTGTCGTATGAAGTGGTACCTTAGCTGTATGTGCTTGGTTCTTGAATGAAAGGCTGAATTCTTAGCCAAATGGATTGCACTCTGACTATCACTATACAATTTTCAACTCCCATGCTCCCTTCCAAGCTCTTCCATGAACCGTGTCATCCATATCATCTCTTTGCTAGCTTCTGTGGCTGCAATATACTCTGCTTCTATAGTTGACAAGGCAACAACCTTCTACAACTTAGATATCTAGCTAATCGCCGTTCCACCTACAGTGAAAATATATCATGTGGTGATCCTCCTGCCATCCAAATCACCTGCCATATATGAATCTACATAACCATGTAGAGAAGTATCTGAACCTCCATAGCACAAGTGCCTACTACTGGTTCCTCTCAGATATCTAAGGATCCACTGAACTGCTTTCCAATGTTCCTTTCCTAGATTGGCCATATACTTACTTACCACTCCCATTGCTTGAGCAATATCCAGTCTAGTACACACCATTGCATACATCAAACTCCCTACTGCGGAAGAATATGGAACCTTACTCATGTACTCTACCTCATCATGTGAATTAGGACATTGTTCTTTACTCAACTTAAAATGTCCAGCCAAAGGTGTGCTTACTGGTTTAGCATCCTGCATATTGAACCGTTTCAACACCTTGTCCACATAATCCTCTTGAGACAATATCAACCTGTGATTTTTCCTGTCTCTCTTAATGCTCATGCCAAGGATTTTCTTTGTTGCTCCCAAATCCTTCATAGCAAAAGTTTGAGCTAATTTCACCTTAAGCTCAGATATATCCTGCATGTGTGATCCTGCAACCAGCATATCATCTACATACAATAATAGAATAATATATCTACCATTATCCAATCTCTTAAAATACACACAATGGTCAGATTGACACCTACTGTAGCCATGCTTAGTCATAAACCTGTCAAATTTCAAATACCACTGTCTAGGAGCTTGCTTGAGGCCATACAAGCTTTTCTTCAATCTGCACACTAACTTCTCCTTACCTTTGACCTCAAATCCTTCCGGCTATTCCATATAAATTTCCTCATCCAAATCTCCATGAAGAAACGTTGTCTTAACATCTAGCTGCTCAAGATGCAAATCCTCAATAGCAACCAAAGACAGTACAATCCGTATAGAAGTCATTTTAACAACAGGAGAAAAAATCTCAACAAAATCAATACCTGGCTTTTGTGTAAATCCTTTCACTACCAATCTGGCCTTATATCTCATCTATCTATTCTCACCTTCTTTCAACCTGTAGGTCCATCTATTCTTCAGTGTCCTCTTACCAGCTGGCAACTCAACCAAATCCCATGTTTGGTTCTCTCTTAAGGACTCCATCTCCTCAACCATGCCATGCTCCCATTGACTCTTGGACTCCACCTGTATTACTTCTTCAAAACTCTTTGGTTCTCCACCATCAGTTAGAAATAAATAGTATAATGAAGGAGAATATCTAATTGGAGGCTTACTTACCCTTTCTGACCTCCTGATGGGTGTCTGAGACTCGTTCACAACACGCTGTCCACCCAAATTCTCTGACAGTGACCGACCTCGATCACCTCCAGACCTGTTACTGGCCGACGCTGGTTCTTCCTGACCGATGCCAGTGCTTGTCTTGCCGACATCGGTCTCTGTATGACCGACATCAGTTTCTATTCTACTGACGCCGGTTCCTATACTGCCAATGTCAATCTCTGTGTTTTCCTGCAAGTGATTATTTCTTTTTCCTGCAGCTCATTTTGGACCGTCACCTCGTCCAATTCACCATTGCTCTGCCCAGATTGATTCAGCTTCTTCAGCTGATCACTATACATCACTTTTTCATTGAAAACAATGTCACAGCTCCTAATTATCTTGTTAGTTCCTAGATTCCAAAATTTGAAACCAAAATCATCTGAGCCATAGCCAATAAATGTGCACCTCATAGACTTAGCATCCAGCTTCTTTCTATTTTCCTTATCTACGTGAAGAAAGGCTTCACAACCAAAAACTTTGAGAAAAGAGAGATCTACCTTTTTACCTGTCCAAGCCTCTTCTAGAATTCCACCATCCAGAGCTGTAGAGGGTCCTCTTTTAATCAGGTACACTGCAGTGTCAATAGCTTCTGCCCAAAACTCTAAGGGCAAACCAGCATGCAATCTCATACATCTTACACGCTCCATGATTGTTTTGTTCATCCTTTCAGCAATTCCATTCTGCTAAGGTGTCCTTGGAACCATCCTTTGCCTATAGATTCCATGCATATAACAATACTAGTTGAACTTATAACTGCAGAACTCTCCACCATTGTCAGATCTCAAGCACTTTAATCTTTTGCTTGTTTCATTCTCAACCATAGCTTTCCAAATCTTAAAAGTCTCAAATACATCAGATTTCTTCTTAATACAGTAGATCCATACCTTTCTTGTAGCATCATCTATGAACGAAACATAGTATTGTGATCCTCCAATAGAAGCTACCTGAGCCAGTCCCCACACGTCTATGTGAACAAGCTGCAACTTATGCTTCTTCTTTGTAGACCCAATCTTGAGAAAACTAACCCTTTTCTATTTTCCAAATACACAGTGCTCACAAAATTCTAGATCCATGTTTTTCAAATCTGAAAGCTTACCTTTAGACTTAAGAATTGACATCCCCTTCTCACTCATGTGGCCAAGCCTTGAGTGCCACAATTTTGCATCCACATCTGAAGTAGATAATACAGAAGGAGAATTGTTAGTAACACAATTACATAAATAAAGAGTACCTACTCTCTTACCTCTGGCCATAACAAGTGCACCCTTGGTCACCTTCCAAGATTCTGCTGTGAGAGTTACTGTACAACCCTCATCCCCTCACTTTCCTATAGAAATCAAATTTCTCTTCAAGCTAGGAACATGCATAACTTCTCTCAACACCCATGTGTTTCCATTCTACATTTTCAACTGCACTTTACCTTTGCCAATAATCTTACAAGGCTCATCATCCTCTAGATACACTATTCCAAAATCTCCATGGATATAGTCACAGAAATATTCCTTATTAGGGGTAGCATGAAAAGATGCACCAGAATCTAGCACCCAAGATTTTATATTATTATGCAAAGAGAATATTAAAGCATCTTGTGCAATACCTGCAACCTTTGCTTCTTCTTTTCCTTCGTGCTGATTGTCCTCCTTAGGCTTTGACCAGCACTCTCTACTTATGTGCCCCATCTTTCCACAATTCCAGCATTGTGGTTTTCTGCCATTTTTGGATTTGGATCTACCTCTCCCCTTAGACTTAGATCTTGATCTCCCTTTCTTGCTCTTCTCTTTTTGCCTTCCCCTGCTCTCAAAACTTAAAGCGTTCCCAGATGTCTCTTATGTGCTTTTCCTGTGAATTTCCTCATTCAAGATAACACTAACAACATCCTCTACTTTTAAAATATTTGATGCAGATGCAGTATTACTAACTGCCATTACTAAGCTATGCCAGCTTTCAGGCAAAGAACATAATATTAAAAGAGCTTTTATTTCATCATCAAATACAATTTTGACTGAACTTAATTGATTTACAATACCATGGAAATTATTCAGGTGATTAGATACAGATCCACCTTCCTGCATATGCAAATTAAATAGTTGCTTCATAAGATATACCTTATTAGAAGTTGAGGGTTTTTCGTACAAATTTACTAGAGTAGTCATCAACTCTATCGTTGTTTTTGCCTGTGATAAATTAGATATCACAGTAGATGCTAGACTCAATCTTATAGACCCCAAGGCCTTTCTGTCAAGAACTTCCCATTCTTCATCCTCCATGTCTGTGGGCTTCTTTGCAATCCCACCTAACGGTAAGTATAGATCTTTCTGATACAGATAGTCCTCTATCTGTATCCTCCAATGTTGATAGTTTTTGCCATTGAACTTCTCCATTCTCAGTTTACTTTCTTCTGCCATTGCTTCTCCCACTCAAATAGAAATCCCTGCAGAAACTCCTGTGAGCAACCTATAATCAATACACACTACACAGATCTGAACCACCTGTTAGTGAACCTAAGCTTTGATACCAATTATTGGATATCAAACTCTAAACCTACAACCAAGGCTCTGATACCACTTGTTGGGGATCAACCAACAATATGATTACACTTATGAAAGCAATAAACCACGAAATTAAATCAGATAGATAAGTAACTAGAATCAGATAATAGCAAAGAACAAGAGATATAAGAAACCACCCTGAAAACTTGTATTAAACTCTTTACAAAAGGAATACAATTGAATAAACTTCTTTCTTCCACACCTCTCTCAGATGCACAAGATCTCTCTCTAGATCTCTATCCCTCAAGAGCTCTCTCTCTCTCAAGTACAATCAACTCCAACAACCTGGATTGATACAACTTTGTACTGTTCTTCAACATTCATATACAATGAACTACTACAATAATCACACTAAGCTAAGAAGATCTAATTCTACATATAGAATTAGGAGACTTGAGCATGCACTTACAACCAACAGTTAAGCCTCTTGAACAAGGGCTCTAAAAACAATCTTACTAATAATAGAGACGCGAACTTAAGACTAAGACTTAAACTCATCATGCAAACACTCACTTCTGTTCTCAAAAATAGCATTCTGGACGCATAGGTAACCGACGCTGGTTTCTGCCTGCTTGCCTGTGACCGACGTCGATCGATAACCTGCCGACGCCAGCGTCTCTTCAACTGCACCTGACCGACGTCAGTCACTCCTGACCGACACCGGTGACTGTGTAAACCTACAACTTTGGTAATGTGCTCATATGTGAAGCTTTTTGGCTCCACACCTTAACAATAAGCACCATGAGAGAATTATGTTGGAAATACATGTCTCACAGTTAGTTAGCCACTTAGATTTTTTAAAAACACATGAAATGGTTCGTAATTTTTTTAAGGGATTAAAAAAAACATGAAATCAAATAGTTTGTGTCATAATGTGAGACTTGTCATTGCAACAAAGGTGAAATGTTCTTGACCCTATGCATGCTCTAGACATTACCAATTCTCATAAGTGTATGTAATGACATTTCCATGGATTTCATTGAAAGGCTACCAAAGTCAGGAGGGAAATCAATTATTATGGTGGTGGTGGATTGCCTCTCCAAGTACGCCCACTTTTGTGCCCTCACACATCCTTTTACATCCTTCACCATAGCCAATTTTTTTCTTGATTAGATCGTCCATCTCCAAGGGATACTTGCATCCATTTTTGTGACCTTGATTCCCTTTTTACTAGTAACTTGTTGTAGGAAACTTTTCATTGCTATGAAACCCAAATTAATATGAGCTCTACCTATCATGCAAAAATAAATGGTCAACATGAAACTTTTAACAAATGCTTAGATACCTATCTACACTGATTTGCTTCAAATTAACAACATCACTATGTCAAATCGTTACCATTCATGAAAAGGTGGTATTTTTGGTGTAATATTTTATGTGCACATTTATTAAGCTAACTTAAGTTATTTATAAAGTTATTATTTCCCTTTTATATAGGCTTAGAATTCAAGAATAAACCCTAATCACCATGTAGAAAATGATCTAATAGCATGAAAGCCCAAGAAAATCCTTCGAATGGACTCATTCAAAAATGCATGAAACACTATAAAATAATATAAAGAGGTAATAAAATATGTATTTCCAAGGAAATAATAACAAATTAGATTACACCATAGCTTCATGAATTACAATGTCCATCATTTCATACATCAATCTATAAAGATATGAGGGGTATATATAACTTGAGTAAGAGTGAATTCCCCTTTTCTTATTAGCCACATAATAGGCACACGTGATTGGGAAATGTAAAGGTAGCATTAATTAATGGTGATGGCATTAAATGATAACATATATTATTATAAACCTAAAGAATGTGATAAAACACAATTAACATAATAGTTAAACCAAAATAACTTAATATTATGTGCATATAGAATATTTCACCAACACCCCCTTAAATGTAACTTATGGATGCTTATACACAACTATAAGGCTAAACAAACCTTAAAAAATGGATCCCAAAAGCAAGGTCTAATGAGGTACCCATGTACAATAAATATACTTGGGAACAAATGATACATGACACAAGGGTCTCTCAAAAAATAAGTAAAAACAACATAAGTGATTAGAGGCACTAGGATACACCACAAGAATTCCCAAGTAGTAGATCAATATGATAAAAGAGGATGGATTGATCCGTTACTAAAAGAGAGGCCCTGAAGGGGTTGAATCCATCACAAAAGAGTGCACTGAGTGGGCTGATCTACCACTAAATCAAAAGAATTAGATGAGATAATCTGTTACATAAAAAATGCATTAGTTGGGTTGACCCACCACTAAATAAAGTTAAATTTAATGGACACTTGGTGAAGAAATAAAAAAGAAACTACATAAATGATTTAAATCCATTACTCAAACATTGAATAATTGATATATGTTAGGCTAGACTGTAATACTATCAAGTGAAGTATCAAAATATGAAAGAGTTCACTAAATAAATGAAAAATACCTAATGAAGATGTTGATATGTACCATAATTATTCCCAATATAGTTACACGCAATACTTTAAGAAATAAATATAACCCCACACCCCCCCCAATAATGTTGAATGGGTGGAGTGGATGAAAATTTCTACATGAGTAGTTTGAATCCACTACTTGAACACAAATTAATTAATATAAGCTAAAAATACTTAAAATTGATCACAACAAGGAGTCAGATTGTGAAGATGTCAAAAATACAAAAAAATATCATAAAAGATAGTTAAAATCTATCAAGGATTACATAGCTTATGATAGGAGATACTACACATGTAACCTAACAAACACCAAAGAAGACAAATAGATATTAGATACACCAAAATAAATTCATACAAGAAGACTATCAATCTCTCAAAAAAAGGCAAAATAGGAGATTTTCTATAAAAAAAGGAATATTACTAGCTAATATGAATAATGTACGAATGATGTCACTAAATTCTAGAAGATCCATGCAGCTTGAATCCCCACAAAGAGTGCTTATGATGAGAAAAAACTAATCTATAATCTATAATAAATGGACATGGATGGAATAAGAATATGCTTGGATGTGATTCAATGCCATGTGCACAAATGGGGCATGCAAGGAAACATTCGAATTAGATTGAGGACTCTCATGCCTATATGAAATTATAAGTGTGTAAGGATTATCATACCCAAAACAAGTAATCTCAAGTCTTTCAAGCTTGAGAAAATGTGCATAATAACTTATGTGTCACTCAATATCCTCACAAAGAGTGGAATGAAAAAAACTAGAGTTGAACTTGCATGAAGTGACTAATAAAGAAACATATATGCTTGATAACTAATGCCTTGACAAGCAGTCTAGTGAGCATGATAATTGGGTGAAACAATGACCTATAAGTGTTTATCAATATGTCCACCAAGATGACCCATGTAATATAGTATATGAGATCCAAAATAAGTTGTGTGCTTCTCAAACAAGCCGATCAAATATTCAGTTGGATTTGAAGTGGGGTTTATAACATGTGCAAAAATAGGTGCATCAAAAACAAAAGTCAACTCATGATCTAGTAGATCACAATTTAAAAATTATTTAAGAGGATGCATGTCAGAATCAAGAACATGTAATGTGTCACATGATGGAATAGTCTCAATGGAAAGGGTGTTTAGAGTGTTAATATTATGTTGAAAGTGTGTAACTATGTCCTATAGTGAGTGAATGAGGGCATCTTTGCCAAAAATTAGTGACAAACATAGGGATGTTTATTTTTTAAGTTTATTATTCTCTTCAAATAATTTAACCATATTCTCTTGAAGTACACATACTTTAGATAATATCATGTCATTTTCTAACTGTAGGTTATTAGTAGCATCCATGAGGGTGTGGATATCTTGACATGAAGCCATTTCAATGAAGCAAAAAAATACTTAGAATGAACCTTAAATTAAACTACACTCAAAAGATGAGAACCCTCCAAAACTAATTATAATTATGTAGTTTTACAATATTTACCCAACTATAATGTTTGATACACAATCTCATGTACCCCAAAAATATGTGTTGAACCCCGACTATAGTAAAATAATAAATTTTGATACGAAATAACTAATTTAGAACCTCTCACAACTACTTAAAATTTTTTAGTGTGAGTTACAATGTCAGTTTTAGAAAATAAGATAGGAAAAGATAGTTAAATCTATAATTATTTATAATATGAATCATATCTAACCCTATAAATAGATTTTATAAGGAAAAACATTTTCATAAAAAAAAACACCCCAAAATTCCTTACAGATCTCAAGATATAAGCATGCAAAGGTTCTTAAATAAAAAACTCTACAATATTTACAATAAGAAAATACACTTCTAAGAAACATACGTTATAAACAGTGACATAGAACCTTCTACATTGAACCCTTTATGTTGTTATCAGGATTCAACCAAAAAAATGGCATGCCTCTAGCCTTCATGAATTAAAAGTTATCAACTCAAAATTTCTAAGAGGTAAAAATGGAGTGCCATGAAGCAAAGGGGTGGCCTAAAGGGTTAAAAATCTTTACAACACAGTGACATGGCACCCAATCCCTACTAAAGGTATAAATGATAAATGTTATTAGTTAGGGGCTTAATGGTTAGGTAGTATTCAGATGTGATAATTGAAAGTTTTTGAGCATTGTAGTTTGTCTATAGGTCATGGGCACAAGCAGGAGGTCGAAAAATGTGACCAAAGTTGAAGTGGTGGGGATAGTGAGTTGAGTGACATATTGGTAGTGACAATGGATTTGGGTGATGCATAGGTTGCCATAGTGAATTTAGGTAATGCGACCTGTGGGTCACCATAATATACACATAAATTATCCTTTTGCCAAAAGAAGCCTAAAAAACATCTATAAGTTTAAAACAAACACAAAAAAGCCCATATTATCTAAATTGAGTGAATTTGGACTTTCTAGAAATAAAAATAAAAATGTATATATGATTTGGATCTTCAATCTACACAAAAAATACAATTTTTTTATTCAATAGCCTATTGGTCCTTATTTCTCCTTGGAGTCTTAAACTTCAAAAATTCACTAAAAATTATCTGTACGGCCAAAAAATCTCAAATTTTATAAAATTTATGTTTTGTCTTAAAGTTTTTAGAAAACTATCAGAATAATCCCTTAAATTTTACATTTTTTAAGAAAATGGAAACACCCTTGAAAATTCCCTATAAATAAGTTTTGTCCCAAAAAAAAATTATGTGGATGTTATTTTTAGAAACCTATAAATATTGGTGGCTCATATACATGTTAGGGCTTGGATAAGTGTGTGAGAATTTATAAAATGCTAAAGCTATTCATAAATCTATAACTTTAATGTGTACGAGAGATGCTATAATACCATATGGGAATAAACTTTGATCACTATGTAGGAAATGGACTAATAACATGAATGCCCAAGGAAATCCTTAGAATGGACTCACTTCAATATGAATTAAACACTATATAAAACAATAAAAAAGGGGAAAAAATATTTTTTCAAGGAAAGCATTATAAAGTAGATTGTGCCATAGTTTCATGCATTGCATTATCTATCATTTCATACACCAATATACAAAGAGATGAGTGGTATATATAGCTTGAGAAATAACAAGCTCCCCTTTCTCTATTGGCCATATAATATGCACATGTGATTGGCCAACATAGAGGTGGCAATGATTAATGGTGTTGGCATTTAATGTTTTCTTATCCTATTATAATCATAGAAAAGTGTGACAAAGCATAATAGGTAGTGTAGCTAACCTAAGTTAACTTAATATTAAATGCATATAGAATATTACATCAACATAAATTAAGAAAAATAAGTGAATTTAATGCCATCCAATTGTTTTCCACTTCTACATAGGCCACTCACATTTCTTTTGTATTATGTGGCCAATAGGAAAAGGGATGCAAACACTTGCTATTATTATTTATATTCTCTACATCATTGCAATTCATATACCATGTGTGATAATTTTTCATATTTGATGATTTATATTTTATGTATTAATCAAGTTTTCATAATTCTTTATGTAAGCTTCAAACATGCTTTGTGATGCTCTGTTGAATACAACTAACTTATTTTGTTTTTCATCATTAATATCTGCAAAATTATCATAACTGAGGAGTAAACCACACTAAGGAGGACAAACTGGCCTTTATCCAATTTTTTACATGCTCCTTAAGATTTTATGTATGCTATTATATATTTTCTACATGGTCCTTGAGCCTATCTCCTATCAGTCGAAGTTGTGGGTTTTTGATATTTTCTCAACATTCCTATATGTTTCTTCGAATTGTTAGGTCATTTCAAGGCCCCATATTTATAGGATTTGTAGAAACCTAATTGGGTTTATTTTATTTGGTATTAATAAACCTTTTAAATTAAAGTTTTATTATTTTGTCAATTTTCTTTAAAAAAAACTTTTTTTGGCAAAGGCGACATTTTTCTAATAAATTTTATAAAATTAGTGAAAAATTAAAAAATCAATTTTTTTTTGTTGGATAGTTTTTATTGGAAAATATTTTGAGATCTAGATTCTTGAGAGGGATCAAGATTAATAATGTTATCTATAGTGTCCCTATATTTTTTGTAAAATATTTACTTTTTGGAAGACCCTGGATATTTTTTATGGATTATACATTCTTAAGCATTCCAATGAGTCAAAGTTTAAGAATTTTATATGTAAGGTTTTCATGTGGATAAATTCTTAAGGAAATAAGTCCATTCAAATTCCTCTCTTATATCCCCTTGTATCCAACCCCTGGTCTACCATATACCTAGTCACTTGACCTATATAGCCCAACGCTTAGCCCCCACACCTAGATGATGGTATACCATGTGATCATCTAGGTATTACCTTCAATTCCCTTCATGTAGTGAATGGTCTACCATATGACCATGTGGTTTAGGTGATCAAACCTAAGGGCTCCTTCTAGTTGTGTTTTAGACTTACCTATGCTCTATAGGTCATAAATTTTGATCCAAGATGCCTGGGAGGTTCTCAGTTTTTTTTTAATCATGTTTCTGACTCCATCACTATGGAGTGGACCTCCTATTGTTATATCAAACCAATATTTTATAGGATGTCACTTTTTTATTGAAGAATCTTATGGGAAAATCTAATCATGGATCTACCTATCCTCATATTTTTTATACCGTTAGAAATTTATTTTTATTATTATTTTTGAAAGTGCATATATTTTCTTGAAAAAATCCAAATCTAGTCTCAATTTTGATTAATTTTCTACAAAGTTTTAGTTTCATTTGTTTTTTCCTCTCTTTTCATATATATCTAACATTACAACTTACACTTTGTAATTATAAGTAGTTGCAAGAGATTATCTTTCTATTTCTCACTCTCAATTCTCAATTTTTCTATTGTGGGGGTGGGGGCAGAGGGAATTATTATATTTTTAGAACACTGATTTGTGTACCAACACTTATACTATTCATCATTTATACTAAACATGCCCATCGTGATTGTCAAGTCTTATTAGCACTTCATCTTATTCATGTTACACCTAACACATATTTTAGTGGTTATTTGAAAAATTTGTTGCATGTGTCAAGGTCCACTTGCAATATTTGTGTGAGTAATTTTAGTGTCTTCACCATTTTTTGTGTGCACTAAGGCATGTTGTGGTTCTCATGATCTTATTTTTTTTATTTTCTTACCATGTGTATGCTCATGAACCAAATCATTATTTTGAGAGATATTGAGACTATTATGATGATAAATTCACCTTCATTACTTCTTTGTAGGACCAATAATACATTGTGGTATTTGTGCATGGAAAAAATAATCACTAACAAGACCATTTCTCCATTTTTATATGGATAGGTTCCTACTCTTTTATATCCAAATCAATATATTTACTAGATAAATTCATATAAAATTGTTCTTGGTATCTTGTTGCTGAATGTTTTCATACCTCTTCTCCACTATTTGGATCACATGGAGTGTTCTTTCTTTTTTAGAAGATTCTTCATATTTTTTTGATACACATGATTCAGTTGAATCTTCTTATCTTCTTGAAGTCTTTGCCATTCCTCCTTCTCTTGATTGTGATGATGTTATCTTATCACAATTTGTTCTTCTTCTTATTCACCCTCCCTTTTGGGATGAGTTTCTATCAACATTACATGTATTTTTGTAGACTCTAGTTTAGTCTTGTATAAGATGATCTTATTTTTAAAAAACCATCACATGTATACTTTAGAGGATGATTTTGTCACTATTGCATGAAGTGCCCTACTAGGTTTTTTGGCACTTTGATTTTAGGGATGACATGCCAAGTCTTGGGTCATATTTTTTCCATTTTGGAAGATTATATCTCTATTCAGTTTAGTGATGATCTACCATGTCTTTTGGATCTAACTTCTATTAATAGGAGTTCCCTTATTTTGATATTTGACACTCCCACATTTCATGAGTTTGTTGATGGGAGTGCCCCCATAGTGCTATTTATTATATCCTCATTTTAATATACAAGTGATGATCCATTATGTCTTTTGGATCCTTGTTATTCACATTTGAGGGTTGTTTGGATATGACCTCCACTTCACATGAACATTCTTTCAATAGATGGTACATGTCCTTATGACATGTACTCTTAGGTGGCATTATTTTCAATTCTTATGCATGATATTTTTATTTCACTATCACACTTCAATTTTGGACTAGTTTCAGAGATATTTATACTATTGCCTTTACTTTTCTTCATGGAGTGGGAAAAATTCTAGTACACTAATTGTGTCCTTCCTCTTGAAAAGGGCATAAATGTTATTTGGTGTAGATATAACTCATTCAACATTCAATTAGAGGCCCTCATCATATAAATTATCTAATTTGAGAGTTACATTCATTCATTGAAATCTACATTTTGTTTGAAGGATGTAGTCCTTTGGGAGGAGTCTTTATTCTTCCTTCTATTTTTTGGCAAGTTTTACATTATACACGGGTACATAATTAGTCATAGTTTTTGTGACCCATTTCAAAATATTTTAAGCCTCTATTTTTTTCTATAGACCTCCTTAAGTTGCACTTTATGGAGGCGTGTTGGTGCAATATTTAATGTGCACTTTTATTAAACTAACTTTAATTATTTATATAGTTAGTATTTCCATTTTATCTAGGTTTAGAATATGACAAAGATGTGCATTTAATGCCATCTAATATTTTTTGACCTTTACATAGGCCAATCACATTTATTTATTATGTAGCTAAAATGAAAAAGGATGCAAGCACTTTCATTTGATATTTATAACCTTTAATTAATTATACTTCATATATAGTGTGTGATACTTTTATATCTTTGATGATTTTTATTTGATATATTATACATATTGGCATAATGCCTTGTGTAAGTTTTACATATGATTTGTGATGCTTTATTGAATGTAATTAGCTTCTTTTGTTATTCATCATCATTATCTATATATTTATCATAATTGATGAGTAATTATACTAAGGAGGACATATTGATGATTCCACACTTTTCTATATGCTCTATGGTGTTTTCTACATGTATCAAAGCTTTTCTATAAGTACAACTCCACATACCACACTGCCACTAAGTTAAAACCATATGAAGTTGAGTATGGTCATCCATTATCATCTATTAGACATACCTCTAAAGAAGTTTTAAGGTATATTTAGTAGACTCCACACTCAACACATGTGAAAATATCCTTCAAAATCTCAAGGATAACCTCCATCTAGCAAAAAACTACATGAAATAATAGACAAATCAACACTGCTCTGAAAATGATTTTGACACAAGGGACATGACTTTTCTCTGGATACAACATTATAAGTAGTTCTCCTTGAAGGTGAAGGGTTATCAGAAACTATCACCCAAGTTTTATAGTCCTTATAAAGTCATACATAAGGTCAGTCAAGTGGTCATTGAATTTGAGCCAAGGTTAAAATTTGAATACCCCAAGTTTGATTCTATGAGAAATTTGAGTTAGGAGTTTTTAATTAAACTTTTACAAGTAAGTGAGTCAATATGTTTTCAATTTTAACAAAGAATCAAGATTCTAGAACACATAGTATATCTAGATATCATAATTAGACATCTGCTTTGTAGCCATCAAAACATAATGCCTACTTTACAACCATTATAACCTAATGCTTGCTTTGTAGCCATTGGAACCTTATGCCTAATTTGTAGCCACTAGAACTTTATGTATACCATACAAATTATAAAAACTACTATCAATATGATCATTTCCTAAATTTGTAGATGTCTTTCTCCCTCCCACTACATAAATGGTCCTCCACCATTTTTCTTATCACTTCATTCCATTTGCCAATCAAGCTCTGGTTTTATCACTCCTCACTTGCCCAACCCCTAGTTTTCACTCATGTATTTTATTTCCACTTTTATTATTGTAGGTTATTTACTCATCCCATTTATCATTACTTCTTATCATGCACTATTTCAAAGTTGTATTTTTCTCCTCATAATTCTTTTGATGGAATTTTGAACATGGTTAGCATGATTCAAAGTTTGAAACCTTGTTTTCACCTAGTTGGACATCACATTCTACCAAAAACCTCATGAGGGGTTTGTATCCTCTCCAATACTTTGAAAAAAATTAATAATTTTAGAGCAACAATTAGAATCAAAACCCTAAAAAATAATAGTTGGAATCTAATCCCTACAAAGCAACCATCAGACTCTGAGCCTTATAGAGTAGCCATCAAAATCTAAACCCTGCAAAGTATTTGTTAGACTCTGATCCCTATAAGGTAGCCATCAGAATCTGAGTCCCATATATAAGTCATCAAAATTTGAGCCCCTATTTGCAACTCACTAATTTTTGCTCTGTAATTGTCATTTTTTGCTTTCGATCAGAACAAACCCCTTCATCAATACTACCACTTATAGTTTCACATGTTGGTAAATCTAAAGAAGAAAGGTGAAATAAATTACTAGTTTTTAGGGGTCATCCATAAATATAATTTGGAGTCCAATATTGATCGAGTTACTGATACAAATTTGGGGCACATCAACATGATAAAATTTTGGAAGAGGGTTAATGTTGATAACAAATCTAATTAGATGTAGAGCATTAATGATAGTGGATTATCCCATGTTGCATATTTCCCACTATAGTTAAGTTTATTAAATTAGTGCCAAGCCTAGAAAGCCACTATGATAAGAAGAACAAGGCGGTAAAGACATTGAAGTATGAGTATGTTCTTTGCATTGGTGCATAACATATCAAAAATATGCTAAGAATACATGATCACGAATATTTTATTGATCTCACTCCTAATACTGCTCAATAATTTGGGACTCTAACTCAGTTCTATGTTCAAAATCATTGAATAAACACTAGATAATAAAGCCTAAGGCCACTTCCACTCAAATACCCAAGACCATTACACACTCTATGTTTAATATGGAGATCAATGATATTATCACACTTTTGAATAAAGTGGTTAGCAATCCCAAAACTAAGGACTTTTATGAATGGATGTATAGGTATATTTAGATCATCCATGAGAATAATCAATGAATCAACTAGGTAGAATTGATCAATGATTCTATTCACAAGCAAATGTGCAAGGGATCTAACTAGGGAAGTTTTATATGACTTCATATATGGTCTATGTAGTTGTTGGGAGGATGATATAGTGGGTTAAACACATTGGGTCAGATGTCATCATCATATATCTATGAGTTTTATCCTAAACTTATGTTGGAGGCCAAATCAAAACATTTTTGTAGGGTTAACAATGCCTTCTTTCATTATGTCATTTAAATGTTTGAGCTAGATCCGTATAATCTTAGATTTTGAATTGAAGCTACTGTTGAGATCTTTAGATGGGGTGTCTTATTTATACAATTCACCAATTTATCCTATATCAAAGTTTACGGATGTGAGACTATCCCCTATATATTGGCAAAGTTTTTTGATGATAGGTGGGCATTGATGGAGCTAGTATGATAACTCATAGAAACCCAAAATTTCCTAACTGCCAAACATAATTCAGATGTTCATTTGTAAATAACCATTGGGAGATACACTCATAACTCACTCAACAAGGAAAAGTCAATTAAGGTGGAAATGGCTTGGGTTACCCTTGGGCCCTTTCATAATATACATTCTTTTGATGTTAGAAGGATGGTGTAGAATATACTTATTTATTCATAGCAACATGTTCTATACTATGAACACTGTTTGATGGATTGTGATAATGAGAAATATATTAGGCTACAAGATTAATCTCACTTCACCCTAGAGCTATTTATTGAGTTCAACATAGTATTTTAAAAGACATTCAAGATGATGAAAATGATGTAGATCTTATATATTATGAGCAAGATGTAGAATCAAAGCCCCTACATTAAGTTAATTGGAACAATTTATATTTGACATTTTTGGAAGATAGGACATAGGTGATGTTGAACATATCCCTCTCATGGATTAAAGGTAAAGGGGTTAATGTTGAAAATTCTATATTTTTACCATTATTAAGAGCTACAAACATAAGTCATAGTTAGCCTCAACAATCCAAAGATAAGAAATCACTTGTAGGTTCATATTTCAGTGTTGATGCATACATAATCATAATTGAAGAGCTAAAGGATAAATAAGTAAAGGACCCCCAAATAATTCAAACTAAAAAGCCACTAAAAATAAAGATCAAGAAATTGACTGGAGGGGATAAAGGAACCCCTGGGATATCTATAGCTTTAGGTGATTCATTTATAAATGTGGTTCATTCTCAAGGATTGATAAAAAACACTATGTTCAATACATGGCTATAGACCCTAGTTTGGTTATCCCCACATGCACTCCTCTAAATATTTCATCTCCTCAACCTTACCCTAAGGTAATCATCTTACTTTCTCAATGTTCATCAAAGGTTACAACTCCAACTCCGTCTTTTGTTCTTGAATTTGAGCCTGAGCCTCCCAAACAAGACAAGGAAGATATTAAGCCTACATCAAAGCAATCCTAAAAATCCCTCCCAATTATGCCAAGACTCAAACTTAGACATAAAAAAGATCTCTACAATAGATTCTTAGTGTAAAGATTCCAAACTAGTTGAATGGAGTAGTCTATAAGAGGAAGAAGATAGTTCAACCACAAGAGGTTGAGTTTAGTGCACTCATAACACCTACTCTTCATGCACCAAAGAAACCTATAAAAATTTCTCATGTAATAATGTATGAGTATGGGGATAAGCATGGTGAGGTTGTAATTACTCATCCTAAAAAATTCAAATAAGAAATCAACACTAATGATTATCAAATATCAAAGGTACACCTTAACAAGACTACTCATGAAGGGATAAAAGAAGATGTGTAAACAACTAGTGGCACATTATTCAAGAATTATGACAAGGACAAGGTGACCAATGATCAATTGAAAGGAATGGTCAAACAACTCTCATTGTTGGTCTAAAAATTAGTGAATCCTATTCAATCATGTCCACACAACTATGCACCTAATACCAAAATAATGAGAATAATTGAGGATATAGGGAATATGGACAGGGCCAATAATGAATGGTTAGATCATTTATCCCTTAAGAAAAAATATCCACAACTATCTCAGTGTATGCAATAATCGAGAATGAGCTCAATTATGCTAGAAAAATGAGGTTATATACAAAATATAAATTAATAAGTGGAAAAAATGCTACTAAAGTTAGAATTATTTTCCAAAAAATTCAAACACTCTCTTTATAGAAAAGGTTTTAACTCAAGAATTCTAGGGAGATCAAACTAAATTCTTAAGTGCTTCCAAATTCTAGATTCGTATACTTGAAGGTTCCCTAAAAATTTCAAATAATATCAGTGGTTGGAAATAAATGCTACAAATGATATAAAAGAAGTGTTTGAAACACTTATTTAATCATTTCTCAACAATAATGGAGTGGTACTTCTAGTAGAGACTATCAAGAAAAAAATTGAGAAGTTAATGGAGAAAGAATCAAATCCTAGTTTTGCCTTCAATTTCAAGTCTATTCAAAGGTTCATAAAGTATTAGAATAATTTTGATAAACTTGACAAAGATCTCAAGAAATATTGATGTATCCCACATTAAATGATAGACTTTTAGGTTGATTGAGAAATCAATTACCTTCATTTAGATGGTACAGATGAAGACAAAGTTAAAGAAATAATGAAACTATTTGATGACTACAAAAAAAGCTCCAACAAGAAAAACATAAGGAAGTTCAGATTATTTATGATGAAGGCAATAGTGAGTAGGCGACATAATAAGTTATCTAAATTTTAGTTTTTAAAACTATGTTTTTTTATGTCCTCTTTTGTAGTTTCTAAAAGTGTGTTTTGATTTAGCCTCTTTTTATAGTTTTTAAAATTGCATTTTAACATGTGCACTTTTGTAGTTTATAAGTTATGTTTTGTGCACTTTGTAAATGTCAATTTTGCATTGAAAATGCAAATAATTCTATTTTTATAAAAGTGTTTACCAATTCAAGGGGTATAGTCCTTGCTTGTAACTACCACCTTTTAAGTTATAAATGGAGTCTTGTATGCCATTCCAAAGGGAATTTTGAGATTTGTAACTTTTTGACAAGATACAAGAATTTGGAGAGAAGAAAGGAGAAAATGAAGAAACTTTGTGTTGTTATCATAAATTAATAAAATGAGATCATTGCAAGACTTTATGCCCCTTATGTCATTGTGAAGGGATGTACTTATGTCCATTGATTCATCTTGTTAATTTATGCACTTTATTTCATTCAAAATGCTTATGGTTAAATAGTAATTTCTATTTTTATCTAAAGAGGGTGGAATATAATTTAAATTTTCCTTTTTTCAGTTATTTATGTTCTTTCCCTCTTTCTTCTTATATATCTTACATTTATTTCCAGTTTCCCTCCATCTTCTACTCCTTAAAATTCATTTCTTCACACATGCAAACCTAATGCAAGAGCATCTAGAAGACAAACACATGCTATTAGGGGTCTTGTTTGGTCCTTTGAAGTACTTTGGAGTCTTTAAGAGTTAATGTTTTGAGTGTTTGAGATCTTATTAGTGTTTTCTACTAAAAGTGATAGTTTGAATATTTAAAATTGTAAAGGACCTAGTGAGGGTTGTAATTAGTATTTCAAATAGTGTAAGGAGGTCAAATTAATAAGCAAGGTCTTAGGGGTCATGTAATGGGATGTCAAAGAGATAGATAAGTGATAAGGTAGTCTAAGAATGTGATATATGGTAACTACATGTAAATGTCATATCATGGGGAAAAGGTGGGGGAAGAGTCTTGATTGTAACCACCCAAAACCAATGTAGATGCAGAGGAAAATGGGAGTTGTATCATGAGAGTAGGAGAGAGGATAGAGATATGAGTAGGAGAGAAAAGGATCAAAGAAAATAATATTGTAAACTTTTCAAGAAGATAGTAGAGTCCAAGAATGGATTGTATATGTAACAGTTGATGGTGCATGTTAATAAAGAAGAGTTATTTCTGAAGGTTTACTCTCTCCTGCTAGGTAAATGAATTGTTCTTGATGATATACTATATTGAAAATCCCTTGAGGTTTTAGATAGAGAATTATTTGTGTTTTTTTAGGTATTGATCAAATAATATAGGGTGACAGTCCAAAAAAAGAATGAAATTGCAGTCACAAATAAGTAAACTTGATTTGTATGGGAGTTGTTGATATATGACAACAATGTGTATTCAATTTAAAGAAGTGTCTACACTATGTAATCCTTAGGATGGTATTTTTTGGTGTTATAAATAAAATAACTTAGTAAAATTTGGTCTCTATCCTTAAACACTATGCACGTCTGAGACAGTCAATAAATGATTGGTTTTGATAGCTTAGAGGGTGATCAATGCAAGTCAAAATAAGGTATGATTGTATTAAATATATATAGGTGTGAGGACATTCATTATAGTGTTATTCCTTGCATTTAAAATTATACATTAAAGAGAAAGATAATTTAGTCTTTGGAATTTTGTGTGCTTGTCACAATGGACATGCTAAGGAAATAAGGTGGTTTAACTACTCTCAAGAAGCTTTTTGTTTTTGAATTGGAATTAGAAATTATCATTGAGTGTATAGGGGTTATTTTAATTCCAAATATAATGTGAAAATTTAATATCAGTTTGCAATCAAGAAATCTTCATTACTCTATCTATACCCTATTTTAAAATAGGTAGTTAAGTAGAAAAGAGAGGTAAGATCCTTTTTCTTCCAAAAAAATGAATGTTATTTCTTATTGTGGGTTTAGTATGATCTAAAAAGGTGAAAAAAGGTGTATAATGTTTATAAAGTTCTTTAAGAGTCTTCAAACTCAAGTACTCTATAAATGGGTTGACACAGTCCTATATAAAGGACATAAAGTTCTATATTTTGCATTGTTATAAGCATAATAGGGTTGATTAAGGATTTTAAAATATTTGGAAAGGTGAAAATTATTAGTAAAAAACTTTGTAAGGTCTTATATTTGTTTTAAATGCTCTCAATCCAAAGATATTGCATTTTGGCCTCTCTCAGCTTGTATAGGCCTACACATTTGCCTAACTAGGGTTTTGAAACAAAAACCCATATAATCTGGTTCTATCCATGGGAAAATGGTAAAAATTTGTAATATTATGTATTTTGACATAGTGAAGATAATTAAAGAGGTTTTGACTCGGTACAATATGGTCTGGTATGGATTTGAAGACTGACCTAGTGCAAGAAGGGCTAGAAGGCTTATTTGGCAAGGAGGTTATAAGGGAAAGAGTTCTACATAGATATTTAGACTATGAAAATTCATGGGAAGTAGTAATAAGATATATGGTGCCCAAATATAGGCTTATATATTTAGAAGGACTTGCAGAACATTCTAACTAAGGATATTTATGAAAAAAGGCTATAAGGAAATAACCTCACTATTGAGCTTGAAGTGTGTAAGTGAATATTGAAGAGTGAGTGAGATTTTTAAAGGGGTTGAGACAAGTGTGTTATGATAAATAAATTTTATCCATGGTGGTAGGTTGTGTTCATGAGATCAATAACAAGATTTGATGTTTTAAGCCTTGAGGAGATTAACTAGAGTGAAACTATTGAGTGAGTAAAGTGAAAGAAGATGGGTAAATGAATGGGACTAGATGATTGGATGAGTGAGATAATGATTAAAACTCTAATGACATATAGACATGACTCAAATATGCTTATTAAACATGGTCATAAAATAAGAGGATGCTATCAAGCTAGTGAGAGGTTATAAGACTTTTGTTGTAGATTGAAGCTAAAGAACAGAGTAATGCATTTGTGAGTTGATTTCAATTTAAGATCAGAGATAGGGATGGTGATTTTGAGGATTTTATCATAATTATATGCATCATTTGGTATTAGAGTAAGGTAAGCTCTCAGTTCAATTTTGTTTTAAGTTCTTAAAAGCTTATTAATATAAAATTGGTAAATAATGTTATGAATAGTGCATGAAATGAAATTGCAAAGGTATTGTGGGAAAAGAGTGTGGTGCAGGTATGACCTATTGAGGTCAAAATAAATAAATAAAAAATTAGTGAAGAGAGAATATAAAGGCCCTAAGTCCAATGGGAAGGACTTGAAACTAGTCAAGAGAGATCTAAAGAAGATAGAGTGGAAAGAGCATTAAAGCTCAAGAGAGAGAAGAAGAAGAATTCAAGTGAGAGTAAAGAGAGATAAAATAAGTCTTAGAAAAGGCCTAGAGAAAAATAAGAAGAAAAAATAGAGGTATAAGAGGCAATTATATATATTTCTAAGAGATAGGTCTAGGTAAGACATAAAAAGTGAATAAAAAAGGAGAAGATGGATGTAGAAGAGGAAGTGAAAGAGATGATAAGAGAACTGGGAAAAAAATTTAATAAGATAGAGATCATGGAGAATCTCATGAAGGATCAAGAAATTCATTGGCCTAACTGTAATGTGAGAAAGAGAGTGAAGTGGCCAATAGATCTACTTATGAGAGAGAAAAGGTAGAAGATGAATGCCTTGGGGAAAGAGAAGAAAAAAGAAAGCACAACCCACAGAGGTAAGAAGGATTAAGAGTTTCCAAGAGAGAAACATGAAAGAGAATTTGAGAAAAGGGTTATCATTGAGGAGATTATGGAGAGAGAAGTTCCAAGAGAAGCACTTGAGGGAGAAGACAAGAAAAAGAGGAGAATATCTATGAAAGAGACATTCATAGAGACAATGTGGTCTCTTGTTTATTATTCTAACATTGAATTTGAATGTCTGTATGTAGGTGTAAATAAAATTTGGATGATGGTAAATAATGAGACCTTAAATCCTATGATAAATGCGTCAAGTGAAGCACCCATGCATGAAGATTAATGTGTAAACATAAATAAACAATTTGCAGCAGTCTGTAAAGAGGAGATAAATTAGAGAGTTAAGAGTATTGATGGTGTTGAAGACTTACAACATGTTAATCAAAAGATGGAGGATGAATTAGATTTTTGTGATGCCTTGGAGAACATTCCAGTAGAAGAAGAAAAACAAGTAGACAAAAAGGAGATGGTTACAAACAATGAAGCCTTGGAAAGGAGCATGATAATGCAATAACCTATTGGAAAGGTAAATGAAAGTTCAAAATTTAATTGTAATGATGCATTTGAGAAAATTAATATAGATATACATGAATAAAGAGAAAATAACAAAGACAAGCCCTCAAGTTTGGCAATAGATCATGTATGCAGGATGCCTAAATGGATCCAAAGATTAGTTGATGATATGAAGCATGCAAAACTCAAGCGAGTTTCAAAATAAGAGATGGAGAACAAGAGATATTACAAAGCACCTATAAAAATTATGAACTTATATATATCAAAATTCATGGTACAATAAAGTAATGAAGTGGCAAATAAAGTGTAGATGGCTAAAACTCTAGGTGAAGTAAAGAAAAGTGATGTAGGAAGACACGATAATGCAAGAAAACTCCAAGTACAAGTAAAGGAAGAGGTAAAAGAATTGTATAAGGAACATGATGGACTACAAGAGAAAACCATGAAGGTGAATGAGTCACCTTAGAAAGAGATCCCAATAAAACATAAAAAAAGTTATGAGGGGATGATGATAATTCCAAAACAGAGTTAGAAAGTCCTTGGCAAGGATAAAGGCAAGTTGGAAGATAAGAAAGATGTTGAGATTATTGGAGAGACTAGTAAGTCTCCTAAATAAAAGTGAGAAAATGATAAGGGAGTCATGTTTTTGAGATTTATGAATGATGTCATGGAGGTTTCCAGGTGAGTGGATAAAGTGTCTTGATAGTTTAAGTATCAATGTCAAAGTGTGCAATGTGCTTGTCTTAATATGCTTGAAATAGGCTTGGTTGATCTTCAAAGTTTGACTATTTAGAGATGATTAGGGATGATTATAAAGTATTGATCATGTGTGAGGGCTCATATCAAAGGTCAAGGATGACTAGAGAGATTGTGGGAGTGCATGGTATTCATCTAGTTCTTCATTATGTTCATGTTCATCTAGACATTTTGGGTATGTGGTAGAAAAATTTGAGTAGGCATATTGATGACATTATATTTATCACACATGAAGGTTATAAGAGTATCTTATTATATGGATGGATTCCCCTATGAAATGTGATCATATGGTTCAAATTTTAGGCCATGAAATTGAGTACACAAAAATTTATAATGGTGCAAAGTTGGCCTCTCAGATAAATTTCATTAAGTTCTTATACTTAGCCAAATTTGTAAAGGCAGATCTAACGGTCCACATTTCATCGCATCACAAATCGATGGTGAAAAATAAATCTGAGCTTAACTATGTTAAATGTCTAAGTTCTAATAGTGCTGAGGAAGATATTTGATGATGGCATATCTCATACGTATAAAGTTTTCAAGAGAAACTCAATATATGGATGAATTATTCTATGTAAGAAGATCATACGATTTAATTTTTAGGACATACAATTGAGCAAAGCAAAAGATATAACTATGTAAAGTTTGACTTGTAGACATATTCTAGTGGTTACCATACTTATCCAATTTTGTAAAAGGTAAAGACCAGGACCAAATAGAGAATCAATTATTCATGGGTGTTTGTACAGTAGAGATAAATGATGTGAATTGAGTCAAATAGGTCCAAGTGATAGATTTTTAATGAGGTTAAATTCCAAGATACTTTTGAAGAGATCAATAGAGCATGTTTATTCCAAAGTGTCAAGAAGCAATGATATGGTGACAAGTGTTCAAAGTTTAACATAAAGCAAAGGTAAAGATCAAACTACTAAGATCTAACAATGAATAGGTGATTGTATAAATAGATCAAAAACACACATGAATTCAATATGTCAAAGGTAAAGACCAAGACCAGATAAAGATCTAACAAATGAGTGGGTATTCGTATAAACACAGATCAATGATGCATATTGAGAGAAATGATATCAAAGTGTCCAATGTTTATCAAAGTTAAAGTTTAGGCTACATCCAAAAATATTGATGATGTGTATTTGATCCAAGATGTGAGGCAACAAGATGAGGTCTGTGTTCGAGTTTAACTGTGACCTTTGGTATTTGATTTAACAAAGGGAAAAACTAGTTTGTAGTATTTTACTTATTACTTTTGATCCAGGACAAATTTCATGTTGGTGTAAAAATAAAAGTGATAAGAGGACTTCAAAGTACATCTAGATAATCTAGTTATAAGGTTTGATTGTTTATACAATCAAATAATTTTAGCTCCAAAGTTGACTATGTGTTTGACCATGTTTTATAAGTGACCCAAGAAGGATAATTGAGCTTATTTTGATGTTTTTTAGATGTTTCAAGGTGACTTAGCTATTGGAGAGTGTTTTAGACTCCATAAATATCATCTGTATGGATTTTTAAGGTTTGATAAATCTATATTGAGTATGAAAAATTCTTAATAAGTTGATTATGTGTTCATTCATGGTGTTTTTGTGTGCAAGACTAATGTTTGAGTAGTTTGAGCATACACAGATGTGAGAAAAAATGATTTAAATCATTTAAAGATGTTGAAGGGGTTATGTGGAATGGACTAATGTAATTAGAAGTGGTTATATGTTTGTATTTTTCTCATTGAAGTACTAAAGGGGTGAATAAGTCTCTATGAGATCTATAAGAGATACTAAGGCCTAATTGAAAGGTGTAGCTACTTAAGGGTGACCCATGGATGCTATGGCCAACCTATGAGGATTGTATTTAGCCATGTGTTTGTGTGATAGAAGCCTTAAGAGTTAAGGAAAGTTTTATGGCCAACCAAGAAGTTTTTATTCATGAAGGCTCTATATATAGTGAAATCAAAGATTATGATTTCTAGGTTTTAGGTATGTTTATCAAAGCAAAGAGTTATGAAACAAAGGATTAAAGAGAGGGAGTGTGCCTATTGGATGGGTTAAAGTGTAGAGTAGATTGAGGACTATGTGTATGACCTATAAGTCATATTTTTGATGTCTGAATAGTGCTCTTTCAGGTTTGGAGATTGAGGATGAGTGAAGAAATGTAGAGTCATCCAAATGGTGGATTTGGATGCATTAAGGGGGTATGAAGGATAGAACGTGTGTAGGGTTGAAGAGAGTTTATATACATTATATCTCTATCAGATTGATAAGAAATTAGTGATTAGGAGATGTTTATTTCATAGTTTTTGGGAGGGTGCTCAACATCTAGGTCAAAAGGACTTGATCATCCTAGGGGAAGGTACTCCTTATGAAACATGTGTCTCACTAAATTTGGTTACAAGGACTTGACCATCAGGTGGTCAAAAGGACTTGATAATTTGAGGGGTAGGTGTTCCTTGTGAAACAAGTATTTCACTAAATTTTGGTCAAAAGGACTTGCACAGTCTTACATTAGTGATAATTTTATATGATAAGTAGTCCATGTGTTTGCAGGCTTAAAAGTGGGTTTTATTCCCTAAGAGGGTTTCCCACATAGATCTTGTATTGTGTATGTTATCTTACATTATCTATTATTCATTATTATGGATGGCATGTATATTCTATGAATGTTTATGGTAATTGATTAAGAGTTTGAAAAGATTAAAATTAAAGTTAGATTATCTTACATCATTAATTCAACCCTCTCTTAATGATTATATCTATAAAAATTGGTATTATATTAGGGCCTTTGGTAAAGGCTTGATATCTTGAAGGTTATCAAAGGTACAATATGGGTAACCATCAAATGCAAGGAGGTTTTTCCACTAAGCAAGCACTGATGTTTAATGGATCCAATTATTCTTTTTGGAGTGTAAGGATGAGGACCTACATAATGTCCCTATGGTTTTACACTTGGAAATATATTGTGGATGGTTATTCTACACCTACTATTCCTTTATCTAGTGTTGTGATGATAAGTTTTTTGAGAATAATTCTAAGGAAATGAATGCTATCACTTATGGTCTTTCAAGGATTGAATACACCAAGGTAATCCATTGCATATCTACCAAGGAAATGTGGGATAAATTTAAGACTATTTATGAAAGAGACTCAAAGGTTAAGTTGGAAAAGTTGTAGACTCATTGAATATAATTTGAAAGTCTCAAAATAAATGAAGAAGATTATGTGGCATCCTTTTTGCAGAGAGTTGATGAGATTGTGAACATCGTCAGAGGTCTTAGAGAAAAACTTGAAGAAGCTACTATAATGCAAAAGGTATTAAGGTCTCTCTTCCTCAAGTTTGATTCTAAAGTATCTATTGTAGAAGAAAGTCATGATCTTACTTACTTGAAGATGGATGAATTGCATGATATCCTTACTGCCTATGAGATGAGAGTAAATGATGGTACACCACCAAAGAAGGACGTGACATTTAAGATAGAGATGAAGCCAAAAAAAAGGTTTCAAGGTAATAAACTCAAGGAGGATGAAACACTTGATATTGATGAAGATGAACTAATTACTTTGTTTACAAGAAAACTAAAAATAGGTTCAGGCAAGTATAAGGGTAAACTACCCTTCAAATTCTTCAATTTTGGAAAGGTAGGACATTTTGATAATAAATACCCTCATAATCATAAGAATAATGATGATGAATGCCAAGATGAAGACAAGAAGACATACATGTTTGATAAGAGGAAGACAAGATTTAAAAAGTATGACATCAAGAAGTACATCAAGAACAAGAAGAGTCTCTACACCAATAAAGATTTTAGCTCATCAGATGAGATTGAAGACAATGACTTAGAGTATGATCATGAAGATGATGGTCCTATTGAATATGAATCCCTCTTTATGGTTGAGGAAGGAAGTTGATCATATCAAAAGGAGTCTAATTGAAGTGATTCAGATGATGATAAAGATGAGGTGGATTGTGAGACTGAATTGATGAATGTTTTTGAAGAACTAAAGATAGAGAAGAAGTTTAATAAGAAGATGAAATATAAACTCAAGGATTATGAAGAGCAATTAAGTATCTTCGAGGAAAGATTGGTTGATTAATCTAGAGATCATGAATGTGTAGTCATGTTTCTTAATTCTATGTTGGAATCTATGTCTGCAAGTCTAAAAGTCAAAGAAGAAGAATGTTCAAGGTATGTTTCTAAGACTGTGTCTTTGAAAGATGAGCTAGAAAAGTATATAAGTAAGGTGAAATCATTTATCAAGTTTTATAAAAGTTATAATAATCTATATAATCTCCTAAAGAGTCATAAGTTTGCTAGTGACAAATATGGATTGGGTTTTAATGAAGAGACCAAAGTTGCTTATCAAGTTGACATGAAGGTCAATGAGAGCAAGGTGGATTATCTCTTGAAGGTGACCAATCAATCAAGAATTAATGGTGTAAATATATTGAAGAACAATTAGGTGAGACAATCTAATGCAATTAGGCATGTAAACTTTAATGGTCACTATTTTACCAGCAATTAGTTTGGGCATAGAGCTAGAAAATGCAAGATACATGTTAGAAATGAGTTTACATGGAACTATGATGGGGGTCATTAGTTAAAAGGTGTGAATAGAGTTAAGTGCTTCAACTTTCTTGATGAGGGACACTTTTATAAGTATTTTTCAAATAAGGTAAGGCTGTTGGACTAATTGCCACCATCTACCTCGGGGATTCATGACATGGACTAACAACCTCCCATAGGTACCTATATGGTATTTGTATCAGGTGTTAATAGGTCGATATTTTTTTGTAATGGAAAACATGACTCTAATAATTGGTATTAGAGTCATGGTCATGAGCTCAAATCCCCTCGAGTAACACTGAGGGGGGGATTATTGGATTAATCACCAACATCTCCCTCAAAGATTTGTGACGTAGACTAACAGCCTCTTATGGGTACTTATCTGGAATTTATATATAGTGTTAATAGGTTGATACTTTGGTGAAACAACAAATGTGTCTCCAAAAAAGGTGAGGTGAGTCTTATTCAAAAAGAGTAGTTTGTTTTAGTTGTGATGACAAAGGACACATTGCAAGTTTTTGTTTAAATAAGGTAAGACAATCTAAGTTTCCATCAAGAAGTATTGTTTGCTACAACTGTGACAAGATTGGTCATATTGATAGGTTCTGTAAGCAAAGGTTATCAAGCCAAAATAATTTCAATTAGGATCTTAGAGTGCAAGGTAGAAGGCATGTTAACTCATGGAAACCAAAGGTGGTAATTGTGAGTGATGATGAGTCTACAGGTCCAAGTTATTTGTTTGCTATGGTGGAGAATGCTATAAAAGCTGAAGAGTGCCAAGGGCTCTCAATGTCTACTCATGTTTTGAATGAAGATACTAAGCTCAAAAAAAAGACCAAGATGTTAGTTGAGGCTAGTTATGAGGTGTGTATGGATCCAAATGAACATCCTACTATTGTTAAGCAAGTTTTATTGAAAGAACATCAATTGTCAATACCTAATGATGAGTTTCTGAACTACAAGGAATATTCTTTAGTTGAAAAGGTATATCATGAATCTATGTTATCTACATGTGTTTTCAATTCAATCTTAGAAGATAAGGAGAATGTTTTGGTGGATTAGCAAGTTATTTCTCTTAAGCCTAAGAATAAGAAGAAGAAAAATCATTAGTATCAGATGACCAAAGAGGAGAAAGAATATGATTTGTGTGAAAATCCTAGTTTCACATTGTTCTAAGGGACCATGTGAAGTAGGGTGTATCTGCCTATGCTTCTTAGGAGACAAGGGGTACAAGGGGTCTAAACAGGCCTAGTATGAAGATTTGATGTTTTTTCTTAGTTTCTCCAAAATATCAAGGCATGAGTGTTCTAAGTGAGTTCTTAGGTTGATTTATATCATGTTTCCTATTTGGTGAGTGGCATGAAGTTTTGTTGATGGTCCTCACGATAGCTTGAGATAAAAGGCTAGTAAGCCTATGTGGTGGTTATTCATGGTGTGTGGAGATCTAAAGATGATCAAAAGGTAAAATGGATTATATATCTTAGGAGGAGTCCCTCTCAAATGTTTCTTGGTGAGTTACATAATATTCTAGTGGTTTTGTGTGTTCTTTCTTCATTGGTTACAGTGCTTGGTTGAAGAGAGTGTTGACATGTAGCAAGAAGAAGTTGTCAAAGCAAGAAGAGGTAGGCTCAAGGTAAGGGGGAGTTTGTATCATATTTATAAGATGGTCATCTCATGTTGATGGTATTTTCAAGTCCTTAGGATTAGTTTGTGCCTATTTTATCATTATGTCAAAGGGGGAGAAAGTTTTCATTATGAGAGTGCTTAAAGAGAGAGAAGGAAGGTGAGCTATATGATGGGTGTTGACATAAATGAAAAAGGGGGAGATTATTAGAGAGTTTTCATTGATGTCATGGAGGTGTTCAGGTGAGTGGATTAAGTGTCTTGATAGTCCAAGTGTCAATGACAAAGTGTGAAATGTGCTTATCCTAGTATACTTGAAGTAGGCTTGGTTGATCTTCAAAGTTTGACTATTTAGAGATGATTAGGGATGAGTTTAAAGTATTGATCATGTGTGATGTCTCCTATCAAAGGTCAAGGATGATTTTAGAGCTTGTGGAAGTGCATGGTATTCATCTATTTATTCATTATGTTCATTTAGACATTTTAGGTCTATGGTAGAAAAATATGATTAGGCATATTGATGGTATTATATTTCTCATGCATGAAGGTTCCAAGAGTAGTTTGTTATATGGATGGGTTCCCCTATGAAAAGGTGATCACATGGTTCAAATTTTAGGTCATGAGATTGAGCATAACAAAATTTATAATAGTGCAAAGTTGGCTTCTCAAACAAATTTCACTAAGTTCCTATGCTTAGCCAAATTTGTAAAGGTATATCTAACGGTCTGTGTTTCATCACATCACAAATCGATGGTGTGAAATCAATCTGAGCTTAACTACATTAAATGTCTAAGTTATAGTAGAGCCAAGTAAGTAGTTTGATGATGGCATATCTTGCACATACAAAAGTTTCAAGATTAGCTCAATATATGGATGGATTACTCTATGTAAGAAGATCATATGGTTCAATTTTTAGGACATGCAATTGAGTGAATCAAAAGATACAACTGTGTAAAGTTATCCTTCTAGATAGATTGTAGTGGTTCTCATACTTAGCCAATTTTGCAAAAGGTAAAGACTAGGGCCAAATGGAGATCCAATGGTTCACAGGTGTTTGTATAGTAGAGATCAATGGTGTGCATTAAGTTAAATAGGTCAAAGTGATAGATATTTAACAAGGTTAAAGTCTAGGCTAATTTTGAAGAGATCAACAGAGCATGTTTATTCTAAAGTGTTAGGAAGCAGTGATATAATGACAAGTGTTCAAAGTTTAGCGTAAAGTAAAGGTAAAGATCAAGATGCTTTTAAGATATAATGGTGAGTGGGTGATCATATATATAGATAAATGACATAAATGAAGTCAATATGTCAAAGTTAAAGCCCAAGACTAGATAAGGATCTAACAGCGAGTGGGTAATCGTACAAACACAAATCAATAATACATATTGAGTGAAATGATATCAAAGTGTCTAATGTTTAGCAAAGTTAAAGTTTAGGCTATGCCAAATAAGATAGATGGTGTGTATTTGATACAAGATACGAGGTAAAGAGATGAGATCTAAGTGTTTAATGTTTAACTATGACCATTGGCATTTGAATTAATAAAGGGAAAGACTAGTCTATAATATTTTGCTTAAAAATTTTGATCCAAGAAAAATTTCATGTTGGTGTAAAATGCAAAGTGATATAGGACTTAAAGAAACATTCATAGAATCTAATTAGAAGGTTTGATTATTTGTATAGTCAAACATATTGATCTCTAAAGTTTACTATGTGTTTGACCATGTTCTGTAAGTGACATGAGAAGGATAATTGAGCTTGTTTTGATCTTGTTTAGATGTTTCAAAGTGACTTAGATATTAAAGAGTGTTGTAGATTCCATAAGGATCATTTGTATATATTTTTTAGGTTTGATCAATCTATATTGGGTATGAACAATGATTAAGAAGTTGATTATGTGTTCATTCATGGTGTTCTTGTGTACAAGGCTAACGTTTGAGTAGTTTGAGCATACATAGAGGTGAGAAAAAATGATTATAATTATTTAAGGATGTTGAAAGGGTCATGTGGAATGGACCTATGTAATTAGAAGTGGTCATGTGTTTATATTTTTCTCATTGAAGTTTTAAATGGTTGAATAGGTCTCTATGAGACCTATAAGAGCTACTAAGGCCTAATTGAAAGGTGTAACTACTTAAGTGTGACCCATGGATGCTATGGCTGACCTATGAGGATTGTATTGAGACATGTATTTATGTGATAGAAGCCTTAAGAGTTAAGGCAAGTCTTATTACTAACTAATAAGTTGTTATTCATGAAGTCTCTATAAATAGTGAAATCAAAGATGATGATTTCTAGGCTTGGGTGTGTTTAGCAGAGCAAAGTGTTGTGAAGAGAAGGATAGAATAGAGGGAGTGTGCCCAGTGGATGGGTTAAAGTGTAAAGTAGATTAAAGACTATGTGCATGACCTGTAGGTCATATTTATAATGTCTGAATAGTGTTCTTGTAGGTTTAAAGATTGAGGATGAGAGAAGAAGTGTAGAGTGATCCAAAAGGTGGCTTTAGATGCATTAAGAGGGTGTAAAGGCTAGAGAGTGTGTGCAGGGTTGAAGAGAGTTGATATACATTATATATCCATCAAATTGGTAGATAATCAGTTATCATGAGATGTTTTTTTCATAGGTGTTGGGAATGTGCTCAACATCTAGGTCAGAAGGACTTGACCAACAAGTGGTCAAAAGGACTTGATCATCTTAGGGGAAGGTGCTCCTTATGAAACATGTGTTCACTAAATCTAGTTAGAAGGATTGGATCATCAGGTGGTTAGAAGGACTTGATCATCTTAGGGGTAGGTGCTCCTTGTGAAATAGGTATTTCACTAAATTCTAGTGAGAAAGACTTGAGTAGTCTCATGTTTTTTATCATCTTAAAGGATAAGTAGTCCATGTGTTTAGAGGCTTAAGAGTGGGTTTTATTCCCTAAGAGGCTTTCCCACATAGATCTTATGTTGTGTATGTGATATTTCATTATCTATTGTTCATTTTTATGGATGACATGTATAATATATGAATGATTATGGTAATTAATTAAGAATTTGAAAGGATTGGAATTAAAGTTGGATTATCTTGCATCACTAATTCACCCCCCCCCTCTTAGTGATTGTACCTCTAACATCATTATGATAGGTATGGAGGTACAAGCACAAGAAGAGACTCATAGACACATAAAGAAGGTGTAATATATTATGAGAAAACATGTGAGAGAGGAAGAGTGTATCCCTTATGGAAAATATAGTGGAAAGGAGAAACCAAAGAGTTGGATAATGGACAAGCATAGTCTAAGGACTAATCAAGAAGAAAATAAGGACCATATTAATCAAAAATTGACTTTAAAAAAAAGATATAATAGTTTGGCATGGAGAAAACCAATAAGAGATGATTCTATCCCAAGGATAAACATGGATGAAAAGCTACAAGAAAAAAAGTCACAAGGAGGGGGACAACAGAGCAAGCTAATAAGCAAAAAATAAAGTATGCAACTGATTTTTATAAATACCAAATTTTCAGCTGGGATAGATGAAGGTATGCATAATAGTATTAAAAATAAAAGTTTCCTAAGAATGTTATCCTATGATGAACTTGATTTGATTAAGAAAGTGGCCTTACAAGTGAAACAAGGAGGTGATGAGTAGGTGAAAAACTATGAATGGGTAGCCAAAGGGGACACTAAGAAGATCTTGATAAGGGTGAATGAAGATCAAACTTATAAGCAGTCATTAGAACATGAGAATAAAGAAGACAAACTTGACAAAGAGATAAAAAAATTAAGCAAGAATAAACAATTTGTGACAAGTGAGGAATAAAGAAACTATGGAACAAGAAAAGAAGTGAAGAACAAGAGAAACACAATGGAAGTAGAATATGATGACAAGATATCAAAATTGGAAGAGATAGAATATGGAGTGAATAAATAATGAAAATAGATCATAAAATTGATGGAGATACAAGATGCATTCAAAAGAAAACAAGACAAAGTGATGAGAGAAAAGCAAAAGAACTAGTTGAGAGGAAATCAAACTAAGAGAAGCAGCCATATGAGGAGTTTTGAGTGATGAATTGGAAATACAGAAAGAAATATGGACTAAGACATTTGATATGGAGCTCAAATCCTTCCCTCCTTAGGAGTATGATGTAGGAGCATCTAGAAAACAAATGCCATTCTAGTTGTTGAAGTGACATATGATGTTAGGGGTCTTGTTTGGTACTTTGAAGTACTTTGGAGTCTTCAAGAGTTAATGTTTTGAGTGTTTGAGATCCTATTAGTGTTTCCATTCAAAAGTGATAGTTTGAATATTTGAAATTGTAAAGGACCTAGCAAGGGTTGTAATTGGTGTTTCAAATAGTGTAAGAAGTAAAATGAATAAGTAAGGTCCTAGAGGTCATATAAAGTCTAATGGGATGTCAAAGAGATAGATAAGTGGTAAGGTAGTCTAAGAATGTGATATGTGGTAACTACATGTAAATTTCATATCATGGGTTGAAGGGTATTGATTGTAACCACCCAAAACCAATGTAGATATAGAGGAAAATGAGAATTATAACATGAAAGTAGGAGAGAGGAGAGAGCTCCAAGTAGGAGAGAATAGGAGCAAAGAAAATAAGATTTTAAACTTTTCAAGAAGATAACAGAGTCCAAAAATGGATTTTATATGTAATAGTTGATGGTGTATGCTAATAAAGAAGAGTTATTTTTGAATGTTTACTCTCTCATGCTAGGTAAATGAATTTTTAATTATTATATACTATCTTGAAAATCCCTTGAGGTTTAGATAGATCATTCTTTGTGTTGTTGCATGTATTGATCAAAGAATACAGGGTAATAGTCCAAAAAGAGAATGAGATTGTAATAAAAAAGAAGTAAACTTGATTTATATGGGAGTTATTGATATATGAAAATAGTGTATATTCAATTTAAATAATTTTCTACACTGTGTAATCCTTAGGATGGTATTTTTTGGTGTTATAGAAAACTCAAGAAAAGTTGGTCTTTGTCCTTAAACCCTGTGCATGTCTGAGATAGTCAAGAAATGATTAGTTTTGATAGCTTAGAGGGTGATCAATGCAAGTATAAAAAAGGTATGATTGTATTAAATCTATATATGTGTTATTACATTCATTATAGTGTTATTCCTTGCATTTAAAATGAGACATTAAATAGAAAGAGAAATCAGTCTTTGGAATTTTGTGTGTGCTTGTCACAGTTGACATGCTAAGGAAACAAGGTGGTTTAACTCCTCTCAAGAATATTTTAGATTTTGAATTGGAATTAGAAGTTTTCATTGAATGTATAGTGGTTATTTTAACTCCAAATCTAATGTGAAAAGTTAAGGCTAGTTTTCAATCATTAAATCTTCATTACTTTATCTGTACCCTATTTTGAAATAGGCAATCAAGTAGAAAAGAGAGATAAGATCCTTTTTATTCCCAAGAAATGAATGTTATTGAATATTGTGGGTTTATTATGATTTTAATAGGTGAAAAAAGGTTTACAAGGATTATAATGTTATTTAAGAGTCTTCAAACTCAAGTACTCTTCAAATGGGTTGACACAGTCCTATATAAAGGACACAGAGTTTTGTATTTTGCATTGTTATAAACATAACATGGTTAATTAAGGATTGTAAACTATTCGGTAAAATGTAAATTATTAGGAAAAAACTTGGGAAGGTATCATATTTGTTTTAAATGTTCTCAATCAAAATATATTGCATTTAAACCTCTCTCAGCCTATATAAGCCTGCACATTTACCTAGCTAAGGTTTTGAAACAAAAACCCCTATAACTATGGTTTTGGCCATGGGAAAATGGTAAAAATTTGTAATCCTATTTATTTTAAAATGAGGAATATAATTAAATAGGTTTTGTCTAGGTATAGTATGGTTTGGTATGTATTTAAAGATTGATCTAGTGCAAGAAGGGCTAGAAGACCTAATTGGCAAGGAGGTTATAAGGGAAAGAGTATATACACAGAGAGTTAGAGTGTGAAAATTCATGGGAATAAGTAAAAATATAGAGGGTTTCCAAATATTTGATTATATATTTAGGAGGACATTCATAATATTCTAAGGATATTTATGAAAAAAAGGCTACAAGGAAATAGCCTCACTATTGAGCTTGAAGTGTGTAAGTGAATATTAGAGAGTGAATGAGAGGTTCAAAGGGGTTGATACAAGTGTGTTATGATTATTAAATGTCATCCATGGTGGTAGGATGTGTTCATGAGATCAATAAGAATATTTGATGTTTTTAAGCCTTGAGGAGATTAACTAGTGAGTAAAGTGAAAGGAGATGGGTAAGTGAATGGAACTAGATGAGTGGATGAGTGAGATAATGATGAAGGGTTTAATAACAGAGATACATGAATCAAATATGCTTAGTAAACATGGTCATAAAAGAAGAGGATGCTATCAAGCTAGTGAGAGGTTATAAGAATTTTGTTGCAGATTGAAGCTAAAGAATAGAGTAATGCATTTGCAAGTTATGAGTTAAATTCAAGATTATACCTAGGGATGGCGAGTTTGAGGATTTTATCATAATACTCTACATCAAAACCCCTCCCAAAATAACCATACATATTTATAAATACCTTTTGTTTTTAGTTTAGTTTTGATTTTAGTAAAGGTAGCCTCACCTACTAATAGAGGAGGGACTCTATCCTATAATAATATTGTCTATGATACACAAAACTTGTTCATATATAAAATTTTTAGACAATAGGTTTTGGTGCTTCTTAGCCATAGGACTTGTAGGTAGACTTACATATTTTCTACTTCTTATTTTTACTTTAAGGTTAAACTAGAAATTGAGTCACTGTTGTAAATCAAAGAAAGGATAAAACACACCGTTAGCTTTACTTACTTTGGTGAACCTTATTTTTACCATAACGTATTTACTTACTGACCAAAAAATTTAGGTTGTTAATGAACTCTACAAACCACTCTTATCACAATTTGTCCTAGTTGTGCTATGTACCTATATATATATATATATATATATATTAGCTTGATGTCAGGGTTGAAGGGTCCCTATCCAAAAAACATATATTTCAAAAGAACTCAATTGGTTTAGCTTAACAATAAACATTGTTAAGGCATATAACCTTTCAAAACATACAAAATATTAGAAGTTTCTAAAAATAACAAAAACCAATATATAAAATAGATAATAGAACCAAAAAATGATTACAAAGGACATATTCCTACCTATCAGCTACTTTATAGAACAAAAATTGGAAATTAATCTAGAATGATTAATTCTACCACCTTACCATCACTAATCATCAATTCACTAGAAGCTAGCATCTTAAAAAATTTAGGACTAGAAGCAGGCACCTCCTAGACTTTATCTCCTAAAATTGAACCAACTAGTACCATCTCTTGACCTATCTGAGAGCCCACAACCTCCTTAGATTGCAAAAAATTCAACCTCCTTTTACTACCCCTTGATTCAATAAAATTTTACCTTTACCTTTCAACCATGGTGGTTCCTTAAATATACCCCTCACTACTCCTTTTGCCAACCATTTTATAGCTTGCACTCATTATAACTTCTACTTTTGATCACACCAATCTTCCATTTATAGTATGTGTAGTAAAATCTCCTTAATCTTAGGCATCACAATGCCTTTTGACTCATATTTATTTTTCTCATTTGAGCACACCTCATCTACTTGATATGCAAAATTGATTAGATCCAAAAATTTGGCTTCTAACACTAAAACAAAGGACAATAGAATGAAACCCAAATTGTTTTTACTTGAAAAGGGAATAGTTGGGAAAGGACCTAAAGGATGAGAGTCAATTTTTGACATGAGACCCACTCTATTCTCTAGCCAAATGAAAAATTCAACCAATTTTTTAATTTGATCTCTATCCATCATTACCATGCAAAGATTAGTGGCAAATAATGAAGCCAAGTTTGAATTAACACACACTCACCTGATAACCACCAACTCCACCCCAAATACTTTCTCAATATCCTTTACTACTTCTATCATGGGTATCTAAAAAACATTTAATAGACACATTTTAGAAATATTACCTAAGAATCCCATCTCATGAGCTTTTGCTCCACTAAAAATCAAAGGCCAACGTGTTGATTCCATGCAATCTGGCTCCATATTTGACAATACTATGAAACTACAAACCTAGTCCCAAAAAACACCTTTGACACCCATTTCAAATAAATCAACACTCCCTATAAATATGCACAAAAAATCCATCATGACCGATTAACTCACACACTTACCTTCAATAGGAGCATTTATGATACTATCAACACCTTGTTGCCAACTCATTCGCCAAAAAAGAAACTACCACCACTTCCAAACATGATTAGTTCCCACAAAAAATTTCCAACCTTATCATTATCAATTTTTAAATTTCAACACCTTACTCTTTTATTAAAATTTAAAAATTATAAGTCAATCTGATCTAAACCAATGCAATCTCCCCATCCTTCTCTAACATTATCAACTCACTCAGTCATTGGTTGATCAATACCCATATTAGCTAAAAAATCTACCACTCTATTGCTTTCATGAAAGCAATGGGAACATTTCCATTCCTTAAACTGATAAATTTTTGGCCATATTATTTCCAAGACATTCTCTAGTTTTTGTGATCTAGCCTTATGAATTCTCAAGGCTTGAATGAATACCTATGAATTCCCTTCAATCTCCAAAAAGGAAATCCCATACTCCAAATCCATCTCAATACCTACTACTAGTGCCTAAGCCTCTACCTCATTAGTCATTTCATCGAGAATCTTTAAAGACATTGCTCTTATTAGTGAACCACTACAATCCTTAATCACAAAACAAGCCCCAAAGGCTCTTGGATTTCCTCTACAAGCTCCATAAAAGTTAAGATTAAACCATCCCTATTGTGGAAGAGATCAAATTGCTTCTTTTCTATTTCTCTTTTTTTTTAATTTACTATTGACCCTTTAATGGGGAATTTTTTGGGTGATGAAATTTATATACCTATAATATCAAAACCAATGGTGAATAGTATCCCTAGCCATGGACTGTGGACTTGCCTCATTGCATTAAACAAAAGTTTCAAGCCACTTACTGACCCCCATCTCATTGAACACCAATCTAGTTACCCCATTGCATGTGGATAATTTTCATGAAGGTGGTTATACCTTACCCCTTATAGGATTAGAACCTATGACCTCCCTTTTGGGAGTGCATGTTCCTCACCATTAGACCAACTTAGGTGCATAAAAGTTTTGGGTATTGACATTTTTATGCGTAGAATGTCCAAACCAATGTTGGATAATTTCCCTATCCATGGACTATGGACTTGCCTCATTGCATTGAACATAGGCTTCAATCCACTTGTTTACCCCCATCGTATTGAACACCAATCCGGTTAGCCCATTTCATGTGGATTCTTTTCATGAAGGTGTAGATACCTTAACCCATTATAAGATTAGAACCTATGACCTCCTTTTTAGGAGCACATGTTCTTCAACATTAGGCCAACTTGGGTGTATAGGGATATGATATATTAATGTATAAGGGTTGATGGAGATGTCAACATGTGGCACACATGCCCCTTATCTAGTTATATGGGGCTAATATATTACAATAATGGAGTAAATTTTGAAATTAGTGCATTGGGTAATGGTCAACCTATATTGGGATTATGAGGTTACCCATCCATTGTTATTTAGATAGAGGCATATATAAAGGAGTTGATTATCATTGTAAAGGAATAAAGTAAGCATTGAGTCTTCTATTGTAAGAGGATATTGGAGGTTGTCCCCTTGAAGAGACATTATGGAGTTATTATTTCCTAAATGAGTATAGTATGGTATTGCCCTACCTTAAGGGTATTCTATTTATGCATGTATTGAATACCCTTAAGGTAGGGAAACACCATATAATAATCCTTTAGGAAGGAACAACTCCATAATATCTCTTTGAGGGGACAACCTCCAATATCCTCTTACAATAGAAGAATCAATGCTTAATTTATTCCTTTACAATGATAATCATCTCCTTTAAATAGACCTCTATCTAACTAACAATGGATGGATAACCTCCTAATCCCAATGTAGGCCAACCATTATCCAATGCACTAATTCCACAAGTTACTCCATTATCCTAATATATTAGACCCATATAACGAACTAAGGGGGATGTGTGCCACATGTCAACATCTTCATAAACCCATATACATTAATATATCATATCCTTAGGTACATAGCATATGAAAAATAGTTGGTAGAATTCATGGAAACATGGAGTTATAAAAGTTTTGGGTCCTACAATAATTAGAAACATGCATCTTCATTAACAATAAACTTATTTACCACTAATGTGCATTTTCGTATTCCTCAATGTAATAACTAGTGAAGGTGATGGGGAAGTTCCTAAAAAAAAGAAGCTACGTGATAAAAATTGTGGTGATAACTCATTTTCAAGGCTAAAATTACTACAAAAAAATCTCTTGCCTCTTTTTTTCATCCAGGTGAAGTCCCTTTCTCACAAGCCTTTGATTATTTTGTATTAATTGATAGTATAACTCCAAAACCCCTAGTTTCATCCATAGCTTGGCTCAAATGTCTCTCACTTATACTCATGCCACCATAAGTATACAATATCTAAATCCTTATAGTACATATCCCCATCACTTTCCATCTCCACATCATGTGCCTCTTTATCCATTTGGTTCTTCACCTCCTAATAAATTTAATCCTCTATTGGACTATCTTCATGTTCTTAACACTCAAATGGTTAGTTATTCAAGTGATGCAATATTCACTTGGGTTCATTAGCTAGTGGGTGAAAATTAAACCATGATTAGAAACCATTTCCCATTATTTTAATGTAGTGGAAAATATTTTTCAAGGCCCTCCACCAAAAAAGGCAAACACTACTCCAAGATTGATGTTTGATCCTTAGGGGCACATTTTATGGACATTTTCCAACCTTTGTGTGATAAAAATGAATAAAAATAACTTTTTCAATTATAATTTGAGTATAGTTTATCTTGGGAAACCAAGTTATGAGAGTGACATGCATAATTTCAAATAATTTTTAGTTAGATTGTTAAATAAAATAGAGGAAGGGAAATTAACAAAATAAAAACTTGAATAATAACTACGTATGCTCTTTGCATACATGAAACCATTCTGACATCTATTCTAAACTCTAATCCTATAGAATATATTTACAATGAGAACATTGTTACTTGTTGAAAATACAATAGCCACAAAAAAGTGATGGAAACCTAGGTTTAGCAATTAGTCATTGATGGGCTAAAATTTATTGATGAAAGTAGAAAGGCATATGGGATATTGATGTCTGATTAAGATAAGATAGTTGAAGAAATAAAAAATAAAGAAATAATTAGGAATATGGAGAGGAATGATTAGAGATTTGAAATCCATGGCCTATATACGTTAGAACATGCTTATATATGAAGGATTATTCATCTAGTCTGAATAAAATAATTCCCACATATTGTCACACAATGGTGATTAAAACATAAATGCCTTGGAGTATGATTTATAAGAATTGTGTAAACATAATAAAATATGTGATGACATGAAATTTGAAAACTGCACATATATTTGAGCCATGCACTATGAGCTGATAAAGGAAGAAGAATTTAAACCATGCACATCAATGGAATTAAGGAATAATTATAGAAGTTGGTGAAGGAAGAGTTGTAAAGTTCAACCTAGTCTCTTATAGGTTACATATTATATTTACCTTCAACACACAATTAAACTATTTGATTGTGTGTCTTACACACTTTATTAGTTTAACCATATATAGAATACAATCAGCCTATTTGATTGTGTTTCTTGTATCATGTTCTACTTATTTTCTTATAGAACAATGTCAATTAGTTTAACCCAATATCATACCAGTTTATCCTCATTTCTAATATTTGTTTAGATTCCATCACTTATAATGGATTATTTGTTTGATGATAATTAAAAATAAAATCAAACCAACATGATTAGTTTCACTAATCCCAATAGACTTCCTAAAACACACTTTGTGGTACCTAACAAAGACCAAATTAATTCCCATGTTACCACCCACACTACCAACTATGAAACTTCTCCTTCTTCTTCCATGACACTTAACCCCTTGTTTATGAGAATGATAAAAGATGAACATGACCTTGATTACATGGATAAAATGACCCTTTTCATCAACAAAAATCCTCAACATAGAGGTAAGGATCCTATAGTCGTTTATAACATCATGATGGGACCTCATTTTGGAGAAACCCATTCACCTTAACCTAGATTTTAGATAGGATTTGGGGCAAGTCATTTTTTTTGTCTACACATTTACCCTCTATCATGTATCCTTATCACACTATGACATCATCGTATATGTATCCTTTTACCTTCATGCCAAGTATTTCAAAAAATATGGCAGGTTCAACGTTTAGTGGGGCTCTTCAAAATACCCACATGCATAACTATGCTACTAGTGCATCTCATGCTACTAATGCTTCTTATGTTACTAGTGCATTCTATGCTACTAATGTTTATTATGCTACTAATACATCTCATGATACTATTGCTTCTCATGCCACTAGTGTGTCAAATGCTACTACCTCATGTCATACTCAATGCATCTCAAGCTCATAATACCTCACATAACACTAATGCATTAAATACTTCTTCTACTATCCCAAATAGTGATCAAACTAATAAAATATTATTAAAAACTCTTAACCAAATGCATACATTTCAAACTAATAATGAAAATCAAATGATGCAAATGAAAAATCACTTATTACATCTCCAAAACCAAGCCCAACATGCTCAATGGATGGGGAGTGAAAAATCCTAATGCCCACCAAAATCCCTTATGGATTCACATGGTAACCTCATATGAAAACCCCCCGTTATCAACATAAATATTAAACACTTACAAAATGAACCTCTTATACCTCAAATTATCAATATTGACATATGGGGCATCACTCTCATTATAAATTATAACAGATCTACATATCCTACCTTACATTAAAAAACATTTGGAAACCTTTACAAAGATTGTGTTAAACTTAATACTATTGCTACCAATTTAATATTAGATAAAAAACTTTTATGATATGCTTTAGATTGGTATAATCAACTTAAAACTAGTCCATTACTAGCTTAGAAGACTTGGTCAATTCATTAGTTCAAGAATTCTAAACTAGTGATCTTGAAATAACTTTGCTCATTCCATCAACTGTAAAAAAATAGAAATGAAAATGGCACAAGTTTTCATGAAACAATGGAAAGATTTTCCTAATAAATTTGAGCATAATATGGCATATGAGAAGCTCTACCACTTATTTACTAATGTTATTTACCCTAAATTACAATATCATGTTAATATTATTTCCCTAAAAACTTTGGAAGAGGCTCTTGACCAAGCTAAACATCAATATTTCCTTATATGTCAATTTGAAACTACCCAACATACAATGGAAACTCAAATGCTTATAAAAGTTAAAAACTGCCATGAAACCAATGATGGTGTTATAGATACTTATGACACCATCCAAGCTATTGCTTCAAACCCTACAATGGAGTAGACTCCTTCACTACCACCTAATAACAATTCTCATCATAATCCCACATTATCTCAAGGCAATCATACTAATGTGCACAAACCTATTTCTTTATTATAAATTCAAAAACATCTTCCATGACCTTCATCGTGGGATCATGACCCTATAGGTCCTATGAAAACATGGTATGATCCAAATAAATTATGTTGGTTTCATGCAAGTTGGGGCCATTCTCATGAAATTTATTTCTAATTAATAAATATTGCTATGGACTTTCTCCTTAGACCCAACTTTGACCATGAATCCATTATAAGTCAATGATAATAATCTTATGTCATAGTACTTAAATCTCATAAAACTGACACTAAAATTAAAACATTAAACTAAGCCAATGCTCATTTAGCTATCTATAAGGATCCCATTCCTAATCATAAAGACAACATTGGTTATCTTCCCCTAATACCAATAAAATTGAAAGAACTATAGATATTAACATCAATGATGAAAATATGGTTAACATGATGAATATTAGGAGAGTAGTTTCTTATATTGATTCAATCCAAACCCCTAACCATCACACCTCTTGAACATTTCACATTATTCATGACACTTCCCCATCCTATCTCATATAATTAGGGCATGTGTAACCAATAAACATACAATAATCACCTAAAAAAACACAAATTGACCCTACCTCTCATACAATTGATATATCTTATACTCTTTCCCCAACTTACATACCTCAAGTAAACAATTCTTAAATTTCAAACAATATTTCTTCTACTCAACCACATGAAATAATTTAACAAATAACCACATCACCTAAGATCAATCAACCTAATTTAAACCAACCTAAACTAAAAATACCTTATCAACATATGTTTCACTACACATCTAACCCCCCTTAAATGGATTTATGACAACACCATGCACCTTTATCCAATAATCCTATAATGGGTTACGATGAATATAATCCTATCATAGAACATTCCCATCTTCTATATGAAATTCACTTATTAGACCTTATGAGAACTTCTCGTCACCATCATAATCACCTAATGTAATTACCATTCAAAATGAACATCACTCATCCTCTTCCCATAGGTCAATAAGATACCTTATTTAGATTTGAAGATATCATTCTCTAATAATGTGAATAAATGTCCATTCACATTGACAAAACAATGGACACTTCTCTCTCACTCAAATTTCCTATCTCTTATATGATTCCCAATGAGATATTGATTCATGTGGATGATCCCCATTTATTCATTAGCATACAACTAGGAGATATCCACGTCAAACATGCTTTAAGTAATGAAGGCTCAAGCACTTGTGTTATTTCCATTGATTTTAATAAAACACTTATATACTCTAAATGTAATCTTAAATCCACATGCAGTACATGCCAAGGATACGATAGAAGATAAATGCTTCTTCTAGATTATGTTTGGATTCCCATCACCATTCCTCCCATCACCATTCATGTGAAATTCATGATATTTAGCTTTCCACTTTCCTATAATATCTTACTCAATTGACCTTAGACACATTTCATGAGAGTAATTTGTTCATATACATGCTAGTGTGTCAAACTCCCTTATAATGGTTCTATATACAAGATTCAAGGGGACATAATCCTTAGAATTTTGAACAATTCCAAGCATGAGGTGTTTTTAAAATACCCAACCTTGAACCCTTTACCTAAAATTCCATTTTGATAATCCCAAAACTTTAATTATCCCATAAAATATGCCAGAGATTAAAATGGTCATCCAAAATTAATTGAAAAATATTCCTCCTAACCTATTAGACTTAGATGATGATAAAACATATGTGATAAGTTTAAAGATCAAAACATATAATATATCCCCTAACATCATCACTCAACTACCTCCCTTTCTTCACCCTCGATCTTGTCAACAACATTTTGATGAAATACCAATTAGTCTAACAAAAAATAAACATTTCATTCACCACAATTCCTCAATCGATGAAATAGTTAATGCATGTACTATTGAATTACATATACCTAATTATGATGATGATTATTATTTAAATTACCCATTTCTATTTGGATCTATTCATGTTAAAAATGTAGAGGTTCTTATATATTATTATTCTTTATTATAATATCTCAGTGTATCGTTCCTTCTCTTATAGAACATGATATTATTTTTTCCTCTATTATTCATAGGTCATAGATGGATCACACACTTTCTACACATCTAATCACTATTGAACCTATTAGGAGTATGCTTATGGATAATGCCATGATAGGACCTTATCATTTTGCTATATATCATGATATTTCTAGTTTAATTCCTCCCCAAATGTTATCCACTCTACTTCAAACCACTACACAACTAGCATACATATGGATGAGCCTAGTCTAGATGCCACTCTAGCTTCTCCTTTCCTTGGTGATGGTATTATACCATTACCAAATCCCAATCCTCTACCAACACAAATGGTAGATGAGCCTTATTATGATATTCATAGAGTTGTTGGTCATTAGACCAAGGATTATCATACATCAACAATAGTAGGCTCCCTCCCCTACTACTTTAACTAGTCAACCTCCATCATATACTAATAGATGTATTTTTTTATTTCATGATACACATAACCATTCCTCTACTCATTTTTGACAACTTAGGTAGTATATTGATACACAATGTTGGGTGAATATTTTGTCACTCAGCTAACTGGTGAGCAAAATAGTTATGTTCACCACAACATAGGGAGATTGGTCAACCAGATGTGTAGGTTTACCACATCAAAAGGGGACTAATCTCTCCTCTCATCAAGGGGAGGCTCCCTATTAAATATGAGGATCTATATACTGTATATTTATGCTAAAAATAACACTTAGGGTAGGACAACACCATCCATCTCTCTTTTTTTAGAGATGATGTTTAAGGATCAAGGGAGAAATCTTAGTAGTAATGATAGAAAGCACTCCTCTTCTTTCAAAACTACTGTTCAACAAACAACAAGAATCTTTCTAGTAGTAATTGTAACAGGGCACAGTAACACAACATGATGAAGTATAGCACAAAGTCTCCACTTCAACTACCAAAGAGTGGAATATGAAAGACAATGAGGGCACAAAGTCGTCCCAGGGTCCTTTACATAGAAACATAATATGAAGGATAATGAGGGCACAAAGTCATCCCAAGATCCTTTACACAAGAATAGAAAAGACAAACACACTAAAGACAATTGGGGAAGCACAAAGTCTCTCCACAGTCAGCTTCAGGACACCTTCTTGACTACTTTCACTAATTTTGCTCATTTAATCAAAGGGACAAAAAATGTATTAAGAAAATAGACATAAGAATAATTTCCCCAACAACCAAGTTATTACATCACAAAGTCTAAAAGGTCACTTGCTTTCTTATTCCAATAACAAAATATGATCAACAATCTGAGCTCAAAGTCTTAGTAATGCCTTTAAATTTCGGTAGAGTTTAGTTTCTAATAACAAAAATATCTCTCCAAAACAATAAGAGAGAGTCCAATATATAGCTCTCCAAGAAAGACTTGGGAGCAGTAACACATCATGTTGCATTCAATACATTTTAAATTCTGTCAAGAAGATATGTTGGAATTGGGTGTAGTTGCCCATTTGCTTTTCTCAATGCAAAGAAATGGGTCATGCCATTGAATGTTTGTGTTCTCCAATGTCCACCCAGTGGACTGCTTCACCTTCTAGAAACATATCCCATGCGTGGATATTGTTGGTCCTTCTTCATCATTCATCCTTCCTTGGCTGTGTTTTGTCCTTTTCTGAGCTCTCGAGCTATCTCTTTGGCCAGTCACTGAATTTGCTTACAGGGTTTGTGCCACATTTGAAAATCAATGGATATTTCATTATCTTGAATTTGACGTCCATAGGGATGTCATTGGTTCACTGTTTCAATGGTTTGGGCAACCTTCAGGTTCTAATTCCTTTGTATCTTTCCCACTTACTTTGGATGCTTTCCACTGATCTTTATAATTGACATGTGGCACGTTCCACTTTAAAATAGGTAGGAACACGTGGTGACTTCCACTTGTTTATAGAAGCTTTAGATACATTTTTGAGAGTCTAATGGAAGATGACACGTGGCAGTCTCCGTTGAGTTTTAGCTATACTATAGAAACATTCAGGACTCATTTTAGATTCACCCAAATGCTGACACTTGGCATCTTCTGTCAAGCTTTAACTGCCTTCAAAAATTCCTTGGGACTCATATTAGTTTCCTATGGAAGATGACACGTGGTGGTTTCCACTACTTTTTAGAGAAATATATTGAAACCTTCTGCCATTGCCACTTAGCACCTTTCACGCGCACTGAGAGAAACTTAGGAGAAACTATGGATGTAAACACATGTCACACTCTACTTACTTTAGAAACTTACCTGGGGCCCACCACAATCCTTGCTTAAAAATGAAGACAAAGGAAGAAACACCGAATGCTGACACTTGGCAGCTTCTGTAGAGCTCTAGCAGGGATGCATGGCAACTTCCATAGCTTCTTAGAAATAAATCACAAACTTTCTACTATTTCCACTTGGTGCTTTCCATTGGACTCTAAGAGAAGCTTATTGAAAGAGGCTTTGAAACTTATAAGAATCTTGAAATGTGGATGTAGACACTTGTCATGTTCTGATGAGTTATAATGGGACACATGGCACGATCCACTTACTTTTAGCAATCACTCAGATGGTGACACTTGGAGTGTCCCACTTAATCTTAGCCATTCACCTAGGGTTCACCACAACTTTTACTCAACAATGAAACAAAATGAAGAAACTATGGATGTTGACACTTAGAGACTTCTAACAAGCTTTAGCAGGGACACATGGCATCTTTTGCTGCTATTAGAAACAAAGTATAATGGGGCTCGGCAGACGACACTTAGCAGCATTTATTAGACTCTAAGAGAAACTTGAGAGGAACCTAAATTTGATGTTTACGGGGACGTCACTAGTTGCTTGGTGCTTAAAATAGCCTAAAAAAGTGTCTAAGTGTTTAGAACTTATTCCTTGGTTGAACCTGTCAAACCTGTTAGTCCCTTAACTAAAAAATCTTGAATAATTCCCAATTTGAAAGCTCAGAACAATTTTTTGAAATGGGAAGAGAGAATTTTAGCCCTACAGGACCAAAATAGCTCATATGTTGTTCCAAAAATGAGTGACATTTTTTGGGTACAATAGTTGGCTCCAGTTGGGGAACTTCCATCAATTATAAAAAGAATTGAAGGGAGTAGAATCCAGAATCTCCAGTGTCTTCATGTGTGCCATTAGGCTATGGAGTCATGTTACTCAAAAATGAAAGGCATCAAAAATGAAAACAAACAACACAAAATAGAACTAAAAACTATACCAATATACATATGTACGGATAAAATTATCTGATACTTCAAGAATTGAAGTGTTTCAGATGCTGCCCACTATGAGGCAGTGAAAAGAGCATGCCATCTTGATATTTCAATAGAAAACTATTTTCACTCTTGAGCTGATGGACAGTGAAAGGGCCTCTCCAAAGGGAGTCAAATTTTCCATGCATTCCCTTTGGTTCTCTTCTCTTGTCCCATAATAGGACTTGATCTCTAATCTGGAAATCATGGGCTTTTGCTTTCTAGTTGAAGAGCTTCTTCACTAGACTTTGATGTGCAGCAATTCGGTCCACCACCATAGTTCACTGCTCATTAAGTTCAGTCAAGCACATAATTCTCTTATCGATGGAGCTTTCATACATTTGATCTTCAATTGCCTTAGCTAATTTCAATGCTGGAAATTCCAGGGTGATTGGTATTTCAGCATTGATACCATAAAGAAGTTGGAAAGGTGACATACCAATTGCCCTCTTGGGTGTAATTCTATCAACCCATAAAGCATCAACCAATGCTTTATGCCATGTTTGTTGGTTGTCATCTACTAGCTTCTTGATGATAGTCACCAAGTTCTTATTGCTTGATTCAGCTTACCCATTACCTTGTGGAAAATAATCAGAAGAATGGGAGAGAGTAATCCCATAATAGAAATAGAATTGAGTAATCTCCTGAGAAGAGAAACAAGCTACATTATCTGTGACAATCTTAGTTGGGACTCCAAACCTGGAAATACAGCACCAATGAAATTAATTCCCCATTGCTAAAATGGCTCTTTTATTACCACTGGCTTAAGAGGTAGAGCAGCGTGAGAAGGACACTCACCATAAGTAAGAAAATGAGTAATATTTTAATACCACTTATTTATGGTGGAGACAAAGAGGATTGTTGGTGTGTCTTCATTTTTTTCTTTTCCATGCTCTACTTCTTATAGTCTATTGTCAGTAAGCAATTGACATAGGCCCCTTCCCCATACCAACTTTGTTGGTTTGATGAATAGATCAAACTCTTGGATCTTAGCAATCCAATTGCCTCTTTTTATTCCAAACTTCTATTGAGTTAATATGGATTTGATTGTGGTGTCAAGAACTAGGGCAGTAGTGTGTGAATTTAGGATGTAAAAGTGGAAATGCTTCACTGCCTTCACTACTGCATAAGCATGTTTCTCCATGTTTGAATATTTTAGTTCATGATCTTTGAGAGGATAGCTCATGAAAGAAATAGGAGATTCCACACCTTGATTTTGTTGAACCAGAATTGTTGAAAGTGTGTGCTCAGAAGCATAACTATACACTGTGAAATCCTTGGTATAATCTGGACAAACCAGAATTAGGGTGTGGGAAATAACAGTCTTGATATCCTAAAATGCCAATTTACCTTCTTCAGTCCAACTGAAGGTGGCCTTTCCTTTCATCATTTTTACAATATGGCAAGTCTTCTCAGCAAACTCAAGGATGAACCTTCATAAAAAATTCACTTTTTCGAAGAAAGAGTGAACTGCAGTCTAGCTTGTAGACAAGGTAAGCTCTTGGATGGATTTGACTATGTCTGAGTCAATCTTTATGCCCTCTCAAGACACAATGTGTCTGATAAGTTTCCCTTTTATTACTCTAAAAATAGACTTCTTGGAGTTCAAATAAATTCCATTCTGGTGACATCATTCCAACACTTGTTGCAAATGGTGCATATTGTTGTACCCTAAAAATGTTCACTCATTTTTGGGACAACATATGAGCTATTTTGGTCCTGAAAGACAAAATTATCTCTTCCCAATTCAAAAAATGTTCTGAGCTTTCAAAATTGGGAATTATTCAAGCTTTTTTAGTTAAAAGACTAACAAGTTCAACAGGTTCAATGGCTTCAACAAGTGAGTTCTAGAAAAGGAGGAGGTTCCTCAACACTTAAACGCTTTCAAGACTAGTTCAACACCTTGGTTCAACCAAAAATGTTCATCAACAAGCTTCAAAGAAGGATTGAACCATTGAACCCCACTTCCAAAAAGGTTTAAAGGTTCATGGTTCAATATAGTTTAAATAATAAGAAATCATTGACGTCCCCGCGGATGTCAAATTTAAGAGAATGAAATAGCTATTGGTCTTTAAAGGTTTAAGTGGAAGCTGCCAAGTGTCATCTGCCAAGCCCCATTATATTTTGTTTTTAAAATTGGTGGAAGTCACCATGTGTCCTCATTAAAAGCTCAGCAGAAGCCACCATGTGTCATCTTCTACGTGAATCTGATATGAGTCCCGAGTGTTTCAAAAAGTAGCTAAAAGTAGTGGAGACCGCCACATGTCATTTTTTGTAGGACTCTAAAAAATGTTTCTAAACTTTCTATAGATAAGCGGAAGCTACCGCGTGTCCCTACCTATTTCAAAGTGGAAGTTACCACATGCCTATGATAAATCCTAATGGAATTTGCCACGTGTCAACATTTGCAGTTTCTTCTTTTGGTCTCTTTATTAAGGATTGTGGTGGGCCCCCATGAGCTACTGAACTAAATGAATCATGCCATGTGTCAATGTCTACATGAATCCAAGTGAGTCCTAATGTTTCTATAATGTTTCTAAAATTACAGTAGAAGGCACCACATGTCATCTTCTGCAGGACTCTCTAAAGGTACCAAAGCTTTTATAAGTTAAGCAAAAGTTTCCATGTATCCTATTTTAACTTCGCAGAGTGTGACAAGTGTCTACATGCACATTTCTAGTTTTTTATAGGTATCTAAGCTTCTCCTAAGCATTTCTAAAAGTCCCGTGAATGCTGCCAAATGTCTTGATATATTTTGCAATGAAATGTGCCACGTGTCAATTGTTAAGATCAGCAAAAATTGATCAAAGAGTAGAGAAGTGACTAAAAAAGGACCCGATTCAACAGTCAAGAAAGGAATAAATATGAAGAAAGACCAAAAATATCTATGCATGGTGTTTCTAGAAGGTGAAGCAATTCACCAGATAGATAGTGGAGAACATAAACATTCAATGGCATGACCCGTTTCTATGCATTGAGAAAAGCAAATAGGCAACTACGCCCGATTCCAGCATATCTTTTTGACAGAATTTAAAATGCATTGAATGCATCATGATGTGTTACTATTCCCAAGTCTTTCTTGAAGAGATATATATTAAACTCTCTCTTATTATTTTAACGAGATCTTTTGGTTATCAGAAACTATACTCTACCTAAATTGAAAGGCATTACTGAGACTTTGAGCTCAAATTGTTGATCATATTTTGTTATTGGAATAAGGAAGCAAGTGACTTTTTAGACTTTATGCTGTAACAACTTGGTTGTTAGGGAAATTCTTCTTATGTCTACTTCCTTAATATGTTTTCTATCCCTTTAATTAAATAAGCAAAATTAGTGGAAGTAGTTAGGAAGGTGTCCTGAGGCCAATTATGGAGAGACTTTGTGCTGCTATAATTGTCTTTAGTGTGTCTTTTTTCTATTCCTATGTAAATGATCTTGGGATGACTTTGTGCCCTCATTATCCTTTATAGCTCACTCTTTGGTAGCTAAAGCGGAGACTTTGTGCTACACTTCATCCTGTTGTGTTACTGCACCCTGTTACAATTATTACCAGAAAGATTCTTGTAGTTTGTTGAATAGTAATTTTGAAAGAAGAGGAGTGGTTTTTGTCATTACTACTAATATTTATTCCTTGATCCTTGAACATCATCTCTAAAAAAAGAGAGATGGATGGTTTATTCTACCTCAGTATCTTACTTTTTGCTTATACCTATAGTATATAGCTCCTCATATTTAATAGGGAACCTCCCCTTGAAGAGAGGAGAGATTAGTCCCATTTTTGATGTGGTACACTTGCACATTTGGCTAACCAATCTCCCTATGTTATGGTGAACATAACTATTTTGCCTATAAGTTAGCTGAGTGACAAAATATTCACCCAATAGTTTTTAGCGACTCCGCTAGAGATGTTACATGCAGTTTGAAGCCTCAAGTTTCAAGATTGTAGTTCCTACCCTTATCCATTATATAGTCTAGCGACTCCATTCCATGTCCTACCCATTATCATTATGGCCTCACCATATCTATTCATTTTCATCCATAATCTAGTTTGCAAAACTAAATCTGCTGAGAAAGAGTGCACAATTTAAAGCCTCAAGTTTCAAGCTGAAGCAAGGCTAGTTCTTTCCTATTTTTGTTCTACAATCTAGCAACTCTGCACTATACAAGAAGCCAAAGAGCTATAGGTATTTTTGAACCTGTATTCAAGTTGGTATAGTAAAGTAATTTTGATCTATTTCCTTCACCATCTTGCCTATAACGAACCAGGAGCTTTCCTCCTACTAAAGTCAAGTCCCCATTACCAAGCAAAACATCTATTTTTGTTGTTAATAAAGCTTTGCCAATACGTACCCCTCTAAGATTTATTCCCCCTTTTCATAGTCATACAATGGTAGCTCAAGGCCCCTGGGGTAACTCTTTTGGCCCACTTAATCTAACTCCACCCCTACATGAACTTCCACCTAGCTCAAGGAAGAATTTCTCCAAATTCTTTGGTGATAGAAGAGTTCATCCTGATGAACACATCACAGCTTTTAGCATAGGTTGTGGTGTGATGGGTGTGGAATATGAAGACATAACAATCAGGCTATTTGTGGAGACACTACAAGGTGCTACTACAGACTGGTTCTACCATCTATAAGCTAGGTCAGTGACTGACTAAGACACACTCAAAGCTAAATTTGAAGCTAAGTTCAAACCTACAAAAGATACGCATGCCTTGTTAGCCCATCTCACCCAAATGAAGAAAGAGCCTCATGAGCCTATGAGGGATTTCATTGCCAAGTTTGACAAGTTGAGGAACCAGATTCCTATAATTGTTTAGCCGACACCTAAAAACTTCAAATGCTTCTTCATCAACTCACAAGTGCCTGAAGTGAGTTTTCTACTAAGACGTGCTGGCCAAATAGACCTTACTGAAGCTCAAGACTTGTCTACTGAAGTAGAATATGACCTTATCTTGGCTAAAAAGATAAGGAGAGATCCAAATAGAGGTAAATCTTCTTTATCCTTTGAGTATCCACCTATAGGCACCACTGATCAAATGGTGCAAAAGTTGGCAAATGAATTACTAGCCTTGAAAAGATAAGTGGCCCAAGGTATGTCTAATCCTTCATACATAAATGCTTCAAGAAGGACATTCCCTAATCAATCTTACCAAGGCAATGCTACCAGGAGTCAAAGACAACCCAATCATCTTCCTCCCTTATAGAGGAACCTTGCCCTTGAAGCACTTCCAACCAAATCAATAGTTGGATATTTGAAAATAGAACATGATTTCTCTTTCTAACCTGAGTTTGAGCAAGAAAATAACATTGATCTCTTCATGGAGGAAGAAGAAAAATTAGCTGGCAACTCCATCATTAGTTTTTTGAATTACTAAGATAAACCTAGAAGTGAAGAGACAATAGATGAGGGATCATATGTTGTGTTTACCTAGTCCAAAAATCAATCAGCTCAACAAGTTGATAAAGAGAAGACAGAGGAGTGACCTTAACCAACAATATCAATTGCCAAATGGGGAACCACTTTGCCTTTCCAGCCAAAGGATATGATGATTGCAAAGAAGGTAAGTACATCAAACATTCCTATCCCTTCTACTTTAAATTCACAGACCAGTCCTCCCACCCCTCCTAAAACCTAGAAGGTTGAATTGCCTTCCTTTGTGCCTAGTCCAATTCAACCATTTGACATAATTGATCATGTCACGAAGACCAAAATTCAAATGTCTGAATTTGAATTCCTACAGTCCAACCCTGAGTAGTTGGACAAGTTGGTTCAATGTGTGAAGAATCAAACTATCCTTGCAAGACAAGATGTTAATAAAGTAATTCATGATCCCCCAAGAAACATGTCCATCCCAAACAATCTTGTCATTACTCCTTTTGTTGCTCATGAAAGGACTGAACCTTTCTATGTCTCCCTATTGATAAATGGATGTCAGTTGAATAATTGCATCATTGATTCTAGGGCTTCAGACAATGTCATGCTTACCAAAGTGGTAAAATCTCTTGGTCTCACACTGACCAAGACATTTGGGAAATGTTTCTCCATGGAAAACAAATAAGTGCCACTACTGGGGCAAATTAAAGACACCTAATTTACTTTTTTTGCCTTTCCAAATAAGCAAATCAAGATGACTATCATAGAGGCTGACATCCCAACATCATATGGCATCCTTCTTGGGTGGAACTTCTGCAAGGATGTTAGAGGGGAATTGAGCATGGACCTGTCTGAAGCAAGGATCCCTGTCAAAGGCGTTATGCAGAGGCTGCTCCCTAAAAAGGAAGAAAAATACATGGTCACTCAAACATTAGCACCTGAAGTTCAAATTCTATTTGAGCCTTTGGGTAGGGGTAATTACTTCTTGATGACAAAAGAGGGTCATGAAGCACCTATTGAAGCCCTTGAAGATTTCAACCTAAAAATTGGTTTAGATGAAACAACAGCTAGTAGGCCTAATAGCACCAATCATTGGCAGGATTTGAATGGGAACCGTCAAATTACAAGCCTAACTGGACTGAAAGAGCAACCAATTATGGTAATGGACCATGCTACTATGCATCAAAATTAGTAAAAAGAACTCTTTACTAATAGATCAAATATTCATGGTTTTCAAATTAAAATTCAAGTCTTGCTGTGGGGTAAGAGGAGGAAACCAAAGGCAAGACACAGAAAATTGGTTTCCTGACGGAGAGTTCCATTCACCCATCACTGATTTTGGGGACAAAATGGTTTCTTACTAGTTTATTAGGATATAATTCCATTTTCATTACCTCAAAAGGGGTAGCATCTGAATTACTTCAATTTTTGAAGTACCAGATAAGTTCCCCTGTACATATGTATATTTGTAAAGTATTTTGTTTCTGCTTTGAGTTATTCATTTTTCATTTTTGAAGCCTTTCTTTTTGGGTAGCATGACTCCTTAGCCCAGTGGCACACATGAAGACACTAGAGATTCTAGATTCTACTCCCTTTAATTCTTTTTACAATTGATGGAAGTTCCCCAACTGGAGCCAGCTATTGTACCCTAATAATATTCACTCATTTTTGGGACAAAATATGAGCTATTTTGGTCCCGCAAGACAAAATTATCTCTTCTCATTTCAAAAATTATTTTGAGCTTTCAAAATTGGGAATTATTCAAGCTTTTTTAGTTAAAGGACTAACAGGTTCAATAGGTTCAATGGCTTCAACAAGTGAGGTCTAGAAAAGGAGCAGGTTCCTCAACACTTAAATGCTTTCAAAATTGGTTAAACGCCTTCTTTAAATAATGTCATGCCTTTGCACATACCTCTTCATTATCACCATGCACATGTTGATAATATGATTATGCTTCTCAAGACACCTTGTACTTAAAATATGATACACTACTTACTTGATCATCAAACTTCTTTGTGACAGCACTGACAGTCATCAAGATGACCTAATCATGACATTGACAAAATAAGAATCATTAGTTTTCCTTTAAAAAAATTCTCAATAGAGAATCATTAGGTTACCTTCAAATTCTCTCTTATCATATGGTTTCCTTTTCAAATCAAGAACACAAGGTCATGTCTCATAAACCACTCACCATGCATCTTCACTAGATTCACCTTGACATCAATGACAACACTTCTCAACAAGGCTTTCTATGGGATGCAATACTTTCTCTTCCTTCCCCTCTTTATCTTCTTGTTTAGGAATCCACCTCTCTACATTTTATTATACAAGGGAGGTTTTAGTATCTCCTTTCACCCCTAAAAACAATATATCTAATTATAAACAATCCTTCTCTACCACCTCTTCTGTTTGAGGATGGTCATGTTCCTTTACCACCATACTTCCTACTATGGAACAACCTTAAATTTATAAGTGTGGATAGGGTTAAGAATATATAAATAGTTCAATCATAAGGGTGATAAACTAATCTATAAAATACCAATTAATTTTTAAACTTAGATAAATGAATATTCTAAATTTTAATACTGAGATATGCTAAATATAGAAAGTACTAAATTTGAAACATATTCAATTTATTGTAATACAAAAGAGAAATGATACCTAGTTGGGTATATTATGCATAGGCAAATATGGTCTATAAATAAGTGTAAGATATGTAGGATCAATATTTTAGATCATTTGTTGGATTATATAAATTGTACTTTTGTAGCCACAGACATTACCATCAGATCTCAACACTACCATTGATGCTAGTGTCTAATTGTAACACAATCGTCCAATATAGAATAATGACTAGGTTTATATGTGACCAAATTTTTTGTTATTTATTTTCTATCATCTTTTTGTTGATGTATTGAGATCTATGATATAGGTTATTTCTCTCTTTGATTGACAAAACCCTAGCTCCTCACCCTTCTTCACCCTTGCAATGAGTTTGTTAAAAAATGGGTTAGTGAGCTTATAGTGTCTACCTAACCAAAATACCCCTTTATCATTGGGCATTGCCTACACAGCTAATACTCCAAGGAGGGCCTCAAACTTATGTATTTATCACCTATGAGTGGGAAAGTGTGTGAACAAGTGTGAAATATATTATATAATGATGCGTGTAATGATATATCTTGTAATATGACAAGTGTCACTCATGGGATACTCTTTGAATGCTTAAGACCTATAATATGATTGATCTTATGTTTGATATGAAAATAGGGATGAATATGTAAGAATATTTTGGTTTTACAGTTGACTGATTTAGGCTTAGTAAGTATTTACTTGGTATTTACTAGATGAGGAATGAGAAAGGTTAGACTTGTATTTATACCACATCTTTTGAAAATATATTAGGGTAGGGTTCAATAAAACAAATAGGATGACCCATAGGTTTTTAATCATTTTAAATTTGGATGTATTTTGGATATTAGACAATAGATAAGGATATGGACACTACCATTGGTGATAGTGTCCCTCTATGGCTGGTAGTGTTTAGAAGGCTATAAAACATGTATAGATCTAAAATTAATAGTGAGAGATGTTTATCAAGTTTTAATCTTTATATGTAATATAAGAGACCTGGGTGACCAAAATGATATGGATCAAACTATGAGATAATCATTTAGGCATAGTGAGATGGTGCATGTAAGCCTTCTAGCAGTAGAGAGGTATAGAATTAAAGGGTAAAGCCCTGCTTGATATTTTTCAGCTATACAACACTAAGATGCTATAAATATTTAGTTTTAGTATTTACTTTCCTCCCCTCCCTTTAATCTAGTAATTCATAAAGATGAAATTATTAGGTTAAATGAAATAAATGTGTACCAAGGTGTATATAAAACACATTGAATTTTCTTAAGCCCACTTTGAGTTCTTTATTGGTGTATGTCCTGTAACCAAGAGCATGTTACAAAAAAATAAATCCATATAATCTAAAATTTGAAATAATTGAAAGCAAGGAAAGAGTACACATGTGTGTTAATGCAACCATGTTGCCTCTTAAGGCTTTGACTTGGTAAATATGTTTCCTTATGAAGCATTAGAGCTAGAAAAAGTTTAGACTTAAACCTTAGAGATTTGAAGAGTGAAATTGGAATGTATTATTCCCCCAATATGATGCAAGGATGAGTTATGGCACAACCATTGAGATCATTATATCTCAATTGCATAATTCAAGTGTGAATATATATAATCTGGTGAGGGTGATTGATTTAATCAACTCATATTATAAATATAGTGAGATTAGGTGAATTAATCACTCCAATTTATAAATATAGTAAGGCTTATGATTTAATTACTTATAACTTTAAAATGAACCCATTTTTATACTAGAAAAGAGTCCGTAACAGTGCATCCTAGTGTAATCAATATATCCTAGTGAGTAGTATAATTGGTAAGTTTTATACTTTTTGGTGCAAGAGCATGGCATATGCTCCTCTAATATGTACAAGCTATAGTATGTGTCATACATATTAAAAAAAATTCAAATCTATGCAAAATTAGTGCAATGTATAAGATTTTGACACAAGTGTATATATGAATCATGGAATTGAACTAGGGTTTGTGAAAGTGTGGAGGTCATGTCTTTATGACATGCCCCCACTTACATCTGTAAATAATGGATAAGTGTGTGTGGAGGTCATGTTTTTATGACATTCCCCCACTAAAATTTGGAAACTATACAAATGTGGAAGTCATACTTCTATGGCATGCCCCCTCTTATAGGCCTCCTATTGAGGTGACAAAAATAGAATATAGTAGTTACCTTACCTCAAAAGGATAAGGTGGCTGTATAATTTGTGTATGAATCATGTAGCATTTAGAGATAACATGTCAAAGTAGATGTATTAATTAGGCTCATAGTATGTGATCATATCAGTCTTAAGATGCATGATATAAATCATGGCAATTTCTAGAGAGTGACAATACAAGCTCAACAAACAATTAAGTGCACATACAAGAGAATTCAATGTAATGCAAAAGAAATAGTCCAAGGAGACCTCATACAAGGTACATGTTCAAATTATATATAATCAAAATGTATGATATATTTAAATGTCCAATCAACATGGAATGATATATTCAAATGTCCAAATAACATACAATGGCATAGGGGCCAACAAACAAGGAACATATTCAAATGTTCCATAAGCAAGACAATAGAAAGCAATGTAATACACTCAAGGAAGTGATGGTGTGAATAAATGAAGTATAAGCAACCAACATAAACATATTATATTAGTCCTTACATGTATGTGTTAGTAAAAATGTTATATAGTATAACATATCAAGTGCATTGTGAAATATATGAGCATGGATAGAGACATGTGTAAGCATTAGCATAGAAGCTCCAACATGATAATGTAGAAATGATCATAAAGGATATGTAACATAACTCAATCATGATCAGAAAAGCATATTCCCCTAACATACTATATGACATGGGTAAAAGAGAGGTCTTACATTTAGAAGTGTATGGATCATGTGTTTGGGTATGTTTGTATCACACTCAAAGATGCGTGAAACATATGTGTATATATCAATGAAATGATATGGTATCTACTAACATTAAGAAAACAACATAGATGCTAAGGAGCTAATAAAATATGGGAATGTTGAATATTTTTGTATTTTTTTATTTATTTGAATGTTTTTATATTTTTGTAATATTTGTGTTTTTTTGTATTTATTTAATATTTGAAAGGAAAAGGATATATTATTATCCCATCTAAGGGATGCTCATAGGTAGATCCAAACTTGTAATATGGTATATAAAATTGGCGGTACTGCCAAAGATCATGCATAGGTGTCATATATGTATCTGTAGAATCTATGGTATCTTATGTATGTGTAATAGGACTATATGGTCAAAAATAATAGGATTATGGATTCATGGAACCCATCTTTTATGCTCTGTGGTTTCTTTAGAGTAGATTTAATTGGAACATGTTTAGTTGCTTTAGTTGATTGAGTTTGTTGTGTAGGAGTAGATGAAAATTATGTGGAATCCAATATGTGTTTCTAGTGTAAAGGCTTCTCAAGTATGGGTCGCCTAGGAAATGGGAATGAATGTTTCTTATTCTTTCACAAAGGATTCACCTTAGTATGTTTGATAATAGTTATATTGGAATAAAATTATCTTGTTCAAATGGATGTTTATATGTAATTCTGGGAACCGTGACTACCATGTTGGTATAATGTATTTAATACACCTATGTATTGTGTGTTTATGTGGGTTTTATGTACACTATATAAAATTTTATTATGTAGCCTCTAATGTTTTGGAATCGGTGAAAATTATTCACTCTAAGGCTGATCCGGGCAAAAATTCAGGCGACAATTCGGGTGACAATTCCACCCCAATTGATGATGGAACTTCCGAGAACCATAACTTTTGCACCGTAGCTCCGATTGACTCGCCGTTTGAACCATTGGAAAGCAAAGAATGAGGAGAAAATTATGAGATGGCATGGAGCTCTCCTTTATGAATTTTGACTGAAAAAAACCCAATGGAAGTGCCCTAAATTTAAATTTTAGTAGTGCAATCTAAAAATAGTAAGTTTCTCAAAATAGTAATTCCTCAAATTCTGTATTGTTTTAAATCTTGGAATTCAAACCACTTAATATCCCTTGAGATTGGTGACGTTCCATATCTTCCCCATGCTTTCAAAATGTGTATAAATGAAGAGGTAACCCAAAATGTGAACACAGACATCTCTTCTCAGAGATAAACATATAATTGTATTGCGATCTTGAGTAATACAACATCTCTTCTGAGAGAATTCATTGCTACTAGGTTATTTTTGTGTTATTGAAATATTTATCATCCAAAAATTTTGATTTTTGCATCATTGGTATCAAATCGGTTTGTCTTGAGAGTGTATGATCCTGAGGATGAGGTCAGGCTACAAGAAGCTTGGGTGGGAAACAACAGAACTTCCAAACTTTCCACCTGTTTGCTCCAAACAACTTCAAATGGCAGACAACACCAAGACATCCAATCCTTTCAAATAAATGGTTAATGAATCCCTCCAATGACAACAAGCACATATGCTACAATAATTTGCCCAAATTATTTAAACACTCTCGATAGGAAATTCTGGCTCTGCAACTACACTTCCTAGCTCCTCCTCCAGGGAACATCCTTTCAGTGCCCCAACACCCTTCAAGGTTCAGGTAAATTTTTATATTCCTACATTTGAAGGGAAAATAAATACTGATGTAGTATAAAATTGGTTGGATCAACTATCTTCCTACTTCTCTATAAATAAGTTCACCAATGGAGAAAAGATCACTTTTGCTCTTTTGAAAGCATCATTGCTCGTGAAAAACTAGTGGGAAGTGTACAAAAAGAGGTTTAGTATAGATGACATTAGCCTTGAGGTGGAACCTACCTGGGATGATTTAGTCGGAGTAGTGAAATAAGAATACTATTTCATCGGAGCCTATGATGATTTGTATATACAGTGGCAACAACTTCACCAAGGTAAGGACCAATCTATTCAAGATTACACAGACATTTTTCATTCTTTGTTTGCAAGATTTGGCATCCAAGAAAGTGAGAAACATAATACTCTCAAATATCATGGTGGAATACAATGGTACATATGGGGTGAAATGGAACTCTTCAATTTATAAACCCTCAGTGACACATATAAATTTGCAGTGAAGATTGAGCAGAAGCATGGCAGAAAGAATACAAAGATTTAACCCTCAAAATGGAAAAGTGACAAGGAAGGTCAAACACGAGACCAAAATTAGAAGCAAAAGGAGTTTTAGGATAAGAAACCCCAAAAGGGGAAGGGTAGAAAATGGTGTGATTACCACAAAACTGGAACTCACTCCAAAGAAGAATGTTGAGCCATCAAGTCACTACTTTATGAGTCATAATACTCGACATCTACTACTCTACCTCATACACAACCCACAATCAAAGAGGATAAAGAAGAAATTGTAGATGTTGAGCCTGACACCATCATCACTTCATCAAAGACCTGTGAGGAAAGACCAGATGACAAGGAAAGATTATTTCACTCCAAATTATGGGTAAAAGGTAAGCCTATGCATTTCATTCTTGATAGTGGGAGTCAAAAGAATTTAATCTCTGCTAAAGTTGTGAAAAGTATAAATCTATCCATGAAGCCTCATCCAAAGCCCTACAGTATTGGATGGTTGAACCCAGGGAGAGACCTCTGTGTCACCCATCAGTGTCTTCTTTCATATGCAATAAAACCATTCCAAGATGAAGTCTTGTGTGATGTGGTTAATCTAGATGTTTTTGATGTACTCCTTGGTCAGTCGTTCATGTATGAGTGACATGGAATCTATGAATCATGAACCTAAAGAATCACCCTCACTCTTGGAACATGGTGCTATAGGGTACCAGACATACCACCTCCCACATTTGTCTCCCTAATCAGTGCTAAGTAATGAAAGAGATTGGTGGAGAAGACAAAACAATTTGTTCTCATGGTGGCCAAACCATAGAAATCCAAGAAGGCTGATGTTGCAATCCTGACTACATAATCAACATAAGAACAAATATAGATAGGATGAATCATAGGAGAATATGATGACTTATTCAAGTCACCCATAGGAGTTCCACTACATTGCCAGGTAAAACATTCTATCGATTTGATCCCATGATCACCTTTGCCTAACAGTCCTGTGTGTTACAAATCAATTTTGGAGAATGATGAGATAAAAACATAGATTCAAGAATTGATCCAAAAGGGTCACATCAGGCTAAGCTCTTCACCTTGTGGTAGCCCAATCATCTTATCACCAAAGAAAGATGGAACATGGAGGTTTTGCATTAACTATCAAGCCCTAAATAAAATCTCTGTTAAGAATCGCTACCCTCTCCCTAGGATTGATGACTTGTTGGACCAACTCTATGGTGTGAAGTTCTTCACCAAAATTGATCTCAAATCTAGTTATCACCAAATTCCCATCGATCCCACTGATGTCTAGAAGACTGCATTCAAATCCAAGGAGGGGCTCTTTGAATGGTTGATTATGCCTTTTGGCTTAACTAACGCACCTGCAACCTTCATGAGGATGATGGATGACACCCTATGACCCTTCACCAACTCATTCATGGTTGTTTACTTAGATGACATACTCATCTATAGTAGAACATGGGAAGAAAATTTGCAACATGTTCGTAAGGTGCTTCAAACTCTTTGAGAGAACAAGTTGTATGCAAATATCGACAAATGCAAATTCAAGATGACAAAATTTTATTACCTTGGGTACATTGTGAAAGAGGAAGGGGTCCATGTTGATTAAAAAAGATTCAATTTATTCGAGAATGGCCAACACCAAGGACCCTCACAGAGCTTTGTAGCTTTTTGGGTCTTGAAAATTTCTACCGCAAGTTTGTTCTTGGATTTTGACATGTTGCTCGGTCACTAACACAAGTGACTAAAGGAGGAGATAAAACTAAATTTTAGTGGGGTGAAATACAACAAATGGAATTTGAGAATTTGAAGAATAGACTTTCCTCAGCCCCTATTCTTGCCCTACCAAATTTGCATCAACCTTTTGAGTTGATGACAAATGCATCTAAATATGCCATGGGAGCTGTCATAATGCAACATGGCCATCCTATTGCATATCACAATGAAACTTTCACTGATATGATTAGGAAATATCCAACATATGATAAGGAGATCTATGCCATTGTGTAAGCTTGAAAACAATGGAAACACTACATTTTGGGGAATGAGACGGTCATCCACACTGACCACAGACCATTGTAATTCATCCAGACACAGAGCAAACTATGAAATGAGAGGCACCAAAAGTAGGCCACATATATTTAGAAATTCCACCTAATAATCAAACACAAAATGGGGAGCTCAAATACAGTTGTAGATTGTCTAAGCTGCCCACTAATTACTGCACTCATAATAGTTCTTGACCTATGCGGACATGAGACTGCCACTTAGGGTGCTCTTTATGAAACAGATCCTACCTTTTCTAATACATATCAATTGATTCAAAAAGGTAAACATGTTTCTAATTTATATTTGAAACATAATGTCCTCTATCACATGGGGCACATCTGTGTTTCATCTATAGATCAATAAAAGATGATATGGGAAGCACACTTCAGTAGGATAGCTAGACACTTTGGTATAGAAAAGACATTAGCAGTTCTTCAAAAACACTTCTACTAGCCCCATATGTGAAAGGATGTGGAAATATATCTCAAATATTGTACCCCATGTGTGATAGCCAAGGCAACAAAAAAGAATCAAGGATTGTACACGCCATTGCCAGAACCAACCAGGGCTTGGGAATCTGTCTCAATGGATTTTCTCTCAGGTTTTTCCACTATAAAATATGGTAAGGACTATATTTTTGTGGTAGTTGATCATTTTTCAAAAATGTCTATCATGATTTCTTATAAGAAAAATATATCTACTGAGGAAAATTCTCAACTATATTTTAGTCATTTATGGCTCCATTTTGGTCTCCCCAAGTCCATTATCTCAGATCGAGATAGCAGGTTCCTTAGCATCTTTTGGTCCACTCTATGGAAGATAATGGACACCAAGCTAATGAAGTCCACAGCCTTCCAACTATAGACTGATTATTAGAAAAAGGTGGTAAATTGTTTGATTATTCACATTATTTGTATGTATCACTCCAAACATCCATGCACATGGGATGAGGGACTTCTCTTCATACAACATGGATACAATTGGGCACTACACAGCTCAACCAAGCACAGTCCAATCCAAGTATGTTTTGGGTTCCAACCCATGGCACCAATTGATATAGATGTTCCATTTTCCACCACAGAATACACACCTCATGGAAGATTTGAGGTAGCAAAAGCAACAAAGTTTATTAAACAAATGCAACACATCTAGCAACAAGTTCATGACATCCTATAGAAGATGAATTAGAAGTATAAGCAATGCCATCACAAACATAGGATTACACACCATTTTATTGTAGGTGACAAGGTTTGGTTGTGGCTTTAGAAGGAATGACTTGTAGGCCCACACAGAACAATTTGGCCTCTACGATATGGTCCCTACACCATCACCAAAAAATTTGGAGAAAATGTTTTTGAGTTGAACCTACCAGCCTACCTTGGTCTGCATCCAATATTCAATGTGGAGTTCCTCAAACCATATCATCCACCTCTATTAGACACTTTAATTGTAATAGAACAACTCAACATTGATGAGATTGATCCATAGATTTTTGTTCCAATGGAAGAGGATCAGATTGTGGACACCTGGATGAAGACAACAAGAGGACGCTCTATTCCGCTTTATCGAGTGGTCAAAAGGGGCCAGCTTAGCCACCAAGTTGAGTGGCTCATAGAGAATAAAATCAAGACACAAATACCACACCTGATGATTAACATTTAAATAATGGAGACCATATCTTTTCAAGGAGGGAGGAATCATCCGGGCAACAATTCAAACGACAATTCGGGTGACAGTTCCACCTCAATTGATGATGGAAATTTCAGGAGCCATAACTTTTGCACCGTAGCTCCAATTGACTCACTGTTTGAACCATTGGAAAGATTAGAATGAGGAAAACATTGTGAGATGGCATGGATATTTTATCAATGAATTTTGACCCCCCAAAAACCCAATGGATTTTCCCCAAATTTCAATTTTAGTAGTGCAGTCTAAAAATAGTAAGTTTCTAAAAATAGTAATTCCTCAAATTTTGTATTTCTTAAAATATTAGAATTCAAACCACTCTATTTCCCTTGATATTGGTCAAATTTCAAATCCTCCCCATGATTTCAAAATGTGTATAAATGAAGAGGTAACCCAAAATGTGAACACAGACATCTCTTCCCAGAGATAAGCATATAATTGTATTGCGATCTTGAGTAATACTACATCTCTTCTCAAAGAATTCATTGCTATTGTGTGATTTCTATGTTATTGAAATATTTTTCATCCATAACTTTTGAGTTTTGGATCAGTTGTGTCGGATCAGTTTGTCTTGAGAGTGTATGATCCTGAGGATGAGGTCAAGTTACAAGAAGCTTAGGTGGGAAACAACAGAGCTTCCAAACTTTCCACCTATTCGCTCCAAATGACATCAAATGGCAGATGACACCGAGACATCCAATCCTTTCAAAGAAATGGTTAATGAATCCCTACAATGGCAACAAGCACATATGCTACAACAATTTTCTCAAATTCTTCAAACACTCCAGATAGAAAATTTTGGCTCTGCAGCTACACTTCCTAGCTCCTCATCTAGGGAACATCCTTTTAGTGCCCCAAAACCCTTCAAGGTTCAGGTAAATTTTTATATTCCTACATTTGAAGGAAAAATAAATGCTGATGCAGTAGAAAAATGGTTGGATCAACTTTCTTCCTACTTCTCTGTAAATAAGTTCATCGATGGAGAAAAGATCACTTTTGCTCTTTTGAAAGCATCATTGCCCGTGAAAAAATGGTGGGAAGTGTACAAAAAGAGGTTCAGTATAGATGACATTGGCCTTGAGGTGGAACCTACTTGGGATGATTTCATGGAAGTGGTGAAATAAGAATACTATCCCATCAAAGCCTATGATGATTTTTATATACAATGGCAACAACTTCACCAAGGTAAGGACCAATCTGTTCAAGATTACACAGACATTTTTCATTCTTTATCTACAAGATTGTGCATCCAAGAAAGTGAAAAACATAAGACTCTCAAATATCGTGGTGGACTACAATGGTACATATGGGGAGAAATGGAACTCTTCAATTTGGAAACCCTAAGTGAGGCATACAAATTTGTAGTGAAGATTAAGCAGAACCATGGTAGAAAGAATACAAAGAGTCAACCCTCAAAATGGAAAAGTGACAAGGAAGGTCAAACATGAGGCCAAAATTGGAAGCAAAAAGAGTTTCAGGATAAGAAACCACATAAGGGGAAGGGTAGAAAATGGTGTGATTACCACAAAACTGGAACTCACTCCAAATAAAAATGTCGAGCCATCAAGTCACTACTTTCTAAGTCACAATACTCAACATCTACTACTCTGCCTCATACACAACCCATAGTTGAAGATGATGAAGAAGAAATTGTAGACGTTGATCTCGACACCATTGTCACTTCATCACAGACCCATGAGGAAAGACTAGATGACAAGGAAAGATTGTTTTACTCCAAATTATGGGTAAAAGGTAAGCCTATGCATTTCATTCTTGATAGTGGGAGTCAAAATAATTTAATCTCTGCTAAAGTTGTGAAAATTATAAATCTATCCATGAAGCCTCATCCAATGCCCTATAGTATTGGATGGTCGAGCCCAGGGAGAGACCTCCGTGTCACCCATCAGTGTCTTCTTTCATATGCAATAAAACCATTCCAAGATGAAGTCTTATGTGATGTGGTCAATCTAGATGTTTTTGATGTAGTCCTTGGTCAGTCATTCATGTATGAGCGACATGGCATCTATGAATCATGAACCTAAAGAATCACCCTCACTCTTGGAACATGATGTTATAGGGTACCAGAGGTACCACCACCCACATTTGTCTACCTGATCAGTGCTAAACAATGCAAGAGATTGGTGGAGAAGATAAAACAATTTGTTCTCATGGTGGTCAAACCATAGAAATCCAAGAAGGCTGATGTTGTAATCCTGACTACACAATCAACACAACAACAAAAGTAGATAAGATGAATCATAGGATAATATGATGACTTATTCAAGTCACCCATATGAGTTTCACTGCATTGCCAGGTAAAACATTCTATCGATTTGATCCCAGGATCACCTTTGCCTAACAGTCCTATGTATCGTAGATCAATTTTGGAGAATGATGAGATAAAAAGATAGATTCAAAAATTGATCCAAAATGGTCATATCAGGCCAAGCTCTTCACCTTGTTGTAGCCCAATTATCTTGGCACCAAATAAATATGGAACATGGAGGCTTTACATTGACTATTGAGTCCTGAATAAAATCTCTATGAAGAATCACTACCCTCTCCCCAAGATTGATGACCTTCTGGACTAGCTCCGTGGTGTGAAGTTCTTCACCAAAATTGATCTCAAATATGGTTATCACCAAATTCCCATCGATCCCACTAACGCACCTACAACCTTCATGAGGATGATGGATGACACCCTATGACCCTTCACCAACTCATTCATGGTTGTTTACTTAGATGACATACTCATTTATAGCATAACATGGGAAGAACATTTGCAACATGTTTGTAAGGTGCTTCAAACTCTTTGAGAGCACAAGTTGTATGCAAATCTCGATAAATGCACATTCAGGATGACAACAATTTAGTACCTTGGGTACGTTGTGAATGAGGAAGGGGTCCATGTTGATCCAGAAAAGATTCAAGTTATTTGGGAATGGCCCACACTAAGGACCCTCATAGAGCTTCATAGATTTTTGGGTCTTGCAAATTTCTACCACATGTTTGTTCATGGATTTTCATGTGTTACTTGGTCACTAACTCAAGTGATTAAAGGAGGAGCTAAAGCTACATTTTAGTGGGGTGAAATACAACAAAGGGCATTTGAGAATTTGAAGAATAGACTTTTCTCAGCCCCTATTCTTGCCTTGCTAGATTTGCATCAACCTTTTGAGTTGATGACAGATGCATCTGAATATGCCATGGGAGTTGTCATCATGCAGCATGGCCATCCTAATGCTTATCAAAGTGAAATTTTCACTCATACAGTTAGGAAATATCCAAATATGATAAGGATCTCTATGCCATTGTGCAAGCCTAAAAACAATGGAAACACTACATTTTGGGGAAAGAGACGGTCATCCACACTGACCACAGACCATTGGAATTCATCCAGACACAGAGCAAACTATGAAAAGAGAGGCACCAAAAGTGGGCCACATATCTTCAGCAATTCCACCTAATAATCAAACACAAAAAGGGGAGCTCAAATATAATTGTAGATTGTTTGAGCCACCCACCAATTACTGCACTCACAATAGTTCTTGACCTATGCGAACATGAGACTGCCATTTGGGGTGCTCTATATGAAGCAGATCCTACCTTTGTTAATACATATCAATTACTTCAAAAAGGTAAACATGTTTTTGATTTCTATTTGCAAGATAATTTCCTCTGTCATATGGGGCACATCTGTGTTCTAGCTATAGAGCAACAAAAGATGATATGGGAAACACACTTCAGTAGGACAGTTGGACACTTTGGTATAGAAAAGACATTGGCAGTTCTTCAAAAAAACTTCTACTGGCCCCATATGTGAAAGGATGTGGAAAGATATCTCAAATCTTGCACCCCATGTGCGATAGCCAAGCCAACAAATAAGAAGCAAGGATTGTACATGCCATTGCCAAAACCAACCAGGCCTTGGGAATCTGTCTCAATGGATTTTCTCTCAGGTTTGCCCACTTTAAAACATGGTAAGGATTGTATTTTTTTGGTAGTTGAACATTTTTCAAAAATGGCTATCATGATTGCTTGTAAGAGAAATATATCTACTAAGGAAACTACTCAACTATACTTTAGTCATGTATGGCTCCATTTTGGTCTCCCCAAGTCCATTGTCTCAGATCGAGATAGCAGGTTCCAAAGCATCTTTTGGTCCACTCTATGGAAGATGATGGATAGCAAGCTGATGAAGTTCATAGCTTTCCATCTATAGACTAATGGTCAGACAGAGGTGGTAAACCACTTGATTGTTCACATGATTCAGATGTATCACTCCAAACATCCACGTACATGGGATGAGCGACATCTCTTCATAAAACATGGATATAATCGGGCAATGCTGAGTTTGACCAAGCACAGTCCATTCCAAGTATGTTTTGGGTTTCAACCCATAGCACCAATTGATATAGCTATTCCATTTTCCACCATGGAATACACACCTCATGGAAGATCTGAGGCAACAAAAGTAACAAAGTTTATTGAACAAATGCAACATAACCAGCAACAAGTTTATGACATCTTAGAGAAGATGAATCAAAAGTATAAGCAATGCCATGACAAACATAAGATTGCACACCATTTTGTTGTAGGTGATAAGGTTTGGTTGCAGCTTCAAAAGGAATGACTTACAATCCAACACAAAAAACATTGGCCTCTGTGATATGGTCCCTACACCATCACCATAAAAGTTGGAGAAAATGCTTTTGAGTTGAACCTACCAGCTTACCTTAGTCTGCATCCAATACTCAATGTGGAGCTCCTCAAACTATATCATCCACCTCTATTAGACATTTTGGTTGTAGTAGAACAACTTGACATTGATGAGTTTGATCCATAGATTTTTGCTCCAGTGGAAGAGGATCAGATTGTGGACACCTAGATGAAGACAACAAGATGACGCTCTATTTCGCTTTATCGAGTGGTCAAAAGGGGCCAGCTTAGCCACCAAGGTGAGTGGCTCATAGAGAATCAAAATAAGACATAACTACGACACCTGATGAATAACATTGATGCAATGGGGACCATTGATTTTCAAGGAGTAAGGAATGATATGGGAAATAATTTAGGTGACAATTCGGTTGACAGTTCCACCCCAATTGATGACAGAATTTTCGAGAGCCATAATGTTTGCACTGTAGCTCCAATTGACTCACCGTTTGAACCGTTGGAAAGATAAGAATGAGGATCACATCTTGAGATTTCATGGATATTTTTTTGATGAATTTTAACCCCCAAACCCCAATGTAAGTGCCCCAAATTTCAATTTTAGTAGTGCAGTCTAACAAATAGTAAGTTTCTAAAAATAGTAATTCTTCAAATTCTGTATTGTTTTAAATATTGGAAGTCAAACCTCTTAATCTCCCTTGAGATTGGTGAACTTTTAGATCCTCCCCATGATTTCAAAATGTGTATAAATGAAGAGGTAACCTGAAATGTGAAGACAGACATCTCTTCCCAGGGATAAGCATATAATTGTATTGCGATCTTGAGTAATACTACATCTCTTCTCAGAGAATTCATTGTTATTGTGTTATTTCTATGTTATTGAAATATTTTTCATCCATAACTTTTGAGTTTTGGATCAGTTGTGTCAGAGCAGTTTGTCTGTAGAGTGTATGATCCTAAGGATGAGGTCAAGTTACAAGAAGCTTGGGTGGGAAACAACAGAGCTTCCAAACTTTCCACCTGTTCGCTCCAAATGACTTCAAATGGTAGATGACACCGAGACATCCAATCCTTTCAAAGAAATGGTTAATGAATCCCTAAAATGGCAATAATCACATATGATACAACAATTTTCTCAAATTCTTCAAACACTCTCGATAGAAAATTTTGGCTCCGCAGCTACACTTCTTGGCTCCTCATCTAAGGAACATCCTTTCGGTACCCCAAAACCCTTCAAAGTTCAAGTAAATTTTTATATTCCTACATTTTAAGGGAAAATAAATGTTGATGCAGTAGAAAATTGGTTGGATCAATTGTCTTCCTACTTCTCTATAAATAAGTTCACCGAGGGAACAAAGATCACTTTTGCTCTTTTGAAGCATCATTGCCCATGAAAAATTGGTGGGAAGTGTACAAAAAGAGGTTAAGTATAGATGACATTGGCCTTGAGATGGAACCTACCTGGGATGATTTAGTGGGAGTAGTGAAATAAGAATACTATTTCATCGGTGCCTATGATGATTTGTATATACAGTGGCAACTTCACCAAGGTAAGGACCAATCTGTTCAAGATTACACAAATATTTTTCATTCTTTGTCTACAAGATTGGGCATACAAGAAAGTGAGAAACATAATACTCTCAAATATCATGGTGGACTACAATGGTACATACGGGGTGAAATGGAACTCTTCAATTTGGAAACCCTCAGTGAGACATATAAATTTGCAGTGAAAATTGAGCAGAAGCATGGCAGAAAGAATACAAAGAGTTAACCCTCAAAATAGAAAAGTGACAAGGAAGGTCAAACATGAGGCCAAAATTGGAAGCAAAAGGAGTTTCAAGATAATAAACCCCAAAAGGGGAAGGGTAGAAAATGGTGTGATTACCATAAAATTGGAACTCACTCCAAAGAAGAATGTCGAGCCATCAAGTCACTACTTTCTAAGTCACAATACTCGACATCTACTACTATGCCTCATACACAACCCACAGTCAAAGAGGATGAAGAAAAAATTATAGATGCTAAGCTCGACACCATCGTCGCTTCATCAAAGACCTGTGAGGAAAGACCAGATGACAAGGAAAGATTGTTTCACTCCAAATTATGGGTAAAAGGTAAGCCTCTGCATTTTATTCTTGATAGTGGGAGTCAAAAGAATTTAATCTTTGCTAAAGTTATGAAAAGTCTAAATCTATCTATGAAGCCTCATCTAAAGCCCTATAGTATTGGATGGTTGAGCCTAGAGAGAGACCTCTATGTCACCCATCAGTGTCTTCTTTCATATGCAATAAAACCATTCTAAGATGAAGTCTTGTGTGATGTGGTCAATCTAGATGTTTGTGATGTACTCCTTGGTCAGTCGTTCATCTATGAGCGACATGGCATCTATGAATCATGAACCTAAAGGATCACCCTCACTCTTGGAACACAGTGCTATAGGGTACCAGAGGTACCACCTCCCACATTTGTCTCCCTGATCAGTGCTAAGTAATGTAAGAGATTGGTGGAGAAGACAAAACAATTTGTTCTCATGGTGGTCAAACCATAGAAATCCATGAAAGTTGATGTTGCAATCCTAACAACACAATCAACACAATAATAAAATCAGATAAGATGAGTCACAAGAGAATATGATGACTTATTCAAGTCACCCACAAGAGTTCCACTACGTTCCCAGGTAAAACAGTTTATCGATTTGATCCTAGGATCACCTTTGCCTAACAGTCCTGTGTATCACAGATCAGTTTTGGAGAATGATGAGATTAAAAGATAGATTTAAGAATTGATCCAAAAGGGTCACATTAGGCCAAGTTCTTCACCTTGTGGTATCCCAATTGTCTTGACACCAAAGAAAGATGGAACATGGAGTCTTTGCATTGACTATCGAGCCCTAAATAAAATCTTTGTGAATAATTGCTACCCTTTCCCCAGGATTGATGACCTACTAGACCAGCTCCATGGTGTGAAGTTCTTCACCAAAATTGATCTCAAATCTAGTTATCACCAAATTCCCATCAATCCCACTGATGTCTGGAAGACTGCATTCAAATCCAAAGAGGGGCTCTTTGAATGGTTGGTTATGCCTTTTGGCTTAACTAACACACCTGCAAACTTCATGAGGATGATGGATGACATCCTACGACCCTTCATTAACTCATTCATGGTTGTCTACTTAGATGACATACTCATCTATAGCAGAACATGGGAAGAACATTTGTAACATGTTCGTAAGGTGCTTCAAACTCTTTGAGAACACAAGAAGTATGCAAATCTCTACAAATGCACATTCAGGATGACAATAATTCAGTTCCTTGGGTATGTTGTGAATGAGTAAGGGGTCCATGTTGATAGAGAAAAGATTTGGGATATTCGAGAATGGCCCACACCAAGGACCCTCACAGAGCTTCATAGTTTTTTGGGTCTTGCAAATTTCTATTGTAGGTTTGTTCTTGGATTTTCACATATTGCTTGGTCACTAACACAAGTGACTAAAGGAGGAGTTAAAGCTACATTTTAGTGGGGTGAAATACAACAAAGGGAATTTGAGAATTTGAAGAATAGACTTTGATTAGCCTTGGTTCTTGCCTTGCCAGATTTGCATCAACCTTTTGAGTTGATGACAGATGCATCTAAATATGCCATTGGAGTTGTCATCATGCAACATGGCCATCCTATTGCATATCACAGTGAAAATTTTAGTGATACAGTCAAGAAATATCCAACATATGATAAGGAGTTTTATGCCATTGTGCAAGCCTACAAATAACAGAAACACTACATTTTGGGGAAAGAGACGGTCAACCACATTGACCATAGACCATTGGAATTCATCGAGACATAGAGTAAACTATGAAATGAGAAGCACCAAAAGTGGGCCACATATCTTTAGCAATTCCACCTAATAATCAAACACAAAAAGGGGAGCTCAAATATAGCTACAAATTGTCTGAGCCACCCACCAATTACTACACTCACAATAGTTATTGACATGTGCAGACATGAGACTACCACTTGGGGTGCTCTATATAAAGCAAATCCTACCTTTGCTGATACATATCAATTGATTCAAAAAGGTAAACATGTTTCTGATTTCTATTTGCAAGATAATGTCCTCTGTCATATGGGCCACATCTTTATTCCAACTACAGAGCAACAAAAGATTATATGGGAAGCACACTTTAGTAAGATAGCTGGACACTTTGGTATAGAAAATACATTAGCAGTTCTTCAAAAACACTTCTACTGGCCCCATATGCGAAAGGATGTGGAAAGATATCTCAAATATTGCACCCCATGTGTGATATCCAAGCCAACAAATAAGAATCAAGGATTGTAGATGCCATTGCCAGAACCAACCAGGCCTTGGGAATCTGTCTCTGGATTTTCTCTCAGGTTTACCCACTTCAAAACTTGGTAAGGACTGTATTTTTGTGGTAGTTGAACATTTTTCAAAAATGGCTATCATGATTACTTGTAAGAAAAATACATCTACTAAGGAAACTATTCAACTATATTTTAGTCATGTATGGCTCCATTTTGGTCTCCCCAAGTCCATTGTCTCAAATCGAGATCACAAGTTCTTGAGCATCTTTTGGTCCACTCTATGGAAGATGATGGATACCAAGCTGATGAAGTCTGTAGCCTTCCATCCATAGATTGATGGTCAGATAGAGGTGGTAAACCACTTGATTGTTCACATGATTCAGATGTATAACTCCAAACATCTAGGCACATGGTATGATGGACTTCTCTTCATACAACATGGATACAATCGGGCACTACACAGCTCGACCAAGCACAGTCCATTCCAAGTATGTTTTGGGTTCCAACCCATGGCACTAATTGATATAGCTGTTCCATTTTCCACCATGGAATACACACCTCATGGAAGATTTGAGGTAGCAAAAGCAACAAAGTTTATTGAACAAATGCAACACATCTAGCAACAAGTTCATGACATCCTGGAGAAGATGAATCAGAAGTATAAGCAACACCATCACAAATATAGGATTTCACACCATTTTTTTGTAGGTGACAAAGTTTGGTTGTGGTTTTAGAAGGAATGACTTGTAGGACCACACATAAAAATTCAGCCTCTGCAATATGGTCCCTACACCATCACCAGAAAAGTTGGAGAAAATGCTTTTGAGTTGAACCTACTAGCCTACCTTTGTCTGCATCTAATATTCAATGTGGAGATCCTAAAACTATATCATCCACCTCTATTAGACACTTCAGTTGTATCAGAACAACTCGACATTGATGACCTTGATCCACAGAGTTTTTCTCTAGTGGAAGAGGATCAAATTGTGGACACCTGGATGAAGACAACAAGAGGATGCTCTATTTCACTTTATCGAGTGGTCAAAAGGGGCCAACTTAGCCACCAAGGTGAGTGGCTCATAGAGAATAAAATAAGGAAACAACTACCACACCTGATGAATAACATTTACATAATGGGGACCATTACTTTTCAATGAAGGAGGAATGATCCGGGCAATAATGCAAGCGATAATTTGGGTGACAGTTCCACCCCAATTGATCATGGAACTTCCAGGAGCCATAACTTTTGCATTGTATCTCCAATTGACTCACCGTTTGAACCATTGGAAATATAATAATGATGATAACATCGTGAGATGGCATGGAGCTTTGTTTAATGAAGTTTTACCCCCCAAAACCCAATAGAAGTGCCCCAAATTTCAATTTTAGTAGTGCAGTCTAAAAATAGTAAGTTTCTAAAAATAATAATTCCTTGAATTCTATACTATTTTAAATATTAGAAGTTAAACCACTTAATCTCCCTTGATATTTGTGACCTTCCAGATCCTTCCCATGCTTTCAAAACATGTATAAATGAAGAGGTAACCTGAAATGTGAAGACAGACATCTCTTCCCAGAGATAAGCATATAATTGTATTGCGATCTTGAGTAATACAACATCTCTTCTCAGAGAATTCATTGTTACTGTGTTATTTCTATTTTATTTAAATATTTTTCATCCAGAACTTTTGATTTTTGGATCAAAGGCATGAGTTTTAGGGTATTGGGTTTTGTAAACAAAATATTAGTGGAATAGCAGTGATCAAAACAAATTATTTACTATAAATGGGTCAGTTATGGATGAATCTAAATCTACTTGAGATGGGGGGACTGATTATGGTTCTAACCTAAGGTGGGTAGGACTTCCAAAATAAAATCCAAAAAGAGGGAAAGGTAGGGTAGGAAAGGAGGCTTGTGGACCACACTAGATGAAACTTTTCAAGACCAATACTTGCAATATAGGTTGGACAAGATATCATAAACCAATGATTGATGAAAGCTATTGTATCACACCAAAAATCAAACACAATTAGGATTTAAAGGGAAAAAAATATAGCATACTTAAACACATGAAATCAATGGTTGATGCATTTGTTAGATTATAGTATCAAATCTATAAGGGGGATTATGATTTATATACAAAAGGTATTTATATCAGCTATAATTTGATATGAACAATTGTATATAAAAAAGATAACTCATACATTAAAAAAACTAAAAAAATAGAATGATAGAACTTATTACACAATCCACAAGTTGGAGAAGAATCAAGATTTGCACATCAAGATCAAAATTGCAAAACTTCTTTAGAATTTCCCATTAATCTTAGTAGCCAAAATTATCATCCCTTTGGGAATGGGAGGATACAAGTATAAATAGGCTTGGGAATGGGAAGGCCTCATCTCTCAAGCAAAGTCTAAAAAAATATTTATAAAATTAGGACTTTTATCAAAATCTCATGTAAAGGATGTATGTATAGTAATCATCCCAAAATAGAGTTTCACAGTTAAAAAATACAATATATACATGCAACTTATATTAGGAACAAAATTTATAACCTAATAAAAACATGCAAGTACATAGTAATATTTAGATGGGTATTTATGTGGCACTAATGGCCAAAGAAGATGATGGAGTGACAGTTGGAAAAACTGAAGTAGCCACTGTTATTCCTTGTGGGATCAAGACATGCCCACTTAGAGTTTGCATGATAATAAATCTTAAAAACTGGGAACATTAAGATGATGTGGCAACACTATTAGTTGGTTGCATGGTTGACACTAACCTTAAAGTTATCTCTTTTTCCCTATGTTCTTCAAATAACACGTGTGTAGCTTTGAACTCCTTATTAATGATGTCAAATTTGAGAAAGGAAGGTTTGAAGAGTTTTATGGCCTCATCCATCAACCTTGCTTGTTCAACTTTTGAGCTCTTGATTTTTTCTCCCAGAACTTCAACTCTCATCACCCTATCCTTATCAAAATTTACCAATTTCAAAATTTGATCACTAGTCCTATATATTGATCCTTCAACTTCCTCCTTGAATCTGTTTGTAGATGCTTGGAGGAAGTTCTCAAAATTTGGCCTATTGACTAATTCACCTATAAGAGTAATTACATTAGTGATCTTCATATCTTTTCAAATATTTAAGGCCTCACTTTCATGATTTGATAAATTTCCCAATAGAGTATTCATTTGGTTATGCCAGTTAAAAGAAGCATCATTTTTTGTAATTACATAGTTGAGACACCATGATGCATCCATGTTAGACATTAAATTAAATTGGTTGAAGGCACTAGTTTTGAAGCACTAAACCAAGAAATTTAACCTTTTCTCTAACTCTTGAATTTGATGCTAAAGTTTAGTCACATTTCTTATGTTTGATTGGATTTCTACTCTGGAAACCTGAATTCATACAAAATGTTATACAGCTTAGTAGTTGCACTCTGCACATCCTCAATCATCTCCTGAGGAGTATGAATAGTTTATATCTATTGTAGCCTTTTGTTATGCTTCCTCTTTTATTTTGAACATCTCTTCCTTAACGTCACTAGTTGAGTCCATAAAAGCATAGAATTTTTTAGTATATTCATTATGATCCCTTAGATCCTTTTTAGCTTTCTTTTCCAAGAGAAGTAGATTTTATCTTTGCTCAAATTAAAATTCTTCCCTTATATCTAGATTCAATGCCTTCCTCTTCCTCACCCTTTGCATGGTTCCACTATTTTGGTTGAAATGAGTAGAGACTATGGGCAATTTAGTAATGACTAAATATTACCTCTCATCTTGTTTTACCTATATCTCTCTAACCCATTCAAGAAAAATAAGTTCCCCTTCTTACTCTAAGGGACTCGGGTCTTCTAATACATAGGGTGGAGGAGTCATTGGAGGAAGTTTTATTGATGAAGGTGATAATGATGCACTTATTTTTATTAGGAACTAAAGAGGTGGATAAACAATCCTCTCCCATGGTGAAGGTTCCCTCAATGGATTTATCTCAGCTATGAATTTGGTCAAGCCAAGAGTCTTCTCATTCAATAATTTAGTTGACTATGTAGGTGGATACTGTGGCATAGGAAGTTCTATTTAAGCTAAAGGTTTTCCTAGGACTAGTGGCATTTTGGGATTAAAAATAGAAATATTTATTAAGTTTTTAAAATGAATTATATTCTTGAAAGTCCTTATTTGGGTAGATGTTGAAAGAATGGATGAATTAAAAAAAATGATATTGTTGAAGTGCCTACATCTAAAATAGAATAAATTAAAGAAGAAACCACCTCACTTAACTTTTGGATTTGATCCATTAGGAGGATTAGTTGGCCTAAGGCACCAACTAGTGTTTCTTCTTCCTATAGTCTTCCCAAGCGTAGAGATTTGGCCTCCTCTAACCCATCCTCTTCATCTTATTCATTTGGATCTTATTCCTCAATCACTTTTTGTTCTGCTTATGTCATAACTTATGCATTATCTTCCTCATTTGTGGCATAGTCTACCAAGGATATCACATATTATTAGTCTTATTTTTTTCCTCCTTAGTAGAGGATTCATCTATGGTATTTATACCGAAAGTTGGTCTCTCCTCTACTTGTTGAATTATGGAGGGGGTTGGAATAACTTTGGTTTTCTTATGGTATGTGGCTATGCGAGGGTTAGTAAGTGACTGGGATGATGGAATAGATGAGAAAGAGGACTATAGTAACTCTAGAAGACTAACCTATGTAATAGTTGTAACATGCAGTAGATGGGTCATAATAAATATGCTCCTATACCTATCCTAAAGATGTAATAATGAAGGTTGAATTAGTAGGAGTTAGCCTGGGACTCGGGAGATTCTTGAGAATTTATTTTATTATCTGGTAGTTCTCTTCCCTTTAGATGCTTACCCTTCTTATGGACTCACCTCTTTTGTTGTAGGAGAGGGGGTTTGGCTAAGGCCTGCTAAATCTTATGGTTGGTTTGGGGGATACTAATGGAATCATGCTTTTTGTGCTTGTGTTTCCATTTTAGCTACCTATTCTTTAGTAATTCTTGGATTATATTAGATAGCTTGAGATACCATCATAGACATTTGTGTGTCTATTATTATTCATATTTTAGATTCATCTGATGCATTTAGGAAAACTACATCATGTTCATATTGTTAGTGACTATAAATGACATTCACCTTCTTATTTTATATTAGGAGTTGAAGATAATTCCTAAATTTCTTTTTAGGGTCTCATTCTTTGAACTAGGCCTCATCAAGATTATAGTGGGTCATGATCTTCCCCACTTGATTAAAGTTAGCTCTCACTACATACTAGATTTTTCTAATACTCATATGAGTTTTGAGTTAATGGGACAATGCTTTTGACCTAGCTCCTCATCAATGTTATTATATATTTGGTAAGTTATTTCATGTTCTATAATTTTATCAAGAACTTGTCATGTTAACAATAAAGGAGGTGCCCTTGTTCCTGTAATTCTGATGATAGTAACATTAGGCTAGAACCAATAATCCCCCCATTTATCAATAGTTTCCTCAAATTATCTAACATTCTAGGCATTTGGGTGCCATGAATGACTTGGTACACCTGAGGGTAAGCCTATGCATCAATCCTCTTAATTTCAATTATGAACATGTAAATAAACATGAATCAATGGTCTTCAAATATTCTATTCTCAATGTATTTAGTTGATGGATGCCATAAATCTCCATTTACCCTATGGAATGTTCTGAGGAATGCATCTAGTAAATAAAACCTTGTATAAAAATTTTGATCTCCAGGCCTCCACTCGGGTTGACACATATGGGTTTTTATCCTAGCATAGATAATTTACCCTAAGGCAATGATCTTGTATGATGTTAACAAAATTTATAACAAAGGAACCCATTCTAATTGGACATAGGTGATGTTATGGAAGTCATAAAGTCTATTTAGGAGGGCCATGTTTATCTTAAACCTTGGTCTGAATTTGATAATCGCATTAGACAAGAGGGTCCCTTGGGATTTAAACTTTGACCTTTTAGTAGACATTGTTTGAGTTTTCTATCTACTATGTTGTGCTTGAGCCATGAATTGGCTAAGGCTTGATTATATGCCATCTCAAGTAAGGGTATCTTGAGATATCTTTTGAATGCCCTTCCAGAGATGTAAGCAATTACATTCTTGCATTTCCTAATGTGTATGTAATCTCTATCACAAGTTCCATTTAAAAATGAATCTCAAAGCATATCGATCTATGTTATTACCTCATGCTTTACCACTACTTGATGAAGTCTTACAATTTTGAGAGGTATCAGGTCATCAATATATTGCTTTTGATCCTTAGATAATTGGCTTTGTGTAGAGTAGGGAACCATTGAGTTCACTACATTCTAGGAAATTTAAATTTGAGTGCACTATTATCAAATATTGTATACATATATTGTGTATGTCTCATGTAAGATTATCTAGAAGGGGCCTAGACACGTATTGGTTTTGAAGAGGAAGCCATTTCAATGATTTTAAGCTATATAATGCCTTTACTACCTATATGAAAATTCTCTATAATTTTTCAAGAATATTAGGGCTTATGGTCACAAGAGAATTCAAAATCACAATATTTTGCTCAAAGACTGATGGTGAAGTGACTTTCCCTTTATTTATATTTTACCTGTATCATCCAAATCCTACATCATTAATGCCTAATTCATGTGACTTCAATGCAGTTAATGAATTTTTATTTTGTTGTTATTTTAATTTAAATGTCAGTCAGTTTTGGTAGGTTTACTTATTTTACAAATGGTAATTATTTGTTAACTTTACATGTCCAATCATCGATTGTTGAATTCTCACTTACCCACTTCTTTACCTTGATGGAAAACTCATTTATGTATACTTTGAGTCTACATATTAATGATTATGCCACTTATGCAATTGTCATTAAATCAAGACTTTAGGTCTGCATATAAGTTTTATATACCTCAAGATTACAAGTTAACATTGTGCCATGTGTAACCACCTTGGGTCTGTAGGGGACTCAATGACAATGAGTAATATATCTTGGGCCTTTTGAATTGTGTACATTTATATAAACATTATATGTAATAGAACACTGATATGTGGCATGATATATGGGCCTCAAAGGCATGGTGACTCAAAACCATGGGACCATTAACCCATTAACTGGATATTCCTTCCTTAAAATTTTGGACCAATAAAATTATGCCACTTATCATCTTCTCAAATCTCAAATTTTCAAAGGTATTAGACCATGGAACCTCAGGACCATTAGACCTATGTAATATTTTTCAAGATCTAGGTAAAAGAAAATATGTCAAGTGTTGAATGCTTGAAGTTTGAAAGCTCAAAACTATTAGACTATGGGAACTTGAAACCATTAGACTATTAACTTTCATTTTAAAGCTTCTATGGTTCTAGGTAGATGAAAATGAGCCACATGGCCTATTCTTAGAGGTTGAAGACTTTAAAAAGTTGAAGGCTCCATGTAATGTATGAATGACACCTACTGAACTATTGGAGCTTGGGGACCTCTAAGACTTAGAAACTTTTCATGAAATCTGATGGCTCCAAATACCACAGTGATGCCACATGGCATGATCATGTGTAATAAAGGTAAGTCCCAGTCATGAACAATTAATGAGTCTCTATTGATAGTCTTATAGTCATTCAAAAAAATATATGAAGACTAGGATAAAAAAAATAGTTTTGTTAGTACATAAATCAAATCACCAAATTTTTGAAGGTAAATATTAAAAAATTATGTTTAAAATAAATTAAAATATCTATTCAAACTTTGATTTTCATAATTAAAATTTCTATAAGTTTAGACTTCCAAAGAAAACCTTAGAATTTTGCATGAATAAATTTATATCATGGATTGCTAAGGTTTATAGGACCCCAAATAAATATTTTCAACTATAATAGGTCCCCATTTGACTTTTTAAAATGGGGTGTGTGTTGAAATATTTATCAAAACTCTTCAACCAAGATTTCTCCAATGGCTCATTATTATAGCCATTGATGATTCAACATATACTCAGAAGAAATCAATTGAAAATAAGATCAATTGTTATGAACACAATGAGATATAAAAAAATATGTAAAATATTATAAAAGCATGTAAAACATGTTTATTACAAAGAATATCACTTGCTTATATAGGAAAGACAAATCAAGATGCAAACTAAACTAGGAAATGTAGGATAAACCCCCACATAAGACAAAACTAGGTAAAGACCAAAGACCTAGCTAGAACCTAGCAAGTGTGAGTAATAAGATACTTTAACACCCCCCCCCCCTCAAGTGAAGCTAGGGGATAAAAATAGAGGATTTAGTGTGAAGTAATGTGTCCTTATGGATGCCAATCCATCATGTCAAATTACATGTATGTCAAATTGCTATAATCACCAAGTCAAAGTAGGAATGGTGTTGAATATGAGGATCACTGAACACAAATACTACACTCCAAAGTAATAAGTAGAATGACAAACTAGAGGAAGCATTGCTTGAATACCCTCAAACATGATGGTGATAAGTGAGCACAAAGACTGGTGGGACTGCCACACTAGTGTCACTGATGGGGATAACACACTGATGTCACTATAAAAATCATCAAGAAGGCCATGGAGTCAAGTAACAATCTTCATATGGGTTTATAAAAACAAAAGTGCATGAATAATATACCCATGTACAAAGGATAAATCTAAAAAACACTCAAAAGTCCAAAATACATATATCTCTCATAAAGTGGATAAAAAGAGAGAAAACTCATAGGAAAAACTCCCTCCAAAAAGAGAGAAAAATAAGAAGAGAGCTAAAAAAAATCCCCCTAAAGATGATGCTAAAGATGTTCACACTCTAAGTACTTGTAAGTAATGAAGGAACTCAATTTGCATGAGTAGTTCAAATCCACTACTCGATCACAAAATAACTGACATTATGCTTCACCAGAATAGCTTCAATCAAAAATACTATTAGTGGTGATTGAATTACAAAAGAGTATTGCATGTGTAAGGAAGTCTCAACACTAAAGAAGCAAAATATACATCACACCCCCATACTAATGACTAGGTGGAGTGGAGAAAAAATGTGTCTGCACAAGTGGTCTGAATCCACTACTCAAACACGAAACAAGTTGACACTATATACACAAAAATAGATCTAAACAAGGAGACTATCAATTGTCAAAAAAAGGTGTAAAAAATATAGATAAGTCCCTCAAAGATGATGGCCCATGATGGTGATGAAAAAGATAAGCAACTAAAAAAGTGAAAAGGTGCCCAAAATAGAGCACACAAATGCATGAAGGTAGAAAGGGCAAACCCCCCATGACACTTTATAGATCAGTGTGAGTACAATATAACCCATACATAAAAAACACCAAATGGAGATAAGGAAGACACTGGGCTTCACCAAACTAGCTCTAAATGAGGAGACTATTGACCTATCAATCAAGCCATCAAAAAAGGTGCTCCAAAATCAAGGGATCAAAGTGGTGTCCTCATAGAAGAAGGTAGGCACTAAGAAAGGGGCCTCAAGGAGATATGACATAACTACCAGTGTGTCAAAATAATAATGCATGTCTTAGGCTGATAGAAGAGTGTGGGAAATGTTAAAAAGATCCATGATGTATGCAAACACACTAGAAAATAATTAGCAACCAAAAATAATGATGTTCAAAACACATGCAAAAAGACACTGAACTCAATCGAAAATGCATTTGAGATAGTGTGGGTGTGAAGTATAATGTAGGGTCGATAGCACAAAAAATCCTCTAGTAGTGACAATTCATACTCAAGAGTAAGATGTCAGACTCAGCCAAAAATGCATCCTTGAGTGCAACAAATGATGACAATGAAATCCAAAAGAAGCAAGAAGGGATTTTGTGTTGCCTGTGAGGGGGTCTGACCTCTTATGAAATCAGACCTCACCCTTTGATCTTTGAAAAATGAAAGAGATAAGGCACATGCAAAACAATGAATATTCCCTCAAAAAATGCTCATAAAATATCAAATGTATCACCACTAAAAATGTCACCATAAACCATACGCATAATACAATATAACCAATGTGAAGAGACCCCCTAGATTGTGACACTTTATATTTTAGTGTAGTTTACAATGTAAATAGGACCAATGCATGGGAAATTGAAAAACATGAAATTTTTCAAAAATTAGTAATCAATTTTGAGCTACCAATAAAAATTTATTAAATAATTACATTCCCATCAATAAAGCCTATTTAATAAAATTTACACTAAAAATTTAAAAAAAATACTATGGCTAAAGTAGACCTAGCCTTCCAACAACTCATTAGAATCGGCATGGATCTAGAAATCTCTCCAAATTAATAGAAGTTAAAAAAGTGCCCTTCTTCTTTCCCCTATGAGCTCTCAAGTGAAAAAAAAAATCTCACTTAGGGTTAAATATTTAAAAAACAACCTACTAAGAGAAAATAAAGCTATTTAAATAAAACAAACTTTTATTTTGCTTTTAAGGTAGTTTTAATAAAATAGGATTATGGCACAAATTTATTACTTGACTAAATCAAAGAGAAGTAAAATTAAAACTCAAAAGAGAGGCATCATCATGAGGAAAAATTTGGGATGCTTCACGTAAATGACAACTTTGCAGACCAGAGGTGCCACCAGGAGTAAACTAGATACCATTTCCATTTTCAATCATACATTTCATTTCTAATTGTGGCATTTCAATTTCCATTTACAACTGTGGCATTTCTATTTCCATTTATAGCCATGGTGGTTACAGATATCCTTACTGTTTGAGTAATGATAAATTTATTGGCTCTCTGGCTACCAATAAATAGAGTTACCCAATAGTCAGAAGACTGCCAATAGGGATGCATATAAATCACCAAAAAATCCATAAAATTCATTAGAACCAAGAGGCTAGGTTATGGATATAATACCACTGACAAAGGATGAAAAACTTGTAGATCAAAAAACTATGTATGGATCCTACACGTAGGTTGTGAGAGGCTCATTACAGATCATGGGAGGTGCATGCTCAAGATGGTGAACCAAGGTCAATTTTGATTCCAAATGATCCCTTATTTGCCTCCACTAATGCTTTCACTCCAAGATGCCATAGATAAAAAAACTTCCAATGCTTCTCTAATGAAGCAAAGTCGTTGAGCCATGATCTATGTAAAAGAAATGAAACTAGATCTAAACCAGATCTAAACACCAATACAGTCTATAAATATGTAGATCTAGTAGATGATGCCAAAAGCAAAGGTGATAGGTAAGGAACATGTAGTAATGAATATTTTTTGTAGACTGAAGACTTCCAATTCATCATAGATCACATATATCTAGAAATCCCCAAACTCAAACATCCATTACCGATTAAATACCCAAACCAAACTCAAACATCCATCACCGATCAAATACTTAGATTTGACTTCCTGAGTCAAGAAAGTAATGATAGATACATAATGGTAATAAACTTACAAACTAAGTAATTTCTATTGGAAGGTGGATCTGATACTATGAAATAGTTATCAAAACTCTTCAGCTAAGATCTCTCTAATAGCTCATTACCATAGCCATTGATACTTCAACATATACTCAGAATTCAATTAAAAATAAGATCAATGGTTATACACACAATGAGATATGCAAAGGATATGTAAAAGATTAAAAAATCATGTAAAGCATGTTTATTGCAAAGAATATCACTTGATTATATAGGTAAGGCAAAGCAAGATGTAAACTAAACTAGGCAATGTGGGATAAATCCCCACATAAGATAAAACTAGGTAAAGACCAAAAACCTAGCTAGAACCTAGTAAGCGTGAGTAATAAGATACTCTAACATGTGTTAGGACACAAAAAATAGTGACTCATAGGGGAAAATACTCCTGAGTATTTTAAGAACCCAAAATCTTAGAAATATATCATAACCAAACTTCTTCCATACAAATAAATGAAAAAACAAACCAGACCTTGAAACATGTTCCTAGTTCCTCATGTAACATGATAACCCTTTCCATTCCTTAGATCTGAGTGTGTGATTTTATGGATTTAATTTTCCTTGTTATGAAAATTTTGATGAAGTGTTGGATAAACACTATAGGTTTCCTAGTGACTTCATATTTTATAACCAAATAATAAGGGAAGCCTAGGCATTACTTTGTTGTCAACTAGGTATGCATAACCCCAACAAAGGTACCTCTAATTCCACTCAAATCCTTTCTCTACTAACATTTAGGCATCCATAGCCCTGGTATATATTACTTGAATCACCCATCTTCTATTAGCTTGTATGATTGATTTTTTTTTTAAACATAGATAGATGAAAGGTTGGGAACCACTATTGGTTGGGTGTATGTATAAAAAAAAATTATTTTGATCAATGCGTCCCTATCATTTTATATAAAGTTCTATGTTTATTATTAGTCATCCAAGTTTTATCATGGTATAGTGCATCTTTGGAAATGGAAAGCCTTTCTAAAATTTGTGTGATTATATGATATTAAATCCCAGAGGTCTAGTAAACTCATTCAATCGAAGTAGGACCTAATCTAGTCATAACACATACCTTGACTCCAAAATCTCTAGTAATGATAAAGTAAATCCATATGAGGAGAAATTGTGCATATTTATGAATCATCCCCTTATTTTTGGTAGTTATTTTATAATATCCATGTAGGAAATTAGTTGGTATGTTCTCTAGTTTTAGAAAACTAATCTAGAAAACATAATAATTAATCTATTGAAAGAAAAATAACTAATTTATTGAAAGCGAGTGCATAAAGCATGAAATACTAGTCCTAAAAAGTATACACTTATTCTATAAAGTAGTAAATTTAACCTAGAAAGTAAAAATTCTATTCTAATCCTACATTGACAATATTTACTTACATTCATCTTGAGGCATCTCTAATTGGAGCAACCATGAAATAGTGCTTCAAAAATTGTCCATTGCCTAGAAAGGCAAGGTCATTACCTTGGAGGTATTTCAACTAAAAGGCATTCTTATCTAAGATCTCTGATATCTGGTATGGTCCACTCCATAAAGGAGTAAACTTATCGTGTTTTTCTTTATTTCCATGTGATTTATCCCATATAAGTACTAAGTCTGAGATCCTAAAATCTTTCATCTTGGATTTTTTGTCAAACCATCATTTTAAAATATCCTAATGTTTATCAAAGTTGTGCACTGCTTCAGTTCATGCATCTTCCATCTAAACTATCTAATAATCTAGATTAAACTCTTTCATCTTCCCCCATGTACTAATACATTGGTATATTAAGAGTAATAGGGAATACAAGTTGTTTTCCATATACTAACAAAAAATATGAAGCCTTGAGGGCTTGCTTATGCCTAGTTTTATCTGCCCATAGTGCATATTTCAATAAGAGATGTCATTCTCTTGGTTTGTCCTATGATGATTTCTTAATGGCATCCATCAGATTCTTATTGGTGGATTCAATTAATCCATTTCCCTATGGGTATTAGTTCAAAGAGAACTCGATTGTGACTTTATTGTCATATGCCCATTCTGTAAATTCAAAAGATTGAAAACCTGGACCATTATCAAAAACTAGGGAAATGGGAGTACCAAAAATAGTCAATATATTTTATTTCAAAAACTTGATGAAATAAATTGCTCTAGAATTATTTTTTGTTACAACTTCTATCCACCTAGTTTAGTAGTCAATAGTTGTGAGGAAAAACTTATGTCTTGCTGAAGATTTTGTTTTTATCACCCTGATAACATTAAGGCCCCATTGGGAAAAGGGATGTTCTTCAATGACTAACTACAAAGGCATGGCAACATTTAATTATATTTTCCCAAATACTTGGCAATCATGATAGCTCCTAACATGGTTATGAGTGTCTTTGAATATTGTAGACCAATAATATCCCATCCTCAAAATTTTATGAGCCATTATGTTTCCTGAGAGATATCGACTACCTATCTTATGATGTTAGTTATTTAGGATATCTATAGCCTCTATTTTTGAAACACATATCAGATAAATGCCCTCATAGTTATTTATGTACAAGACTCCTTTTTTGATCATGTAATGAGTTGATTTGATCCTGAGTACTCATATTTTCTCTTTGTTTAGTTCAGGGGGGATAAGTGTTTGTGAGTAAGTAATGGATGATTTAGGTGTGTCACTTGCCACCAGTCACTTGAGTTTTAGTAATTTATTTAATACTAATCTATAGATCATCCTTGATCATCATCTGGATAATATTTTGGCCTCTATCATCTTGGTTGGCCTAATTTCAAGGTCAAACTCTTGAATTTTTGCCATTTATTTGCCTTTCCTTTCTCCTAGTTCATTCTGTCCAAGCATAAGCTTGATAGCAAGATCTAGAATAATGGCATATGTTTTGTTTCATAAAATATAGTCCCTAAAATTTTTTACCATTTTAATCAGGGAGTATATTTACTTGTCTATCATAGAATATTTCAACTCTACATCTTTTAAATTAGTACTCATCAAAGCAATGGGATGTTCATTATCTTCTACCTTTTGTGTAATCACAACAACAAGAGTATGTTTTGAATAAAATTAATAAAGATAGAAATTCTTAATAAATTTTTCACTAATCAGAACTAGAACTTGAGTAATGGTATTCTTGATGTCATGGAAAGCTTTCCAGGATTTTGCCATCCATTCTATCTTTGAATCTTTCTTCAACATAGTGTTTAATGGTTTGATGATCTCTAAAAATACAAAAATGAATTTTTTTACAAAGTTTATCTTACCAAATAAGGACTTTAGTTCCTTCTTGTTACTTGGAGGTGTGAACTTAGAAATGGCCTGAACTCAATTTGGATCAATAGAGATCCCATCTTTGGTGATGATATGTACTAGTATCTTTCCTTTTGGTAACCCCAAAGATGTTTTTCTTCAGATTAAGTGACACTCCATACCTTCTGCATCTATCAAATACCTTTTAGAGGTGTAAAAATGGTCATATTTATCTTTAGAAAACAAAATGAGGTCATCCATGTATATGATGATGCACTTACCAACCAACCCTTGGAAACCAAAGTTCATGGCTCTTTGTAAATTAGCTCTTGCATTAATTAGGTAAAATGGAATCCTATTATATGCAAAATTTCCCCATTTTTTTGTGAAGGTAGTCCTTATCTGATCCTCTACTTCTACCAGTCCATGATTATAACCATAGAATCTATCCAAAAAGGCAATCATCTATGATATACTTACCACTTGAATTACATGATCTAGCGAAGGCAAGGGGTAATTATATTTCTCTAATGCTCTGTTCAAGTTCATGAAATTTATAGACTCTGATTTATCTATTATTTTTCTTAACTGGTACTAAATTGGCTACCCAAGTAGAGTACCTAATTGGGAAGAAAATTTTGGCCTCTAACATCTTTTGTACTTTTGTTTGACTTAGAAGTTATAAAATTAGGTTTATTGTCCTGTCTCTTCTTGAAAGGCTTATAATCTAGCTTTAGTGGGATAGTATGTGTAATGACCCTGGGGTCAAATACTTTTAGATCTTTGTATGTCAAAGCTATCACATCTTTGTATTATATTAACACGGCTTTGATATTTTGTTTCTCAATTTGAGTACAACTCATGCCTACATTCACTTGTTGAGAGTGTTGGTAGATGCCCAAAAAAAATTTGGTAAAAGTTGATTCAATTGCTCTGGGTCATTTTTTATTCTGAGCTTGCGGTCTAGATTAAAATATTGTTCTAAATATATCATACCTAGATGGATGTCATTCTCCTTTAACTTTAAAACACCATCTTCTCCCAGGTCTTCACCATGCATGGTTTTGATGTCCTTATCTATTATTTGAGCTTCAAAATCTCTAAAACTATTCATGAATTGCATGATCTGTTGATCATCCTAAAACACCTAGAATTTGTCCCCATTATCTAGGACATATGGGTAAGGGACCAACTCTAATGATAAATTATACATATTTGACTCTTGGAGTGGTGCCAGATTAATAGTTGAAGCTGCTAACAAATTGATTGTCTAGTTCTACTCTTTGGGGATGGCCTTGATGTTGAACCCTTCAAAGGACTCAATCAAGTCCCAAGATATATTCTTATACTTATTTAAGTAGGTGATCTTACATTGATACTTATTCTTGATCTGATTGGCCACTAGATTAGAATCACTAAAGATTTGTAGCTACTTAACATTATGTTTAAGTACAAACTACAATCTAAGGATTAGAGTTTCATACTCTGATCTATTATTGGTGTAGGGAAACTATAACCTATAAGAAATAAGATACCTCTTTCCATTTGGATCCATCAGGGCTACACCCACACCAAAACCTTGTTTCAACCTGAATTCATCAAAATGAAGAGTCCACAACTAAGAAGGATCTTCAAATTCTTGTTCATGTAATGAATATTCTTATCTAGTGGTAAATGTGTATATTCCTATATGTAAAGATATCAAGTCTACTTTTTAATTTATAGCATTTTACTAAGTAATCATATGCTTCATCTTGGGTTCATAGTATACTTGAATTTGGTTGGATACCCCCTTCCAAGGCAACCACATGTGTAAGAATTCAATGGCCATGTACTCATTTAGTGTCTTGGACTATTCATGATTTAGTAACAGACCATAATATTTTGTAAGGTTAATGACCAAGATGTCTATGGTCTACTACACACGTGGCTCAGATGCCAATTGAATGTGCACATTTTTTAATTCTCCAAAACATAGGACTAAATACTTTTACAATTATACTACCACTCTCTTTTATTTATCAGGAGTCAAGCCTAACTTCTAGCACATATTTATCAACATCACATTGGTTGAAGCACTCGAATCAACAAAGCAATTGTGAACATTCATTCTAAACATTTAGATCATTAGAAGAAATGATGGCACTTTAGGTTTATCTTTAAATACCATCACATTAACATGCTTAGATTTGGATTTGTCTGATGTAGAGGATATTTTAGTAGGGCTTTGATAAATAATTTTCTTTGTTCAGTGATTTGGGCTAGTTCATGTAGGGTGATGTTGGCCTTGATATTCTTCATGTCCTCAACAATATTTTACCCAAATCTACTTTGTGGTTCTATGTTCTACAACTTCTCATCTCTCCTAGGGGAGGTATATTTTTATTTGCCTAAGAGTCTAGAGGAATAGTAGCATTGTTGTAGAGGTGTTGAAGTAGTAATTGGTTACTTGCTCCTTAGATTGTAATTATTCTTATGAACCTATTAGAATGAATGGATCTTATTTATGTTCTCTTTTGGTTCATTATCATCCTCTTATGGAAATAGGAGATCATAAGTCTCAAAGACCATTGTTGTATAGGGGTAGACAAAATTAGTAGAGGGAGAAGGATCCATTTGATGTGTATAACTTTCTTACCCATCCATCATTTTTTAAAATATCTCAAAGGTTTGCATAACTCAATGCTATCTAGCTCACCATGTTATGTAGTTTTATGAACCCTGCACCAATTAGGAAGGGTTGCTTCCATGATGTTGATATCTAGCATATTATTAGATGAGACTTGTTCTTGATTATTTTTAGACCTATTAAAAGGTTTGTTATATCTCTAAAATCTAAAGCTTTGATTAGTATTCTATCCTCCAGTGTTACCCATGCATTTTTGTATGTTCAAAAACTCATTCTTCAATTTTTGGGCCATCTTCCGGATTGATTCTAATTATGTTTTTTTGGAATCATAATTAGTACCATATGTTATAGCAATATTGACTAGTACCAATGATTGATTCAACTTTTACTAGTTAGGCACATAATTATTTAGGAAATTGAGATGTTAATTGGGTAGAGCCTAGGTTAAAGCTAACTGATTACACACATGGTTCTAGTTTTAGGCCACATTATTTTGGTTTGTATTTAGAATTGGATTGAAATTTAGAAAATAGGGCTAAGAGTGAGTGGATCCAAAGGTTGCATCTGAGTATTCAATTGTTTGTCTACACTAATAACTTCAGCATAAGTTGAAGGTAATGTAGCAATACCAATAATTCTACATATACTATCACAAGGTCCAAAGCATTCTTGTAAATTTTGAGGGATAATGTTTCATTGGGTATATAATTAGTCTCGATTCTATTATACATATTTTGAAATCTAACATTGAAGGCTCAAATTGGCTTGTTTGGCTCTCTTATCATGCTTACAAAGTGTTGATAAACAACTCTTGCACTAGTGACCTAGCCAAATTGTGCCAAAAAGGTTTTTTTCATTCTTCCTAAGAGGTAATAGAACCTTATGGGACATTGATAAACTATTCATAGGTTGTATCTAGTAATGTGAAGGGAAATAGTCTACATGACATGTCTTTATGGGTTACATTCAAGATTCCTAAAGCAATTTCTAAAGCCTTGGTATGTTCTTTTGCATTCCTTCCTCTTAAGGGAGAAAAATAAGATAGATATTTTTACAACTTTTTGATAAGGTCATGGATAACTCCTCAAACATTGATATCAAAACCAATCATCAAGGTTAGAACTTGAACTGGAGCTATGGGTTGAACCATCTGGATTGATAGAAGACAAGGTTGTCTTCCTAGAGAAAATGATTGATCCTGAGGTTGTCTCCTTACTCCTTTATCAAACATAACTTTTATATGGATTTTCAAAGGTGGTAATAGTAATTTAGTGTCTAAGGTTGAACCTGTTAATCGTTTGGGTGCTTCCAGTGCAACTTAAGTGATTATTTTCAAAGAAAATAGAGGTGGAGGTATAGGCCCTCCTTATAGCACTAGCTTAAGTATCTCTATTGATGTAGATTTTATGCACACTATATGAAATTTTAGGAGATAACTTATAAATTTTTAATATCATTGAAAAGTGTTCACTTTAAGGCATGAGTTGCAGGATGTTGGGTTTTATAAATAACCTATTGGAAGAATAGCACTTAACAAGGTAGATATTTACCATAGATGGATAAGTTATGGATGAATATAAATATAATTGAGATGAGTGGACCGATGATGGTTCTAACCTAAAGTGGGTAGGACTTTTAAAAGAATCTCAAAAAAGAGGGAAATGTAGGGTAGGAAAGGAGGCTTATGGACCACACTAGATGAAACCTTTCAAGACCAGTATTTGCACTATAGGTTAGATAAGAGATCACAAACCAATGTTTATTTCAAGATACTATAACTCACCAACAATCAAACATGATTATGACTCAAAGGGAAATAAAATATAACATACTTAAATAAATGAAATCAAAGGTTGTCATGTTTGTTAGACTATAATAACACATTTACAAGGGTGATTATGATTTATATGTAAAAGGTATTCAAATTGGTTATAGATTTATATAAATGATTTTATATAAAAGAGATAACTCATACATAATTAAAATTCTAAAAAATTATAATGATAGAACTTCCTACACAATCCAGAAGTTAGAGAATCAAGATTTGCACATCAAGACCAAAATTGCATAACTTATTCAAAATTTTCTATTAATCTTAATAGCCCAAATTATCCTCCCTTTAAGACTGAAAAAATACAAGTATAAATAGGCTTGGGATGGGGAAGGCCTCATCTCTCAAGTGAAGTCTAAAAAAATATTTATAAAAATAGGACTTGTGTCCAAATGTCATGCAAAGGATGCATATATAGTAGTCATCCCAGAAAAGAGTTTCATAGGTACAAAATATAATATATATGTGCAACTTATATTTGGAACCAAATTTTCAACTTAACAAAAACATGCAAGTTCATAGTTATATTTATATCGACATTGATGTGTCACCACTAGCTAAAGAAAATGTTGGAGTTATAGTTGGAGGAACTAAAGTAACCATCATTGTTCCTCGTGTCAGGGGATCTGTAGCTCTACCAATTAGAGCACAATTGATTACTTTATTATATGCAATTAAACATGAAATTATACTAGAATGATAAAGTAGCTAGAAACTTGAGACAGCAAAGAATTTGAGAGACAATACACACTCTTGTATTAAATACTACTAGAAGAAAATACAATAAGGAAGATGCCACTTCTTCCTCCACCTCAAAGGCTTGCCACACCTCAAGAACTTCTTCCTTCTCTCTCTTGATCAACACAACAACTCTAAATCCTGAGTTGCTATCCCTCCTTGAATGCTTTAGCTGATCTCCTTGACCTTACACCTCTAGATCTCCTTGACCTTGCTTGCTTCAATGCTTTTACTTACCTTAGAATTTATTACAATACATGCCTTATGGGTCTTTAAATAGGATCCCATGCTTACAAAAATAGAACTCTAACTACTAAAATTAGAAACACATCCCGCGACTTAAATTAGCCCCTTAGCATGCAAACACTCGGTTCAACTAACTAGCTATTCGTGCAACGAACAGTTTTGGACCGCACAGGCGACCGACGTCGGTCCCTGCTTGTCTGGTGCTACCGACATTGGCTGACTCCCTACCGTCGCCGGTCTCCTTCTCCACTACATCTGACCGATGACGGTCATACTGCCGATGCCGGTGGCTTTGGTTCTTCAACATCCTTTCTCGTGTCTGCAAATAGTTGAAGCTTTTAGCTCCACACCTTAACAATCTCCCACTTGGAGATAAATAGCTGCAACCTATACCTGTACCTGTACACCATCTATTTTGTTCCTTAGGCCCTGTATCCCTCTTCAATGTCACTCTTGAAGACCAACCACCACGTAAACCTGTGATGCAATACCTGTCTCTTATGCCACAAGAATTTCACTGCTCCCAAATTCTTCATGACATACTTCTGAACCAACTCTACCCTTAGCTCAGAAAACTCCCTGTATATGAAACTCTGTAACAAGTAACACAATACAGTAACAGGATAATTTAGCTAATATTATTCAACCTGGTAAAGATAAAATACAATGGTCAAACCTCCATTGTTCTGCAGCCTACTCAAGACCATATACCATAGCCTTTTGTCTCATGTGTCCATCCACTCTCTTCTCTAAAATGGGAATCCATCCCTCTATCCAGTGCTTCCTTCTAGCTGACAACACTACCAACAAATACCTGTTTGGTTCTCTAAGGACTCACACTCCTCATCCATGCCAAGCTCCCACTATTTCTGGATTCTACCTGCATTGCTTCTTCCATCTTCCTAGTTCATGACTATCAATAAGCAATATAAATAAGGTGAACAACGAATATGAGGTTCACATACCTTTCCTGACCTCCACATGGGTGTTTGAGACTTAGTAGATTCACCCACTATCCGTTCCAGTGACCGATCTAGGCCATCTCCCAGTCTGCTCCCGATCGATGTCAGTTCCCTGCACTGATCCTGACTACCGACGTCATTTCCCTGGCTGACGCCGGTGTCCCTCCTGCCGATGTCAGTCCTTATGACCAACGTCAGACTTCTCCTGTCTGACCTACCGACCCTGCTGGTCTGCACATGACCGATGTCAGTATCTAGATGACTGACATCGGTGCCAAGCTACCGACATCAGTGTCTGTGTGTTCCTGTAAGTGATGAAATTTTCATTCACGAGCTCTTCTTGGATCAAACCTCTGTCCATGCTGCCCTGCTTAGACTTATTCAGCCCCTGTGACTGATCTTTATCCTTCATCTCCTCCAAAAACACCAAGGCTTCTTTGTTCCTATCAAAAGCATCAAATTTCCTCTTTCTGCAATGAACTGTATCTATGCTTTCCAAATTTGAACACATACCTTTTGAATCAAGAACTTCCATTCCCTTCCTATTCTTGTGACCAAGCCTATTCCACATCTTTGAATCTACACCAGAAGTAGAATCAGTAATACAAGTAGACAGATAAAGAGTATCTACTTTCTTACCTCTTGCTAGAACAAGTGCTCCCTTAGTAACCATCCAAGAATCCGCTGTGAGGGTTATTGTGCATCCCTCATCTCCCAACCTTCCTACAAAAATCAGATTCTACTTCAGAATTGGAACATGCATGACCTCTTTCAACACCCATGTGTTGTCAATCTGCAATCTCAGCTGCACTTTCCCTTTGCCAACTATCTGACAAGGTGTACCATCCCCTAAATAAAGAACTCCAAAGTCTCCCTGTTCATACTCGTAGAACAAATCTCTGTTTGGGGATGCATGGAAAGATGAACCAGAATCTAAAATCCATGATCCTACCTGACTATCTGAAGAAAGTATGAGAGTATCCTGCATCACAATATTTGCATCATTTGCTTCTTCCATACCTGCATGTTGATTCTCTTTATCTCTCAACCAACACTCCTTCTTTATATGTCCTTTCTTTCCACAAAACTAGCAGGTAATACCTTTGGACTCGGATCTCCTTCCTGACCTTGATTTCCCTTGCTCAACCTTCTCCCTTTGCCTTTTCCTGCTTTCTGCACTTAGAGCATTCCCTGATGATTCACATGTGCTTCTCCTGCATATTTCTTCATTCAAGATCACACTCACAACATCCTCAACTTTTAAGATTTTAGAAGCAGATGCAGAATTACTTAATGCCATAACCAAACCATCCCAACTTTCAGGCAAAGAACATAAAATCAAGAGAGCCTTTACCTCATCATCAAAAACAATATTGACTGAAGCTAGTTGGTTTACCAAACCATGGAAATCACTGAGATGAGTATGTACCGATCCACCTTCCTGCATTTGTAAAGTAAATAGATGTTTCATAAGATATACCTTATTAGAAGCCGAGGGCTTTTTGTATAAATTTGCCAAGGACTTTATCAACTCTTCCATTGTCTTGCACTGTGATAAGCTGGAAATCACAGATGATGCAAGGCTCAACCTTATGGAACCGAGAGCCTTTCGATCAAGAACGTTCCATTCTTCATCCTTCATATCTGTGGGCTTGCATGCAACCCCACCCAACGGTAAGTATAAATCCTTCTGATACAGATAGTCCTCAATCTGCATCCTCCAATGTTGATAATTCTTGCCATTAAACTTCTCCATTCGTAGCCTGCTTTCTTCTACCATTGCTGAACTCCCACTCAATCAGAAAACCCTGTGAATGACCTGTAATCAAAAACAATACCCTGCTCCCTACAAATCGTAGCTCTGATACCACTTGTCAGGGGATCTGTAGCTCTACAAATTAGAGCACAATTGATTACTTTCTTATATGCAATTAAACACAGAATTATACCAGAATGATAAAGTAGATAGAAACTTGAGACAGCAAAGAATTTGAGAGACAATACACACTCTTGTATTAAATACGACTAGAAGAAAATACAATAAGGAAGATGCCACTTCTTCCTCCACCTCAAAGGCTTGCCACACCTCAAGAACTTCTTCCCTCTCTCTCTTGCTCAACACAACAACTCTAAATCCTGAGTTGCTATCCCTCCTTGAATGCTTCAGCTAATCTCCTTGACCTTACACCTATAGATCTCCTTGACCTTGCTTGCTTCAATGCTTTTACTTGCCTTAGAATTTATTACAATACATGCCTTATGGGTCTTTAAATAGGATCCCATGCTTACAAAAATAGAACTCTAACTACTAAAATTAGAAACACAGCCCGCGACTTAAATTAGCCCCTTAGCATGCAAACACTCGGTTCAACTAACTAACTGTTTGTGCAATGAACAGTTCTGGACCGCACAGGCGACCGACGCTGGTCCCTACTTGTCTGGTGCTGCCGACGTCAACCGACTCCCTGCCATCGCCGGTCTCCTTCTCCACTGCATCTGACCGACGTCGGTCATACTATCGACACCGGTGGCTTTGGTTCTTTAGCATCCTTCCTCGTGTCTGCAAACAGTTAAATCTTTTAGCTCCACACCTTAACACCTCATGGGATCAAGATAGGCCCACTTGGATTTTGCATGACTATAAATCCTAAAAATTAGGAACCCTAAGATGATGTGGCAACACTAATATTTGGATGCATGGTTGGCACTGACCCTAAAGCTATCTCTTTTGCCCTAAGTTCTTCAAACAATGTATGTGCAACTTCAAACTCCTTATTAATGATGTCAAAATTGATCGATAGTTTGAAGAGTTTTATGGCCTTAGCCATCAACCTTTCTTATTTAGATTTTGATCTCTTGAAATAAACTCCTAGATATTCATCTCTCAACACCCTATCCTTAGAAAAAATTGCTAATTATAAAATGTCATTTTGGTCCTATATATTATGCCATCAACTTCTTCTTTGAAGTTGTTTGCAGCTATTCGGAGGAGGTTCTCAAAATTTGTCCTGTTGACTAATTCACCCATAGGATTAATCACGTTGGTTATCCTCATGTCTTTTAGAATTTCTAAGGCCTCACTTTCATGATTTGAGAAATATCCCAATAGAGTCTTCATCTGGTTATGTTAATTGAGTGTAGCATCCTTTTTTATGATTACATAGTTGAGTCACCATGATGCATCCATGTTAGACATTAAATTTAATTAGTCGATGGCACTAGTTCTAAATTCTAAACCAAGAAATTCAACCTTTTCTCTAGCTCTTTCATTTGATGCTAAATTTTTATCACATTTGTTTTGTTTGATTGGCCTCCTACTCTAGAAACTTGAATATTATTTAAAATGTTGTATAGCTTATTAATTACACTCTACACATCAACCATTATCTCCTGAGGAGCATGTATAGTTTGTCTCTATTGTATCCTTTGTTGTGATTCCTCTTTGCTTTTGAATATCTCTTTCTTAACTTCACTATTTGATTCCACAAAAGCATAAAAGTCTTTAGTATATTCATTAGGATCCCTTGGATACTTTTTATCTTTCTTTGCCAAGAAAAATATATTTTATCTTTAATCAAATTCAATTCCTTCCCTTATATCAAGATTTAATTCATTCTTCTTCCTCGCCCTTTGGATAGTTCCACATTTGTGGTCAAACTAAGTAGAGACTGTGGATAATTCAATAATAACTAAATTCTAGCTCTCATCTTGGATTTCCTACATCTCTCTAACCCATTCAAGAATAATAAGTTCCCCTTCTTGCTCTGAGGGACTCAGGTCTTCCAAGGTAGAGGGTGGAGGAGTCACTAGAGGATGTGTTATTGATAAAGGTGTTAATGATGCACTTATTTTTATTAGAAACTAGAGAGGTGGATATACAATCATCTCCCATGTTGAAGGATCCCTTAGTGGATTTATATCAGCTATGAATTTGGTCAAGCCAAGAGTCTTCTCAATCGATAATATGGTTAACTTTGTAGGTGGTGACTATGTCATAGGTAGTTATAGTTGATTCGAAGGTTTTCCCAAGAGTAGTGGCATTTTGGGGTTAAAAATAGAAACAATTACCAAGTTTTCCAAATTTACTACCTTCTTGAGAGTCCTTATTTAGGTATATGTTGAAAGAATGGATGAATCAAAAGATCTTGATATTGTTGAAGTACCTACATTTGAAAATGAATAAATTAAAGAAGAAACTACCTCACTTATCTTTTGGATTAGATCCATTATAAGGATTGGTTGGCCTAAGCTACCAGCTAGTGTTTCTTCTTCCTATAGTCTTCCCAAGCTCAAAGACTTGGCCTTCTCTAAATTAACCTCTTCATCCTCTTTACTTGGAGCTTTTTCCTCATTCACTTTCTAATATGCTTTAGTCATAACTTCTACATTATCTTCCTCATTTGTAGCATACTCTACCAAGGATATCACCTATTCTTATTCTTCCTTTATTTTCTCCTTAATAAGGGATTCTTATATGGTAGTTAGACCAAAATATGGTCTCTCCTCTACTTGTTGAATTGTGGAGGAGGTTGGAAGAACTTTGGTTCTCCTTTGGTATGTGGCTATGGGAGGGGTTGGAAGTGAGTGGGATGATAGAATGTTTGAGGGAACCATAGTATTAGGAACTACTATTGTAGGTGGTGGTGATGGAATAGAAGGTGTAACAACATCAATGGAAGGGGGGAAGTAGAATAACTTGGAACTAGTTAAGGAGATGGAGGGCAGATGGAATAGATGAGAAAGAGGACTGCAAAAACTATAGAAGACTAACCTGTGTATTACTTATAAGAGGTGGTATAGGGGTCATAAAAAATGTGCTCTTTTATCTTTCTTATGGGGGTAAAGATATCTCCATTATAATGGTTGTGCCCACAGATGTAATAGTGAAGGCTAAATTAAATGAGTATGAGTTGGCTTGGGACCAGGGAGATTCTTGATAAGTTATTTTCTTATTTGGTACTTCTCTTACCTTTGGTTGTTTGACCCCTCCTTTTATGGATTTGCCTCTTTTTTTGTAGGAGAGGGGGTTAGATAGGGCCTATTGAATCCCATGGTTGGGTTGGGGGCCACTAATGGCCCTATGCCTTATATGATTGTGCTATCATTTTATCTACCTATTATTTAGTAATTCTTGGATTATATTGGATAGCTTGAGCTAACATCATAAACATTTGTGTCTTTCATTTATATCCATACGTTAGATTCATCCTATAGATTTAGGAAAATTGTATCATGTTCATATTTTTGGTGACCCTAAATGACATTCATATTCTTATTTTCTCTCAGGAGTTGATGATAATTCCTAACTTTCTTCTTAGGCTCCTATTCTCTAATGGGCCTCATAAATATTTTAGTGGGTCCTAATCTTCCCCACTTGATTAAAGTGGGCTATCACTTAAAACTAGATTTTCCCAATACTCAAAGGACTTTTAAAGTAATGGGCCAAATGTTTTTTACTAAGCTCCTTGTTAATTATATTAATTATTTGGTAAGCTATTTCATGTTCTACAATTGTATCAAGAACTTGGCATGGTAGTAACAAATGAAATGCCCTTGTTCTTGAAATTTTGATGATTGTGACATTCAGGTAGTACCAAAATTCCCCCTATTTATCAATGGTTGTCCTTAAAATTTTTGATAACCTAGGCATCTGGTGCCATGAATCACTTGGTACACTAAGGATAAACCTTTGCACAAACCCTCTTAATTTAAGGTTTGTACCTATAAATAAACATGAATGAATAGTCTTCACATATTATATTCTTAATGTATTCATTTTATGGTTACCATAGCTCTCCATTTACCCTATGGATTATGTCGAGGACTACATCTAGTAATAAGACATAATATAAAAGTTTTCATCCATGATCCTCTCCTTGGGTTGATAAATATGGGCTTTCAGCCTGACACAAATAATTTCTCCTAAGTTAATAATATTGTTTGATGTTAACAAAATTTATATCAAAGGGACCCATTCTACTTGTACATAGGTGATGTTAGGGAAGCCATAAAGTTTGTTTAAGAGGGCCATGGTTATCCTAATCCCTAGTCTAAATTTGATAATCCCATTAGATAAGAGGGATCCCTTGGGATATAATATTTGGCTTTTTTGTATCCATTTTTAAGTTTTCCATCTAATATGTTATGCTCAAACCATGAATTGGTTAAGACTTGATTATAGGCCATCTCAGGCAAGGCTATCCTGAGATATCTTTTGAATGCCCTTTCAAATATGTAAGCAATTACACTTTTTTCTTTCTTAATGTGTATGCAGTCTCCAGCATAAGTTCCATTAAAACAAAAAATTTGAAGCATATTTATACAAGTCATTACCTTAGGTTTTGTCATTGCTTGATGAATTCTTGTAGTTTTGAGAGGTATCAAGTCAACAATATATTGTTTTTCATCCTTAGATAACTGGATTTATGCAGAGTAGGGAACCACCAAATCCACTGCATTCTAGAGTGTCGAGTAGAATGGGAATTTAAATTTGAGTGTAATCTTATTAAATATTGTATCCATATGTGATGTATGTCCCATGTAAGAGTATGTAAAGGGGGCCTGGACACATACTGGTTTCAAAGAGGAAGCCAATTTAGTGATTCTAAGCTATATAATCCCTTACTACTTGTATGAAAATTCTCTACAAGTTTGCTAGAAGATTAGGGCTTGTGGTTGTAGGAGGGCTCAAAATCATAAAAAATTTCTCAAAACTTGATGGTGAAGTGACTTCACCTTTATTTAGATTTTGTTTATACCATCCAAAGCCTACATCATGAATTTCTAATTAGTGTGTTTTCAATGCAACTAATATTTTTTATTTCATTCTCATTTCAATTTGAATGTGTATGTCAGCTTTGGTGGGTTTACTTGTTTTCCAAATGGTAATTATTCATTAACTTTAAGTGTCTATTCATCACATTCTATATAACTATCAAATTCTCACTTACCCACTTCTTTGCATTATTTTCAAACTCATTTATGTATACTTTGATCCTGCATCTTCTTGATTATGACACTTGTCTAATTATCACTCACTTGGGCCTTTAAATGAACATATAAGCTTTATATACCCTAGGGTCATGATTTAACATAACTATGGCATATAGAGCCACATTGGGTCTACAGGGATTCAGAGGCATGAGAGTGTGAGAGCTCAAACATTTTAAATTATGTATATTTATGTAAATGTTTGATGTAATAGAACACTGACATGTGGCATGATCTTGAGGCCTCAAAGGCATAGAGACTCAGAACCATGGGACCAATATCTCATTGACTGAAAATTTCTTCCTTAAAATTATGGACTAATAGAATTATGCCACTTTTCATCTTCCCTAAGCTCAAAGGCTCAAAGGTATTAGACCATGGGGCCTCAGGCTAATTAGACCTATTAATGTTTTTTACAGTTCTAGATAAATTAAAATGTGGCAAGTGTTGAATGATCAGAGATCAAAATATTAGAAACATTAGGATGTGGGAACTCATAACCATTAGATGATTAATGTTCATTTTAAAGATTTTGTGGTTCCAGTAGAAAAACATGCACCACATGGTCTATTATTGGAGCTCAGAGACTTTGAACGCTTAGATATTTTGTGAAACTTGAATGCTCTATGTAACATAAGAATGCCACCTATCAAACTATTGAAGTTCAAGGACCTCAAAGACTTAGACACTTTTCATGAAAGTCGAAGGCTCTGAATAATGTAGTGATGCCACTTGTCTTGATATTGTGTAATAAGGGAAGGACCAGACCATGAATGATTAACAAGTCTTTATTTATAGTCCCATGCTCATTTAAAAAATATAAGAACACTAAGATGAAAACATTAGTTATGTCAGTACATAAATCAAAGCACCAAATTTTCAAAGCGGAATATGAAAACCCAAGGTTTAAAATAACTTAAAATATTCATTCAAGCTTTGATTTTTATAGTTCAAATTTCTATAAGTTTAGACTTCCAAAGACAACCTTAGAATTTTGTATGAATAAATCCATATCATGGATTGCTAAGGTTTACATGACCCCAAATAAAGATTTTTAACAATAATGGGTCCCCATTTGAATTTTTAAAATGGGGTGTGTGTGTGTTAGGTCATAATATTGTGGAAGGCATTGCATGAAGTTTATATATCCAAGGTCATCCCAATAACATATCAAAGACTCATGTATATTTTATAACTAAAAAGGTGGTAACCACATGTGCTAGACCAACCTTTAAAGGTAAATCAATCCTCCAATAACATGTTGTGATGTCCCATCTAATGCACTTATTATTTTGGTCAAAAGGTATAAATCATCGTGTGTGTATATCTCAAATATGTAAGTAGTGTCATGGTACATACATTATTACTATCACCATTGTCAATCATAACACTATGTATAGGATGATGGTCAAGGTATGCTCTAGTAAATAATGAATGAAAATAGGAGTCATCATCCACTATTTCACTGTCATTATATGTAATAGAATATATATAAACCACATGAGGTATTGTGTGTGTATATATGCCAATAATTACATCTAATCGATGCCCATAATGTGATGGAGAAGGATGTTCATTATATGCCATTTTCACTTCTGAATCTTTCTTAGAATGATCTTGCAAAGGGAACTTAAATATATTATGATTCTGGTGGTCACCAATTTGTGAACCTGAATCCTTTAGAGGATCATAAAAGGTAATATTTTGATCATCAATGAGGTCTTGGATCTTATGCTTAAAGGTATAGGATATGTTTATATAATTCCCATGGACCTAGTGATAGTCATAATATGCATTAACATCATATCCTTTGGGTAGAGTTTGACTCATATCAACCTATATGGGAGGAAGGAGAGATATGAGATGACACTCCACAAGCTTCTAAAGTAAATATGTTGGAGACTTAGGTAATCAAGTAAAATGTCTCTTAGATGCATTGGATAATATGAGTTTATTAGGTTGTTGTCACATTGCATTTATTTCCTTTTTAGGTTTTGTAGGTTTGACTTTATATCTTAGTTTGATATGAAACTTGGTATTGGATACATAGTCAGTGTGTTTGCTACATACTTAATCTTGTTTAAGGAAATAAGTTTTATTTCACAATTTTGAACAATATGATATAAGTTATTGAAATATTTTTAAAAAATTAAAATAATGGCCTCGTGTAATGGGGCAAGTAAGGTTTGCTTGAATATGTCTTGCAATTATTTATCTACCATTGGATTTGTCATTTTTTCCAATATTATTTTATATCTCCAAACATATTCATTGATAGATTCATTGGTTCCTTGTTTGGTCTTTATAATTTGACCATATGACATCTTTTCAATGATGTTGATAGATAAATGTGATAGGAATTGATTGGCTAGAGGTTTGAATGCTCTCACTGATTGGAGTGGTAAATCATAGAACCATCATAAAACATAGTCTTTTAGGCTTCTTGGAAATAATTTGGTTGAAATTTTATCATTTGAGGTAGAATCAAGACATGCCATATATAAATATCATATATGTTATTCGAGATCACCCTTTCCATCATAAAATATGAACTTGGGTGCAACAAAACCAGTTGGCAATGGGTGAAAATATATTTCAGGTGTAAGAGGATTATGTAACGCATTATGTGAATCAATGACATAAAGCGATTTCATTAAAAAATTCTCAATTTTAGTAACCTTATATTGAAAATGTTTTATGCATTGTTCAAAATCTTGCATATTTTTATTTCTAAGGTTGAAAGTTTGAAAAGTCACCCAAGGGGATGTATTGATGAATTGAGTTGATATAGACATTGAAACCAGTAATTAGATTGAAGTGTTAGTGGTTCCCATGGAGGATGCAGTAATAGTAGGATTTGTTTCGAAGAGTAATGGTGTAAACACCTAACTCATGCCCTCAATAGATGTATGAAACAATGGTGTACTTAAGGAGAGAGAAATAAGAATATGGGGATGTCTCATAACTCTAATACCATGATCAATAGATGCACCTAGTTATTTTGATATGGTTTTGAGGATCTCATCAAGATCCTTAGGGTTTTGATGGATACTCTCTCAAAATATATCAATATCTTGAAATTTATCTTGATCTATTTGTTCATGTTCATTGTTTGTATGATATTCATTATTTTCATGATCAAAATCATCTTCTATGATAACCTCTTTAGCGTTTTGTTTAATTTCATTATTAGAACTTTTATTTAGGAATATGATTTGATATTTCATTGGTTTGAGCCATCTTAGGTGGAAAAAGAGGAATCTACAAGTGTTCAATAGAAAAACCACCTAAGCTAGGGCTATACCTAGGTTGCATACATATAATAGAATAGATTTGGAAAAAAAAATGGAAAAACCTCAATAGACTAATTACCCTAAGGAAAGCTAGGGTTTGTATAAGGAGACACAAAAGTTGGGTCCACCAAATGTCTAACCCTAAATTTAGAAGTGTGAATAGGGTGGTGTGTGTGTGTGTGTGTGTGTGTGTGTGTGTGTGTGTGTGTGTGTGTGTGTGTGTGTGTGTGTGTGTGTATATATATATATATATATATATATATATATATATATATAAAATTCAAACACAAGGGTGATAAATTAAGGTATAGCAAGATAATTAATTTATAAACTCAGATAAATGAATATTTTGAATTTTAATACTAGATATGCTAAATTTAGAAATTTCTAAATTTAAAAGATGTTCTATTAATGTTAATTCTAAAGAAAAATGATAGTTAGGTTTATTGTGTGTAGATATATTTAGACTAAAAATAGGTGTAATATATGTAGGATCATTATTTTAGATTAGTCATCAAATTTTAGAAATTATACTTATATAGCCATAGACATTACCCTTGAATCTAAATATTACCATCGATGTTAGTGTATAAAGGTGATACAAGTGTCCAATACAAACTAATGACTTGATCTAAATACGACCAAATTCATTGTTCTAATTTTTATGTTGCCTTTTTGCTAATGTATTCAAATATAGGATATAGTTTTTCACTCTTCATTGATTAATAAAACCCTAGATCTTCACCCTTGGAATGAGTTTTCTAAAGAATGGTTTAGTGGGCTCATGGTGTTGAGTTTCCTCAAAGACCCCTTTATCAATGGGAATTTCCTACATAGCCAATACTCCAAGGAGGGCCTCATATTTATGTAGTTCTCCCCTATGTGTGTGAAAGTGTGTGCATAAGGTTGTAATACATGTACTGATCTAGCTTGTAATTTGACCAAGTATCACTCATAAGCTACTCTTCAAATGCTTCAAATATGTAATATGGTTGCTCCTATGCTTGATATGAAAATAGGTACAAATAGGGTTGAATAGATTGGCTATGGAGTTGATTGATTTAAATTTAGTGGGTGTTTGCTTGGTATTTGTTAAATGAGGAATGAAAAGGCTTATACTTGTATTTATACCACACCTTTTGAAAATATATCATGGTAGGGTTCAATTAGACCAATAGACTAACCCATAAGATTCAAATCATTTAAAATTTAGATGAATTCTATCTACTCGAGACTAGATAAGGATCTAAAGACTACCATCAATAGTAGTGTCTCTTTATGGCATGTAGTGTCCAGAAGGCTAGAAAATAGGTAGGGATCTGAAACAAATAGTGAAGGATGTTTATCAATTTTTAAGATTTATGTGCAGTACAAAATAATTGGGTCATCAAAACAATATGGATCAAACTAAGAGATAAGCATTTAGGCATAGTGAGATGTCAAATGTGAGCCTTTTTGAAACAAAGAGGTCTCTAATTGGGTAGAGCCCTTATTGATATTTGTCAAATGTACAAGATTAAAATGCTATAAATATTAAATTTATGTATCTATATATTTTTTATCCTATGTTGAGTAATTTTAAGGTGTGTTTCTATCATTTATCAATGAATTTCATCCATAGTTTGAAAAAGGCCCATAATGCAAGTCTTAGTGTGTGAATCCATTATACTCCTAAAACTATGTTGCAACTTCCTTGAGGTATAACAAACATGTTTAATTTCAAACTATAACCCCCCATTAATATTTATACATTAAAACATTTTCCTTTATAAGTTAAGGTTCTCCCATTCAATATCATGATTTCAAAACTTGAAGATGAATACATAAAAAAATCATCTTGTTTGGCTACTTGAGGGCTGACAAAGTTATGTGTCCTACCATAATCAATGATTATTATGAGGGGTTGTTTTTAAAGTATTAATTTACCTTCATTATTTGAGGATTGGTGATGTCATCTAATGCGTGCACCAAAAAATATAGCACTTGGTCTATTCTGGTGTCATGTTCTTTTTCCTTTTCTTCCTCTTGGGCTTCCAGTGCATCTTTCCATTTTTTAGACTCTAAAGATGACTCTACATCAATTAGGTACAATTTATGTTCCACACATCAATTAATTGGGGTGAATTTATCATCGTTGTTATAACATAACCCTTTTCCAGATGGGCCCTTATTGTAGTCTTTGTCAGGCATTTGATGGGTGTAATTTTATGGTTTAGGAATGTTTTTATTTGTGATAGCATAGAATTCTTGAATGAGTGTGATTTGGATGACATATATTGAGCTATCAACTTATCTTCAACCAACTTAGATGAACTAATGGTCGCCATCATATCCAAAGGTTTGAATATTTTGACTTCATTTCTAATATTATATTTGAGGTTGTTGATGAAATAAATTTTGAAGAATTCATCTATTAACCCTTCCATTTTGTTAATTAGTTTTTAAATTTTCATTTAATGTTTCTAAACATAACCAATATGCCTCAATTTGGTTAATATTCCTATGAAATCCTCATATACACTTAGGTTAAATTGGACCAATAAAGTTTCACAAAATTTTATTCATGTTAGCATACCATTAGATTTTTAATACCACTAGAACCACTGGACAACATCTTTCTCCAAGTTGAAAGAGGTTATAGGTACCATGTCTCATAATGTAGTTTCATATAAATAAAAATGCCAATTTGCCTTATGTATCCAATTAGTTAGATCTTTAACATAAAATTCATGAAATCTAATTTTGGACTACGTGGCATGCTCTCAAAATTATAGTTGTGTTCAGAATTGTTATTTGAATCAATTTATACTTTGTGGGCACTTAGTTTGTGGAGAGTGTCCATCATGCTTGTTTCGTGGGCATTGATTCCAAAGAGTTTGGATTCGAGGTAATCCCTTTGTGGAATGTATCTATGTTATAAGGTTATCAAGTTGTTGCATTATTTCCCTTGATTGGGTTAGTACCACCATATGAGTTGGGGGGGAGGTCGGGGGTAGGGAAAATTGGGTCTGGAGTTTTCCAAAAATTATTATTGAAGTTATATACCAAAATTATCAGTTTGATGAGATGATCGTAAAAACACCAACTTCGAATATATATATATATATATATATATATATATATATATATATATATATATATATATATATATATATATTAATCATTTTTAATTACTATGGTTATGTAGGATTTCAAAATATAATGACTCTTTTTTACTTTTATTGTTATTGTGTTTCCAAAAAAAAAACTGATCTACCACTCCAAGAATGTCAGTTTTATCACAAGGAAGGTTATAATAGGGTGTGTATAGTGTATGATATCACAACTATATTTATTGTAAGCCATGATTACAAGATAGGTTAGTTTATTTTTTAGCTATTCAAAATCAAACAAATTCATGAAACATAACTTCTCAAGCATGATTCCTCAAAATGAACAAGACTTAAAGCAACAAACTTAACAGTAGAAAGTCAAACAAGACATTTTTACCTTCGGTTTTGATGTTTCATTCGAATTTGACACACATACATGTTTGTGCCTGGATGTAGAGCTCAAAGTCTTCGTCAATGTCGTAGTATTAAATTAATCAATATCTCTCCAAACACTATCTGAATGATTTTTGGAATAACTAGAAGAAAAGTGGGTGAAGCTTTCTTTATTTTTTTGCAAAGTTTATTTGCATTGAAAATTTTATTATGCCTAGGGAGGTCACCCTATATTTATAATCTGTTCAAACTAGTTATAGCCATTGGATCAAGAATGAGATGTGTGGATATGAATCAATTAAATTTTATAATATTTAATGCCATAAATATTTTGTAAAGAGGTTGTATTAATGAGGCACGGCTTGCAATATTTCTTATATTTGTTTGCATTCATTATTAGTTATTGATAACTTTCTAGATAATGTCATAATTTAGATATTTGTTGAATTCTTGAATATTTCATAATTGGAAATTAGCTAATTTATATGCTTTTTTATTATTTATTTGATTTTATTTAAAATATTAATTAATCCAAATTAAGTTATGTGTAGTTTATGTGATATCAAAATTTGAATATTTATTCGAGTTAGTTTCTTTAGAATATTGCTTGCAAAATAATAATTTGACTCATACTGATTTAGATGAATCTAATAGTTGGTTATAGTGCATTACCATAATCAAGGATGCACCAATATATTTTAGAAGTTACACATGATGTGTGTTGATAAATTAGAGCGTTTCAATAGTTTTTAGCGTGATTCTTGTGTTATTGCAGAAAGTGGATTTGATTACAATTTTAACATGAGAATGAGATAATTGAGTGTCTATAATTTGCCCTTGTTTGAGAAGGTGTCATAAGACTATAAACAAAGTAATGACTTTTCAAAAAATAAAAGTGTTATTGAAATGGTCTGATAAATATTGAAGAATGATGTGTTCAATTTTAATTAAAGTGAGTTCACAATGGTGCCCCAAACAATGTTTGGGATGCCTATGATACCCCCTTGAGGGAGTGGCCAAAAAATATACTAATAGATGGCCTCTCAAAAGGAATAAAATGGATAAGAAGAAGAGAAAAATTAACCCATGGATGATATTAATCCATGTAATCTAATGCTTTCACACTTTGATATCCAATGATGATAGAGTACAAAAATGATTTGCCCCAAAGAGGGGGAATTGGAAGGATGCATCCCAAGATAAGTGACACACTTTGAATTTCCCCAAATACAGTGAAAGCTATGATATTAGGGAACGATCTATCCCAAAACAAGCAGCACACTTTGATTTTTCCCAAATAGGGCAAACTTTGTGAGCTTGGAATTAGAAGAAAGACTAAATACTTGAATTTCTCCAAAGAGAGCAGAACTGATCAACTAATCACTTTTACCCAGAAGGCTAGATGTGATGATTGATTAAATGATTTTCCCTAACAAGGTGAATTTGATCATTGATCAAATTAATTGGTTGATTTATTGATTGGAAATCATAGTTCAAGGATTTAACTTGTTACATAGATCAAAGATGAAATGAATGATGCAAATATTGGTGCAATGGTATAATGACTTTTCAAAGAATAAAGATGCCACAAAAAACTAGGTACATGAGAATTCCCAAAGGTAATGAAAGAAATGATTGAAATAATAAAATGTTGGTTGAATAATAATGGGATAATGGTGGTCGAGGTGACCTCATAAATTGAACGTAACTAGGCATTGCTTACATAGTCCAAATGGACCTTAGGCAAATTTCATTGTCCCAAGATGGGAGAAATGGATGAGGAAGATTGGAATAAATGATTAGAATTATAATAATTATGTACCAATGTGTATGACTCTCTTTGTTACATGCTCATTCAAAAATGCACATCCTGCTAAACATATATATAGCCAGAATGTTCAATTGTTTTGATTTGATCAAGTAAAATGTGATGATGTGATATGGTCAAAGAAGATAGAGATGATTTTATTTTATAATCAATGACCTTACAAGGGGATAAATTACCACCATAGTGTAACATTGTATATAATCCTCAAGCACTTGATTTTTAATGTATCACACAACAAAATGCAACATGATAAAAAACATCATGATGGCTTGGACATGATGTGCATAAGGATTGAAACCTAATCTAATAGACAAACGACACAAATACACTATTATATGGAAAAATCAAGATGAAATTATAGTTGTATGCCAATGGATGGACTCAATTACCAGCACAAGGAATCACCCTATATATGCATATAGACTAATTCAAGGCACAACAAAAAATTAAATAAACAAACAAATAAGCAACTAAGTAAACAAACACACACGAAACTAAAAATAAAAGCTATAGAAATCATCTTATCATTAGTCAAGTCGAAATCCACCTGTGAAGGCTCAATGAAATGATAGATGGATGGTGTTCCCAATCAAGGATATATGCATGAGGACACATCCCAAGGTGGATGAAATTATTAGAACCAATAATGAACTTACCCTAGTAGAGCAGAGTTGGGAAGGACACATCCTAATGGTCACTAAAATGAGTGGCTCAATGATAAATCAGGGATAATGACTATATTTAAGACAAGATAAATGTTTTTGAATTTTGTCACTTAATATCTCTCATTAAAATTTTAAGCCTTTTTAAAATTTAGGATTTTATAGATTTATATCTCTCATGAAAATTATGAGCAGTATCAAAACAAAGTTTTTAGTGACCTTGATGAGCCCATTGAGGCAATGTTTCAAAAGTTGGTTGTAGCTAATATGATTATTTAGCCAATTCGAAATCCATTTCCAGAAGACAAACTAAATCCTACATGGTATAGAGAAAATGAGTATTGTGATTATAATTGTGTCAAAGGCCATGTGATCTATATATGCATGCAACTCAGTAATTTCATCTAATATTTTATTGAAAATGGATAAATCAAGTTAGAGAAGAGTACTTTCAATGCTAATCAAAACATGGGCATCTAAAATATTCCTTCCCAAAGCATAACAATCAGGAGTAAGAGAATCATCAAAACCAAGCTTAAGTTCAGAAATAGAAACAACCTAATCATAATCAAGAGCATGATTCCCGGGTTAACCAAATTGGTTATCATAATTTCCCAAATGATTATAGTAATATTGAGGGTCATGTTACCAATAATTACATTATTACTATTAAGTTCACTCCTCCTCTATTTTCTAACACACATCAAAGTGTTTTCCCTTCTATTTTAGGACCTCTATTTTTATCTTTAAGTAATTCCCCATCGATTCCAAATAGTGTAGTTGTGCCTCAACCTCCATCGATTACTATTCTTGGTCCTTCATCCATTTCATTTAATTTAGTTAACTCTCTCCCAAATCAAAATTGCACAGTCACAACTAGACATCCTTGAGTTACTCTCCAAGGCCCATTACCATCTTTCAATACCAATCATATTCAAGGCTCTATACCTTGTAAATCCAAACCACTTCCCCCTTCTATTGAGAAGCAGTACCATATTGGTGAAAAGTTAAATAAGACACTTGCATAGATTTTAGTCATGGATCTATTATGTGTATTAGAATTTCACATGATAATATTAAATGATCTTATCCAATAGTTTAAGGTACCAAATAGCATTGATCCTACCCAATTCCAAGCACTTATGGGGCATTTATCCCATCGAACATGCCAAATGTAAACCATGATTACAAGAGAGTTTAGTTTATTTTTTAGCTATTCAAAATACAAAAAAATCATGAAACACAACTTCTCAAGCATGATTCATCATAATGGGCAAGACTTGAAGCAACAAATTTAATAATAAAAAGTTAAAAAAGACATTATTACCTTCTATTTAGATGTTTCCTTCAAATCTAGCACACATATATGTTTATGCCTAGATGTAGAGCTCAAAATCTTCATCAATGTCGTGGTATGAAAGCCATGAACATCTCTCCAAGCACTATTTGAATGATTTTTGGACCAATTATAAGAAAAGGGGTGAAGCTCTCTTTTAGATTTTTATAGAGTTTTTTTGCATTGAAAAGTTTATTATGCATATAGGGGTCACCCTCTATTTATAACTTGGTCAGACTGATTATAGCCATTGGATTAATAATGAGATGTGTCGCTATGAATAAATTCAATTTTGGAGGGGTTAATGCCATAAATATCTTGAAAAGATGTTGAATTAATGAGGCATGGCCTACATTAATTTTTATATTTGTTTGCATTCATTGTTAGTGCTTGACAACCTTTTGGATGATGTCATAGTGATGTCATAATTCATATATTTGTTGAATTCTTAAATATAACATAATTGGAAGTTAGATAATTTCTATGGATTTTTTTGATTAGCCATTTTATTTTGATTTGAAAGACTAATTAATCCAAATTAACTTCTATGTAATTTATGCAATATTGAAATTTGAATATCTATTTGAGTTAATTGCCTTAGAATGTTGCTTGTAAAATAATAATCTGACTCACAGTGATTTAGATGAAGTTGATAGTTGTTTAAGGTGTATTTCCCTAATCAGGGATGCACCAATATTTTTCAAAATTTGTGTGTGATGTGTGTGGATGAATTAGAGTGTTTCAATGGTTTTTGGCTTGATTCATACATTATTGTGGAAAGTGGTTGATTGTAATTTTTACATGAGAGTGATGAGAATCGAGTGTCTGCATTTATCATGTTCATAAATAGTGTTGGCGTAGTATTTCAAAGCTCTGACTATGAAGTATTGAACCGTCCCATGGAAAACTATTATGTATGTGAGGCATGAGATGAGTAACTTCCTAAAGCTAAATACTTACTGGTGTATCACAAAATACAAATAAATTAAGTTTTGATATGGCAAAGTGAAAACCTTAGGCATGCATGATATACCAAAGCCTATGTATTGGTGGATCACACCTCACTTCACACACCAATAATGGCATGCTTAGCCAAAAACAATAGATTTTTTTAAATTTTTAAAACCCTCCTTACAAGGTTTTTAACCTAAAAAGAAGAATGAACTAGTTGTAGGAAAACAAACTGAGGAGATTTGGAAAATAAATATTAGTGCAACCACTTATGTTACCAATTTATGATCACAAATATATTTATTGGTTGAGGTGAGAGAACATGTTTGGCAATCATAGAAAGCCCTAAACTATTCAAGTTGTTATGAAACATGGCCCTATAAAAATCTCTGATACCAAATGTTAGGAACTTTCTTGCACATAGATTAAAATAGAAACAAAAGTATATAAAATATATTATGCAACTAAAATAAGATAGAAATATTATATTGAAATAAAATTATCACACTACAAAGTATTGTGGGCCTCTTTGATGGGGTAACCTATTTTAAGCATGGATCAATAAAAAATATTCAATAGATAGTGTTTCCTCTTACACAAGCTCTCTATTTAAATTAATCTGCTCAAAATAGTTAATACTTCTCATAGATGTGTGATGATTACATATAGATAATGGGATGACTTACAAAGCCTATACATATAATTTTTTATTAATAACACCTAATACAAAATAAAAGTGATAGGAAAAAGAGGTCCTAATAAACAACAAGGCTTCTAGGTCATTTATGAGAAATCAACCTACCCCAGGGTGACTAAGATTGCCTTTGGAAGCACCATCAAAATTTAGTTCCAATCTAAAGGGTGGAATGGGATCCATTTAACCAAGGGAAATCAATGTATGTGTGTGTGGGGGGGTGGGCGCTAGGGGTGGGGGCGTGTGTTCATGTGTGTGTATTATCACTTATATAAACTATTATCTTTATTACATTGATAAGCATTATATAATGGTAGCCATAGGTGGTGGTGGGGGTTATAAGATGAAAACCCACTTGTGCAAAACATCCTTCAAAAAATGAATATATATTTATGCCATGGGAGAGCATATGATATACCTCTTGTGATTAAACAAAAATCTCAAACTGATGTGGATACAAGCATCCATGAAAAAGTAGAGAAGTATAAATATATACACACATACATGTATGTATGTAAACATGTGTGTATATACATATAATATATATATGTATATGTATATATATAGATATACATACATATATATATTATATGTATAGATATACATGTATGTGTGTATTATAACTTATATAAATTATTATCTTTATTATGTTGATAAGCATTCTAAAATGGTAGCCATAGGTGGTGGTGGTGTTTGTAAGATGAAAACCCACTTGTGCATAGAGTCCTATATTTTTGTGCCATGGAAGAGCATATGATATACCTCTTGTGACTAGACAAAATTCTCAAACTGATGTAGATACAAACATCCATGAAAAAGTAGAGAAGTGTGGTTATTACTATAAATAAAAATGGTTCTTTCTAAAATCTTATAGTAGGATTTTGAATAGTGCAAGTAGACCTACACATATAGAAAGAAAAGGAAACATTGACCTAAAAGGTATATTTAAACTCAAAAATAATGTAAAGTATCGAAATAAAAATCTTGCAGATAAGGTCAAAGAGGAACTGCACAACATGAATATTATAGAATACCCAAGAAAAAAGGAAGTATTGTATTTAATGAAAGTTAAAGTAAGTCAAATCTATCAAGACCCAATTTGAAAAAGGATAGAGAAATAGTATAGAGATAACACCTAAGATGGATATTATTGGGGTTTACTAGACACAATGACATGTTTCAAAGGTTGTTTAGTTTTTTCACAATTATGAATATGTTTTTCCTTTGAAGTTAAGTGAATTTAAAGGCATGCATCTTTCATTAGGAAATATGTATATTGAACTCAAAGAGTGTGAACTCCCAATTAAGAAGTGACCATATAAGTTGAACACCAATATGAAGATGAAAGTGAAATAAGAAATCAAGTGTATGATAGAAGCTAAAAATCATCTATCTAGTCAAGAATTTGGATTGGGTAAGTCTTATAGTTGTTCAACTAAAGAAGATAAATGAAATCCATTTGTGTGGTGACTATCACCTACTAAATGATGCCTATGCAAATGATACTTTTCCTATCCCCTTCCTAGATGAGGTGCTTGAAGTTACCATAGGGCATAAGGTATAGTCCTTTATAGATGGTTTTAGTGGGTATCACTGAATCCCCATTGTAGTTGTAGATCAAACAAAGATGACATTTGCCACAAAGGGGGTGTTGTCTGGTTATAAGGTGATATATTTTGGGCTAAAAATAACACTAACATTGTTCTCTAGAGTTGTTATTATCTTCAAGGAATTCATCCACAAATTTATATAAATATATATGGATGATTGGGTAGTTTTATCCCTATTTAAGGAACACCTATCCAAGTTGTGATCAATTTTGAAAATATGTCATGCACTGTAACTTGAATTGAATTTAAATAAGTGTTTATTTTTCACACAATTTAGTGTGTTTTTTAAGCATGTGGTATGTAGAAATGAGATTTTGATGGATAATAAAAAATTTAGGAGTAGTGGGACTCAACCACTTACCAACCAACCCATCAGATGTGTGATCATTTCTAAGTCATGCTAAATATTATCACAAGTTTAGGTGGGGTTATGCAACCATCTCTAAACCTCTCAAAAATGTATTGCATAAGGTTATTAAGGATGAATGGACACTATAATATTATATTCCCTTCACATAATTGAACCAGAGACTAGTTACAGCTCTTATTTTGGATTTCCTAGATTGGACTAAAATGTTTCATGTCCATGTTGCTGCATCTAGAGAAATAGTTTGAGTAGTTCTCACACAACCAAGCGAAGGAGATTTAGACCATCCCATTCATTTTACAAGTCTAAAATTATTTTTAGTTGAGAAAAAATACATTATGATGAATCAATAAGTTCTGGCAATGGTCTTCGCATTACATAAATTCTGACATTATTTATTGACTACTCCCTTTGATTTTTTTACAAACTACTAAGCACTACGATATTTAGTAAATAAACTAATGTTAAAAAGAAGGTTTTTAAGATGGTTAATACTATTTAAAGAATTTAAATTTAGAATAAATGTGAAACTGTGAAGGGAAAATGTTAGACCAGACCATCATAGTTGAATTCAAATAGGGAAAGAGCTAGAAGAGTTGCAAGATGAATCCCTAGATGCACAACTATTTAGAGTTAGTGTGATCCCTAAGCAACTAGAATAAATCAATGATTTTCTAAAATATGGTACATTTACATATCACTATATATAATGTGATAGTAAATAACTTATCACATGAGCTTTAATTTTCAATATATTCAAGTGTTTCCTTTACAAATTGGGAAAAGATGATGTTTTGTGAAGAGTAGCCTTGGAGCATGAAAGACCATAGGTGTTAGAGGGGACACATCAAAGATTTTCAATAGAACACTTCAAAGGTGAATTGATTGTGAGGAAGATATTACAAATTGGGATCTTTTCACCTATGTTATTTTAGGATGCATATAGAGTGGCCAAACATTGTGATATCTATCAATATAAGGTCAAGCCAAATTAGAGGGATGAAATGTTATTGATACCAATAATGGATACATAACCATTTGAATAGTGGTGAATTGATTTTATGGGGCCTATTAATACTCAATCCAAGTGGTTTCATGCCCATTATATCATCACTATAACTGATTATTTACTAAATGGCTCAAGGCAATTGTGACTCCAAGTTGTAGTGCTAAGGATGTTAAAAAATTATTATATAAGAATATTCTAATAAAGTTAGAGTGTCCACAAAAGTTAATAAGTGACATAAGGACACACTTTTTGAAAAATATATTCAAACTTTGTTATAACAATTCATGATTTTTCATGGGAAGTGTACAACTTACCATCCTTAGGCAAATGGTCAAGCAAAAGCATCCAATAAGTTATTAAAGAAATTGCTTGTGAAGATATATAATGTGCATTGACATGATTGGGAAGATCACATATAATAAATATTAAGGGCATAAGAACCAATTATAATTGTGTAAAAAGGTGCACTACTTTCCAATTGGTTTATGGCATGGAAATTATCATGCATATGAAGTATTTGGTGCCTAGTGTACAAATTTTGATATTTACAATACTTGAAGACAAGGGGTCATTGGAATATTGTATGAGGGAGATAAATTTCATGGAGGACATTCAAATTATGGTTAACTAGAATAAAAAATTTCATAAATGAATTTATAAATCTGTGCATGATCGTAACCTATGAACAAAGGAGTTACAACCATAGCAGAGGGTTTTACACTATGAGAGTAGGTTCCAAGCACACCTAGGCAAACTGAGAATGAGATGGAATGGTCCATACATAATTCATCATTTTCTAGGGAATGAAACTATAGTATTGAGATATTTTTAAGGAAACATTCTTCTTGGAAGATTAAATGGTAGCAAGCTCAAGCCCTCTTGCACTTGAGCTCAAATGACAATAATGAAAAAAAAATTATTGTATAAGATGATGTAGTATAGGACTTTACATTTTGTTTAATTTTTGTAGGTTTTTTAGTAATACGAGAGTATAACATAAGTTTAATCATAATATATGTAATGATTCAATAAAATAAAGTTATTGATATTGTTACCAATAGAAACGTTAGATCAGGGTCATGAGAGGAATATTTGATATCTCTACAATTCATATAATTTTGGTAACAAGGCATGGGAAATGAAGAAAATGATGGAAGGAAAAGGTACAATATATTAATGGAGATAATTTTAAAAAGGTAGTTAATGATATGAAAAAATAATATCATTTTTATTCCAAAAAAGGTAGATTTTCTAAACAAATATTAGTGTCCAAAAGTGGTTTTTATTAAATTAAAACATCATTGCACCACATCATTCAAGTTTAAAAAGACAAAATCGTGAATTGGAAATGTGTCAACTCATCAAGGGCTACATAATTAAGACACATATGAGGGTTGCATGAGGTATATCAATGGATATACATAAACAAGGGGAAAACTTATCTATAAAAGAAAAAGACATGCACACAAATTGTACTTTGAAAAAATTTATGAATTCAAAATTTGTTCACTACGCCAAATGATAAATCTATGAAATAAATATGAAACTGTGAATAACCACCCTTATAACTTCACTACAAAAAATATCTCCACATTCAGAAGACAATTATGGTCACACATCCAAACATTGTTCTATTTAATTATGTGAAAAAGGAGGAAATGGGAATTGACTTTGCATTATGATAAACCAGATGGCATGGTCTAAAAGCATTTGATTTCATTGACACAAAAAATAGGGAATTTTTTTCCCAGCCTCAAGGAACCACACCAACTAAAGGAGTGGTGGCCTTGCCTCATCCTTTAACAGGGTAATATGCTGAGCAACTACTTAGACTACCCACATTTGGCTAAAATGATAAATTCATGTTGACCATAATGAGCATACGTAATGAGAGATTCATTCACCTCTCACCAGAGGTGATGGTTCTCATCAACACCATAAATGTCATGTAGGTTATAGGGATACCAAATAGATTAAAATTTATGCAAACGTACAAGACAATAAACTCTCCTTTCTATCAAGACATTTAGGAACAATATGCTCACTCAATAAGAGGAGATCCCATTACATAAGTCATTGATGTGCTAGTAAGGGTTCTTGTAGAATGCAAAATGTGCATATATTAGTAGATTACAAAGGATGTCAAGTAGGTAACCAATGGAATAATTGATATTGCACATCATATGGTGAGGCCAATCAAAGAGTTTAACTAGCCTAACTTCATTTCCACATAAATTATAAAAAATGTAGATAAGTTACTTGTTAGAACAACTTAATCATTCTAGTACTAATTTTTGGTATTACCACTATGTTTCACATAGTGGACGATGTTAGGGGGACTAGTATGTATGGATGTGGACTACTTGCCAAAAAATTCATTTCTCAACTTGGTGTGGGTAAGGATAGGATAACCTTATCAACACATTTAAAATTATTCATGGAAGTTATTAGACATTCATCACATGATCACAAAAAATATATAAGTTCCCAAATAAGTCTTGGAGTATTTACGAATCATCATAAACATCACCAAGCTATACAATGGATGTTGATAAGAATCATTGAGATAAAAAAATTACCTGTCATTCACAATCCATTTTTCATAGACATGTTTCAAGCATAAACATAAGTGCTCCAATAAAATTGGTTGGTTTCATAGATCATCTAACCATTACAATCAATTCCACTAGGATTTGATCATCCATAAATTTAGCCACAATCTTAGGCATAATCCCAACCGTAAGCACAATTAAAATTGTCTACTTTAGTAGCACAATAAATGTCAAAAAAAGACACTTGTGTCATATCCATCTCTATCATAACTAAATAGGACTCATAAAACAACACCCTATCTAAGTGACCCTTATATTCACATCATCGAATCTAAATATTATCTCAAATCTTGGGGAGTCACACCCAAAGAAGTGTATAATGTGCTAATTGACAATGTCAAAAATGGTATATCATGAAAAAGAACATAAATAAGTTTTATTTTTCAAGTTTTTTCATACATGTCATGTTTGTAATAGAGTTATCTATGTTATTTTTGAGATTCCACCACTTTGAAAGTCCATAAAAGTGGACATGATTGCACAAGAAGATCAAGAAAGGCACATAGTGCAAGCTTTATTTCAAGAAGAGGCATCAGATTTTGGTTCACAAGTATAAGTGACCATTTCCAGATAAAATCCTTACATAACAAAATAGATAACACAAGAGGTTAAGTACAAGATAAAATACCCAATAATACACTTCATAGTTGAAATCAATGAAGAAGTAGAAGCCGAAGCCAATCATTTCAAGCTAGTGGTAAGAAAAACTTGCAAACCAAAATTTTCATGAATGCACTTCAGATTCCAATTACAAATGAATACAATCACAGTTTCATCTTGAGGAATCTTAACAAGAAGTCCCAACAAGGGAGACCTCTCAAAGTCTCACCAAAATAAAACGTTACTTCCACAAGCTATGAGGCCCAAGACCTTTGTACCAAATCACCAAATTGTAACATCTACATATTCCACTCCACCAACAACACCACCATCCACCCCTCCATTTTCCCCATTCCCTAGTAGACAACTTCCTCCATATTCCCCAACTAATTCATAAGGAACTCTTCTAGGGTCGGTAATGGGTGCAACTAGAGCTCTAAGTGCACATTGATCAAACTCTTGATCAAGAACACCCTGATCTACCAAAACCACAAGACCAAGTAGAAGAGAAACCAAATTTTGACATTGTGAAGACATGACCAAATGTAGGCAAAGTGGACAAGGATAAGGCATAGAAAGAGAAGGTATATTTTAATGAGAAACAAAAGAGGGATGTTGATGAAGGAAAAAAGGATTATGTTTACCAATAAGAGGAGGACATAAATAAAATCATAAAAAATCAAGCAGCCAAGGAGGCTAAAGAAAAATAGTTGAAGACTTGTGCAATCAAGAGGTGGTGAAGAATAAAGTTATTGAAGAGCAAGCAAAAGTAGCAAAAACTACAATCATAAAATCTATGAGAGATGAGTATGAAGGGAAGAAGAAAAAGGCATAGGAATAAAAAAAGGAATAAGCTAAGGTAGATAAAAATAAAAATGAGGAGGCTACCCAGAGTAGTCAGGTTATGCATGCAACCTTGGGCCAAACACATTTAACATCAAGGCAAGGTAACCACAACAATAGGGCTCAGATACAAAATAAGGGGAAGTAGCAAAGGTCTAAATATAACCTTCAATGACATATGCAATTTTTGGTTTAACATGAATAGAATTGTAGGAAGAAAGATTTCAGGCCATTAAGATGCTTGAAGGTCATGGTGGTTGGTGTAGACACCTAAATAGTGTCTAACCCTTGGTCCCTTTCCCCCTTAGTCCATTCCTAACCCATTCCTAACAATTACCAATTTAAAATAATTAACTTATTTTGAATTAACCCCCCCTTCTTGGACACATCACCCATGACACCTCGCCTGGGACACCTCGCCTTGGACTAATTCCCATCCTATGACTCACCCAAGACCTACTCCTACTTCTCTCTAACCGCCTAGCAAACTCTCGTGCGTATTTAGCCCAACCCTCGACATTCTCCAATGGATAGTGCACTTGGCAGATGAAAAATGGGCTTAGTGGCTCTTTTTGACCGTTCTAACCCCACCGACATCGGTCACCTGTCGGCCGATGCCGGCGGAATCACCGACGTCGGTTATACTTAACCAATTTTTTAGACTCTTTGGGATCCGAATCAAAAATTAGCTAATCTCTGGAAGCAACTGATGAATCCTTCAATCTTTAGTCTTCAACCATCTATCAATCTGTAAAATCTCTCAGTCAAGTCACTCACTCTCTCCTTCAGGTGCAGCAACAGCTTCAGAGTTATCCATCAGCAACAGGTTCTCCACACAGGCTACATCAACAGTAGGTACGGGAATCATCAGTAGCACACCTTCCACAAGGCACAGGTAAGCATACTGTCTGTGTTTTTATTCTCTTTTCAGTTATTACTTTTAAACAATATCTCTCTAGACCAGGCTGTTAACCAAATCAGACCCGAATCTTGACTTATCCACCTCCCTGTTTCCTCCGTCCTCTATCAGACCATACACTCTGCCCATTCAACCAAACTCTCAGACCCAAACCCTAGACCATTCAACCAAAGCCCAAAACTTTGTCTCAAGACTGTTAACAAACCCAGACCCTTCTTTGGCCTTGTCCACAGACCAAAATCCTGACCAAACTCTGTCTACGAACCATAGACCAACCCAGACCTCGTCCAAAGACCTTTCCCTCTACCGACGCCAGTCACTACCCCAACCGACATCGGTAGATTAACCGACGTCGGCACCTTGACCAACCGATGCCGGCGACTGTGATCAGTTCGATAGCTTCTTTGAAGTAAGTCTTTGCTTCCCTTTTTCATTCTATTTCTTTATCATTTTAGTTCTTCATCATTCAGCTATTTATCAGACATTTCTTTCCATTGATTAGTGGGTTTATATCCCTTAAGGAAGTTTTCATACTTCTGGGATCAAGCTTTCACTTGACAACCCACCATCTGTCCATTTAACGCCTTCTTTTGTCCAAGCTTCTTTTCTTTGCAGGTGTCATTCCTCCACAGCCAAAGAGGAGTACTCACAGCGTCTGGATTACGGTGCACAGACTATATCCAGGTACACATCAAGCCTTGACCATTCCTTCTTAAGTTTCTTAATTCTTCCTTGAAATCTGAAAGCAAAATTTGAATAGAAACATTCTGGCACGCTCGGTGGGACCCCTTTAGGGCCTTCCTTGGGTTCCCTTTCCTTCTTTGTTCATTTAGGTGCATTAGGCTTCTTCCTCTTCATCTCATTCTTCTTTTCTAAAAAAAAAAAAAGACATCATAAGCAGGAAATAAAAAGAATTTTTTCTTACTTTTTCTTGCATTTCTAGACTAGTCAAAAAATCATTTTCTTCAACCCTTTCTCCAACTTGTTTTCATTCCAATTTAACATTTCGATTTGGGGCTTTAAAACTTATTGCATTACATTTCTTCTTGTGATTGCATTTTCTAGTCCACACTTATTAATTAGTAAAACGCATATTGAATAAATCGTAGATCACTTGATGTTACACTACCAGACCACGTGCACTCAATAAAACATCAAACTCACTTGAGACAAGGCTCGACTGGGATTTCATCACCAAGAGGATACCTTACCCAACTCGAAAATCCTACTTGGATTTCACCACCAACGGGAAAGCCAACTCTGTTCTCTGGCAGAGTCTAAACTATAGTGAAAGTATATTTTGGCTAAGCGAAACCAGCTAACCACTGGAATCGTGAAGTGAGGGGAGCTTGCTCCTTAGCACCAGGCCTGTATGGAAGCTAATACAAACTTTTGAGCGCCTTAACATACCTGAAACCATCTTTAGATTACCTACTCTAGGACCCTTCTTACAGCCAACTTCCTCAAACATCACATTAAGGCATAAGCCACATGATCTTAATAAAATTGTTTCTAGGGATTTAACGCTAGGCTCTGTCTGTCATCATCATATTTTCTATTTTTATATGTCTTTTTTGAGCTGGTAAGGACGTCTTCTTGATTTCCAAAAACTTTTTTTTTTCTGAGTTTCTGGAAAACACAGTAACCGACATCAGTTCTGTAACCGACGTCGGCAACTTTTCTGTACTAGCATCGGTCATCTGACTGACATCGGTAGTATTCTTCACTGACATTGGTTTTTATACCGACGTCGGTCTCTGTCTATTTTCTTTTTTCCAAAAATAGCAAGCTTAAAATCCAACTTTCTGGCTGTCTAAACATCTACTCTGATTTTCTGAGACTGATAGAACACAATTTTCTAAAACCTGACCCTTTCTTGCCTTGAATGGTTTTGACACGCAGTCAAACCAAGGCCCTTCTTGACCATGCTAGTCAAAAACCGCTTCCACCTTCACCATCTATAACCAGTCCTATAATGGAGTTCAACTCGGAGACTGAAAGAACTCCTACTCGCCCAACCCCGCCTCAAACTCCTATTGTCCCAGAAGGGGACCAAGATTTTGCACGATTCTTGGACCTTAACGTCAAAGCCTTACAACATTATCTCGCGAATAGCCAAACGCGAGACTCCCTAGGCAACCCAATCTATGGGATGCCGACTTCCTTAGTCGAGACCAGAACCACATCAACCGCACCTACAATTCAGCCACTAAACAACACCTCTACCAATAACCCAACCGTGTATTACCTTCAAAACGTAGCCACTCCATCTAAACCTACCTCCATGGGGGTTCCGATACTCCCTCAATCTCAAATCACTCAACCAAACCCCACACCTTTCCAAAATTTACTAGTCTCTATCCCCCCTACTCTTGCACCCATCAACACAAGAGTAACCGTTTACCCGTCAACAAGCATAACCACTCCTCAACCATCCTTAACGGCCCCTATCCAACTTATGCCTACCAACCCCGTAACACAAGTGCCCTTGGCCCCAACTTTTGCTCCCATAACCAGCTACCCATACATTGTGTCTACGCAACCATCCACGTCATACGCCCCTCCCAATATTTTTCAAGCGCCTTATAATCTGGGGGGTGCTCCACCCACCAATCCGTCAGCAGATATCATCAAAATGCTGATGGATAAGATGTCTAGCTTAGAGACCTCCGTTTCCAGCTCACGCAATGCTCTCTCATACGAGCAAATTTGCAATGAGCCTATTCATCCTTCCGTCCCAATTAGACCATACCCCAACCAGTGGGAGCTTCCCAAATTTTCTCGCTTTCAAAGCAAGGAAGACCCACAACAACACTTACGGGCATTTAGACATGCATGTTACCTTATTGCCCATGACGATGCATTGCTCTTGCACACATTTCTTATGTCCCTTTCTGGCATTGCACTTGACTGGTACAGCTCTATTGCCAGCCATTCCCTCTTTACCTTTACACAGCTGGCCCAGCTCTTTCTTGACCACTTCTCCATTAATATCACCAAGAAGGTCTCGATCACAGACCTCTACACTATCCGTCAATTCGAGGATGAATCAATAGCTGACTTCGTTGCTCGCTGGAGAGGCCTCATCAATCAACTCTCCTTTTCCCTACCTCAACCTGAACTTATTGAACTATTCTCCCAAGCTTGCGCCAAACATATTTCTTCCACTTTAAGGGTTCAAACCTTCCGTACCTTCGATGAAGCCTTCACGATGGCCCGTAAACTTGAATTACGTACCATCGAGGAGAATAAAGTTAAGTTGCAGAGCAAGAACCCCAACTCTAAGACTAATGACTCTTCCTCTTCTAAACCTTCATCATCAAATCCTAAGTCTAAAGCTTTAGCGAACGCTGTGGTTATTAGACCGTCATCCTCTTCATCCAATCAACCTGAGCCCTCCACATCTCAGAGCGCCACCCGTCAATTCCAGCAGAGATACGTGCAAAGACAATATACTCCTCTTGGAGAATCTTACGTGTCTATACTGGAAAAACTTGTTAAACAGGGGATTCTCAACCTCCCTCAGATTCGACCACCGCCACAATTTGATCCCTCACGCACCATCCCTGCGTGGTATAGGGAAAATGACTTCTGCAATTTCCACCGTGTCAAAGGTCATGATACGAGAAACTGTAAAACTTTCAAAAATATAATCCAAGACATGCTTGAAAAGGGAGAGCTCGTTCTAGATAATCCCAATGCACCTGCAAACCAGGGCATCGACATATTCAAGCAACCATTCCCCAATCATCCACCAACCCAAAATAATGTCCAGACCTTAATTGACAACATGCATGAACATGATATTTGAACGGTCAATACGGTCTCGCCCTTCATCCCCAACCAACCTCAAGAGGTTAGCTCATCTACCAGTCCATCACGTGTGGACGAACCTCTTTCCCCAGCTAGTTCTCCATCAACCTCTCTCATTTTGGAGGACGCCTCAACCTTACCGGCGCCACCGGTCTCACCATCTTCTTTTCTTCTGCCTGTGGAGGACCTGACTTTACCTACTCCTCGACCGCAAGTGGAGGGCACCATAATCCATGCCCTTTACCCGCTTGAGGAGTCACACTCTCCAGTTCCTTCTCCACCAAGAGAAAAGCTTGACTCTCCATCGTCTTCGATCAATGAAAATCCAGTTACACCTCCCACACACCTTGGGTCCGAGACTACTACCACACCTAACACATCTTCTCAAGAATCCCAACCCCATCCAACATCCTCTCAACCATTTTCCCGACTAGTGGAGAAAATAGAACTTCTCCCTTCAAGGAAAGTGGATCATCAGGGATTGTGGGAGCGTCTTAAAGTTCTTCAACATTCCTGTGCCCTCTCGTCTCATGCTACCAATCCTCCCAAGGCAGAATCGCCCAAGACTCTTGACAAAGACCCAACTCCCGCTTCTAAACCTGCATCTACCCAATCTAAACCGATCAAGTCACTCGGCATTCATCCTGTTTTTACCCTCACTCACCCGCAAGTGAAGGTAGACTTAGACCAGACCTCGACCAAAAGTAGTCTTCCAACCAAGTCGAAGAAGACTGCCAGACCACAAAGATGAATGCCTCCTCCACCGTCAACCTTGCCCTCCATTTTAGGTCCTCATCCTTCTACCCTAATCGGTGTGCTTCCCACTCCGACCCTTAATCAAAACAAATTACCTCCATTACTTCCTTTGCCAACCACAAGTCAACCCCCTCTCAAAAGTTTGGCACCTCTCACAAAGAAAGTGTCGTCTTCACCTGTCACCGCACCACCAACCCAAAAGGTGGTACGAAAACTTTCTTCAACATCCCCCAAGCAAAAGTCACCAGCGCGTCATGCATCAACAAGCGTGGACCCCTTAGAAGGTTCATACGCTTTAATATTATGCCAACTTTTGCAGACTTCTAGCATTACCCTTCCTTCCATCAAGCCCTTCCAACCCCTCGGGTCAAAACCGTCTTGGTTCGATGATACGAAGATTTGTTTATACCATCGCACGCCAGGACACGATACCGAGACTTGTTGTGCCCTCAAGGCAGTCGTTCGCCGCTATATGGAGAAAGACACTCTTCTCCTTGAGGACACTCTTGACCAACCCTCGACACCTTCCCATCCAACTTCTTCAACCACATCAACATCTCACCAACAGACCATAACCCCTTCTTCACCTACTATCTTCGAAATCAAAGCTATCCATATCACCACTAGGTCACAAAAGGACAAGGCGAAAGAAAAAGCCTCTATTCCTTGGACCTATCCTTTTGTCCAGGCACCTCAAGCACCGAAACCCAAGATTTCCATTTTAGGTGCGTCTCAACCCCCTTCTTCAGAGGCAATCAAAGAATCTATGATAAAACAACTTCACCAAATGCCTGTGAAGATGACCCTATATGACCTTATCCAAAGTTCCCCCCAGCATCGACAGGCTCTAATCAAAGCCCTACAGGTAGCGGAAGTCCAACCTAAAGACCCTCAACCACTAGCTGCCTTAGTCCATTCTTTATCCCCCGTCGCCTCCATTACTTTCAGTGATTCTGAGATTCCTACCTCTACCGTGGAAGATCAGGACGCTGCCCTTTTCATCACAGCCTACGTTGATCGAACCCGTATTAAATGAGTTATGATTGATGGGGGCACCAGCATTAATATCATTTCCTCCCACGCCTTTGATCAATTGGCCCTTCCCAAGAATTGCGTATCGAAAACTGACGCAATTCTTAGATCCTTTAATGACACCACCGCTAACACTATTGGCACTGTTGTCCTTCATATCCACGTTGGTCCACGCACAATCCTAGAGCTCTTCTACATCATTGAGGGAGAATTCCAATACAACATACTCTTAGGGCGACCCTGGATTCGTGCCATGGCTTGTGTCCCTTCAACACTTCACCGTTGTGTCAAATTTGAACACGACAAACAAGTCCATGCCATTCCTGCCGACCCATCCCCTTTTAAGACTTGTAATACGACCTATAGCCCAAACGATGTTTTTATCCCGCTCAAGGCATCAACCCAAACATCATCTCCATCCATGGAAGCGTCAACTAGTACACAAACAGAGGTCGCCACCACATCATCTTCTCAATTACCAACCAAGGACCCCATGGACGATATCTTCCAAAGACTTTCACTGGGGGAATATCGCCTACTTACTCTAGACATGTTCCAGACTCCTCAAGAGTATGGACAGCTTCATCAAAACCCAAGCTATGACTGTCAGATTGGAATGGTCATCCCTTATGGTCCTCCTAGCCTTCGAACCAATCTCGTCTATGGGGGGCTAGATCAAGCTCCTACTGAATCAAATCCTTCCTCCTCGCCTCAAATATTCACATCTAATTTCTCCTTTCTTAGCAACCCCACCTTTGCACATACCTACCTTTATAGGTGTGCATGGAAGGGTTTCGGCTTTGGGCGTTACGAACAAGGCTCCCATCGGCCTATCGAACCACCCAATGACGATAATGCCAAGAAACGGTATGGACTGGGTTTCCAAGAACCCACTGAGGCTTCCACAAACCTTTCGTCCGAACTAACCATTGACCAATTTCTTCTAGACTCGCCTATTCTTCCATCCTCACCTACGGAGTCGGTGGTTTCCATCCCTCCTAGTTTTTTTTTTGCATAAACACCATCCACTTGGAACCCCTAACCTATCAGCTCAATGGGGTTCCCAAGTCTCTCCCTCTCATTTATCCCAGCATGATAGACGATGAATCGGCAACCATCAACACAGTCCACTTCATAGACGATGATGCCATTCTTACCTATATGGGTGCTGACGATTCTTTCATTCAACACTCCCTCCCTTCTGAAACACAAGTTATGTTAAATGAATCAACCATTGACATTAACCTTTCATCTTCTGATGTTCCTCAAGTCTTAAAGATTGGTCAATCTTTAGACACCCAAGAGCAGGCCGACTATACCACATTTCTCTCAAACAATCGCAAAGCCTTTGCCTGGACTTACGCCGACATGCCTGGCATCGACCCTAACATTGCCACTCATAACATTGTCACAAACCCAGAAGCTAAGCCTGTTAGGCAAAAGCTTCACAAAATGCATCCTCGTGTTGCACTTCTTGTCAAAGAAGAGCTTCAACGCCTTCTTTCAGTCTCCTTCATCCAACCCATCGATTATTCACAGTGGGTCTCTAACATCGTTCCTGTTACCAAGGCGACTGGGGGGATCCAGATCTGCACAGACTATTGTGACCTTAACCTAGCTTGTCCCAAAGACAACTTTCCTCTTCCAAACATTGACCAACTTGTTGATCTTATGGCTGGCCATGAGATGTTATCACTCATGGATGGATTTTCAAGATATAACCAAATCCTGATTGCACCGGAAGATCAGCATAAAACCACCTTCATTACACCATGGGGAACTTTCTGCTATCGAGTCATGCCTTTTGGTCTGAAAAATGCAGGTGCCACATATCAACGTGCCATGACTTACATCTTTCACGATATTCTCCATAAAATCATGGAGGACTATGTCGATGACCTACTTGGCAAGTCTAAGCTTCGTCGCGACCATTTGACTATCCTCAAAATCATCTTCTCTCACCTTCTTCAGTACCAGGTCTGCCTTAACCCCAAGAAATGTGTCTTTGGGGTCCTCTCAGGAAAGCTCCTGGGATTTATTGTCTCTTTTCGTGGCATCGAGATAGATCCTACTAAAATCCATGCTATCCTCGACATGCCACCTCCAACTAATCTCAAGCAACTTCATAGCCTACAAGGAAAGCTCCAATCCATCCGCCGCTTCATTTCATAGCTTTCTGACCGTTGCCAGCCCTTTCATCACCTCCTTAAGAAGGACGTCTCCTTTAAATGGGATAAGGATTGCCAAGAGGCTTTTGAAGCCCTTAAATGCTATTTGGTCTCTCCACCAGTCCTTATTCCACCAAAAGATTACCAACCCTTCTACCTCTACATCTCAGCAACCAATCTTTCGTTAGGTGCCATGATCGCGCATCGAGATGAGCAACACCATGAGCAAGTTGTCTACTACATAAGCCAAACACTGGTTGACTATGAAACTCAGTATACTCATACCGAGAAACTCTGTTTGGCATTAGTCTTTGCCACTACCAAGCTCCGTCACTATCTTCTTAATCACAAAACCTTTGTTGTCACCCACACTGATCCCCTCAAATACATGCATTCCAAACCATATCAAAACCAGCATATGGCTCATTGGCTCATGCTTCCTGCTGAATTTAACTTAGAATTTGTCCAGCAAAAATCTATCAAAGGGAAAACAATCACTGACCAACTAGCGGATGCCCCTCTTCCCGACAATCAACCTTCTCAGTGCGAGTTTCTCGATGAATCTATCGCCACTCTCTCGACTGATGACACATTCTACCAAATGACGATGTTTTTCGATGGCTCTAAATGTCAACTCAGTGGGGGTGCAGGGATCATCCTCATTCCACATGAAGGTGAACCCATGCCTCTGTCTTTTAAACTTGACTTTGAATGTACCAATAATATGGCCGAATACGAAGCCTTAATTTTGGGACTTCAAACTGCTCTTTCTTTAAACATCAAGTCCATCAACATCTTTGGTGACTCACAACTTGTCATCAATCAAATCAATGGTTCATATCTTTGTAAAAATGAAATTTTACAAAGGTACAAGCACCGTGTTGAAACTCTTCTAGCATCTTTCGACCATCACTTATTGCAGACTGTTCCTCGATCGACGAATAAGTTTGCTGACACCATGGCTTCCCTCACCTCGCATATTCCTTCTTCATCATCATCCTCATCAAGAATTTATGTCATGGTACATCGTGTGCCATTGCCTTCATACATTTCCACTGACATCAATCTCGTCCACACCATAGACTCTAGTCCACAAGATGTATGGTATAAACAACTTGAGGACTACTTAACTCATTCTCTCATTCCTCCCAACCTCTCTAGCAATGCACGGCGGGCTTTCATCAAGCGCACCGCTCGTTATACCATGCTAGGGGGCCTTTTCTATAAAAGAGGTTTTGACGGCCTTCTTCACTGTTTAAACTCCACTGAAGCTTCTCATGCTGTTAAACAAGCCCATGACGGGATTTATGGCAGACACTTCAGTGGTAACTCGGTTGCCAAGCGCATCCTTCACCTGGGTTATTATTGGCCCACTCTTCATTAAGACTGTAGTGATTATGTTCAGCGTTGCATCAAGTGTCAGCAGCATGCTAACTTGCTTCATCTCCCTAGTCACGCCCTATAAGTTGCTCAAGATTTCTGGCCTTTTTCACAATGGGGCTTAGATCTCATCGACAAGATTAACCCTCATTCATCTCTTCATCATCAGTCCATCATCACTACCACTGATTATTTCACTAAATGGGTGGAAGCTATTCCTCTTGTCTCCACAAAAGCTGACAAGATTGTCGACTTCATCAACACCCACATCATCTGTCATTTCGGTGTACCTCACAAAATCATCACCGACAATAGCAAGTCCTTTAAAAACAAGACCCTCCAAAAACTTTGCGACTCATTTGGCATCAAACTCAGCTTTTCTTCGCCTTACTACCCACAAGCAAATGGGCAGGCCGAGGCTTCTAACAAAATCTTAACTAAAATTCTCATGAAGGTGGTCAACGACACTGGAAGGGATTGGCACATTCAAATACCCTTCACTTTGTGGGCCTACTGCACTAGCATCTGAACCTCTATGGGTGATACTCCTTTTTCTCTAGTGTACGGATCAGAGGCTGTCCTACCTCTCGAAGTACAAATCCTGTCTCTTCACATTTCACTCCATGACATTCTTTTTAATGATGACTTTCATCAAGATCGATTAGCTCAACTTGAGTTACTCGACGAGCGTCGTCTCGCTGCCCTCAATCATCTCCATGTCTATCAAAATCGCATCAAACGCACCTATAATAAAACTCTGAGAGAACGGGATTTCAATATCAGAGACCTCATCCTCAAAGAAAACCAACATGTGACCAATATGGAACAGAGTAAACGAGGCAAATTTGCTCCTAATTGGCTCGGACCTTATATCATCATGCACAAGTATGGGTCAGGGACTTATCATCTGTCTTCTCTTGAAGGCTGACCAGAACCTGAGCCCCTTAATGCTTTGCATCTACGACCATTTTACTGTTAGTCGAATACTCATCCACTTGACATTTAACTTGAGCTCGTCCCTTGAGTAATCCTTGTCTTTTTAATCCTTCATCCATTTCACCTTTTTTCCCTTAACAAATCCTCTATAACCCTTTTATGACGTACAGATGCTTTGTCCTAATAAAAGGGAGCCCTTGACCTTCTATAAGTCTTGTCCATGACTCAACATTCTGTCAAAAATTAAATCAAGATGTCAAAATATCCAAAGTCACAAAATCAAATCAAAAAGCAGACTGCTCCCTCGAAGGACAGCTGTAATATTATTGCTGTATCTAATAGACTGATCCCTCGAAGGACAGCTATTCAAAAGCCCTTAAATCTATAAAGCAAAGTATAGACCACTCCCTCGAAGGATGGCTATGACTAAATCTTGCTACAAACAGCATTTTCTTAGAAGCTTCTCGCATCGATCAGCTTCACAAATGACCATCAAACAAATGACATCTTTATGTCGACTTCCCGCATTGATCAGTCCGCTCTATAAAAAAAAAAAAAAACCCGGGTCATGGACTTGACTTATAGTTGTCTCAGGGTCTCCTATAAAAAGGGGCAAACATTATCCATACTCTAAAACGGGTTACCCTTTTCCTCCTATCATATCACCTACTCAAGGGACTTCGAGCTCACTTTAATGTCAAAAGTGATTCGATTACCGCTCTAACATAATTAGGTCAATGATGCAACGCATAACTAGGGCTCTTCGTTCGAACAACCCCTGTCTATGTTGTCTTTTTGGTCCTTGTCAATAAAAGGGCACTTATGCCTTTTACTTTCTGCCTATACTTTGGTCACATTCAATCACATCATTTGTCAAAACGACTTAATCCGACTCTTTTCAAACCACTCACATAAGCCTAATCATTATGGTTTCCATTGACATCAACACACATGGAAACTATCAACCACACAATTTATGTTAAGCATAAACCAATACTTGCTGAAGCATAAATAGACCTCAATTCATTCTTAGCAAACATCCATCACGAATATGGATAGTTGCTAGGGATGAAAAACCCCGACCAATGTTACAGCTTACACCATCTGGAAAACGCTGTAGCATCATCTCCTCCTTGTCATTTCAAGCATACATATGAACGTGCTAGACCATTCTCATGACTAGACCAATAATCGACCACTTTGATCTTTTTCCTCCCTTCTTGGGAGAACTACATTGGCCTGAGGCCCTAACAACAGGGGCTATGTAGGCAGCACTCAGTTAACATGGGGTCTTCTGGGGTTAGCTCGGCCATTTTCTTCATCACTTTCTTCCATCTCCTTTTCTCGTCATCTGTCAATCACAGCACAGTCAATCACATCTTCACATAATCATTAGTATACTCTCATTTTCATTATAACATCATTAGTCATAAATATCATCCATCATAACTCAATAAACATTCACATCATATAATCTATAAGTTAAACATTAAATATCACATCTATCATTATCTAATCTAAAATCATCATAATATAACCATTTCATAAACATATTCATCATCACATTCATTTTTATCATAACATTATAATCATAAACATAATATCAAATCATGCATAATCATCATAATCAAAAATGCTCAATACATTAAACATTAAACATCCATAACACATCAATGATCCAATCATCATCATATATATATATATATATATATATATATCAAAATAGTTTTATACAATACGACACAATCTGTGTCTGTCTCTCTCTCTCATCATACATCTCTCGTCTTCAGCTCCCAGGCTAGTATATACATCAAAAAATACAATCTCAAGGGCTGTCCTCAAGGCTGTGGCTGTGGTGGTGGTGACGGTGGCCAAGAAGAGGCTATATCCTCGCCTCCCTCTGATCTGTGCCATCTGCGCGACCCTGAAGCCATCGCTCGTGACATAGACCGTTGTCGGCTCTGCTTCGCCTGCATCTCCGAGTATCGTTGTATCTGAGGGAACCCCCTGATGGCCCTCTCATAATATGCGATCTCATCCAGTGCATCGTTGTATCTCACTAGAGATACAGTCTGCAGTGGACCCATCTGCCCTGCTGTTATGCCCTGTCCTGATCTCTGTGGCTGTGGCTGGCCTAGGTGCACTGATGCCGATGGTCCTGCCCCTTGTGAAAATGCTGGCTGCTGCCATGGGCCCTGCCCTCCAAAACTCTGACCTGCCACTGCCTATGCCTAGGCTGCAGCCAGCTATCCCTGTAACAGAGTGACCTGCACTATCAACGCTGCCACCCAACCTGTCATCTCTACCAGCTGCCCTGTAACCCCTGCCAGCTATCCCTGCAAAACTGAGACCTGGGCCTACACCGCGTCTCTCTCTTACCATGCAGTATCCCTCTCCTCACGGGCTGTATCCTACTCCCTCATGACAGCCTGTAGATCTAGCTAGGGACCCACCTGTATACCTCTATACTGCCCTACCCACCATGCCATGTAGGCCTCTGTACACCCTGGGTCAGATATTCTAGGTCCTGCAAGCAACTCCTCAAAATTGGGCTCCTCTGTCTCCTTTGGCAGTGGAAGTGGCACCTCTATGTCATCCCGCCTATACTGTGGAAACGCGAGAGGCACATCCTGTAGGAGCCCATACTGGCACCGCACTCTCTCTGCTAGAATCCACTCGAGCTTGTCAGCTCACCTACCTCTGACCCATTGCCAGATCTGCACACCAACCAGCTGCTCTCCCTGGTCTCTGAATGCTGGATAAACCAAATATGGTCTCCAAATGATGTCTGTAGGAATCAGGGCCTCCAGTACCCCTCGGTAGTGGTCAATATCCCTGACCACTCCATCCACCCGTTTCTGCGCCATCACCTCTCACCATCACCTGAACCTGACCCTAAAGCTGGCCTAGATCGCCACTGGGAGGCCGAGAGGTCAGGTAACCACAATGTGCTCATATGCCCAACAGTGCAGAAGGTGGCCCACACACAGACTATACCGTCGCTGCCGACTGATGCCCCATAACTCTCTGTATACTTGGGCCAAAAATATGGGCGCCCAGGTGAACACTATCTATTGCTCCAGCATATCCATCAAAACCCTAGTCATGGCCACTGGGAACCTGCCTCCCTCCGCATTCGGCAATGCGTACACTGTGATGCCGATCATCATCAGAATCGCCAGCCAATGTGCATCCTCATCCACCGCGTACAAAGGCTCATATGCAAAACTGGATGAATGGTAGCTCGTCTCCGTGATGTGCTCCCCAAATAGCATGACCATGTGGATATCATGCACCTCTCTCAAGCATGCATAGATATCAGCTCCGTGTATTGGCAGCTGCAAAATCTGGTACACGTCCTTGATCGTGACTGTCATCTCGCCCGTAGGCAGGTAGAAAGTGTTGGTGGCATGGTCCCACCGCTCGATCAATGCTACCATGAGGCTCACATCCCTCGCCACTCTGTAGTAGCGTCTCAACCCACCTAGCCCGACTGCGCTCATCTGCGCCCACACCTCGATTGACATGCCTCCACGCATTCGCATCAGCAAGGTCGGGAGGCGATCCCGCAGCCTCAGAGTCTGCCTCGCCTGCATCCATCCAGAGTCCATCTTATGTTAAAATTGTTCCTACTCTTCCTATTTTAACAACTATTCTGACCATTTATGCCTACCCTGACACCCAAGAAGCCCTTGGCGTAGCTTCAACCTTTCGACTTGACCATTTTTTACTGCTCTTTCTGACCAGGCAGCCACCGACATTGGTTAGCATGCCAGCGACGGCACTCACCTAACTAACATTGGTCACTTAGTGACTGACGTCGATAGGTTAGTGACTGACGCCAGTCGTTGGTCGGCTGACGCTGGCGAAATCACCGACGTCGGTGACTGGTTCGGCCCTAGGGCCGAACGGGGCGAGCCCTAATTTTTAGGGCTTACCCATTTTATCTCCTAAACCCCCCAAAAACCCTCTAAAGCACTCCTAACCTATCCTAGACTCTTTACCCACCTTCCTAGCTACCCTCCCCCTCGATTTCTACCTCAACTAATAAAAAATTCAAAAACTAAATTCAAAACAAAAATAGTTCAAATAGGGTTCAAAGACCCTCCTACCTCGTCCCGGCGCCACCAGCATGGTGGCACAATGGGTGCCACTGGTGGTGGACCTCCTACAGGTCCTCTACTTCCCTCTGCCATCTCTTCTATCCCAATGGCTTTGCACACTTCACCTAGCCCACCCACGTCCCTGCAGCGTCCAACTCGATCCTTCTCTTCACCAATGCCTATCTGACACCTCGCACCTCTCCTCGGTCAACTTAAAGTCACTTTCAATCACTAAATTCCAGAGCTCTTTTTTCTCTCTCAATCAAATTAACAAATGACTTTTGGTGGGCCGCCAATTTGGTTTTGTCGAATTTGGCAGACCGCCGATGTTGGCATAATCGTGCCCTAGGCCACCAACGTCGGCCGATTTCTGCCGACGTCGGCCTCTTTTGGCCACCGACATCGGTTCTATAACCGACGTCGGCAACCTTCAAAACTTCATCCCTTTTCAAAATGACCAAAATCATGTCCCTAATCAAGTCAAGTCCTCCAGACCATGTCATTTTGGCCCCTTGGGGCACATTTAGATCACTTTTGCATCCATCCATCGACCACCAGACATTGGAGATCATGCCCATCTCCTAAAACCGTGACTCCTTCCAAAGCAATTTTGCCTTGGTTGATTTTGCATGTATGCTACCTCATGATTGGTTAGCAAAATTGTGCGCACACTTTTGACCTTCACAAGTATAGGATCACAAGCCAGTTGATCCGCACTACTTGTGACTTTTTCGTGTTTTCAGGAACACTTCCTAAGCTTGGGATACCTGGAACACGACGACCATTGGAGCTTCAGCTTAGATTGAATAACCCAATCAGCAAATGACTAAATACTGGGGACCGGTTATTTCAATTTTTGCACTCCTTGACCCTCGACCTGCGATAATTTGACCTGACCATCCTCGTGATGTAGTGTACATGCAATCACAACTTTTGCAGCGTTCTCACTCTATCTTTTCCCTTTTTTCTCATCCACTTTCTATCAAATCAACACCCGATTCCAAGTTCCCTTCTCTCGACTCCTGCTTTGAGGGGGGATACCTCATCCATAATCGGGGCAATCAACCCTCACCTATTTTTGTCTTGCAGTTCACTTGAACAACCAACAAGACGAAATCAACCTTATCCCATACCTGGGGCAACCGACTCCTGTTTTTGTCTTGCAGTTCGTTTAGAGCAACCAACAAGACAAAAAGGGGCAAATGTAGACACCTAAATAGTGTCTAACCCTTGGTCCCTTTCCCCCTTAGTCCATTCCTAACCCATTCCTAACAATTACCAATTTAAAATCATTAACTTATTTTGAATTAACCCCCCCTTCTTGGACACATCACCCATGACACCTCGCCTAGGACACCTCGCCTTGGACTAATTCCCATCCTATGACTCACCCAAGACCTACTCCTACTTCTCTCTAACCGCCTAACAAACTCTCGTGTGTATTTAGCCCAACCCTCGACATTCTCCAATGGATAGTGCACTTGGCGGATGAAAAATGGGCTTAGTGGATCTTTTTGACTGTTCTAACCCCGCCGACGTCGGTCACCTGTCGGCCGACGCCGATGGAATCGCCGACGTCGGTTATACTTAACCAATTTTTCAGACTCTTTGGGATCTGAATCAGAAATCAGCTAATCTCTGGAAGCAACTGACGAATCCTTCAATCTTTAGTCTTTAACTATCCATCAATCTACAAAATCTCTCAGTCAAGTCACTCACTCTCTCCTTCAGGTGCAGCAACAGCTTCAGAGTTCTCCATCAGCAACAGGTTCTCCACACAAGCTACATCAATAGCAGGTATGGGAATCATCAGTAGCACACCTTCCACAAGGCACAGGTAAGCATACTGTCTGTGTTTTTATTCTCTTTTCAGTTATTACTTTCAAACAATATCTCTCTAGACCATGCTGTTAACCAAATCAGACCCAAATCTTGACTTATCCACCTCCCTATTTCCTTCATCCTCTATCGGACCATACACTCTACCCATTCAACCAAACTCTCAGACCCAGACCCTAGACCATTCAACCAAAGCCCAAAACTTTGTCTCAAGACTATTAACAAACCCAGACCCTTCTTTGACCTTGTCCACAGACCAAAATCCTGACCAAACTCTGTCTACGGACCATAGACCAACCCAGACCTCATCCAAAGACCTTTGCCTCTACTGACGCCAGTCACTACCCCAACCGACATCGACAGATTAACCAACGTCGGCACCTTGACCAACCGACGCCGGTGACTGTGATCAGTTTGACAGCTTCTTTCAAGTAAGTCTTTGCTTCCCTTTTTCATTCTATTTCTTTATCATTTTAGTTCTTCATCATTCAGCTATTTATCAGACATTTATTTCCATTGATTAGTGGGTTTATATCCCTTAAGGAAGTTTTCATACTTCTGGGATCAAGCTTTCACTTGACAACCCACCATCTGTCCATTTAACGCCTTCTTTTGTCCAAGCTTCTTTTCTTTGCAGGTGTCATTCCTCCACAGCCAAAGAGGAGTACTCACAGCGTTTGGATTACGGTGTGCAGACTATATCCAGGTACACATCAAGCCTTGACCATTCCTTCTTAAGTTTCTTAATTCTTCCTTGAAATCTGAAAGCAAAATTTGAATAGAAACAGTTGGATGAACATGCTCCAATCATAAGGTGAAAAACTTTTATTTTTCCTATGGCACAACTCTGACAATAGTCAATGGTACCCTTGACATTTATAACCCATCTTGATTTAATCACAAATGCTACACAACAAACCTTTATTTTTCCTTGATTGTTTCAAAACAAACCTTGAATAATAAATTAGAAGGCATCAATGCTTTTCACATGTCTATCACATAAAGGCCAACTAGCTTTAACAAGACAATGATGAGCTATAACAAGACAATGATGAACTACAAGACCACTTTGTCAAGGTAAGAAATATCATTGGTGACACTTGTCTAACCTTAGTAGAATAAGTTTTAGGGGGAAAATTATGTCTAAGGCAAAGAAATTCACATCTCTCCTTAATAAATTAGAACAAGATTGGACAACAACACAATAGTTGGAGTAGATACAAGCTCAAAAATGCAAGCTTCTCATTGAAGTTGAGACTATGCTCAAAAATTTAGAGTAAAAATAGGTAATGGATGCATTTGTATGCCCAGTAAAGCATATTTTGTGCTAACTATTTGATTGAAAAGAATATCTTGATTAAGCCTTGAAAGAAAACAAGGATGACCTCACCAAGGCTGAGAAAGTGAAGGTAGTAATGGAAGGTAAAGTAACAACAACCAAAATGGATGTTGCTTTTCAAGCATCCCTATAATATCAAGATAATGTAATGAGCCAACTATGAGTTTGGGAGATGGAAATGTTGTAAAGTAGATTTGTGGGGGTCTAAATGCAACGGTATATGTATAGAATGGATAAAATAATGTAGGACACCCAACAAATTTTTTGACTCACTAACCAGTGATAACAACTATGAACAATGATGATGTTCAAGGAATCAAATGAAAACTAACAAATGACACTTTGAGTATAATTGTGACCAAAGCTTCTTCAAATTGCACACACAACACAACTCACATTAACTCCATATTTTGAAATAAATGAGGTGTCTAATGCATGCACTTTGTTCTACACCCATAACATACAGTGCATCTAGGGATATGTGTGGTTGACTTTGTTAGAAATATTTCCATTGATGTCAAAAGTCTAGCAATATAGCATTTAATGTCTAAAGGTGTTTTTAATGTTCATATCTTGGCTAAAGTGTGTTAATATTAATTAAATATTAACAAATATATTTTTGGTTGCATAAAGACAAAATAGGGCCCATGAGGAAGTCAAAGAGTCACCAAATAAAGACAAAAGAGGGAAAGGACACATTTTCCCATGAAGGGTCACTTGAAGAATTTGAAGAGTCACCAGGTAAAGACAAAAGAGGGAAAGGATGCATTTCCCCATAAAGGGTGACCTTGAGGAATTCAAAGAGTCATCAAGTAAAGACAAAAGAGGGAAAGGAAGGAATTAAAAGGGTCATGCAAGTTTGGCACCATTTTATATGTGAATTGAAAAGTCACAAAGGATAAATGCCAAAGGTCATTTAGAAAGCTATAAAAGGAGGCTTGGGAAGCCATTTTTTATATGCATGGAAGTGAATGGTTTTATCTAGTTGAGAAAATCAAAGAAGAATAGAGAAAAGAGAAGAGATATATTAGTGTGTTATCATTTGTTGAGAGAGCAACATTGAGAGATTATGGTGTTTTATACACAAAAGGGGTTGGTGCTCACAAATCATTACTATGTTGGTTCTTAGCGAAGGGATTGGTTCTCCTACAAGTTGGTGCTTGTGAACATTTTAAACTTGAGTTCGTTCTCATTTATACACTTGATATTATTCTTCATGGTTTTTCCCACTTTGGGTTTCCACATAAAATATGGTGTGTGTCTCTCTCTCTTTTATGTGGTGCATGTTATTGATTTTAGTTTTATTGCATATCTTGAATGTATGACTAAGTGGTTAAAGTAAAGGAATTTGATTAAGTAAAAGATATATGATATACTTTGAATCAGTATATTTCATTCTTAATAATTGGTATTAGATTAGGTTCCTTTACAAAGAGTTTAACAACTTGAAGGTAGATCAGGGAAATCACAAGATGGCCAAGCAACTAAGAAAGGAGAATCAAGAGTTGAAATCTGTGGTCAAGGCTCTTAAGGAGTAGGTATGTATCTTGGAATCTAAGTTGGTTTTAGAAGCAAAAGAATATAAGATGTTTATTCAAAATTTTAAGAATCAGCTAAAGGTTGCATTTTCAAGTTTGCGATCAAGAGAAGAAGAGTGTGATCAGTTGAAGGCTGGGTTAGGTTCTTTGAAGGATAAGCATGAGATACTCATAGTCAAGGTTGAGAAAGATCATGAGATATTAGTCCAGGTAAGAAGGATGCAAGTTTGAAGGCCAAATTAAAGAAGCCAATCAGGTAGCCCACTGCTTTCAGGTTTTCAAATTCTTTTCATGGCCATTGTTTTGTTTGTCATCATGTTGGTCATAGGTTAAGAGACTATTTGAGGAGAAGCAATCAATAAAATGGGAGATCTTAGTAACTTTCAAGAAAAAGGTATGAAAAATGTTGTTTGCTTTTGTTGGCATAAGGTTAGACATATTGCTAAATTATGTCCAAATGGAGTAAAGAGATCCTCAAGGTATGTAAAAGGATATGGATCCCCTAAAAGGTATGAGAAGGGCCAAACTCATGTTTGGAAACCTAAGACAGTGAATAATAGTCCTAAGCAGTCTATAGACCAAAGAGTTGAGAAGATGAAGAACATCATGGATGTTGAGGTTGGTGATTCAAAGAAGTTAAACATGCCTAATCAGTCTTATGGATGCAAAAAGATTAAGGAAGTAACAGAGGAGATGTAGGCATCTCTTGGATTCACTTTGTTCTAGGACCTTTGTGTGGGGTGTCTCCTCTAGACTTCAAGGAGACACTTTATAGAAAAAATGAAGCATGGTGGATGCATGTTGGGTCTTGGTTGTGTTGTATGACAAGAAAGTCATGAAGGTGAGTATACAAATTAATTTGTATATCAGTTGAGGGGGAGCTAAGTGTTAGCTCTAGGATAGACTCTTTTCCATTGATGTCAAAGGGGGAGAGGTATAAGAATAGGTATAAAAACATAGGTACAAGAATAGGTATAGGAATAGGTTCAGGAATAGTTATAGAAACAGGTTCATAAAATAGGATTCTATAATAAGGGGGAGTTATTGCATGTTTTTCAAATGGTAGTATGTGTAGGTTGGCATGTAAAGTACAGGTTTCAGGATGTGGCAGTTTTAGTTTGAGGTTGCCATCAATGGCAAAGGGGGAGATTGTTAAAAATATTGTCATTGATGTCAAAAGTCTAGTAATATAGCATTTAATGTCTAAAGGTGTTTTTAATGTTCATATCTTGGCTAAAGTGTGTTAATATTAATTAAATATTAACAAATATATTTTTGGTTGCATAAAGACAAAATAGGGCCCATGAGGAAGTCAAAGAGTCACCAAATAAAGACAAAAGAGGGAAAGGACACATTTTCCCATGAAGGGTCACTTGAAGAATTTGAAGAGTCACCAGGTAAAGATAAAAGAGGGAAAGGATGCATTTCCCCATGAAGGGTCACCTTGAAGAATTTGAAGAGTCACTAGGTAAAGACAAAAGAGGGAAAGGAAAGAATTTAAAGGGTCATGCAAGTTTGGTGCCATTTTCTATGTGAATTGAAAGGTCACAAAGGGTGAATGCCAAAGGTCATTTTGAAATCTATAAAAGGAGGCTTGGGAAGCCATTTTCTATATGCATGGAAGCAAATGATTTTATCTAGCTGAGAAGAGTAGAAGAGAGTAGAGAAAAGAGAAGAGATATAGTAGTGTGATATCATTTGTTGAGAAAGCAACATTGAGAGATAGTGGTGTTTTATACACAAAATGGGTTGGTGCTCCTATGGGTTGATGATCACAAATCATTGTTGTGTTGGTGATCAGTAAAGGGGTTGGTGCTCCTACAAGTTGGTGCTTGTGAACATTGTAAACTTGAGTTGGTGCTCATTTATATACTTGAGATTGTTCTCTGTGGTTTTTCCCACTTTGGGTTTCCACATAAAATCTAGTGTCTCTCTCTCTTATGTGGTGCATGTTATTACTTTTAGTTTTATTTCATATCTTGAATGTATGACTAATTAGTTAAAGTAAATGAATTTGATTAAGTAAAATATATAATGTGAATCAATATATCCCATGCTTAATAGACTTATGGCTTACATGTCTTCATATTATCTTATTAAATTTCTCTATGTTCTTAATATGGTTGGCCTATGGAATAACCATGGATAATTAGAGTATATATAGGAGGTAGTGGTTAGTTTTTTATCATCATATTGTGAATCTTGTTCTTATCGCATTATTGTGTAGGTTGCCCTTCAAAGTGGCTCAGTCATAATATTCAAGTATACTTCTCTTTCACCAATTGTTGTTGTGGATCTTATTATTTTGTTTTTAATTCTATGATATATTATTCTATTATTATGAATCATCTAAGTAATTTCGTTACAATTGGTATTAGAGATTCAATTTGGGCAACTTTCTATGGTGTAATTTTTTTGGATATAGTGTCTTTAGCACTAGAAAGTAAAAAAAACATAACTTGTGATCCAGGATGAGTTTGAATTTTTTCATCACCGTAGTTTTATTCATGGATTTTTACAAAAAAGAAATAAATAAATTTTGAAAAAAATGTCTAGAATTTTTTTAATTTATGTAAATTAGTAGTCGTTAGATTCATCTTTGCGAGATGATTGCAATGGTATATTCTACTGATATAGTTTTTTATGCTAAATTTTTCACCCTTGTACACATTAGCAGTTACTATATTCATCTTAGTGAGGTGATCATAATAGTATCATTTGTTGATACATTTTTTTTGAGGTTGTAACCCTCCTAGGGTTTGTACATGGTTGGGCCTAATACTCGTGGATAAGGGAAAGGGAATGAAACACCTAAAACTCCTCACAAGGATGATATGGACTCTAAAACTTCTGATTCAAGTAATTTAGAGGTAGTTCAGTAACTTAAGTTAGAGTTACAGTGCATGGTGTAGAAAGATGATTTTGATGTGGTTAAAGGGGACCTCATGGGGTTGATATGGGAATTGAATGGATTGTAGGATCAATTGCAATAAATACCTGGGCAATTGGCCAACTTTTCAAATCAGCCATTGTAAAATAACTCTCCACCACTTTAGTTTGGTTATCCTCCAAACAATCACAACACCAATATGGGTATGAAGCTATTATTTATAAAAGTGGGCATGCACAAGTTTGATGGTAATGATCCACTCACATGGCTTACTCAATTTGAAAAATTATTTGATCTACATCAAACTCCCTACTCATAAAAGGTGGTAATGGCCTCTTTGTATCTAGAACCTGAGTAGTTCATTTGGTATCATTGGTTGTATGCTCAAAATAAAAATAAGGGTGTCCTAGTTTCATGGTCAATATTTTTTGAGGATTTTCAGCTCCACTATCATAATAATGTCTCTAAAAACTACTTCAGCTAGCTAGACAAGTTGTGCCAAACCAAGATTGTAAAGGACTATATTCATCAATTTCAAAATCTCTCTTTATGTGTGGCAGACATCACTGATTAAAATCAAACTAACCTATCTCAAAGATAGCATCCAATTAGAGGTCCGCATATTTCATCCTAGTAATGTATCTGAAGCCATACCAAGGGCACGCATGGCTGAGGAAGAAGGAGTTGATCAAATGAAGACTTTTCACTAATGTTCGTAAACACACCTTCCTAACACCATCATTTTTGTATCCGACCAGATTGACACCTCAGTAAATTAAAGAAAAGTGTATAAAAGGTTTTTGTTTTTGCTACGATAGCAATTAGAGCAAAATACATCAATGTGCTAAAAATAATTTATTTTACATTAAAGGTGCCAATGAGGAGGAAGAAGATGATAAGGATTCAGGGGTAAGTTTGGAAGAACCTGAGGATGAATTTGATGAATCTGAGGATGTTGTGGAGGTTACCCCATCGAAGTGGCTCAGTCATGATATTTAATTATTCTACTCTTTCATCAATTGTTGTTATGGATCTACTTATTATGTTCTTAATTATGTAATAAATTATTCTATTATTATGAATCATCTAAGTAATTTCATTACACTTTGATAACTATTTTTTTCTCAAGATGAGATAACGATTTAAGTCCAACAATGTGTTATTAGCAAGATGTGAAGTATATTTTGCACAAATTTTGTAGAAGATTGTATTTATGATAAATGCACAATTATATACATATTTTTAATTTAAATTAATCGTGCAAGTTAATATAATTAATGTAACATTGAATGTTTACATGAAGAAATGAATAGAAGTGGAAATGAAAGGTCAATAAGATGAAGAGTCATGTTCTCTTTGAAGGCTATCTCTTTGATATAGTTTTAAATTTAATACAAGTATTTTGAAATATGAGTATTCAATTTCCTCTTGAGTTGTATGTCTTCTATTCAAACTAATGTATCCTTTGGGTATATTTTAATGTGATTTGGTCAAGGAAATTGGATGAGATGCTTTGTTTTATGCATGAAATTAAGAAAATTCTACTAAGTTATGCAATATTAACTTTATAATATATTTTAAAGAAACATTGTGTATTTTTGCACACCTTATCTTTATTATAACTCATCTTAATAACTTAACATTGTGTTAGTCCTATTACAACCCATAATATAACAACAACTACCCTGTTCTGATGAGAAAATATAGGGACATCTGATAATAGTTGGTCATGATTCATTTCAATTTAATATTTAGTGTTGTCGCACATACCACTCATGATAATATACAATAGAGATGAAAATTTCTATAAAATAAATGATATGTGGATGCAATAATTGGAGTAAAATGTAAGGCATTGGCTTTTATGAATGTCCATATACAAAACTCTATGGAATTTAATTCAATATATAAAACTATGAAAAATATTACATGGAAAGGAAAAAGAAATGTTAGGCAGAAATACTTGTCATTCAATGAATGAATGAAAGATTTTAATAACGTCCATGAGACCAATTAGTCAATGAGACTAAGAGTAGTAAAAATAATGTTTTGTGTAAAAACATATACTTAAAACAAGTGTTGTTCTATTAATTTTGTGAAATGTACATTTGATTTTTTAAGTTGGATCTTCTATTATGAATTTTGTTTAATAAGATTATTGTTTATCTGCCTCACCTCCTCAAACAAGGTGCTAAGAATGTCCACTTTCAGATTATCATTATGTCTGATTCAGATATCAGTATAAGTTGTGCACTTAATGATGTAGTGTCATCTTATCTCCACCACCCCCTTATTATAAAATAGGTATAGTTACTTTTCCCACTATTCTTTAGACATTGTCCACCTGTCGTTTTCACACCTAAGATGATGTGATCTAGTCCTTAGCTAAGCCATTAATATGTTTTCCTTCCAAATTATTTTTTCTTACATGTAGGCCATCTCGTAAGATCACATGTGGGATTAAATTATTTGACATAGTGTTATGTATTCTGCGTAAGTTGTTTTATCCTTATTGCTACCTTGAATTTTTCTCTCACATAATTTTTTAGTTTCTCATTACTCTTTGGGAACTCTTGCATGCTAATACCCCACTTATGCATCCACTTGTTTTATTTCATTCTACGACCACTTTGGGCCACTGATGAGTCTCTATACATTTTGTCTTCTTTAAAAAACTTAACATATAAACCATAGAAAATTATTCCAATAGAAGATTACCTATTTTAGCTAATGGTTTTCCAATCCCATTATTTTACATGTTCTAATTTTGGTTCATATTTAGTCATAAATCCTATGTATCACCTCTCTATACTCATTTGAAACTCCTAGTTCTTCCATCTTAATAAAAAAATCTTATAGGTAAGGTGTCAAATGTTTTTTTGAATTCAAAAAAGCCACATAAAATTTATTCTCCTTGATTATCCCATACTTTTTTAATCGATTGCGTGAGAGTGATGTAATGTTTGACAATGGAATGATTTACCTTGAAACCTCCTTGTCCTTTTAATCTTTTCTCCTCTTTTTTTCCTAGTTGTAAGTTTTATTCTCTAAAGTGATCTTGATTAGTTTTCCAATAAAAGGGTTAACCATGATAGATGATAATTTGATGGGGTATTAATATCTCTGATTTTATAGAGAGGAGTAACAACACTGATCATCCAATCTATCAAGAAGCCTTCTTAGATGACACCATTGAACATGATTTTGATGTGTGGTGCAAGAATTTTTGAATATTATTTTATGTATTCTCCTTGCATCCCATCTATGTCTTTCACCTTACACCATGCTAGCCTCTTTATACCTTTAGTAATGTACCATATAGAGAAGAGCTCAATAATTGTGTTAATTATGAGGGGGTGCCTTTATCATGGTCTCATTCATAGATTAATTTTTTATATTTTAACCATCAAGTATTTGTAATATTTTATTTTATTTTTTTTTTTTTTGATATATTTATCTCCAAAACCCTCTGGGGTTGTGTTTTTTGAGAGAAAATTATTATTTTCTCCTTGTGTTCATATACTTTTACTTTTAAAACCCTATCAATTTTTCATAATCCTTCTTGTTTTCTTTATCCATCCCAAGTTCTCTTTATTGCCTTGCACTCTTCATCATACCATATATTTTTTGAAAAACTACTTTTATTTACTCTCCTAGGCCTAGATGTTTTGCATGTTCTTAGTGATTTTTTAATTATATGAACCAACATATTGTTGTTTATTAGAAAACTAATCGTACATGATATATTATATTCTCCTTATTGAAAGTGTTTTTCAAGGGTTGATTTAAAGAGTTATTGATTCTTATGAGTCATGATGATTTTACCTTGAAGAGGTGCCTTCTTTTGATTATGGTGGGAATTTCCTCCATGTTGATTGTTTATGTGCATGCCAATCTTTACATATATTGGATTATGATCTAATTTCAACTATATAGTGTAGTCCCCAACTTCAAACTCCATTAGCCTCGAGATAAATATATTTGAAAAAATAACTTAATCCACCACACTTTGACCATTTTATATTTTACGAGTGATGTTACTTGAATTTGACCTTGTTCTTATGCCATTACATATAACCATGTCCTAGATACTACATACTCCCAATAATTATGCTCCATAGTGTGTGACTCACCCACTTCCATATCGTAAAGCCCTTTCCCAATCTTGGTATTCTTCTTCCTTTAACCATAACAAATTAATTTTCATTACGCCTTTATTTCTCAAATTGAGGGTCTGATTGTTTGTTGTCCTTACATTGAATTACCCTATTAGCATGACCTCCCCCAAAGTGATAAATAATGTAATTTCACTTTTTATCAACATATATGGGTCTTAACACTCTAATTCCATTTCTAATGTGATTTCAAACCTCTTAGTGTAAAGTATTATTTTTTTGTGTCCTCTTTCTCTACTTCTACAATTTTTCCCCGTGCTTCTCTAATTAGTATTGTTCATCATCCATGCCACTTGCCAATTTAATTCATTTCATTCCAAATTTATATACTCTTATACCATTCATAATTTGGGACTTTACAACCATCATGCTCCTGAATTTTAGTAAGAATGATGATGTATTTTCCATCTACTATGGACCCCAACCCAGACCTCTCCACCAAGAGTAACTTCTATAGTTTCAGATTATTGCGGATAACCAAGGAGCCTCAGATGTCTATTTATTTTATGTCATTCAATGAATAATTTGGGAATTTCCATTTGGTGAGGATGGGAATTTTCCTACTTTTCTCATTACCTTCACTTTCTCCCATTCTTTCCTTTTCTCTTCTTGTTCTACAGGGGTTAGGTTTTCATTTGATTAAGATTTATGCCCCTAAGAAACATTTTATTCCATAGTATCATGTTTGTTGTTGTCTTCACCAATATGCCCCATTTTCAAACTAAAAATGGGGACCCTCTTTATTTTTAGCTAAATTTTGGCAATGTAATTCATGATTATGTTCTTCACAATAAATTGGCTTGAATATTTATAGAACTTCATTTAAGACTTAGCTAAGATATTCAATAATAATGATATTCTTTATCTATGAATAAAGTCTATTTCCCCTTTGCTCTAAGTCATTTTATTACATCTTGTTATAGACTATATTTTATGAGTGTTCGGGCTTGCATCTTTATTTTTAGGTGAATGACTGGTTTCTATTCTTGTATATTTAATCATTTCTCACATAAAATTTTCCAAACAATAGACATTTTTTTCAAAAATCTTTTACTTGATCAATTTTCCTATTTTTTGAAAGTCTTCAAAGACTTCCACAGCCCCATAGTCAAAATCATTTTTTTTAAATGGTTATCTTTTAAAGCCTTAGGCCCCGAGATCATGCCACATGGCATGATCCTAATAACCTGGGCCAAAGGAGGGTCCACGAACAGTGAAAATATTTGTGCCCTTGAGGCCCCAAGATTGTACCACATGTAACCATCTCAAGATCCCAAGAGCCCAAGAGCCTAAAAGGATTAAGGCATTATCTTGGTGACCCGAGAGTGAACCAACATAGGAAAAGCTCCATTCCCCAGAGGCCTCATGATTGTACCACATGGTGACATCCTGAAAGCCTGGGAGTTCAAAGGGATGAAAAAAAAGCTAAAGACCAAGAATTCCAAGGGACTACCACATAATAGAAAAGTGATCTTGGTGACTCATTACCCTGAATGACTATAGCTTAACATACCCTTCGATTTAGCAGGATGATGCCACCTGGTAGCATCCTACTACTCTAAAGTATCAGGGTAGTATGCAAAATTATGTAAACACATATAAACTCTAGTTTAGTAGGATGTTTCCATGTGCCAATATATTGATATTGCATAGCCAAGGCATAGTCAAAGCATAGGCAAGGCCTAGGTAGACCTATAGACTACCATGTGGTAAGGAAATCAACTTTAGGGTGATGAAAAAAGCTTGACAACTAAATAAGTAGGCCTAGTCACCAAAGGAGCTTGAGAACCAAGATTGATAATTATTTAGCCCATCAAGGCTATTAATTACCCCAAATAGATTATGTGTCAAGTTTACGTATCACATTCAAACTACAAGTGGTTCCTCACCAACTAAAAGGATTAGAAATGACATAATTCAAGATGAGTAATGAGGAAATCAGCTTGAAGGTCCTAAAGTCAAGGTGGATTGATAATTGAATGTAAAATCTTATGCAAGGCACGGTGGAATGGTATTCTTGATAAAATCCCACTGATAATAAGCCACAAATATTTGAATATATTTGCATTATCCCCTAGAATTGAATGTAAAACACTTAGTATGGGGTGAGTCATTACTTGGTGTGCACATTATAAGGATTCAAAAAAGACAAAAAACATAAAAGACAAATATTTTCCTTAAAATAGATGTACCTTCTAATTGCAGATCATGCTCAAGCTAGTAAATATGTCAGAATCCAAATTGCTTTCTCTAATGATCATTGAGTATTGTAACCACCCTAGTAATATTTTGAGCGAGCTTCATGGAAAATTTTATATATATAATGGATGATGTTTTCCCTTTGAAAGGTTTGGCATTTTCATGTAATGAAACTCTATAAAAATTGTAATAGAACATTTACTTGCTTGACTCTATCTTCTGCTCATTGAATGTTTTCCATTATTTCTAGTTTTAAGTATATAATTAGGCAAAAGGAATGATCTTATGCTTAGTTATAGACTTGGATGTGGTATTTAAATTATGCTTGTGATAATCTAAGTCCTTGTTATTTATTTTTAGTTTACTTCTAAATGTTATATGCTTTGTGTTTTCAATTATAAAGTGTTTCAAAAGCTTTGTGTGTTATCTATTACAATCTTTGAGTGTTCATAGTTAGTGAACAACTTACAAATCGAGCATCCAAATTTATGTCCCTAGAAGATTGTCCATTATGTATCTAAATGTTTGGGCAACTGATGAGCCAAGAATACAATGGTATAACTATGATTTGGCATACTTTAGTTCTTAAAGCATTGGCATTCACTTCACTAAAAATATTTGTTTATACTATCCCTCCCTTTCCTTTTATGTTTGTTCTATAATTGAGCTACCTTTCCCCTATTTTATAAAATGGTAAAGTGAATCACATTAAGTTTAGTAACAATATAAAAACATTAAATTGTAAGTCTAAATAACTATTATTGAGCTTCTGGTGGTAGTATTGCATCTCTTGGAAGCTATTCTACGATGGCTTTATCATTGAGCCACATACCTATAGTCATGCCTTGGATTAATCAAACATTAATCCTAAAATGGAGGATGAAATTCCCTTATTCGTACCACTTTCCTATTTGGAACACTTAATCTCATAAGTGCCTTTTGGAGCAAGGTTTTGGAGTGAACAATAGTTGGTGTTAGAAAGAGGGTGAGTTTTAGTTTAATATTTGATTAGGATTAGTTTTAAATTGCTTAAATTTTGTGAAAATTGGATAATAATTATTATATACATTTGGAATTCAAAGAATACTATTGTGTTTACTTCCATGTTTCTTTTCCCAATATGTTATGATTTTAAATATAAAATAGTAACAATAGCTAGTTGAATCATGCATTATGAACCAAAATGGATCCTAATGTGTGCATTACCTAGTCCCAATCTGTACATGGGAGGTGATTATCTCACCACTCCAAATCCATAAAAGGGATCAAAGTGGTGTAAGAAGAATTGGATCCATAATAAACCTAGTGTCCACCAGCTATTCATCTCAAACCACCAAGAACCAGCATATACCCATAGTAACCCCTGTGGTTTGGCTTGTTAGGTCTATAATAAACATCCCTAGAGTCATCCATGACCTACCCAAGAATCCAAAGAGATATTTGCCTAGATTCATTCCTAGTGTGGGAAGGACTATAGAATAGCATGTAACATCACATAAAAATACTTTGAGACTCTTCAATGTCGATCATGAAGACGTAGCCTAAAGGATTTTCCCCTTTACATTTATGTATGCATCATATGATTGGTTTCAAGACATTCTCAAAGATTCCATCACAAGTTGGGACCAATTTAATAGTCCTTTCTTGGCCTAATTTGGGTAAGTTATAGACCCAAACATCTTATACCAATAGTTTACCTACATTAAATGTGATCCCAATAGCCCATTAATAATTTCAATGCCCATTTCTAGAATATGTATAGTCTATTCACTAATCTCTACAACTTGGATGTTTAGCTAGCATTAGATATGTATAAAAATGTATTGGACATGTGGATTGCTATGTTCTCAAGAAGAGACCCTGCAGTAGTGACCTTACCTTTGGCATATGTTGAATCTATAAAGGTTAATAAGTAGCTCAATATGTAAGGATAAATTATTCCTCTCATCCCTAATACATTTCCCAACATGTCATTATTAAACTTACTTCTTAATGTACACTAGAATGCACCTCTATCTCAACCATTGCCAATAACTAACCATCTCCTTTTGAGACATCCTTCTCTAAACCAGCACTTGGGTTTTCTCAACCTGGTGAACAATGAGATAGTTCATCATTTACAAATCCAAATGACATTAGTATTTGTTAACAATACCTAAAATATACCCTAAGAGTCTACAAAAAATGAGTTAGATACCATCCAATAAATGGTACAAAGACTAAGAAATGACTTCCTTGGTTTGCAAAGATAAATAAGAAGCTCTAGCATTGAGATTTCAAATAAAAACTTCACTTAATGAAGGTAAAACAAAAATTACAACCATCTCCACAATCAACTTGAACCCTCTCCTAATAAGCTATAAAAAATCAAAATTTTGAGATAACTCACCCAGATTAGTGTTCTGTACATAACACATCCCAACATGGAGATCTTGATTACATTGAATTCTAAACTAACTTCAACATATTCCAAAGTGAAATAGAGGAATATGAGTAGTGTGAAACTAACCTGAATCATCTAATACTAGTAGGCTTCTTAGCATAGCCATGTGTTCAAAACTATCAAGTTCCCTAATTAAGAGGAGAATGAACCAAAGGAGAGCACTAGTGAAGTACATGTTTTACAACAATTTAAAAGGAATAATTATATCATTAATAACCAACAACAATAATAGCCCCTTAATAGCTCAACTCCTATAAATAATGTTGCAACTCATCCTGATCATAATGTTATCAATGACCCTTTACCTCCAAAGAAAAACTAGATATAATATCTTGGAAGATATGGAAAAGATCAAAGCCAACATCGCATTGCACGAGCTCACTCAAGTCATTGAGCAATGTGATCTTATACTAAAGTCACTTATCAAAAAACCAATCTAGCTTGAGTTGAAAATAACTCATACCAATGTGTTTATCCATAAAAAAATGATTGAAGTGCCTCCCTTTATCCTAACTATTAGATTCTTTTGGAAGAACCTACATAACTACCTGGTAGATTCAAGGGCTTTAATGAATGTAATGCCTACTAGAATTTTTGATAAATTAAGCTTGGTCCCCATTATGTCAAACAAGGTCATATTCTAACTAGACAAGTTTGAAGTAAGGGTAGTGGGTGAATTACTCAATGTGCACATACAACTAGAATTAGAACCTAGAATCCAACAATTCATAGATATACAAGTTGTGTACATCCCCAAAGCATATGGAATGTTAATTAGTTAGGATTAGTTTAAATATTTGAATGAATACATGGCTATAAACTTCTCCCACATGTGGTTACCTTGGAGAGGTGTATCCAATCAAATAAGAGTGGATAGAGAACCAAGGATGAAGCACAAGATCACATAATATAGCATGATCAATGAGAAAGTCAACTTAGTGGATTCTCATTTAGGGATCTACACTCGAAAATAAAACCTACTAAAGGCAAGACTGATGACAACGTGGAGTTTCTTGGGTCATGGTCATTGTATGTGGATGGAGCTCGCTCTAAACAAGGTTATAGAGATGGAGTCTTCTTTATTGATCCCCAAGGTAAGAAATATATAGTTGCTTACATATTAAAATTTCCATGTACTAATAATGTAGTAGAGTATAAAGCATTGATGCTAAGACTGTAATTTGTATTGAGTCATAAAGTTAAAGAATTGAAAGTATTTATTAGTTCTAAGCTTATTATGAATCAGGTAAGGAGCAAGTTTCATTGAAAATTATCATACCTTATAAAGTATAAGCATAGAGCATGAGATTTAATCAAAATGTTTAAAGAATTCAGCATCATCCCTATCCCTAGGGAACAAAATTAGGTTATTGATTCATTAGCATCTTTATCTATGAGTTTAACCCCCCTTGATGACACTGAATTACAAGATTTTTCCATCAAATTAGTTCTTTATCCCTCTATCCCAAACAATGTGATAAATTTCCAAGTCTTTCAAGATGACCAAAAAATTATTCAATTCCTTAACAATGTTGGGGCATTCAAAGCCCAAATAATAAATGAAGAGGAAAGAGATAGTCTTAAAGCTAAACTTGACAATGACAAAAAAAATTCCAAGGGAATCGAATCTCAAAGGGGATGATCTTTATAGAAATGGAAATTGACATATTCGACCATGTGCCCCCAATTAAGAAACCCAATTTTGTAAATCAAAAGTGTCAAACCATAAACCTTAGCTCATTAGAAAGACCCCAAACTATCAACATAGGTCTTAATTGGACAAACACAAATATTGAGCAATTTCAAAATTTATTGCTGAGTTATGAAGATACATTTGTTTAGGCCTATTGAGACCTTAAATTCTTCAAATCAAAGGTGACATCTCACATTATCCCCCTTAATCTAGACCAAAGACCATTTATCTAGAAATAGAGGCATGTGAATCCAATCCTTGAGACATTAATACATAAAGAAGTTCACAAACTTCTTTATGATAGAATAATCTTCCCAATCTACCATTCCACTTCGGTGAAAAAATTAGTACCTATCTGAAATAAAAATGGAAAAAATAGACTATGCATAGACTTATGAAACCTAAATAGAGCTTCAATTAAAGACAATTATCCATTGCCTTCCCTTCATGAAGTGATTTAAATGGTTAATGGATCATAGATGATGTCCTTTTTGGATATATTCTCTGGATATAACCAAGTCCCAGTAAATTTAGAGGATTAAGCTAAATATGCATTTACAATAAAATGGGGCAAATTTGCCTACAAAAAAATTCCATTTGTATTGATCAATGATGGATCGACATTTCAAAGAGTAATGGATTTCACATATGAAGGTTTAATCAATAAATGAATAGTAATTTACATGGATGATTTAAATATATTTTCAAAATGTAGATTAGATCCCATCCACAATTTGTAGAAAGAATTTAAAATATACATAAGGTATGGCATTTCCTTGAACCTAAAAGAGTGTGTTTGGTGTCACCGAAGGTAAGCTTCTCAGTCATATCATCACGAAAGAAGGTATTGATATTGACCCTAAAAATTTTGAAGTAATCTCTAAATTTCCTTAGCCTAATAGTAAAAAATAATTAAAATCCTTTTTTAGAAAAATTAATTTCATTCACAAGTTCATTTCTACATTTGTTGAAATTATGAAGCCTCTAAACGTTATGCTAAAATAGTAAACTAAACTGGAATTGCATGATGAATCAAAGAGAGCATTTCAAGACAAAAAGGATGCCATCATGCAAGCACCAATGTTAATTGGTCTAGACTATGCCAAAGACTTATACATTTACATGTTTACCTACAAACACACCATTGTTGCATGTCTCACACAGAGATAGGATGGAGAAGAACACCTAGTCACTTTTATGAATACCAACTTGAAAGATGTAGAGCTAAGATAATTTAATCTAGAAAAAAACACCTATGCCTTCATCAAAGCTATGAAAAAATTTAGGCACTGTATTCTCAAGAAATAAAGTGCATGAAACTATGTTAGACTTAGTTATTAAGCAAATGTTTGGCCATAATGAGATAGGGAAGCATAGGGGTCGATGGATGATTAAGCTACAATAGTATGACTTAGAGATAAATCCTATAATTTAGTTAGAGGACAATATCTTACTCAGGTGATAACTGATATTGATCTAAGGATCAATTAAATTAGACCAAATACAATTATTGCATCAAAATTGGTACAACCTAATCATCCATTACCTTCTTTATGGAATCCCGCTTCTTGGACTCAATCAAAAGTATAAAAGAGTTCTCAAATTAAAATCAATGCAATATATTCTAAATAAATGAGTTCTCTTTATGAAAAATTAGGAAGGCATCTATCTTAGATGCCTGTCAAAGGCTAAAACCAAGGAAATCATGGCCAATTTCCATGAGAAGTTAGGCCCTAGTCATCTTGGGGAAAATGCAATGGCACACAAGATACTTTGGGTAGGCTAATATTATCCAAACCTATTCAAATATGTCCATATGTATGTTAGAACGTGCCATTAGTGTCAAACCTTCACTAAAATATAAATCCACATTACAATCCCAATGGAGCTAGTTATAGAAGGAATGTCAATCGCCCAATGGGAACTAGATTTTGTAGGGATCATTAATCCAAAATCCTCAGTAGGCCACAAGTTTAATCTCACTACCACAGACTATTACTCAATCTGGATAGAAGTAGTGACAATGAATAATAACATTACTAATAAAGTAATCAAGTTCATGGAAAACAATGTGACCACTTGATTCAAGACCCCAATATCATTAGTCTACAACAATAGTCCTATATTTAAATCCATGGAATTCACTGAGTGGGGATATAAAAATGGGATCACTTTAAGGTTCTCATATAATTACTACACACAAGGGAATGTATTGGTAGAATTAAACAACAAGAACTTGATCAAGGTCATCAAAATTTTATAGAGAATAAACTTTAAAAGTGGCATTCACTGTTGAAGTTTGCTCTCTAGGCTGATCACAACAGACATAAATAAGCACTTTAGAGATCACCATTTATACTAGTCTAAGGATTAGAGATAGTTATACCAATTACACTCAAGCTAACCACCTAAAAATCCATGTATCAATACATGAAACATAATGAAAAGGTAAATTCAAGGCTTTTAGATATTTTACAATTAGAATAGGCTACAGATGAAGCCCTACTGAATTTCAATAAACATAAAAGCATTGTCAAGTGATGGTTTGACATGAAAGCCAAGGTGAAGTCCTTTAGGATTTATGACTAAATGCTATTTTGGGATAAATCCCATGAGAAGAAAGGTTAACATTCAAATTTTTATCCATTTTATATTGGCCTATACCAAATATCTAAACTGTTAGGGTAGAATGTTTTTCACCTTAAGGATCTAGAATGGAATGATCTTCCATTGCTATTGAATGGGAAATTCTTGAAGCACTACTTATTAGTTATCCCTCCCATTGTATCCTCAGAATAAGCTTCTTGAACTAGTTTGGTAATGTATAGTGCGCATAATATTTTAGCCTCTTACTTTCTACTTTTTATTTCCTAGTCTAGTTTGTTATTTTTTGGCTTAACATTAAGAGTAGTTTCAATTCATTTGTGTGTTCACTTTTATCTCCTAGTTTTTTGTTTGGTATTTTTGGGTGTGTGTTATTTATATCCTTATTCCATATCTTTAGCTTGACTTGGTCCCTCCTTACTGAAGAATTGACTTTTGTGCTTTTGCAAATACAAAGCTGAGTTGAGTTGTCCATTTGAGGAGATAGCAATAGAAAATTGAAGAATCCTCACTTCCAGGATGCTTCACAGTCAAGTCATCTACCTTGACCCTAAATGATGAATTAATAAGAAGAAAAAGTCTCATCTAGGTTCATTAATCAACCCATATTGGTATGTATCAATGTTTGACCTTTTTTCCTCATCACAATACGAAGTGCAGACCCAAGGTAATCTCTTTGAATTATTACCATTACTATTTGTTAAGTAAATATAAGCACATAACTAAACTATGCCATCTAAATTTACCAAACAAATTACTAAAAGAACATTGGAAAAATATCTATGGGTAATTCCTCCTATCTTTAGAGCAATGTAGATGAGTGTTTGGTTCCCCTTAGTCTCCTCAAAATCCTACTTTCATGTGTCTAACTAATTTCAAACATGCTCTTGCTTGAAAATACTTGTAATTAACTTATTTTTCTTTCCTTTTATTTTCATTTCTACTTTTCCTTCCTATCCCTTATTAGCTTAGTTTACTTTATGCATGTTTCCCTTGTTTTGTTTTGCTTCTCGTTGAGTTCAACCTCATTGTGTTTCCTTTTAAGGCTAAACTATTTTGTTTTGACTTAAGGGTTCTCTTGCTTAATCAATGATTAATGAAATGAATGGTTTGTTGTGTGCATGTAGAATAAATAGCATCCTAAATCCTAATAGAAAATATTTCTTGAATATTCTATGTGAACTACTATATTTATTTTTGCATTTTTAGAATTATTTTTGCCTACGATTCCTAATAGGGAACATGGATTTAGAAATGTTTCTTCCTTTATTTAAATCCATCAAATGCTCTAAATGTAAAATCTAAAGCAAGCATAAATTTTTATGATTTATTGTTTGTCTCAAAATGATCAATGAACTTTCTAAACTTTCCTAAAACCCATGGCTTGGTCCCCAACCCTCAATGGAATGAATAGAAAACCCCTTTTCAAAAAGGGGAAAAAAGAAAAGAAAATGAAAATAACACGTGAAATCCCAACATGTTCGAAAGGGTGCTTCATACACCTCTACCATAGGCTTTCTAGCTTGGTTGGAAGTGGAGTAAGGTCTTGAGTGTGACTAGAGGTATCTCTATCAGGGCTATAGATGCTTGGCTAATAGTAGAGCAATGGCCATGCCATTTTCTTCTTGAGCCAAACTACTAAATCTTATTCCCTCAAAAGTTATAAACATTTGAGCTAATCCAAATGGTTGTGTATAAATGCAAAGTTATAAATGAATTAATCACTTAAAACACACATTGATGGTCTTTGGTAATGAAGTAGCTTAGTGTGTCATATGTTGAAGTAGACTTTGGTGGCCACTATTTTGATATTATTTCAAGTATTGCATATAGCTAACACTTATGTTTGGATGCATGAACCAAAATTATAAATTCTCTAGATACTCATGAGTATCTCCCAGTAGGAGGTCACTATTATTGTTATCTTCACCAACACGCTCTTGTTTCAGACTAAAAATAGGGACCCTCTTTCTTTTTAGTTAAATTTCACTAGTGTAATTCATGATTATGTTCTTCACAGTAAATTGGTTTGAATATTTGTAGAACTTTATTTAAGACTTAGCTAAGATATTCATTAATCATGATATTCTTTGCCTGCAAATAAAGTGTATTACCCCTTTATTCTAAGTCATTTTATTGCATCTTGTTATAGACTATATTTTATGAGTATTCAGGTTTGAATATCTATTTAATGTGAATGATTGGTTTTAATTCAGTTATTATTTGATAATTTATTACATAAAAATTTCCTAGCAAAAGACTTAGTTTTTTTAAATCTTTTACTTAATCAATTTTCCTATTTTCTCATAGGCCTTCAAAGACTTCCACAGCCTCACAGTCAAAATCCTTTTTTGAAAAAATGGTTAAGTCTTTCAAAACCCCAGCCTCCAACATCGCATCATGTGGCATGATCATGATGACCTAGGCCAATAGAGGGTCAACAAGTGGTATAAAGATATGTGCCCCTTAAGACCCATATAATGCCACATGGCACCATCTTAGGAGCCTAAGAGCCTGGAAGGATTGAGGCATTAGCCTTGAGAGTGAACCAATAGAAGAAAAGTTGTGTGCCCCCAAGGCTCTATGATTTTGCCACATGGCAACATCTTAGAAGTATAGAAGCTTAGAGGGATAAAAAAAAGGCTAAAAACTGTGAAGGTTAGGGGACTACCACATAGCAGGAAAGTGAACCCAGTGACTTGCAACACCAAATGACTAAAAATCAACATACCCTTTGGGTTAGCGAGATGATGCCATGTGGTAGCATCTTGTTACTTTGTAACCTAGGGGCAATCTATATAGTTTTATAAACACATCTAAACTCTACGTTAGCAGGATGTCACCATATGGAAACATCTTATTACTACATGGCCAAGGCACAATCAAAGCATAGGCAAGGCCCAAGTGGAGATATAGACTATCATGTGGTACGGAAATCAACCCTGTGGAGATGAAAGAAGCCCAATAGACAAAAAAATAGGCCTAGTCACCAAAGGAGCCCAAGAACCAAGATTGAAAATTGTTTCACTTTTCAAGGCTATCAAGTGCCCCAAATAGACTCTGTGTCAATTCTTTATAACACAATCAAAATATAAGTTTGTATAACTCTATATTCTACTCATTAAATGTTATCCATTGTTTCTAGTTTTAATTCTATGCTTGTGAAAAAGGATTGATATTATGCTTAGTTGTAGACATGGACATGTAGTATTTATAATCCACTTGTGCTAATATAAGTCCTTGTTATTTCTATTCAATTTACTTATGAATGCTCTATGTTTTGTGTTTTCAACTATAAAGTGTTTCAAAAGCTTTGTGTGCAATCTATTGCAAATCTATGAGTATTCATAGTTAGTGAAGAACTTGCAAGTAGAGTATACAAATTTATGTCCCTAGAAGCTTGCCCATTGTGTCTCTAAAAGTTTGTGCAACTATTAAGCCAGGAACATAGTGGTATAATTTTTATTTGGCATACTTCATTTCTTAAAGCAATGGCATTCACTTGATTAGAAATCTTCTTTTATACTCTCCCTTCCCTCTCATTTTATGTTTGTTTTGGAATTGAACTACATTTCCCCTATTTTATAAAGTAGTAAAGTGAATCACATTAATTTTATTATCAATATCAAAACATTAAATTTTAAGTCTAAATAACTATTATTGATCTTATGGTGGTAGTATTGTATCTCTTGGTAGCTATTATATGCATACTATATCATGGAGCCACATACTTGTAGTCATGCCCTGGATTAATCAAGCATTAATTCTAAAACAAAGGATGAAATTCCCTTATTCTTTTCTATTTAGAACACCTAATCTCATAAGTGCCCTTTGGAGCAAGATTTTAGAGTGAACAATAGTTGACACTAGAAGGAGGGTGAGTTTTAGTTTAATCTTTGATTAGGAGTAGTTGTAAATTGTTGAAATCTTGTAAAAGTTGGCTAATATTTATTATATGCATTTGGAATTCATGAACTACTTTTGTGTTTGCTTCCTCTTTTCCTTTCCCATTATGTTGTGAGTTTAGATAAAAAATACTAACAATAGTTGGTTGAATCGTTCATTGTGAACCAAGCTAGATCCTGTGTTTGCATTACCCGATCCCAATCTGTATGCAAGAGGTTGTTTATCTCACCACTGTAAATCCTTTAAAGGGATCAAAGTGGTAGAAGAAGACTTGGACCCATAATAAACCTAGTGTCCACTAGCTCTTTATCTTAAACCACCTAAAACCAGTGTATACCCATAGCAGCCCCTATGGCTTGGATTTTTAGGTCTACAATAAACATCCCTAGAGTCATCCATGATCGACCCATGAATCCAAAGAGACGCCTACCTAGATTCACTCCTAGTGTGGGAAGGACTATAGAGGAACATGTAACATCATACAAAACTACTCTAAGACTCCTAAATGTCGATCATGAAGATGTAGCCTATAGGATTTTCCCCTTCATGCTTATGGACATATCATATTATTAGTTTATAAACCTTCCTGAGCATTCCATCACAAGTTACGACTATTTTAGTACTCCTTTCTTGGCCCATTTTGGGTAAGTTATAGACCCAAATGTCTTGTACCAATAGTTTGCTTGCATTAAATGTGAGCTCAATAAGCCTATTGAGAATTTTAATGCCCATTTCTAGAAGATGTATAGTGAATCACCAATCAATATAATTTGGATGCTCAGCTAGCATTATAAATTATAGAAATGCATTGGACCTGTGGACCACTATGTTCTTAATAAGAAACCCTATGGTAGTGACCTTACCATTGGCATATATTGAATCTATCAAGGTTGATAGGTAGCTTAATTTAAAAGGATAAATGTTGCTTCCCATCCCTAATACATTGCCCAACATGTTGTCATTACACCTACTTCTTAATGCAAACTAGAATGTGCCTCTGTCTCAACCATTGCCAGTAACTAACCAACTCCCTTTGAGACATTCTACTCTAAACCAACACCTATGTTTTCTCAACACGATGAATAATGAGATAGTTCCTCATTTACAAAGCCAAATGACATTATCAATTGTTAAATTTACCCAAAATATATCGTATGAGTCAAAAAATTGAGTCATATGCCATCCAATGAATGGTACAAAGATTGAGTAATGACTTCCTTGGTTTGCAAAGTTAAATGGAAAGCTCTAGTGCTAAGAGTTCAAATAATAATTTCACTTACCAGAGGCAAAACAAAAAATACAACCATCCCCAAAATCAACTTGAACCCTCTCCCAATAAGTTGTAGGAAATCAACATTTGTGAGATAAATCTCCCAAATTGGTGTTGTGTGCATAACACATCCCAACATAGAGAGCTTGATTGTATTAAATTCTACAATGCCTTCAACATATTACAAAGGGAAATGGAGGAATGTGAGGTAGTTCCTAACCAACCTGAATCATCTAATATTGGTAGACCACCTATCATAACCATGGTGTTGGAAACCATGGAGTTACCTAGCCAAGAGGAGAATGAACTAAAGGAGAACACTAGTGAAGTACATGTTTTATAGCAATTTCAAAGGAGAAATTATGCCATTAAGAACCAACAAAAATAATAGCCCCTCAATACCTCAAATCCTCCAAATAATGTTAAAACTCCTACTTATCATAATGCTAGAAATGAACCTTCACCTCCAAATCCTAATGAATCCAAACCCCACATGGAGACTTAGTCATCTCAAAGTAAAATCAGATATAATATCTTAGAAGATATGGAAAAGATCAAATCCAACATCACATTGCACAAGATCACTCAAATCACAGAGAAATGTGATCTTCTACTCAAGTCACTTATCAAAAAACTAGTCCAGCCTAAGCAGAAAACAACTCATACCAATGTGCTTATCCATAGAAAAAAGAATAAAGTGCCTCCCTTTCTCCTAACTACTAGATTATTTCAGAAGAATTTGCATAACTTCCTAGTAGAGTCAGGGGATTCAATAAATGTAATACATGTTAGCATTTGTGATAAATTAGGCTTGGTCCCCATCGAGTCAAATAAGGTTGTATTCCAACTAGACAAGTCTAAGGTAAGAGTAGTGGGTGAATTACTCAATGTGCACATGCAATTAGAATTAGAGTCTAAAATCTAAAAATTCATAGATATATAAGTCTTAGACATCCCCAAAGCATATGGAATGTTACTTGGTCAGGAATGGTCTAAATATTTGAATGAATACATGGACACAAACTTCTCCCACATGTGGTTACCTTGGAGAGGTGTATCTAACCAAATAAGAGTGGATGAGGAACCAAGGATGAATCACATGATCATAGAATATAACTCGATCTATTATAAATTCAACTTAGTGAATTCTGATTTAGGGATCTACACTCTAGAAACAAAGCATGCTAAAGTCAAGACTAATGACAACATGGAGTTGTCTAGGATATGGTCATTATATTTGGATGGAGCTCACTCTAAATAAGGTTTTAGAGATAGAGACTTGATTCTTTATCCCCAAAGTAAGAAACATATATCTACTTACATATTTTAATTTCCATGCACTAACACTTATCAAAGTATGAGGCCTTGATCCTAGGACTATAGTTTGCATTGAGATATAAAGCTAAAGAATTGAAAATATTCAATGATTCTAAGCTTATTGTGAATCAAGTAAGGATCAAGTTTCATTATGAATTATCATACCTTAAAAATTATAAGCATAAATCATGGGAGTTAATTTAAATTTTTAAAGCATTCAACGTCATCCCTATCCCTAAGGAATAATATTAGGTTGTTGATTCATTATCATCTTTAGTTATGAGCTTAACCCCCTTGATGACATTGAATTACAAGAGTTTTCCATTGAACTAGTTCCTTGTACCTCTGTCCCAAACAATGTGACAAATTTCCAAGTCTCTGAAGATGACCAACAAATTATTCAATTCCATAACAATGTTAGGGTATTTGATGCCCAAACAATAGATGAAGAGGAAAGAGATAATCCTAGAGCTAAACTTGACAAAGTGAAATTCTCAATTTCTAAGGGAACTAATCCTAAAGGGGATGATTTTTATAGAAAAGGCTTTTGACACATTTAACCCTACACCCCCAAGTAAGAAAGCCAAATTTGCAAATTATAAGTGTTGAACTAGAAATTTTGTCTCATTAGAAAGACCCCAAACTATCAACATAGGTCCTGATTGGAAAAACATAGATATTAAGCAGCTTTAAAATTTGTTGTTGAGTTATAAAGATATAATTTCTTGGGCCTATTTAGACCTCAAAGTCTTTGACTCAAAGGTGATAACTCACACTATCCCCCTTAAGCCAAACCAAAGACCATTAAAGTAAACACAGAGACCTATGGATCCAATCCTTAAGCCATTAATACATAAAGAAGTTCCCAAGCTCCTTTTTCCTAGAATAATCTTCTCGGTCTGCCATTCCACTTGGGTGGAAAACTTAAAACTAGTCTGAAAGGAAAATGGCAAAATTAGACTATGCATAGACTTTTGAAATCTAAACAGAGCTTCAGATAAGGACAATTATCAAATGCCTTCCCTTAATGAAGTGATTCAAATAGTTAATGGATCTCAGATGATGACCTTTTTGGATAGATTCTCAAGATATAACCAAGCCATATTATATTTAGAGGATTAAACTAAAATTGCATTTATAATGAAATGGGGCACCTTTACCTTCAAACAAATGCCATTTGGATTGATCAATGCTAAAGTGACATTTCAAAGAGTAATGGATTTCACATTTGAAGTTTTAATCAATCAGTGCATAATAGTTTAAATGGATTATTTATCTATATTTTCAAAATGTAGTTCAGATCACAACTGCCATTTATAGAAAGTGTTCAAAATATGTAAAAGGTATGGCATTTCCCTAAACCTAAAAGAGTGTGTTTAGTTTCACTAAATGTAATCTTCTCAATCATATCATCATGAATGAAGGTATTGATATTGACCCAAATAAGTTGAAGTAATCTCTAAATTGCCTCAGCCTAATAATAAAAAATAATTAAAATCCTTCTTTAGTAAAATCAATTTCATTCGCAAGTTCATTTTTAGATTTATTAAAATTATGAAGCCTCTAAATGCTATGTTGAAAGAGTACGCTAAACTAAAGTGGCATGATGAATCAAAGAGATCATTTCAAGACATAGAATATGTCATCATGCAAGCACCAATGTTAATCAATCTAGATTATGACAGACTAATATTTACATGTTTACCTCCAAACACACCATTGTTGCCTATCTCACATAGAGACTGTATGGAGAATAACACATGATTACTTTCATGAACATCAACCTAAAAGATGTAGAAATGATATATTTTACTCTGGAAAAACACACTTATGCCCTAGTTAATGCTATGAAAAAAATAGGCACCATATTCTTAGGGATAAAATGCATACAATTGTGCCAAACCTAGTTATTAAACAAATATTAGGCCATAATGAGCTAGGGGAGCATAGGGGTTGGTGGATTTCTAAGCTACAATAGTATGACTTGGAAATAAATAATGAAAGTTGGTTAAAGGACAAGGTCTTACTCATCTGATAGCTGAGATTGATTCAATGATCATTGTGCATCAACTAGACTAAGCATAAGTATTGTAACAAAATTGGTACACCTCAATCATCCATTACCTTCTTTATGGGAGTCCACCTATTGGCCTCAATCAAAAGCAAAATAGAGCTCCTAGATTAAAAACAATGCAATATATGCTAAAGAAAAGAGTTCTCTTTAGGAAAAATCATGAAGGCATATATCTTAAATGCCTGATAAAGGTTGAATCCAATAAAATCATGGCCAATTTCCATGAGAATTTAGGTTTTGGTCATCTTGGGACAAATACAATGGCATAAAATATACTTCAGGTAGGCTACTATTAGCCAACCCTATTCAAAGATGTCCATGTGCATGTTAGAACATGACATTAGTGTCAAAGCTTCACCAAAATATAAATCCATGTTGCAATGCCACTGTAGCCAGTTATAAAAGGAATGTCATTTGCCTAATGGGGAGTGGATTTCATAGGGGTCATTATGTAGACACTAAAAAACTACACATGATAGTTCTAGTTGTCGAAGCACCTTAGACTCCTATCGGACCTTGAGTCTAGCTGACCACCTAGTTAGCTAACTCATTTGCCTACTAATTAAATATTTAAACCAACACCTTTTTAACCCTTTTTGACCCATTTTTCTTCAGATACTCGATTGCTAATGATCAGCTTAACTATCGATAGTTAGCTTGACCATCAATGATCAGGTCCACAATTTTCCTCACCTTCTTAGCACATCATCAGTTGTGTGTGAGATAATGAGGCACAATTTAAAATATTCACCTTATATGGTGTTAATGAACTTTCAAACATCATGATCAATGACCTCACCCTCTATGGAACCTTCCATCCTCCATCTCTCTTTTCCTATAAAAGGAGGGGAGTGGGAGGTCATTTGGATCCACAAGTTCAAGCATATAGGTATTCAAGTTATCTAGCATCTAGTATTCCTACAATAACTCAACATCAGCAAAAGAGACTTGAACCTCTTTAAAATTTGCTTTTGATACTATAGTACTATTACTCTATCAAAATTGCCTCAGCATTCCACCACCAACTATCTAGCAATCTACAAGTATATCTTACTTGTTCTTTGTATCATTTACATTTCTAACCCTCCTAACCTGATTAGAACTATATACACCTTATTTACTCTCTATCAAATCCATAACAAAACCCCTATCTGACCTTCTACCAACTTTATAACTCTTTTCTGATCACCTTTAGAAATACACAAGCAACCACTGATGGTTACCTAACCATAGATAGTCACCCCCAATCACTGATGGTTATCTAACTGTCGATGGTCAACCCAATCGCCAATGGTTAGCCCAATGGTCGATGGTCACTCTGGAAAAAAATAATAGCAAGTTATTTTCAGCCCCTTGCCCCCAACCAAACCTAGCTTTTTGCGTTCTTACCTATTCACAAACCCTTCTCTAATTTTTTTAACTAGATCCCATCAACTTTAACACAAGTATTGACCAATTTTTTCTGATTTAGTCATTTTATTTAATAAGCATTCTACTTTATTCTTGTATTACACTTCATTTATCTTATGTGAGTACTTTACTTTATCATTTCCAACTTGATTATTATCAATAGTGGATTGACAGCCTCCTAGCAAATATATGCTTCTTGGATCTAGCTCATGCTAGGCATTCCACTTAACTATCTTGCTAACAACCCCCTTTGTTATTGTGTTCTTATTTGTAGGTTATTCCTTACTAGATAAAGAGGAGATTTCCATCATCATTTGGATTATGCACGCATCACCAACTAGTTATTTATACCACACCCATATTAACTAGTTTCTTATCTTCTTCTAAAATTAAGAAAATTAGTAAATTAAGAGAAACATTTTCATACGCTGATGGTACCTAGCATCATCTAGGTTCCCTTTCTTTCTTCATTTAGTCTATTCTCATTTAATTAAATCTAAAATTTCTTTTAGTATAAAATAAACCCTTTGCATACATTGATTGATTGTTTGCTTTAGTTCATATAGTAACTTAAAATCAAAGTAATTAATCATAGTTTTCACTCTTGTTATCACACACTTTTTACAAACCACATAATCGATTAACACATCAAAACAAACTTGAGACAAGGCCCTACTAATATTTCATCACCTAGTAGTAAACCTTACCCATTCCTGGCAATCTTACTTGGAGGTCATTACCAAGGGGAAAACCAACTCAACTTTTTGGTTGAGTATAAACTTTGAAATTCAGTATATCTTGGCTAAGCACCTGACACCCTTATTGTTATAGTGTGTGAAGTGAGGGGGTAGGCCCCAATATCAAGCCATATACTGAAGTTCAATACAGATTTCTCTCTTGAGCACCTAAACTCAACTTGAAACCAACCTTAGATTTCCTTTTTAGTACCTAATCTACAAGCCAACATTTCTTCTTCATAATTTATAAGGCATAAGCCACAAGTGATATAAAAAGAATCTTAAGTTTATAAATGTAATTTAGTCTATGTTTTTATTGCTTTGATCTTTTTATTTGCTTGTTTTGTGTTTGAGGTGTGAGTTTCATCATTTCTTTATATTTTCTCACATGGTCTTTACCAAACAATAGTTGAAAAATCAAACTAACCACGGACCACCTTCCTCTTCCTTCTCTTCCTCTATGGAGTATACTTTAGATGTTGAGGGTTCTCCTCATCATTCTTCACCTCCTACCATGCCTCAGATAGTTGTTGAGGGTGATGTGTATTATGCCACATTCCTTGACAACAACCCCATAGCACTCCAACACTACCATAACACCTTAGCTCATCGTACCCCTATTGCTTTGGTTCTTCCCATGGATCCACCCTATGTTATGCCTCATCCTCTTATGGTTGGTGTTACCTCCAACCAACCTTTGATCACCCAAGCCTCTTCTTATACCAACATCCCATCCATTACCACCACCGAAACTCAATCCAACATTCCAACCTATAACCAAACCCCTCCTACACTAACCAACACTTCTAATGTAAGGGGAACCTTACCTCTTGTTACCTATACCCCATCCACCATTGGAGTAATTTTTGCCCCTATTTCTACCCTTCCTCTTTTTACTACCAACCCACCAATTTCTACCCCACTCCAAAGCTTGGTACTTTCCATACCTTCCACCCATTATCACAAGGGTTACCACTCAACTTCAACCCACCACTTCAACCATACCTCCAAACCAACCCATGTTCATCCCTCAACAAACACCCATGACATCTTACCAATATGTTCCTAACCCACAAGGATACATACCCCCTTCTACCCAACCTTTTATGCCCACATGCCAATATGTGGCATCATCCCAACCTTCCATGACCACATACCAATATGTGGCATCTTCTCAACCTTCTACCTCTTATCCATACATTGCAACTACCCAACCTCAACCAAACCTACCACCCAACTATGGAGCTCCTCAACCTCAAATAGATTTAGTTAAGATGTTGATGCATAAAATGTCCAATCTTGAATCATTTATTTTTGGGGCTCATAACCTTCTATCCTATGATAAACTCTACAATGAACCCATCCACCCATATATTCATATTGGACCTTATCCTCCTTAATGGAAAATACACAAGTTTTCTAAGTTCCATAGCAAGGAGGACACCCAACAACATTTAAGAGCATTCTACCTTTCTTGCTATTTGATTGCATATGATGATGCTCTTCTTCTTTGTACCTTCCCCACGTCCTTATTTGGACTAGCCTTGGATTGTTACAGTACCCTTACCAAACATTCCATCTTCTCCTTCTCTCAACTTGATAAAATATTTTTAGATCACTTTTTAGTGAATATATCTAAAAAAGTTTCTATTACCGACCTTTACTCTATTAGGCAATTTGATGACGAATTAATTATTGATTTCATAGTTAGATGGAGAGGCCTCATTAACTAAATTTCTTTCTTATTACTGTTGTCACTTGGATTTTCACCCTTTGAGGATATGCAAAGCTCTCATCATCCAAGTGGCACAATGGAATCACCTCTACGTTTGTGGGTAGCATAAGGAATGAGGTGAGTCTCTAGATAGGGCTAGCTCCCTTGATGTACCACTTGACTAATACTACTACTACTAACTTTGGGGAGTCAAAAGGGAGAAGGATAATTGAAAACAAACTACTCTAATGGAGATGATACTAGATATGTTGATGACATCCAACCATATGTATTTCACACTTGAAATCAAAGGACAACTAAATCATACACTCTCCAATCAATATCTTCTTGCATCAATGTTACATTGTGAGGTTATAGATCAATGCATAAATCTAGGAGGACTAGACAAGATGCCTATGAGGTAAATAATGAAAATTATAACTCACTTAAACCTTGACAACTCCTGAAACACATCACATGCCCTACAAGAAGAAGATGCAAATAGGTGAAAAAAATGAGCAACATGCTAAGGAATCCTTAGTCTTCACTTATGCAAGATCACACATTCAAGTAAACACACTAAGTATAGTCATGGAAGAGGTAACACTTAGTCATTTTATTGATCAAAATGTGTATAATTGAGTAGGTCTTTGCCATACTCAGGTGGAGCATCCAATACAATGCTAAAACGACCAACTCTTATAGAGTTTGAGAGAGAGAGAGAAAAAGAAGTTCAAGGGTCACAAAGACACTTGTCAAGCTGATAAAATCATTTATCTATGCATAAGAAGAGGATATGGGTAAAACCATATAATTATAGGACAAAAAAGTGTCAATCCAAGTCATCAAAGTTATACAAAGTGGCCTAAAACTCCTTTTCTTGCACAAAAAAATGTCTTCATGATTAGGCATATTTGAGTGACTTGTAACTAATTTAGGGTAGGTTAAATTATTATAATTGAAGAGGAGGATCTAATACATGCCTCTACATGTATTGGTTGCATGCCTAGTCTTTTGGGGTCCCTTGGTAAAGAGCCATCATCATTTTTTATCTTGAAAATTGTCCTTCCATGCACTTTGCACATTTGTCTTCAAAATTGGTATCGTTTGTCCATGAAAATCCATGGGATGGAGTTAATGAAAATTTTAAAGACCCTCCATGGCCTTGTAAGCATCAAGGGCACCTTACAATCACTTTACTTGAAAATTTTCTCCCTTCTCTCTAGCTTGTGCATTAGGCCAGCTTTGATTAGCTAAGTTAAAGGACCTATTTGAGATACTTAAGAGTTGTTTTAGGAAATTAAATGAATATTGGGAGTTATTACAAGTCTCAATATTTCCACCAAAATTTTTTTATCTCATAAATTCTCTTGTAGCCTGTACATCACACAAAATAGTGATAAAAAGCTTATTTCTACCCCCATCCATACAAGTACATACAAATAAAATAGTGTGAATCAGTCAAGGGAGGTCTTCCACAAGTTATAATAGTTATTCTAGGCAAATTATGCCATTTTAGTGCATTTTCAACTCCATTTAATAAGACTTTAGTAGGATTTTAGGCTTGTTTTAAGTCTTAATGATTGTTCATAAAGTTGAGATCTCCAACTTGAGAAAAATTTAAAAAAATATGGCCTGTGATACCCATTTTTACACCTATAACTCCTTTGGATCCCATGCATAGCCTCATGAAAGATATGATCAATTGAAAATGGCTACTCGAACTTGTCTTCTTGTTTCCTAGCATGTTTGAACTGTGTCAAGGCTAGAAATTTTTCTCTTGTAAGTCTCTTTACACTCCAAAAGATCAAACATGTCTGAATTGACCCCAAAAACATGATTTAATGGATTGAAATTCTCACCTCATTCTATAAGCGTGATGGACTCCCCTCTTGGGCACTAGGTTTCACCATGACTAATAGGCCTATTTTTATTTTGAAGCTCAAGGTGAGTTTTTATAGGTTCCCTTGAATATGATTAGATAAAACACTTCTATAATTACCATGTTAACATTATTCAATCCATTTCTAATCTTAATTCATGTTATAAATGATGGATGACTTATTACTTGGGCATTACGCCTCAATCTTACTTTTAGGTCTGATAGTTCCTTTGAGGGTTTAAGCTACTCTATTTGGTTTCATTCCTCCTTACAAGTTTCTTTATTCTACATTGGTTTTACTCAATATTTCCCAACTACTCTTCAAAGTCTTTATCTCCTCTAACTCCATATCTTTAACTTATTCTCCTAACCCTGTTATTTTTGTATGAGGGGAGAACCCCCTGTCTGAGACAAAATAGGGGGTTCACCCACAGTCTACCTAGACTTTTTGAATATTGAACAAGTTTAAAATTTTTATTTAGGTGATCCATACAAAATTTTATCCCTTTAATCTAAGTATAAACCTTCTAACCTCATTTGTTTCCAAAACATACTTCTCAGAGTGCAAACTGCCTGTAAGGTTTTCACATGGACTATGTTCTAGCTTATAAAAGCTACATCCTTACTAAAAATATGTTTTAGAGGGTATATTCACATTTTTAAAATCACTATATAGTTGTTTCAAACATTTTTCTCATATTCTTATCTCCCAAGCACCCCTTATGCTCTTGGAATCACAAGACTAAGTTTACAAACCTTGACTATGTTGACTTGCTTTAGGATGCTTACCTGAAGGTTATTATGCATGATTTATCATCAAATATAATTTTCAAAACCTTTTAAATATCCCCAAGTTTCATTTGACACTAATTTGGATTCACTTATTGGTATTAGTTATGCTAGACCTCATCAAAACAAAAACTCCTTATTTTTTGTTTGTGTCCCAGTCAAACAGTGTTAGTTGTAGGTTACATTAGCTCATTTAGAACTAGTTAATGATGTGAAATACCTCTTATAAGTGTACCACACCATTACTTAATTTTACTTGTTAATCTATGCATTTTATATGCTTAAAACCATAACTTTTCTCCTTCACTACTTGAGACACTATGCCTAAATAACCCCTATAGGTGTCATTACGTTGTAAGACGCCTGTAAGTTGTGTGCAGAGTCTTCAAATTTAGGTTTTGATGTGAAAAGATTCCTTGAATATCCTTTTGTGATTATACAACATGTGTATCATTTGGACTCCCTTAAATGCTCCATTGGAAACTAACTGCACTTTCTTTGAACTAAGACATTTCTCTCCTAAAAACCATGCTTCATACTAAGCTTGTAGGTGAATATAGCATCAGTTAGACATAGTCATGATGTGATAACCCTCCCATTTAAATATCTGAGATCATGTAATGTATAATTCATCTTGGACTCTCGTATATACCTCATGGGAACTCAAACTATACCTTGTTCCTTTGACTGAGACACATTTCCCTTTAGGACCCTATTGTAGGTGGATACTAGGGTCTATCTTTGGACTAAGGAATGGTCATGTAAGGCATATCAAATCCCATCTACTTATTTGAAAGTATTTTAAGTGTTTCATGTTTTTTAGGCCAAATTGAACCAATTCCAACACGAAGGTATACCTCATTTGCCTCTAACTATCAAAAACCCATTCATAACCTCTCAAGCTTGTACATACCACTAAATGTTTTTAGTGTTTTTAGGAGCAACTTAGGAGTTCTTGAAAACCAAACTTTTCAAAACAACTACACCTCCTTCTTTGCAAATCAAGAGACCTATATAGGGGCTTGCCAATGAATGTATTTGGAAGTCTTATAAATCAACATAACTCTATGTGGTTATGCCCTAAAAAAGGGCCTAAACTTCTATTTTGTGCTTTTAGAGACAAGAGGCCTGAATAATGCCATTTGAACTTTTGAAAGTGATCCTTACCCCATATGCCAATTTATCCCTTCCAAAGGGTTTTTTATGAATCCTCCTCACCTTAGGATATCAAATAGGAGTTCATGCTATGCTTCAATGTTCTAAAATAACCATTTCAACCCTCTGTCAAGACTATCTACAAGAGTTCATTTGTACATATAGGCAGCAGGTGTCTAATTTTGATAATGTGTATGATATATATGATTGTGATCAACATCAATTATTCATCAAGTTCCCTTATAATTGTGAAAATATTGAATCAAGTCAAAACATCTTGATTTCAATGTATTATTCCCCTTTAGACCTTTGTAGGTGCTCATTCTTATGTGCATGAGACAGGCAGACTGTGTTTAAGCACTATGTATGACTACCCTCATGGAGTAAATTGTATTGAAAGGTGAGATGAAAGATAATGAGAAGAAAGGGGACCTTTAAAACATGTATATGGAATCAACACAACCCTCTGTGACCACTTTCAAAGCATGGAATTCTAGAAATAATGAAAACAAGCTTATCATCACTCATAAGACCAATTTGCAGACTTGAAGTGAATTTGCTCCGCAAAAAAACTAAAACATGAAAAAAATCATGATATACCTAAGGATACATGGTCTACATCTTCTAGAGAAAAAATGAGCAACTGGTTTGTAAGGACTTGGGAAACCTGAAGGGTGCACAAATTGATAGGCAATTTTTGAATCTGAACTTCAAATAGATGATTTGTAAAGATCAATCCACCAATCCTCAAGATCCATATATGAAAATTAATGTATCATAGTTTAGAACAACCTCCCAAAATCATTTTTCCTGAAACCACATGTGTTGCTCATACTAAGTGAAAACTTGTAAGTCACTTTTTTATGCCAAGAAGGATGAAAAAGAGATAGAACGGTTTTGGATTGAAATTTGCATTTCTAGGTCAAAAAAATCATGTATATGATATTTAGGAATATGGAGAGACGTTTCATGGCATCCTCACATGTGGCACGCTTCCTAAAGAGCCATACATGTGTCATTTTCTTCCTTTTCTTCAGGAAACCTGACTTTCTTCTGATTAACCTACAAATTTTCAATTTTTTCAGTTAATTAAGACTTTTGTGGACACATGGGTCATGACATCACCCATTAACACTTGTGTATTTCCCAAAAAACCCGTACAAAACATTAAATACACTTATTTGGCCCCTTAAAATGACTCAAAATGATAAATGGGCTTAGAGAACTAATGACCAAAGTTATTATAACATCAATTGACATTAATTGACCTATTAAACACCTTATTAAAAGATATTATACCCCCTTATATGCCTTAAAAACTATTTTTTCTACAAGGGGTTCCCTATTTTGACCTAAACGTCAAAATTGGTCAACAATTACCCTAACCTAAATTGATTGAACTCTTTTCTCGAGGTTGTGCCAAACATATTGCTCCCACTCTTCAAGTTAAAACTTTCTAAATCTTTTATGAAGCATTTACCATGGCACGTAAACTTGAAATTAGAGCCATTAATGAAGGGAAATTGAAATTGAGAAACAAGAATTCCAATTTTAAATCCAATGAACCCTTCTTCTACCAAAACCACCAACCTATCCAACCATCCCAATACCAAGACAAAGGCAACCATGAACACGATTGTCTTAAAATCCGCTCCCCCTCTAATTATCAACCAATCAAACCAAACCAATTCTTCTAACCCATCAAACCAACAAACTTGCAACTAAAACCAAACCACTCCAAGACAATATACTCCCATAGGGGAATCATATGCTTCAATTTTGGATAAATTGATTAAAGCCAACCTCATCAAACTTCCTCTTATCAAACCTCCCCAATAGTTTGATGCCTATCACCCCACACCTAGATGGTACAATGAAAATTATCTATGTGTCTCCCATCACATTATTAGACACGATGTTAGTAGGTGCAATACCTGTAAAACAATTATCCAAAAGTTGATTGACAAAGGTAAACTAGCATTAGATAATCCCAATGCACCTCCAAATCAATCATTAGACATTTTTCACAAACCATTTCTAAGCCATGCACCTTTCACCAACCATGACAACACCCAACTAGAATCATCTCACGTTCATGAGATTCACATGGTAAATGTTGTTATTGATGAACATATTGTTGAGGAAACCATTACCTTAGCTGCCCTTTCTTCCACCCCACTTATTGAAGTGGTGGAATCTTCTTTTATTTCTTTGGACAACTAAACAAAGGAAAAAACCTCCCCTCTTTCAATCGATGAGACCGTTGACTTAACTACCTCTCCTTTGATATAAATACCAAAGGAGGCAATAATTGCTTCAATCATACCTTCTTCAACTTCGCTCATTAAAGTTGTGGAAGCATTACCTTCCCCTTTGGACATCCAAACAAGGAAAGCAACCACCTCCTTCCTTTCTCTTGAACCAACCACACCTTTACCTACCATAGAACCAACCACTTCCTCCTTGGAAACCACTCCAAAAGAAGAGATCATCTCCTCTATTCTTTCCATAGAAATCCATCTTCCCCAACCTTAGAACCTTCCAGCCAAAATAAAGTTGAATAAACTACTCCTCCACCTCAACCTATGAGCTTGATGTTTGAAATAAATGACCAAGGAATCAAACCCATCTATAAACCTTTTTCTAGATTGGTTCAAAATCTATAGTTTCTCAACCCAGTCTAGATAGAGCCACCTACTAACATCGTCTTGGCCTCCCTTACTAAAATAAACAACAACCCTTAACCTCACTTAAATTTACCCTCAATCCCATCATTAGCTAAACCCCATCTTCTTCCTCAAAACCCATAGAGGAATATTCCAACCCACCTCAATCCAAAATTTCTAAACCACACTACACCTCCCCAACCAAACCCATCACAAATCTAGGAATCCTTCCCACACCTAGTTTATCTCACCCATCTTTGAAGTTGGACTTATCCCCATCAAGTCCACATAATAATCCTTTGCTTAAACTAATTAAAAATGTGGAACCACATAAACCATCTCGAACTAAACCCTTACTACCCCCTTCTCCTTTACCTTCAATTTTAGGACCCCATCCATCTATTATTCCCATTACCTATTCCTCATCTAGTAAACCTTCTCCTTTTACTCTACCTACATCTACTACAAAAACAATAAAATTCCCATCATTCTTAACTAACCTGGCTACCTCAACCTTCCCATCTGTCAACAAATCTTCACCCTTAACATCCAAATCTTCCACCTCCAAACCAACCATAACCAAATAATCCCAATCGAAACCACCTACCAAAACCCTTCCACAACCCACAACTTTCATGGTAAAGCCTACACCCAAGAAATCTCCCATTCCAACAACCAAGAACCCATCACCTCCAACACATTTGCTTGAATCCTATTCAAATATTTTACAAAGGTTGTTACAAACCTCTTTTTTGACCCTACCACCCATCAAACTTTTTGATCCTTCACATCCTAAACCATCATGGTTCAATGACAATTTGATTTGCCTTTACCATAAGACACCAGGACATGATATGGAGAACTGTAAAGCTCTCCAAATTCTTGTCTATAATCTTTTGGATGAAGATGATCTTTTATCAAATGAACCTCCTTTAAACTTCCAACTTACATAATGACCAATCTAACCCAACACTTACCTACTACCCCACTCTCACCTAAGAATGAGGAAGAATTGAAGTAGCTCTCTAAACCAACACTTCCTCTTATCAACACCATTCATATAGTTACCCAATCCAGGGCTCAATAGAAGGATAAAGGAAAGGTTAAAGTTTCTATTCCATGGACGTACCCTTATAACCCTCAACCATCCAACCTAACCCAAGAACCTTCACCTTCCCCATTAACAAAACCCAAAGTATCCATTTTGGGTGTATCCCCTTCTAGCCCTTCTAAATCCATTCAATGTGTAGTGTTGAAACAACTTTACCAAACTCCGGTGAAGATGAACTTATATGAATTAATCAACACCTCACCTCCTCATCGTCAAACATTGATAGAGATACTATAATCCATAGAGGATCAAACTAAAGATACTCAACCTACATCCTTTGTCAGAGCCCTTCAACTTTCCACCCTTGTTACCTTTAAGGATTAAGAAATACCCATTGCACATCCTAAGGATCCCGATCCTCCCCTCTTTATCACAACATATATCAATCAAACCCATATCAAAAGGGTAATGATTTATGGAGGAGCTAGTATCAACATCATTTCCTCCCATACCTATGACCAACTTGACTTGCCCAAGAACATCATGTTTGAAACTACAATGGTTCTTTGCTCTTTTAATGATACCATGGCCAGTACCTTGGGAACAGTTGTTTTCCATATCCATCTAAAACCTTACACCATTCCAGAATTATTTCATGCTATAGAGGGCAAGTTCCAATACAACAGTTTGCTTGGATTCCCTTAGATCCATGCTATGAGTTGTGTCCCTTCCACATTGCATCATTACATCAAATTTGAGCATGAAGGTCATGTTATCACCATACTAGCTGACCTTAGTCCATTCACTTCTTACAATATGATATATTAACCAAATGATTTTCTTCTTCCTCATCCATCCACCTCAACATCAAATACCAATAACTCCACCCATATCATCACCCCTACCATTAATGAAGTTTCCACAATATCATACATCCCTTCTACACAAATCCCCATAGAGGACCCCTTAGAACCTATGTTCTAACATCTCTCATTGGGATAATACCATCTTTTGGCATTGGATACCTTCCCCACTCCTTAAGAATATGGGAACCTTGACCATGATCCTAGCTATGACCCTAAAATCAGAGCCATCATCCCTTTCAATCCACCTAGCCATCAAACCAATTTTATCTATGGGGGACTCGATCATCCACTCTTTGCTTCCTTTATCACCCTTCATATCTATCCATTCACCTCCAACTTCTCTTATCTAAATAGACATGTATTCACCAAAGTGTACCTCTACAAGTGTGCTTGGAAAGGGTTTGTCCTTGGCCTTTATGAATAAGGACCTCATGATCTACCCATAATCAAAACCCAAAAACTTCATGAGTTATTCAGCCTCAGGTTTATACCACTAAAAGAACCCACCTCACCAAAACCCATCACTATCAACAATGAGAATACCCCATCCTCACCAACTCTATCTCCTTTAAAGTCTGAGGATTTTGATGTCATCCCACCTAAATTTTTTTTATCAAAACCATTAGTTTGGGCCCCCTAACCTATAAAAAGGGTGGCCAAATGAAAACTATTCCTCTCATCCATCTTGAAATGGTAGAAAATGATTCTCCTACTATCAACACCATCCAACATCAGGATGATAATTATATTCTCACCTACCTTGGTGTGGGGGATTCTTTTATCCATAAATCCCTTCCTCCTGAGAATCAAACCATGTTGAATTAATCTATCATTGATGTCAACTTGGGTACTCAGGATAACCCCTACATTGTTAACATCAGACAATCTTCGAACTCCATAGAACAATAGGATTACCCTTCCTTCCTTCATAATTGAAGCATAGCATTTGCTTGGTCCTAATAGGATATGCCCAAAATTGACAATTATATTTCTATCACAACATCATTACTCTTCTCGATGTTAAACCTGTCAAACAAAAGCTTCGTAAGATACACCCTCGAATCACCCTTCTTGTAAAATAAGAGCTTTAATACCTCTTATCTGTTGACTTCATCCAACTCATAGACTATCCCCAATGGGTTTCTAACATCATTCCTATTACCAAACCTATAGGGGGAATTTGCCTTTATATCAACTTTCATGACCTCAACCTCGCTTGCCCAAAGGATGACTTTCCTTTGCCTAACATTGACCAACTCGTTGATCTTACAATGGGCCATGAGATGTTATCTCTCATGGATAGTTTTTGAGGGTACAATCAAATATTTATTTCTCCTATAGATCAACATAAAACCTCTTTCATCACCCCATGGGGAACTTTATATTATAGAGTCATGCCATTTGGTCTAAAGAATATTGGTGCAACCTACCAGCGAGCTATGACCTATATCTTCTATGACCTCATCCATAAAACCATATAGGACTATGTGGATGATCTCCTTGGGAAATCCAAATATCACAAGGATCACCTAGATGTCCTCAAAATCATCTTTAAATGCCTTATCCATTACCATGTCTGCCTTAACCCCAAGAAATGCATTTTTGGGGTCCTTTCTGGAAAGCTCCTTGGATTCATTGTCTCCCTTTAAGGAATCAAATTAGATCCTATCAAAGTTAGAGCAATCCTTGAAATTCCACCTCCAACACACCTTAAGTAATCCATAGCTTGTAGGGGAAGCTCCAATCCATCTATCGGTTCATCTCTCAATTATCCGATAGATGTCAACCTTTTCACCATCTCCTAAAAAAAGACACTTCTTTCAAGTGGACAAAATACTACTCAAAATCCTTTGATTCACTCAAAGAATATCTTATTTATCCACCTGTCTTAGCCCCCCCAAAGAGGATCAACCCTTCTACCTTTACATCTCCACCATTGACCATTCCCTAAGGGCAATGCACACTTACGGCAATGAATAAAACAAAGAACAAGCAGTCTACTATATAATTTGAACACTTATAGAGTATGAAACTAGGTACTCATATCTCAAGAAACTTTTTCTCACCCTCATCTTCATAGCTTCCAAACTTCTCCATTACCTTCTTAATCAAAAAACTTACATCATCACTAGCACTGACCCATTCAAGTACATGCACTCTAAACCATGCTAAAACCAATGTATGGCTAAGTGGGTCATGCTCCTAGCTGAGTTTGACCTTGAGTTCATTTAGTAGAAGTCAATTAAAGGGCAAGTCATACTGACTAATTGGTTGAAGCTCCTCTCTCTGATAACCAACCACTTCCTCTTGCATTTCTTGATGAGTCAATCGTGACTCTTTCTCAAGAGGATCTACCTACCAAATGACCATGTTTTTGGATAGCTCCAAATTCCATCATGGTGGGGGTGTCATAGTTATTCTCATTCCCCTTGATGGTGAACCTCTTCCCCTTTCCTTCAAACTTGACTTTGAATGCACCAACAATGTGGCTGAGTATGAAGCCCTAATTATAGGTCTCTAAACCACTCTATCCTTGGGAGTCAAGACAATCAATGTCTTTGGTGATTCCCAACTTGTGGTCAGCCAAGTTAATAGATCCTATCAATGTAATAATGATGTCTTACTAAAGTATAAACAACTTGTAGATGTACTCTTAGCATCATTTGATCATTACCTTATCTAATATGTTCTATGATCTACTAATAAGTTTGTAGATACAATGGCTTCCCTTGCTTCCAAAATCCCATCTCAACCTTCCAACTCTAAAATTTTTATCACCGTTCATCACTTTATCATCCCATCTTATATCCATTCTGACCTTACTACCATTTGTAGTGTGGAAGTATCTCCATTCGACATATGGTATGAACAAACTTTTGATTTCTTCAACCTCAGTATCGTTCCTCCCAACCTATCTAAGAATGCCTAAAGAGCCTTTGTTTAGAATACCTCTCATTACACCATACTAGGGGCAATCCTTTACAAACATGGATTTGATGGCCTCCTTCTTCATTATCTTCATAGTCATGAGGCTTCCCATGCTATCAAGGAAACACATGATAAAATCTATGGGGGACACTTTAGTGGTTTAGCTATCATTAAATGCATCATTTTCCTTATCTATTACTAATTTACCCTTAAATAAGACTGTTGTGATTATGTAAAGAAGTATGTCAAATGTCAACAACACATTAATTTACACCATGCACCCACCCATGGCCTCTAAGTATCCAAAGACTTTTGCCCATTCTCGCAATGGGGACTAGACCTTATTGGGGAAATAAATCCTCATTCTTCACAACACCACCAATCCATCATTATCTCAACTGAGTATTTCACCAAGTGGGTAGAAGCCATTCCTCTCATCTCGACCAAGGCTAAGAAAATTATCAACTTCATCAACCACCACATCATCTATCATTTTGGTGTTCCCCATAAGATCATCATCGATAATAGTAAATCTTTCAAGAATAAGAAAGTCTAAGGTCTTTGAGATGCATTTGGAATTAAATTAAGTTTCTCCTCACCGTACCATCCACAAGCCAATGGATAGGCTGAAGCCTCTAACAAAATCCTTAACAAAATGTTGACCAAAGTTTTCAGTGCTTCAAGTCAAGATTGGCACTTGCACATCCCCTTCACTTTATGGGCCTATCTCATTAGCATTCAAACCTCTATAGATGTTACTCCTTTCTCTTTGGTCTTTGAATTAGAGTTAGTTTTACCTCTTGAAGTTTAAATTCCCTCTCTTTTTATATATTTTCAAGAGATCATTTTTGAGAATGACTAGCCTGACTTGAGCTACTTGATAAACATCACCTCATAGCACTTAACCATATTTGTGTCTATCAAAAATGAATCAAGCACACTTATAAAAAACACCTAAAGGAATGAGAGTTCAATATTAGAGACCTCATCTTAAAGGAAAACTAACATTTCACCATCATGAAAAAAAGCAAAAGCAACAAATATGCTTTCAATTAGCTTAGACCCTACATCATCACCCATAAATATGGATCAAGAGATTATTGTTTGTCCTCTCTTGAAGGCAAACCAGAACCTAAGCCTCTCAATGCTTCACATCTACGTCTATTATATTATTAAAACAAGGATCGAAATCACCTTACTATCTAACTTAAGCTCATCCCTTGATTTATGAGATTTTAACCTACAATCACCTATCCCTCTCCTTTTAAGGACAACTGATTACAACATAGAACCATGTGATTATCCATTACAAACTTAGCCTAATCCTAAATATGGGTACTATGGCTCTACCCATGGCATGGTTCTCATGGATACTTTTCATCTCTAATCAGATGGAATCCCATACTCATTGTTTATCAAACCATTCCTTTCATCTCCATTAAACTCTTTGTACTAAAAGTTTTTCCCTCATAAATGTAAACCTATAAGCCTAAATAGACTTGTCCATGTCTAAAACTAGCATTCAAAAATAATTTGGGATACCAAAATATCATTTGGATTACATATTTCTAGCATTGTAGATTGATCCCTTGAAGGACAACTACCCAAAATCCTCTAAATTTCTTAAAAGATAGACTATTCCCTTGAAGGACAACAACAAAATAAACAAATCCAAACTTAGACCACACCCTTGAAGGATGGCTAAGTCAAATTTGTCAAAAGCAATCATTTGAAGCTTCCTACATCGATCAGCTTCACAAACCTATCAAAAATAATCAAACCCTATATCAAAATAGAACAAGTTATCCTAAGAAATCTGTAATCAACTTTCATATCTAGCACTAGTAGACTTCCCACATCGATTAATCTACACCTAGCATAAGACATGGACTTATCTATTATGGTTCTTACGTCACCTGTAGAAGGGGGACACTAACCTACAAAAGGTTGCCTTACATATCACCCATTTCCTTTCTATTCCTATCACCTACCTCCCCCCTTATACTATCTATAAATCAAGGGACTAAGAGCTTACTTGACATAATGTGATCAAGACACCTTTTTTATCAACCTAATCATGCTAATTCAAAGCATCTAAAAGGCTTATGTTCCCTAAGCTGATCTAAAATTTGGGTCTCATTTTATCCTTATGAATAAAAAGGCATCGTGTTTCTTTTCCTATCTTTTCATTATGGGTTCATGTGGACATATGTCTCATGGTTCTCATTTCTTCTCCTACATTTAGTTTATTATTTAAGTTACTTTATGTATGTTTATTATATCCTCAACCATAATCACATCATATAAATCATAAAACATCATCCTATCCATATATCACATTACATCTCCATGATCAAAAGAACAAATATCAATGATAAACATAACATTATGAACAATATCCATTAACCACATCATCTATTCATATATTATCAAAACATCATGAACCACATCACATATACTATCAAATATCCATCTATAAACCACAAACATCATGTAAATCATAAACAACATCACATCAAATACCATCACATCAAAATACATTCATCCTCATAATCATCATAACATGAACAAAAATAAAAAATCATAACCATATTCTAAACATCACTTGCTTAAGCTACTGAGTCCACATATCATAAGTATAAAGCATAAACCATGAACCATATCATAACCATCAAATCAATGAAACATACATCCTCATCATAAACAAACATCACATTTATGTCATCAACATTAATAATATATACATCATATCATCAAAATAATACATGAAACAAATGTGTATCATCACTCTCTCTCATATACATCTTGCATCATCAACACGTAGGCCGGTATCAAAATCAAATCATATACATCATGACATCATCTATCATGTCCCTGGGGTACCACTACCATTGGCCCCTCCTACTCCACTACCACTAGGTGTTGGTCCTCTTGGATTACCCTGTACCTACCCACTAATTATAGAAGCCCACTGTCTTGGAGTAGCTATAGTCAAACCACCCGTTAAGCTAGCCCTATACTTTCCATATCTTGGCTCTTATGGACATTATACCAGCACTATCATCTCAATTTAACTCCTTAATAGTGGCTAAGTACCATGTCATAAGAATCATATTTGGTCCTCTTGTTGGTCCTCCTACTGGTGCTAACACCATTCCTACCCTCTGCCTCAGTGCATCCCTCTCCTAAGTCACTAACCCAAGAAAGATCCTTGATTGATCCCTCTCTCCTACCAGCATCACCACCTAACCCTATAACATGATAATTTGGCCCTATAATGTGGCCACCTATACCTGTAATCCTATGATCTGAGCCTGTGTCTACCCATCCTGACCACCACTATGTATAGGTGCCCATACTATATCTACATCCATAGATTGTTGACCTCCATCACCCCACCCAAAATCAGGCACTACATATAAAGCCTGATACCATGTTGTGTATATGTCAACAAAACTGGCATCATCTATCATTACTTTAGCTAGTAGCTCATCATAATCTAGTACTACATCTTGTGGATATAACTCCAAAAGTAGAAACTTCACATCCTCCCTCCTATATCTCAAAAAAGGAGCTAAAATACCCTACATGAGGCCATACTACCTTTGAACTCAATCAAATGGGATAAGCTTGGTCACCCTATCTCTCTACCCGTATATCCATTACCAACTTTGTAAGGATATATTGTGATAATTGTATTAGGCCAACCCATATGTGGTCTTCAAATGACATCACCTACAACTAGACCATCCAAGGTATCTCTAAACTAGTCTATATCTCTAGCACCACCTCCAGTGCTATCAAAACACAGTCTCCTCTCCATCTCAAGAAACCCACTATAAAGTGTACCTAGGTGTATCCCTCCTAGGATAACCCTAGTGGCCTCAAAAGTCAAATATGCATGAAAAGATGCACCATAATCTAAAACCCAAGATTCTATATTATTATGCAAAGAGAATATTAAAGCATCTTGTGTAATACCTGCAACCTTTGCTTCTTCTTTTCCTTCATGCTGATTGTCCTCCTTAGGCTTTGACCAGCAATCTCTAATTATGTGCCCAATCTTTCCACAATTCCAGCATTGTGGCTTCCTGCCATTTTTGGATTTGGATCTACCTCTCACCTTTGACTTAGATCTTGATCTCCTCTTGCTCTTATCTTTTTGCCTTCCCCTGCTTTCAAAACTTAAAGCGTTCCCTGATGTTTCCTCTGTGCTTTTCCTGCGAATTTCCTCATTCAAGATAACACTAACAACATCCTCTACTTTTAAAATGTTTAAAGCAATTTCAGTATTACTAACTGCCATTACTAAGCTATGCCAGCTTTCAAGCAAAGAACATAATATTAAAAGAGCTTTAATTTCATTATCAAACACTATTTTAACTGAACTTAATTGATTTACAATACCATGGAAATCACTTAGATGATTAGATACAGATCCACCTTCCTGCATACGCAAATTAAATAACTGCTTCATAAGATATACCTTATTAGAAGCTGAGGGTTTTTCATACAAATTTGCTAAAGTAGTCATCAACTCTACCGTTGTCTTTGCCTGTGATAAATTAGATATCACAGTAGATGCCAGACTCAGTCTTATAGACCCCAGAGCCTTTCTATCAAGAACTTCCCATTCTTCATCATCCATGTCTGTGGGCTTTTTTGCAATCCCACCTAATGATAAGTATAGATCTTTCTGATACAGATAATCCTCTATCTGCATTCTCCAATGTTGATAATTTTTGCCATTAAACTTCTTCATTCTCAGTTTACTTTCTTCTGCCATTGCTTCTCCCACTCAAACAGAAATCCCTACAGAAACCCCTATGAGTAACCTATAATCAATACACACTACACAGATCTGAACCACCTGTTAGTGAACCTGAGCTCTGATACCACTTGTCAGGCACCTAGAACATAAATGCTCTGATACCACTTGTTGGGGATCAACCAACAATTTGATTACACTTATGAAAGCAATAAATGTGAAATTAAATCAGAATGATAAGTAACTAGAATCAGATAATAGCAAAGAACAAGAGATACAAGAAACCACCCTAAAAACTTGTATTAAACTCTTTACAGAAGGAATACAATTGAAGAAACTTCTTTCTTCCACACCTCTCTCAGATGTACAGATCTCTCTCTAGATCTCTTTCTCTCAAGAGCTCTCTCTCTCAAGTACAATCAACTCCAACAACTTGGAATGATTCAATTTTGTACTGTTCAATTCAACATTACATTACAATAAGCTAAGAAGATCTAATCCTACATATAGAATTAGGAAACTTGAGCATGCATTTACAACCAATAGTTTTTCCACTTAAACAAGAGCTCTAAAATAGTCTTACTAATAATAGAGACTCAGACTTAAGACTATGACTTAAATCTATCATGCAAACACTCGGTTCTGTCCTCAGAAATAGCTCTCTGGACGCACAGGTAACTGATGCTGGTTCCTGCCTGCTTGCCTGTGACTGACGTCAGCTGATCCCTACCGACGCCGGAGTCTCTTGAACTGCTCTTGACTGACATCAGTCGATCCTGAATGATGCTGGTGACTGTGTAAACCTGCAACTATCAAATGCACTCCTTTGGTGAAGCTTTTAGGCTCCACACCTTAACAATCTCCCACTTGGAGATAAACAGCTGCACCAGTATCTGTACAGCAACATCTTCTAGCTCCTCCATCTTTAACTCAATCATGAAGACCAACAAAAGTTTAATGAAGATTCAACTTCTTCTTTGTAACCAGCTTGGTTAACATATCAGTAGGATTCTTATCTATATGGATCTTCTCCAGCTTCAACTCACCATCCTCCAATACCTGTCTTATGAAGTGGTACCTAAGCTGTATGTGCTTGGTTCTTGAGTGAAAGGCTGAATTCTTAGCCAAATGAATTACACTCTGACTGTCACTATACAATTTGCAACTCTCTTGCTCCTTTCCTAACTCTTCCATGAACCGTGTCATCCATATCATCTCTTTACTAGCCTCTGTGACTGCAATATACTCTGCTTCTGTAGTTGACAAGGCAACAACCTTTTGCAACTTTGATATCCATATAACCGTCGTTCCACCAATAGTGAAAACATATCTTGTGGTGCTTCTTCTGCCATCCAAATCACCTGCCATATCTGAATCTACATAACCATGTAGAGAAGTATCTGAACCTCCATAGCACAAATGCCTACTGCTGCTTCCTCTCAGATATCTAAGGATCCACTGTACTGCTTTCCAGTGTTCCTTCCCTGGATTGGCCATATACTTACTTACAACTCCCACTGCTTGGGCAATTTCTGATCTAGTACACACCATTGCATACATTAAACTCCCTACTGTGGAAGAATATGGAACTCTACTCATGTACTCTATCTCATCATGTGAATTAGGACATTATTCTTTACTCAACTTAAAATGTCCAGCCAAAGGTGTGCTTACCTGTTTTGCATCCTGCATATTGAACCGTTTCAACACCTTGTTCACATAATCCTCTTAAGACAAAATCAACCTGTGATTTTTCCTATCTCTCTTAATGCTCATGCCAAGGATTTTCTTTGCTGCTCCCGAATCCTTCATTGCAAATGTTTGAGCTAATTTCACCTTAAGCTCAGAGATATCCTGCATGTGTGATCCTGCAACCAGCATATCATCTACATACAACAATAGAATAATATATCTACCATTATTCAATCTCTTAAAATACACACAATGGTCAGATTGACACCTACTATAGCCATGCTCAGTCATAAACCTGTCAAATCTCAGATACCATTGTCTAGGAGCTTGCTTGAGGCCATACAAGCTTTTCTTCAATCTACACACTAACTTCTCCTTACCTTTGACCTCAAATCCTTCCGGCTGTTCCATATATATTTCTTCATCCAAATCTCCATGAAGAAAAGTTCTTTTAACATCAAGCTGCTTAAGATGCAAATCCTCAATAGCAACTAAAGACAGTACAGTCCGTATAGAAGTCATTTTAACAACAGGAGAAAAAATCTCACCAAAATCAATACCTGGCTTTTGTGCAAATCCTTTCACTACCAACCTGGCCTTATATCTCATCTGTTCGTTCTCACCTTCCTTCAATCTGTAGGTCCATCTGTTCTTCAGTGTCTTCTTACCAGATGGCAACTCAACCAAATCCCATGTTTGGTTCTCTTTCAAGGACTCAATTTCCTCAACCATGCCATGCTCCCACTGATCCTTGGATTCTACCTGTATTACTTCTTCAAAACTCTCTGGTTCTCCACCATCAGTAAGCAATAAATAGAATAATGAAGGAGAATATCGAATTGGAGGTTTACTTACCCTTTCTGACCTCCTGATGGGCATTTGAGACTCATCCACAACACGCTGTCCACCCAAATTTTCTGATAGTGACCGACCTCGATCACTTCCAGGCCTATAACTGGCCGACGTCGGTTCTCCCTGGCTGACGTCAGTTCCTATCCTGCCGACGTCGGTCTCTGTCTAACCGACATCGGTTTTTGTTCTACTAACATTAGTTTTTACCTGGCTGACATCGATCTCTGTGTTTTCCTGCAAGTGATTATTTTTTCTTCCTGTGAGCTCATTTTGGACCGTCACCTCATCCAATTCTCCATTACTCTGCCCAAATTGATTCAGCTTCTTCAGCTGATCACTATACATCACTTTTTCATTGAAAACAGCATCACGGCTCCTAATTATCTTGTTAGTTCCTAGATTCCAAAACCTGAATCCAAAATCATCAGAGCCATAGCCAATAAATGTGCACCTCATAGACTTAGCATCTAGCTTCTTTCTATTTTCCTTACCAACGTGCACAAAGGCTTCACAACCAAAAACTTTGAGGAATGAGAGATCTACCTTTTTACCTGTCCATGCCTCTTCTGGAATTCCACCATCTAGAGTTGTAGAGGGTCCTCTGTTAATCAGGTACACTGCAATGTCAACAGCTTCTACCCAAAACTCTAAGGGTAACCCAGCATGCAATCTCATACACCTTGCACGCTCCATAATTGTTCTGTTCATCCTTTCAGCAACTCCATTCTACTGAGGTGTCCTTGGAACCATCCTTTGCCTATGGATTCCATGCATATAACAATACCAGTTGAACTTATAGCTACAGAACTCACCACCATTATCAGATCTCAGGCACTTCAATTTTCTGCCTGTTTCATTCTCAACCATAGCTTTCCAAATCTTAAAAGTCTCAAATACATCAGATTTCTTCTTAATACAATAGACCCATACCTTTCTTGTAGCTTCATCTATGAACGAAACATAGTACTGTGATCCTCCAATAGAAGCAACCTGAGCCGGTCCCCACACGTCTGTGTGAACAAGCTGCAACTTATGCTTCTTCTTTGTTGACCCAGTCTTGAGAAAACTTACTCTCTTCTATTTCCTAAAAACACAGTGCTCACAAAACTCTAGATCTATGCTTTTTAAATCTGAAAGCATACCTTTGGACTTAAGAATTGACATTCCCTTCTCACTCATGTGGCCAAGCCTTGAGTGCCACAATTTTGCATCCACATCTGAAGTAGATAATACAGAAGGAGAATTGTTAGTAACACAATTACATAAATAGAGAGTACCTACTCTCTTACCTCTGGCCAATGCAAGTGCACCCTTGGTCACCTTCCAAGATTCTGCTGTGAGAGTTACTGTACAACCCTCATCCCCTAACTTTCCTGCAGAAATTAGATTTCTCTTCAAACTGGGAACATGTATAACATCTCTCAACACCCATGTGTTGCCATTCTGCATTTTCAGCTGCACTTTACCTTTGCCAATAATTTTACAAGGCTCATCATCCCCTAAATACACTATTCCAAAATCTCCATGGATATAGTCATAAAAATATTCTCTATTAGGGGTAGCATGAAAAGATGCACCAGAATCTAAAACCCAAGATTATATTTTATTATGCAAAGAGAATATTAAAGAATCTTGTGTAATACCTACAACCTTTGCTTCTTCTTTTCCTTCGTGTTGATTGTCCTCCTTAGGCTTTGACCAGCAATCTCTGCTTATGTGCCCAATCTTTTCACAATTCCAGCATTGTGGCTTCCTGCCATTTATGGATTTGGATCTACCTCTCACCTTTGACTTAGATCTTGATCTCCTCTTGCTCTTATCTTTTTGCCTTCCCCTGCTTTCAAAACTTAAAGCATTCCCTGATGTTTCCTCTGTGCTTTTCCTGCGAATTTTCTCATTCAAGATAACACTAACAACATCCTCTACTTTTAAAATGTTTGAAGCAGATGCAGTATTACTAACTACCATTACTAAGCTATGCCAGCTTTCAGGCAAAGAACATAATATTAAAAGAGATTTAATTTCATCATCAAACACTATTTTGACTGAACTTAATTGATTTACAATACCATGGAAATCATTCAGATGATTAGATACAGATCCACCTTCCTGCATACACAAATTAAATAACTGCTTCATAAGATATACCTTATTAAAAGCTGAGGGTTTTTCATACAAATTTGCTAAAGTAGTCATCAACTCTACCGTTGTCTTTTCCTGTGATAAATTAGATATCACAGTAGATGCCAGACTCAGTCTTATAGACCCCAAAGCCTTTCTATCAAGAACTTCCCATTCTTCATCATCCATGTCTGTGGGCTTCTTTGCAATCCCACCTAACGGTAAGTATAGATCTTTTTGATACAGATAATCCTCTATCTGCATTCTCCAATGTTGATAATTTTTGCCAATAAACTTCTCCATTCTCAGTTTACTTTCTTCTACCATTGCTTCTCCCACTCAAATAGAAATCCCTGCAGAAACCCCTGTGAGTAAGCTGTAATCAATACACACTACACAAATTTGAACCACTTGTTAGTGAACCTGAGCTCTGATACCACTTGTTGGGGATCAACCAACAATTTGATTACACTTATGAAAGCAATAAATGCATAATTAAATCAGAATGATAAGTAACTAGAATCAGATAATAGCAAAGAACAAGAGATACAAGAAACCACCCTGAAAACTTGTATTAAACTCTTTACAGAAGGAATACAATTGAAGAAACTTCTTTCTTCCACACCTCTCTCAGATGTACAGATCTCTCTCTAGATCTCTTTCCCTCAAGAGCTCTCTCTCTCAAGTACAATCAACTCCAACAACCTGGAATGATTCAATTCTATACTGTTCAATTCAACATTACATTACAATAAGCTAAGAAGATCTAATCCAACATATAGAATTAGAAAACTTGAGCATGCATTTACAACCAATAGTTATGCCACTTAAACAAGGGCTCTAAAACAGTCTTACTAATAATAGAGATGCAGACTTAAGACTATGACTTAAATCTATCATGCAAACACTCAGTTCTGTCCTAAAAAATAGCTCTCTGGACACACAGGTAACTAATGCCGGTTCTTGCCTGCTTGCCTATGACCGATGTCGGCCGATTCCTACCGACACCGGCGTCTCCTAAACTGCTCCTGACCGACATCGGTCGCTCCTGATCGATGCCGGTGACTGTGTAAACCTACAACTATCAAATGCGCTCCTTTGGTGAAGCTTTTAGGCTCCACACCTTAACACACTACTCGAATCAAGCAATGTAAAGCATGACATTTCCATCATCATAATCATCATCAGACATCAGTCCATTAGTTCCCTTTGGTATAATTGCCTGTAGCTAAAACCATCAAAATGCCACCTGGCATGGACCTGATCCTCTCCATATAATAGATCCATGTGGTCATCTCGCTCCTCACTCTCAATGTGGTAAATTGGTTCTCACTGAATAGGTAGCCATGTAATCCTAATCACATCCTTCAATAGGATGGTGATCTTCCCTATTGATCATAAAAATGTGTTCATGGCTGGGTCTTATCTCTTGATGAGAGCCATAATCATAGCCACATCCCATAGTAGGTGTTGATAGTGAACCATGACCCTAAGTCCAACCTCTTCCATGTGCCTCCACTCATCTATGATCATACCATCATGAACCTTCACAAAAATCCTAGGAACTCAGTCCCTTATCTAGATCTAGTCTCATGCCTATAAAATAATCAATTAACCCACACATTTCATTTTTAATCATTCTACGTAGACTCACCTTATGTCAACCTTTTCATTAATCTATAACTATTAACCTACCTAGACATATCAAACCAAACACAACACATTTATACCAAACAACACCTAACCCTAAATTTGCACAATTCTCTTACAACCTCCCTCAACCCCGTAAAACCAACACCTCTCTTTTAAAAAACAACAAGCATTTTAAATTCAACCATTTGAACCTCTCCCTAGGTATTTTTAAACTACCCTTAAACCGCTTTTTTTTAAACATTTCAATAACATTATAACCTTACCTTCTATAACTACTCAACCATCAATGGTCCTTACAATCGTCGACGGTCATGTGAGCTTCTTCCTTCAGTGGTCAGCCACTGATGGTCATACCTGACTGTCGACGGTCAGGTCTAACCATTGATGGTCACTGTGTGTGATTATCAGTGGTAAAACCCTACACCTATCCATCTTCAAACAAACACAAACACCAAAACATCAACACCCTAACTACCTAAAACTACCCAATTACCCATCCCCAACCTAAACCCTCCTTTAAATGTTAATTTTACCTACTAAATTTCCTAAATTTACCCAAAACATAAAACCTAGGTCAAATTACCAAAAACAATTTCCAAATAATAATAAACTACCACAACTTCAATTATCAACCACAACCAAAATCAACTAATCTACAAACTTACTACACCCCTTACCTCATTCATTGATCATTGTCGAGGTTAAAGCTGACGTCCAATTACTCAATCATGTCCTCAGCCACCCTACATCACTGGTCCCCACTAATCACAAATGCTAACACGTTCAACCAATCAATAAATGACACCTCATCTGAACACAATCAATCAAACATTCTTCCAACAAAGTGACAAATCAGCTAAATTTCTAGAGAAAAATGCATGGAGGTCAAACTTGTTAAAAGTGAAAATGATTTATGTTTTTCACTTTTTATTTATGGCTTTTTAGGGTTTTCCCCTGATCATCAATGATCAGGGTGACCGCTAATGGTCGACCCTGGGACCCCTGACCATCGACAATCAAGAGAGCCCATCTTTTCACAAAACACACTTTAAATTTTTGGCACCTAACCTAAGTGCCCCAATTTTGGAGATCACCTAATCTCCCCTAGACAAAAACTTGACTTTGGAGATTACCCTTCTCTAACTAACCATTACACCACGTCTACCTCAATGTTGGTCATTTTTGACTTGAACATTTGTGTATTTTTGTGATAACCTTGCATGGTCCCTTTTGACCACATTGACCATTTTTTCCATGTTGACCATTTAAATTTACAACACCTAGTGCACAACCAAACCATTTGTGTTTTTCAAGGGAGCACTTCCTACCTTGGATACCTATGAAAACACCAACCCTATCTAGATGACTTATAGAATAACCTGATCAACTATGACTAACATTGTGGATTGGTTACCCTATCACTTATACCTATAGAATTGACCTTAGTTTTACCAACATTGGCAACCTTAGTATGTGTGTGATCTTGGCTATCACACCTAGTCACATTTTGTGCACATGTTTGCATTTCAAATGCCCAACCCTTTTGTCACCACGTAATGACTCACCATCAACCACTTATCAAACCCATACTTGATTTTTATTTTTCCACATCGACTCTCAATTTGAGGGGAAACACCTCTCATACTCAAGGAAATCAGACCTTTGACCAGTAATCCATTTTTATTTTGTAGCTTGTTAATTCAAAACTACATAAAAAGGGGCAAAATGTAGATACTAAAAAATTACACATGACAATTCTAGTTGTTGAAGCACCTTAGACTCCTATCAGACCTTGAGTCTAGTTGACCACTTAGATAATTCATTTACCTACTAACTTAACATTTAAACTAACATCTTTTTAACCCTTTTTGACTCTTTTTTTTCAAATACTCAACTGCCAATGGTCAACTTAATCATCAATGGTTATCGTGACTATTGATGATCAGGTCCACAAGTCTCCTCACCTTCTTAACACATCATCAGTTGTGTATGAGATAACAAGACATAATTTAATATTTTCACCTTATATGGTGCTAACAAACTTCTAGGCATCATGATCAATAACCTCACCCTCTAGGGAACCTTCTATCCTATATCTCTCTTTTCCTATAAAAGGAGGGGAGTGAGAGGTCATTTGGATCCACAAGTTCAAGCAATCAAGCATACAAGTATTCAATCTCTCTAGCATCCAATCTTCCTACAGCAACTCAACATCAGCAAAACAAACTCGAACCTCTATCGAATTTGCTTTTGAGACTATAGTATTGTTACTCTGTCAAAATCACCTTAGCCTTCCACCACCAACTATCTAGTAATCTACATGTATATCTTACTTATTCTTTATGTCATTTATATTTCTAACCCCCTAACCTGATCAAACCTGTATGCACCTTATTTCCTCTCTATCATATCCATAATAGAACCCTTATCTGACCTTCTACCAACTTTACAAATCTTTTTTATCACCTTCAAAAATACATAGGCAACCACCGATGATCACCCCCAACCACTGATGGTTATCCAACCATCGTGGTCAGCCCAACTACTGATAGATCACCCAACCATCGATGGTTACTGTGGCAAAAAATAACAACAATTTATTTTTAGCCCTTTACTTGCAACCAAACCTAGCTTTCTGTGTTCCTACTTGTTCATAGACCCTTCTCTAATTTTTTGAACTAGACCCCATCCACTTTAGCATAAGTATTGATCAACTTTTGCTAGATTTAGTCATTTTCCTTAATAAGTATTCTACTTTCTTCTTGTATTTCACTTCATTTATCTTATGCGAGTATTTTACTTTATCATTTCTAACTTGATTGTTATCAATGGTGGATTGATATCCTCTTATCAAGCATATGCTTCTTAGATCTAGCTCACACTAGGCAGTCCACTTAACTATCTTACTAACAGCCCCCTTTGTTAGTGTATTCTTATTTGCAGGTTATTCCTTCCTAGCCAAAGAGGATTTCTCCATCATCATCTGGATTACGTGTGCATCACCAACTAGGTATTTATACCATACCCATATTAACTAGTTTCTTATCTTCTTCCAAAATTAACAAAAGCAAGAAATTAAGAGAAACACATTAATCCCAACTCCTCAGTAGGCCACGTGACATCATTTTTTATTTTTTATTAACTTCCTAACCCAAGGGCGATTCACGTTACCTAATCTATTCACACATTCTAAATTCTACTAAGTATAGATAGTCACACTTCTAGTGATTAAATTTGTATACAAGTGGAACACATAGCTCATTTTACTTTAAATGCGAGCATGAGCTAATATTAAAAAATAAACAACTTCTATTATTTCAAGTACATTTCAATTTAATTTACATGCATTACTAAAATGAAAATTATACCATATACTATGTATAAGTAATTTAACTATTCCCAGACCGCATCTTATAGCAATAGCATCTCATAAACAACTTCATTAGCATTTTAAGAAAAACATAATGAAGAAAAATCAAAAGATTAAGACTTCAAAACACAAATAAGTAGGATAAAACACTGGTTACATAATTACAATATCCAATTTACAATCCTTTTCACTTAATCATGAACATCCAAAAGCCATTCAAGTTTAAAAAGATATGATTGATATATAGATAGTTTGATTTGATTGTAATTACTATGCAATAAACTAATTCTAACTTCAGAGTACAAATAAATTACATTTTATGATAGACAAACATCAACAGTTTACATCCATAAATACAATAACTAGTTCATTTAATGTTTGTTTACTTTCACCAACCGAGTAAGTAGAAGACCATCTTAGATCAGTAGTAGACCATGTTGATGCAGAGTGGGAGAATATCATAAAGTGTTATTCCTCTAACCATGGAGCCTTTTATATCCCCTACACACCTCTCATCCACTAAGAGTGGCCCTACCCTTCACGTAGGCTAGATATGGGTCCAAAATTTGAGAAAGAGTTCATTATGTAACTTGCCAACATCTTAGCTAATCCACACAAATTCTAGCAAGTGTGAACATGAATTGAGACTAGAATTAGATACATTTCACTGTATACTCCTTGTATACACTACTCTTACCCCAAAGGCCTCCACAACCTAAACATCTCATAGTTGTTAGGTCTATGTGTTCTATTACTAGTTGCTTAAGATCATCAGTATGTGATTACGAGATGATGCTTTACATCAATGTCCCATACCACCCATGTAATCATTGTCTTGTCTGCACAATGTCGAATAATCGCTTGACAAATTAATATGTTTTCCAAATTTCCACTTTGCTAACCAACTCTATTATTCTTAAAAAGGTAATTTATGATTTCGAGTTCATACTTCTTATAATTCTATGACATTCTTTTAGTGAGATACTTCATTTTCAATCAATCAAGTTGACCCATATGCAAAACCTATATCCAGGTGGTTTGTCTAAATCCAAAAAAGGATAAATATCTCATCATCGATTTATTTTATGACATGCAATATTACTTATAATCTCATTCTTATAGCAAGAGTACATATCCGAGATAGTGATAAACTATTTAATAAATCTTGACTGAATCTCCACAATTCTATTTTACAAAAACAAAGTGAAGGTTCATTGTTAAACTAGTTCCTCCACTATTTAACACCTTCTTTAGAGTCATATTTAACTATCTCAACATTATATATACAGTTTCCAATAACATTTAATGTTTTACAAACCACTAGATACTCTACGTTATTTATTCCAATAAGAGTTCTATACTAATATTTTAAAATAAATATGAATCATATGATTATTCAAAACAAAAATATTCTACAAGACTAACTTCAACCGACATGTGATTGTATTATATCTACCTTCTCACAATGCATATTCGATATAACGTTTTACTCCTTGGTTTTGAGGATGTTATAAAAATATTTAATTTCACATTATATGCACCATTTTAATGATCATTCAAATAAATGGATTTGATATTTAAGGAATATTCAATGATTCTACGTCATGGCAAAAATACTATAGATTGATTGTAATTAATACAAGGTTTAAGGATACCCAGATTCAACTCTAACATATCCCTAAATACCTTGAGATTGCATAAACTAAAAATTAGAATACACTATATCAAAAGATTAAAGCCCTATGTTTGTATACGATCTAAGATATATAGAGATACCAATATGTCTTGATCAACATATATATACGTATTATATTTTGGAAAATAAATACGTGAATATTAAAATATGATTGACATCTCACTTTCATATCATCTCGCATATATCGGATGTTAATTCTATATATATATATATATATATATATATATATATATATAATCTTAATTTTCATCTGTATCAAAACATATATTTATTTATTTTACTGTTATTAAAAAACTCTTAACGTAATCGTATAATTACACAATATGATTTTAATATGTATAAGCAAACCCTGCGTATTGAGGCACTTTTGGATAATAAAGGTAAATCAAAATAAGGTTTAATGCATAGATTATTTATTTTAATCACTCAACTTCAAAACGCCACACAGTTTACAATGCTCAAATTCTAATGCCAAACATTTTAAAATAATATAAACATCAAGGTAAACACCATTTTCAATTAGAATGGATACTTGGCATAAGGACACCACAATGCAATAGCTTTGGATAAGATGCCAGGAATAAATAAAAAGGATTTTAAATTATTTATAATATTCCCCTGATGAAAGGCATTACAACTGAGTTCCATTGGTTGTCATTAAATTTTATGCCTTTATTCATTGATTCCACCATGTACTAGTAGAAAAATAGAGATAAAAAAATATAGAACATAGACTACCAAACCATCATAGTAGTTCTTAATCTTCCAACACATACAGTACAATAAACTTCATAACTCACAGTTATCATAGTAGTGTTGTTTATGTTAACAAAGCTATTAAGGCATAGAGATTAAGTACGATGCCATAACCAAACCAGTTATACAAATAATGTTATCTCTAAATGCAAAGACTCTAGCATCTCATCTCTAGAGTGCAACGAATGTTACCTCATCATTGGAATAAAATAGTGAGTATCAACAAAATTTCCTTTTATTCCCAACTGAGAGATTCACAAAACTCAAAAAAAAGGACTGCTTAATTAATTTTCAATTGTGTTCTATTCTTTAGCATTAAATAGGGCTTTGTTACCAATTTTTAGCATTAATATTTAGTTGTGTTGTGTTCTTTAGTATAATTTTATTGTTATTATAATCAATGCACTATTTGTCATCTTATTCGCTAACGCATCCCCAATGGCTTTTACTTTCTAAAATCTTATTGTTATTATTTTCATCTTGCTCTTTGTTACCCTATTCACTAATGCATTTCTATGTCTCTATGCCCCCAAATGTCATCCCCACCAATCTCAAGATCTTCGTGCCTTCTATCAAATTTTATTATTTTTCATACATATTGCTATCTAATTATTTCATGTTCTTATGTATATTTACATTATTAGATAGAACATAGAGATTGATAAAGAACAAAAATTCATTACACTACATACATTCCATATTTGAACAATATAAGAAGACCTATTAAATAGGCAAAGAAATGAACCACTCGAGAAACACGTGAAAAGGGTGGGTAAAACAACCAATGTTGGCTAGCATGAAATAGCTAAGCCCATTAAACAAACTAACCTATTAACCCAAGTGGTTAAGACAACTAACCATAGACTTATTACCTTACTCAATAACCCAAGGTAAAAACATAATTACACTAATACCCTCCCTTAATGACAAAACCAGAAACAAGACCAAGTTTATCTCTGAATTTTATAAACTTGTCTGCACCAAGTGGTTTGGTCATTATATAAGTTGGTTGCTCTATATTGGGGTGGTAGAAGAGACTAATGTCTTCATTTGTAACCAACTATCATATGTAATGATGGTGAACCTCAATGTTTTTGGTCCTGGTATGGAATATTGAATTCTTCACCATCTTCAAAACACTCTGGTTGTCATAAAAATTTGGAGTAGGCTTTGAAGACTCAAATTGAAGATCCTCCAAGATTTTTTTTATACACATAGTTTCACAACCTGTACTGACCATAGATTTATACTCTGCTTCTATTAAAGATAATGCCACTATAGTTTTTAGTTTGCTATGCTATGAGAAAACTCCTAAACCAAGAGTGAATACATAGCTTGTTGTAGATTTTCTAGAATCTACTGATCCTACCCAATCAGAGTCAGAATATCTTGAAAGCTCAAAATATATAGACTTCTTATATAGTATGCCAAAGTCAAGACTACCTTTGACATATCTTAATACTCGTTTTGTAGCTAATCAATGTACTTCATGTGGTTTAGACATGAAGAAAGATAGAAAACTCACTGCAAAACAAATATCCAGTTTAGTGGTAGTAAGGTAAATGAGACTACCCACTAGTTGTTGATAAACTATTTCATTAACCAAAGGTAAAGCAGTGTCAGTTGAAATTTTAACTCCAACTTCCATCGGTGTGTGAGTTGGATTAAAATCCATCATTCTAAACCTTTCCATCAATGATTTGGCATACTTATTATGTGACATGAATACAACACAATCACCTTGCCAAAACTCAACACCTAAATAATATTTCAGTAGTCTTAAGTTTGTCATGTCAAAAGTACAATAAATATCAGCCTTCATCTATTGAATGAGACTAGCACTACTCCCATTGATGGCTATATCATCAACATATACAATGAGAATCAATATATCATCACCAAACACCTTTACATAGAGAGTTGGTTTAGAGTTACACCTTTTAAAACTAGACTCCCTAAGGTATGTATTTATCTTCATATACTAGGTTCGAGGAGCCTACTTAAGCCCATATAAGGACTTGATCAACCTGTAAACAAGATGTTCCTTACCAAGAACTTGAAAACCCTATGGTTAAACCATGTAGACTTCCTCCTCCAAATCTCCATTCAAGAAAGCACTCTTGACATCCATTTGGTTCACCTGCCATCCAAACTAAGCAACAATAGCAACAATCAAAAGTAGAAGCAAAAAACTCCTCATAATCAACCCCTTTCTTCTTGTGCATAACCTTTTACAACAAGTCTGGCTTTGTGTTTGTCCAAGGAACCATCTATTTTGTATTTTACCTTGTAAATTAATTTAAAACTAATGGATTTCTTTTCTGGTGGTAACTCCATAAGTTCCCAAGTCTTATTTTTATCAAGGAATCATATTCCAATTGCATGGTTGATTCCCACTCATGCTTCCCTTTGGCCTCTAAAAAAGAATTAGGCTCAAATAAATGTGAACAATAGTTGTTAGAGCAAAATTGTCATGCTCACCTCTATTACCAAACTATTTTCTTGATCTCAATCATCTTGCTTCCACACCTTGTGGCAAGTCTCCTTCCTTTAGTGCTTCCATTGTGGTAGAATAACACTTTGGCTTCTTTGGTTATTCTGTTGGAACCTCACAATGACCTGCATCAATTCCCTCCCTAGAATGTAATTCTACTGATGAACTAGAATCCTGATCAAATTTCACACCACAACTTATAATAGAATCATTAGAAGAAAATAATGACTCCTATTTTGCCTTTCCACAACTCTATTTGGTTACAGAGTGTAAGGGGTAGTATATTGTACATATATGCCTTTAGTGGCACAAAACTCCTTGAGCTATTTTGAGATGAACTCACCCCCATTATCTATTCTAAGATATTTCACTAACCGTCTCGCCTATTTTTCAACCATAGCTTTCCAAGTAAGGAAGTTATAAAAATAATCATATTTCTTTACTAGAAAGTATACCCACTTTTTCTTAGAGTAATCATTGACCAGAAACAAAAAATAATGAGCTTGAGAAGGGGTAGGTATTTACATTAGACCATGCAAATTCACATGTACTAGATCCAATACTCCCTTAACTCTTGAATCTTTACCAACATTAAATGAATGGCTAACTTGCTTTCCCGACTGACATCTACTACATACATGATGACTATCTCGAATAGAAGGAACCCCCTTAACCATCTTAGTCTTGCTCAATGTAGTCAAATATTGGAAATTCAAATGCCCATACCTTTCATGCCATAGTGAACTTGTGCTATCAACCAAAACAAGTGCACTTTTCTTTGCCCTCTATGGATCTGCAAGCTTATAAAAGCCTTTCTCACCAATCCCAATAGCAATAATCTTGTTATCTCTTGTAGTGACTAAACATTTTTATCCTTAAAACTTTACAACAAAATTAGATTTTGAAGTGATCTCACTAATTGAAAGTAAGTTTTTTTTCATATTAGGCACATACCTAACATTATTAAATGTATACCAAACTACACCATTAAAATTGATCTGAACATTACCATATCCTTTTACAAAATGAGTCCTACCATCTCCCAAAGTCATTATTATTGTTATTTTCAACAAAATCCACATACCAGTCTTTGTGGCATGTATAATGGTGAGATGCCTCTAAATTAAAGTACCAAGCTCGATCCACTACAAAATTACCACTGGAATCCATGAAAGCAAAATCAAGATATGATTCTTCGCCTTCACCTTCAGCGACATTCGCATGATGAGCTTTCTTTCTAGGGTTAGCCATATCCTATTGTCTTTTCCTGCAATCTTTCTTTTCCTGCAATCTTTCTTAAAATGATTTCCACTTAGATCTCTTATTAGAACCACTTACTTGTGAAGTTTCTATCAGAGAACTAGTAGTTTTACCAAACTACTTACCCTTTCCCTTGATGAAGAATGCACTCTCTATAGAAGTAGATGTATACAACACTATCTATTCCTACTGTCTCTCCTTATGTAATAGCAATGTGGACAAATTTTCAAAGTCCAAAGTTTGTGTCTTAGAAATCATGTGCAAGGACTCCACAAATGACTCAAATAAAGGTGAAAGATTCTGCATAACTAGAGCAATCAAATCTTGCTCATCAACAAGCTTCTGCATAGCCTTCAACTCATCATTGATGTCCTTGATCTACAAAAAAAATTAAAAATAGAGCAACCTTCCTACATCTTAGTAGAAAATAACAAATTCTTCAAATACAATACCCTACTAGCTTCATACGCTTGGTATTTAGAAGTAAGACTAGTCCACAAAACTGATACAATGGTCGCATTTCTAACCTCTAAGATTAGATTATCTATTACTAATAGTTTTAACAACATAAGAGCATCATGGTGATGTTTATCATAGTCATCATAACCAGTGGTAGGCCTTTGCTCTTTACCAAGCATTATTTGATCAAGGTTCTGATATCAACATATCGTCAAAACCTTGTGACTCCAAAAACTAAAGTTCTTACCTGTCAATTTTTGAGAATTTGGTAGTAACAGGTGTTGAATACTAGCCATTTGACCTAGTTTTTCATGAAAACAATTAAATCAAAAAAACTATAATGACTTTTATAAAAATTCATTCTACACACTGATTCTATATTGACACTAAACAATTCTTCCAGTTTTAGCAATAAACTCAATACCATTTGCAAGATCTCAAATTTTATACCACTAAAATAATTAAATCGGGAAACCTACAACTCTAATTTAAAAAATTATTTCTCCATCCACATCCAAATAAAAAATCCAGAAACATTGAAATTTTTAACTTCCTAGACTCTTCCATGATTATTAATCAATGGTAGGTCCCTAATAACCCTTATTGGCTAAAGTTTTGACTTATTTTAATTAAAAAATTAAAATAATTGAAATAAGAAACCTTTAGGTTAAAATTTTCATGAAAATATTTAGCCAATCAAAAAATTGGCCTACCTATGAAACTTCAAGTGCAGATTATGAGCCCGTTTTTCAGCCAAATCACAAATCGTCTGCACCATTGTTCAAGTTATGAATTAACTCATAGTTTAGACTCTTATTTCACTAAAAATGATCAATATTTGAATTTTTCCTCCTCTCCTTGAACTGTACAGTGCCCAGGCCATATGGTATGCCCAGAAAAAATAAACAGAGGCTTTAAACTGCTTGAAACTACTTCCTCTGACCTTCTTTTGATCTTATTTGGTCTCTTGATCCTCTTGAATAGTGTTTTTGGTCTTCGAGTTGAGCTTATATAATTTTCTCTCTCCTATAACTCTTCAATAGGTGCATGAAGCTCCTCCTTGGCAAGACACCAACATCTCTAGCTTCCACAGACCTCCACTCAGGCTCTACGAACCATGGGCTCTGAATACCATACTATATAGAACACAAAGATTGAGAAAGAACCAGAATGCATTACACAACATACATTCCATATCTGAACAATACAAGAAGACCTATTAAATAGGCAAAGAAATGAACCATCCAAGAAACATGTGAAAAAGGTGGGTAAAACAACCAACATCGACTAGCATGAAATAGCTAAGCCCGTTAAACAAACTAACCTCTTAACACAAATGGTTAAGGCAACTAACCATAGACTTATAACCTTAGTCAATAACCCAAGGTAAATACATAACTACACTAACATACATATGAATTAAAATAATACAGCATAATATCATATATAGAAATAAAATAATAATAATATATATTAATTTAATATAACTATCAATGATGTTTACATTAATATTTATATGTCAAGGTAGCCTTGAATAACTCAAATGGAAATATGAGGACATGGGTAAATGGCACGATCTATTGCATGCTCTTTGTGATGATATCACAATGCAATACTTAAAACTAATAACCAATAAGAATACCATATACTTCCAATGATAATATAAGAATAGTGGTTTGAGGTATGAGACGAGGGCAAAAAATGATTTAAAAAGCATTATTATTATGAACCTTTTAATTTTGTTAATCGAAGAAGGTTTTAAGCAAGGAAATGATGTTGGATCCGTAGATAATTCCCTTCTCGGGCTCCTCCGCTCCCTTCTTCTCACTCTCCTCGACTTTCTTACTTTCTCCTTCACTTAGCTCCTTCTTCTTTACCTCCTTTCTTGCTCTTTCAACATAACATTCTAACCAAGACATAAATCCTCTATCCTCTTCCAACTCCTAAGGCTCATATAAATAGATTTTTAATTAAATATTTTTCCTTTATCTCGCCAATGTGGTTTCATGAGTGGTAGAATCTCATTATGGTGAGGATAATCATTTCTTCACACATTTGTAAATCATGTTGTCCCCCAAGATGATCAACCTCATAGGAGGGAGTAATCATTCCTTCACATGCCTCATGGGTTGGCCATCATTTTTTCCTCTAAAGAGACATGTGCAAACGGGACCCATTTTGATTTGATTTTAAGAAAAGTATTTAATATTTCATGCTTTTCCATTTACTTTGACCTTAAGACGAAAAATACATTAAATATAATGTATTTACTTTCTGTTTTAAAAAGTTACATGATTTAAAATATCAATTATGAACTTTCAAATTAATTATCATTTATTAAATATTTATTGCATGACATATAGAAAATAACTACCAGATTCAACTCAATTTATGGTGGTCTTTAAGCTAAAGGATGGCATTGCTTGATGAAACTAGCAAATGAACATGACCTAGGTTGCTTACTCTACCTTATCCAAGCTTGGTTCAATTTTCATCGACCTTTTTCTCATTTCCTGACTTGCTATCTAGTCCAAATCTCCTTGATGATACCCTCCATCTTTGCAGGGCTGAAGCAATATGTGCAACAAATAAACACTAAGAAAAGACCTGTTAATCGTTAATAAATCCAAATATATATTAAATTTTACAAGTAAAATAAATGTTCAAGCATTACACATCCCTAAATCACTTGTAAACATGTTTGTTTACCTTGTGCAATTTAATGTCAATTGTACATTAGATCCATACGCATAACCATTGTTAATACCATAACAATAAAATGTATAACCATATTAAGAACATGGTTATTTAGTTCCACTATCGATACAAGCACTCAAATAGTGAATAAACATCATAAAGTTTATCTAGATAAGTTCACATGTCTACCACATCAACATGATTAAATAGTTATTACATGCATATGAAAAATGGGATATGACAGCCACAAGTTTGTTCTCACTACCATAAACAATTGCACGAGATAAATGAAAGCACTAGCAATGAAGAATGGCATTTCTAATGAAGTAATCAAGTTCATGGAAAATAATGTGACCACTTATTTTTGGACCCCAATCTCATTAGTCTGCAATAATAATATTGCATTTCAATCTACATAATTCACTGAGTGGGCATATAATAATGGGATCACTTTAAGGTTCTCATCCAATTACCACTCACAAGAGAATGTATTACTAAAATCAACTAATAATAACTTGATCGAGACCATCAAGAAGTTTGCAGAGAAAAACCCTCAATATTGGTATTTATTGTTAAAGTTTTCTCTCTAGCCTAATCACACCAAACATAAACAAGCAATTTAGAGCTTGTCATTTCTATTAGTCTATGGATAAGAGGTAGTTATGCCAGTTACACTCAAGCTTCCCACTTACAAATCCATGTATCAATACATGAAACACAATGATAATGTAAATTCAAGGCTTTTAGACATTGTACAATTAGAATAAGCTAGAGATGAAACCTTGGTGAATTTCAATAAACATCAAAGCACCGTCAAACGATGGTTTGACAAGAAATCCAAGGTGAAGTCCTTTAGGATTTTTGATTTAGTGCTACTATGAGAAAAATCCCATGAGAAGAAAGGTCAACATTCAAAGTTTGATCTGCTTTGGATTGGTCCATACCAAATATCTAAATTGTTGAGGCATAGTGCTTTTCGCCTTAAGGATATAAAAGGGAATGACATTTCATTACTGGTGAATGGGTAGTTCTTGAAGCACTACTTCTTAGTTGCCCCTCCCACTGCATCCTCAAAATAAGATTCTTAGATGGGTTTGGTGATGTATAGTGCACATAATAGTTTACCCTTTTTTTGTCTACTTTTACTTTCCTAGTCTAGTTTGTTCTTTTCTGGCTTAATGTTAAGAGTAATTTCAATTCAATTATGTGTTTGCTTTTGTCTCCTAGTTCTTTGTTTTGTCCTTTTGGGTGTGTGTTGTGTGTGGCCCAGTTCCATGTCTATAGTTTGACTTTGTTCCTTCTTGTTGAAGAATTGACTTGTGTGCTTCAACAAATACAAAGTCAAGCTAAATTGTCCATTTGAGAAGATGGAAACAAAAATTTGAAGAATCCTCACTTTCAGGCCACTTCACAGTCAAGTCATCTAGCTTGACCCTAAATGATGAATCAATAAGCATAAAAAAAAACTCATTTAGGTTAAGTAATCAACCCATCTTGGTATGTATCAATGATCAACCTTTTTTCCTCATCACAATATGAAGTGTGGACCCAAGGTAATCTGTTTGAATTATTGTCATTAGTATTTGTTAAGTAAATATAAGCACATAGCTAAAATATGCCATTTGAATTTACCAAACAAATTGCTGAAAGAACATTGGAAAAATCTATATGGGGCAACTCCTCCTCTCCTAAGGGCAACATAAATGAGTGTTTGGTTCCCTTAAACCTCCTCAAAACCCTACTTTCAGGTAGCTAAGTAAGTTTCAGACATTCTCTTGCTAGAAAATACCCATAATTAACTTATTTTACTTTCTTTTTCTTTGCTTTTTTGCTTTTTCTTCATGTCCTTTATTGTTAGCTTAGTTTACTTTCTACTTGTTTCCCTTGTTTTGTTTTGTTTTGTCTCTCATTGAGTTCAACCTCATTGTGTTTCCTTTTAAGGCTAAACTATTTTGTTTTGTCTTGAGGGTTATCTTGTTTAATCAACGCTTAATGGAATGAAGGGTTTGTTATGTGTGTGTAGCATCAATAACATTCCAAAGCCTAATAGAAAATATTTCTTGAACATTTTGTGTGAACTACTATATTTTTTTTTTACATTTTTTAAATTATTGTTGCCTATGATTCATAACAAGGTGTATGGATTTAGAAATGTTGTTTCTTTTGTTTAAAGCCATCAAATGCACTCAATGGAAAATCTAAAGTAAGCATAAACCACTATCATTTCTGGTTTGTCTAAAACTAATCAATGAACTTCAGAACTTTCCTAAAACCCATGGTTTGGTCCCCGACCCTCAATGGAATAAACAAAAAAACCCTTTCAAAAAGGGGAAAAAAGAAAAGAAAATGAAAATAACATGTGAAATCTCAAGATCCTCAAAATGGTGATTCAGACAAACTCCATCACAATTTTTCCAGTCTAGTTGGTAGTGGAGCAAGGTCTTGAGGGTGACCAAAGGTATCTCTGTTAGGGCCCTATAAACACTTGACTAATGGTAGATCAATGCCCATGCCATTTCCCCTAAGCCAAACTACTAAATCTTATTCCTTCAAAAGTTATAAATGTATGAGCTAATCTAAGTGATTGTGTATAAATGCAGAGCTATAAATGAATTAATCGCTTAAAACACATACTGATGGTATTTGGAAATGAATTAGATTTGTATGTCATGTGTTGAATCAAACTTTGGTGGCCACTCTTTTGATTTTGTTTTAAGTCTTGCATGCAGCTAACAATTATGTTTAGATACATTAACCAAAATTCTAAATTCTCCAGATACTCATGAGTATCTCCCAACAAGACATTGCCAATGTTTTTGTCTTCACCAAACGCCCCATTTTAAGACTAAAAATAGGGACTCTTTTTTATTTTAAGCACATAAAGGGCAAATAACATATTTGGCATGCACATTATAAAGAGTCAAAAGAGACATATAACATAAACGACAAATATTTGCCATAAAAGAGGTGTGGCTTCTAAATGAAGATCATGCTTAGGGTAGCAAATATGTCATAATCCCAACTACATTCTCCAATCATCATTGAATATTGTAACCACCCCAGTAGTGGTCTAAGTGAGCTTCTTGGACAAGTTTATCTATATAAGGGACGTTGCTTTCCTTTTGAAAGGCTAAAAATTTTATGTAATGAAACTATATCAAAAATTTAATAGAACATTTACTTGCTTGACCTCTATCTTTCACTCATTAAATGTTGTCCATCGTTTCTATTTTTAAGTCTATGCTTGTATAAAAGGATTGATCTTAAGTTTAGTTGTAGAGTTTGATGTGGTATTTAGATTGTGTTTATGTTAATATAAGTCCTTGCTATTTATTTGTAGTTTACTTTTGAATGTTGTATGCTTTGTGTGTTTTCAACTATAAAGTGTTTCAAAATCTTTGTGTGTAATATGTTGCAAATATTTGAGTGTTATAGTTAGTAAATAACTAAAAAGTCGAGCATCCAAATTTATGTCCCTAGAAGCTTGCCCATTGTGTCTCTACAAGTTTGTGTAATTATTGATCCAAAAACACAGTGGTATAATTATGATTTGGCATACTTTAGTTCTTGAAGAATTGGTGTTCACTTGACTGAAAATCTTCTTTTCTACTCTCCCTTCCCTCTCCTTTTATGTTTGTTTTGGAATTAAACTACCTTTCCCCTATTTTAAAAAGTGGTGAAGTGAAACACATTAAATTTAGTAGCAAGATCAAAATATCAAATTGTAAGTATAAATAATTAGTGTTAAGTTTCTGGTGGCAGTATTGCATCTCTTAGAAATTATTCTATGCATATTATATCATTGAGCCACATACATGCAGTCATGCCCTGGATTGATAAAGCATTAATCCTAAAATGGAGGATAAAAGTACCCTGATGTTCCCCCTTTTATTTTTGGAACACTTAATCTCGTAGGTGCATTTTGGGGTAGGATTTTGGAGTGAACAACAATGTTCTTCTCTTCTATGATTTCATGATAACTCTCATGTGTCTGTCCTTCCTCCTACTACCACATTTTCAATCTTGTTTGCATGATGGACATGTCATGTCATTTGAAACTTGTCTTCAAGGACGGCTATTGATAGTTTAATGGTATGCTCATCCTCACCATATTCCTTTAGACCTTAATAATAATATTTGTAGCCCTATTGTGTCTATCTCTTTATTCTCTTTATTACAGCGTAACATGTTTCTCTATGAGTTCTCATTGCTTGTTTGATAATCCTCTTACTATTTGTGCCTAAGACCTGACCTCCTACAAAGTTATTTTATTTTACTTTCATGTTTTTCTTTGTGGATTAAATTTATTTGATTTGTGTTATGTCTATTTCTTTGATATTTTTTGGCCCATTTACCTCTACTACTACCAGTTGGTCTAAATCTTATTTTATCATTATCAACTTTTATTGGCCTTTTTTCATGATGTTTTGTAAGTTGTTTACTTCCTCCACAAGTAATTTATTTTATCTTACCAATTTCCAATTAGATTTTGTGATTCTTTCATCTTTTTTTCCTTGTATTGTTCCTTTACTTCTATGGCTTCAAGCCTCATTTTCATATTCTTTCACACGTTGACATATAGTTTTGGTGACCCTATTAGTGATGTTGATGTGGGGTTCTATCTCTCTTTGTTTTCTTGGCTCTCTTCATCCATTTCTCATTTATTTCCAAGTATATCTCATTCTCATTGTGTTTTATGTAATAATTTTCCATACTTCCTTCTTTTCCATTCTTCATATCCTCTAAAACTAACCCATGCTTATTGTAAGCATAATCACCCTCCTATTGTATACCGTGATTGAGTTGAGAGTATCAATTCATTACTTGCATTGGCTTCAATTATTTTATAAACACTTTGTTCAAATTTTCCTCTCCACTTTCATGTCTTTTTGGTGCTTATATTGTCAACATTTGTTGCATTTTGATAGTAATTGTTGGGGTGTTGTGGGTTATCCTTGGTAAAATAATTGAATTTTTTTACTCTCTATTTACTTCAATTTCTTTGTTGATATTGCTTGGGTTTATTTGCACCTTAAAATCCATTTATAATTATTTACATTTATTAATCTTTCTCATGTGTCTAATAGACTAGTTTGTGGGTATCCTAACATATGCAGGGGTGTGTATGACCCCAACACACCAATCATTATGCTTATGTAAGTGTTAGGTTTAAGGTATGGGCGAGTGGTTGGATGCCTTGTGGGATGATGTATTGTGCAATCCAATGGGATTAGTATTCCCCCATGAGACATCATTCCCATCAGTGTCCCTTGTACACTTTTTTCCATTTGAGACCACTTTACAACATCACTCTTGGTGACCATCTAGTCCTTTAAAATTATAATGTCTACACCTTCTTTGTTTTTGAGTATTTTTATTTGTGGTCCATTTGTGTTTATTCCTTGATCTATTGTCTTTGGAGTGTCATTTTTGCATATGATATGCACTTGAACACTTGAATCCATGATATCCCTAATTCCTCCCTAATGTTCCTTCATTACTTGTTCCCAAGTTTTTTGTGGTGTAGGTTATCTTATACTAAAGAATAATATTGTTATATTTTTAAAAAGATGTTTCTCTAAATTAAATATTTATAGCATGGGGGGAAAATGAGAATGTGGGACTCATGTACATGTTGTTGCTTATGATTTGAAATCCATGACCTAAGGCCAACTTTATCACAAATTCTCTGCTTGTTTAAAGTTGTCCACTATCATCTGAAACTACCTATTACTATCTCAAATCCATACTTTGCTCGAATTTATTGCTTATCTACTCAAAACCCTATCATTATTTACTTGAAACCTTGCTAACAATTATAATAAAATATAGGTAACACATTATATCAACTCATTTACATAACACATTAAAAAGAGTAAAAGCGAGTTTACATCAACTCATATACATAATACATTTATAAGATTGCAAATAAAAATTGTAACTATTTTATTCAGTATAAATAATGAAAATTAAAAAGTTTTTTTATAAAAAATATTCAAATTATAACATAGATTGAATTGAATACTCTAACACCTTAAATGTTAATTCTATATTAAAACCATATAAAAAGTTTTGAAGATAAAAGACAAGAATTCATGATCAAAATCAAAAATATATATATATATATATATTTTAAAAAGGAACTCTTCCAAAAACCATAAAACATTTTAGGACATATTCTCAATAAACCCATGGGCGAGCCTTATGAAATAGGAACTAGGTGTAACTTTTTGTTTGAGTTGTAAATTTTTAGTATCCTTTTATTATCCGAGTGAAGGGAGGTTAGGTTATATAATCTCCACGAAACAAATAATTTTCCTTTGCATTACGTAATCAGAATGTGGCGTGTGTCATTTATTTTGCCCAGACTAAACTTTGTTCTAATAATAAGCATTTTATTTCTCTAAAAAATGTTCTTTTGTTGATTTTATTAGTTGGGAGCTATTTTCCTAACCATATGAAGTGCTTTTTCACTAACGAAAAAAATAAAGTTTTTCTTGTGGTCGATAGTTGTTTAATCTTTGGTTGGTTTTATTTTTAAATGGGTTTTTTCGTGGCCGGTCATTTGGTTGTTGATATTTTGTGACTTTTTGGTAGAAGTTTTCTTGGTTAGTGCTTTGTTTTTTTTTTTGAAGGGGCGTATTTCTCTTGTTGTTGGTGTTTCGTTGGATCAAAAGGTTATGTGTCATTTTTTTATTTCTTTTGTATTGTTTTTGGTATCAGGGATTGGGGCTTTGATTGTACTTCAGAGGTTCATAGCTCTGGGCAAAAGCATTTACCTATAATTATATTTTAAAAAAATTAAATATTTTCTAATGAAATGGCATAATAAAAAACTGTAAGATATAGACTATAGTCTTTGGGATAATAATAAAATCTCCCTGGCACATTGGTAGCCACGTCCCCAAACACGTCATAATAGGAATTCAAAATGAAGTCATTATTCCATAGGGTGTTGAAGTGGTAACCACATGTGCAGAACTTACATCCGAAGCAAGGTAGATTTAAAAATTATGTTTTGCCATCATAGTACTACATGGGGATTTAATATCTCAAGGTGGGGGAAAACTTATACTTCAAGACATTTTAGAGCCATTGGTACTGAGTGCTACTAGGGCATGCCAATTTTCAAACTCCTCTCGAACTTTTAGTCCACAGTCAAAAACAACATGGGGGTGACAGGGATAGATTAGAGCTAATATCTTGTTCAAAGGTCCAGAGCATTAAAAAAGTATGGCAAAAATTATGCAAAGGGGCTCTTACTAAATTCATGTAGAGGGTTATAGGTCATGATGTGACCATCTCAAAGGAGTTTGTGGCAGCCTAGAATAAGAGAATATTCGAAATAAGAGGGATAAAAATAACTGTAACCAAGGAATTGATAGGCGAAGTCACTGGTATGTCCTGTGAAGGGGCAAAAGCTTTCAAGGACCAGTGGAAAACGTTGGATTTGATGCAGAGGTTCTTCAAAACCAATGAGACCATCAAAATCAATAAAAAGGGTTTCCCATGCATGGACCTACCGAGGTATTGGTCAGAAGAGTGTTTGCAAATTATGAAATATATCACCCTGGAAGGTAAGTTTACGCTTATATTTTTGCATCATTTTCTTTTGTTGAATCACTTCCAATGTTTCAAGATTAACTTGTCATACTTCCTGCTCAAATCCCTGAAGTGTTTGAAAATCGTCTTCTAGATAAACAAAGCCAACACTATCATTCACTAAGGCCTCATTTCTTGCTAGTGAAACATGGTGAGACCCTTTATGGTAAGGAAGTTTCATTGGGAGGGTTTTTTGCAGAAGAGGACACCCCTGAGGAAGACTCTATATCAAATTCCCACTGCCCAATGCCTAACCCCTCCCCCATAAGACCCATCTCCATGAGTTCTATCAGGGATCTTCCCCTAAAACTCATTGTTACTAAACCAAAACCCCTAGTGCTAGAGGAAGGGTACTCTGTAGAGGCATCGAGTAAAGGGAGGGGCCCCCTTTCAAAGGAGATCAATATGAACAAAAAATAATTGGAAAGGTTCAATAATAAATTGCATGAGGTGGGAATTGGCTTAGTGGGATTGATTTAGGAGTGGAACTCCATTAATAACGAAGCTTCTAAATTGACTTAATCCTTTTCACACTTTGTTGAGGCTGAGGGCACTCCTCGAAAATAGGTCACTGAGGTGGTGGAGATTCTTTCCCCAAAACCCTCCCTCAAATCACCCTTCAAGAAGACACCATAGAAGTAACTTATGTGAAAGAAATCGATGATGATAATGCCAAAGGAGGATGTTGAAGGTCCAAGCAATAGAACCCAAACTAAAATTACTAAGAACAGACCGATAGAGCAGGTGAAGGACACCGAGTTAGTTAAGACACTCACAAAGGGATCCTCCCTCTCTGAGTAATTTCTCTTTACTTTTTGTGTTTTTGTCTTCTGCTACATTTGTTAGTTTATTGTTTTGATACTTCCATTTTTGGTTTCTTAGCTCGTGAGGCTTGCTCTTTGTTATAACACTTATACTTATACTTAGGTTCCAAGACCTTGTAAAATCTGGTATGTTACCTAATCAAATAAATAAAAAAATGGTCCAAAATCTATTTGGAATTGATTTGATGGATGGGCAATGTGTTTAAGCCTTTGAATGGAGCAATCGCACAAAGATGGCCAATACAAAATGGTGTGTGCATGGAGAAAATATTAAAAGAAAAATCATATAATGATCTCTCATGTGAAGGACTCATGAGCTCCAACTTGAACTACCAAATTGATCTCTAATGAACCTCCCCATGGATCTCATCAATAAGCATACATTCTACACACTTTGATGGATAGGGTGTATATGTCTCAAAACAATCCAACCTTCTTCAGATAAACATTGGGAGTGACATTTTTTGAGATAGGATATAAAACATTATGACTTGCAATTTAAATCTCATATAAATACATGATATATGGTTTATGTTTTTAAAGTTCGTTTATGATTACAATTTGTAGTTGATAATTTATTTGGGCTTTTATAAGCTCCCAAATGCTAGCTAAAGTTGATCAGACTTTCCTTTAAGTTTTTTTTACTAATAATGTAGTTGTATGTTGAATATGTTAGATATTGTTATCAAGATATATAATTAGATTTCAAGGGATGATAAAAGTTAATATTAAATTTTCATGTTGTTTCAATTTTTTTTGGGTAAATGCTATGAATATTATTGAGGTTGAACTTTAAGAAGAGGTGAGGTAAATGCTAATGTTATTTGTGATAAGTTTTACAATTGTTTTTGTGTCTTCTACGATGCATCTATATTATTCAAAATATTAGCTACTAATAAATTATAATTAAATTTCATTTTCTAGGTATATTACTTATTTCTTGTTGCCTGAAATGTACCAACTTCGACATGATTTGTCATATCATGATCTTGTTTCATTTAATTGATTCTGTTAAAAAAATTTAATTGCTTTTATCAAGAAACTCATAAGTGAGCCCTTTCATTTGATTTTTCACAACTTTTATATAAGAGCTCGACATTCTTACAATAACTAAGTTCGCTCAACAACAATGTAAATATAAATTTCCATTGAAAATTAACAAGTTAACATTTTATCAAATTAGTTTTTTAGATATTTATAAAAACTTAATTTTGGTGAATGAAAGAAGGATTAAAATTTATAAGACTAAAAACAATACATGAGAATAGTAACTTGAAACAAACATTGCCATATTAAATTTGGGAAATGTCTATTCTTTTTAATGTCAGATCTTTTATTATGCCAAAGGCATTTTACTAGCAGGAAAGCAATTTAGTGATTATCTATAAGGGAATGATCTTCTGTTACCGGTGAATGGGAAATTATTGAATCACTACTTCTCGACTATCCCTCCCACTATATCCTCAAAATAAGCTTCTTGGACTAGATTGGTGATGTATAGTGCACATAATAGTTTAGCCTCATGCTTTCTACTTTTGCTTTCCTAGTCTAGTTTGTTGTTTTCTAGGTTAGTGTTAGAGTTGTTTTAATTCAATTATGTGTTTGATTTTGTCCATTGGTTCTTTGTTTTGTCCTTTTGGGTGTGTGTTGTACGTAGCCTCGTTCCATGGATATAGTTTATCTTGGTCCCTCCCTGTTGAAGAATTAACTTCTATGCTTCAACAAATACAAATTTGAGTTGAGTTGTCCATTTGAGATGGCAATGAAAATTAGAAGAATCCTCACTTCCAGGTCACTTCATAATCAAGTCATCTAGCCTGGCCCTAAATGATGAGGTAATAAGCAGAAAAAGGTCTCATGCATTTTAAGTTATCAACCCATCTTGGTATGTATCAATGCCCAACCTTTTTTCTTCATCATAATTCAAAGTGCAGGACCCAAGGTAATCTCTTTGAATTATTCCCATTACTATTTGTTAAGTAAATATAAGCACATAACTAAATTGTGCCTTTTGAATTTATTGAACAAATAATCGAAAGAACATTGGAAAAAACTATATGGGGTAATTCCTCCTATATCGAGGGAAATGTATATGAGTGTTTGGTTCCCCTTAGCCTCCTCAAAATCCTACTTGCAGGTGTCTAACTAATTTTCAAATATGCTCTCACTTGAAAATCCCCGTAATTAACTTTTATTTATTTATTTTTCTTTTGTTTTCCACTTTTCCTTCATGTCCCTTTCTATTAGCTTAGTTTGATTTCTACTTATTTCCCTTGTTTTGTTTTGTTTCTCGTGTTCGGCCTCATTGTGTTTCATTTTAAGTTTGAATTATTTTATTTTACCTTGAGGGTTATCTTGTTTAATCAACATTTAATGAAATTAAGGCTTTGTTGTGTGAGTGTAGCATCAATAGCATTACGGAGCCTAACATAAAATCTTTCTTGAACATTCTATGTGAACTACTATATTTATTTTTGAATTTTTAGAATTGTTGTGGCCTATGATTCCTAACAGGGCACATGGATTTATAGATGTTGCTTCCTTTGTTTAAAGCCATCAAATGCATTAAATGGAAAATCTAAAGTAAGCATAAACCACTATCATTTCTAGTTTGTCTCAAACTGATCAATGAACTTTTTGAACTTTCCTAAAACCCAAGGCCTGGTCCCCAACCCTCAATGGAATGAACAAAAAAACCCCTTTCAAAAAGGGAAGAAAAGAAAATAAAATGAAAAGAATATGTGAAATCCCAAGATCTTCAAAAAGGTGATTTAGGCAACATCCACCATGGGCTTTCTAGCCTAGTTGGTAGTAGAGCAAGGTAGGGTGACCAAAGGTATCTCTATCGGGGATATAAATGCTTGATGGTAGTAGAGAAATGCCCATGCCATTTTCATTTGAGCCAAACTACTAAATATTATTCCCTTACAAGTTCTAAATATTTTAGCTAATCCAAATGATTGTGTATAAATGCATAGTTATAAATGAATTAGTCGCTTAAAACACACACTGATGGTATTTGGAAATGAATTAGCTTAGTATGTCACATGTTGAAGCAGACTTTAGTAGTCACTCTTTTGATTTCATCTCAAGTCTTGCTTGCAGCTAACACTTATGTTTGGATGCATGAACCAAAATTATGAATTCTCTAGATACTCACAAGTATCTCCTAATAAGACATTGCCATTGTAGTTTTCTTCACCAACATGCCCTATTTTTAGACTAAAAATAGGGGCTCTCTTTCTTTTTAGTTAAATTTTGGTAGCATAGCTAAGATATTCAATAATCATGATATTATTTGCCTGTGAATAAAGTGTATTGCCCCTTGGTTCTAAATCAATTTATCACATCTTATTATAGGCTTTATTTTATGAGTGTTTGAACTTGAATCTTTATTTTTTGTTTGAATGATTGGTTTCAATTTTTATATTATTTGATCATTTCTCACATAAAATTCACCTAATAAAAGACAATTTGTTCAAAAATCTTTTACTTAATCAAATTCCTTATTTTCTCACAGGTCTTCAAACATTTCCACAACCACATAGTTAAAATCCTTTTTTTGAAAAAATGGTTAAGTCTTTTAAAGCCTTAGCCCTCGAGATTTCACCATGTGACACAAACCTGACAACCTGAGCCAATAGAAGGGCAACGGACAGTGTAAAGCTTTGTGCCTCTAAGACCCTAAAATTGTACCACATGACACCATCTCAAGAGCCTGAGAGCCCAAAAGGATTAAGGCATTAGCTTGATGGCCCAATATTGAACCAATAGAGGCAAAACTCCATGTCCTCGAGGCCTCATGATTATGCCACATGGTGACATCCCAGAAGCTTAGGAGCTCGGACGAATGATAAAAAGGCTAAAGACCAGGAAGGTCAAGGGACTACCATGTAGTAATAAATTGGTCTCAGTGACTCACTACCTCGAATGACTATAACTCAACATACCCTTTGGGTTAGCAAGATGATTCCATGTGGTAGCATCCCACTGCTCCATAGTTCTATAAACACATATTAAATCTAGGTTAGTGGGATGTCACCACATGGTAACAACCCATGATTGCATGGCCAAGGCATAACCATAGCATAGGTGTGGCCCAAGTAGAGATACAAACTACCACGTGGAAATGAAATCAACTCTGGGGAGATGAAAAAAGTCTGACAACCAAATAAATAGGCCTAGTCACTAAAGGAGCCTGAGAACCAAGATTGATGGTCATTTGGCCTGTCAAGGTTGTCAAGTGCCCCAAATAGATTGTGTGTCAAGTCTGAATAGCTTAATCAAAATACATGTGGTTCCTCACCAAATGAAAGGCCCATAAGCGATAAAATTTAAGATGAGTAATGGGGAAATCAACTTGAAGGTCCTAAAGTCAGGCTCGATTGACATATCCATTTAATCAGTCTATGAATTGAATGCAAAAGCTTACGTATGGCATGGTATAATGGTAGTCTTGAGAAAATCCCAATGATAATCTACCACTAATATTTGAATATGTTTGTGATTAGCCCCCATAATTGAATGTAAAACACTCAATATGGCATGAATCATTACTTAGCATGTGCATTATAAGGAGTTGGAAGAGACAAAAACATAAAGGACAAATATTTGCCTTAAAAGAGATGTGGCTTCTAATTGCATATCATGATTATGATAGAAAATATATCAAAATCCCAACTACATTCTCCAATCATCATTGAATATTATAACCATCCCAGTAGTGGGTTGAACGAGCTTCATGGATAAATTTGTCTATATAAGGGACATTGTTTTCCCTTTAAAAGGGTCTCCATTTTCATGTAATGAAACTCTCTCAAAATTGTGATAGAACATTTACTTGCTTGACTCTATCTTTTGCTCATTGAATGTTGTTCATTATTTTCAATTTTAAGTCTATGCTTGTGCAAAAGCATTGATTTTATGCTTAGTTACAGAATTGGATGTGATATTTAGACTATGTTTGTACTAATCTAAGTCCTTGATGTTTCTTTTCAATTTACTTCTGAATGTTCTATGCTTTACGTGTTTTCAACTATAAAGTGTTTCAAAAGCTTTATGTGCAATTTATTGCAAATCTTTGACTGTTCATTGTTAGTGAAAAATTTTCAAGTTGAGCATCCAAATTTATGTCCCTAGAAGTTTGCCCATTGTGTCTCTACATGTTTGTGCAACTATTGAGCTAGGAACACAATGGTATAACTTTGATTTGGCATACTTCAATTCTTGGCATTCACTTGACTGGAAATCTTCTTTTCTGCTCTCCCTTCCCTCTCCTTTTATGTTTGTTTTGGAATTGAACTACCTTTCCCCTATTTTATAAAGTGGTAAAGTGAAGCACATTAACTTTAGTAGAAATATCATAACATTAAATTGTAAGTCTAAATAACTAGTATTGAGCTTCTAGTGGTAACATCGCATCTCTTGGAAGTTATTATATGCATGTTATATCTTGGAGCCACATACCTATAGTCATGCCCTAGATTAATCAAGCATTGATCCTAAAACGAAGGACAAAAGTCCCTTATTGTTCCCACTTTTCTCTCTAGAACACTTAATCTCATAAGTGCCTTTTGGAGTATGATTTTGGAGTGAACAACAACGTTCTTGTCTTCTATGATTTTCATGATAACTCTTATATGTTTGTCTTTCCTCTTACTATCACGGTTTTAATGATGTTTGCCTGATGGATATGTCATGTCCATTAGAACTTGTCTTCAAGGAAGGCTATTGCTAATTTGATGATATTCTCATCCTCACCATATTCCTTTAGACCTTAATAATAATATAATGTGTAGCCCTATCGTGTCTATCTCTTTGTTCTCTTAATTATAGCCTAGCATGTTTCTCTATGACTTTTCATTGCTTGTTGGACAATTCTCTTACTATTTGTGCCCAAGACCTGGCCTCCTAAAAAGTTATTTTATTTTACTTCCATGTTTTTTTTGTTGTGGATTGAATTTATTTGATTTGTGCTATGTATAGTCCTTTGATATTTTTTGGCCCATTTCCCTTTACTACTTTCAATTGGTCTAAATCTTGTTTTATCATTATCAACTCTTGTTGGCCTTTTTCCATGATGTTTTGTAAGTTGTTTAATTCCTCCGCAAGTAATTTATTTTATATTACGAATTTCTAATTAGACTCTGTGATTCTTTCATCTTTTTTTCCTTGTATTGTTCCTTTACTTTTATGGCTTCAAGCCTCATTTTCATGTTCTTTCACACGTTGACATATAGTTCTAGTGACCCTATTAGTGGTGTTGATGTGGGGTTATATCTCTCTTTATTTTCTTAGATCTCTTTATACCATTCTACTTTATTTCCAAGTATATCTCATTCTCATTTTGTTTGATGTAATAATTGACCATACTTCCTTCTTTTCCATTCTTCTTGTCCTCTAAAACTAATCCATGCTTATTGTAAGCATAATCACTCTCCTATTGTATACCGTGATTGAGTTGAGAGTATCATTTCATTACTTGTTTTGGCTTCAATACTTATAGAAATACTTTGTTCAAGTTTTCCTATCCACTTTCATGTCCTTTTGGTGCTTATATTGTCTACATTTGTTACATTTTGATAGCGATTGTTGGGGTCTTGTGGGCTATCCTTGCTAAAATAATCAAGTTTTTTACTCTTTGTTTACTTTAGTTTCCTTGTTGACATTGTTTGGGTCTATTTGCGCATTAAAATCCATTTATAGTTATTTACATTTACATTTATTAGTCTTTCTCATGTGTCTAATAGACTAGTTTGTGGGTATCCCAACATATGTGGGTGGGTGTATGACCCCAACACACCAATCATTGTGCCTATGTAAGGATTAGGATTAAGGTATGGGTGAGTGCTTATGTGCCTTGTGGGATGATGTATTGTGGAATCTGATGGGATTAGCATTCCCCCATGAGACATCATTCTCATCAGTGTCCCTTGTACATGTTTTTCCATTTGAGACCACTTTACAACATCACTACTGGTGACCATCTATTCCTTTGAAACTATATTGTCTACATCTTCTTTGTTTTCGAGTATTCTCATTTGTGGGCCATTTGTGTTTGTTCCTTGATCTCTTATCTTTGGATTGTCATTTTCACATATGATATGCACGTGAACACTCATATCCATGGTATCCCTAATTCCTCCCTGGTGCTCCTTCATTACTTGTTTCCAAGTTTTTGATGGTGTGGGTTATCTTATACTCAGAATAATATTATTATATTTTTAAAAAGATGTTTGCGAAAATTAAATCTGTATAGCATGGGGTAAAAAATGAGTTTGTGGGAGTCATGTACATGTTGTTGCCAATCATTTGAAATCCATGACCCAAGGCCCACACAAATTTCCTATTTGTTATCTAAACCTTTGTACTATCATCTGAAACTACCCACTACTATCTCAAATCCATACTTGCTCAAATTCACTGCTTATCTACTCAAAATCCTGTCATTATTTACTCAAAACCTTGCTAACAATTACAATACGATATAAGTAACACATTATATCAACTCATTTACACAACACGTTAAAAAGATTAAAATTGAGTTTACATCAACTCATATACATAACACACTCAAAAAATTGCAAATAAAAATTATAACTATTTTATATAATAATGAAAAATAAGAGACTTTTTATAAAAAAATATTCAAATTATATAACATAAATTGAACTGAAAACTCTAGCACCTATAAATGTTAATTCTATATTAAAACCCTATAAAGAGTTTCGAAGACAAAACATGAATTTATGATCAAAATCACAAACCAAAAAATCTATTTTAAAAAGGAATTCTTCGAAATACCATAAAAAAATTTAGGACATATTCTCAACAAACCCATGGGTGAGCCTTATGAAATAGGAAGTCGGTGTAACTTTTTGTTTGACGTGTAAATTTTTAGTATCCTAGTGAAGGGAGGTTATATAATCTCCACGAAACAAAGAATTTGCCGTTGCATTATTTAATTAAAATGTGACATGTGTCATTTATTTTGCCCATACTAAACTTTGTTTTAATAATAAGTATTTTGTTTAAAAAATACTCTTCTTTTGTTGATTTTATTAGTTGGGAACTATATTCCTAATCTTATGGAGTGATTTTTTACTATCGAAAAAAACAAAGTTTTTTTCGTTGATGGTTGTTTAGTTTTTGGTTGGTTTTATTTTTAATTGGTTTATTTTCATGGTCGATTTTTTGGTAGTTGATGTTTTACGATTTTTTTATAGAAGTTTTGTGGATTGGTGTTTTGTTTTGTTTTCTAATGTAGGGGTGTATTTTCCCTGTTGTTGCTCTTCCGTTAGGTTAGGAGGTCGTGTATCATTTTTTTTTGTTTCTTTTGTATTCTTTTTAGTATTAGAGATTGGGACCTTGATTGTACTTCAGAGGTTGATAACTTTGATCAAAAACGTTTACCGATAATTATATGAAAAAAATTGTTTACATTTTTTAATAAAATAATATAATAAAAAACTATAATATATAAATTATAATCTTTGGGATAATAATAAAATCGATCCAAAAGCTATATAAAACTAATTTGATGGATAAATAATGTGTTTAAGCTTTTGAATGGAACAATAACATAAAAAATAGCCAATACAAAATGATATACATAAAAAAATATTAAAAGAAAAATTTTATAATGATCTTTCATATGAAAAATTCATGAAATCCAACTTGAATTACCAAATTGATCTTTAATAAACTTTCAATGAATCTCATCAATAAGCATACATTCTACACACTTAAGTGGATAAAGTGTATGTGTCTCAGAACAATCCAACCTTTTTCAGAGAATTATTAGAAGTGACATTTTATGAGATAGAATATAAAACTCTATGACTTAACAATTTAAATTTCATATAAATTATACATGATATATGGTTTATGTTTTTAAAGTTCACTTATGATTACAATTTGTAGTTGATGATTTGTTTGGCCTTTTTTGAGCTCCAAATACTAGCTAAAGTTGATCAGATTTTCCTTAAAAAGTTTTTTACCCAACAATGTTGTTGTCTATTGAAGATGTTAGATATTGTTATCAAGATATGTATTTGGATTTCAAGGGATGATAGAAGTCAATGCTAATTTTTTCATGTTGTTTTGATTTTTTTTTTGTTTTTTTCCATTTGGATAGCTATAAACATTATTGAGGTTGAATTTTAGGAAGAGGTGAGGTAGTTTCAACAAATTTGGCAGCGTGCAATGCTCCACCGTTTGATCGAGAGCTTTATTTCAAATTCCCTTTAGAGAATGGAAAGTTAGCTAGCTATATTTTAGCTATATTTATTGATTCTCTAATAGGAAAACAAAAGCTGTCCATTTATATATTTTTTTACTATTCTCTATAGGTACTACCTTGTTTACGCAATAGGGATGATATTATATTGTATTATATAAAGTTCAATTGTTTGAATCTCTTTAGTGAATTTTTAACTTTTTTTCTATTATTCAATTTACTTAGCTTAGTTAAACCTATATTGTATTGTGTTACATAAAAACGAACTTTTCAATGATTATATCTATACTTAAAATTGTAAGCTTTGATATAATAATAATATTTATATTTATTATTTAATGTGCAACAATTTTCTATCATAATGAAGATGACCATCACTACTACCTTGTTTGTTTTGATTATAATGTCATAAAGCCACTACTCTCTGTGCCATTAATTTATATCTTTCTCACCTTTTAACATCAAATAAGAAGAAGACATAGTCATAGTAACGCTAGCATTTTATGCCTTTAAAAGTGGCGATGCCTCCAAAATTACCTTTAGAGAATGGACTGCCTTTAAAGAAGAAGCCAATGCAAAGTTGTCTTGTGTTTACTTTCCAATTATTCGGGTATATATTCATAGACTTGAGACAGTTAGATGTCTTTATTACATTTATTAGTACCTCAGGGTACTATTGTTTTGGCCTAGAACAATTATTTTCTATTGACTGCCAATTAAAGCTATCATTAGTTATGAAACAAAACTATTTTACAATGTTTGTCGAAATCTAAGACTAGCTTATTATTTTTTCTAGTTACCATTATTCCGTGAATAATTAAACTACTAGCATCCAATTAAATCACCTTCTCACCTTCCCTATGTTTATTTCCCTTGCAGCAGTTTTGGGAGCAGCTTAGATGTGCATGTTACTTACCGGGATGAGATAGCAGGCATGTTTCATAGGAGAGACTGTAGATAGAAAGCACTGCCACATGGATACAGTTACTATTGCCATTGCTTACGAAAAAACCGCCAGCTGGGTCCTCCATTCTGAGAAGAAAAGCATTCAGCTCTTTCGCATAAAATGATACAGATTCAAAAATTTGTAGAGAACAAAAAAGACAGCTGGAAATTTACGTATCTGCACGGCCTGCTCACATTTTTGTTGATAGTGGTATTCAAAACTACTTCCCAGCTACTTTACGTGCTGCTTAAGAACCCACGCATTGTCTCTCTCCTTCAAGCCTGTTAAATGGTCTCAAAACCACCATCCGTTCAATCCTATAATGACATTCGAATGTGTATTTTTTGCTTTAAAGTAACATTCTTCATGTTGTGCATATAATTGCATGCTTTTGCATAACGTATTTCTTGCAGATCTTTAAGGAGGTGTACACCAAGGAATGGATCAACCTATTGGACTTGAATGAGGTCAAGTCTGTATCTACGGCCTGGTTATTTATACCACTTGCTTTTACCTGGCATGCATGGAGGTTTGACATTTTTTATATGAGGCTTTACATCTGATATTGGCATTGAAACTCTTGGATGCGTAGTTGCGTTGTCTCCTAATCAGCCCTGTTTATTTCTACAAAGTGATACAGATATGTAGATGTTTCAATATATTGTATTGGAGGAATCTGGTTTTTGATCCATTTGCATTATATTGGAGGCATCTGTCTGTAGAACATTCAGTCATTGGTGAAGCACTTTTATAGATTTGAACGCTTGCCCTTGGTGTTGTCTTCATTTTCATCTTCATGACCGTTTTGCCTCCCACCATATTTGGTTAGAGCTTCTCATATCTCCACGTTGCCCACCTTTGGTTTGCCCTTTGCATCTTCCACGGCTTCTTGGGGGTTTCAACTGCCTTCCATGTCCTGCTCCTGGGCATACCACCTTTACAACTTTCATTATGGAGAAGATCTGGTTACAGCGTGCTTGGAGTTGCCATTGACTTCATAGATTTGAGCTTGGACCAAGAAGTAAACAGTCTCGATACTGCAGATACATCCTTCCAGTTGTGATATAGTAGTTAATAATGCACACATATGTACAGATTCTTTATCGTGAAATTTTTTAGTAGATAATGAATTTTAAATTTCAGGGACCGCTGTGTTTACTATTTATTTAGGTCTGAGGAGAAATTTTTCTGTCTAATGTCATGTTGTGTTCATAGAATGGCTCAGTTTGGCCGTAATATAACAGCAATGTCGGAGACAACCATTTTCCAAATAGGTAGATATGCAAATTATTCTATTCTTGTTTTGTTCTTCATTTCTTTTCTTTTGTCCGATGAGGGTTATTTTTAACAAATATGTTATCTTCAAAAACACAGATTTGGCATTTTCAGGTTTTTGGAATCATGTGGCTTGAACTGTTTTGGCAGGCACTTGTATTCCAACAATGAATCAATTGATTAAATTATCATGTAATCTGTTTTTTCTATGTTGTTATGTGCACTATAGAAAATGCGTTGAAAAATATGGATTTACAGCTCACTTGCAGAATCACAGTAGAGTCAAAGGAGCTGACCGTAAGCAGCATGCAGAGAGCTGCCCATGTTGGATAATAGTTGACCAAAAAAATTCTCCCAAATTGGATAGCAAGTGAGCCAAAAACATTTCATCAAAAATTTGAGTGATAAGCTTAAGTCTCGGTTGTTGGCAACCACAAAAAATTGGTACTATCTTTGTCTGTGTCATCAGTCATGCAGATTGCAATCTGCACTTGTGCCGAGCTCTCCACTTAACTAAAAATTAAAAATGTCACCATATTAAAAATTAAAATTGAAAAATTTCGATCCTCCTATTACAAGTACATGGCTTTTACTAAATATTGTAAATATTCTTTTTAATGCATCAGTTACCCTTTGTTAATCCTTGGTAAGGCATCTACTATTATTTAAGAAATTGCCTTCAAGAAAAACTCAATATCTTGCTATTTGCATGCAGGTGAAGGCTTGGAAGCCTATTGGGAATGTTGTGCATGAAAAGGAGGTTGTTTTCTTCTACGACTGCAGCTTTGCCTTCCTCCTGTCTATGGCAAACAGGGAGGTACTCATGTTGTCTCGCAGCACTTGTTGTATATGATTAGCTTTTCTTCTTTCCAGGGAAATAAAATATTGATACTATTTTGGAGAATTTCGAATTAGAGAAACATGGTTTGGGAGAAATTTGAAAAAAATTATCGTATTTTTATACGGTGCTTAGGACGTTTACTTTCTGATGTACACTGGTTTTGAGACTTTTTCTATCTTAAAATTTAATATTCAAGATGTAATTGACGTGTTTTGCAACATTAAGTATTTTAAAATGATCCATTGAATTCCCAACCATAATAACCAAATTTGTAATTTTCATTTTATTTTTTTGGGAATAGATTTGATAATTAGTGTAATTTTAATTGAGTTTTATGAACAGACAAATAAGCAAAATTAGTTCATTTTCAACGTTATTTGATGAATCATTTTAAAAAGATTTTTTTTTGGTTTGTAGTATTTTTCTTCTAATTTTTTTATAATTAAAAATTGTATTAAATCAAATATTTCCAAATTACATTTTATATGGATTCAAAGTTTCCTCATTCCCAAAAAGCAGTCTGTTGTTTTTTTTCTTTTCTCTATCATAACATGTTTTACTTTTTCTTGCTTTTTGCATGCATGTAAAGAAACAAAAGCATGCATGTGACTCCAATAACTTGTATGCATGCATATTTTTTGGTAGAGCCTGAATGCATACTTTCTACAAAACATGCATGCATGTTTTTTTATAATTAATCTGTAAATAAGCAAAAGAAAGAATTAAACCATTAATGTCGTATTTAAAACAAATTCTTTGAACTTGTTGGGATGATTTGGAGTTACAAATCTTACCCCTCTTCTAAATTTGAGATGCGTTGAATTTCATTTGGGGAAGGGCTTATGTGATCATTTTCCCTCTTCATTACTAAATTTTATATTTCTACCATGGGAAATTATATTTTCCCATCCATGTTTTTCAAAGTGATCTCCATTTCCTGTAAACTTTCTGGCTCTTTTGATTTTTTCAAGGGAGTATCTAATAACACTCCTTCCTCAGATTCCTTCATTTGATCTATCATTTCAATTAATATGTGGTCCAATGTGGCTCCCTTCCACCAAGTAGCATTTTGTTTTATCTTTCTTTGAACCACTTGGAAACCATTGTCGCTTGAGATAAAACTCTTCTTTAATATATTTTTACCTAGAGCCTACAGACGTGGGCATGCAACAACCAAGTGGCCATATTCAAAATATTACCTATGTATCTAAAAGCAATATTTTCATAGTCTACTTTTTGGGTTCTTATTGAACCATCCCAAACTAAAGAAAAATCAGCAGGGAGCCCTTTGCTTAAATCCAAAATACACAAATGTGGGCACATAATGATTTGAATCTATACTCTGTTGAGGAGTATTTACTAAAAAACCACCTATAGCATCTCTGATCTGTAACAGGGTTGGTAGGATCCAAAAAGCAAAGGCAAATTTAAAATCCTCACCCAAACTAGAACATGAGAGAGGTTTTCAATCTAGGGGTCAAAATTTGGAAACCAAAGCTTCATGAACGCTCCTGCCCCCTTACAAAACCAAGGCCCCTTTTTGAAAATCTCATCTCATTTCGACTAGTCCCAAAATAATGCAATGAAGAACCCTTGGGCACAAGGGAAGATTTCCACCTCTTCTAATTTGATAGGAGCATGTCGTTAGCTTATCCACTCATGTAGATTAAGATGAATAGACCAAAATCTATTAAACCTTCATATTAACCCTCTTTCACTGAGCATAGATGCAAAATCAAACATCTCATTGTTTGGGCAAATTGTGATAGGTGTAGCTAATTTATCAACAATAAAGCCTTACTTAAGAGAAAGAATGAGACATTACTTGGTTTGTGATTTTGTTTGTAGCTACTACATGTCATTCTTTTTGTAGTTTGGTATTCCTTTTATTTGTCATACAAGTGGGATTCAAAATAACCTCTTTGAATCAGGGTTTTTTGTGAGTCTTTTCTTCCCTAGATCTCCTACTTACACTCTGGGAGGGTTATCTTGGGTTCTTCTCTTGGGTGATCCTCTTGCAATGTCTTTGAATCTCCTTTTTTGATCATGCATGCACTCTTAAGGATAGACTTGAGTCTTTTTACTAGTAGATCATCCATCAATAGAGAAGATACCTCTCTATAACTCTTACATGCATCCTTGGCTTTTGATCTTGAGGATTCTCCCTTTCTCCTCCATTCCCCCACTATAGAAAGCTTATGCATTAGTTTTTTCCCTCCACCCAAATAATTAACATTAGTTTGTATTATTATTCCAAATGTATTTTTGGCATCTTTTGTCATAAAATATAATTTGGATGGGTTTTATATCTATATGTCTATGTATATATAGTTTATATCATACAAAGACCATATGATGCAAAATCTTTAACCACTTGACATATGATAAAAAATTCATCTATCGTTTTTTCCCAAAGGAACTTTTACATCTAATTCATTTTTAAGTTTGATCATGCAAATATAAATATGTGTTCAAGCTGAAAACTCTTTGTATTCATTAAATAAAAAGAGAGTTTTATTTTGATAAAATAGATCTCTTAGAATAATTGAGGAGTATCTATAAACTGCACACATTATTTGTGATAAGTTTTGCAATTGTTTTTGTGTCTTATATGATGCAACCATATTATTCAAGATATTAGTTATTAATAAATTATAAGTAAATTTCATTTTTCATGTATATTGTTTATTTCTTGTCGCTTGCAATGTACCAACTTTGACATGATTTATCATATCATGACCTTATTTCATTTAAGTGATTTTGTTAGAAATTTTTCAGATCTTTTATCAAGAAATTTATAAGTGAACTTTTTCATTATAATTTTCACGACTTTTTAATAAGAGCTAAATTCGTTCAACAACAATATAAATATAAATTTTTATTAAAAATTAACACGTTAACATTTCATAAAAAAATATATATATATATATTTATAAAAACTTAATTTTGGTGAGTGAAAGAAAGATTACAATTTATAAGACCAAAAACAATATATGAGAATAGTAACTTGAAACAAACATTGCCATATCAAATTTGGGAAATGTCTATTCTTTTTAAAGTCATATCGTTTATTATCCCAGAGGCATTTTACTAGAAGGAAAACAACTTAGATTCATCTATGGATCGTAAGATGCCAATCACATCGCTGCTGATAGTGTTGGCCCTCGATATATGTTGGTGAATAAACATGTACTCCACGTTCCTGTCTCATTGTTAACCCAACGACCCTATTTTCCAATTGCGTACGATACATAGCAAAACAAATATGAAGTATTTTGCCACATTTGGTCCTCAATCATGGATTTTCGTTGCAATGTTAGCAGTACTTCACAACCTTTACATATCCTTATAATTTTTTGAAATCTAGACAATTCATAGTTTTGGGCATTAAATTATCAGAAAATCTGGGTATTGCAGACTTTAGCATGATTGATAATAGTAATCTGGCTAAGCCGCCATGTTTTGAGATTGTCATGCCTTCGAATAAAATACCGAGTTTCGTGTGCATTTTTCTGTCCTCCAACGCCTTGAAACAAATATATTCTACTACATAACATTCATTCTACCTCCATATGAGATGGGTTTCGCTATATTATGTTACAATAATATATTATTACTATTAATTATAATATAAATAATAATATGATATATAATAAAATTATATAATAATATTTAATAGTAAAGTTAGCATTTGTAAAGTGAAAAAATGGAAATTGGCAATTCTATCACTCTTGAAATTTATGGTCATTAATTTCATCTCATATTTTATTCATAAAAGTTAAGAAAGAAAATGATACTTTTTGTAAAGGTGATAATGAAAAATGAGGTTGTGTTCACTTTGAAATGTTTCATCACTTTCACGTTTGGTATTAGTATGGCTTTACCCATCCCCTCCAAATGGGGTCAACAGTCATGGGTTTTACTATTAGTTTATATTATTTCATATAATCCTCAGAGAAGTTTTACAATCGTCCTAAGTTTGATATCGATTGTGTCTAGTGAGAATATTGATTAATTTCTCACAAGCTAGAAGAATTAAGTTCTTGAGCATTCAGATGAGTTATGAGTTCATAATGACCATTCTAAACGAGAATGTGACTTCAATAACGATTGTATCAGAGGACGCAATTTAAATGTAAAACATAATAGTCTATGGAAAGAAGGGCACAATTAGGAGATGAACAAAGAAGGTTATTGTTGACAATTTTGACCCCGTAGGTCGAATTGTCACCCCTACCATTCGAAACATTGCATATCATGCCAGTTTGTCTTGTGAGTCAGTTATTGGTCCTGAAAAGTCCTTAAAATAATCCATGGTTAACAAGGTTTTTGAGGCATTCACTTTGGCTTTCAAAGAATTTTTGTGAGAAAAGCATCATGGAGGCTTCTTTGGGTCCTTAAAGGGTCATTTTCAGGAAGTTCGGAGGGTTTTTTCCTTTCAGAAAGGTCCATATTCAAGAAACCCGAAGGATGTTTTCATAATTCCGGAAGGACCATTTGCAAAAAACTACAAATAGACATTTCAAACAAGCCAAAAGGACTTTTCAAAAAGTTCGAGGAATTCTTTCAGAAAAAGAACTTTGCAAAAAGTCCGAGGAAAAAAAAAACTCAAAGAGCCTTTTAAAAAATCCAAAGGGTCCATTGCAAAAATTTCGAAAGGTTCTTTTCAAAAATTTTGAAAGGTTCTTTTCAAAAATTCTAAAAGGTTCTTTTCAAAAAGCCAAAGGATATTTTCCTTTTGGAAAGGGCATTTCAAGTGGAAAACATGGCACTTTTCAAAAATTCGAAGGTCCATTTTCGAATAAAAGTTTGAAGGAGTTGTTCAAGTTCGAAAAGTCTAAATGAATTCTTTCAGGAGAATTGTTCATGGGAAAAACCTTGAAGACATGATTTCCTTCAAACATTTTGTTTACAAAAATTGTTCAAAGCAAAAAGTCAAAGAAATTCTTTCGGGAGAAAAATTCGAATGGATTCTTTTAGAGAAAAGCCCGAAACAAAAAGCTTGAAACAAAATTTCCAAAGAAATGACCAAAGAGAAAGAAATGGTCGAAGAGAAAAAATTTGAAGGAATTGATGACACTTGTGAGGATGTGAACTTCAACCTCAACAAATAGTTGTTGGGATTCAAATATCAAATGATGGGCCCACAAACGTCAAGTTTGAGCCCCTACAAGTAATCGTTTGCATTTAGCCAAGTTTTTAAAGGGTATTAGTGGGATTTTGACAGCCAGTCAGCAAAAAAGGATGAGGATTTCTCCTTTTGACTTCGATGACGTGGTCTACAGCTCACGTTTAGAACATGTAAAGTGACCAAGCTTGATTAGATACGTCTAGGTGGAGCATGAACATGCAAAAACAAGTAGAGATATTGGTTTTTTGATCTTTAAAATATCTATAGTCCAAGAATGTAGTAAGGACCATGCCAAGTTTTAAGTGCAAGGGTCAAATCATTCACACTTGGCAGGGATTGTAGATACCTTCGACATGGCTCTATTAGTTCTTAAAGAAGGGACTTGAATGCATGAGGGGCTCAAGGTTATTTATGGTGATTTTGGATGGCTAAGCATGTTGAGGAGCTCGAGAATAACAATGAGTGTTCCATAGTTATCGGTAACCTCTTCTCTTAATTCCCCAATTTAACATGCAAGTCCCTCTTCTCGCTTGACTTTTATTCTATATATACAAGCTTTTGAGCCATTGTAAAGATTGATTTTCCCATGTTTGAAGAACATTTGTGTTTTACCTCTTTTGATGAATAAGACAAAATTTGTACCTCCTCAAAAGCTTGTGTTTAGTGTATTTTCGTGGTCTGTTGGGAGATAAAAGTGATAGCTAAGGCTTCTTATCATCTTATCCTCTCCATTATACCTATTTGCAGGCGTTAAGCTCATCCTTGCAGGTCACATAGTGTGCTCTATCATTTATTTGTATGGAAAGTGCAAGCTCTCTCTAATGTCTTTGACAGACCTATTGAACAATTGCCTTAGATCATACATCAAGCCCGAACCTCTACGTGAAATATTCATGCTCGAAGGCTACTATTTGAGTAGTGTAATCAGGTTTATGTCTTCATCCATCTTCCTAGTGCATATCAAGCAGATGAAGGTCATATTTTTAGTGTATCACCCCACTAAATAGGATTTCCCTTCAGTTTTCTTTCTTACCTTTTCCCCCATCCCTTTTCCTTAATAGTTTGTAGTGTAGACTAGGGATCCTACGTGATACACCAAAGGGAGATAGCCCTTAGAATCTAGAGATTCAATCTGTTGATTAGGCCACCCATAGCCTAGGATTTTTTCCATGTTTCAGTAGACTATGAAGGCCTAAAACTACCTTCACAAAGGTGTGAGTCTGATTGATAACAGTTTTTAGCATGCCTGATGGGACACTTACTCCTTGACATAGCTAAAGTTTGGAGCTGAGAATAAGCATTTGTAGTAGAGGAGAATATCCATCTTCATCACAAGTTGAAGATTCTTTAGGTTGCAAAGTTCATAGCATCATTCAGGGAATTCTTTCATGCTAAAGGTTACCACAAGCTTAGCTAGTAAAGGTATTCCTTTTGAATTTATTGAGTTATCTTCTACATCATATATGAGATCAAGGTTTAGTAGGACAAATCCATATCCTCAAAAACAACATTGATCACCTGGTTATCCTACTGTTTTAAACACTCCAATCCCCACTATCCAAATGGCTATTATAAATCAGGGGTTTATTCCATTTAATAGACATATCCCACTGAATTTAGCCCAGTTTGATGACATTCATGTGTTTTCCCTCAAGAGTATACCATTTGTCTTAGAGGAAAATTAAACAAGCCCTATCGAGCACATCCAGGGTGTAGTTAATCTCTGTTTGGTCCATAATGTTGTTTATGATAATGTTGCAATTAGATTACTTACTGCTTCCTTCAAAAGAAAAGCATTACATTGGTATATAAACCTCCCATTAAACTCCATTTCTACCTAAGATGAATTGAGTGTAGCCTTAGTTAAGTAATTTGAGGACAAATCTGATCACCTCTCTTTGGTTGAGTAGTTAACTACCATAAAGAGAGCTCTTCATGAATTCATGTCTAATTTTAACCTCAAATTCCAAAAAACATGGACCAGGATACCTATGTTGATTAGGCCATCCTGTGAATATGCATTCTTGTATTATTTAAAAGCCTTTAACTCTAACATTAGTGTGATGATATAGTAAATAAGCGGTACTACTTTGCCAAATGCTTATGAGTTTGCGATAAGGGTTGAGAATAGTTTGATACAAGCTGGTAAGATTTCTCCAAGACCTCCAATGCCTATATTCCCAGAATTGAAGTCTATACCAGTCCCTCAAATTCCTCAAATTCCATCTTTATCTCATATTCCATCCCCTCAAGCTCAAATTGTAACCCCTACTAGTCAAGCTCGTGAGATAGGAGAGTTGAAAAGCTTGCTACAATCTTTTGGGAACAAAATAGTAAAACTCAAGAGACAACAATTTTAGGCTAATAGGCCTTATCAACAACAAAATCAAACTACCTATCAGCCCTTTAGAGATCAAATACCTCCTTATCAGGATTTTAGAGAGAATAGACCACCTTACCAAACACAAAGAACCATAACTCTAGCTAAGCCATATGCTTCCCTTGATCTTAATGCTCCTTCTACTTCAAAATCCATTGTTTCCATCCACCTCAAAACAACTTGATACAAGATTTAGGTTGGCAGCCCTCAAATCTCAATGATGCTCAAAATCAAGCCTTGGTATCACAAAACATCACTATGCCACAAATGACACAAGAAGAGTTTTCTTTTCAAGGAGGTTAGTACCAAGATACAAGTTGGCATCATAAGAAGAAACTCAACAAGTTCAAGGGCAACCTAATGCCATTAATATGAATTGGCAAATGGATGATCATGTTATTTTTACTCAGGGTGTTGAAACTAACAATGCAAGTGGTCAAGTTGTAGCTGTAACTAGAGCTAAAAGAAGAGCCATTTATGAGGCTCAAGATGTGAAAAATGCTTCAAGTATTCCTAATTTTGTTTCCAAGAGTAAAAAAGAACAACTTATTGCCCCTATAACTCAAAAAAATCAGAATATAGAGGTTAGTAAAATTCAACAAATACCTTTAGTTCGTGAGCAACTAGTGCTTTAGAAAGTGCAACCAAAGGTTGGTGGGTTTATTTTCAATATAGTGGATCAGATGAAGAATTCTAATATCATCATTAGCATATGGGATTCTCTTTCCATTCCAGGATAAAAATATATGCTCGTCCAAGAGCTTTCAGCTCTCAAATTGTCTCCAAAACTAGTTGAGAAAGAAGGTGTTGTCTTATATAATTCGAATCAACCAACTAAGAAACAAGTATAGTAGGTAAATAAGATGGTAAAAGTGGACAAAATTGAGTTAAACTTAAATAAAACTCCTCATTTCTATCTTTCTTTGATAGTGGATGATATTTTGGTTCATAACTATATGGTAGATAGTGGAGATAGTAGCACAATTATGCCTAAGCAGATTACAGACAAGCTTGGTCTTGTCTATGAGTCAAATACTAAGGGGGTATTTTAATTGGATGGGTCACCAACAAAGATGGTAGGCATCATAAAAGGTTTGAAATTGACATTACATGCTTGTCCCAATGATACTATTCACCAGGATGTTGTCGTGGTAGAGTTGCCTCCTTACTTTGCTATGTACCTTTCAAGGGACTTTACCTTAAAGATTGGGGGATACTTATCAGTTGATTGGACTTATTTGATATTCAAAACTAGGTATGGTACTAAGGTAACAATTCATTCTAAACCTATTGCATGTTTCTATTTGCAGTCATATATGCCAAGTGTTGTGAACACTAACTGTATCATCTCAGATGAGGTACCAAAAACAAGTGGAGTAAAAAAAATCGCCTTTGGACAAAGTTTCAGATTTGTTTCTTGATGAGTGGGATTCTACTTTACATGAACATGATCCTTATAAGTTAATTGAAGAAGAAGGACTTGGTGTGTATTGCCTTCATAAGAATGATGCACCAATTCTAGCCATGGTTAAGGAAGATGAGTCTAGTGAGGGTTTATGGAAATTATACTTTGATGGATGAAGGAATAAATATGGTACCAGGGCTAGAATGATGTTAATTTTTCTAGCAAAGCAAAGGTATTTCTCCTCTAGTAAGTTATAGTTTGGTTGTTCAAATAATGTTGTAGAGTATGAGGCACTAGTTCACAGTTTGCAATGGGTTAGAAAGATGAAAATCAATACTTCGTAGGTTTTTGGTGATAGTGAACTTATAGTTGACCAAGTAAGAGGTTTGAATATATGCAAAAATTTATTTCTAAAGTATTATAAGCATATAATATGGGACTTACTTGAAGATTTTCAAGTGTTTAACATTTAGGCAATACCAAGAGGTGAGAATAAGAGATGAAGATAGGTTGGCTATCATTGAGGCACAATTTAGTATCCCAACTGATATAAAAAGTGAAAAAAATCAATCACACATAAAGGTGGTTGTAAGGCCTTTTATCTAGATAATCATGAGAATTGGCAAGTGTTCAAAGATGACAATCAAATTATGAGATTCCTACAAGAAGAAGCCAAGTTTTCATCAAGAAACCAATCAAAGTATTTACAACAATTTGATGATCAAATTGTGCAACTAAAAACAAATAAGTTACCTAAGGGATTGGTCACACTTGAAAACATTTTCAATGGTGATGATGAGTTAAAGAAAGAGAATTCATCCTTGTTAACAAAAGAACACTATGCCAATGTAGAGATTCCTGGTGAGTAAGAATTTGAAGTTGGGTAAGGTATGCACTCCTTCACAAAAAGAAGCTTTCATTGAGTTATGCATAAGTTTTACTAATGTATTTTCATGGCAATATAGTGATATTAAGGTATTTGACCCAAATCTAACTCAATACACCATTGAGTTAGAGGTTGAAACTAAACCAGTAAGACAAAGACAAAGGCCCATTAATCATAAGATTGAGCCTTTGATGAGAGCTAAGCTTCATAAGCTCATAGAGTCAACTATTATATTTCCAATCAAGCACTAAACTTGGGTGGCAAATCTTTTTCTGGTACAGAAGAAGAACGATGAGATTAGATTGTGTGTTGACTTTCATGATTTGAACAAAGCTTCACTTAAAGATCACTATCCATTGCCATCAATGAAACAAATTTTACAACTGGTTGTAGGTTCAGAGAGGTTTTCTTTGTTGGATGGATATAGTGGCTATAATCATATTTTGGTCAAGGAAAAGGACCAATTTAAGACAGCCTTCACAACCAAGTGGGGGACTTTTCCATACAGATTGATGCCCTTCAGTTTATCCAATGCTGGAGTAACATTTCAGAGAGCCATGTATATGACATTCCAAGGCCTTCTTAACAAGTTTGTACTTGTTTATTTGGATGATATAATAGTGTTTTCAAAGAGTGTAGATGATCACATGGTTCGAAAAGTGTAGGCAATTTGGGGTATCTCTAAATCCAAAAAAGTGTGTCTTCTCAATTCATGAAGGTAAGCTTCTTGAACATGTGGTTTCAAAGTATGGTTTAAGCATAGATTCTGAAAGGGTAGACTCCATTCTTGCACTCTCCTTGCCTAAGCACAAAAAGGCTTTGCAAAGCTTCTTTGGGAAAATCAATTTCATAAGAAGATATATTTTAGATTTTGCCATTTTAGCTAAGCCACTTACATCCATGCTTAAGAAGAATAAGAGTTTCAGCTGGTCCAAAGAAGGAGTAAAGAGGTTTGAGGAGATTAAGAAGGCCATAGCTAGTGCTCCTACACTTATAAATCTAGATTTCATAAAGGATTTCATCTTGTATACATATGATAACATGGACACCATTTCAATCATTCTTATGCAACAAAATCATGAAGCTTTGGAGTAGCCAATAGCCTTCTTTAGTCAAGGCTTGGAAGAGTATGAAACAAGGTACTCTTTTATTAAAAATCAAGTGCTTTCAGTTTTAAGGTCTCTCAAAAAATTTAGATACTTGTTGTCTAGCAATAAGATATACCTAATGGTTTCTCATCCAAGCATCAAGGAGTTCCTTTTGAACAAGGATATAAATGAGAAGAGAACAGGTTGGATAACTAAAGTAATGGAGTATGATGTGGAAATTAAGGTCACAAAGTTGGTTAGAGGTAAAGGACTTTGTGAGCATCTAGTTCAAGACTTGCAAGAGACTAATGAGGTTGTTTTGGTGTCAAATGATGAAGAGGTTGCAGCTGGTCATACCTCACCTTCCAACTGGTTTCATGACTTGGTAAGTTATCTCCAAGATGGTAATTATCCCTCTCATTTAAATGCTTCAAAAATAAAATATTGTAGGTTGCAATCAATTCCATTTTTGCTTGTTGATGGTTTTTGTTCAAGAAATATATCAATGGTGTGTTGCTAAGGTGTATAGAGCTAAGCCAAACTCAGACATTGCTTGAAGAATTTCATGATGGACATGGTGGACATTTTTTCACAAAAAAAATAGCCCTTAAGATCATGAGAGGTGGGTACTATTGGTCTAGTATATTTGGTCATTGCCATGCATGGGTTAGGAAGTGAGAACAGTGTGCTATGTTTGTAGAAAAAGTGAAAATTGCAGCCTTACCTCTTTAACCAATTACAGTAGATCAGGCCTTTGTCCAAGGGGGATTGAATTTTTTTGGTCTCATAAATCCTCCTTCAAGTTTAGGACATAAATGGATTCTAATTGCTACAGATTACTTCATACATTGAACAGAAGCAGTGGCATTGAAAGAAGCAAATAAAATCAATGTTCTAGATTTCTACGAAGGTTTGCTTACTAGATTTGGAGTTCCTTCAACTATTATTTTTTATAATGCAATGGATTTTGTGGGAACTAATATCAACCAATGGACTATCCAACATTGGATTTATCTTCTACTTCATCAAACTATTATCCACAAGGCAATGGCATTGTTGAATCTACGAATAAGAACCTATTGAAGATCATAAAAAGAACTATTGAAGACAATCAGAGGTCATGGCATCTAAAATTGAAGTCAGTTATGTGGGCTGATAGGATCACCTACAAAAGATCAATAGCCAACTCTCCATACAAGCTAGTATATGGTAAGAAAGCAAGGTTACCCATTTCCCTTGAGTTTCCTGGTTTATAACTAATACATCAACTTGAGTTGTTGGAGAATGAGCCTTAGAGTTGGAAGAGGTAATAAATCAGTCTATGTTAGCCATGAAAATTCATCAAGCACAGGTGAAGAGAGCTTTTGACAAAGGAGCTTCTTCATGAATTTTCAAAGAAGAAGATTTGGTCCTCAAATGCGATAAGAATAGAGCTAAACCAAGAAAAAACACAAAGTTTGATTCCCTTTAGAGTGGCCCATATTCAATATCCAACAGCAAATCCCACAATGCCTTCTAACTTGCAAAGATGGGTGGTGAGGAGCTTCCAATCCCAATGAATGGGATACATTTAAAACATTGCTATTGAAGAGCTAAGTTCCTCATACATAGTTATTTTATTTATTTTCTTTCAAGTGTTGTTCAAGCACATTAGTTTGTTTTTTTTGTCCTAAACAAGTGCTTTGTTTACACTTTTTCTTTGTTTAGTTAATTTTCCCTGCTTTGTGTGTTTCCCTTCTTGTTTTGGAGGATGAAAGTTGTCTTATTTAAAATCAAAAGTTGTACTTGTAGTAATGGATCAGATTTATCATTGCTTTGTGAGTCCAAATGTTATGTATATGGTCTAGTTCTCAAGCATAGCAAGCATGCTTCCCAGTTGAGTCACCAAATTATTGACAATTTTGACCCTGTAGGTTGAATTGTCATCCCTACCATTTGAAACTTTGCATATCATCTCAGTTTATCTTGTGAGTCAGTTATTGGTCCTGAAAAGTCCTTAAAATAATCCATGGTTAATAGGGTTTTTTGAGGCATTCACTTTGGTTTTCAGAGGATTTTTGTGAGAAAAGCATCATGGAGGCTTCTTTGGGTCCTTAAAGGGTCATTTTCAGGAAGTTCGAAGGGTTCTTTCCTTCCAGGAAGGTCCATCTTCAAGAAACCCAAAGGATTTTTTCACAATTCTGGAAGGACCATTTGCAAAAAACTCTGAAGAGACATTTCAAACAAGCCAAAAGGACTTTTCAAAAAGTTTGAGGAATTCTTTCAAAAAAAGGACTTTGCAAAAAGTCTGAGGAAAACAAAAACTTAAAGGGCCTTTTAAAAAATCAGAAGTGTCCATTGCAAAAATTCTGAAAGGTTCTTTTCAAAAATTTTGAAAGGTTCTTTTCAAAAAGCTGAAGGGTATTTTCCTTTCATAAAGGGCATTTCAAATAGAAAACAAGGCACTTTTAAAAAATCCAAAGGTCCATTTTCGAAGAAAAGTTCAAAGGAATTGTTCAAGTTCAAAAGGTTCGAATGAATTCTTTCAGGAGAATTAGTTGCAGAAAAAAAGCTCGAAGACGTGATTTCCTTCGGACATTTTGTCCATGGCAATTATTCAAGGCAAAAAGTCAAAAAAAATCTTTTGGGAGAAAAGTCCGAATGGATTCTTTTAGAGAAATCCTGAAATAAAAAGCCTAAAACAAAACACTCAAAATAAAAATCTCGAAACAAAAAGTTTGAAGAAATGATCGAAGAGAAAGAAATGGGTGAAGAGAAAAAATCCAAAAGAATTGATGATAATTGTGCAAACGTCAACTTCATCCTCAACAAATAGTAGTTGGGATTCAAATATCAAATGATGGGCCCACAAACGTCAAGTTTGAGCCCTTGCAAGTAGCCATTTGCACTTGGCCAAGTATTCAAAGGGTCCTAGTGGGATTTCGACAGCCAGTTAGTAGAAAAGGATGAGGATTTCTCCTTTTGACTCTAATGACATGGTCTACAACTCATGTTCAAAACATGTAAAGTGACCAAGCTCGATTAGATGCATCTAGGTGGAGCACGAACATGCAAAAACAAGTAGAGATATTGGTTTTTTGATCTCTAGAAGATTTCTAGTCCAAGACTACAGTAAGGAGCATGCTAAGTTTTAAATGCAAGGGTCAAATCATTCACACTTGGCAGGGACATACAACTGCTTTTGACATGGCTCTATCAGTTCTTAAAGAAGGGACTTGAATGCATGAGGGGTTCGAGGTGATTTGTGGTGATTTTGGATGGCTGATCTCAGGATCAAAGTAATTACTTGCTTTCAATGTTGAGGAGCTTGAAAATTAAGGAGTGTTCTACAGTTATTGGTAACCTCTTCTCTCAATTCCCCACTCTAACATGTAAGTCCCTCTTCTCTCGTCTTTTATTCTATATATACAAGCTTTTGAGCCATTGTAAAGATCAATTTTTCCATGTTCAGAGAACATCTGTATTTTGCCTTTTTCGATGAATAAGATAGAATTTGTACCTCCTCAAAAGCTTGTGTTTTAGTGTATTTTCATGGTCTATTAGGAGATGAAAGTGATAGCTAAGGCTTCCTCTCATCTTATCCTCTCCATTATACCTATTTGCAGGTGTCAAGCTCATCCTTGCAGGTCACATGGTGTGTTCTATCACCTTGTTTGTATGGAAAGTGCAAGTTCTCTCTAGTGTCTTTGACAGACCTATTAAAAAATTGCCTTAGATCATGCATCAAGCTCGAACCTCTATGCAAAATATTGATGCTTGGAGGCTATCGTTTGAGTAGTGTAATCAGGTTTATGTCTTCATCCATATTCTCAGTGCATGTCAAGCAGATGAAGGTCATATTTCCGATGTATCACCCCATTAGATAGGATTTCCCTTTAATTTTCTTTCTTACCTTTTCCCTCTTCCCTTTTCCTCGACAGTTTGTAGTGTAGACTAGGGATCCTAAGCGATACACCAAAGGGAGCTAGCCCTTAGAATCTAGAGATTCAATCCATTGATTAGGCCACCCACAACTTAGGATTGTTTCCATGTTTTAGCAGACTATGAAGGCCTGAAACTACCTTCACAAGGGTGCGAGTCTGATTGACAACAATTATGTTAAGAGAGATTGTTGTTTCACACATGAGTATGAACTTGAACATGTGTAATTAAAGATACAAGGTAGAGACATAAAATCATCTCTAGAGGTGTAATTATTATCAAAATAACAAATGATAATGATTAGCTCTCATGATGCCTTCATCCACCTTTGACAATAGAAAATGACCAATCGAAGATGCTGACTCCATGTAAGTCGTAGCCCCCTTTGCAATGGGTGAAGGGCATGTAAAGTCTTGAATTTATTTATTACGACTAAGATTCATGCACTTATGAAACGTTCTATTTTATGATCTATTTTTGTCAATTAAAGAAAAAGTCGAGTATCAATGCACATGAATGATTCTAATATGTAAATGTTAATGATAGGAAAATTATGCCTAAGAACACGAGATATTGCAAAAGGGTTTCTAAGTCCCAGGTCTACCAATATGCCATTAATTAGTCTCATGGTGGACATATGGAATGATTTATATGTGATTTGAGAGTAGCTTGTTTGTAGTGAATCATTTTGTAAGTCATAAGGATCATAATGTGTAGGTAATTTAAGGTCCAATGTTTTAGGCTTTAGGCATAATAAAGCCTCATAATGGAAAAATTAATTTACTTTGCCCAGATACAACATTGTTTGCTATCTACATAAGTTTAAAACAATAAGTCTAACTCATGAAATTTTGATGTGGAGAAACTTGAAAGATTTATTTCATGGAGATGACCCTTAGACTCAAAAAGATTAATGATGTGGTGATGGTCTTCCCTATGATAATCTTGACGAAGATGCATCTACAATTTATTTTGATTGACATTGAAATTTCCCACTTAATGGTAATGATGCATTTATATTGCTACAAAGAATTGACGTATGACTATTAACAGGGAGAGTGAAACCATCAATTGGTGGAAGATTAAATTTGCTCGCCATATGAATGGTCTAACACACCACCAACAAAGCAATACATATTTATCAAATGTTTAAGGATTCAGGGAGAATATGGCCACACAATGGAAAAGATTAAATTCAACTTGTTCGAATATGACATTGTTTTTTACCTACACAACTTAAAAATATTACGTCTCACTAATGAGCTTTAGCATTGTATAAAGTCAAACTATGAAATAATAATAATTTACTATATACCTTTGCTTTACAAAAACTCGATTTCTGAAAACAAAAAATACATCCCTTACATCGTGGTAACATCTTTGATTGCCCATTTTCTATTGTTAAGGGTGGATGAGGATGTTCTGAACACTGATTTGATTATGACAGGGTTCTATGTCCGATGAGTGGCTTGAATCCGCTTTAGAATGTTGTTTATGTGTGGACAAGACATTGAGGTACCAGAGTCCATCTTGTAGCTTATGTTTATCCTTGCTGCAAATATATTAACATCTAGAGCAATTAAATCAGGTTTAACAACATGCAAAAACACCAAACTTAGACTTTTAAAAGAAAGAGAAGAGCCATCCAAAACATGCAAGTGGTGAAATATTTTAAAGAGTGTTAAGTGGTGATGGTGAGGGACAATGACAATGTATTGGAGATGGTATCGTACCCCAAAGGGGTCATAGTCATATCTCACTTGAAACATATGACCACTAATCCCATCTCACCTTTTATGCACACAATGGTAAACAACAATAATCATATATTTTTTGGTGCAAGTGATGGTACAAAATGAGATTGTGTGTTCCTTCATACGACATGGCAATGAGTTGTGTAAGAAGGAGATGTTTTGTTTCTGGAAGAGCTCTACCAATGACGAAGTGGTGGGAAAGGGCTAGACAATACAAAACATGCAAGTGGTGAAATATTTCAATGTCCACTAGTCGGTGACAATGAGTAACTATGACAAGGTATTTTAGGGGATACCATATACTAAAAGGCCCATATTGTACACCAAACCCGTATTGAAGGTACTAGTTGGACTTAGATGACCCACATCACCCATTCCAAAGAGGTCTATAACTTGTAGAATAGCGACACTTTTGATTTATCATTTTCTATTATAAAAGGTTGACGAGAATGATATGATAACTAATTTGATTAAAACATGACTCCATATCTGATGTACAACTCAAATCAATAATACAATATTGTTAATTTAAAGACAAAACATATCTTGTTGCTTCCATTCAATATTACCAATATATTAACACCTAAAATTCCAAAAAAAAATATTTTCTAACATTCAACTTCGAATTTTAAATCTCCATTAAAAAACTTTTTTTCAAACTTCACCTCTTCAAACAAAGCCGCGATGATGCGCTCCCACCTCATGATGCGTTCCAACTTTCTTTAATATCATATTAAAGTATTATCAACGATGTAGAATCCCCAAAATAATAATAAAATAAAAATTGTTTATTAATTTTCGGCCGTCCTACCGAAGCTTCTACCTCTATCGTAAAACAGTTTCATTCCAATCTATTAAAAAAACCAAAACAAAAGAACAAAACATATAACTACTCACACTTCGTTATCCGGGGCAACAATTCACTGAAATTTAGCATAAACCAGGACCTCAGCGCCTGACAAAGATTCGAACCCGTGAGATCAATATTCTTAAATGGCGTCCTTATCGGCTGTGTACGTATGCATTTTAAGCCTTGCCTTGATGGTTTCAGGGCGTCAAACTCAAGGGCCGAAGCCCTGGAATGGACTGTACGACAATTCCAAGTATGGAAAACTTCAGCTTAATAATGGACTTGCCCGCACTCCTCAAATGGGGTAATAAGCTTCCCCATATCATATTCTCTTTTCTTTTCGGCATATACTTTTTTCTTGTTCATCGAATAAAGTTTTAATTCGAGCAATTCTTCTCTTCTCTGCTTTCAAAGATTTAATCCATGCACGGTAGCTACGCTATTAATATCACTTTTTTCTGTGCAATTTTTTTTTCTCTCTAATTTAAAGCTGTCTTAATATCGATTATTCTGTGCATATTTATTTTCTTTGTTTAAATAACATCAGGCCACGGCGATGAAAGGACGGCTTTGGTTTGTTATGTTTTACTTGTCGATCTTCGTGCGTGGGAAAATCAGTGACATGCTAAGTTTGTTTTCCTTCTTATTATTTTAGGTGGAACAGCTGGAATTTCTTTGCCTGTGGTATAAATGAACATGTGATTCGGGAAACAGGTGCGTCGACTAAAGTTAGCCGTTTTATTTGAAGTTCTAGAATGATTACTGGTAAATATCATGTTATTTTGCTTTTGAGATTAAATTTACCTGTTCGATGAGTAAACATATTTCATTTGTTAGAAGCTTGAAAACAATTATTGGGAAAGACCATGTTATTTTTCTGGAATTTATCCTTTTGTTGAAAGATTTAGAACTATTATTTGTAAGAAATCCTTTCCTATAACCTAAAAATTCACACTCTATATGTTTTCAGGCAACTAGACGGTTTCTGAGAAAGCCAGGGATCAATTCCCATTTTGAACCCAAGTACGAAAAAAATCTCAATACCATCTACTAGGAACTTAGGTATCCTAACAAGAAATAAAAACGACCCATAACCTGTAGAAATTAACTCTTCACGATGCTAGTTACTAATTGATCTTCATCTTTTAATCTCGGAGGTTCATTCTTACTCAGTTGCAGTTTGAACTTCGAACAACAAAGTTAATAGAATTGTTCACAAGTATATTCATCCAAGGAGGGTGTGTGTTGAGTGGGGTTACCACCAGGCCATCTCCATCAACCAACATTCCCTAAGGACCTCACTAACCAAGTTGTCATCTCTAATTACTGGCTGTTTTAGTCCCTAATACAACAATAGTGCTTAGGTTTTGCATTAAATAGATTAAAAACATAAAGTCCATACATCAATTCCATTTAAGTTGTCCTTATATGGTTTGATCAATGAGTATACCAAATCAATGCTATATAATAGTCCATTCACTCATCCTATTAGAAGTACATATCCGTTTTATCCAAAGACCAGTCAAAATGCTAATAAGAAATAGATACACTGCTGCCATCCATTTCATATTCAATGGATATAATGATAAATGATCAAATTATCTGTCAATACAAGGATGATTGATGGGACACTAGTATAGTACAGTAAGGTACATCAAGTACAATAATAGTACAATTATGTTTTTTACAGCATACAAATCTGCATGAGGAGTAGGATGAAGAAGAAATAGAGAGAAAACATCATCAGGGTGCTTTTTCATCAACCTCAGAGCCATGGGCTCCCCTGCACACCTTCTGTATACTTGGAAGTGGTCCTACCCTTCATGACTGTCTCAGATCTGGAAGCCAGTAAGAGAAAGAAAGAATATATGAAAACACAAATGTCATTTCATGCATGGGACAAAACAAGCAATGTAGAACCAGACAGTAATCCAGCTGAATAAGGGAAAAATAACTGATCTAACAATCGTTAATTTCTCTGGCCAAAGACTGACACGAAACACACAGCATTCAAAACCACTGCATGTTTCCAGGCCTCAATTAAGGAGCTTTAAGGATCACTGGTACACCCCAATAGACCTGCATTTCCCCATGCAAAGAATAAGTAAGTTCACAATAAAAGCTTAGAAGAATACAAATCAAGTAGTCACATCACAAGAGGCAGTTTTCCCAAGGCTCAGACCTTCAACAGGTAAATCTGAGTAGAAAAGTTTAGCTTGCTGTCATAATACAAATGATTAAATACCAAATCTGCCACCATAAATGAGTCATAGAGGGGTAGAATTAATCTAGGGTAAAATGCAGTTAAATCCACGAACCCATGAATGTTTCCAAAGAATTTAAACAATAAGATCCCTAAAAGAACCATCAAGTCATCATGCTCATTTTTCATGTCTCCATTAACTAGGAGCACAGTCAAACCCAAGCCCATTAAGAGTTAAGTCAACTTATGTAATTATGTCCAGTCAAAGTTCTTTCATCCCACAATCATAATGTTTAGAGTCAAGCTTTCAGCATATCAAGAATCAATGTAACAATTATAGTTGCCAATTCACTGTGGCATTAACATCCAAGATAATTTACCCATATCATTATATCTACACTAGTCAACATTGTCATAGAAGCTCAAGAGAAACCTCTGCAGCTTAGACTTCAGGGAGCACCTAGAAGAGGGATGCTATCCGCAGTGTAAGCTGAAGAGAGATCCCATCTAACATCACATAGTTATATAACCTTTGTGACAGGATTTAATATTAATTACCGTGACAGGGTAACCAAAAAAAGATGTCCACATGGCCTATACCCTAAGGGTCAAGTGATAAATCACCCTGAAAAGATACTGCCTTAGTAATACCAAAGTTTAATTGAAGGCATTAAAATGAAGACAGTCATCATGTAATGGTTACAAAGATAGTTCATAAGAGGATCTAAGTCACTATTATGGCACAATCCTTATGTCATTACCAAACGACCACCTTAGTGGAGTGATCAATGACAAATGACACCTGATCATGGACAATGCCTTCTTCATGTAGTGGCCCTTAACCATACCAAAGCTGAGAATAACACTTAAACAAGGTGTGATCACAAGATATGCCTGTAAGATTGGTTTGGCTGTGCCCAAAAGTCATCAGGTGCTGGGGCTAAGTCCTCTTTTGATCAAAGACTATATACCAGTCCATTAATTACAAGGTTCTGAGGTTGGTGATCTTGCATCCCATATTGATTATTCAACCACTAAATTCAATGGAGTACAGTCACCTCTCAATGCCTTAAATATAGCTATTACTTAAGACTAACAACTATGGTTGAAGCCATGACCATCACAGCTAAGGATATAATGTTTTATATAAGCCCATATCACTTTCTCATCAAGGAGTCACATCCACCTAGTGCAACCCATAGAGAACTGTACCTAAATCTATATTGGGTCTTTCCGTATTAATATCTAATTAAGGAAAAGATAGTACCTCACCACCACATGTCTTGGTAAACAAAAGATAAAAAAGATGCATTACAGTTGGGCTGAGCCATAATTGTAATTCAACAAAGGAGAAGCTATAGCTATACCTAGCCAATCCAAGACAATCTAAGTTTTATGCATGTATGCATCTTAGCCTCAATTGGGCAAGGCCCTATTCACCAAACGAACATTATAACCATGGCTTAAAAAGTACAGTCAAGCTATGTCCTAAACAATGTAAGTGGCTATTGCCTAAATACATTTAGCCCATGCATAGCACTCGGCGTATATCCAAACCAAATAGAATCAGGAAATTCTCTCTCACAAACCCAAAGTTACCACACTAGTAGAAAGAAGTTTAGTTGAGCTATGCCCCCTTCCTTTTACCATTCTCGACAACCACCATTCATAACATAAGTATAAGAGCAAAAAAAAAAAATGTTGGTTGTGCCTCATTTTCTTACTCATTTCATTCTTATTCTTCAAATGGAAAAATCAAAAGAAATGAAATAACATGCATGAACAGTAGTTGAGAAATGAACAAGGAAGAATGTGCCCTAGTTGAGCTCGAGGTCAACATTGCCTACTCAAGTCCAAGCTCCTTCAAAAGTATGCAAGACCATCCAAAATCTTTGTGTGTCTCCTCAACAACCTTCCACATCTATATTCCTCTCTCTGTCTTGCATGTTTTCCACCATCCCCGGCCTTAGAGCCATTAGTGAAGGTAGGGAAAATCTTCTCCTTGCCACCCATAAGGGCTCTAGCCTTTTTTCACCAATGTATGGCCCTAGCATGCCATAACAACCTCTACCCTCCTCTATTCTAGCCTCAAAACCATAAACCAGCTCTCAAAATCAACTAGTCAACATAACACTCAAAGCTCATGACCGTTATGTGGATATATAAAAATTATAAAGCCCTGATATTATTTCACATTCAAACCTTTGACGCTCGTGGGTCTTAAACATCCACTTAGATGTTAACATTAATAACTGATGCAGGAGCATCCGGGTTCGCAATAAATCTTGCACTAACGAAAAACATGAGTAGGATAAATAACAATAAGTAGTGTTTGTAGGCCTTTGATGCTTGAATTGACTATGTACTCTAGAACCACCCCAAGGGTTTGAGGTATCTCCCAGATCATCAAACCATCACAACAAGCTACTTCACACTCTTCATGAGTGGTGCGACACCTGAAAACTTGATGTGCAGTTGTGATTCTACTTGGAGCATTAAATCACTCTACAATTCATGCACCATCTCATGGCAAGTATACAACATTTGAACAGTCTCAGCAAGTGGCACAACACTTGAAAACTTGATGCTAAGCTGTAATTCAACATGAAACTCTAAAAAATGCTATAGTGCACCATAACAACTCTTGGTAGGCATACAACGATTAGACAACCTTAGAAGATCACATGTGTATTTAGAACATTGTCCACAGTTACAATTTTACACACAATTCCAAAAAACACTAGAGTGCATTGCGACATCTTGCGGTATGCATGCAACATACAGACAACCTTAGAAGATCACCAGTCTATTTAGAACACAACACACGATTATGATTTTTCGTGAAATTTCAAATGATGCTACACTGCACCCCACCATCTCGTTGTCTATATAAATACTCTAGGCAGCCTCAAGAAGTGCGTCGATACTTCAAAACATGACACACAATTACATTCTACGCAAAACTCATAAAAACTAGCAGCAGCCACATGGGTATTTCGCTTTAGGATGTGACATGTTATTGTCATATCCAGGGCTTGTGGTATGACAATGCAATTGTTAGGGTTTTGTGGACTTGTCAGAGATGCCACATAACTTGTGGAAGCTTAAAAGTCACAATGGGAAGATGAAATGTCTTGCAAATGAAAGTTGAAGTGTTGGGACTTCCATAATAGTTCTTGGGAAACACCTTGATAAGAAAATGAGTTCTATTAGAGAGGGGTTCAAGTCAACTATCTAGCAGAGGTGGCTAAGGAACAAGAGTTGGTTCAACAATAGAGGTTTATGGAGATAGTGTTATTCTCCAAGTGGTCAGAAAACTGCAAACAAAGACTTGCTGAAGAGAGTGCAACTTTGAGTAGAGCAGCTGTAGGAGAGAACCATGTCCATGAATTGATTCATATTGTAACACTGCACGTTTTGTAGTCTTTAATGAATTTGGAAGTATGTTGTAGGTGTATGTTTTGTAATCTTCTCATTGAAAGCAATAAAGAATAAGTTTGTTGTTTTTTGTTTTGCGCATGAATTGTGTGTCCATTAGCATGTGTTGGATAGTTGTTGTTGACAATTCTTCCATAGGACAGATTGTCTCTTGCCATTCGGAAAATTCACATCTCCATCCAAGGAAAGAAAGAATACATTGGGAAGAATACATTGTTTTTCTTTTGTGAAGGCCTTTGCTGCAACAGGAATTCCTTTGGACGACTTTTGTTCGAAGGAATGGTTCGTCAAAGAAGGCTTCTGCTAAGGACATAACTTCGGAGAAGTGCTAATCCAAAAGTCCGCAGGAAATAACAAAGGAAAGAGGCTAAAACAAAGGAAGTAATTCTTTCGGACTTTTTGTCCGAAGGAATACTTTGGAGAATCCAAAGGTTCCCCCAAAAAAGCAAGGAAAAGCCAAGGATTAATTCGGAAGGGTCATTTTCAAGAAATCCGAAGGGCAGGGTACCCTTCGAAAGGGTCATTTTCAACAATCTCGAAGGGCACCTACCCTTCGGGAATGTACAGGAACAAATTCAGGACCCCGGCAAAAAACTCGGGTGCCCTACAATTTTTCCGACAAAGGCGCAGATGAGGGACAAAAGCCCTTGTGGAGGGCACTTGGTCGGTGACAGGATCACTGTAACTTTCCCAAAGGATATTTCGAAGGCAGTTGGAGTTCAAAAAGAGAAGGATTAATTCCTTCGGGCTTTTTGTCCGAAGGAATTCCTTTGGACAAAAAGTTCGAAGAAATTCAGAGAAATGGCCGCTCAAAAAGCCCGAGAAAATAAACCCGACAAAATGAAGTCCGAAGCCAACATAAGAAGAGAAGAAACAAAGGAAAGATATCCTTCGGACTTTTTGTCCGAAGGATTAATTCGACCAAAAAAAATGCAGAGGGAAATCAAGCCCGCAAAGCAAAAGTCTGCGGGAAAGTGACCGGGTCAGGACAAAAATCCGAAGGCATTCAGAAGACTACAGTAGGAGATAAGCCCGAGGCAGAGAAAAATAAAGGCCAAAGGAAAGGTGAGGAGCCATAAGTCTGAAGGATATCTTCGAAAAAGTTGCCACAGGAAAGTCCGAAGACAGGGTCGAGGAAATAAACCCGAGGCAAAATGAAACCAAAAGCATAAATTCCGAAGGAAATCCAAAGCTTCGAAAAAGTTGAAACAAGGCCAAACGGAGGAAATATAGACTAATACATCCAAATACAGAATCTTGCCAGAAATAGACATGAACAGGCAGACTAGAATAGGACAAAATACATGCAAGCAAGGGCTATTTTCGATCGACCGGTCAAAGCTTCAGTTGACTAGTTGTTGAAGACCTGCTCGTCTCCGGATCAACTCATGCATCCGAGGGTCTAACTCAGTGTCAACCGGAGTTCCAAATTCGAATGTCAAGTTGACTGTTCTAGATTTAGAGTTGACTAATTGTTAAACGCCACATCTACCAGGAGTTTCCCATGGAAAGGAGAATGATCTCTTTGTCCAACTCAGCTTATCAAACGGCCAACTCAGTCTTTCAAACGTTCTAACTCGGCATCAAGCAGCTCACGTAGAGTTCTAAAATTGACATTGGCGTGGATTTCCATGCAAAGAGAGGTGGGTAGTTCAATAAACAAAAGACAAGTTCACTTCCTCAAGCGCAAGAAACTTCATGCAAAGACAAAGGGAAAACATATTTTATTGAAAGGCCAAGTCAGCGTTGAGTTAATCTAAGTTAATCCTTCTCTTTAATTTTTCAACGCCAATCTTTGTCTTTTTGTAATTCTCTATAAAATGGCTTTTAGCCTTGATTAAAAAAGAATCCATCCCTATCTTGGCTAGACTAGACTCTGCCATTGGTGAGTTGTGTAACCTCTTCGATCAATAGAAGGACTGTACTTTCAGATTTCAAGTGTTGGCATAGTGTATATTCATTCAACAATTTGCATATGTGGTAGATTTCTCTCCCTTCCCAAATTCTGATTCGTACCTAGTTGCTAGCTTATCGTATTATGCAGGGCATGTTCAGTGTTCTTTATGTCTTTTGCTGAAGCTGTAAGTGGATGTTAGGTGGCGGCAAAGTGTCTTGTATCAGACCTCTTTCTATCGTTTTCCCTCATGTTTTGGTCATTGGATCGAACCTCTTCATGAAATATTTATGCATAAGTGATTGATTGAAATCAAAGGTCTTCCTTTTCCCTTGTTTGTTCAGTGTTGTAGGTTCCAAGTTGAGTGGATCAATCTTTTGGTGTATCACCTTTATTAGGTAGGATTTCCCCTTAAAGTTTCCTTATCCCTTTTCCATGGTAGTCCGCAGCATAGAGTAGAGATCCTCATTGATACATCATACAGGAACCAGCGTTTTCTGGAGGTTCTTCTCACCGTTGAGGCACCCATCCTCATGAGAAGATCCCATTGTTTCAACCGGATAGAGGACTGGCCATTTCACGCACGTCTTCGATTCAGGGCGCAGCTCCTAGTTGACAACAGTTGCATGGTCTAAAGGTTGTCTTTCATAGGACCTCCTAACCGTGATTTCATCATTTAGTATAAGAGCAAGGTTGTTCCTTGCTAGGTTGAGTGTGAGGCTATAGTTGACTCAGTTGCAGGTTGTGTAAGGAAACCCTGTAGTGTTGTCATTGTTGAGAGTGAGAAGACATCTTCTAGCATAGAGTGTTGTGTAGGTGTTATAAATGTCCTCCATTGTGAGGAAAGTGGGTAGAGGGCAAGAGAGAGGTGAGAGTTCTCCATCTTGTATAGGGGGGTAAAGAAAAAAGAGTTGCAGCAATGGCACATAGAAACGTCAGAAAGAGAGAGAAGGTGGTCTAGAACCACAAGTTGCAGAACTAGAAACAATGGAGGATATGTTGATATCTCTATGAGCAAAGTTGGGTGCTTTGGAGAGAAGACCGACAAGTAAAATGCAAAGAATAGTCGTAAAGAAGAAAGCTGTGAAGCAAAGAGAAGAGCCCAAAAAAGAAAAGAGACCAGCAGAGGTCATGGTGAAAGGAGGCAAGCTCACCAAAAACGTCCATTTGTTTTTAGGTAGAGAGCCCTAAAGAGCCCATGAGATGGATAGTGGAGCTACGATGTTGTTTTGAAGAGAATAGTATTGAAGACCGTGAGAGGGTAGAGGTTGCAAGCACAAGATTGTGTGGTGGTGCAGCTGTGTATTGGAGAGTTCTCCAAGAGAGGAGATGAGAAAAGAAATAAAGTGGTGAAGAGTTGGGAACATATGGTTTCCAAGTTGATGGGTCAAGTTGTACACCCAAGAATGCAAGTAGAGTGGTTGAGGAAGCTTCAGAACCTGAGGCTTGAGAGTGAAGAGAAGCAGCTTGCCTTGAGAGATAATGAGAGATTGAAGTTGTGATGTGAGAAACTCAAGTCTGAATTGAAAACTAGCTAGGAGAAGGAAGGAGGTGAGCACTCTATAGTGGAAGAAATCCTCATGAAAGAAGATAGAGATAGGGGAAGTGAATAATTAATGGTATTCATTAAGTGGCAAGAATCAGAAATCCCATTGAAAAGGAACAGAAGTGAGTTTGTGTTTCCACCTTTGTAGGGAAGAATGGCTGAGGATAGCTGAGGAGAGTTGCAGGTTTCCATGAAGGAAACAATGGAGGTGATTGAAATGCAAGTGAGTGCATGTGATGAGTGTACAGTTGAAGACCATCTTTGTGAAGTAGAGACAATTAAGGACTGTCTTTAGGAAGAAAGAGAGAGTAGTGTAAATCAGCATTACCCAAGTCAGAGATTGAGAAGTTGAAAATTGAGATGAGAAGGGTGCAAGCCATTGTAGGCATCCTTTAGGAAGAAACTTCAGTAACAATAACAACAAAAGGAGGAAAAGAGTGTGAAGATGAGGATGAATCTCCGCCTTTCCATGAAAGATGAATTTGATAACACAAAACTACATTCAATGTGCTTTGAAGCCCAAAGAAATTGTCCAAAAGACAACATAATGAGTGAGGAAGAGGTAGAGGACGTGGAAGACATACCTATTAAAGAGGCTAGACTTAAGCAAAGAAATAAAAAGAAGCAGCTAATTCCTCGCAGCAAAACCAAATAGGTGAATATCATTCGTATGGAGGAAGAGGATAGGAAATAGAAGACAAGGTATGGGATTTAATGGCGACTTGTTTCAAGGGTGCACAACATGTACACAAAACATATCAATGCCCTGAAACGAATAAATCGTGCATGTAGCACAAGCAAAGGAAGCATAAGGAGAAGCATTTGCTCCTATAAAACCTGAGCATGGAGAGAGTCTGATATTGTGAAGAGTCTTGTTGAAGTCAAGAAAGCACAAGGATGGACCCTAGTAGAGAAAATTCATTTTCAGATCTATGTGCAAAGCAGGAGGTTAGTGTTGTGAGTTGATTATAGATAATGGTAGCAACAACAATCCAGTCATCATTGAGATGGTGCAGAAGTTGGGATTGAAGTGTATGTTTCATTCCAATCCTTATAAGGTTTGTTAGTTGTGGATAGGTCATCCAGTAATGGTGACAAAACAATGTAGAGTTTAACTTCCACATCAGAAGCAAACATGATGAAGTTTGGTGTGATGTAATATAGATGGACACTTGTCATGTCTTGCTAGGTAGACCATGGTAGTATGACATAAATGCTATACATAATGTGAGAAAAAAATATTTTCTAGATTACCAAGGACGGGAAGAAGTTTGAATTGTCGTCTATGAGGGATGAAGGAACAAAGAGCTTAGTGATGTTGCTTTCAACCAAATAATTTTTGAGAGAAGAACACAGAGGTTTGTTTTGCTATCTTTCCAAAGCTAGAACAAGAAGTAAAGGAACAAGAAATTCCAAAAGAAGTGGCAAATTTGTTGAAAGAACATGAGGAGATAAGTGAATTACCAAGTAATTTGCCACAAGTGAGAAAAATTTCATATCATATAAACTTGATGCCTAGAGCAAGTTTACCAAGCAAGGTTCCACACATAATGAATCTACGTATCAATGAAGAACTGGAAAAGCAGTTCAATATTTGTCTCATAGAATGAATCTGCCTATGAGTGAAGAACTGAACAATCAAGTTCAAGATTTGTAGGATAGAGGTTTGATTAGAGAAAGTGTAAGTCAACGTGCAATTCCAAAAATGCTTACACCAAAGAATGATGGAGAATGGAGAATGTGTCTGGATTTAGGAGCTATCAATAAGATAACCATGAAGTATTGTTTTCCAATGCCGAAGATGGATGACTTTTTAGATTGTTTGAGTAGAGTAAAATATCTCTCCAAGATTGATTTGAAGAGTGGTTGCCATTAAATTAGGACTGTGTTTAGGGCCAAGGATTGTATGAATGGTGGGTCGTGCCCTTTGGGAAAACCAGTGACCCTCTTACATTTATGAGATTGATGAATGAAGTGTTGAAACTGTTTCTTGGAAGGTTTGTTATAGTGTTCTTGGATGACATACTAAATTCTACTAGGGCAAGAGAGGAGCATTTGATGCACTTAAAGGAGGTTTTAGAGAAGTTTAAGCAGGAGAAGAGGTTGAATTTTTCGAGGAAGTGTTCATTTACAAAGGAAGATCTCATGTGTAGGCTTCGTGATCTCATAACGAGGACTGAAGATGGATCCATAGAATATCAAAGCAATATTGGAATGGGCTACTCAAAGGAATGCTACCGAGATAAGATTCTTTCATGGTTTAGCAAGTTTCTTGAATTTTACATTTATGAGATTGATGAATGAAGTGTTGAAACCGTTTCTTGGAAGGTTTGTTGTAGTGTACTTGGATGACATACCAAATTTTATTAGGACAAAAGAGGAGCATTTAATGCACTTAAAATAGGTTTTAGAGAAGTTGAAGTAGGGGAAGCGGTTAAATTTTTTGAAGAAGTTTTCATTTATAAAGGAAGATCTCTTATGTCCAGGCTTCGTGATTTTGGAAGGAGGACTGAAGATGGATCACAAAATATCAAAGCAATATTGAAATGGGCTACTCCAAGCAATGCTCTACCGTGATCAGAATTGTGCATGGTTTAGCAAGTTTCTCTAGGAAGTCTACAAAAAACTTTAGTGAAATTCGTGCACCATTGACTGCGTGCATGAAGAAAGGATTGCTGAGCTGAACATCCATAGCTACAAATGGTTTTTAACTTTTGAAGGTCATAGAGAAGCCTATGTTGGCCTTTCCTGATTTTGATAAAGAGTTTCAAGTAGATTGTGACAACAATTGGTGCAATATTGTGTCAAGAGGGAAGATCAATTGCATTTTTTAGTGAGAAGTTAATGAAGCAAAACAGAAATATTTTTCGTATCATAAAAAATTCTCCATAATTCAATCATTGAAGAAGTAGAGACATTATTTGCTTTTTTAAAAGTTTGTATACTGATCATTAAGCCTTGAAGTTGGTAAACAACTAGAGTAAGTTGAAACAAAGCCATATGAGGTAGGTTGAATACTTGCAAACTTGCAAATTTTTTTGTTCTCAAACATAGATCTGGTAAAATCAAATAAGGTTGTTAATTCCTTAGGCACAGGAGTCGTGCTACTTAATACTATGTCAGTGGAGATGATTGAATTGGATAGTATGGAGGAGTTGTATGAAGAGGATACAGACTTCGCAGAAGTTTGGAAAGCTTGTAAAGAGCTATGGACCTTTGATGTGAACTCATGTGTTGATTATATCATACAAGAAGGATCTTTATTTAAGAAACAAAAGTTGTGCATCCCTAGAGGATCGAGGGATGATTTGATCGAGTTACATAGTGGAGGATTAGGAGGTCACTTTGGGAGAGAGAAATTCCTACCATTGCTAGAGGAAAGGTACTTTTGGCCAAGAATGGCCAATAATGTTAGTTAATATGTGGAGATATGCAGAGAATGCGAGTTAGAGAAGGGAATAAGTAGGAATATAGGATTATGCAAACCATTACCAACACCATTATGACCTTGGGAAGAGCTGCCTTTGGATTTTGTCCTTGGATTGCCGAGGACATAAAGTGGTAATCATTCAATCTTTGTTGTGGTTGACAGATTTTAAAAGAATGGCACTTTTTATTCCTTGCAAGAAGACCAATGATATTTCAAATGTTGTAAATTTGTTTTTCTAAGAAGTTTTTAGATTGCATGGATTGATGAAGAGTATAACCTAAGACATAGACTATATTTTTGGCTCGCTTTTGGAGAACATTAGGGAAGAGAGTAGCCACCAAGCTGTAGTATAGTTCAACATATAATCCACAAACTGATAGACATATTAAAATTGTGAACAAAAGTTTAGGAAATTTGCATAGATGTTTGGTTGGAAATAAGCTAGGACAATGGGATATGATGATGGCTCAAGCAGAGTTTACATTTAACGATTTTAGTAAACAAATCAGTCAGGAAAACATCATTCCAGATTGTGTATGGAAGATTACCAAAAGGGGTGATGGATTTTATAATTTTGACATGGGAGAAGAAGAGTCTAGATGCAAAGATTTTTGTTGAATATATGCAAGAATTGCATGAAGAAGTTAGGGAGAAGCTACAATAGAGTAGCCGAAGGTATAAGGAGAAGGCAAATGAAAAGAAATCATTTGTGGATTGAAATTCTGTATTAGTGTACTTAAGGAAGGAAAGGTCCCTACGGGGAACATGCAACAAATTACAGTACAAGAAGATTGGTCTTTGAAAATTCTTTAGAATATCTTTAGACAATGCATATAAGATAGAGCTTCCAGAAGGATTATAAATTTCGTGTTTTTTCAATGTTTTAGGCTTGTATCCATATCAGCAAGGTGGTATTATCGAAGACAAGGAAGAACAACGTGCAAACTGGAGAACTTAGGTTCTTTAGAAAGATTGTGTAGAGTTTGATGAAATTTTGGTGGAGCGAGTTGGAAAGAAGATTTGGTAGGCATATAGTGATTATTTAGTACTCTGGAAAGACAAGGGACCAAAAGAGGATTTATGGATTTCAAAGGTAGAACTTGGCTAGATTGGTCAGCCATGATCTTTAGTTTTCACATCTAAATTTTGAGCATCAAGCTCATAATCAAATTCCAAGGGAGTCTGATGTAGGAGCATCCTTATATCTCCAATTTATCTTGCATTCGGTTGAAAAAAATCCTTTATTTCGAAGTGTTAAGCATTTCTAGCCAAAAAGTGCAAGAATTTGTTTTTTGTGGACTTATTTTGAACTTTGTAGAGCTTCACAAGTTGGCAAACTTGTATTGGTGCATCGCTAAGCTATAGAAGCTTTGCAAGCATGTTTCGAGCTTCACAATCATACTGTGAGATTCGCAAGCATGTTTTGAGCTTCACAAGCCCTTTTTGAGCTTCACAAGCCTATTTGAGATCTCTAGAGCTTATCATGTTATCTAGTGATGATATTTTCTTGCGTAAAGCATCTTAGATGCATCATTACTATGTTTAGAGTTGGCAGAGGTTCAATAGACGTAGTAGAACCTAAAGTAATTCATGATCACCAAATTCTTAGGGCTTGCTTCACAAAGAGAACTCGATCAATAGCTTGTCAAAAAGCATTGGATCTTGCAATAATAGTTTATGTCGAAGATCCCCAAACCAACATGATTCACAACAGTTGGTGGTTGCTTTTGAACTAATCATGTAATGTGTGCATGTTCAATGTTCAGGTGGTGATTCAAGTCCCCCACATGTCAGGTTTTTTCAAATACATTCTTGCTAATATGTGAGTGTGTAAGTCATTTTAGAAGGGGATGGGGTTCATTGAGAGTTGGGGAGAAGGATGTTAGGATTATGGAAGTATCAAAGCCAAAGAACAAAAGATTTGGAGCTTGGAGTGAGTCAGAAAAGGGGTGTAGGTGTGTTTAGAGTTTGTAGTAAAGAAGCCTCAAGCTGAGCAAGGGCTGACAAAAGTTGATTCACGAGTTACGTAGAGCTTAGAGCGCAGTTGAATGTAATGTATCCATTTTATGCAAGTTAATGGATGAAGTGTTGATTGTGCATAGTTTGTGATTGCCATTGTCATTTGCATACTTTAATAAGGCTGCGAGTTATCAGTTGTTCACTCAACCCACAACTCACCTCACCATCATTTTTGTTCATCATAAACGAAGGAGGGGTTGAGTGCCCTTTAAATATTTCCAATTCATATATAGATGGGGATAGGTTAGTGAGCTGAAGTCATTCTTTGTGCACTACAATTAGAGCATCCCAGCCTCCTCATTCTCAATATAGGTTTTGTGGATCTGCTTCATTTCGGCATTGGGGGTCTACTAGTCCCCTTGGCTTGCAGCCCGGGCCATAGCAACAAACATACATTACTAGCTTTTTCTCTACCTCCAGATATTCAGCAATTCTTGGGTGTTGGAAGGGGTTCCTTGGGGAGAACCTTGCTTGCTTCTTGGTTTTCCTGGTTGGGCCCCTTTAACCTGGGGCAGACCCTCATGGACGATCTCAAATCCCACATTGGCCCTCTCATGCTAGTGGGATGATGATGTTATTGATTCGTTTGGCCCGAGCCCTGCCACAAACTTGTGATTGCCAGTTTCTAGTCTTGGTTTCCAACTTTGTTCTTCTTCAGCTCCTTGTTCCATTTCATTGAAGGGCCCTTCCCTCAAATGACTATTTGTTTAGTATTTATACAAAATGGTTTGAAGTTAACCTTTTTACGTTTACCCTCTCTAGTCATGCTTTTAGTATTTAGTTACTTTTCAGAATGTAGAGTTCTTTTCACCCAAGCACTTTTATATGGTAACTGAATGAATTTGAGTCCTATTGACTGACTTTTGTCACTTGTGGGCAATAATATAATTTCTTTCTTTATAACCTTATTTTAAATGGCATTATGGTAATTTAAACGGCATTATGGTACTACATACTTTTTCCTTTTCCATTCAGCACTCCCTGTAGTTGCAGAGAATTATACGAATAGAGAAAATACCCAGAGACCTGCACAGCGGAAAAATCCTAGAAAATTTTAGGCGTTCAACTAAAAACTAGCTGTGGGTTTTTTTATAAAACTCAACTCTTGAGGCTCCAAAGATTCATAGACAAATATCTGTAATTGGCCTCCATCGATGATAGAGATTCATAGGTGAAAAACTAAAGTCCAACCCATCACGCATAAATCTTTACCCATTCTGATTTCCATAAGTAAATCACAATTCTCCATTCCTAACCGGAATATCTTAAAGACAGATTGAGTGGGAAATCATGTCAAACTCAAGGTGCCTTAAGATATCAATGAGAGATTGGCTAGATTGCTCTGAACTACTCAAACAAATTCTCCATAAGGAGCGTGAGATGTAATGATTGATAAAATAAAATGAAACAAGAGGATAAGATTAAATCAGATCTGATCTTTATCTTCATATTAAATATCTTCTCCTTAGAAAAATAACCATAGGAGAGGAGCTGACATTCAAATTCCCAAGGAAAATTGAAATCTTTATACTTCTAAGCTTGTTTGTTCTTTTCAAGACTTCTTAGCTCCTTTAAGTGTATGGTTTCATACAGTGTGCGAACACTTTGGGTGGTTAAACTACCCCTTTATTATTTGGCAACTTTGTTTATTCCACTTGGTATATGGGAAAAGGAAATTTCGGAGAGCTATTTTATTAATGGCATCAAGTCTCCAATTTTGGCAACCTTCCGATTTCAAACCTTTAATAACTATGGCGGAGTCTTCTTCTACTTCTGAGTTACTTATTCCATACTCAATTGCCAAATTGATGCACTTAGCCATGGTTCCTTTTCTTTAGTGAGATTCATGGTACCATGACCAAGATAGATTTCATAAAAATCCATTGGAGTGCGTAAGTATTTTCTAACAACACTCTCCAGCTAGACCTGAATTACCTTTAGAAGCCCATGAAAATTCAATTTGAAGCGCCATGTGAGAGGCAGTATCCATTTTTCTAAGGTTTTTGTTGCCTTGTTTCCATGGACTCCTTTATCAGGAACGCTCCTCCTTATTTTAATCTAAAAAAGTCAAGTGTATCCATCTGTTTTTTTTTCCGGGGGCCCTTCTTTATCTCTATCGCTTGATGGCTGTCCTCAAATGGGATTCGTAAATGTTAATGTTAGAAACACATCTGTAATTAATTTTATCCGTTCATTGGAAAGTTTTAGATTGAGTGGCAGAATCTGTGGTCAAGAAGCCTACTTAGCTATGGAAGGCTTATATTTTTTGTGAGTTTTAAAGTGTTCAATAATTTGCAAAATGATTCTCAAGTGTGAGGATGATTGACATTGGCTGAGAAAAGTAATTCTTTCAAAATGATTAGAGTTTCTGCAGCTATTGCTTAAGCAAAGTTTAATGTAAATCAAGTAGAAAATGTATATGGAGGCTGACGCTATTAGCAGATGAACTAAGTTAGCTTCAATAAACTTCTATTAGATTTATATGCAGCTTCACACTCCAATATTTATGATAGTTCTGTTAACACTAGGGACCATTTCCATAATCTAATGTTATTTATTTTAATTTTTTATCTGTTTTTTTACCCCTTCACAATGTACTCTTTTAATTGATTCTGTTAGGAAAGTTTAATATGACTTAACAAAATAGAAGCTTAAACAAATTGTTGTGCAACTTGCAAACTATCAGTTTCAAAATCAACTTACTGTTTTGAACTTACTTAAATCTATCCACCCCTGTTAATTGCTATTAATTTTTTAACTTTTTTTTGTCTTTGCATCTGCCTTCGTAATTTCCAGCAGGCTTCTTCAGTCATCAAGACATTATCAAATTTCTAAACCTTTGTTTAAATTTGAATTCACCAGATAATACTTTTTCTTTACTGGAAGACATATGTGCATGTAAAGCAGCTCTGCACTTTCCCATTTCCATTAATCTCCCTCGAAGAAATTAGTTTCATGATAATTGATATAACTAGAAAATAGTTGTCTTCCAGTGAGTGAGAAGCAGATCTATGGAAGGATACATATTAATGAAGTCCATTTGATATCAGGGTGTGTGTGAAGCAGCCATATGCGAGATTAAATATGATTGTCATATCCAACAAGATCCTGGAAGCAAATTGATTTCTAAGTTTTCAATTGTATCTGTCAGAAAGTACTTTGTTTTCTAGCAAGTGCGAAACAATGCCAGGTTAAGTACAAATATGTTTGCTCAAATAACCCTACATAGTAGTTTGAGAATTTGTCCCTGTTCTCTTTTAAGCTACTGAATGTTGGTTTATCTCAATTGAGATGAAATCTGTGAAGTGGCTTCAACCGTTGTACACTATGATTTTGTGAAATTAACTAGATTATCTTCTTACTTTGGGTGTAGGGTACCTCATCAGGTTCTTTGGAATGACTTTAAACTTGAGAAAATTTGATTTAGCAGCACTTACGTATGAGCAAATTGATTACCGCTAACATTAAGTTCCAAGAAACTGAATTGGGACTTATCTTTGTTCATTTACGAGCGAGAAAATGACTTGTTTTCCTACCTATTAGTCATTGGAAAATGACCTTAACGAGTGGTCATCCACATATATAAATAACATATTTGGTTCTTCTAAATTCAAAAGAGCCACAATTGTCTGCAAGCCTTTCAACCCTTTATATTACCTATAAGAAGAATGATTCTTATTTGTTTTGCTTTTATTTTTAACTAGGATGTTTATTTGCAGCTGATGCACTTATCTCTACCGGGTTGGCTGATCTTGGCTATGTATATGTTAATATTGGTAAGATATTTTCACAAATAATACATATGTCTGCTGCAAAAGGTTTCTGATGATTATTTCAATACACAGGAAAAGAATATATCCTAATCTTCTTGTCATATGTTGAACAGATGATTGTTGGTCTTCAAAAACACGCAACCGAAAGGTTTGTATATTTTTGAAGCTGTGTATGATGAAACTGGAGTAGTTAAAGACATGCAGGAATTATTTGCTATTATTTAGATCTATGTACTGAGGAGTAGCTATTTTATACCTGTAATTTAGTACAAATTAGAATGAATTTTGCAAAAGGATTATTTTTATTCTGAATATTACAAACGGAAAGCATAGGGTACTGGCCATGGGTAGAAGTTTAGAACCAAATACCAAAGTGTGTTCACCCACCAACAAGCTATCCATTATCCCTCAGAATATGCCAAGTTTTGAGCTCACATGAATTATTGAAAGGTCATTTCATTTACTGCTAGCAAACTTTTGTGATAAACGAACATGAATTAGTAATTAAATCACCAAAGTTTAATTGCATGTACCTCTCCAAATCAAATAAAATAGGTGACTAGAGCAAATGAAATCATATTGATGGGATAGTCACGTCACTATACACATAACACACACACAATAGATGCTAAAATGCCTTGTAACACCATCATATTATTACCAATAAACATATGTTTCTATCTGGGAAACTTCAAGTGGAATGGTTTAGATTCTTATTTTTCCCCCATGTGAACATGTCCTCATCAATTCTGTCAAGCAGACCATTTTTCCTCACTCTATTTTTATTCCTGTATTTTTGTTCATTTTGATGAGCTCCTGCTAAAGAAAAGTTTGATAGTCATCATGGGAAATCAAAAAAGTAATCCAACATACTGAGATCCCAGCAAAAATTGCATGAAGGATAGTCATTATGAGGATATAATCATTGTAGCCATGTTCATAAAAAAAGGTGATACGAGCGGTTCAAAAAATGTGAAATATGTTCAAACTGAAAATTTGTAGAAAAGCAAAATGAAAAAGAAATAACATTCAATTTTTTGAAGTATATATGCAAAAACCATTGAAACATCTCTGGAAGGGCACTACGCAGAAAATTATTGATAATTGCTGATGACCGTTGCTCCTCACTGTGGATTTATCTCTGGAAGGGCACTGTCAGCAGTGAATCCATTCATTTCTCCCAATCTTTGTATTTTCGTCATGCATGTAATAAAATCGATGGGAGGGTTAAAAAATGACTGTTTTAATTGCCACACCCAAAAAAATGAGACAAGTGCATCTTTTTTCTCTCACTCCCTTTTTTGCAACTATGGACAATGCTAGAATCACTCAAGGTAACCTTGTATGCACCGCAATGCATTCAATAGACATTCAACATGATAAACCTGCCTATAAAATGGTTATACAACACAGATATAGAGTTAATTTTACAGATTATAGTGTCCAAAAAATCTACTTTACACCATGAGCATATATTGTTCCTACATGGATACACCTTTATTTTGAAAAACAAAGGTAAAGATAAAATTTTGGGTCATAACCTAGCTGGCATGCAAACTTGCCATACGAGACCAGAGGACTTTTTCACTTTACCTTATATATAATTTTCAAATTTTCTACCCCCCAGGTTCCCACCTCATGACCAAGCTTTGGACTAATTGGGCCTTTGGCAATCCATCTACACCATGATAAGAAAAGGAAATTTTAAAGATAATGAAGAACAATCCCAAGAAATTGGGTAAATAAATTCAAACAATATTTCGAGTAAGGGCTACATTCAAAATTTAAATAAAGAAGGAATAATTGGTTTTGCGTCATTTTATTTAGGAGGATTGTGAACAAGATGGCATGAATCATTGTTTATGTCAGCAATTAAATTTAGATAAATCCTTACATTGGAGCCTTTAAATTTGGAATGCTTAAGAGTTCGGTACATTTTTACAAGTTTCACTCACATCTGATCACAAAAGGAGGATCAAATGAAATATTTTAAACTAAAGGACAAGAATACACAAAGACGAGGGTATTTCACAAGCGAGTAATAGTCTCAGATAGAATGGTATTGTCATGTTAAAATTGAGGAAAGAACAAAGGATTATCCTAGATATCAAATTTGTTTTAGTGAATGGCTTCTATCAATAATAAGAGAACTAAAAATTCACTAAGATATGGCCAAAGAAGTTTACAAAGAAGCTAACAGAACATGCTTAAGCTAAAGGACAACAATATGAGAGTATTTTATAAGTGAATTACTAATTGTCTCTTATAGAAGAAGGATTGTTATACTGAAAAATTAAAAGAAGATCTAGACATCTGCAATGAGTTGGACATATTTTATAAGAAGATTAACTTTTAAAAAATGAAAACGAAAAAAAATAAATAAATATAGGATTTATTCTATTTAGTTAGTTGCATTGTTAAGAGATAATGTTTAGTCTATTTTAGAGATTTGGTACCAATAAAGCCATGCAAAGGCTATAAACAGTTTTTCTATAGGTATTTTTTGGTTGCTTAGTGATTAAGCAAATATTAGTTATTTTTTAGATTGCTTTGTGATGTAAAAAAGTTTAGTTGTTAGATTGCTTGGTGATGTAGCAAAGGATAGTTATTTTTAGAGAAGGTTTTCTTGCCGATAAATATGACAAGACATATTGTATTAAGGAGATGATCATTTAGAATAAAAATTTGCAATTTTGCACTTACTCAGAGGTTGGTTGTTTTTGAAATTGGGAGTGGCTCACCTACGAGCTTATGCTGATCTGTTTATTGGTTATTATCAGAGCAGTGTTGTATTACTTGTGTTTAGAAAAAAAATTATTGCTTAAAACTGTGTCCTTTCACATCTCATAAATTTATATTCAGAAATTTCCTAGGCAGATTTTTGTTGAATTTTATCAATTTCAGTCCATTATTGTCCAGGTTCAGAACTATGGTATTAGAGCAGTGATTTTGCGTGCCTGTGAAGTTATAATAGCGTATCCAGAATGGGGTACGAGGAAGAACGAGAGAGAAGTGAGTCCAAACAGGCAATGGAATAAAGTTTCCAGCCTTTGGTTGAAAACATAGACAATAAGAGTAGGGTTGTTAGAGAAATGACCTAGACCATGCAAGAACTACTGCACAACATGGCCAATAGACACCCTTCATCACATCACTCCTCATGGAGGGCTGAAACGTTGCATAACCATAAGACTAGATCTAGAAGGGAGCCTTCGATCGAGCAATTCCAGTCTTCTCCTAGACAAAGGAATCCACAAAGAGAGACAAGAGACTTTAATGAAGATCATATTAGAAAGGTTAGGTAGAGTGTACAGGGCCAGTGACAATGACTTTAGATTAAATTATGACTTTCGAGCATATTGTGATATGAGGAGCGCTGATGGACATGGGTCGAAAGGAAGAAATAATGGTTTAAGAGCTGCAACCTGACCTCCGATGCCAAAAATTGACATCCCTTGATTTGATGGATCAGAGAAAATTGAGCCACGTGTCCATAAACTTGATGTTTACTTGAACATGCATCTGATGACTGCATCATTATGACTTGGATGTTCAAGATGGTTTCAAGGATGAGATCTGATACAATTTCTCTTCTCTTGTCTTTGATGTGCGTGATAAAAATACTAGGGATGACCACTACATAGAATTGAGGAATTTACATTAAAACATGCAAAAGTCTGTTGTTGAGGAATTTACATTAACACATGCAAGGGTCTTTTGATAATTATAGTAGACATTTTAGAAGACTTTTCATGTGGTTTCATGGTATCCCAACATATAGACAAGCCTACATGTTTGATGATGGTTTAAATGATGAATTAAGGGGATATGTTGAAGCTCTTAGACCAGCTGACTTGGATGGAGCCATTGCACAAGCCAGATCATATGAAAAAGTGCTTGAAAGCAAGACCCAAAGCAAGCAAACTTATCCACTTCCAAAAAACCGGCCTAGCTCGAATAGAACAACACCCAATATTGATACGAAGTGGTCACCTTTTGATGGAATGAATGCTAAGAAAGCAGCTAGGAAAGATTTAAGGAAACAAGGTCATTGTTTCTCATGCAAGGAAAAGTGGGTTCTAGGGCACTGATGCATGGCTAAGGGACAAATTCATATGAATGAAATGTTGGATGGGTCGGGTGGCAACAGGGATAAACAAGCTCAGATTGATGCAGTTATGCCACCTCTGGAAGATACTTCATCAAGAGCGCCAATTGACCAACCCAATGCATCTTTGGCTGCTAGTAAAGGGTATCCTCACACCCTACCTTGAGAGTAGGAGGATGGATCAAAGGGAGATGAGTCATTGCGCCGATTGACTCAGGTAGCGCACATAAATTAATTGATTCTAAACTTGCTCCAGCACTTGGTTTACATGTGGGCATGTCCTTTTAAGTTTAGCATTACAGATGGGACTGTATGACTTTTAAGGAATATGCTGGACTTGTGAACCTCAAGATGGGATCCTATTCCATGACATATGATTTTTATAGGATACCTTTGGGAAGTGCTGATGTGATATTGGGCATAGAATATCTTCATAGACTTGTCGAAATCTGTATGGAGTTTAAGAGATGTACTTAAATTCATGCAAGAAGATAAAGAACATGAAATTTGGAGGTTTTCAGCGACCTAATGCTTGTAACAATTTTAAAAGTTATATAATCGGCCCATAAAATGCAAAAGCAGATTAGTCAAAGCGACCCAGGTTATATAATGAGTTGTAACGGTTTAAAGGTCTTGCATACTTAAGCTAGTTCTGAAAAAATGGCATATATCCAGCCAGTACAACAGATATTACAGCATTACCAGGTGGTCCTTGGTGACCTTCCCAGGTTTCTTCCACCTGATAGGGGTCAAGAGCATGTCATAGAGATGTAAAAAGGTACAAAACTCCAAATGATTATCCCTTATTGGCACCCCAAGTTGCTTGAGGATGAATGGAAACGGTGGTAGAAGAACTACTCGACTTTGGGCACATTGTTCCGAGCAAGAGTCCATTTGCTGCACTAGTGGTATTGGTTAGGAAGAACTATGCATTGATTATCGTGCCCTAACTAAGAAGACTAAAAAACCGATATCCTATTCCTAGAGTGGACAAGTTGATTGATGAGTTGCATGGAGCGACCTGTCTTCTCCAAAATTGACTTGAGATTTGGCTATCATTAAAATACGATGAGCGATGAGACCTGAGGATACACCCAAAATGGCATTCAGGACACACCATGGACACTATGAGTTTTTGGTCATGCTTTTCGGTCTCACAAATACTCCCGCAACTTTACATGCTGCCATGAATAAGGTTTTTCATCCTTACCTCAGGAAGTTTGTTTGGTGTTTTGATGGTATCTTTATTTTTAGCAAGAATTTGCAGGAGCACTTAGCCCACCTTGAGATTGTTTTAAATAGAGTGAAGATTGATAGTGTGATTGCAAAAAAAAAAAAGCATTTTTTTGTTGCATTTGAAATGCTATACTTGGGACGTATTGTCTTTAGAGATGGAGTCAAAGTGGATGAATCCAATTTCAGGCAATTATGGAGTGGCTAGATCCAATGACACTCAGCTGAGACTCGAGAGGGGTCCTAGGATTATGCAGTTATTATTGACTTTTCATCAAGGTTTTTCTTAGCTGCTTGCTCCACTTACAGATTTGACCAAGAAAGATAGATTTGAATGGTCTAATTCAGCTAGCAAAGCTTTCATAAACATCAAGGAAATAGTGTTCCCTTGTCCCATCTTAGCAATTCCAAATTTCTATTTGTCATTTAATGTTGATTGTGATGCGATTGGAATGGGACTTGGAGCAGTTTTGATTTAGCAAGGTAGGCCCATTGCCTTTGAGAGCCGCAAGATAAATGACAAGAAGAAGTTATCTATTTGTGATAAGGAGATGCTAGCCGTAATGCATGCATTGGTTAAGTTCAAACAATATTTGGTTTCTGGCAAATTCATTATTAAGACTAATCATAATAGCCTGAAGTACTTTCCATCACAATGTGATCTCAATGAGTGGCAATTTAAGTGGGTGAGCAAGTTACAAGCATGATCTTGATATTCAGTATTGCAAAGAAAACCAAAACATTGTAGCTGATGCTTTATCCAGAATTCCTACAATTCATTCTTTCAGCTGCTTTTCCAAATTGGCAACAAGATATTGACGCAGAGTATGCCAAGACGATGAGTTGGCAACATTATTGCAGGATCAACAGGCAGCTAGGGCAAAAAGGGAAAATATCAAATTTGCACCTATGCAATTGGATATTTTTTAGAAATGAGGTCTAAAAATGAAGCCCTAGGGCATAAATCTAACCCTTGAAAGAAAGAAGAAACCCTAAGGGAACCTAGGGTTTGGAAATGTTCTAAACAAAAGTGGGTTCACCAATATGTTTTATTTATTTGTGGATTAATGTAACCCTAATAGGATAAAGCTATGGAAAAGTCAATTGGTTAAAGTATACAATTACTAAACAACTCTGATTGCAACTAGTTAAATATATTAACTTGCTATTGGTATAAAACACTAGAAGAGTGATGCGCCTTACTTATTCTGGGTTTGTGTAGGTCTATGAAGGAATATGATTGTTAATATTAGTTTGGATATGCCCTGTGAATTTTTGGATCCGGAAATAGAGTTTGTGCACCTTTGGACAAGTCCGCTCTCCCTAGACACCTGCGTAGTGCAACCTTGTTTAATTTACTATGGAACAATCGACTGTGTTTTTGTCGATTTGAGACTGTCACCCATTGTGCATGTGTTTGTTGAGTATTCATGTATTTTTGATGTCTCCAAATTTGCATGGATACCTTTGTTTGCCTTTTCTTTTCTTCTAACCCTAGTTGTGCATTGTAAGACAATTGGAAATCGAGATAAAAGGTAAAAGGGAAGGGTTGAGCTAACCCTAGCCACTGCATTTTGACCAAGTGCTGTCTACATATCCAATACTCTAAGGAGGGAATTAAACTCCATGTAATTATCCCACTTATATGAGTGTGTAACCATGTGTATACTAATCTCTTGTGCGATTGAAAGCAACAAATAAATATTTTATTAATAACAAAGAGTTCTTTATACACTGCTATGATCTTATAAACAGGGGATCTTTTATCCTTCCAAACCTCTCTTCTAAATATACTCTCCCACACTTATCTCTTGAGTGAGTGATCACACGTACAAACACACAATAATATTATGTCATGTACTAATAATCATAAAATTTCCCCCCCTTAGTGCTGACATAGGGATAAGAACCACATGGACACCATACATATTGGAAACAAACATGTACTTCAACACATACACATTTGTTCAAAAAATAGACTAGATATGTACTCTGCTTCTAATGAATACCCTGCTTTTGTAAACACAATTGTTTACACTTTCACTTCCAGTGAGTGTTGGGCTTGTCACTGGCACATAACTTACATCATATGAACTTGAAGTGCTTTCACTTCCATTGAGTGCTTGGGCTTCTTATTGACACATCATATATATAACAGGGAATACATATGTTTGTTTACAGTTTTATTTTCAACACATTTTCCAAGGATGTTGGGTTCGCTCGATATTTTATCCATTACAAAGAGAAGATTGGACATTGGATTCGACTTTGATGACACATAACTAGACTAGCATGCCACAAGCTTTAGTCAAATTTATAGACTATGGACTCTAGAAATGAACGACATTAACTATTGACAATAGACCCATACAAAATAAAATCAAAGAATTAGACTATAGCCATTAAAAAAACTAAAACAAAACAAACAATAACTATTGAATAACCACCTTAAATCACCTATTAACATTAATCAATACTTTATAAAAATAATAAACTATCTAAACTAATACTAGACATTAAAACTTTGACAAATTATTAAACTATATGACTCAAAAGTTTAGTCTTAAAAGTTATGTAGAAGACATAAAACTCTGAAGACTATTATTAAAACACCAAATTATATAACAAAATGGCTCCCCTAATGATTATAGGTTAAAACACAAAAAGTATACAACCTAAACTAAAGAATAAACACTATAACAAAAAAATGTATATAGAAAGTGACACTAAGACTGAATATATCAACAAAAGTTGATCTATCACGATTTTATTTTTATTTTTAATTTTTAAATAATACTAATACTCTAAAAAAAAACTTAAAAAATATAAAACACTATGATTACCTATACAAGTCTGAAAACTAGGTCTGACTTACTTTGAGGAAGATATATATTGTTTACTTTAGATCGCCTTGAGAGAGTAAAGATGGTAGACTGCATGTGGATTAAGGATGGATTGTAGAGGCATGGTGCAGAAGAACTTGATGGCGATGCATGGGCTTTAAACAATAATCATGAGCTTGAAGGTGGATGGCACATGGGTTTGCAGGCGAGAACATCGACATTGATTGTAGGATTGCATGGGTGAGGATGTTGAGCAACTAAGATGAGCACACGCCAGTCACACGGAGATAGTTGAAGTGATAGATACAAAACCACATTGCACAAGATCAAATTAGACACCGTACAAAATGGACAGAGATACAACTAGAGCATTCTTCTTTCTAAACAATGCTTCTTTATGGCAAATGCCACTCCAATAGCAAAACAAACACCTTACATAGCCCTAGACGCCAATGTCATTTCCCACAGCGCCTTAGATAGATTTTTCCACAAATATATTCTTAGTGGCACATTTCATTAATAATGTTTTGACAAAAAAGAATTCCATGTACAACAACAATCATAATATTGTTTTCTATTGGACTGTTGGAGATGTTTTTAAGGAGCTTCTTTGGAAAGAGCCACTTCAACAACTAGACGCCTTCTCTATGGGATGCGTTCCCTCTATGGATGGTAACTTAAAAAAATGCAACATAGAAGGCTGCACTTGCTCTCTTTAGGCATGCCTCCCTTCATGTCCCTAACGCCATTTTGCAAACTGCTAAGCAGATTTTCTTCTTGACTATTTATGGTGTCCTCACCAAAAATCTGACAACACTCACCAATAATTTATAGATGCAAACTTATGTAATAAATTTCCCTCACAATGAGATCACACCAACACCATAGAAAAATAGTAAACTCGCAGATAAAAAAACACACAACACGGTAAATAGAATCTACAACATTAAAAAAAAAAGAAAAAAGACTTACCATCTATAGGGAAAACAAAGCCATTTGGATTTTCCCCTTGGCAATTGAAACAAACATCTTCATGCTCTTGCAAAATCTGTTCTGATACCAAATGAAAGCAACAAAAAATTGTTTTATTGAATAATAGAGAGAGATTTTTATTCAATGTTACGATCTTATAGACAAAGGATCATCTTTTATCCTTACAAACCTCTCTCCTAAATATCCTCATCCACACTTATCTCTTAGGTGAGTGATTATGCATAGAAACACACAATAATATTATGCGATGCACTAATACTCCTAACAACAATCTTATGTATGGCTTTTAACACTTGACAACCTATGACTTGACTTTGCAAATGGTATTCAAACTTAGCTTAGGGCTTTTCTCTTGTGAGGGGGTGCTTTCCAGTGATAGCTTGATATGTGCCAGATGAGTGCAAGATAGATGCTAGACAGCAAACATACTTAGGCTTGATTTGATTATATAGATGACTCTTTGGGTATTTTTCTCCGAAATGACATGTGAAACATGCGGGCTGACCCATATGAGCAATTTAAATTTTGAAAACTAGCTGTTAAAGGGCACAAAGAAAGTCCGCCCTTAGTGGACAAGTCTTCAAAACCGGACTTGTCTCAGAGGCGTGGACTTGTCTAGAAAACAAGAATAGTGACATGAGGCCAAGAGACAATTTGAGAATGATATATTGTTGTTCGGGCAGAGATTAGGAAGATCTTGTGTGACAGTAACAACAATTTGGAAGGATCAAGCCTGCATATGAGAGAATGGCTATCAAGAATGTCTAGTAAGAGTCATGTATGTGAGCATAAGTCAAACAGGCTAAGGTGTGGTCAAATTACACATTGTCAAGTGTCTAATACTAGATATGAGTGTCTACACTACTTTGCTAGTGCATAAATTTTTAATAGCTCTCCTAATCTCTTGTGAAAAATAAAATATGGGAGAAACGAGAATAGACTTGGTCGATATGATGGTTTGGATTTTCATAAAGGGAGTAGACATTAGTGACCAAGGCGTGAGGTCTAATGTTTGAAGAGGGAGTTTGCCTCAGGAGGAGAGTACACCTTTGATGCACCAACCACAGACAAGACTATTTTTTTTAAAAATAAATGACCCACTATGTTTTCTTTAATTCAATTTTAATAATTCCTTTTAAACAAAAAGTATAAGGCATATAGAATACACAACATTCTTTGTTCAATAAATACAATTAATTTTCCCGGAATGATTCTTTTACGTAACACTGAAAGTACACAATTGCTTCTTAAATCAATAAATAATCACAAAAATAAGAAAATTATTTTCAGATGAATGAGGTAATTAGATTTAGGCACTCAACAAGAGAATACAAGATATGAGTCTTAATTCAATGATAACAACACAAGGAATTGTTTAATAACACCACAAGGAAATTGACTCTTTCATCTAGCTATATGGTCATGAATAAATAATGTGAGAGTTTTATTATTCTTTCTTTGCACAACGTAAAGTTTACTTTTCACAGCATGAAACTTTTACTTCTTTTCTCATATAAGCACACAATCCCTCAACAACAATCACTTTTAAAAGTAACCCCCAAGATTCAACTAGCTTTCTTTTTATAAAAAGAGATGTAATACAACTAAAAGCATTCCATGACATAATGAGAGTTTAACTCTTTCAACACAATGATTACATACAATTTCTTTTTCTACTTCTGCAATAATAGACATATTTTAAAACATAATTCCATCAACCAACACAAGTCTAGTCCCTTTCTTCCATTTAACAAGCAATCAATACTCCATTTTACAACAACAATTTCTTGTGCAACAAGTGCAAATCAGCAGGTAGAAAAGATAGTGCTCACCTCCTAGCTATGTGATATCATTAGGCATCCATGGCCCTCATCAACCCTTGAGCCCAAGGGGTTCCTCAATGACCCAAAATACATGGATTTCCAATGATCCAAGACAAGTATAAATATTTGCACGTTTATGACGTACACATTCACGCAACACACAACCAAGCATATGCACAATCTAAAAGGTAGTCTAAGTGATTTGTAGGATTCACTTTCAACATTCAATAATTCACAGCTTGTTGGCATTAAATTTTATAACAATAAATCTTAGGGGAACTAGCATGCAGTCCCCACTTAGGTTCCAAGTTCCACCTAAGCCCTTCCACACCTCTAAGTATAGAACATGAATTTACACACTGAACACACATTCCTCTCACACATTTTCAGCACAACATCACACATTTTTAACACAATATTTCACATATTTTCAACATGATATTTCACATTTTTTCACTAGAACATAATTTTTGTGCACATTACCACAAGTTGATAGTACATATCCTACCTGAAACATTTCTATAGAGTTTTTATCTGGCTTAAACCTTGCATCTGCAATTCTTCTAGTCTTCTTCATCTCTATTCCCTTCCACAATAGTTAACATCCATGGTTGAGAGAGCAAAAAATGCAATAGAAGAATATAGGTATAGGGGGGGAGTGGGTTGCTACATTATGCCACTATTCATGGTGGGACGTGTCCATTCCAAGCCATGCAGTTCCAACCCTTTCCAAGTAGCCATGAATGCTCCAATATTGGGTAGTGGGCTTCCTAGAGAGTACCCATGGCACACAAGTCAAGGTTGGTCACTTGGATAGCTAGAAATATCCTTTTGGGAGATTTTTTAGATAATCTTAAAAACTCATTTTCAAGGCCATAGGGTTCCAAAATCCTTGGAGTGGGGTCAACTTCACACATGACTAGGTGAATGTTAAAAATGTTTAATTAAGACATTAAGTGGCCCACTAACCTATGGTTAGAAATTCACAACAAAATAACACAAGGTGATAAGTGATCCACACACACTTACGGTGACTTAACATAGGTAAGGGTAACAAAAAATACATTAAGCATGTGATCCAAGGTCACGCATAGAATAGGAATGGGTCATTGGGTCCATGTTCAATCCCCCTTGTCCCATTTTCTACCATTGAAGCCCTGTCACATTCACACACGATAGATTAATATAGCAATAATTCAAAGTTACCCATATCAAGATATAGCCAAATAGTTTCGTGGAATCCACCATGATGCATATCTCAATGTGTCTCCTCAGTTGTGCTTATATCTCGATCGCAGGTTGTGAGGAATTACATGGTTGTACCAACCTTGGGTATGCCACAAGTCAACTACTACATGATGGTTACAAATAACATGTTCAAAAAAATCTACTACCACGTAGCTTCATTCATGGTTAGAGAACTAATATCCAAGCATATTTATGATAACATTAGAATAATAATGAACTAACAATAAAACAATTTAGCATGTTGTATTAAATATCCGAACATATCCATAGCTAATCCATATGGTGGAACTAAGATAAAGAATATCAATTATGTCCATAATCTTCCAAAAGTATTGAGTCAACCGTTGCATGAGGGGTTAGAAATATCATGTCTTGAAAATATACTATCACATAGCTTCATTCATTGTTAGAAAACTAATATCCAAGGATATACATACATACATATAAACATGATAACAACAATAGAATAATGAATTAATTTTGTAAACAACTAATCACGCTATACCAATCATCTGAATATGTCCATAGTCAATCCATATGGAAAAATTAAAATAAAAGATATCAACCATGTCCATAATCCTCTAAAAATATAGTGCAATTCTCCCCACTGAGTCATGAGAAAAAAACAAAAAGACCTCCAGTGTTGTTGGAGAAGCAGGACATCCATCTCTATTCACTTGGGACTCCAATCACTATTAGCAAGAAGGACAAAAAATACAACTCATAGCAGGACACCCATTTGCTAGAGCTAACATCTATTCTACTTGAGATGCTATTCGCTATCAACAAGTAAAACATGTAATACAACTTGTAGTGAGATACTCATCTATTAAGAGTTACCATTTGTTTTATCCGATACATTATTTGCTATCAACAAGTAAAACACGAAATACAAATTGTAGCAAGGTACCCATCTGCTAAAGCTAACATTTGTTCTACCCGTGTCTCTCGCATGGTCTTCAACAAGTGTAAGTAGGAAGTAAAACTCACAACATACCCTTTTGTTAGAGCTAATGTCGACTCCTCTCCTAAGCAGGACACCCATTTGCTCGGAGGTAGATTTCAATATGCATTTAATCTTTAAAGAACGTGGGACGAGAGTTAGGGAATAGCCCCATAACCATCTGCTCCCTTCTGGGTCATAGGAAAATCAAAAAGCGTCACGACCCTTAGTTACATCTAGGCATTGTAGTAGTACACCTCTTGTCAGATTTGACATGTCGTTAGAGTAACGATCAATAACGCATGTGGACGTGACAGTTTAACTTACCATAGAACATTGCATGAATAATTCAAAATCAACTCAAATAATCAAATGCTTAGTCTATAAAAAGTTATACATCACATATAATATAACTCATAATCATGTTTTGTATCCAAAGAAGCATGGATAATAACTGTGTATGTTAATCATAATACATTCAACTAGATCATGACTAATCATCGATATTTCTCAATCCTCAGGAACTACATCTATAACAAAAATCATCACATTGACGACAGAGAAAAAGGTAGAGGAAGAGAGAGAAAGACTACAATTTTCAACGTAATCAAACAATGCCAAGAATAATTCATAGCTATAACTAGAATGCTAGTAAACTATCTATAACAGGTTAATCAAAGTGAAATAAATCAACATGCACACATACCATGGATAATATAATTATATTACAGATATTGAATAATCACATAAAAGTAAGGCAGGAAATCATGTTAATAAAATAGCTATATACTTAATGAGAATAATGATATATGTCTATGACACAAGTGACAATCACTAACAATTATGCTTGAGATCTTAGGATACGACAATGTACAACGTCCACCCATCCTGGTCCATTAGAAATGCAATCTAAAATGAAACATGTCCAAATCTCAATATAATAATAACATGGCTGGATAGTCTAATCAACACATCTATGGAGAGATAAAATCCGATGTGTGGTGGAGACATTGATAACGTGCACAACATAGCTACAATCGGCATTATTAGAGGTATGGAAGCATACCTGAATGTCGAAGGGCTGCATATATCAAAACTACTCAATGGATGAAATCATCATGTGCAAAGATCATGACAAACCTAGGGCTACTTTCACAATATTAGGCTGACACAACAATTCAGCCAGATAATAAATCAATGTGTGTCTCAAGAGAGGCCCGCTAAATTGACGACGAAATGCGATCATTAGAATTATCTCCAAAACCCTGGTCCCTTAGGAACAAAGTAGATCCCCACAGAGCACCAATCAATGACAATGATAGGTGCATAGGCCATCCATGTCCAAAATAATTGTCAAGCATAGGGGAGCACAAAAAAGGTAGAATGACACTTGGTGATATGTAAAATATCACTACTAAGCACAACAAAAGATCCACACTAGGTATGCAATCCCAATAGTAACCAAGTCCACTAGAAGTTACAAGAGGACAAAGAAAAATGGGGCATGGCGACATCTTAGGTTGTAGGGGTGTTGTGGTGGTCATCTAAGAGATCGTTTGCCTATATGCAAGAAACTTAGTTTTCTTTCATCGAAGGAGACAATAATCTCTATTCATGGTGAATATGGAAGGAGGGTAATGAGCTAGGACGTAATGAAACCTTCGTTTTATAGATATAGAACCATGAGGACATGATGATTTGGAGTAGTGAATTTTATGAGGAAATGAGGCAGGAATGCTTCCTACTGAATACATGAAAGAAACACATCTCTGTTGTGACAAAAGAAAGATAAATAGTAGCTCAAAATAAGGTGGGAAATGCAAGTGACATAATGATTAACATACTGGACATCAAAATATGTCATGCTTTGGTGAATATTAAAGGATCCTAAGCAAAGAGGGAAGAGGACAAAGAGGCAATGTAAATAATGAAGATTAAAGTAACATGACTGGAAAGGGGTAGCTTACATCCTAAATGGGATAGATTATAGACCTAGTGGAAAGAATCATAGTTACCTAAGTCTTGGGGATGCGGGCTGAATTTTGGGGACTGCGGGGTGTTGGCTATTAAAATAATATATAAAAATTAACATTTAAATATTTTAATTTTATATAATGAAATTTAGAGGTTTTAAACTTTATTTAATGTTTTTCAAGGTACTTTTGGGGTGAGGGTTCAATGAGTTTGTAAAAATACCATTTTTTTTTTCGTGGGTTGGTGGGGGGAGGAGTGGTTTGTTTTAAATTAGAAGGCATCAGGGAAAAAAAATGGGGATTCCCCCTCCAAGTCCTTTAGTCGCCAAAACGTCCAGGACGTCACCAAAATCTAGGGGAGGCATCTTTGCGCAACATTGGAAAGTATATAATGCACCACACTTGATTCCCCACCATAAGGGAAGCGAGTGAATTTTCTGGAATTGAGGAAATAAGATGGCTCATTATGAATATGAACTCTTAAGACTAAGGGAAGCTAGGTCTACTCTATATGTGTCCCTCACATCACTAGGTCGAGGGGAAAAATTGTTAAAACAATGAAATGTTGTTTACGAATATGATATATTATTTGCACTTGTTTTGTTCCTGCACAACGAATTAAACCCATATTATGGGGGTGGGCTTATGAAGTCTATGTGAGACAACGAATTGGAGAAGACGCCTCGTGTGCATCATGACAGGATTATTCTTGTTAATGGAGGTATTTTGGTAACCAGAATTCTCTTAATCTAATGCTTGAAGGTAGAGCTCATCTTTCACGAGTTCAAGAGTAGGCGTCTGCCATGTCCTAGTGGGGGCATTGAAATTGCCAAAAGGAACGACATCTCCCAAAGAGTAGTAGTAACATTTCTTCAAATATTAGCCAAGATATGGGTCACCATAAGTGTGAACAACAAAGGGCGGCAAGCCAGGTGGAAGCAACAAACTGCAAAGAAGTAATCTCGAACAGAGGTATGTGCCTTTGGCCTCAAAGCCACATGTACATGGAGTGCTCATTTGATGATATCAAGGACAGCTTCACCCACCCATACCACTTGCTTTTGAAGGGATTACAAGGTATTACTGGTAAGCATGGTTTTGCTTTTTAGGTTCTTATTGGCAATTTTGCCCCCACAGGGCAAATTGTCACCCCTACTATTCGGAACTTTGCTATGGTGCCAAGTTTGTCGTGTGAATCAGTTTTGGGGTTCTTAAATGTGCATTTGCAACCACCCAAGTGGCCATCTACAACAGTTTGAAAGGGTTTTCCTCCTCTTCTAAGCATCACGTACAACCAAAAGCCAAGACATACAAGCTGTAAGTTTATTTATTGTATTCCCAAGGATTTTTTCGGGCTATAAGAGGTGGACTATTTCTCCGGACATTTTGTCCGAGAGAAAGAGCCCTCAAAGGATTGTGTAAAAGTCCAAAAAAATGACTAAGTGGCAGTCGTTCAAAGTTTATTTTCTTCGGACTTTTTGTCCGAAAGAAAAAGGGAAAAGCACAATTGAAAAGATTCGAAGGGCACCTGCCCTTCGGGAAAGTCCAATTCAAAAGTCCCAAAGGGTATGTACCCCTCGGGTTGGTTCACTTTATGGTATTCAAAAAAAGACAATTCATCCGAAGGACAATTTCAAAAAGCTCGGGTGCCCTTCAAAAAGCCCAAAGGGCAATTGCCCTTGCGGAGGGCGCTCAGGAAGCGAGAGGACCTTTCATTTTTCTCGAAAGGTCATTTTTAGAAACCTTGAAGGGTATGTGCCCTTCTGGGGGACACTTCAAGCACGAAGAGGACCCTTTCAAAAGTTCCGAAAGGCACTTTTGAGGACAAATAGCCCTTGCAGAGGGCACTATGCAGCGAAGTGGACCTTTTCCATTCTTTCGAAGGGCACTTCTAGAAGAACCTTTCCCTTGCGGAAGGCACCCAAACGACTAAAAGGACCAAATCAAGAAGCCCGAAGGGCATTTTTGGAAGTAGAAGCCCTTGCAGAGGGCACCTTCATAAAGCAAAGGCACAAGGAAATGAATTCCTTCGGATTTTTTGTCCAAAGGAATTCCTTCGAACAAAAAGTTTGAAGGAATTCGGGAGGGACAAAAAGCCCGATAGAAAAGACAAGACCACAAGCAAGGAACAAAACCCCGAAGGCTAATGCGTAAACAAAGGCCAAAAAAGAGAAAAGAAAATGCCAAACACAGGAAAATATAAACACAGAGGCTCGACCAAAATAAAACTCGAATCTTGAATTAAAACAAAACACGAGAAAAGCCGGAGAAAACACGAAGTGAACTGAGCATGATCCATAACGTGAACAGAGACGTAAGCACAAACATCACTGAACCAGAACTGAACAAGAAGTAAGACAAACACATAAATAGAGGCATGAGCAAAGACTGAAGCAGAACTGAACATGGACATAAGCATGAACAGTGAATAAAACAAATGCAGAGTAAAGACAAAGGCAGGATGAACAAAGATCATGCACAGACTAATGTGAGTGACTCCAACGAAGTGAACACGTTTAAGAAAACAAGCATGCTTCAGTTCTGAAAATAGAGTTGTCTTGCATGATGAACGGACAAAGTGTTGAACGTTTCAAATAGCCAAAAATTCCATGCATGCACTCTCGTTTGTCTCAAAGCTTGAAATGTTCCGATAGTTCAAACGTAATGCTTAATTTGGTATTTGCATTGATTTCATGCAAAGGGGAGACTTTCAAACGTTCCAACAGTTCGAGTGGATTTGACTACTCTTGTTTTGGAGTTGACTGGTTTTCAAGTCAAGACATCTATTCGTAGATTTTATGTGTCCAAAGCTTGTTTTTTTCTTTTCCAATGCAAGGAATTTTCATGCAAAGACAAAATAGACTTTTGTAAACGCTGAGTTGGTTTGAGTTTACTCCCTCTCTATTTTTCAACGTCAATTTTTTGGTTTTTTGTAATTTTCTATATTAATGGCTTTTCAGTCTTGTAAAATTTATCCCTCTTGGTAAGACCGGACTCTGTTATTGGTGAGTTGTGTAACCTTTTTAATGAATAGAAAGACTGTACTTTTAGATTTCAAGTGCTAGCATAGTGTACATTCATTCAACAATTTGCATACGTGATAGATTTCTCTCCCCTCTCAAATTCTAATTCGTACCTAGTTGCTAGCTTATCATATTATGCAGGGCATGTTCAGTGTTTTATATGTCTTTTGCTGAAGCTGTAAATGGATGTTAGGTGGCTGCATAGTGTCTTGTATCAGACCTCTTTCCATCGTTTTTCCTCACATTTTTGTCATTGGATCGAATCTTCTCATGAAATACTTATGCATAGTGATCAATTGAAATCAAAGGTCTTTTTTCCTTGTTTGTTCAGTGTTCAAGGTTCCAAGTAGGGTGTATCAACATTTTGACGTATTATCGTCATTAGGTAGGATTTCCCTTTCAAGTTTCTTTCTCCCTTTTCCATGGTAGTCCGCAACACAGAGTAGAGATCCTCATTATACATCTTACAGGAACAAGCGTTCTCTGGAAGTTCTTCTCACCATTGAGGTGCCACCTTTGTGAGAAGATCCCATTGTTTCAACTGGAAGGAGGATTAGCCATTTCAGCACATCTTCGATTCAGGGTGCAACTCCAGGTTGACAATAATCAAGCTAGTGAGATAGAATAGTTGAAAGGTTTGCTATAATTTTTTGGAAATGAAATAGTACAGTTCAAAAGACAACAATTTTAGTTAAATAGGCCCTATCAATAGCAAAACCAGAACAACTATCAGTCCTTCAAAGATCAAAGGTCTCTTTATCATGGTTTTAGAGAAAATAGAAGACCCTATTAAGCACAAATAGTCATAACTCCAGCTAAGCCATATGTTGCTCTTGATCCGAATGCTCCTTCCGCTTCAAAAGCCATTGTTCCAAACCCACCTCAAAATAATTTGGTGCAGGATTCAGGGTGGCAGTCCTCAAATCTCAATGATGCTCAAAACCAAGCCTTGGTATCACAGAACATCACCATGCCACAAATGACACAAGAAGAGTTCTCTTTTCAAGGTCAATAACAAGATACATGTTTGACATCACAAAGAGTGACTCATCAAGTTCAAGGGTAGTGTGATGCTATTAATGTAAATTGGCAGGTCGATGATCATGTTGCTTTTACTTAGGGTGTTAAAACTAATGATTCAAGTGGTCAAGTTGCCGCTATAACCTATCAGAAAACTAAAAGAAGCGCTGTTGATGAAGCTTGAGTGGTATCAAATACTTCAAGTACTCCTAGTATTGTTGCTAAAAGTACAAAAGAGCAGACCGTTGTCCCCACGACCCAGAAAAATCAGAATATAGAGGTTAGTAAAGTGCAACAAATACCTCTAATTTGTGAGCAACAAGTACCTCAGAAAGTACAATCAAAGGTCAATGCATTTCAGTTTAGTATTGTAGATCAAATGAAGAAGTATAAAATCAACATTAGCATGTGAGATTCTCTTTTAATTCCAGGGCAAAAAGATAAAACTCATTCAAGGACTTTCAGCGTTTGAATTGTCTCCAAAACTAGTTGAAAAAGGTGTTGGCTTGACAAATTTGGATCAACCAAGCAACAGGTGCAGTAAAGAGATAAGATGTCAAAGGTGGACCAAACTGAGGTAAAATCAAAGAAAACTCTATTTTATCTTTCTTTGATAGTGGGTTATACTTTACTTCATAATTGTATGGTGGATAGTGGAGCTAGCAGTACAGTAATGTCCAAACAGATTGCAGATAAGCTCGACCTTGTTTATAAGCCAAATACTAAAGGGGTATTGCAGTTGGATGGTTAACCAACAAAGACGGTAGGAATTATCAAAGATTTGATATTGACATTACATGCTTGTCCTAACGTTACTATTCAGCAGGATGTTGTAGTGGTGGACTTGTCTCCTTATTTCGCTATGTGCCTTTCAAAGGACTTCACCTCAAAGATTGAAAGATATTTATCAGCTGATTGGACCTATTTGCTGTTCAGAACCAGGTATAGTACAAAAGTAACAATTCATTTAGAGCCTATTTCACGTTTTCATATGGAGCCTTATACGCCAAGTGTTGTCAATGCAAATTGTATCATCTCAGATGAAATATTACAAACTAATGATGTAGAAAATGACTGACCTTTGGATGGAGTGGGCTTCTACCTTGCATGAGCATGATCCCTACAAGCTGATTGAAGAGGTCTTGGTGTGTATTGTCTTCATGAGAAGGATGCACCAATTCCAGCTATGGTAAAAAAAGACGAATCTAATGACGGCTTGTGGCAATTGTACTTTGATGGATCAAGAAATAAGCATGGAATTGGAGCTGGAATGATGTTAATTTCTCCTACAGAACAAAGGTATTTCTCTATTAAATTTCAGTTTAGTTGTTCAAACAATGTTGCTGAATATGAAATACTAGTTCATGGTTTGCAGTGGGTTAGGAAGATGAAAGTCAATTGTTTGTAAGTGTTTGGAGATAGTGAACTTGTAATCCACCAAGTAAGAGGTTTGAATGTATGCAATAATTTGTTTCTTAAATCTTACAGACAGAGTTTGGGGCTTGAAGATTTTCAGATTTTTATATTTTAGAGAATACCAAGAGATATGAATAAACACGCTGATAGGTTGGCTGTTGTTAGGACAAAATTTAACATTCCGGCTGATGTAAAAAGTGAGAAATTTTCAGTCACGTATAAAGGTAGTGGTAAGGCCTTCTGTTCCGGATAACCAAAAGAATTGGTAGGTGTTTGAAAATGACAATCAAATTGTGAGTTTTTTGCATAAAGACGCTGAGTTTTCTTCAAAAAATCAGTCGAAACACTTACAGCAGTATGGTGATTAGATTGTACAACTGAAAACGAATAAGCTACCCAAGGGATTGGTTACTCTTGAAAATATTTTTAGTGAAGATGATGAGCTAAGGAAAGAGAAATCATCTTTGTCAACAAAGGAAGAGCACTATGCCAATGTAGAGATTGTAGCTAGTAAAATTTTGAAATTGGGCAAGGTATGCACTCCACAAAAGAAAGCTTTCATTGATTTATACACAACTTTTGCTGATATATTCGCATGGCAGTATAGTGATCTCAAAGGTTTTGATCCAAGTTTGGCTCAACACACCATTGAGTTAGAAGAGGAAACTAAATCAGTGAGACAGACAAAGGCCAATCAATCCAAAGCTTGAGCGTTTGATGAGAGTTGAGCTTCACGAGCTCATAGAATCAACTATTATATTTCCAATCAAGCACTCAACTTGGGTGGCGAACTTTGTTCCAATACGGAAAAAGAATGGTGAGATTCGTTTGTGTTGATTTTCGTGATTTAAACAGGGCTTCGCTTAAAGACCACTATCCATTGCCATCAATGGAACAAATTTTATAGCGTGTTGTAGGTTTAGAGAGGTTTTCCTTGTTGGATGGATATAGTGGTTACAATCAGATTTTGCTCAAAGAAAAAGACCAATTCAAGACAACCTTCACGACTAAGTGGGGGACATTTGTATATAGAAAGATGCCATTCGGTTTGTCTAATGCTGAAGCAACTTTTCAGAGAGCCATGGATATGGCCTTTCAAGGCCTTTTTAACAGGGTTGTGCTTGTTTATTTGGATGATATAACAGTGTTTTTAAAACATGCAGAAGATCACATGGTTCATCTCAAGCAAGTTTTCGAAAGGTGTATGCAATTTAAGATATCTTTAAATCCCAAAAAGTGTGTATTTTCAGTTCATGAAGGTAAGCTTCTTGGACATGTTTCAAAGCATGGTTTAAACATAAATTCTGAAATGATTCAATCCATTCTTGCACTCTTCTTGCCTAAGAGCAAAAAAGTTTTGCAAAGTTTTTTTGGAAAAATCAATTTTATAAAGAGATACATTTCAGATTTCACTACTGTAGCTAAACCACTTACAGCGATGCTAAAGAAAAATCAAAACTTCCGCTGGTCCAAGGAGGGAGTAAAAAAGTTTGAAGATGTTTAGAAAGCCATAGCAAGTGCTTCTACGCTTTTAAATCCGGATTTTATGAAAGATTTCATTCTCTATACGTATGCTAATATGGACACCATTTCAGGGATTCTTATACAATAGAATCATGAAGATTTGGAGCAGCGAATAGCTTTCTACAACCAAGGCTTGGAGGAGTATGAAACAAGGTATTCTTTTGTTCAAAAACATGTCCTTTCAGTTATAAGATCTTTGAAGAAATTTAGGCACGTGTCTAATAATGAAATACATCTAATGGTTGCCCATCCAAACATCAAAGAATTTCTTCTGAACAAAGACATAAATGAGAAGAGAGTTGGTTGATAACTAAGGTAATGGAATATGACGTGGAAATTAAGGTTACAAAGCTGGTTAGAGGCAAAGGACTTTGTGAGCATCTAGCTCATGACTTGCAAGAAATTAATGAAGCTGTATAGTGTCAAATGATAAAGAGATTGCTGATGTTCACACCTCACCTTCTAGCTGGTTTCGTGATTTGGTAAGTTATTTGCAAGATGATTTTTATCTCTCTCACTTAAATGCTTTAAAAAAAGGTATTTCAAATTGCAATCAATTCCATTCTTGCTCATTGATGGTGTTTTGTTCAAAAAGGATATTAATGGAATGTTACTAAGGTGTGTGAAACCAAGCCAAACTCAAAGATTACTTGAAGAATTTCATGATGGACATGGTAGAGGACACTTTTTCGCAAGAACAACACTTAAAATCATGAGAGGTGGGTACTTTTGGCCTATTATATTTGGTGATTGCCATACATGGGTTAGGAAGTGCAAACAATGTGCTATGTTTGTAGGAAAAGTTAAACTTGCAGCCCTGCCCCTTCAACCAATTGCAGTGGATCGGTGTTTTGTCCAGTGGGGATTGGACTTTATTGGTCTTATTAATCCTCCTTCGAGTTCAGGGCATAAGTGGATTCTAACAGCTACGGATTACTTCACACGTTGGACGGAAGCAATTGCATTGAAAGAAGCAAGCGAAACTAACGTTCTTGATTTCTATGAAGGTCTGCTTACTAGGTTTGGAGTTCCTTCAACCATTATTTTTGACAATGCGATGGCTTTTGTGGGATCTAAGATTAGCCAATGGGCTGTCCAACACGGAGTTTATCGCAACACTTCATCGAACTATTATCCACAAGGAAATGGCTTTGCTGAATCTACAAACAGGGACCTCTTAAGGATCATACGAAGGACTATTGAAGACAATCAGAGGTCATGGCATCTCAAGTTGAAGTCATCTCTATGGGCTGATAGCATCACCTACAAGAGGTCAATAGCCAACTCTCTATACAATTTAGTATATGGTAAATAAGCAAGGTTACCTATTTCTCTTGAGTTTCCAGTTTTAGAACTAATGCATCAACTTGAGTAGTTGAAGAATGAGCCTATGGAAATCAAGTATGCAGAGCTTATGGAGTTGGAAGAGACAAGAAATCAATCCATGCTAGCCATGGAAAGTCATCAGGGACAGATGAAAAGAACGTTTGACAAAGGAGCTTCTTCACGAAGCTTCAATGAAGGAGATTTGGTCCTCAAGTGGGATAATGATCGAGCCAAACCAGGAAGACACGAAGTTTGATTCCCTTTGGAGTGGCCCATACACGATCTTTAGCTGCAAATCCCACAATGCCTTCCAACTTGCCAAGATGGACGGTCAAGAGCTTCCAATCCTAGTCAATGGGATACATTTGAAACATTGCTATTGAAGAGCAAAGCTCTATGTACATAGTTGTTTTTGCCTTCCTCCAAGTGCTGTTTAAGCATAGTAGTTTGCTTCAGTTTTGTCCAATAAGTGCTTACTTGCACATTTGCTTCTTAGTTTTCTTGCTTTCGTGTTTTTCCCTTCCTATTTTGACAGAGAAGGTTACTTCAGCCAAGGTCAGGGGGAGATTTTCAGTCAGAAATCAGGTTCACCATTTGGGAGTTCGATTAGTGTCTATATGGTCTGAGTTTTCTCTAGCATAGCAGGCATGCTTCCCAATTGAGTCGCCAAAAATGTTGACAACTTTGCCCCCATAGGGCAAATTGTCACCCCTACTATTCAGAATTTTGCTATGGTGCCAAGTTTGTCTTGTGAATCAGTTTTGGGGTTCTTAAATGTGCATTTGCAGCCACCCAAGTGGCCATCTACAATAGTTTGAAAGGGTTTTCCTCCTCTTCTAAGCATGACGTACAACCAAAAGCCAAGACATACAAGTTGTAAGTTTATTTATTTTGTCTTCCCAAGGATTTTTCGGGCTATAAGACGTGGACTATTTCTTCGGACATTTTGTCCGAGAGAAAGAGCTCTCAAAGCACTGTGTAAAAGTCCGAAAAAATGACTAAGTGACAGCCATTCAAAGTTTATTTTCTTCGGATTTTTTGTCCGAAAGAAAAAGGGAAAAGCACAATTGAAAAGCCCTGAAGGGCACTTGCCCTTCGAGAAGGTCCAATTCAAAAGTCCCAAAGGGTATGTACCCTTTGGGTTGGTTCACTTTATGGTTTTCAAATGAAGACAATTTATTTTAAGGACAATTTCAAAAAGCCCGAGTGCCCTTCAAAAAGCCCGAAGGGCAACTGCCCTTGTGGAGGGCACTCAGGGGGCAAGAGGACCTTTTATTTTTCCTGAAGGGTCATTTTCAGAAACCCAAGGGTATGTGCCCCTGTGGGGGACACTTCAAGCACGAAGAGGGCCCTCTCAAAAGTTTCGAAAGGCACTTTTGAGGACAAATAGCCCTTGCGGAGGGCACTATGTAGCGAAGTGGACCTTTTTCATTCTTTTGAAGGGCACTTCTAGAAGAACCTTACCCTTGCGGAAGGCACCCAGGGGACTAAAAGGACAAAATCAAGAAGCCCGAAGGGCATTTTTGGAAGTAGAAGCCCTTGTGGAGGGCACCTTCATAAAGCAAAGGCACAAGGAAATGAATTCCTTCGAGCAAAAAGTCCGAAGGAATTCGGGAGGGACAAAAGGCTCGATAGAAAAGACAGGACCACAAGCAAGGAACAAAACCCGAAGGCTAAAGCGTAAACAAAGGCCAAAAAAGAGAAGAAAATGCCAAGCACAGGAAAATATAAACATAGAGGCCCGACCAGAATAAAGCCCGAATATCGAATTAAAGCAGAACACGAGAAAAGCCAGAGAAAACACGAAGTGAATTGAGCATGATCAATAACATGAATAGAGACGTAAGCACAAACAAGACTGAACCAAAATTGAACAAGAAGTAAGACAAACGCAGAAATAGAGGCATGAGCAAAGACTGAAGCAGAACTGAACATGGACATAAGCGTGAATAGTGAATAAAACAAACACAAAATAAAGACAAAAACAGGATGAACAAAGATCATGCACAGACTAACGTGAGTGACTCCAACGAAGTGAACACGTTTAAGAAAACAAGCATGCTTCAGTTCTGAAAATAGAGTTGTCTTGCATGATGAACGGACAAAGTGTTGAACGTTTCAAATAGCCAAAAATTCCATGCATGCACTCTCGTTTGTCTCAAAGCTTGAAATGTTCTGATAGTTCAAACGTAATGCTTAATTTGGTATTTGCATTGATTTCATGCAAAGGGAAGACTTTCAAACGTTCCAGCAGTTCGAATGGATTTGACTACTCTTGTTTTGGAGTTGACTAGTTTTCAAGTCAAGACATCTATTCGTAGATTTCATGCGTCCCAAGCTTGTTTTCTTCTTTTTCTTTTCCACCGCAAGGAATTTTCATGTAAGACAAAATAGACTTTTGTAAACGCTGAGTTGGTTTGAGTTTACTCCCTCTCTATTTTCCAACACCAATCTCTTGGCTTTTTGTAATTTTCTATATTAATGGTCTTTCAGCCTTGTAAAATCGATCCCTCTTTGTAAGACCAGACTCTGCCATTGGTGAGTTGTGTAACCTCGTTAATCAATAAAAAGACTGTACTTTCAGATTTCAAGTGCTGGCATAGTGTACATTCATTCAACAATTTGTATACGTGGTAGATGTCTTTCTATTCTCAAATTCTGTTCATACCTAGTTGCTAGCTTATCATGTTATGCAGGTCATGTTCAGTATTTTATATGTCTTTAGTTGAAGCTGTAAGTAGATGTTAGGTGGATGCATAGTGTCTTGTATCAGAGCTCTCTCCATTGTTTTCTCTCACATTGTTGTCATTGGATCGAACCTTCTCATGAAATACTTATGCATAGTGAAAAATTGAAATCAAAGGTCTTCCTTTTCCCTTGTTTGTTCAGTGTTCAAGGTTCCAAGTAGGGTGGATCAACATTCTGGTGTATCATCGTCATTTGGTAGGATTTCTCCTTCAAGTTTCTTTCTCTCTTTTCCATGGTAGTCCGTAATACAGAGTAGAGATCCTCATTGATACATCTTACAAGAACCAGCATTCTCTGAAGGTTCTTCTCACCATTGAGGCACCCACCCTCGTGAAAAGATACCATTGTTTCAACTGGAGAGAGGATTAGCCATTTCAGCATGTCTTCGATTCAGGGTGCAACTCCAGGTTGACAACAATTCTTATGTTCAATTGGAATCTCTGTTTTCTCGTAAGATCCAATTTCCCCTCTTGAAGGTATTGAATTCCATCTGCTGGGAATGTTGAGGCTATTCAACTACATCACTCTAGCATGGTTTCACTTTTTAGATTCTCATGTTTAATTAGAGTATCTGTTTTCTGGGAATTTCCGACACCACCTTAGAAGGAATTGAATCCCATCTGCAATTTGTTGTCATCATTTTGGATATCTTTATTTTCTGAAGCAGAGGGGTTTCAACTTTATACATTGTGCAGTCCAGTTAAAAGGAGCTCCAGCAGATCCCTTAAATTTCAAAAATTCTAGAAATCCTGTAAGAGACCTCTAAAAATCAGACAGAAAACAAGGCAAGCAAGGCAGAGAGAAGCCCATGACCTTCAATTTTCCAGTATAAGAAAAAAGTTGTCAGGAACAGACACTCAGACTGAGAGAAATGTTGAAGAAAAATGTCTAACAAGCCCATGAACTGAGAGAGATGTTTGATTCCCAACCCCTCAAATTTCAGAGATTCTGGACACCTACAAAATAAATCCTGGACTCCAACAAAAATCTGGATTCCTGGAAGCTTGAGCTACATCTCATATTTCCCTCGCATTTGTATTTCTTCGAGCTTGAAAAACAAGGTTTCAGATTGTCCCATACATGGATGAATGGAAAAAGAAGCACATTACAGATTAGTAATATTGCAGATTAGAGCATGATATAATCACACTATATAAGTAACACGATCACATAAATAGAGTATGCAAGGAGATTGTATTAAAGTAAAGTGTTGGAAGTACAGTATTGTCAAATTGGGATGAAGCCATTGGAAAAGTCTTTTGGATGGCCTACATGCAAAACTCTCTATGTGACTTGAACCAAAAAAAACAGAAATGAATAGGTAGCCTTATCCAGTGTTACAGGCATCATACTGTCTTTCTTACTTTTCAGATCCCTTTGGCACTGCTTTGAGATATTATATAAATATAATTATCTTTTATTTTCTCTAATTTTCATCGAGCTGCTAAATATTCCCCTTAATTATATATGGCATATCTGTTATTTACTAGTCGTGTTGGGCTTTTTTGGGCTACACATGACTTCTTTAGGCATTTGCAAGTTTGGCGACTATTGTCTTTGGATATAATTGTTGTTTCAAAATATGATTGATTTGCAATCTTTGTTACTTCAAGCTATAGGCGACTGTATATTCTTTGAAAGAAGTATTTTTTCACCGCAAATACTTCATCAACTGGCATTCATCAACTGGCATGCAGCCTATTACATTGTAACTCAACTAATGATAAATGATTTGATCACTTTCTCATTCCAATTTTACAGTACTTGTCTATTTCCCAACCTTGAATTTATGACTCCAGCTGGAAAAGGGATTAGCTTTTCAAGTAGAAGCACCAATCTTGTAGTGTAAAATCATACATACATGACCCCAGAGAATGAAAATTATTTACCCTATGGGAGTAGACGACGTTTACTTGATCAAACTATTTTGGTCTTGGTGCTAACTCAGAACTTAAGAGTAGAATTCAACTCATAAACATTGTTTTCTGACTAGATATTGTACTAATATTCGACTCCAGTTTGTGTCCTCGATGGCCACAAATGTTTTCACTAGCAATGCATTTGTTTTATTCTGTTTTTATAGTATTTTCATATTGATGCATTTTTAATAATATCAACATTTGAGTCATTATCCAGGGTGACTTGGAACCAGACAAAAAGACATTTCCTTCAGGGATCAAAGCACTTGCTGACTATGTTCATGCAAAAGGCCTAAAACTTGGTATCTATTCTGATGCAGGGTAAGTTAAATCTGTTTCATCAATTTCATTTTCATACATTGTTAAGGGATTTCACAGTTGTGGTTCAGTCTAGAAATGGATTGCTATTATTTGTTCGATGTATTTTGATTATGCTTAGTATACTTTTAGGAAATATACCTGTCAAGTTCGACCGGGCTCACTTAACAATGAGAATCGAGATGCAAAGTTGTTTGCATCCTGGGTAAGTTTATTATAAATTCTCTTTTTTTCCAGTAAGTGTTAAGGTGGATAAAGTTGTTCTGTATCAAACTTACGTGAATTTATGAGTGGCCAAGCTAGACAGAAGAAAAGTGAAAATTAGGCAGGGCATTCTAGTAGCTACATTGTGATTTTCGTTCATTTTGTCAGTCACTGAGATGGACTACTTGTTTGTTTGGATGGATTTCAGGGTGTCGACTATTTGAAATATGATAATTGTTTCAATCTTGGCATCAAACCAGAGAAACGGTAAGTCCTTTCTTATACATGTGTTCTAAAATCAGTGACTGCAATGACTTCTGCAGGAGTATTTAAGTGATGCTATTCTATGATTGCATCCTTTACCTTGAATTATTGTGAATTAATTTTAGGTACCCACCTATGAGGAAGGCACTAAATGCAACTGGACGTACAATATTCTACTCACTTTGTGAATGGTGATGTTTCTGTTGTAAATTTACCTCTAGTACCTCGCGCAGTATTTATCAGACATTGTTTATCTAGCATTCGACTTATTTGCATCTCTATAGGGGTGTGGATGATCCAGCTACATGGGCAAACAATGTGGGGAACAGTTGGCGCACAACTGATGACATCAATGATTCGTGGGGAAGGTGAGCTAGTTATGGGGCACAGATTACATTTTATGCAATATTCATTGCTTATTGAATTTATTTTCGATTTCAGTTTAATTGCTGTCTGTTTTTTTTCTGCCAGTATGACAGCAATTGCAGATTTAAATGATAAATGGGCATCATATGCTGGTCCTGGGGGATGGAATGGTAATGTTAATGCTTTATTTAGTCTATATGATTTCATGTTCATTTAATCTTGTCAAAAATTTAATTCTTAAGGGGATTTATTTTTGGAAATCTACAAGCCCATGGAGGTACGTATGAGTTCTGGAATGTGTTGTTTAAAATGTTGTCGTTATGATTTCTTGTCTCTGCAGATCCTGACATGTTGGAGGTTGGGAATGGTGGCATGACTTACCAAGAATATCGCGCGCATTTTAGTATCTGGGCTTTAATGAAGGTTAACATTTGATCGTATTCCTACAGTAGTTATTACATTTTATGATACTGCATTTAAACCATTGTCATCCCAAAATTAGGAAAAAAACTGGTTTATTTATGTTGAGAGGTTAACAAACTAAGCACATCAATAATACCATTTATAATTGTCAGCAAATTGTGAAGTTTGAATTAATTTCTTTGTCAGTAGATAAAATTTTACTGTCAAAGATTGATGTATAACAGGCCTAGACAAATAGAAATCCATACTATAAATGTGTGATTTTTAAAAAAAAAAGATAAATACTGGGTTTATCGGGACCCTTGCCCATCTATTAAAAGAGGATTACAATAATAGACCAGGCTAAACCGCCAAGATCTACAAAAGAGCCATTTACCAAACAGCCACAAGGCCGAAAACAGACCAAACTAGCAACAAACCATCCATAGAAAAAAACACAACACTAAACAATTGTCAGTTAGAGGGAAAATAATCCAAAAGACTAGCCATCCTACCTGTTGACAATTTTGCCCCAACAGGACAAATTGGCACCCCTACACTTCGGAACTTTGCTATGGTGCCAAGTTTGTCTTGTGAATCAGTTTTGGGGTCCTTAAATGACCATTTACAGCCACCCAAGAGGCCATCTACAGCCAGGTGAATTTTAGTCATTCAGAGGTTTCCAAGGAGCTTGCTTGATTACAGCCAAATGTGCAAATACAGCCAAGATATACAAGCTTTAAGTTTATTTATTTTGTCTTCCCAAGGAATTTTTCGGGTATAAGAGGTGGACTATTTCTTCGGACATTTTGTCTGAGAGAAAGCTCTCAAAGGACTGACAAAAAGTCCAAAAAAATGACTAAGTGGCAGTCGTTCAAGGCTTTTTTCTTCGGGTTTTTTGTCCGAAAGAAAGGAGAAAAACACAGTTGAGAAGACTGGTTTTCAAGTCAAGGCAAAAGTCCGAAGGAATAAAGACAGTTACAAAAAGCCCGGGTGCCCTACAAAAAGCCCGGATGCCTTACAAAAAACCCAGGTGCCTTGCAAAAAGCCCAGGTGACCTACAAAAAGCCCGGGTGCCCTTCAATTCTTCCGAAAAGCCACTTTTGAAGGCAGCCATGCCCTTGTAGAGGGCACTTGGTCGGTGAAGTGGACCTTTTCAATTCTTCCGAAGGGCACTCCTGGAAGTCCAAAGCCCTTGCGGAGGACATCTGGATGTCGCATAGGGACATTTACAATTTCCTCGAAGGGTATGTGCCCTTGCGGGGAACACTTCAAGCACGAAGAAGACCTTGGCAAAATTCCGAATGACCCTTTTACAAGTTCCGAATGACACCTGCTCTTGCGGAGGGCAATTGGTTGGTGGTAGGCCCTTTTCAAAAGTTCCGAAGGGCGTTATTGGAAAACAAAAGCCCTTGCGGGGGGTAGAGACATAAGCAAAGGACAAAAACAAAGTTCCCGAAGGGCACTTGCCCTTCGGGGAAAAGATAGTCCAAAGGAGACGAATTCCTTCGGACAAAAAGTCTAAAGAAATTCGGGAGAATAAAAAAAAAAACCCGGGAAAAATAAGAAAACAAAGGCAAAGAAGGAGATCCTTCGGAATAATTGTCAAACAAGAAATCTGTGGAAATTTGAAGTCGACAAAAGTCCGAAGAAAATCAAAGGCAAGACATAAGAGCCTAAAAGGAATAAATTCAGGGAAATTGGCAAGGAATTCCTTCATACAAAAAGTCCGAAGGAATAAAGACAGTCTCAAAAAGCCCAATAGAAAAGACAAGGGCATAAGCAAAGGCCAAAGAAAGAGAAGAGATAGAGAAAGAGAAGAGATAGAGAGTTCTTTGGACAATTTGTTCGAAGGACGAAAGCTAAAATAAAGCCCAATTCCCGAATGAAAGTAGACCACGGGAAAACCCAGAGAAAACATGAAGTGAACTGAGCATGATCAATAGCATGAACAGAGACGTATGCACGAATAGGACTAAGCCAGAACTGAACAAGAAGAAAGACAAACACAGAAATAGATGGATGAACAAAGATTAGAGCAGCACTGAACATGGACATAAGCATGAACAATGAATAAAACAAACGCAGAATAAAGACAAAGGCAGGATAAACAAAGATCATGCACAAACTAACGTGAAGTGACTCCAACGAAGTGAACGGCAAAGCGTTGAACATTTCAAACAGCAAGAAATTCCATGAAAATAGAGTTGTCAGTTCTGAAAATAGAGTTGTCTTGCATGATGAACAGACAAAGTGTTGAACGTTTCAAACAACAAGAAATTCCATGCACGCACTCTTGTTTGTCTTGAAAGCCCGAAATGTTCCGGCAGTTCAAACATAATTCTTAATTTGGTATTTGCATTGATTTCATGTAAAGGGGAGACTTTCAAATGTTCCAGCGGTTTGAGTGAATTTGACTACTCTTGTTTTGAAGTTGACTAGTTTTCAAGTCAAGACATCTATTCGTAGGTGTCATGCATCCAAAGCTTGTCTTCTTTTTTCAACACAAGGAATTTTCATGCAAGACAAAATAGACTTTTGTAAACGCTGAGTTGGTTTGAGTTTACTCCCTCTCTATTTTCAACGCCAATCTCTTGGCTTGTAAATTTCTATATTAATGGCTTTTCAGCCTTGTAAAAATCCATCCCTCTTGGTAAGCCCAGACTCTGCCATTGGTGAGTTGTGTAACCTCTTCAATCAATAGGACTATACTTTTAGATCTCAAGTGCTTGCATAGTGTACATGCATTCAACCATTTGCATATGTGGTAGATTTCTCTCCCTTCTCAAATTCTGATTCGTACCTAGTTATTAGCTCATCATGTTATACAGGTCATGTTTAGTGTTCTATATGTCTTTTGCTGAAGTTGTAAGTGGATGTTAGGTGGCTGCAAAGTGTCTTGTATTAGACCTCTCTCCATTGTTTTCCCTCACATTTTTTGTCATTAGATCAAACCTTCTCATGAAATATTTATGCATAGTGATCAATTGAAATCAAAGGTTCTCCTTTTCCTTTGTTTGATTTAATGTTCAAGGTTCCAAGTAGAGTGGATCAACATTTTGGTGTATCACCGTCATTAGGTAGAATTTCCCTTTCAAGGTTCTTTCTCCCTTTTCCATGGTATATTCGCAGCACAGAGTAGAGATCCATTGATACATCTTACAGGAACCAACCTTCTCTGAAGGTTCTTTTCACCATTGAGGCACCCACCCTCGTGAGAAGATCCCATTGTTTCAATCGGAGAGAGGATTGGCCATTTCAGCATGTCTTCGTTCAGGGTGCAACTCCAGGTTGACAACACTACCTTTTTCACCTTTTTTATTTTTTACCTCTTATCACAGACCGTGATCAGGATCAATTGTAACCCTCTGCTTATCTAAATTTTGAGAATCTAAAATCTCATTTGGATGGATCCTTTTCTTTGAATCTAAATTATCAGATTCATGCCCCCTCTTAATTCCTCCTGCTGATTTTTTCAAATGTGGATTTTGGGCTTTTGCCAAAGCCCCTTCAATAGTCACGACTTCTTCAACAAATCTTTCTTGTTATACATTCTTTTTCTCCTTGAACTCTGTTTGTTCCTGAATTTCAGTTTCCCGAAAAATATCAGCAGCCACAAACTCATGACTAGGAGTGCTCCAATTGCTCGATTTTGGTTTCATCCCCTTTTTCTTCGGCACTTGAGAGCAACCTTGAGGACAAGAGGCCTGAAGATGCCCTGGCATTCTACAGTTACAACATTTGAATGCTGTATTTTCATAATCTAGAGCTTGGACATGATATTTTTCCCATTTTTAAGGATAATTTTATTCAGTATTCCTTTGCTAAGGTCAATCTCTACACATATGTGGGCATATTTGCATAGACACATGGTAAATCTTTCCCTATCACTTTTGATAAAAGTGCCCAAAGCATCACCAATCAACTTGACTGTTGGCCAAAAATGAAGGGGCAAGTTTGGTAACCTGATCCAAACTGGCATCTTTGTTACTAAAAGCGTGTTTGGATCGAACTCCAGAAACCATGGAGTAATAAATAGCCTTGCATTCCCCCAAAACCAGGGCCCTTCCGCAAGGTACTTCTTGTAATTTTGCTGTTCTCAGAAATGAACAATAAAGAACCCTTTCGAACAAAGGGCAATCTCACATTGTTTTGTCCATGTTTCAAAAACCCATTGGTATAAGGTTGTTGTTGTGGGCCATAAACCATTGAATCGGCGTATTGCTGTGTCTTCAAAAAGAGAGTTGATATTCATAAACATCCTTAGTTGAAACGTCCACTAAAAGAACCTCATTTGCTAGAATTGACAACATAGGCAAGAGCAGAGGGATTACACTTCACCTGATTAGGATTGGATGCAACTTTTCTAACCGCTTCTTTGAAAGTCGTTAGTTTGGATGAGGATGATTGCTTCAACCCTTCCCCACCTCACAATCTTGAAGCCACAACAATGGTTGAACCTATAACTAAATGATAGCTTGACAATGAATACAAATCCTTGAAGTTCTTTGCCCTGATGCTCCAAACACTGCGCCACAACTGGGACACCTAAGGAAAGCTCTAACTTCTTTAATTCCCTCATTGTATCTGTCACTTCCACCCAGATGCATTTAGTTCTCCCTGATAGAGACCAAACCAAGATTTGGAACCCTGATTTTTTTGAATTATTTACCTTTTTGTCTGATCCAGATTCCCTTTGTTGTTCAAGCATTTTGTCTAATGATTTATGATCATTCTCTCACTCTTCTAGTATGGGAATCTCTCTCCTTGAGAATGCTATTCATTGTGGCATTTTGTCAAACAGTTGCCAGTGTTCCCCCAAATCTCCCCCTTTAGTGTTTCTATTTGAATCCGGATCTTGTTTGACCCAATGTTGAACTTCGCCCTTTGCATCAGCCTACTTAGGGTTTTGCTACCCGTCAACCCCTTCGTCGAAGAAAGGAGCTCTGTCAAACACAAGTCGGTCCTTCGCCAAGCCAAAATAATATCTCAAAAATCATTCCTTGCACTGCCAATCACCAAAAACCAAACTGTGTAGAGTGGGCCGCAATCCCCAAAATATCATCACATTTGTCTCTTTATACCAGGTCAGAATAAAATCTCCAAAGCCTGCAAACCCAACCCTTCTGTCTTTGCCTAGAAGGGCTTGTGAATTGTTCCGTTCCTCACCATGTTTCATAACTGCCTCCTTCCCATCATGGATGTGCGATAATGATGAAATAAAGCAAATAAATTTACCTTTATACTTCTGCCATGCACTAACCTCTCCATCTGCCCATCTTCGCCCAAGTTCTTCGACCGCTCGGCCTCCATTAGCCCTAAATGCCTCTATCGCCATCCGACCTATTTGCCTCAATGGTCTTGCATACATGGACCATTCCCTATTCAATAATTTTGGGTACAAACTTTTTTATAATCGGAATGCCCAAACTAACCATGAATAATATTCCTAGCCATGGGCTGTGGACTTGCCTTGTCGCATTGAACATAGGTTTCAAGTCATATGCCGACACCCGTCGCATGAAACACCTAGCAGGTAGTCCATTGCATTGGATACTTTTCACGAATAACCTGTCGTAGCTTAGTGTGGGAACGACACTAGAGAGTGGTCATCCCAAGGAATGGACCTTGAGACCTCCCACTTCTAACACTCAACTCACTCACCACTAGGCTATCATCGTTGGGTTATAAATGTGTTAATATTGGTAGATTTCTTCCATGCAATTTATGGAAAAATTGGTCAGTCACATAACTTAGTTTTGAACAATATTTAGTACTTATAAAAAGAATCAAGCATTGTATAGTTTCAGTAAACTGGGTCTTTTGCATGCCACTCAAATGGGGACAATTTTATTTTTGAAAGCATATGGAGTAGTTGATGAAATGAAGCAAGAATAGTATAGTTTTAATATTATTGAGCATTTTTTGGATGCCATTGTATTCATTCAAAATTGTTTGTGAATGTAAAGGTTTTATTTGGAAATAAAATTAAATTTGTCGTAACTGAAATTTAGCTACTATTTGTTTCAAGAGGACAATACTATTTCTTTGGTTATGCTTTTGATGCTAGCAAAGGCGGGATGGGAATATTAAATCTATTAACCAAGGATTGGGGTGGATCCATCAACCTAGGATTTGACTCCCAAATATGGATGCAGGTAGTGATCTTTTTGAGCATGGGAAATTACAAACTTTTAAATGATTAGGATGTTAATAGATTACTTCCCCTTGCACAAGAAATGCATAGAAACAAGAAATAAGGAAAGCTTGCAATGCAGCCCTATTTATAAATGAGGGGCATGTAAGGCTTCATATATTAAAGTGCCTTAGTCACTTGCAACTTTACAAAAAATGATAGTCCTATCCAAAACTTTCTAGTTGAGACCTTGTTGATTGTTAATATAATGCTTCAAATAGTAAAGTGCCTTGGTCACTTTGGTCTTCTTTAAGTCACTTATGGACGTTAATGTAATATCTTTCTTAGATTTAGAAGTACCCCTCATTAGCATGGCTTGAGGATTTGGCTTAGCCAATTGAGTGTGCTCCCACCCATTATAAATTAGTTGAGGGTGTGCTTCCACTAATTATGAGTAGAGACAGGTCACCATATTTTGCGAGTGAGAGGACGTCTTTTTTCCCTCTAGGAGGTGGGGATTGAGGAACACTTTATTTTCAAATGTCTTGTTTGCTATGAGTTTCAGGGGATGTATCATTGTGTCTTTAGAGACTTGGGTGGCTCTCTATCCACCTTGTACTACCTTGATCAAAGATGTCTGGTCCTCTTCCTTTGAGAAGTTGCCACTTTAAGACGTAGGTTCTTATAGGGGACCCCTAGAACTACTAGGCTGATTACTTCTTTGACTCCATCGTTACAACCATAGTAACCATGTTCGGCCAAACTGGGGCAATGTTTGGTTTGGATTGAACTCTTTGGATTTACCGCATCTACCGAACTGAACATGTCTGGTTCGGTCTAGATGCTTTGATGTTTTATTTGTTAACTTGAAAAATATATAAAATATAAAAGGAAAAAAAATACAGCCCTAGAACATGGCAGATGAATTTATTGCTGCTGGGCTTACAGCTATATATTTTTTCTTCTCGTTGTACATGGTGCATGAACCTAAAAAACAATGGTAAGAAAAACAAAACAAACAATACATACTTTGAAAATAGATCTAAAATTAACGAATACCTCCGACACATGGGGTGAAGCCTTATGGGCTTTTACTACTCAAATGAAACTAACACTAAAACTATGATGCCTCCACCTCGAGGGCAAGTTTAGCTTGAGGGTCCATGGAGGTTTTGTTGGAGTTTGGGGGCGGAGGGACAAAGCATGGACAAGCCTTTACCCTTTCACTCTCCTCCTGACCTTTCTCTTGTTGCAAAATGAGCCTCCAAAGCCTAGATTGACCTTTGTGAAGCATCCAAGGCATGGATTATGGAAAATTTTAGGGTTTTCCCATTCCAACAGTTGTGATAGAACCTAATCAAAGGGTCAAGATTGCTTGCTCCACTTTTGGAGGAAAAAGTCTATTTAAACTAAGTTTCTTTTAAAGTGTTTTTAAACTGACTTCAACTTTATTAAGTTGTGTACCTTATGTTTTCATGTTGACGTACTTTTCTAAATGGGGGTGTCACTTAAGTGACCCCCTTGGTGTAACTTTATGACTTAAACAGTTTTGTATATTGGTTGAGACAAGTTGATTTTTTTATAAAATATAATTGAAACTAGAACCTAAAGATTGCATGTATGATATATCTATGTATGATGAATTCGAACTTTCCATTTTTTTATGTTTATACATTTTATTTTTTTCGAAATACGTATGTATTATTTTTTTAATTTTCTGAAACGAACCGAACTTTTCTCAAAAGTCCGAACCTTAAAACTTTTTAATCCTTTCGAATGAATCGAACTTCTCGAACATGGTGACTATGGTTACAGCGGTTGTGGACACAAAGAACCCTTTGGATGCTTCTGATTCACATACAAAGGGAGACCAAGCTGCGAGACCACTCTTCTTTGCATACCACCCCTAGAGCACCTTGAGCTGTTTACTTTCATTTTAGGCACCGTGGATCTAGTTTGTTTTGTTGTTACGAGCCTTCTAACATCCCGGCTTGCAATAAGGGTTGTGGGTTGACTAGTTTCTTCTTTGTCATCGGACACTCCTCGATCTTAGGTGTTAGAAAGAATAGTTTCTAGGGGGAATTCCTTGTTTCCTTCTACAATTGTGTTGCTCGACCCCATTAGCCTTGGCCATTCAGTGATGAGCATTATTAGGTTTTTCTTTGGCGATTTTGTAGTGGTCGATAATGATGTTGGTTTTTAGGCCCAAGCCTTGTTACAGACCATGCAACAACGCTTTTTTGCATTCTCGGTCACACATTTTGATCTTAGCTCCATGCTTCATTGGTGGGTCGTTCCCTCCCTTGGATATTTGTACTTAGATCTTATGGTTTGGGGGTTTTAACCACTTACAATTTATCCTTTCTTGCTTTGTTTCTTTGCTTCATGTTTTTTGTTTAGTTTTTTTTGGAGTGGTAAATTCCCTTTGCAGGGTGACCACCTGCTTAGATTCAATGTCTAAGGGCTATCTTTTCTATCAAATTCACCTGAGACTTGCAGTCCATCTTGTCCATTGGGTTATGCCACACTCATTGAGTTGGATGTGTTTTTTCACTAAATTTCAACACTTTACCTTGTCTTTTGGGGATTTGAACTTGGGGCTTCTCTTTGGAAGTTCTGTGCTTTTATCATTTGAGCTCATCCCATTTGACATTTTTTTGAGTTTACTTACTTTTTTTTTCCTATGGTCCTCTTACCCTATTTCTTCTTTATTCTAACTATTGTACTTTCAAGTCCCATTGATATAATTTGGTCATTTGTGGACATTAATATAATTTCTTTCTTCCTTCTTTTCCAAGTGATTCCACCTCCAAACCATAATACTATAGGTACAGTTGACTATTCTTTGTACGAATAGTGTCTCAGCCCTAGACACTCCTCGATGAGCATTATCAGATCTTGCATTGGCCCTTTCATAGCGATAGATGATGACATGGATGATTCCTCTGTCCTAAGGATGGCCAAAGATGTTTGATGCGACTAGCATCCAATCTTTCCAATTTTTATTACTCCTTGCTCTTTGGGTGTTCTTGCTCTCCCCACATGACTATTTGTATTGGTAACTTAACCATATGGGTTGGGGCTTTACAGCTTTGGGGTTACCTCTCGTTTATTTTCAATGTTTTAGTTCTTTTTTATTTAGTTAGTCTTTGATCCTAGGGCCCTTTTTCCCTAACACTTTTTATTGTAACTGGATGTATTCTCGAGTCCCATTGACCTACTTTTGGTCATTTGTGGACATTAATATAATATATTTCTTTTTATCTTAACATTGGTGTATAATCGGGTTCTTGCAAATGGCACAACTCTTTTTCTTTCCCCTTATATCATAGATTTAGAACCCTTTATATATGCACATTCCTTTATAGCCCTTCTATATACATAACAATATACATCTATTTATTCACTTACATATGTGGCCGTATCATTATCATACACGTCTAAAAATTATTCAATAGAGTATTGTAGATGGAGACCTTACGATAGGTAAGCACAAGTCAAATCCCCACTAGCATAAGGGGGAAATCCATGTGGCCAACATGAGTTTACTTTAGTCTCTCTAACTTGCATAAAATCAATACATCCTCATTTTACAAATTGCTTTACTTTGATAGGTCCTACAAATCAATTGGGTTTGAAGGACATGAAAAGTCATCATTTTCGTATTTAATTACTTATAAGGTTGTCAATCCATCCATTCATTTTCATGCCCACTATAAAATTATTATTTTATGGTGGGGGAAAACGATGCCTTAATCATAGCAATCATCATATAATCTGTAATCACAGCTCAGAATAACCAGAAATGTAATTTTTAGTCATAGCAAACGAACATATTGATCAGATAAGTAATTTAACATAATGATTGATAAATAAATGGTAAAATAATCTGCATTGATACAGATATGAATACTGTTACTGGTATGGTATCTAATAAGGAAGGCAGTTTTTGAGACTTGATACGGTTGGGATATGACATAGTAACAATTCATTATATAGGTTTGTGTGTAAGATCGATAGTCAACTTGGATATTCCAATGAATGATTCACTAAGATTTACATCTTCTAACGTGCTGATACAATTCTCTATGCTACTAAAAACCAACATACATAAGGCTGCAAATTGATGTTTGCTACAACTATGTGGCCATCTACATCTTATATTCAATGTATGATTGTGGACATGCCCTAATACATACTTCAATGCTTATCAACCAGATTTCACACCCCCTTTTATGCTACTACCTGCATGTGACCCTTCCAATTCACAAGACAATGGTGTAGTAAAGTAGTGCGCTGATTTTTTAGATTGCATAAGACTGAACTTACTTATATTTGCTGTTATGAACAAGTACTATGCCTGCAATTTGCTGAACATGTCAATTATATGCTTGCTAAGTGCTCGAATATGTGAAGTAATTGCATACATTGAAAGTAAGCAAGTAAAAGACTGAAAACACACATGGAACGAGAGATTAACACAAGGATTTACCATGGATAAACCCAATGCGAGAAAAATATAGAAGAGGGGTCATGCCTCCTCATCTTCACTATCATCTTTCAATACTTACAAGCTAATTGCTGAATTTAAGCCTTCAAATGCATTGTGGGTTTTCTCAAACACTTCTACAATGCTCATGTGACATTGTGGGCTTCTCCAGCACTTTTAGAATGCTCTACAAGCTTGCCTTGTTAAATAATTGCTTATTCAACATGCTTGACAACTGCTGGTAGCCCTCAAATCATCTTCTACCTTCTGAATTTTGTGTTGAATGCTTGAATGATTCGAAGGGGATGTAAAAATGCTTACAATTGAACAGCCAAGTCGTATGGAGGATACCAAACACGTCACATGAAGAGACAGAAGAGGAATTGACTGAACTTCGCTTTGGTTGCTTGGTTCTGCTATTTTGTCTCGTATAGAGTGGATTTGGCTGTAACTGAACTGATTTGAGTAATCTTGAGTAATGTGCAACCTAAAACCAGAAACTTGAACGTTAATTGTTGAATCCCAAACATGAAACTCTAAACATTGTACACGAAAATCTTAAACCTGTGTATACATATTTTTTGTGATATTGTTTGTTGAATTAATATAACATCATAGATCCATTTCAAGATTGACATGATGTGTTGAGAGGTGAGGTACATGTGAATATTTGAGGTGCCAATACCACTACTATATACATGTAATAATGTAAGGATTAACACATTGATTATATAGCCTACCCATATCAGATCCATGTTATGATAAAACCATGCTAGTTTTATCTACAAAAGGGATTAAGTGGTCCCTATTTTCATACAAGACAAAAAATTGACACACCCCATTGGATAGTCTAAAAGGCACACAATTTCTTTTAAGTTTCCATTACGCATACCAATTTAATGAGTAGTTACCAACATTTATACATAATTTGAGAAATTATGCATTATCTATATGATGTAATTTTCACTTTCTCACACTTAATTCCCAAACATAGTAACACAAACATGCTACTCTTAATGTTCAAAGTGGTGCATGTGGGTGAGTTGGTAGAATGGGTGGAGCGCATGCAATAGGTAGCGGGTTTAAATCATGATGGAATGAGAGGTACTATCTAGCGAGTTTAAATCATACAAGGGAAGAGACAAATAACAATAAAAACCCTATTAGATGTATAAGTTTGAAGATTGTATTATGCAAAACTTATGTACAATGATATGATAGGTCGAATGTTCTATAGGATGTAACAAGGGAAGAGACAAATAACAATAAAAACCCTATTAGATGTATAAGTTTGAAGATTGTATTATGCAAAACTTATGTACAATGATATGATAGGTCGAATGTTCTATAGGATGTCTAACCACTACTGTACTTCCTATTCTATCTATGCTTCTACAAAGAATTGAAGAATACACTAATACAAGTTTGTAGGTCAAAGTGCTGGTTGACCTGTTACTAGAATGAGGATCTATCGCTTCATAATTGTTCTTAACCACTGGTTTGTCATTTTTCATGAGCATTGTTGTGCGGCGGTGAAATCAGCACTGAGATTGTCTGAGTTGTGCGACATTAATGGAGAGGAGCCGAGACTTCATGATATAACCATGTGTGCTTGGGATGGTCCAAAAGTTGAAGGTGAAGAGGACACATGGTGCATGGTACCACCGTTATATACCACGAGTCTCTCAAAGGCTCAGATCTTCCTAGATTAGTGGCCCCTCCTTCAAGATAAATGGTCCCCATTGCGTGTAGTTTTAGAAGAAGACGTGGAAAGTTGTTTGCAACTTGCACTTCAGTAAATCATTTTCCTTAGGAAAGAACTTGACTTACTTTTATGACCTAGAAAAAAGGGATCTCTTGTTGTCTTATCCATTTGACTCTAGCATCAATTATTTGATCCGATTTTGTTGGTGTGTTGCAGTCAGGATTGATCTCTCTTTGTTGAAGTGTCTCTACAACATTTGAAGTGTCCAATAGAGGTGGAAAATAATGGCTCAAGAGTTTTACATTGGATACGGGATGTAAACCAAGGTAGGAAGGAAGACTGAGCTTGAAAGCATTATCTCCTACTTGCGTGGTGATGGTGTAGGGCCTATACAAAAGTGAACAAATCTTACGATAATTTCCCAGCAATCTTTCCTTCTTCAAATGAAGCCATACTCAATCACCAATTTGAAAGGTGTGGCATTGGATGTTGATCATGGTGCTGCTTGTCCTTAACATTAGCCTTTTGCACAATTGTTTGCACTTGTTGTTGAGTGTGCTTAATGAACTTAACAACTTTGACAACTTGCTTTTGAGCTGAAGGAGTTGCTACTGTTGATGGTGGCACATGATAAGCTACATCAATGGCTTCAAGTGCATATTTGGATGCATAAAGTTCTATCTCAAACGGCTGAAGAAGAGTTGGTAACACAAGTACTAGCTTGGAACTAAGTTTGGAACTAAGTTTGCATTTTAAATTTTCCAAATGCCTTCTATTGTGCAGCTGACGTGATGAAGGTTGTTTTGGCACCACCTTTGGTAACTTGATTCCTAGGCCAAGTTACATGAGAAAAACCAAGTACAAATCTCCTATAGAAATTTGCTTATCCCAAGAAGTTGTGAAGCTCTGTGAGATTCTTTGGCGCAGGCCATTCTTGGATGACTTGGATCTTCGCTGGGCTCATATGAACTCCTTGTGTGTCCACAATGTATCGTAGGTATTATATCTTTAGCATGGCAAACAAATATTTCTCCATGTTAGCATACAACTTTTGGTGCTGCAAAGTATAAAGCACTTGTTAAATATGACGCAAATGCTCATCCCATGTTTTGTTGAAGATTAGGATGTCATCAAGATAAACTACAACAAATGAAGTCGTGAATGGCTGGAGGATGTCATTCATCATCTGCATGAATGTTGTAGGGGCATTAGTTTAGCCAAAGGGCATAAACAACCACTCAAACAAATCTTCCTTACTTGGCTTTGAAGGTTGTCTTCTAAATGTTTGATCGTTTGACATGAACCTCATGATACCTAGACTTAAGATCGATTTTGGTGAAGAATTTGACACTGCAGAGCTGGTCCAAAAGGTCCTCTGCGGCTTTTCACATTGATCTTGTTGATAGCTCTGTAATCGATGCACAACCTCCATGTGCCATCCTTCTTTAGCGTGAGCATGATGGGGTTGCCGCATGGTGATGAGCTTGCCTTGATGTGTCCTTTATCCGCTACTTCATGGATATGCTGCTTGATCTCTTCATTCTCAAGAAATGAACTGTGGTATAGATATGCATTAGTTAGAGGTATTCATGGAACCAAATCATTAGTATGTTTTACTGCGCAGTGTGTAGGCACTTCTTGCGGTGACTGAAGTGGTTCCTTGTATTCTTCCAGAACACCAACACGCTGTTCAACTATTGTGTCCGTTGAAGGATCTGCAGTACTAGTTTGAGCCACAAGGATGTTCTTACGTTCAGGTCTCACTATGAAGAACACAAACATTTTACAAAAATTGACTAGCTTCGTACATTGTTTGGCTGTAATGATTGAAAGCTTAGGGACTATTTCTAGTGTGTGGCATCTCTTGTCACCAACATCTATGACAACATTTCTAGGATATGCTGCCCAAGTGGTTGTCCAAGTAATACGTCACACACCCAATGGCACTATGTCACAAAGGACTGCATCTTGAAAACGCTTGATATTGTACACCAGGTGGCACTATTGAATGACATGTATATTGCAGCCTGAACTGAACCATCAAATGGAGTATGGTTGTGGGTGACATAGTAGTGGTAAGTTCAATCTTCAAATTGCTTTAGGGAAACTAGGTTCTTTGACTTGCATTGTCAATGATGGCTGTCCATTGATCCACATTTGAGAATTGAACATTCTTTCTGCTTCCCTTGAATCTGTGTTGGAGGAAGAAGCAAAGTTTATAGTACCTACCATAGTAATAGCTTCAAAGTCCATGATTTGCTTACCCTTATCAAGTGCCATAGTGTAGTACTCGTTGCTTCGAGTTGTGCAAGTAGAGTTTACCTAGCACAACACTCTTCATTGGAGTCACTGCTAGAGTTGTGTTGTACACCACTTCCCTGTTTTGGATTGCTTGTTCTGTTCATTTGACATTATTCTTAAACATATTGATCATGGCCTTGGCGCAATGGTGAAAATATGATATATTGTTCATCATAGTTTTGAACAAATTAATAGGTAGCTTTGTGAGCTTCTACGAGGCCATTCCAGGTATCTACAAAGGAGTCTAATTCATCTTCATGAGTAGTGTAGTAGTTATCCCACGCTTTATCTACAGATAAAGAAATGGGAAGGTTATCTTTTCTTTATTATAAAATTAATTTATTGCGTAGTATGAACAAATTAGATTCAACTAGTTATCTAGGTAATGTGCATCTTTTTTGCCTTCAAACATAGGGATGTCTAGATTTACTCGTACCCTGTATGATGTTTGACGTTTGAAAGGTGGCTTTGAAAGAGATGTGTCGAAAGGATTGTGAACATGATTTTGAAGTTAAGCGAAGTAATCGACGATCCTTGCTTGTTCATGTGCATGGTGTTCTTCCAAATCTTTTCGATGCCTCAACAAAGTATACTCTCATTTATTTGAAACAAGTCTAAAGTCAGTGTCTTTGAAGGTAATTTGTCCGCCATCTAAGAATGTGAAGGAAGGTATGATGAAGGGTCATGTGTTTAGAGCTCTACATTCTTGTAATTAGACCTTGTATGAGTGGGCATACAAAAAAAGAAGGATTTCATATGAAAACTTAAATGCTTCTAGGATATGATATGAAGATTTTATTCTCTGATGCCACTGATCCTAGGCCAGGAGGAACTTGGTGGACAAACAAACTTATGAGATAAAATATGATGTTTGTAGAAGCATACAAGAAATGGTAAAGGCCGAAAGATAAATCAAAGTGTTATGCGACAAGGGAAGAGATGAAGAGAACAAGAGACGCCATATTAGAACTGTAACTTGTAAGATTGTATTATGCAATAGTTTCATATATTCATCTGAGAGATCGAATGTGCTACAAGATGTGTAACCACTAATGTAAATCCTATCATATCTTTGCTTTTACAAAGAATAGAAGAATACGTGTGTAGGACGAAGTGCCTTTTGAATTGCCTCAAGATGAGGACCAACCGCTTGGTAACTGTTCTTAACCACTGGTTTGTCATTTTCCGTGAGCGTTTCTATACAGTTGCATATAACAGTACTGACATTGTTGGAGTTGTGCGGCATCAACAAAGAGGAGTTAGAACTTCACGGTATGACCATGTGTGCTTGGGATGGTCTTGAAGCTGATAGTGAAGACAACACTTAGCATACAGTACTATTGTGATACCACAGGTCACTCAAAGGCCCAAATCTTCTTGGATCATGTTCTCAAAGCTCTTGTATAAACTATATATTATAGTATGATTCTTCACATTCAAAATGGTTCTCAAAGCTCTTTGTAAAGCAGTCTATTCATGAAACTATGTCACTTGAGATGCCAAGTTTTGGTATGCATGGGACAATTTCTTTTGAATAATGGTAGTATGGTGTTGAACACCATTATTGATAGAGAATCATTGCTATCTTAATAGTTACCACAGAAACAAGATACTATAGGTTTCACTAGTGTTCAAATAAAAGATAACCAATCATTTTCTTTAATTTTCTATGTTCTAAGGTTTGAAATTTTAATCAATATTTTATTATATTTTTATTTATTTATCGCCAATGTGATTGGTTAATAAGTTTGGGTTCTTATCACAAACTTCGACAATTTTGAGGATACCACGGTGTTAGCACATTTATGGTTCTTTTATATAAAGTATTTTTTTAATCAAGATTTCAATGCACACATTTGCCCAAAATATATGCATATGCTAAACAAATAATTTTTCCTTGGTACTTTCATTGTTTTAAGATAGCAATTAAATGAAAGATACAAGATCAATTATTTGTTTATGTCACTCTTTTCGCTGCTTTAACATATGCAGGTCACTAACAACTGACACTTATTGACAATATATGTTTTGATTGAAAGCATGCACATATATTTCTTTAGATAAAAAACATTAGTACTTGCAAGACCAAAAAAAGCGGCTTGTATGAAAGCACACCTTGAGCAAAAAACACTGTAGAACTCAAATTAGGTTTAAAAAACCCAAGAACAAAGACCCAAGTTCAAAGCACCAAGGGCATGGGCCAAAAGAAACAAAGCCAAAGATTACAAATTATTAGAGCCGTGTGCTACAAGCACCAAAAATACTAGAAATAGCACTATCCCACGACAAATTTTTAGGAACCGGTGCTACTAGCCCCACCATGGGAGGAGGAGGAGGAGGTGGCAGACTATTAGGCTTGTCTCCCCAACTTCCACTAGGGGGTGTGTAGTGTCAAGTATGGGATACCAGCCTTCTTGCTCTACATTTTTTTCTTCATTCTCTTCCTTTGCGTAATGCCAAGGAGGTGAAATGCAAAAGCAAAATGAGGCATTTTCCCTTGCATATCTGATGCAATAGGCCCGAACCCTGTAGGTCTATAATCACCAGATTGAGGAGATTGCCACCTTGCATGCCCTTTAGAGGGTGAAAGCCTAAGGTGAGATGGGTTGGTAAAGACAAAGCGGTTGCAATTTGTGCCCTCCCCTTCCTCGTTCCTTCCACCCTTCGTCTATCCTGGCAAAGTTCTATCTAAGAGAATCATGAGGCACATTGCTGACAATACAAGGGGCATACCCCCAATGGCCAATGAGGATGCTAAGTTGCTCCACCTCAAGATCCACTTTTTCAGATTGCACTTGGATCTGCAACATGACATTAGATATAGTAGAATTTCTGTTAGCGGTAAAAAAATTATTGTCTAAATGCTTGTTACTAAGCACAATGTAATTTCTATCTTTCCAAAGCTTAAAGATGCGGAAAATTTGCTAGATTTGATGGAACTTTTTTGGGTGCATGGTTGAGTCTCCAAGCAAGACCATATGCCATGAAAAAGGTTCTGGTTTGAAGGGCTTAAAAAAGGAGTGAATCCATTCCTAGGTTTGTTGAGCCCTCACACTAAACCAAAGGGTGGTTATGTTAATGTGTTTGAGCAACTCAATTTGATTACAAGCATGGCATTAGGGAGTTGGAATCCATATATGCAACAATTCTTCCCAACCAGAAGACCTTGGTACAAAATGCACCATGTTAAGTGAGCCTTCTTGGGTTCAACCAACATAGACTAGACAGTATGGAATCTTATGCTAGATGGAAGAGTTGTTAAGGTGCCATTATTTGTTTAGCACGTCCCAAGAAACAATATTGAGAGCAAGCCGATAACCAAGTCGATGTTTGTACTGAAGCAAAAGAGTGGAGACATTCTAATTCTAATCTTTCCACCATTGAGGAGGGTCTTTAAGGCCAATTTTATGTAAAGCATTCCCATGCACATCATTTAGAATTCAACAATAGACTCAGAAGGTTGATTGTTGAGACCATACTTTGCTTTGAGAGAAGGCTAGGGTTCCCAAGACCTATTCCTTTTGTCAAAAATATCAACAAATGAATGAATGAATTTTCAAAGAAGTCTGAGAGCTTTAACCCTAGGATATTTAGCTAAAGGGTTTCCATGGTGATTGATAATTAGAGACCACTACAAAGAGTGAACGTTGATAGACAACCTAGTTTCGAATTGATCCCCTTTCCAAACGAGTCAATGTTTGACATTTTTCTAAGATTTCTAGATGCTCTTTCCAACAAGGTGTTTATAATATTAATGGCCACTGGATTAATAAGCAAGATATGATACACTAACCCTTTCTAGGCCTTTCTTCCATAAGGACAACCAGAAGAAATGCAACCCTTGAGAAGGAATTTCCAAGCTTACATTTGATGACTCAAGGGACCCATTTGGCACAGAGGGCAATCCTTTGCTTTGAATATCAATTAAACCTAGTCCTCCAACATCTTTGGGTCTACTACACAACTCCCATGCCATTATGTGAAATCCTTTTTTCCTTTCAGAGTTGGCCCATAGAAAGTCATTAAGGAACTTCTCCAATTTCTTGTAGGCAGCCTTAGAAGGAGCCTAGCAGGGGGAATGATAAAATGAGTTTTGCTAAACTTTTGGAGCAGATATGGAATTTTCCTATAAGGGGGGAGAGAGGCTTTGTTATTCAGTAGGAGAGCTTTTTCCCAACCCATTGAACAACATAGTTCCATAACTTCACTTGAAATGCTTGGAAAACGAAGGGACTTCCCAAGAACTTAAACATCTCCCCATATGAACTTAACTTCCAATTGTATGCCTCAAACCAGCTGGGCTTAGGGTCCATGATCTGTCTGTAGCAGTTTGTCTTTTCCCATTGGATCTTAGAGCTTGATGTAAGGCATAAAATTAGCAGATATTCCATAATGTTCTTGACCACTCCTATTCCTCCACAATGGTGAGAAATGAGTCATAAGCAAAGTGCCCATGTATGAGCTAGGCTTGGGGCTTATGAGGAAGGGAAATTCCCTTTGCAAGGCCTCTAGAGGCATATTCACCCATGAAGTATCCAAAATCTTTAGTATTTAGCACATATAGAGAGGGAGTTAGAGGACATCCTTAGCTAATAGATTTGAACAAACCAAAATTATCAGTGTTACCTGTTTATTGTCAAATAGGCAAAGGTGTCTTTAAAAAGGGTTTGCACTGATTGTACAAATATGGGCCCAAATCCAAGGGCTTGCAACATGGCTTTTTGTTGGGATGTGCAATCCCACTCCATTCCTTTCCATGACAATCCCTTTTGGGGGCTGAATACCTCCAATCTCTACTACAAGTGCCATAGAAGAATGGAAAAATGCCTAGAAGAAAGCGAAGGGGGACATGACCTCTGATATGATGGACAAAATAAAACCATATTGAAGTCTCATGTGGAATCAGGTCCATGTGAATGGGCAAAGACAGGTGCCCTTGTTCTATGACGATAGAGACGATTGCTGCCATTATTGACCAGTTATCAAAAATGTATTTGCCTTGGATAAACCTTGTTTGCTTAGACTTGACTAACAAAGGAAGGAGATACATGATTCCTAAGGCTAGGGCTTTGGCAATAATCTTGTAATAGACATTGAGGAGGGTGATAAATCTCTAGTTGGTAATAATTACAGGGTCTCCTACTTTGGGAATGAACTTAATATTTCTTTTGTTAATGAGCTTGTGTAAAGAGCTAGTGGCCATGGCTTCAATGTAACCTTTATGCAAATCTGACCCAACACAATCCCACAACTTGATATAATTTAGAAGGAAAACCATCGATTCCCGAGGCTTTGTCATGAGCCATACAATTCATAACATTTAGAAGCTCATCAATGGTTAGAGGCATGTCACAATCCATTCTTTGGCCAGGGGAGAGTTTGTAGGGCACCACACCGTTACATTTCTGCAGAAAAGCCTCGCTCTCATCAGAAACTTTGGCTTTGAAAGACTTGCTTGTAATGTCGCAGAAAGGCGTGAAGGATGTCTGGTAGAATAGTAAGACGACCCCTAGCCTCTTTAAGTGCCTTGATTTGAATACTATAGTTTGTTGCTCTCAATGTTTGGAAAAATTCCTTTGACACTATCACCATCCATAAGTGAGTGGATCCTAGTCGGGATTTGAAAATTGTGAGCTTGATGAATCTCAACTAACTTGATCTTTTGATGTCACCCAACTATTTGGATTTGCAAAGATTCATTAAGGGGAGGGAGTTGAGTTCGTGGGACACCCTTTTGAATTCTCTACTATTGGCAACATTGACTTGTTTCTTGAAGAAAGCTAACTTCTTATCCAAATCCTTAGGAAAATGGTAGTGCGAACAATGGCCACTTGCCACTATTCAGTTCAACATTTGGCACCAGTAGGGTGTGGGGCAAGATTCCGAACCCTCTTGATGTGCATAATGATGCTCTCATGCTTTAGATGTGAAGTTTCAAGATAGAGTTAGTTACTGAAAGTTTTGGCAAGAGGAGTCGACCATTCTATGTGAAATTTAATGGTTTTGTGCTTTGAGAGAGAAATATCAATGAGAATGTTGACTGGCCTAACAAAGCACTAGGCAAATGTAAAATTATCGTGTTCAGTGAGCAACACTCTATTTAGATGCTTGAGCACTCTATCAATTCCTTGGCAAAAGTTCGACCAAATGAATGAAGCAGTGGTGTGAGGGATTGTCTGTAGTGATGGTTATGATCATATAACCCTAGTTTATTCCTCGTATAAAACCACGATTCTCGTTTACCAACGCTCCATCTCATGGCCAGAGGCCTTTCCTTGTCCTCTGCAGATTCAATCATGTTAAAATCTTTGCAAAAAATCCAATTTAATGTTGGAAGTTCCTTCCTTAGCCACCGCCAAAGTGCCACTCTTTCCATGACGTTGTTGAAAGCGTAGAGTTTAACAAACCAAAGGAACCCTTGTCAAAATAAAAATCTGTTTAAATGGCACAGTTAAACGGGTCCACTTCCTAGTGTGTTACAAATGAGGCAGAAAGTGAAGCTATCAAAGTGACGATTTTGCCACGTCCCATGTTATGGAAGGACATGTGGTAGGTATTGTCAGGGCAAATCATTTTTACTGCCATTTGTAGGGGCATACCAATAATTGTTGGACGTGGAATACGGCATGGTAAAATCACAAAATTTAATAGGACACGTGTGAAGCATAGAATTTTGTCTTTTGTATGTATTCGGCCTTATAAGCCTATTCAGGTAAGAGAAAAATACGGAGTCTTTCCATGTGAATCTCGAAAGGTTGGAATGTGAAGAGACAACAGGGTAATAGAAGATGGTTCCGAAGTGTTGATAGATATTAATAGAATCATTTTGATATGGTTTTTTCCATAGTTCCACGGCGTTTCCTGACGGGGTGATGCGGGGACGGGTTTTTCGGACGTGGGGACGGAGGGTCTAAGTTTGGGGATGGCAGGGGGATGGTGGCGGGGGAGCGGTGCTGAAATACATATAGCACTTGAAAAATTAGTTATAAAAAGATGTATAAGGATTAAGTAAATTGCATTGAATATCAACAATTTAACATTGTAATTTAATCATTTAAGTTTCAAGTTTGATCCATCGAACCAATGAACATTGAACATTAAACATTAAACAATAAACATTGATGATTGAACATTGAATTTTCAAAATTTCATAATGATGAGTCATGATTACAATCAAGTATCAACAATGTTCAAAAACAAAATAGTGAAATAGTGAAATACTAAATACTAAATACAAATGACTCAATGAGTCAATGGCTAATCATCCCCAATGTCAAACTCATCATTAGAACTGTTGGACTCCACACGCTCAAGCTCCTCCAAGCTAATACCAACCAGCCCTGTCTGTGTAGCATCATCATCAATTTGTGCTGGCTCCTCTGGCTCTACATCCCATTTGGTTGCTGGACTCTCTTTGTACGCAAGTGTGTTGCGGTCAATGAGATGCAAGGCACTATGTACATCCACAAGCTTCTCTGCCCTCTTAGAGGTAAGCCTATTCCTCTTCATGGAGTGGATCCAACTATAAGTAGACTAGTTCCTCTCAGCAATAGAAGAACTAGAAACCTTGAACAATGAACAAATGGCTGGATCGGTATTCAAAGGAGCAGGCCCATGCAAAGGCCACCACAAAATTGGTTCCTCCTATGCCATTGTCTCCCTATCTATTTCAGCCTCCTGTGAATATCCCCTAAGAGTGGCAAATTTTGTCCACGTAGTATGAATGATGCTGGCCTTTGTGGAACCATACATTTTCTGAATGGCCTTCATGAATTCTACCTTCACCTCAACATCCTGTATAGGTGTAAGTCTACCAAGCCTTTGCACATACCACTTCGGGTTCACTGCATAGGCAACCATGTGCAAGGGAGTGTTGAGCTTCTCCCATCTGCTGTGACTGATTGGCTGAATATGCTCTGTGGGGAATGTCAATGTGGGGTCCTCTCGTACAACAACCTTCATTTGATCAAGCACAATATTAATGCACTCATACACCTCTCCAAGTGTAGGTGCATTATCATCCCCATATCTAATCACTGTGAAGATTGGAGTAATGATGGAGACAATATATTTGGCATCAGCCCAAAAAACATCACTCTTCACCACCTCCTTCACCCTCTTCCCTTGCTCTGTCTTCGACTCAGGCCACAGATTCCATTCTGCAGTCATAACCATTGGTTTCAATGCCTCTTGAAACTCAAGCATCCTCTCCAAGAGAATAAAGTATGATGCATACCTAGTCTCTACAGGGTTCAAAATTCCTTCTTGGAGAAGGTCCTAAAGAGTGCATGTGAAGTGTGGTGGTTGCAGATAAACATCTGCACATCTCTATCATCATTAACCACTGCTTTGATCCAGCTGATTTTTTCCATGTCCTTTAGTGCATTATTCATGGCATGCACAAGGAGTACACCAACTATCTCTATAGGCTGCCTCAATTAACTTGCTTGCGGCTTTGCACACATCAGCTGCATCTGTCACTACTTGCACCACATTCTGTGGCCCAACCTCCTCTATAGCATCTTTGAGGATCTGGAACTGAAAATCAATAGCCATGTGATGCACTGAACAATCAATAGCCCTAAGGAAGTAAGGGCCAATTGTACTTGTAACTATGATATTGATGAGTGGATGGTGCCTAATGTTCGTCCACCCATCCATGACAATGCTGCATCCACTAGAGACCCAGGGTTGCTTCATTTTCTCCATTAAAACATTAATGTTGGAATAGTTCTTATCCAAGATTGTTGTCCTCAATTTAGTCTCTCCTAGTGGCACATTTGATGGCCTTGCTTTTGCTATTTTTGCCACAACCTCCGTATAATAAGGAGAGCGAGTCACATGGAATGGAATGCCATTGGCAAAGAAGAATTTGCCAATGGCATCATTTGCCTCATCCTTTACTTGCACATTGAATAAATCCGCTAGTGGATTTGAAGCATCACTAGTCATCTTCTGTTTCCCGTTAGGCCCTTCTGCCCCTGAACTAGATGGTTTCATTGACATTGGCCTCTCCAAAGTACTAGAAGTAGAACTTTGTCTCTGATGACCCCTCCCCCTTGGTGGCAAAGTAGTAGATGAAGGTGCATGTTCTTCATTGGCATGCCATAATTTACATATTTCAGCCCTCAATTTCAGATTCTATTCCATCTTTTCAAATACATCTATGCCTTTGCCTCGGATAAGGAGGTGAGCATTTGTTCTAGTCATGCTGCCAAACCATTCAATGTCACATAGGTTGCACTTCCATTTCCTAGTGCCCCTAGATGTCCCAGGGTTTGAATGTACCTTGCTTGCAAATTGTTGTAAAGGTTTCTTTGGATCAAAGGGACCCTTAGCATATTGTTGAAGGGCTTGTGAAGGGTAGCTATAATTGGGACTCCCAACAGAACTAGTTTGCTTTTCATGGTCACTCCTCCCTCCTTCTAAACTAGGATCATCATGTGCATAATCTGAATCTGTCACTTTCAACTTCAACCCTTACCCCTTGAGGTTGAACCTCATCCTCATGCTATGAGAACTCATAATGACACTGCAAGAAATGATATATTTTTTTTCATTTTGTAAGTTTATAAATTATAAATTAAAAAATTCAAATTCAAATCATGCATAATGTAAGGGATTAAAATTGAAGAATTTAAAATTAAGACAAGGATTTTCTTTTTGTTTTTCTTACTTCAATTCACTCAAAGTGCAGAAGCAGAGGATACACAAATAGGAATCCTTGTTCTTAAAATTCAAAAATTAAAATTTAAGCATTTGATTTGAATGAAGATTTAAATTTTTTTAAATTTTAAATTAAAATTTAAGACAAGGATTTTCTTTTTGTTTTTCTTACTTCAGTTCGCTCGAAGTGCGGAAATAAAGGATACACAAATAGAAATCCTTGTTCTTAAAATTTAATTTTAAACATTTAAAAATTGAGCATTTGATTTATCATTTGAATGAACATTGAAAATTTAAAAATAAAAAATAAAAATTTATTTTTAAGCATTTGAATAAATAAATATTTTAATATAATAATTTTTCATTTAGAAATTTGAAGACTGAAATTCAAATGATTCAATGACATGATTGAAAGAAGTAGAACAAAACAATTTACAAATGAATAATGATTCAATGAAACAAAAATTTAACAATAAAAATTTGAAAATTGAAAGAATCGTAGGGCCTACCTTGTGGGTGAAATGATGAAATTGAAGAGGCTTGAATATTCTTGGCAATGGCTTCTCTATCCTTTTCTTTGCTCTCACTATTGAAAACTTCTCCCTCTTAGTTTGCTACCTCTACTTTCAACTCTCTACTTCACTCAATGAAGTTTTTGTGTGATTTAGAATGAGAGGTAGAGGGCTTTTTATAAGCTTTTGGGAGGCCTTGGGGGGGTGGAGGTCGGGATGGGTCCCACTAGCATTTAGGGTTAGGTTAGAAAACACAAAAATTGAAAAATCTTTTAAAAAATGGAAAAAATCACTTTTTAGCGTCCACCTGCGTGGGGGACACCTGGGCATTTTTTGAGGGGACGGGGGACTTCTGGATGTCCCTTGGATGTCCCAAAGTCCTCAAGACGTCCCCCTTTTGAAGGGATGTCCTAGAGACGCCCCCTCTCAGAGGGAAACATCCCGAGGATGGTAGCAGAGCGTGGCAGAGGTGGCGGAGCTGCTGGGGGATGTCTCCTTGATGTCCCTATGTCCCGGGGACATTCCTGTCTCGAAAACAACTGGTTTTTTGGGGGGGATGCGTCCCCGTGGAACAATGGTTTTTACTAATTCTCTTTTATGTATGGTTAGTGCACAATAAGTACTCTGTTTTGATTTAATCTGTTTATCATATACTATGCCATTTCTGTTCTGCCTTTTGTTATAGCTGTGATCTTCTTAACTTGTATGTGCAACTTTGGATGTAAATGATGGATTATAAATCTGTAATGTCATTTATGGTTTCTATTTATTCTCCACTGCGCAAACTATCCCTATAATTAACATGTTCTGGTGTATTTCTAGGAATCTCTGCGAATAATGGTGTGGTGAGCATGGAACCATTTGGATGAAATACGCTGAGATGGCTTCCAGGACAAAGGGATGTAGAGAGATGGTTGGATGAAAGAATCTAGATTTTTGCAAAAGAAGAATCAAGGAGAGTTGGAACAACTGCGAAGGAGATTATTCAAGATCACATCGATGGTGAAATCTTCTGGTGTGAGTTGCTTGGATTGTTAGTCGGGTGGCTAGCTAGGTTGGAATAGTATTGCTTCATCCCAAGGAGGATAGAGCTTATAGTTTGCACAAAATAAAAATTAGTTAGACTGCGCAACCTAGATACAAACTGGTCTCGAGTAGTAGATTATTGGACAAGGACTACGATTGACAGTTATATTACCGAGTTCGCAGTGCAAGGATACATAACTTTTGAGATGGCACAAGACTGGTTCGTTCAAGGAATTAGGGGAAATTTTTTGCAGCGACTACTTACGTTGATAAAAATGTTGGTTATGGAAAAAGGCCATGGTGCCTACTCCAGCCAACATGGTGTAGTCACTTCGGGCACCATGAAGGTGCGTGTGGGATGAAGTAATGACGAGGTGTTGAGTAAAAGAAACTTGACCCTAATCCTAGAAAATGGAAGGTGAAAAGACTCAGAGTGAGAAGAAAATTCTGGGACTAGAAAGGGAACTGCAACAACAGAGGTGGAATAAAGAAAGAAACCAAAAGTTACTGCGGATAGCATTAGAAGTATGGAAGGTGTTAGAGTAGGGAAGATGCAAGAAGAAGATGCTAGAGACGAGGAGCATGTAGAAAGGCCCTATGAAGAGGAGGATCCAGATAGCAATTATGCAGATATGGAGGTAGAACAAAAGGAGGAAGATCGTAGGCTAGTAGTATAGTTAGAAAGTAGAGGTAGATTGTAGTTAATAAAAGGGTTTCTATCTGGACCCGGAGAAGAAAATACCTGGGAAGAAGTCAGATTCAAATGTAGAAATATGGCAGGTTCAAGTTCAAAGTTAGTAGAATTTCAAAATAGAAGTCATTCACTTCAAGAGTATGCATCCCCTCAACCTAATTCATTATTTGATAGAAGAAAAAGTGCAGGCAAAGAGGTGGATGCGAATTGGTTTGATTCCTTTACAGACAAGTTTGGAAAGTCAAGTGCAAAATCAAAGCAGACAGTAGACATAAGAAAAATAGGAGCGGAGTTCCTTGTTGGTGGCGAGAAAGAGGGGTTTCCCTTGGCTATTGGGCTGACAAGGAGGAAATGCTCTCCATTGCAGAGAATGTTAGAGTCATAGTTGTGACTTAAAAAAAAACTCACTTAAAACTTGCATAGAACCCCAGGATTTTTGTTATATTATTTTAAAACATGAATACTCAATGGGTTAGGGCTAACCCTTGGTACATGTCGTCAACCAAACAACAGGGGAAGTTTCGAAATGCACTGTTCGTCCATATCTCAATTAGATCATACTTTTTCTAAGAAATTAACTTTTTTATGTAGATGAAACCTTGCTAGATTTGTCGACATGATAGTTTATGCTGAATTGTTTATTTATTTTCTGTTTGGTTTGAACACCTTTTATTATTTTGTAAGAAGTCCTAGTTTAAGGTTAGTTACTTTTCTTTCCAATTGTCCTTAGAAGCTTTGATTTTTGAATGCATAAAATGAGCACACCATTTTACACCTAGAGTTATTCCTAAGGGCTGCAAAGTGTTTTGTTTAAAGATTAATTCAGATGACATAAAGGATCTGATTGCTTGTTTGCTATATAATTGATGCTAAGAATTCACACTAATGAGATTGATTAAAATTTTTTTTAGTTGGAGATTACAAAGAGCTGGGACGAAACTTGAATAGAGTAATGGTATTTATGAACTTCAAGTATATGCTACATTGTCATTGTTTTGGATTTTTTTTAAAATTTAATTTCAACTTTAAAAAATAAATAAATTCAATGAGGGTTATATTTGGGGTCCATGCCTGAAAGAAAGAGTAAATAAAAAGGAAAATAAAAAATACATAGGAGTAGTACATAGAAACAGTATGCCATTGCAAAAAACTAGACCAAAAAAGTACACCTGTCACAACAAAGGCCAAACCACAAAAATGAAGACCAAGACTGCATGAAAACAAAAGAGAGGATGGCCATGCACACCCGACAAGCCAGAAACTTACACATTAGAGCTAGAAGGCCCTACATCAGAGAAAATAGAAAATTTCGTGGGACTTTTGCGCCTGGTAGCTTCAATCTCCCAAATGAGGAGGATCTTTCTCAATAGTGTTGTGGTCAAGGCCAATGGCCCTTAACTCCACCGTCTGGAGAGACTCGTCAATAATATTTTTGATATTCACTTGTTTTTTTCTCCCACGTGGTCTCATTCTGCAAGGAATAGTTTGGGGGCACAGCCAAAGGAAGGGCCTCTAAATTTCTTGCCTGGATGCTTGTCAATGGTTGCACAACAACCACTCCACATGAAAATACCATGCCTTTTCTTATCACAAGGCTCCACAATTTCCACATCACTATTAGGGAGCTCACCTCCCACATTAATAGGTTTACCCAATAAATCCTCAACCACTCGTGGTGGTAGCTGGCCAACATAATTTTTGTGAGGAGCGTTTTTTGTTTGGGCAAACAGATCAACCCAAAACAAAAGGAAGAGTGCTTGGGAAAGGCACAATGCTTGAGATAGAGCACGAGGGTTCCATTTTTAGATAACCCACATAAGCAACTCAGGACAGCAATCACCAAACCTATCAGAGATGGATGGCATTTGACGTTTGTTGTTTCTGTCCTGTTGGGAGTTGGGCTTACCAGTTTATGTCTCCACAAAGCTTACCATGTTGGTCCAACCTTACATAAATAAGAGAGCCCCCAAAAAAATTAGAATTGTGGGTCACTTAACAAACTCTTTCAATGCAACCACCACTTCCCAGAGTCGCAGAACAACTCTTACAGAGGGAAGGAAAAATATATCTCTGGGGCCTTAAACGGAACACCTGTGGAAAAGGCAATAATACCTCTTCATGGGATACTATACCCTCTTCTTGTAGAGGGAAAATATCTTTTCTGCGGTGTCACAAATAGACCCTCTTAGAGTTGGGGTTAAAACAAGCTCTCTTTGTGGGTTAAAAATCGACCCTCTCAGAATGAAGATAACACACCAATCCACAGTGTCACAAACTGACCTGCTTAGGGTGGCAATTGGCATGTAAGAAGAATATTTTAAAGCGATTTACTAGCATAGATTTTCATACTCTGTTCTAGGGCCAAACGCCTGCTGGTGAATTTTTTAATGCAGATCTGACATAGGCTAATTTCGCCATGAAAGACAGATCATAAAATCAGAAATACCATCCAACCAAAGAGAGTGTAATTTATTTGTTCATTTTTTTGATAAGAGTATTTTTTAAACAGCTTGCTGTGCTACAATCTGAGAAAACTTAATATCCAATGGGCAATCCTCCACTGTTTATGCACTTCTGTAGTCACTGTGGTGCTGCTGCTGCTTGCTGCCCTTTTGGGACCTGAAATCCCTAAAATTACTTGTGAATCCTTTCTAAACCTGGGATACAACTAGTTTGCTGGAGCCGTAGATAAGTTTTTCCATTATAGGTGGACTTTTCCTTGAGAAATGAACGAAGAGATGGCTGTGACATATTAATTATATTCTATTTTTCTGTGTATGCAGTTGATTCTCTGCTTGTTCCTCAAATGGCTGCTCTAAAAATATTTTTATTTGTTTTATTGAGTGGTTAATCAGCCCTTCTAAAGCTGATCTCCTTTTATCCTTTTTAATATCAGCAGTGTACTTATGGTTCTAGACATTTTTTTGTAACTATGCATTTTATTCACGAGTTGAGCAAAATGGGCATACTATTTATAAATGGAAAGCCCTTGAAATGTTGTTTTTGATGGTTGTCTTCATATTTCATAATTCTATAACTAACTTCACTTTCATCTTAACTTCTGAAGATGTTCTAACTCCATTATGGGGCCATAGGGTGGCTTATTGCATTGCAGAATGTATCCTCCTTAAACATTGCATTTGGTTGTATTGTTAGAATGATCTTATGATGTACAATGCAGTGATGCAAAGTTAATCTTTTGTTGTTGAAGTTCTTCAGTTTTAACTTGTAACACAAAACATCCTCAAACGTATTGTTGCTTCTGCAAAGTTGTTTGAATAGGTCTTTAAACCAAATCATAACTCATTAACTTGTAACCTAACACCAAATGACCCTCTAGGTCCCTAACAAGTTGCCTGCCACAGCTCTTCCAGGATTAGCTTTACTCGGTCATTAAAGATTTATGCACCATTTTAATATTTTGCTTCCTTTTCACATTGCGTTTATTTTTATTAATTTTATTATTTATGGCATGTCTCACATGTGTTGACCGTTGTTTTTTGCAGGCGCCATTGTTGGTTGGATGTGACATAAGAAATATGAACAACAAAACATTTGAGATCTTAAGCAATGAAGAGGTCATTGCAGTTAATCAAGGTAAATGTACTTTACATGGCTAGTCATTTTGTATGAGTTCAAATTTTGAAAGTAAGCCTGAAGTATTGCATTTTTTTGGAGTCTTTATTAGTAAATAAACAAAATATCCAACAAATTGCATCATTTATTTAATGCTAATGCCATAAAAATTATAATTTCAACTATGCTAGTAATTTATTGTAATAAATTTTAAGCAGTCATTTACATATACGATATCTTCTGGGGAAATTATTCTTTACAATGGTTTTGGTGAGGGTTGTTCATTTCCTTGATAAGTGGGATGGTTTATCTCAAGGTATGGACCAAACTTGGTTATGCGTACCTTAGTTTACTGGTTTCTTGCCCTTTAAGGTAAGTTGCAAGAAATGGCACAGCTCCAAATCCCCTTGTTTTTTGTGTATTCAAGTTTCCAAAACAGGAATTGGTATGATTACGGCCTGTAAAATGATCCCGAAACATGTGAAACGACTTGGTTGTTTTCAGGAACTTCTTGGCATTTTCAAGTCTGCCTCACATCTCTTAAAAAGACTAATCTAATTGCACCAAAGTGAATACAATTAAAGAGCAATAACCTTGCTATGCATTGTTTTGTGTTGTTTCCAAGAACACCCGGAGCTTCCAGGGTGTTTCGGCACCATTTCTAGCATGTCCCACATATTTAAAAAAAAACTAACCTAATTATACCAAAAGAGAATCAAGTATCAATAACAATATCCCTGCTATGCATTGTTCTCCAGAAATTTTCAAGTTCTTTTTTTGCAGCCATGGCTTTGTCTTTAGCAGGGATCTCCTCTCAAATGGCTTGATTGCTCTCCACAAGCTCACAAGCTATAGAGGTTTAAATTGAATACTTTACAAAGGTCTGAATGAGAACTTATGGAGTTTTTTCTTCATTGAAAGATTTTAATTCCTTTTATTGAATTGTTTAGGTAATTTTGTCATGTAATGTTTTCAGTTAGAAATTCTAAACTATTATAACAATCTTTTTAAAATTTTAATCTTTAATTGAAGACCATGGCAAATATATTATATTAGTTCTATGTAATAGTACAGGGCTATTCGTACAAAAAAAGGGTAGAATGGGATCACATCCAAAGCTCATTATATGTGGCATACACCCCAAGAAACAAGCCCTGTTGACAATTCTTCCACAAGACAGATTGTCTCTTGCCATTCGGAAAATTCACATCTCTGTCCAAGGAAAGAAAGAATACATTGGGAAAGAATACATTGTTTTTCTTTTGTGAGGGCCTTTTCTACAATGGGAATTCGTCCGAAGGAATGGTTCATCAAAGAAGGCAGAATGTCACATAGCTTCGGAGAAGTGCTAAGGACATAAGTCCGCAGGAAGTTACAAGTTTCAATTCCTTCGGGGAATTTGCAGAGCTTACAACAAAGGAAGTAATTCCTTCGGACTTTTTGTCCGAAGGAATACTTCGGAGAATCCAAGAGAAAAGCCCGCCCAAAAAAGCAAGAAAAAGCCAAGGAATAATTCCTTCCGGCTTTTTGTCCGAACAAATTCCTTTGGACAAAAATCCAAAGAAATCCGAAGGAATAAGTCCGTGGAATTGCAAGGGGTGTCTTTGGAAGGCAGAAAAGGGCAAAACAAGAAACCCGAAGGGCAAGGTACCCTTCGGAAGGTTATTCTCAATAAACCCGAAGGGCAAGGTACCCTTCAGAAGGGTCATTTTCAACAATCCCGAAGGGCACCTACCCTTTGGGAAGGTACACGTTGAATTTGGGACCCCTGCAAAAACCCAGGTGCCCTACAATTTTTTCGACAAGGGCACAAATGAAGGGCAAAAGCCCTTGTGGAGGGCACTTGGTCGGTGCTTGGACCTTTGTGCATTTTTCGAATGGCATTTTTTAATATGCAGTCAAAGATAAAAAATTAATCCTTGCCTTTTGTCTTTGACTGCATATTAAAAATGCCATTCGAATGGCATTTTTAATATGCAGTCAAAGACAAAAGGCAAGGATTAATTTCTTCGGACAAAAACCTGAAGGAATTCCTTCGGACAAAAAGTTTGAAGAAATTCGGATTGCTGAACCAAAGAAAAACCCGACAGAATAAAAGCCAACATAAAAGGAATGACAAAAGAAGATATCCTTTGGAAAAAAGTCCGAAGGAATTCCTTCGAACTTTTTGTCCGAAGGAATACTTCGGAAGATAAAGCCGAGGAGATCCAAAGGCCAAGGAGATAGCCAAGAAATCCAAGGAAATATAGATTACTATAGACAAAATACAGAATCCCGCCAAAAATAGACATGAACAGGGAGACCAAAATAGGATAAAATACATGCAAGCAAGGGCTATTTTCGATTCACTGGTCAAAGCTTTAGTTGACTCGTTGTTGAAGCCCCGCTCATCTCCGGATCAACTCATGCATCTGAAGGTTCAACTCAGCTTCAACCGGAGTTCCAAATTCGAATGTCGAGTTGACTGTTCTAGATTTAGAGTTGACTAACTGTTAAACGCCACATCTACCAGGAGTTTCTCATGCAAAGGAGAATGATCTCTTTGTCCAACTCAGCTTATCAAATGGCCAACTCGGCGTTTCAAACGTTCCAACTCGGCATCAAGCAGCTCACGTAGAGTTCTAAAATTGACATTGGCGTGGATTTCCATGCAAATAGAGGTGGGTGGTTCAATAAACAAAAGACAAGTTCACTTCCTCAAGCGCAAGAAGCTTAATGCAAGAAAACATATTTTATTGAAAGGCCAAATTAGCTTTGAGTTAATCTAAGTTAATCCTTCTCTTCAATTTTTCAATGCCAATCTTTGGCTTTTGTAATTCTCTATAAAATGGCTTTTCAGCCTTAGAAAAAATGATCCCTCTCTTGGCTAGACTAGACTCTGCCATTGGTGAGTTGTGTAACCTCTTCAATCAATAGGACTGTACTTTCAGATTTCAAGTGTTGGCATAGTGTATATTCATTCAGCAATTTGCATATGTGGTAGATTTCTCTCCCTTCCCAAATTCTGATTCGTACCTAGTTGCTAGCTTATCATTATGCAGGTCATGTTAAGTGTTCTTTGTCTTTTGTTGAAGCTGTAAGTGGCTGTTAGGTGGCTGCAAAATGTCTTGTATCAGACCTCTCTCCATCGTTTTCCCTCATGTTTTGGTCATTGGATCGAACCTCTTCATGAAATATTTATGCATAAGTGATTGAAATCAAAGGTCTTCCTTTTCCCTTGTTTGTTCAGTGTTCAAGGTTCCAAGTTGAGTGGATCAATCTTTTGGTGTATCACCTTTATTAGGTAGGATTTCTCTTTAAAGTTTCCTTCTCCCTTTTCCATGGTAGTTCGCAGCATAGAGTAGAGATCCTCATTGATACATCTTATAGGAACCAGCTTTCTCTGGAGGTTCTTCTCACCATTGAGGCACCCACCCTCGTGAGAAGATCCCATTGTTTCAACCAGATAGAGGACCGACCATTTCATGCACGTCTTTGATTCAGGGCGCAGCCCCTGGTTGACAACAAGCCCTAAGGCTAAATCAAAATAAATACTCTTGAATAAAAAAAATGTCATAAAGAGTAATGGTAGAATATAAAAAATAGTGAAATATACTTAAAAAAGTGCCTTTGAGGGACATAAATCTGTATAACAATAATTTTAAAACCCAACTAACTAAGCAACTGGTGCAACAAGCCCAATTACGAATAGAGGTGGAGGATTGCACGGCTTACCCCACACCCCTCACCTTCCCCCCTACCCCACATGCTACCACCAATAGGGTTGACATTATCAGATAAGGGCTCCCACCATTTCTATTTTCTTCTTCTTGCTGTTGTGAGTGCTTCAATGAAATGGCGAGCACTAGGCAAGGGAATTTGTGATCCTGTGGTGGAGGGTCTCAAGTTCAACTGCCATATATGTGTGTCGGGTAATGCCAATGAGGCAGAGGTTTTTCTACTAAATAGTGACACAAGGGTTAATTGACACAATGTAAATAAGTAAAACTATAGCACAAGGGAAAATCTATGTAAATATAGAAATTCAGTAAATGAAACCTGCCAAAGTGCTTGAAATTGTTAATTGAAAGCTTGAACGATTGATAATTGAAAGCTTGAATGATTACTAATTGAAAGGCAAAATGGAAGAGAGATAAAGAGAGGTAAATGACTAAAATACACACACCTGGGTTCTATAACTGATTTCTTAAGACTTCTTAGACTAATACTACAAAAATGACAACAATCTAGAAGATGACCAGAATTGTGGACTGACGATAAAGACAGTGCCAAAATTGATTTCCGATTCATACATGTTTTCGCTGATTGTGTCAGACTGACACGATTATGGCAGTTTGGCACTTATGGATTTGAAACTTTCTGGGATGCTTTGGTAGAGGCATATGACTAGAATTTCCAACTTCACTTTGCAAAATTGATGTGTGCTATCCTCTAAATAAACTTTTCTTTGACTTAGTCCTAATTCTCCACAATGTCACAAAGGTTAGTGACCCAAGTCCCCATGAGGGGTGCAACTACATATCCTGCACACTCAAAATCAAGGTTCAATGTTGAGAGAAAGGACTTCATCTCCTCTTCTAGGTAATCAAATGCAACTATATGTTTCGTTATGACCTCCTTTTGGTACAAGATGTGCTGGCACAAGGATTGAATTGATGATGAATGAAATGTAGGCCCAATGTGTAGGCTCCTCGACAAAATGTGTGGACCTCTTGAGAAGACTTGATCATGTCCATGAGAGTCTTGGATTGCAAGAGATTTGGATGATATAAGAAGATGAGAAATGGCTTAGGGTATATTTGTATATATAGGCTCCATAAGGACTAGGTTGATGATGAAAATTAGTGAGAAAGGCATGAGAAATCAGCATTGGGCGAAAGGACCCACAAAATGTGAGTGATCAAAATTGTGGACCCATGATCAAGGTCATACTAGAACCGGGGACCCACGATTATGGTCAGGGTTAGAAATGGGCTCAAAAGAGAGATCGAGCTTTCGTCCATATATCCTCATAAGGGGTTTGATTTGAGGGGAAAGTGTTAGAAAAGAGCCAAATATACAAAAATAGGCCAAGTGTGTCAAAACATGTTAAAGATGCAATGGAAAAGGGTCTTCTACCAAAATTAGGTGTCTACATAATGCCCCTTTGATGCATGTGGATGAATGCATGCATGCATATCAAATTTAAACAAAAAATCAAGCACATACAAGAATATTATCTTGTAGGGATGGAAAGATGACAATTTTGGATTCTATTTTGGCTCACTCAGGATCTTATGTCAATAACTGGGGTGTACCTACAAGCAAACAAGAATGAATGCAAGTAGATCAATGTCTATAAATTGGCGCTAATGTATTGAAATAAAATAAAACTTAAAAAATGAGATTATGAATGAATACACCTAGTGGTATGCAAACCATGTTGTCACTCTTGAAACTTTGTTATTGAAATTGAAAACTGAAACTCAAGTGCTTAGGTTTGAAACTCTACTTCTTGATTAGAGAAGTAGACAATCTTTTGGATCCATTGGTCTCACTGCCTGGGCCAGGAAAAAGGGATTGAAATATCTTTTGGCTCCCCTGAACTTGTAACTGAAAATATAATATATGGATGGATTCTTCCCTTTTGAGGTGAGGAATGATTTTACCAATCACTCATTTCAAAAGAAAAGGATTAAATGTACCATGTGTAACATTGAAAAAGTAAGCATAGCTATTGTAGTGATTGAAAGTATATTTGTAACACATGTATGTAAATATAGAAAGCTATCATCAGGTACGGGTCGATAGGAATATGTGATCCATGTAAGGATGAAATAGTAGGAAGGAGGGGCAAGTGATATGCCTTGATAATATTTGGTAAAAAAAGACAAATGGTATGCCCCAATTTGGTCAACATATAACACTATAGTGTTCAATATAGTGACTTATAATGTGATTTGGAGTATGAAGGACAATGTGATGCCTAATTTAAGCAATTTAGGATAAATAGGCACATAGGTGTAGTAAACTCCATGTAAGTAAGATAGGTAATTGAGGCTCGTGGGAGTCTGGCTATGATGCTCCCAATGGCAATGTATAGATGGTAAGGCCTAAGGATGTGTGGATACGATGCCCCCAATGGCAATGTAGTAATCGCAATAAGGTGAGGGACAAATGATATGCCTCGATATATTCACAGGGAGGGACAAGTGATATGCCCCAATATAAAAAGGTGCCCTTAGGAGGGCAAGATATAGCAATGAAACACATACAATAGTAATGGTATGCCCCCAATAAGTGCATGGTAGAGACCGTTGCAATGCAAGCAATAAGCATAATATGCCACAAGAAATAACATGCTTGATATAGATCATGGCACCAAGCATATGATATCACATAGTATAAGAAATGCAATCACACAAAATCATGTAACCATACATATAGTATATGTAACAATTGAGCAAGAAATATCACCCATGAGAAATCAGTGACACAACATTGGACAAAACATTATAGGCAACACACACAAGCACAAGCACACACACATGCAAACAATCGAGCAATCATAGGGCATTCAAGTTAATTATCCATGTAATGTAGTATGCAAGATGTAAGCTAGAGCAAGATATGTATGAGCAACAATATAGAGCTCTATATGATAAATGGAAAGTAATAAGGATAGAACCTAAGACCCACATGCCCCCAATGTGAGGATGCCCCTGGGCGTGGGCGTAAGTTAGTTGCATGGCATCTGTAAATCCATGATCATGTGTAACTTGTACATCTTGCATCCATCTCACAAGATACCATGAGAAGCACACGTGTAACATGTATATGTAAACCTCTAACATACTTATATGAGCTTGATATGTATTGATTGAAAAAGATAAAATTAAATAAATTTTTGATTGTTTATGTTTTACTATGTTTTTGCATTTTATGATTTTCTGGAAGAATGGACCTAGGAAGGAAGAAGCTATGGGGCATAAGCAAGAAGAAGCAAGGGAAGCTCAATCAAGCAAGAAAGAGGCCAAGGGGCACCAACGAGAGCACAAGAAGGTAGGCCAAGGGGCAAAAACAAGAAATGGCAAGAAAAGGAGGATTACTACTAATCTACAACTTCCCCTAGAACTCAATGCATGCTAGGGTGGAAGGTCTCAACATATATACGCTTTCATCATTGAAAAATCTCTACAGGTTTTTGGATTGGGGATCAATAATCAAGGGGTAGGGGCCACGACAACATAGCAAGCAACATATTAGGGGGCCAGAAGAATGTCAATATAAACCCAAACAAGAGCATAGATGTAAAACCAAAAAGTAACATGAGACAAGGCACAATCTCAAGGGAGGAAGGTACATGGAAGGCACGACACATAGAAGAAAGGAGGAATAGAAGCTATGTACATGAGATTTTATTGTTGAAGCACATAGATAGTATAGCAAGGCTAATGATAATCCCATCTAAACGTCTAACGATGAGAGGACCATGAACTTGGGGAGTTAGATGCATCACTAGAAGTATCATAAATATGATCACAAGTTGTACGGTAACCCGAATCATCAACACTAAAATAGTAATTGCGGAAATGGGTTAGGGGAGCCGCCTTAACCTCTTGGAAAGAAGCACATGTATCGGTTTGAATGTTTCATTGTGTATTTGAACTCTTCATAGGTGCTTTGGCATGAACATATGCAAGTGGTGTTAAGACAATCTTGTGATGTGGATGAGTAGGTATTATAACAGTAGGTGGTGTAATTGTGGGAGTAGAAAGTCTAAGAGTTGTAGTTGTAGGAACTGTAACTCAAGGAACCGGAAGTGTACATACAAGAATTGTAAGGACCATAATTGTAGGAGGTGTAACTCAAAAGATGTGCCATGAGTTAGTATGATTTGCTATTTAGGAAGCACTTTGGGTAATACCTTATGTTGTTGTTGATGTTGTAGGGGTAACTCATAAGGTGTGTCGCGAATGGTAAATACTTTGATAATATGCACAAACTTAAGACATTGATGTAATACATAAGCGATAGCTCTCATTTGTATTAGCCATGGGTGTGCAAGTGATAGATCATTGACCCATTATCAAATAATACATAGAACCATATACTAAAAGGGTCTTAGGACCTACGGTGACATGTATTGTAATACTTGCGAAAGGTGTTCTGTGTGAGACCGCCATAACTCTTTAAGGATCATGGTTGTACCATGTCTTGTTGAGTGTATCCTATACTATCAAGGAATGACATTGTACGTAAGTTTTGAGTTGAACCATTGTCTACCATGATGCCACGTGTAATCATAGGATGTGAATCAATGAAAGCATGTATGAACAGGGGACCATTGTTAGAGTTAGCCATTGGAATCTTAGAATCTCATGGTCTTAGAACCATACTTATAATACCAAGACATGAACATTGGACATCTTTGTTTGTTGAGTAGGTATTGCCATGTGAACATTGCCTTTGGATTATCATTTTTTGGAGGCGGGTTTTTAATGATCTGCAAGTGTTGGTTTGATGGAGCAACTGATTCATTCAATGTAGTATTATGTCGTTCCACTTCAATAAAATTAATATCGATTAGATCTTGTGTTTTATGTCTCAATTGAAAACTCTATTGGTAGTATGTCTTGAAGATCTATGATACTCACAATGGTCATTCACATCACAACTTTTGGGTAAAGATCGGGATGTATCCAACTCATGTTGTGGAGGTAAAGAGATCATGTTACACTCGAGCAACTGTTTAAGCACTTGGCGAGGAGGCTTGGATACCCTTGTAAGCTATCTTAGTGATCTAGAAGGAAGAACGGACCTATCAGGTATTTGTGATACCACATTTACTACATTTTTGGCCTCATTCTTAGCTTGAAAAATAGGTGTATCATTAGCCTTAGCTTTGATTGTTGATTTACCTTGGTATTTGGAGGTGGTAGAGGTAGGGGCATCGGACCCATATTTAATCATGTTGGCCTATAAAAGTTAAATCTCATACTTGCGAACCATATGACAAAACTCATTGAAAGATGCATGTGTTAAACATGACTTTTTGTTTGAGAGGTTGAAGCAAACCTACGGTGTTTGGAAACTCTGAAACGTGGAAATGCGGATTTTCAAAAACCCTTGATTTGGAAACGTCATGGAAATGTTCGTACAATATATATAAATGCTTAATACTCATTTTTAGTCTAAAAAAGATAAAACACTAAAAAATATATGGTATTCATTCATTCATTACTTCAAAGACAAAATGTATTTCAAATCTAGAATAAATCATCTAGATTGTTCTCAAAATCATGAACGCTTAAATGCTTAATACTCATTTTTAGTCTAAAAAAGATAAAACACTAAAAAATTATATAGTATTCATTCATTACTTCAAAGACAAAATGTATTTCAAATATAGAATAAATCATTTAGATTGTCCTCAAAATCATGAAATTTACTCCCATTATTTTTCAACTCAACATTTACTGAGCTTTCCCTCGCTCCGTCTCACAGGGGCTTCCCTGTGCATCAAATCTCCTTGAGTGCATGCCTTAAAGGGTGCACTGGGAATGGGGTGGGATCGACTCGTGGCACTTTGCGAGAGATGTTCTCATGCTATTCTATCATACCTAAATCCCTTCATGCAAACTTCATACCTCCTATGATGTCTCCTTGAAATCTTGGAACCTTGAAATATTGGCTAAGTCTGAAATCCTGAAACCCTAAAATATGACTAAGTTGGAAATATGATAGGATCCTCCAAAATCTAGAATTTGCATTATAGCTCCTAAAGAGTCCGAAACAACTCTCATTCACCTTCATTATATATATATATATATATATATATATATATATATATATATATAATTTACAATATAAGTAAACTTAGACGTTTATTTTATATATATACTATTTGGTTCAGGCGCCTCGGGTCCTCAATGAGTAGGTATACTATAGTTTTACCTTTTTTTTTGACTTGATTTTTGATGCCCACGATGCCTGAAATTGTCCTCGAAATATCTGTGCACATGACAAAAACATCTAGGACGTTCCCAAAGCATTTCTGTACTAGAAAAGTTTCTGATCCTGGTACAAGTGAGGGCATTTCAAGGCAACATAGAAGCAAACTATTGGAAAAATTCTTTGTAACCTTCTATAAGGTAGTTGGTGAGACATTTTCATTAGAATTGTTTTGAATCTAAATACATACTTACATTATCATTAGGTCCTTGTTCAAGTTCAACAAGTTGTGAAAATGTGACCTTTTGGCTAAATATTGATAGAAAAGTGAGCTAAGAAGATATCAGTGGCACACATAGGCCGATGGTAGGGTATAAAACCAATCCAAGGCAATGTCCTTGAGACTTATAGGGAATAGTTTGTCATCAATAGATTATCATGTGAAAAACCAAAGCACGAGAAATAAAATGATTGAATGTGATGTGAAGGATCACCCTTACCATATGTATACTTCAAATTTAGGTGCTATAAAACCAGTAGGAAAGGGGTAAACTAGGACCTCATGAGCTAATGGGTCATGTAATATATTATGAGAAGAAACCACATGGGTAGGTCTTTGAGATCCTTGAGATAGTTGTTTGATTTGTACTTGCATATCTTGAAGGGCTTGTTGAATCAATGCATCTTTAGATGCGTTAGCATTTGTATGAGCCAAAGCATGAGTAACATGTGTATGAGCTAATGTATGATTAGTATTTGTAGGATTAAATGCTCTAGGGTTTTGACTAAGACCAAGACCACTAGATAAAACATTAGGAGCAGGCCAAGATGACCTAGTAATATTAGGAGGCACAAAAGGATTAGTAGATTGTGTAGGAATAGTTAGAGAAACCTGAGGAGAAGCAATAGGTGGAGGCATATAAGCTTTAGTAGTAGCACGAGGAGCACTAGCCTTACCACCTAATGTAGAAGCAGAGCCTCCAAGAGTGGATTAGAAAGGTTCAAAAGATCATTGGTAAAATATTCATTTTCAAGTGTGGGTTCCTTAGCCCAAGCTTTCTTTTGTGCTTCTTTTAACTTATTATAAGTATTTGGGATTGTTCTTAATCACTTTTCTATAGTCTGCAAGCTTTTTAACTCTTTCTCAATTGACATCATCAATATCATTCATGTCTTCAAAGGTATTGTCTTCATAGTCATGTTCATCATTCACATTTGCATCATTTGTATTATCAACAACCATAGAAGGGGTAGAAGTATCACTAACAATTACCATTTTTCCTATGTAGATCTTATAGGAAAAATTGGCATATGTTTTTTTGCAAAATCTTTATCATTAGCCAATATAAAATTTGAAATGATTGTAAAAAATAACCAATTGGCTAAAAATAGCCCCTAAAAAACACCCTACGTATTTCCATCATAAATAAATGCCATCAAGAAGCAAGCCATACACAATTTGTTTTTCAAGAAGTCACTAAGAATAACCAAAAAATGCTCAAATCAAATCAAAAATCAAGAAGCATTCCACAAAACTCACAAATGACCAAGTCATGAAAGGTAGTTATCACAAAGGACCCTCACACAAACATAGACGTCCATCAAGGCAAGCTCTCCATCTCTCCATCGATCACAAATAACCCTATTGAGGCTGATCCAACATCTATAGGATGACACACAACATTGAGCCTTCCAAATCAATAATGTAAATAAAAGATCAATGGTGGGAGCCAAGAGGTTCTACTATTGAGGAAACTACCTTGTACGGGATCCACAAACATGAGCATAAATATATCCAAGAGCCAATATTGAACCATTCACAATCAGCCTTCGCATCTCTCAAACCAAGGCTTTTCCATGTGTCTCCTAATTTTAGAAAATGTCTAGCAATGAGAAGGTCGGGTATTGGATTGAGGCCTAGAATTCCTCTCCAAATGGGACCTAAGTTGAGAACCAAAATGCCTCCTCTATCTAAAATGGAGATGTTGATATGGCTTAGTTGTTGATGATTTTTGCTCTCATTATTGCTTCCCTTCTCTAGATCAACTGTGCTCTAGTTGCTCCTTACAAGGAGATGAATTTGGTGAAGGTCCTCATACTAATTTCTTTGGCTAAGAGGAATCAATCTCTAGCTTATGCTCAAAGTGCTGACCATCGATAGTGGAATCACCATCCTATGCATAAGTCATCTTAGGACACAGAAAGCTTGCTCTCCCAGGTCTAAAAGCTAGCTCAATAGGATCAACAATTCCCTGACCATATTTGCCACGCCCATTACTTGTGCATTCCCGTCTTTTGGATTGGTTTCAAGCCAATGCTTGTGGTGTGTTTTTCAAAACCAAGAGAAGTCTTATCATTAGAAACAACCAAAGGTTGAGAAGAGCAAACATTCAAGGCATCTTTAAAAGAGAGCTCATCACTATTGCGAGATGAATTGACCTTTCCCATCATAGCCATTCAATCAAATTGCATTTGAAGCCTGTGAGAATCATAAAGGGATGCACTATTATTGGAAGAACCATCTCTAAGTGCTGCAACATCGAAAATATAATCAGTAGAAGCATCATCAAGAGTATTGTCGTAAGAAGTTGTAACATTTGAGGCATTATCATTAGAAGCACTATTGTTGGAACCCATGTAAGGGTCATCATAAGAGATAAAGATATCTTGCAACGAAGAAGATTCTCTTTCACATGTGATTCATGAAGTTTTTTATAAATTATTAATTCAATTAGTTCCTTCCCAATAGATTTGTTAAGAAGTTTGCTATTCAATATCTCCTTGTACTTTTTGGTCAACTGTTGATGAAGCTATGGGATCTCCTTAGAATGCTCAACATTGTCTTCCTCTTCATCCTCATCACTCTTAGGCAGGGTGTTTTGACTTGGCTTACAGAAGATATTTTCAAAGGTCTTCCATATATCATCAAGCATTTATGAATAATCAATGTGAGAGCGTAGATCATGGGAGACATGACGGTCAAGATATACAATTGTCCTATCCATCCCATAAGTCATCTTTTCTCCCAAAGATCCATAGGTTCCTTCTCATCACCAGTGCTAAAACCCCATAGCTCTTGATTTCACAACCCTTCATTTTCTACTTCCAATCATTGTCGTTGTGCCCTTTGAGCACAAAAAACACTTGAAATGTAAGCCATACTTTGAAGCTTTCAATTGGGGGTTAGATGCACACCCAAAACGTGAAAATTCTATCACCAATGCGTGAAGCTCCAAGAGAGCTTATCGATGAATCAAACAGAAGTAAACATGAAGACCACATGCCCAACTTATAGCCTTTAGAAGATCAAGTACCAACTTTAATTTTTCTCTCTAAAATTTAAATTTCAAAAAATGCAAAAATATCAAGACTAAAAAATGGGGGGGATGTACTTGCACATGCATGAGGCAATACCTTATTTGTTGATTTTCAGTCAATGAAAATCCACCACTTACTGCCTTCTATTCTATGTAACATCATTGGCTGCACAAATATATATTAAAAAAGTGATTTCTATTTTTGGGCCAATCTATTTTTGCCTCATGTTAGGTGTACCATCCAACCAATCAAACTGCACTATCAGCTGCTAACTAGGTCAATTGTGGGGTGCCATGTGATACCTAGAGAATGACAAGGTAATCACTGATCAAAGTGGGATGGGTTCAGAGTTGAATCTGCAATCGCACCCTGCAAGTTGTGTGGTTTGACCATTAGGCCACCACCAAAGATTTGCTAGGGAGGGTTGGCTGAAGGTTTAAAGGTCTCTACCACTTAGCTCTTGCCCTCTTGACTTTGCCGACCATTAACAAATTTCCTTCTTCACATGGCCTATCTCTGCTTAACTGCTGTCACTATTTAGTTATGTTGTTGCAAAACCATCTTCGCTTCACCTCTGACCATAGATATCAAACCTTTGCTCAAGCACCACTCAACTAGTGATTTCATCGAATCACGAATGATGTGCCACCCACACTCAATGCATGCTCAATTAGTGGACCACCATTGCCCAATTAACTACCCTTCTTTTGTCAAAGCACCACTAAATCTTCTCTTGCCGATTTGAGATTTCAAACAAAGAAATCACAAAAGGTGCATAAACAAAAACGTTTTGCAATCAATCCACCAATGCAATTAGATTTGAAAACTCCTACAATATGTGCAAATTATGATGGTTTTATTTAGAAAACCTGATACGATGATATCTTGGGAAAAAGGTTGAGGCCACTGTTCACACCTACACCAATCACCTGCAAAATGGAATATGTTTGCAAATACAAGGTGATGAAGATTATTAGCAAACATTCCTTGAACATCTTCAATATTGAGCAAGAAACAGAAGTCGAACTCCTTAAAAAATGAGGCGCAAAATCACTATCACAATCTTCTCCTGATTATCAGTTCTTCATAAACTTCATGACAGCTAGGATTAGACCTTGGGGAACAAACCCATAGGATTTGATACCATATTAGATTTATTAACAAGTTCTATTATCGAAGAACAAGCTCCACTTAAGCAAAGAAAAGAAGGGAATAGAGTTTAAAATATGATGTACCTATAGATACCCTTACACCTGTACTTTCAAATGCTTTAGGATAGTTGATAATGTATACAAAGGGGTGCACACCCTCGTATTTATACACAACAATGTGATAATCTTATTTATACCTAACCAATCAACAATCATCTCATGTATACCACACCCTGGAAACTCATGGGTGTAATAATCAATGCAAGGATATCACAACCTAGTTTCTGGAGGGCCTTGGGAAGTCAGGGTTACAAACAAGTGCAACATTTGCATTGACATACTTTTGTTTTTTTGGCCAAGGTACATGGGATAACTGGCCCAGATGACCACAATTCCATAGTAAGGATCGCAATTTAAGCACTTTGACCACTCTATCACGGTGAGCCCACGGATTGAACCTCCAAATAGATAGATATATAGGATAGGGGTGGGGTGGAGGAGAGCTCCATATATATGGGCCCTTTAGCATGACACCCCATCAACAAGGAATCAATTTTGTAGAGGGCCATCTTAAGACAAAGTGAGATTTCAACCTTGGACCTCCCATTAACAAGAGATACCAAGTTCTGTTACACCACTACCCGATGGATTGACATATATGACTATTTTAATTTTTAACTTTATTTTCTTATTTCTTATTTTATATATTATTATTAGTCTAATTGTACATTCTGAGACTTTATATTTCTAGAAGTACAAGCTGAAAATGGATATTATGTGTATTGTTTTATTTATTGTTATTTACATTTTATTTTTTAATATATTTTGTATGGCCACGTTGTTCCATTTCTTGAGGTTCAAAGAAAATCAGTTTTTTGCATATCTATACCTTTTTTCTGTTAACCAGCATCCATATACTATGACAAATTGGTCAGTTGGACTGTAGAATAGATGGTGTATATTGCTCCAAGGGATTGTACAAGGCATCTTCAAGCTTAGGGCCAGAATTATATTTGGAAATAAAAAGATATGTAATGATGCAATGTTGCAGAAATAGCATAAAGAGGATTCAATGAAATAGAGAACAAAGGTCATGAATCATGCAATGACAACACTCTTATAATTATACTTGCAATACTTTTCTTGAGAGGCCAGGTTTGACTCTACTATCCAAGTAAACAAGCAGAGTCAACTCTTTTCCTAATTATTCTCACTTATTTTTCCAAGTGCCAATTCTATTTTTATTGATGAGCATGGTGTGTTCTTGAATTCAAGAAGTTATTCCTAAGTTCCTAGTCTATTTTTAATCTTCAATATGTTGAGTTCTTATCGAGTCCAAGTTTCACAAGTATGCTCTATGACATAGTTGCATTATTAGGTTACTGAGAGAGGTGAGCCCAAATTTCCGAAGGAGGATTTTGCATTATTGGATGTGGCATTAGATTAGGGCCAAGATATAAAAGCTTCCACTTCTCAAGTCCACAAAGTGTACTTTTGGCTTCAGTAGGCATAGCCACACACATTTCAATTTTAGTTTACTTGTTATTGTTTATGGTATTGACATTCTAGAAATCTAAAGAGTGCAAATTGCAAAGTTCAAAGTTTGACACCCAAATAATATTTTATAACTTTAGAAACTGAGATTCGAAAAACTGTAAATGCATATGTACATATTGTTTAATAGTTTTACGGTTTAGCAACATGTTAGTAGTACATATTATGATTTACTTATTCATGACATGTATGTTTGTTTTGATGTCTGTGAACTATTTATGTCATGAAATTTAAAAAAATGTTATTTTATTGTTTTTTAACATTAAAAAAAAAGGCCTTAAAATGGTATATAATGCAACATGAATCAGGAGTGACTGGTCGACAGGGATCGCGATTTGCATCATCATGTCCATAGTTCTTTGTTAACTTTTCCCTGTCTATGAAATATTGCTGCCGTTTTTGATGCTCAAAGTGTTTTTTGGAATTTTTGTTGCTTTATTCATCTTGATCTAGTTGCGTTTATCCTTCGGGGCAAATGTGAAGGTTATCTTCACGCATAGCAATGGGCACAAATTTATCCCTTTCCGGATTCAAGGATCTGGGGTTTGGTCTGTCAAAGAAAATCATGGGCTGCCAAATTCATACATACACGCAAGAATTCGGTTTTATTCTCAGACGTTCTTAGGGGACGCGATTCCAAACAAACCTCTGTTTTGCAGAGGCTTTCCTTGGGTTTTGGGATTTTGACACTTTAGACATGCCCTTCAAGGTAGCAGGATCAGGGTTCAAGATGATGGATCCTTCTTTGACCTAAAATTTTGAGAAAGGAGAATCTTCGCGGGTGTCTTTTAGAGATGTTCTTTGAGGCCCTCATGACTAGTATTTCTCCTCTATTCCAAGTGCGAAACGTCCAATCCGGGTAATGAAAGACGATCCTAGGAAAACTTAAGCTAGATGTATGAAAGCTGCAGATGGTACTTTGGTGCTCAAAATTGCAAAGTCAGATGTTCGAGCCAGTATTCGGGAGCTAGAGGATCGAGCCCTTATTGTTCATTTCTTGGGGTTCAAACCATCTTTGTATGCTTTTAAGGAATGAGCCCGGAAAATGCGGAATTTTCAAGGTGAGTATACAATCTTTGTTTACCCCAGTAGTTATTTCCTGGGCATTTTTGCCAATTATGCAAATAAGGAACATATCTTTCAAGGGGGACCATGTTTTTTTGGGCGAGTGGGTTTGTTTGTGAAACCATGGCAACCTCTTTTTAACGCTGAAGAGGAACTCCCTTCTGTTGTTCCTATTTGGATTCGACTTTTTCGATTGCCAGTTGAATTTTGGAATCCAGTGATTTTCCAAGATATTGGTAATTCCATAGGAAAATTTGTCAGGGCCTCTGATTCTTCAATTAAGATGGAACAAATGGTTTATGCTTGGATGTGTGTGTACATGGACATGAATCAACCTTTTCCCGTTAAAATTATGTTGGAAGTCGGAGATCAATGGGAACAACATTGATTATGAGAATATTCTTTTTAGATGTCGACTCTATCATGAATATGGTCATTTGGTGATGGACTGTCCTCAGAGGATGAAGGAACAAATTAGGAACAACTTCGTTCTGACGACTATCGTACCGCCAAAAAGAAAGACAACTAACGAAAAAAACATAGGAAAAAACCAGCAGAATAACACAAATAGATTTGTAGCTCTTCAATTAGAAGAAATAGAGGCAGGAAACCCAAATCCTTGAAACTCAAGGTGCTGCAGTCCCACAATAGGTTTGGGATAATCTTTCTCCTCAATTAGTATCTAAAGAGTTGGTGGTCCATCCAGAACATGCGGAGGGTTTGAAAAGCTACCAAAGAAAACACAAGCTCACAGAGGAACATAGGAGAGTAGAAGTGGGATTGGACATGGGAAATAGTCATAGTAATGTTTTACCTTTGCTGCCTTCATTTGCAGATATGCCCTTTGCTGAGGATCGTCATCTGATGAAAGCTCCTACAGGTGTTCAGCAAGAAAAGCAGAAGTTGCGTATGGACTCTATTTTGAAAGCAGGAAATCGTCCAACCAATCTGATATGCAAAAAATAGGGCAGCAATTAACTGCTGCTGGCAAAGTAGGGGACTTGGCGACAATTTTTGAACAACTACCTCAATGAAGGTGATTTCTTGGAATGTTCGAGGGTTGGAAGGCAACCCATCTAAAGTTAATGAGATTAGATGCATATTGAACCAACAACACCCTCAAATGATATTCCTTCAAGAAACTAAAGCATCAATAGTTTTTATGGCAGCAGTGATTCCTAATATTAAGAAAAAACTTGAAGTTGTTTCTATACGTTCACAAGGCGCTTCTGGTGGTATGGCTTGCATTTGGGATCCTCAACAAATGCAATGTATAGATAGTGGGGGACATCATGGTGTTCTCTATATGGTAGTTAGATATGTAGTTGATAATCAAATTGTTTTATTATTGAACATCTACGCTCGGGTTTAGGTTGAAGCAAAAAAAACCCAATGGAAGGTAATCTATGATATTGTTGCAACGCACTTTGGAGTCCTTGTGATTATAGGGGAAGATTTTAATACTGTCCTTTTTTGTCATGAAAAACAAGGCAAGAACTCAGGGCTTGATTCCTCTTCAGGTAACATGTTAGACTTTATTCAAAAGATGAATTTGATTGATATCCAAACCCAAAATGGGTTAATGACATGGTCTAATAAGAGAGTGGGCAAGAATTGTATCCTGGAAAGATTGGATAGATTTTTAATTTCAGAAGAGTGGTTAGAGAGGAGCATTATTCCGGTTGCTAATGTTTTGGGTAATTCAGGATTGGACCATTGGCTGGTTTTGCTGGAAATGAGCAAGTCAAAACCTTTCAAAGCTCCTTTTAGATTCCGATTGATGTGGTTAAGAGATGAAAAACTCCCCTCGTTAATTAAGAAATGGTGGGAGGAGAGTCAACCTAGGCACGGTACCAAAATGTTTTGTTTTACTAGAAGGATGCAACATGTCACTAATCAATTTTAACAGTGGAATAAATCTGATTATGGGAATGTTCATGGGAAAAAACGGGAAATCTTAGCATCTTTGCAGGAAGTAGACCATCAAGCTAGGATGCAAGGGTACTCTAAATTGGACGAAATCTCCCTTAAGTAGGAGTTGACAAAATGGGAATTAAGAGAAGAAATTTTATGGAAACAAAAGTCTAGAATTCAATGGTTTAAAGAGGGATAAAAACACTTCTTTCTTCCACAAGTCTCTCTTGGCTCATCGTTCTCATAATCATATTGCTTACTTGGATAAAGAGGATGACACTCAAGCTAAAACGTAGGAAGATATCCAACACTTAGTAATTCAGTACTTCTCTGGGCTCTTTGTTGCTACTAATTTAGATGGAAATGCTTAAAACCAATTGCTTGATACCATCCCAATGCTAATTGGCGAGGAGGGAAATAATTTATTATTGCAGCTAGTGTCAGAGGAGGAACTCCAAAAAGTTGTATGGGCTATGAAAAAAGGAAAAATGCCAGGACCTGATGGAATTCCTATTGAATTTTATCAGGAATTTTGTGACATTATTAAAAATGCTCCACTAGAAGCGGTGGAAGAGTGTAGACAAGCGAAGATTGTCCTAAAAATCATTAATCAGACTTATATAGCATTGATTCCCAAGAAAGAAGAAGCTTCCACACTAGCTAATTATTGCCCTATTGCGTTGTGCAATGTGTTGTATAAAATAATTACCAAAGTTATAGCTAAAAAGTTGAAGACCATCATCCATAAAGTAATATCTCCAGAACAAGGGGGGTTTGTACCCCACAGAGAAATTTATAACGATATTGTTTTGGCTTAGGAAGTGCTCCATTCTATGGAGATCCAAAAGAAACCAGCTATGTTTTTGAGACTGGATTTGTCTAAAGCATATGATAGGGTGGATTAGTCTTTCCTACTTGAAATCTTGTTGAGGTTTGGATTCGCCTCCCTATGGGTTCAATGGATTCAAGCTTGTATTACATTAGTCTCCTATTCTATTCTGGTTAATGGGTCTCCCACTTCTAGATTCACTGCTTCTCGCGACATAAGACAAGGGGATCCGTTATCTCCTTTTCTTTTCATTATTGTAGCTGAATCTTTGGGCATATTGTTTTCCAAAAAGAGAACCCAAAAGAAGTTAAAGGGTATTAAATTAGCTAGTCAGGTTGATCCCTTATCTCATCTCCAGTTTGTTGATGATTTTTCCATTATGGGAGAAGCATCTTTAAAAGAAGCTACCCAAATTCACAAAATTTTGCAACTTTTTTTAGAAGCTATAGGTCAAGATATAAACAGGGAAAAATAAAAAATGATTTTCTTCCATTGCTTGCCTAGAGTGGAACATGATATTCTGATTAAATTGGGATTTCAAAAGGGCGTGTTACCTCTAAAATATTTGGGTATTCCGTTGGATTCTAAAATATTAACTGATTGTACTTGGCTGCCCACGAGGGTCCTTCACAAATACAATAAATGAACTCATAGATGTTTATCTTTAGGGGGATGTATTGCTTTGATCAAAGTTGTTTTGCAGGGTATCCCTATTTATTTTTCTTCCCTTTTGAATATTTCTGCAAAAATTTTACATCGGCTGGATTGTATAAGCCACAATTTTTTATGGACAGGTGTTTAATAGGCTAGGAAATGGCACCTTGTGAAAAGGAAATGGCACCTTGTCAAATGGAAAACATTATGCTTGCCAAAAAAAGAAGCGGGTTTGGGTTTTAGATCAAGTGTGTTGAATAATAAGGCTTTAGCTGCAAAATTATACTGGAGATTGCTTCAATATCCCCACCATTTATGGGCCATCAATATTAGAACCAAATATGCACAAGGAATGATGCCGCATCAGTTGATTCAACATTCTTTACCTTCTCGCGGATCTCCGGTTCTATCGGTTCTTAAAATTGGTGAAGAAATTATTAAAAAACAGATTTTTAAGAAAATTGGGAAAGGAGATCAAGCTAACTTTTGCACTGACTTGTGGGATGGGAACCCAGCTTTGATTGAGCAATATCCGGATTTTAGAGGTATTATGAATCCTCTTCATAGTAAAGGAAAGAAAAAGGTTATCCAATACGTGCAGACATCATCTCAGGGATCTAAGTGGATTTCTCCCTCTTTGTGGCAGGTCAATTTGTCTACGGCCCAAATTCAATTTTTTCAAACTCTCCGGCAAAATCAAATTCTTCCGCTTTCTTCTAATCCTAATACCCTTGCTTGGGGGAAATCTTTGGATGGGAGTTATTCTGTACCTGAAGGATATAGTAGCTTGGTGGGTATTCAACCTCATCCTTGGAAGGATATATTTGTTGATCTTTGGCAGTCGATTTTGTGGCCCAAGGTTAGATTCTTTGTCTAGATTCTTCTATATAAGAGGATCCTTACTGGGGGCAATTTGATGAAGAGGGGTATGGTAGGACCCTTCTGGTGTCCTCTATGTAAAGAAGTGGATGAATCATTGATTCACCTTTTTTTCTAGTGCCGTTTTGTTATGTCCCTATGGAATATTTTGGCTGATTGGTTATTTGTCAGTTGGTTTCCTTCTATGAATCTTGTGGAAATTTTTAGAGCTTGGAAACGTTTGGTCTTTGATACTCAAAATCTTAACAAAGGAGTTTGGATCGCTATTTCTCTTATGTCGTGGAATGTATGGAAAGAGCGAAACAGGCGCATCTTCAAATCTGAAAATAGAGACATCTGCTATGTCAAGGAATTAATTTGAAGCAATATAGTGGAAACTATTGAGCATAATGTTTAAATTCCTTCTCCTTTACTTGGCAAATGGAAAATCCTGATACACAAGCTTAATTTGCAGGAACATAAATTGAAGTCTGTTCCTAGTACCAAATTATTGGTGCCAATAGCTCTAAGAAAATGGAAGCCCCCTCCTTTTGATTTTGTTAAACTTAATACTGATGGAGCAGCAAGAGGGAATCCGGGCCCTGTGAGTATTGGAGGAATAGCTCATGACTTTATGGGAACTCCCCTTTTCTTCTTTGCTCATCAATTGGGTTTCCCCACTAATAATATGGCTGAAATTTTGGCAATTCAACGAGCTCTGCAGCAACTAAATTGGGATGTCCTAAAATCATAGTGGAATCCGACTCTAAGGTAATCAGCCATCTTCTCTCAGCTAAAGAGCAGCAAAGATCTAAAAATTGGAAATTGCCAGAATTCAGGGTAACATTCGGGTTATCGCTAGACAATTTCAGACCATCTCATTCCAACATGTTCCTAGAGATCAAAACAAGGTGGCGGATGCATTGACAAATTGGGCTTTGGATCATCATAATTTGATTAACTTTGGTTCTTTGCCTTTAATATGGTCTCCAGAGAACGGCATCAGATTGAAAAGATCCTTCACTTACACTCATTGGATGCATAAGCTGATGTTATGCCCTATTTCTTCCTTCTCATGTTATTGGAAGTCTAAAGATAGATCATGGAGTATGAGTACCATAGCTTGGCATTGTATTGATAATATCTTATTTCTAGTAATATAATTTTTGGTTTAAAAAAATAAAAAATAAAAAAAATCTGACTTAAAATGTTGTTTGTGGTCGTACGGATCCATACAGAGCAGAAGAAGCATATATGCAGTTTTGAGGCGTGATTGGCTGTTTGCTGAAGCAAAGCCGTGATATTTTTTGCATGAACAGGCATTAACTTGCTGGTGTGGCATGATTCTTTGCATGAAGAGCAATAAATCCTTCTGGAAGTTATGCTGAAATCCGTACTGTATGGATAGAATGTCAATGGGCATGTTATGTGTAAAGGCTGAAAGAATGGCATTAAAATGAGAATACCCTTTAAAATATTTTGGGTTATTAAATTTATTTGAAGCTTTGGTTTGCCGTGTGGGCCCAAAAACTATCTAATCACTAGCTGCCATGAAAAGTTTTAACTTTTCCCTGTACACTGCCGGGTAATTGTTTTTCTTTTATATTTTTTAATCTGGACAGTTTTTCATAAGGGTTATATAAAGCTTTCAGTTCAAAGGCCCGAAAAAAATAAATAAAAACATTAAAAAAAAAAAATTCAATTACTGATTTTAATTTTTTTTTTTCTTTCTCAATTATGCATAACACCCTTTTTCTTTTGCCATGTTGAGTCAATGTCGAATATGGGGCTGGCTACTATGATCATAACCATCTATTCTCTTTGCATGCACACGGCACATAACAACATGAATGGCAAAATCTACATTTGCAATGACCATTTTTATGCCACTTGCATCTATTATATCTTACACCATATTGGCTGCAAATTAGGTGTTCCTAATATCAAGTCAACCAACTTGCAATAATCAACATTGATCTTGTTTTTTGCTGGAGGTAAAAATGGCATCAAATTAGGGTTATCACCAAGCCTATTGCTTTTCGGATTTGGAACTTTGTGCTAAACAGAGATTAACCGTGCCCCACAACATGGTGCTTCACTAGCGGCATTAGCAAGGCTGTTCGTATGATACATCAACACAGTAGCTGGGCACAGGGGTACCCACTGAGCAGGGGAAAGATCTGAACCGTTGTCTTCCCCAATCGAATGTGTTTGACCGCTGCTCCACATCCCTTGGATATTCAACATTGATCTTTGTTAATGTACTTAATTTCTTATTTATGGTTTCAGTCACATATGTGATGACAATATGCATGCTACTTGCTACCACTCTATCTAATACCGTGTTTATTGCAATTTAGGTAATCCCCAAATTAAGTCAACTGACTTGCCCAAAACTTTGATATTCATTACTGTATTTTGTTTCTCATGTATGGTTTCAGTCAAGATATTTGCAGAGATAATTATAAGCAATCCTAGAATAGAGTTTGTCATGTCCATATTGTATGGTCAAGTCAATTACTGTCCCTAAACATTATGAGTTGTTTAAATGCATGGTGATCATTAGCAAGTCTTTTGCTGATTAAATATAAAGGGCTTACTTTCAATGATTTTTATTGAAGACCCTAGTCAAATAAGGAATTTGCACTTATGAGTAACCCCTAGATGTAGTAACTTACTATATTCTAGAGGGAATGGGAATGAGGTTGTATTTATATAAGTTGCCAAGTCCACATTGGCCATCTGAAAAGGAGTGTTACCTTATTTTGAAGAAATGATACTTCAAAAGTAATAAGGTCTAAGTGGAAAGTTAGCAATTTTATTTCTCAAGACTTCTTAAGTCCCTGAAATTAAATTCACAGTGGTTCTGCCCAAGTTAACGTGACTTCTTTCTAATGATTATTAATGTCATGTAAAGTGGGGACTCTAAAGTTAATAGTCCTCTTTATTAAAGGTCTTGCTATTTTTAAAGGGTCGGCTCCTAGTAATTTTTATCAAGTCCCTAAGACCATTGTGACTTTACGCTGTGTCTTTAGTCTGAGAACTTTACATTTGTGTGTCCCATTTCTTCTTTTACTTTTAAAAGTAAGGTCCTTTACATAATGTAATATTAAGTGGTGCAGCCTTTGGGTCCCGCTTTCTTTGAAATAAAAGGGAATTTATGCAACTGAATTCTGTTATTTTCAATCCATGAGAAGTTTCATTGGTGCACAGTCGCTTAATCTAATACTCATGTGGCTACTGCCCTAGAGGGAAGCGTGTATTGTGGCCATGATGTATGATGGTAGTGTATAACTCAAAGCACTTACCTAACCATTTACCAGCCATGGAAGCTCAAGGTAGTCGTTCGAATAGGGCAACAGGAGCAGTGTATGTCAATATAAAGAGTTAGGTGTGTTTTTTGTATGTTGATTCAGCTTAATTCCCTTTGAGGTGGATGAACTTTTCTTCCTGAGTATTTAGTTGTCTGGACGCTAGTAGCTTCTACAAAGTGGATGGCATGACAATTACAAGAATGTTTGTGAAGTAGTTGTTTCACGAGCAATATATGAGGATTTGATTGCTGTTGGAATAATTGCTTGTCAACATTATGACAACTTTACTAGGGAGAAAAGTTTAATCAAGGAAACATAGGACCCAAGTATCTTCAACGATGGTTCTGTGGGATGACCCTACCAACCTTGCAATATCCAAGTCTTGAATTTGTGAGTGTTTTGTCTGACTTGGCCGGCCGAGAAGATGTACTGTACAATTTTTTTGCGAATGTTCTATTTTTGATCTGATAATAAATCTTTTGGAGGTTTTTATTTTGTTTTGTTTTGAAGCTATATGGTTATATGGTTTTTGCACCCTCTTTATATAATTGTAGGCGTAGCTATTGGAAAGGTGGCAATTAAATAATGATTTGCAAGTAAGTAGGGTTAAATGATTCTATCTTATTGGCTCAAGAATGGGATCACATACAAAGGAACATTGGCTAAAAATATTGTTGTCTTGCTTAATATTGATAATATGATTGCATCATTACTGGAATCTTCCTTTCCTCCTACATGTATTTTTTTGTACAGCTTTACTATTTGAGGGATACTTTTGGGCTGATTGACGTATGCAATGACATTTGATCCATAAAATCATGTGATGATGATAATAATCCTCTTATAATTAGAAGTTTTTGTTTGTTGTTTAAGTTGGCAGCATTGTCTGCTGAGGCAATTGGGAATCATTAGTTTTCACAAATCATGGAAGGTTGAAGCCTTGCTAATTACCATGTGATATTGTGAGCATGTGAAGCTACTTCAATGTCAAGTGCTCAACTAAGTTGCCAGTTCTGGTATGGGTACCAGTATTGGCATCAGTATGGGGATAGGGTGCGTTGGTACAGCAATTGTTTTTGTCCCGGGTTCAGTACAGCTGGGTACAGCCATACAAAAGTTATATCAAATATTAAAAATACTAAAACTATAGATAAATAAGAAAAAATAGCAACATAAATGATAAAATGCATAGTATAAACAAAATCACCGCAAAACTACTGATAAATTGATAATTGATAATCCAATGCCAAATGTCATTATAAATCAAAAACATATTTTAATGAAGTCAAAGATTGAAAAATCAAAACATTATTTTTTTAGTTTTTAATTTTTATGAAGTCAAAGACTGGAAATTTAGTTTAAAAAATAGCCTGTCGCTACGCCCCAGATTTGGCCTGGGTATGTCCAGATTCATCCCGGGCTGAACCAGACTGGGACCGGTCTATCAAACCTGCAGAACCTGGCTTCTTAGGTGCTCAAACAACAAATAGATGACACGAGAATACAACTATCTACGATATACATCCATATCGAATAGACATAATACACCAGTACAAGGGTAGGAATGTGATGATTGATAATATATGTGCACTGTTAATATATACAAACAAAAGGGCACCACCAAGGACAGCGTAGATGATGCCCTTTTTTGCTGATTCTCCAAACTATAATAAGTTCATTGATTAAGTTTTTAACTGTATTTGATACTAAATACCTCACCGTCTCCTACATCTACCACACTCCCAATAAATAAATGGGCAGAATTTAAGCTGGCATGGGGCAACTTCTGTGTTGGAGGAGATAATGTTTTTCCATCATGAGGTGTAACAGTCTCGGGGGTATTTTCATCAAAGCCATTTGACCATTCTTCTCCCAGTTACTTCTGCCTGTGTATTCTGGTCCAGAAGATGATACAATAGATGTGTTACTTCAAGTTACTTGTCAATGCCATCTTGTATTCTTGCCAAATGAACCATCGTGTAAAGATCTGCAGCATTGGCAGGTGGATCTAATGGAGAAGATTTTTGGAATACCAGACTCACAGCAAGTTGATCGCGTGATCAATTCACTTCCTCAGCTTTCTTCAGTAAAGCCTTATTTATGTTTGATTCCTTTGACAGATCAGCATATTTCAAAGAAAATATTATCATTACATATTCTGGCTAAAAACTTCAAGCCATCCCTTTTGGCCAGCATAAGTTAAACCCCTGAGTTTTTATGTCAATTTTGTTATTCTTTCTTGCAGAAATTGTTGTTATCGAAGATATTTGGTTTGAAAATGATGTCCTTAATCTAAGCAATGCTTAGCTATGGATGAACATAGTCCTCAAATGCCAATGTTGCTTCCATTTTACACTTTTAACTATCTCCAAATTCTCTTTATCCAGGGCCTGATGAAATAAAGTGCATTTAATCTCCTTTTAAGCATGGGATTTTCCAATAGCATCAATCAAAGTCTGAATTTTCTTCCCTTAGTGGTCTTCCATTCTATCAATTATATGTTTTGAGTTTTTGATCACTCTCATTGCCTCTCTACTTGTTTACTCATTAAATCCATATCCATAGGGGTCTTCCCTTTTACTGATGATTCCATGATCTCCTTCTCCATGGGTTCTTTAAAATTCATATATATTTTTGGATGCCCAGTGTCAAATTCAGCTTCTCGAATTGCCAAAGCCTCCTCTAGGTTCTGACCCTTATCTTCCATTATTCTCTTGTTTGTACACAGATATATCTGGTGATTTTGTTGAGTAGTTGTGGGTATATCAAATTTGTCTGGTATGTGAAACATAATAAATGTAATTGGTGCTCTGGCTACCAATTTACGTGAATTGCTAGGAAACCCAACAACAATTTTTTTTTTGTTTTCACAATTTGGCTCACACACATCATCACCAACTCGTGTTAGTGCAGGTTGAGTCCAACAAGTCTTGACCCTCCTCTTCAAAGCACACTCTCGCTAATTTACTTCATTCTTCCCCATATCTTTTGGATTCTGCACTGACCATATGCTATCTCTCTGTTTCTCGAGTTTGTTTTCACAGCCACTTGTACCTCAAAATAGGTAGTTACATAAAATTTGCACATAAAAGCAATATCAGCATATGTTCTGCATGCCTAAATGTGTGAATGTAATATACTTCAGGGCTGTCCTAATTCTTTGGTAAGATAATCTGCCCACTCATATACTTTTCATGCCATTATTTGTTCCAGGTAAGGCTGATCCCAAAGTGGCTATGTCATGTCCCCTCTCTAGTGCGACATGATATCCTATGTAGATTTGCCTATCCCAGATTCTCGTAGGCAGATGAAGGAGGTGAGAGAGTCATTTTTGCGATTTGATGCTCCAGAGGGATATTTATTTGGGGTCAAATGTTATGTTTTTAAATCTAGGTGCACTTTTTATTTTATTAAATTACTTTTTATTTAAAAAGTATAATGATGTTGTACCAAGATGTATTACGGAAACTTCTGGAATTTCCGTAAAATGCTTAAATAGACCTCATGGGTCTCTCATTTGATATCCAGAGTTTATTTTTGATTATTGAATCTCCTTGAGCGTTTGTAAGACTGCAGAGTCTGCAAATCGTCACATTAATCCTTGAGAACGATACCTCTCAAGCGATTTGCATAACTGAGGGTGTGAAAGATCATCCGAAGGGTTGCACTTAGAAGTGGTATTTAGCGACTTCAAGTTGGGCTTATTTGGTACTCAAATTTTTATATCTGAGGGTTTGTGTTTTCAGTGATTGGAACATTGATCATTCAGCGATTTTGTATGGTGTTTCGTTTCGAAAACGAAATATTTTGGAAACCTCTTAGTGGAGCGATTTCATCTGAGGAACCCACAGGAACAGTGTATTTACCGTCCGTACAGGTACGGCAAAGATAGTACGGCAGCCGCGGCAGCCCAGAAGACAGCGATTTCCCTGTAACCCCATGGCGCTCTTAGCTGGGCGATTCATATATATATTTTTGGAAGGCACTCCTCTCAGTCTGGCGCCTATATTCAGATCCTAGTTGGGCTTATCAGTAAAGGCAGAAATTAATCTGTATCAGTCCGTACGGTACGGCCGATTCCAACAGCAAGGTGCATACAGATCGCTGACAGAGGCGTAGACAGCAGCTAGGCGTCATCTACAAAAACCGGTTCTTGGGTCAACAACAGCTGGGCGCTTATTGGTAGCTGGGCGCTTATTTGGAGCGCTGGGCAGAATCAGCTCTTGCCAGTGGAGACAAAACTTAAGATAAAAACTACACCAGTCAGCAGGGGACAGCGCACGGATAGGGCGCAACAAACAGAGCAGTTTTTTTTGTTATATTCAGCGAATTGTATGGGAGGTTCGGTTTACATCTGTATAACTTTGAATTAAGATTCAAGAATTTGTTGTTTACACTGTTCATGTTTTGGAAATTTTAAAAATCTCCATTTATTTAAAAAGAAACTAAATTTCCTTGAATAAATATATTACGCTGAATGGATTACTTATATATCTAGTTTACAACAGTTTAATTGTTTGACAACTGTTTGACGAAAGTCTCTAAGGCCATATTAGTAGTTTTTTTGGTGATCCTATCAACTGTTTGACAAAATTTCCTAAGTATTATGATCCTACTAGTAAGGGTCATTACAGGCTACTCCATACTTAGACATGCTAAAAAAAAATGTCTAATTGCTTGTACAAATCTTGAAGATTAAAAACTGAAATGCCTTTATCTTTAACCGCTTCAACTTCAAAGCCTATATAATGCATGCAAATAAGATCATATTTTTGTTGAGCAGAAATTGTAAATGTTGTTACCTCTAGTCCCTTCTTTGGAATGCTGAAGGTGATGTATAAGTCATGGGCATAAAACACTGTTTCCTTCATTCCTTTGCTATTCTCCAGTATCACAATGCCAAATTAGTGACCATGAAATGTCTGATAATTTCCAGAGGTCGCACATCCTTTATTACTACGGGCATTGTTCTCAACTCCAATATTCTTGCATTCCTTAGTCTTGCTGCCCTCACATTGATGGTACTCTTGTTGTACCAAATTTGCAATTGATAGCATTACGTCTATATCCAAGAAATTGTTTAATATTTAGGATCTTGCTTCTTATGCATCTTTTGACAACATTTCTAGCCAGTCCAGTATCTTTTATTATATTGCAACTGTAATAATGTATTTTATAGCTCACATGGTTGGTTTCATCCCTCCTTCCTAATCTTTGCTGCGGTATTGTATTCTGAAAATGAATGGGCATCGACTTATTATTATTCTCATTGTCCTTTTCACCTTGGCTGAATTGCAAAATTGGAATTTGTGTCTCCCCTTCCCACTTGCCACCATAACCTGAGTAGCAGGATTTTCTAGCTATAGCCTTGTGACTAACACATCCACTGCTTTGCCTAGGTGTGCCTCTTTCAAAACACTCTTTATTTCTTCCTGCCTGGCACATCTTAAAGTTTAATCCTTTTCTGTATAATACAATGAACAATCGATCAGCTGAAATGATTGGATTTTATTCTGATCCTCCTTGTATTTACTTGCACTTCTGAGGGAAACTTTCTTGCAGGTAGATACTCCCCTATATCTTCATACTATATGGGTAATACCACAATCTAAAACAACCATGAACCTGGGTTATCATCATTGTCTCTTTCTGCCTGTTCATTTATTTCAATTCATTATAGATATTCACATGACTGCGTCTTTTTCTTACCACAATTGAGAATTTTAACACTTGCAAAAGCAGCAACCATCTTGATAGACAACCATGTATAATCTTTTTATTGATCAGATATAACAATGTTTGATGGTAAACAAAAAACTTAAATGGATTAGTTAGCACATAGTGACGTAATTTCTACACTGAGTACACAATTGCTAATGCCTCTCTCTCCATCGTCATGCAATTTTGTTTTGCTTTTGTTAATAATGTGCTTGCAAAATACAACCAATGATCCAATTTATTTATTCCCTTTTAAGCTACTGTACACTCAATTGCAGAGTTTGAGGCATCCCCATGATTGTGAAAATATTTTTCACAATTGGGATGGAACAATATAGGCACAATTATCAACATAATATTCATTTTTTTAAGCACCTCTTGTTGTTTAGGGACCCATACAAAACGTGTGGATTTCCGTAATGGTTAGTCCAAAGAATGAAATAGTGTGGCAAAATCTGAATATTTGGTAATAACCTTTGTGCCTCACAAAGGATCGATCTGCACTATATTCAGTTCATATGCAACCTACCTGACCTTTGTGAGTACTTTGTATGGTCCATGAAACTTTGGTTTAAGTTTTTTAACTCCACTTTTCTGAAGAGTATATTGTTTATAAGGTTGGAGACATAAGAATACCAAGTCACCAACCTTGAACTTCCTTTCTACCGTGTGCCGATCAGCATGCTGCTTCTGCTGGTTCTATTCTCTAGAAAAGTTATCTTTCAAGTTTTGTAAATGTTTTCATACCCTTAAATAGTTTCATGGGCTGCAAGTACTTTAGAGCTTGGAAATACTATTTCTGCCAATGTAGGTGCTTCATATGCATAGAGGGCCACAAATGGAGTCATCTGTATTGACATATGGTAAGTGGTGTTATAATAGAACACACCAAAGTGCAACCATTGTGTCCAACTGTTTAGCTGCTCCATGACATAGCATTGAAGGTAATCTCCACCCGCATGTTTACAATCTCCATTTGTCCATCTGTTTGTGGGTAGTAGGCTGGTAGCTTCTGCTGGGAGTAAGCTCGGTACCAGCAAGCCTAAAAAATTCTTTCTAAAATGCGCTGATAAACCTGCAGTTCCTGTCCTTACAATACCTCGTGCATACTGTATTGGCAATGAAATGTGCATACTTTGTGAATCTTCCCAGCACCACATATAGAACTAACCAAAGTGCAACCATTGTGTCCAACTGTTTAGCTGCTTCATGACATAGCATCGAAGGTAACCTTCACCCATATGTTTACAATCTCCATTTGTCCATCTGTTTGTGGGTGGTAGCTACTGCTGGGATTAAGCTCGGTACCAGCAAGCCTAAATAATTCTTTTTAACATGTGCTTATAAACCTGCTGTCCCTGTCACTTACAATACCTTTTTCATACTGTAATGGCGATGAAATGTGCATACTTTGTGGAGCTGCCTACCACTACGTATATGCAATCTTTCCTATTAGATTAGGCAAGCCAGTGACAAAGCACATGGAGATGGCCTCCCGATTACCTTGCGGAATGGAAAGAGGTTGTAGCAAACCTGCAGGATGAGTTGTTTCATGCTTTACCTTTTGACAAGTTTCACATCCTTTCACATATTTTCCTATGCCACCTTTCAATCCCTTCCAAAATAATCATTCTCTAATCTGCTTGCACATTTTGAAGAACCCAGGATGTCCTTCAGTAGGAGCATCATGATATGCCTTTAATGCTTTCTTCTTTAATTTAGAGCGAACAAAAAGGAAAATTCCGTTCTTATAAAAAATTATATCATCCTGGACATGATGCTTGTCATCATGATTCCTCTTTCCTTCCTTTATGTGGCTAGCTGAAGAATCTTTAGTATATTCTGCTAGTAAATCAGTTTACCAATCACCATCAAGAAATGGAAATTGCAGCAAGGGAATCTGGATAAGGCATCAGAAGCCTTTTTGTTTTTACTTTTGTTATATTCTATGTCAAAATCAGAAGATTGTAGTTTGCTAACCCATATCGGTTTGCTCTCATTAAGATCCTTTTGGGTCATGCAAACCTTAGGCTGTTATGATCTGTTTTCACAACATACTTTCCCACTACCAAATGTTGTCTAAATTTAGATATTCCATAAATCATTGCCAACATCTCCTTGTCATACACTATATAGAATTTTGCCTCTCACCATCTGTAAACTTCCTTCTTTCATATGCAATGGGCTTCCCCCTTTGCATTAAAACAGCCCCAATTACTTCTCCTGATGCATCACATTCTACTACAAAGGAGATAGAGAAATCAAGCAATGCTTAAACTGAGCATGTACACATTGTTTACTTCAGTTTTTCGAAGGTCTGTTATACAAAGGATTCCTTTTTGTAAATTCTGTTAGGGTTGCTGCCAGCCAAGAAAAACCCCAACAAACCTTGCATAATAGCTGCATGGTCCTAGAAAACCTCTTAGCTGGGTTAAGTTTTCAGAAACAGGCCGTTTTTATATTGCTTTTATTTTACTTTACTCAGCTATCACTCCTTCCTTACTGACTATATGTCCTGAAATACAAAAGCTCCCCTAGACCAAACTCACATTTGGATTCTTTTGCATAGAAGGATTGAGACTACAAAACATTCAACACTATCTCCAAGTGTTGCAGATGATCTTCCCAAGTCTGGCTGTATAAGAGAATGTCATCAAAGAAGATCAAGACAAATTTCCTAAGATATTATTTGAATTCTTTATTCTTGGATGTCTGGAATGTGGTAGGAGTGTTTGTAAGGCCGAATGTTTGGAGATCTCGGTTGGAAACTCAAACTATACTTCACTGACCCCCTTTATTTTAACACAATTACTCCATATATGTCAGGTTGGGCAACCCTAACTTATATAGGTCATACTGATTTCATCCGAACCAAACTCAACCTCTATTATATATGTAATACAAAAAGATCTAACCTCAGAGTATAGACCACTTGTCCATCAGCCTAAAGCTTGAGTGGTTGAAGATCCTGCATCTTGTCCTTGTCGCCCTTCTTCCTGTAGCTATGATCTACCTATTGTAGTGGTGCGAGCCCCCTTCCCCCTGCCCCGCCTCCCCCCTCTTCCTCTCCCCATATAGAGTAGAGATAGGGGCCCTTGGCCTCCCAAGCATTCTTTTGTTGGCACGGGAGCCCCATATAGATTAGAGATAGGGGTAATCTTGTGATATTCTGATTTTAAATATATTTTGGAAAAAGAATGAGCCATGCAACTCATCGATGCGGGGAATTGGGTGCCTATTTTTTATAGTTTTTTTGTTGAGCTGTTGATAATCTATGCACATCCTGATAGTCCTATCCTCCTTAGCAACAAATATTGATGAAGAAAAAGGGTTGCCACTTGGCCAAATAAATCCTAATTCCAAAAGCTTTTGTTGATTTTTTCAATTTCAGCCTTGTACACCTCAGGGCAACGGTAAGGAGCGACAATCACTTCTTTTGTCCCCTCCTCAAGCTCTATGATGTGCTGTAAACCCCTATTAGGTGGGATTCCTGCTGGTAGCTTTCCAAATACCCCTCTTTACCTATAAACTGTCATTTGGATTTGAGGACGATAGTTTCTTTGCTTCCCCCTTTCTCCTTTATGCAGCCCTTTCATCATATAGCAACACACTCTCCATGCTTGTCCTGTTACATCCGCCCTGGAAAAAACCATAATGCCATGGTCTGAAGATTTTGTGTGAACTCTTGTAATAGCCACAACCACTATATACCCAACACCAAATCTGCTCCTTGCAATGGAATGACATAGAAGTCATGTGTATAGGATGCCCATCCAATACCCTCTTCATCTGTCTTCCCACTCTTCTGCAGTGTAAAACATACCCATTCACTGTCTACATCAAATCCTAGGATGTCTTGCATATTTAACGGTAATATTGTTGTGCAATCCCAGTCAATAAATTCAGGGGTGGCTCCTCATCAATAAGTATTGTCACATGGTGTCCTCTCACCTTGAAGGACGAGTATCTAGGGGCTGTTGAAAGTGGAGCAATTGTCACTTTGGTATCTTTTTCCATAACTTTCTTTGTGTTCCCTTGTTCTCTTGCCTGAATCATCTCCTCAATTTGGCAGGGATGTCTCCTCTTGTGCATCCTCCTGCTCCTCATCAAAATGTACCTCAATGTAGTGTACCCAGCCATGCCCCAAACAATGATGTCCTGACTCCCATATCTCACAGGAAGTTAAACATAATTTTCGTTGCCTCATCGCATTTCTGGTTAGATCTCCTCTACCTCATGTTGCTTCCTGTCCTATCCTCTGTCCTACTGACTGTAAGGCATGTTGCAAACTTGCTTAAACTGATGGTCTTTGCATTACCAGGGGTCTAACTGTAGAAGGTCTCCCATTTGTGATAGTCCTAGGGGGCTCCATACTTTGTTGTGTTATGCCAATAACTTGATCTCTCGAGGCAGTCCTGCTGCTCTATGTAAACGATGCTGAGCTTTCCATAGCTATGGATTTAGTCATAGTTGCCTCCAATGTGGGATGGTCAAGGCTCAAACCCACCATATTAATTGCTCTTTGAGCCCCTATATAAGCAGGTATACCAAATTGCCTATATCCAATCCTTGAACTATAACTAAAGTACGTCTGAAGGCATCTGTATAATCCTTGACTAAACTGGTCTGCCAAAAAAGAGTAAGGTCCCGAAAGTGCATCTTCTATGTTATATCCTTGAACATCCTCATAAGGCGATCTCTAAACTTGTCATATTTGTGAACTTGATCATGACCAAGAATGTTTTCCTGTGATTCCACCCATCATGTGCTGCAACACCAAGATGAAATATAAAAAAACTTATGCTGCTATGGTCCTTCATTGGGTTCACTTCAAATTATTTATACTATTTTTGTGACCAAGATCACGCATTTTGTCTTTATGTACCCTCAAAAAATGAAATATTAATTTTACTAAACCTAATTGACCCTTCACTCACCTCCATTCTTATTCTTGCTGTGCCATGTTTTAAAATCCCTGAAAGACATCGAGTCCTGAAACTAGGGATCAGTAGGCTGATATTCCTGCATGAGTCTATTATACCCCTTGTCTTCCATTAACATTATATTGACCCATCCATGTTTTGGTCTCCGAACCCATTATTTCCTTTGCTGTTTTGTGTGGGGTTAGCTGCCCCGTTATTATTCTCATGCGAAATAGCCTCAGGAATAGGTATTTGATTCCTATCTAATAAGTTTGTCAAGTTTTTTTGTATTCTTTCGAAAGCCGATATCAAGAATGGTGGCCATAGTCATACCCGTAAGAATGTATGATAACTTGGGGTTCATTTCCCCGCAGTTGCATTGGTTGTCCCTTCCATGCAATTGTGCCAATGTGTTTTAAATTTTACCTTTTCAATAAGAATGCCACAGGCTTGCAAGATCAAGGCTTTGACACCATTGTAACATGCCTGCTTTTCATACAATTGCAAGCCCTAAAAGAGTTCTTTGATATACAACTTAGGGTTTTACAATATATTTTGACAAACACAATTTATTAAGCATAAACAATAAAACCCACTTCACATAATTTCTGAATAAACATCATTTTATATGTAACTCTTAAAACTTGAAATGTAACAAACAAAGAAAATAACAGCAAGAGAAAAACATATCCACCTGTATAGTGTAATGTGATCTGGAACTCTGCCCAAGCTGTAAGTGCACCGCCATAACATGCTCAAAAAAGTGATATTTTCAGCTCTCAAATGAAAGAAGACTTCCAAATATGAAATTACAGCTTTTAACTGAAGAGGAGGAATGTCCTCCTGGTTTAGAAACCCTTGGATTTACATCCAAAGATCAGTAACCCTGCTGGTTCGTGCAAGGCTTATCTAACTCTTCAATCTCCAATATATCAAAAGCCTTCCATTTACATCACCCATACTTCCAATATGTAACATGGATAAGCATGGTAGGTGACATAAGTCAAATTTATTTACCGTGCATAAGTGGAGATATGGTTAGGTGTAACAACCTTTTTAAATGTGCACAAGTGGAGATAAGGTTGGATGCAACATCCTTCATAAGTGTGCATAAGTGGACATGAACATGATATTAATATATACATTTAGCTATCCTCACTCACCACCAACTATACCAAAATTGATAAATGAGGCCACCGCCATAGCTGCTCAAGTAATTTGGGACATTACATCAAACTCGAATTCGAACTAGGAAAATTAGATCTATACAAATTCTTAGCTTATCTGATTCACCCTCTTTAGGTGCTATCACCACTTCAGAGACGCAGTCAGTTGTTAATACCTTAAATATAGTCCTTCCTTTCAATGTTTTTGCATTAAATGTAGATTCCTACAGCATATTAGGGATTCATGTCGTATGGTCTTTTTCTTCACATGTATGGCTGATGGAATAAATTCAATCTTTTGTACACAATTTACTGAAGGTCTTTTAAATTCTTATACATCCACTCAAATATTTCCTTATGCTCCGTAAAGATTTAAATTGCTGCTGCAGTAAATTGTGCATTTAAGTTTGAACCCCTTGTTATCATGTGGTTCCAGAACAATCTCCAATTGACCCGACTTGTTGGAGGTCCTTTATATCTGATTACATCTTATTTCAGATATTGATAAGCTGGTTGCATATCTATTTAGCTTCCCCAGTTTGGTATACTAAGAACTATAGAGGATAATCACTACTAGGTTTTATTTTGCGATAGCTATAGGAGGCAATTTTTCCGGATCTGTTTGTAAAATCTTTGATCTCCTCAATTTCAATATCAATAAGGTATAACAACTTTCTCTTCCATACGCATTCCTTTTCGATGCTTAAAAATGGTTTTGCATTCCTTGTTGACCCCAGGGATATAGGTTTTTCTTTTCCATTTGCAGGTTTGTCTTCCTCCCAGCTGTCAATCTAGTCTCACTAAACACGCACATTCCCTCAAGATTCAGGTACAACAGGTGGCAGACTTGATATGTTGAAGGCTTCCAAAGATGTTCATATTGGACATGGTTATGCATGTATGGACAAATGAAGGGATTTATCCTGCATGAGCAATAAGTTCAGGAAATGCAGTATCAAATTCTTGATTTCCTTCACTAACATCATTGAGTGGCCTGATAAATCTGGACACTTTATTCAATATCAAAATGGTCAGCTAAAGGGTTAATGACTGACACACATTGCTCTGTTAGGACTACAAATTAGTGATTCTTTTGTATTCTCTCAGCCCATAATGGGTAGTCTTCATGTTGGTGGAATAATTGGTTGAATCTTCCAGCCAGATCCTAGCGGCAAAAAATGACATTGCCATTAAAGTGCAGCAACAAGTGCAAGTTCATATGAATGCATTTTTGAAAGCTCTTCATCAGACCAGCCATATTCCACCTGTACAACTGCTATAGCCCTGATGGGAACAAATTCTAACCCTCTAGAAATTCATGAATTTTGGAATCCTGTCATTTGATGCTAATCTACGACACTTATAGACACTTTTCTTCTCTCAGATGTGTTTGGGTCTTGTCTTATGCTGTTGTCTTTTTCCATCATACACTGCAATTTTTGGTTTTTGTTGTTGTCCTAATATCTCTTTAGGGCACAATCTCACCTTTTTGGCAGCTGCAAACTTTGTTTATTTTGACAGAATTTTTTGGAAAAACAATGCTCGATAATTTTCCTAACATAATAGTTACTTCATTGTTTAGGTTTAAATGGCTGATTGTTTTATTGATGAAAATTCCTCTTGAGGGTTAAGTGCCAGTTCCTATGATCATGCAATTTTTGTACTCTGTTTTATTAAAATAACATACTTTTCAACCAATCAAGAAGAAAACAAGATAGCTAGCACAGGTTTTATCATTGAATGATAAGTAGGTCCACTTTCAGCAAGTTTTGTCATTCTGAATTTCTGACACAAACAGTTATTGGATATGATTAGAATTTTTATCTTCTGAGAGACTTATCTATTAGACTCTGACATCTATGTGAAATGAACCAGTTCTCAATGTTTGGGAATCTTGTGTGTGTGTGTGTGTGTGTGTGTATATATATTTAATAGAAATGCATCATATATTACTTTATGGATTAAAACTTTACATCAATCTAGCAATAGGACTATATGGGAAATCTCTTCTCAAATTAGCTAGCATTTGGGCTTCTACCCCAACAAGCAAAGACTTGACATCGGAACACCAACTCTTTTTAAAAAATCCTTAACTCCTCTAAGCTGAGCTTGAGGTGTCCTCATTGATGCCAGCCCTACACCTTGCTTTCCACAAGAAACCAACAACTATCAACCGAATTGTATGCCATAACACTTTGCAACTGTACCTGATGATTCAAGTGTCGCCAAGAAGAGCTCACCTCCAAGAAGAGGGAGTAGTGAATAAAAAGATGAATTCAGCTTGAGATCATTATTAAGAGGGCTTGGCTGATGAACATCTCCACAAGACATGGATAACTGCTTCATCTCTACCGCAAAACTTGTGCACAGAATCTGTAATAACCACTGTTTGCAACCTTGTCTTGACCACCAATCCTTGATGGAGAATTTTCCACCACACTAGATTATTCATAAAGGAAGATTATGATTTCCAACTAGATTGGCACTTTCTTTGTTAGCACATTTGGAAATCCCTTGCCTTCCACTTTTTGTTCAAACATAAGGTAAGAGCAGGCTTGTCTCACCAAGGTGTAAAGACCTTTTGACAAATATTTATGGAAGGGTTTCCTGCTATCAGCTATGCCATTTCCAATCTCTCTAAATCGTAGCTGGTCCTTGAAGTTGCATTTTATAAAGACAGTTCTCAGGTATTAATCTTAGATAGATCTTTAAAGGCAGGTTTATCCCTAGTAACCAACTTTTGGGCATGATTTAAATTGTGACACTGCTGCTTCTCATGATTCCACAGATATCCCCAATGCAAAACCCCTTTCGTGGCCATTCTTGTACTAGCAAACCCTGGCAAGAGCTCAAGCTGCTCACTTGCACAATGAAATGTCTAAATTGATCTTGCCAGGTCACAGGTGTCATGGAGCCTCACAAATCGCCATTGAAAATTCAGACATCATCTGCCGATCACCCCACACTCTTTTAAGTAGAGCTGAACTTGAAAATTTGAATGCCTTTGCATTACCAATAATGCCTTGTGTGTGTATTTATAAGACAAATTTTAATGCCACAGTATGTGCCTATGGCATGAGTAGATCATGAATAATTGTAGTCATATACTGTGACATCCTTTTATACAAATCTTCTATAAAACTTACACCTGCTGACATTGAATTCTCCCTCTATTCTCTTTCATGTTAGAGTTCACAGGTCAGTCATACTTTAGGGCATGTCATGTGTCTACTTTAATGGATGTCATTTTAAGATAAGTTTCTCTTTTGATTGTCCTTGAAAGCAGAAATAGGTACCTTCCAGTATGTAGATGCGTCTTTTTATGAGTAGTGATGATAGTGGTTTTTGCTATTTTCTATTAGAGAGTTAAAAGGTTGCCTTCTTGTGTTATTATTACATGTGTATTGTGTTGCTTTTGTTCTTTGGAATTAGAGCAATATTATCATTGGAAGTGGACAATGCAATCCTGTGTGACCACCCTTCATTACATGTACTTTTCTTCCATATCTCAGTACACCTTGGATTGTTAACTAAATGAAGATGCTTGTTTCACTTACCATTGAGATTGGTTTAACCAGTAATGGCCTATTGTATTGCAGATACTCTTGGCATACAAGGGAGAAAAGTTTCCACAGAAGGTACACATGGATGTAGTCAGGTGATCTTTCTTTCCTCCCTGGCTTTCCCTCTATCTTTTACCTTGCGATTATTTTGCTTTGATTTCCCAGGTGACTACTTTGTAGGATTTTTAATTTTAGAAAAGATTTTATATGCACTCCCCAGGGTCCATACTTAGATATTTTGTCATCATCATTGAGTGCAAATAAGACTAGCTTTTAGATCTGATTTCATTGTAGAAGATCAGTGAAGAACATGGCATGCAGAAACATTTGAGGGAACAAGGGTAATTTTGCAAAGGAATCGAGGACTGATTTATTTCTTGGAAAGTAAAAGGGTGCATGGAAATCAATAATTAATATGAGGTGTACAGCAAGACAAACAATTCAGTGTTAGATTATTAATCTGTTTGTTTTCTAAATGGTTTCATAAAATTTTAACAATCCTAATGGTTTTAGAAACCATATACTTGAGCATCACTCTCAACTTGATAATCTTGATATTTGTTCTATGTGCATTGAGGTCTTTAGTTTTTGATGTGTAGCTCTAAGATAATCTGATGGCCAGTGAATTTATAAGTAAAATTGGTTAAGAAATTTATGTAGTGATAGCCGGTAGGTGGCAAAATCAACCCTTGGAGTCTTATTCAGCGAAAAAAAGCATCCACCCTATACAAGTAAATTGTGCAGTGTCTTGTGAAATTGCATAAATTCGAATATTATTCTTGTTAGATAATAATTTTTTGCTTTAATCAAGTTTTTAATTGGTGTATATTTCCCTACTATGTTCGCAATGGGATTAACATGCTATTATTTTTTTTAACTTGGTGCTTTGTGTTATTACCTCTTCAAATGTTGAGATAATATTGTGATTGATTAGTTGTAGGATGCTGCTTGCTTGGAAAGTGTTGTCACCTTTTAGGAGGTACAGCCACTCGGAAACCGAAATATTCACGTTTCCATCTTATCATGCATGAGATCCTTATATAGGCACTGTTGACAATTTTGCCTCCAGAGGGCAAATTGTCACCCCTACTGGGAACTTTGCTATGGTGCCAAGTTTGTCTTGTGAATCAGTTTTGGGGTTCTTAAATGTGCATTTGCAGCCACCCAAGTGGCCATTTACAGCAGTTTGAAAGGGTTTTCCTCCTCTTCTAAGCATCACGTACAGCCAAAAGCCAAGACATACAAGCTGTAAGTTTATTTATTTTGTCTTCCCAAGGATTTTCGGGCTATAAGAGGTGGACTATTTCTTCGGATATTTTGTCCGAGAGAAAAAGCTCTCAAAGGACTGTGTAAAAATCCGAAAAAATGACTAAGTGGCAGTCGTTCAAATTTTATTTTCTTCGGACTTTTTGTCTGAAAGAAAAGGGGAAAAGCACAGTTGAGAAGACACCTGCCCTTCGGATGGTCCAATTCAAAAGTCCCAAAGGGTATGTACTCTTCAGGTTGGTTCACTTTATGGTTTTCAAGTCAAGACAATTCATTCGAAGGACAATTTCAAAAAACCCAGTGCCCTTCAGAAAGCCCTGGTGTCGTTCAAAAAACCCAAGTGCCCTTCAAAAAGTCCAAAGGGCAACTGCCTTTGTGGAAGGCACTCAAGCAGCGAGAGGACCTTTCATTTTTCCTGAAGGGTCATTTTCAGAAACCCCGAAGGGTATGTGCCCTTGCCGAGGACACTTCAAGCACAAAGAAGACCTTGGCAAAAGTTCCGAAGGACAAAATCCATTTTTTCGAAGGACACCTGCCCTTGCAGAGGGCACTTGGTCGGTGGCAGGGCCCTTTCAAAAGTTTCGAAAGGCACTTTTGAGGATGAATAGCCCTTGTGGAGGGCACTTGGTCGGTGAAGTGGACCTTTTTCATTCTTTCAAAGGGCACTTCTGGAAGAACCTTACCCTTGCGGAGGACACCATAAAGCAAAGGGCAAAAACAAAGTTCCCGAAGGGCACTTGCCCTTCGGGGAAAGATAGTCAAAGGAGACGAATTACTTCGGACTTTTTGTGCGAAGGAATTCCTTCAGACAAAAAGTTCGAAAGAATTCAGAAAAAGACCCGATGGAGGATATACCCTGGGAAAAGCCCGATAGAAATAAAGCAAAGGCACAATTGGAAAAGAATTTCCTTCGGACAAAAAGTCCGAAGGAATTCGGGAGGGACAAAAGCCCGATAGAAAAGACAAGGCCACAAGCAAAGAACCAAAAGCCCAAAAAAGAGAAAAGAAAATGCCAAGCACAGGAAAATATAAACACAGAGGCCCGACCAAAATAAAGCCCAAATCCTGAATTAAAGCAGAACACGAGAAAATCTAGAGAAAACATGAAGTGAATTGAGCATGATCAATAGCATAAACAGAGACGTGAGCACAAACATGACTGAACCAGAACTGAACAAGAGTAAGACAAACACAAAAATAGAGGCATGAGCAAAGATTAAAGCAGAATTGAACATGGACATAAGCATGAACAATGAATAAAACAAACACATAATAAAGACAAACAAGATGAACAAAGATCATGCACAGACTAACGTGAGTGACTCCAACAAAGTGAACATGTTTAAGAAAACAAGCATGCTTCAGTTCTGAAAATATAGTTGTCTTGCATGATGAATGGGCAAAGTGTTGAACGTTTCAAATAGCTAGAAATTCCATGCATGCACTCTCATTTGTCTCAAAGCTTGAAACGTTCCGATGGTTCAAACATGAGACTTTCAAACGTTCCAGCAGTTCGAGTGGATTTGACTACTCTTGTTTTAGAGTTGACTGGTTTTCAAGTCAAGACATCTATTCGTAGATTTCATGCGTCCAAAGCTTGTATTCTTATTTTTCAACGCAAAGAATTTTCATGCAAGACAAAATAGACTTTTGTAAACGCTGAGTTGGTTTGAGTTTACTCCCTTTTTACTTTTCAACACCAATCACTTGGCTTTTTGTAATTTTTCATATTAATGGCTTTCAGCCTTGTAAAATCCATCCCTCTTGGTAAGACTAGACTTTTCGATTGGTGAGTTGTGTAACTTCTTTAATTTATAGAAGCACTGTACTTTCAAATTTCAAGTGTTGGCATAATGTACATTCATTCAACAATTTGCTTATATGGTAGATTTCTCTCTCTTTTCCAATTCTGATTCGTACCTAGTTGCTAGCTTATCATGTTATGCAGGTCATGTTCAGTGTTTTATATTTTTTTGCTGAAGCTGTAAATGGATGTTAGGTGGCTGGATAGTGTCTTGTAGCGGACCTCTCTCCATCGTTTTTCCTCACGTTTTTGTCATTGGATTGAACCTTCTCATGAAATACTTATGCATAGTGATCAATTGAAATCAAAGGTCTTCTTTTTCCCTTGTTTGTTCAGTGTTCAAGGTTCCAAGTAGGGTGGATCAACATTCTGGTGTATCACCATCATTAGGTAGGATTTATCCTTCAAGTTTCTTTCTTCCTTTTCCATGGTCGTCTGCAACACAGAGTAGAGATCCTCATTGATACATTTTACAAGAACAAGCGTTCTCTGGAAGTTCTTCTCACCATTGAGGCGCCCACCTTCATGAGAAGATCCCATTGTTTCAACTGGAGAGAGGATTAGCCATTTCGGCATGTCTTCGATCCAGGGTGCAACTCCAGGGTGACAACAGGCACATGTACAATCCTTTATTGGGGGAATAGGTAGAAAATTATTTTGATTGATGCGATGGTCACATCCAAAGGATAACATATGTATGGTAGTGATAGTTTGTGCCTAGATCTGATACAAATAATGAACACAAACATTAACTATTGAAGTGTGGTTTTGGCTAGTCATAATATGATGTGCTTGTAGATTCTAATAGAAGCAGCTGAACTAGGGTGATCCAAAATGTTCACCATAATAACAAGAAACTATATGAAATTTTTCCTAACACTATAAATAATAAGTGATCCAACCAATGCTATTTATGCGAAGGACAAAGTGTTATGGACTGTCCCAACAAGATACACTATAAGAAGAAAATACGAATCAATACAATGAATATCAATATTGATTCTACCAGCATATACCCCATCTGATGTGAGTAATCAAAACCCAACTGTCTAGGCTAGAGGAAGATCATCGTTAAATGATGTCCAAAGACAGCTATCTTGTGACATTCGTTTCCATGAGTCATGAATAATTTGGGTCTCTAACCATCTTTCACTAATCCAAACAGAAATAATGCAATGATCTAATCTCAACTTGATCAATAAACACATTAATATTCCCACGAGTTACCTCGGCTGAATATTCCAATTCAATGGTCCACAAGTTAACATAAGAGAGCCTTGCGCCAATCATCGAAAACATGAGTTAACTCAACCAAACCTTGAATCCATCAATGCCTATATAGAATATGGTCAAGTTGTGTTCCAGTATTGGTCAAATGGTGCATTAAACCATAGTAGAATTAATTGTCTGAAGAACAAATCATTTTTTCAAAAGTGTAAGTGTTTTTTAAAAAATCGAAAAACTTAAGACCGCTAGGAAAATGCGGAAAAAAAAGAAAAAACAGTTTAAAAAAAAATAAAATGCATTTTCATTGCATTGAGATACATATTAAGCATTTCAATTGCATAGAGAATAGATACAATTACATAATACAGAGCATGCGAGGAATATAAATGAGATTATATGCCATCCAAATCAGTCAATTGTTTTCTTTCATTACTTCTTTGAAATATTCAAATTTCATTACATTTGCATTTCAAAATGCATACTATTGTTGTCAGGGAACAAAAAATGGGAGGGAGCAAATGGTAGCATGTAGACTATGGTTCAGCACATCTACACTTCAACATATTTTCAGGGTTCTTTCCTCTCCTAATTTGAGAGACGACCTCGGTGTGGATCCCAACGTCATCCATGACGTTGAAGTCAAAATCCTCAAAAAGATGAAACTGTGTCTCACTCGATTTTATTTGATCAGATGCATTGACACTCTTAAGAAACATGGTGCGAATGTTACACGACACAAGGAAGTTGATGAGCATGCAATTCCTTCTATCTGTGCATCCATCTGATATGATAGTGCATCTTCACTGTGCCCATTCCTTGTGATGTTTTGCTAGGACATCACTCACCATGTATGGCATCCTTCAACAAATCTGTCCACAAAGCCTTGTATGATGGGGCTGAGAACAAGTTTTTTTTGTAATTTTTAATTATTATTAATCGAAGTTAATTAGCATTAATTCATTGCAAAAAAAATTGTTTTTTAATACTTTATATAGATTTTGATTTTAAATTATTACAAACTATAAAAATATAAAAAAAAATCAATATTTAAAAAAAATTGTAACGTTTAAATTTTAATAATAATAAAAAACCCTAACCCTATCGTACGATTAGGGTTAGGGTTAGGAAACATTCTTTTTTTGTAGTTTTTATTTAATTCAATTTTTATTCATCAAAGTTTATTATCAATAATTCCTTACAATGACTTATTATTTTTTAATATTTTTTATAGATTTTATTTTTTATTAATTACAAACTATAAAAATATATTAAAAAAAATCAATATTGAAAAAAATCTTGAAAAATGACAATTTTTTCATTTTTTTGCACTTATAAATGAAAAACTCGTGATTTCAAGGAAAAATCACGATTAAATCGTGCTTTTTAAAAAACCACGATTTTTTCACGATTTTGGAAAAGTCAATGCTTTATTGCTTGGTGAGAGTTGACTTGGTAAAAATTGCGATTTTTGGATCGAAAAAATCGTTTTCCGTGGCGATTGGCGATTAATTGTGATTTTTTTGCGATTATGGTAACTATGCATTAAACAACTAGACAAACATTTGATATGATCACATCTAATCTTTAAAAATTATGGAGTAAGGGATGGGATATCTAATGATTCCATTTAGGACAAGAATATATAAATCCATCCCAAAGAAAATATATGATGACTGTAATAAAATTACTTAGATAGATAAAGCAGAATCATAGCAATGGATCTCAATATAAATTTCAAGAGCATAATAACAACCATAACTCACAGTAAGGGCATAAGAGTAGATCTACACAAAATGATTGCAAGCAAAGAAAAATCATGGAACTAGATGAATGAGCCACTTCGAGGGAGCTACTTCCACAACCTTATAATAAGAATATAATTAGTAATATAGTCCTCTAGTACTAACCACTACCTTCTATAGGTTGACACTACTATCAATACAAAGATACATAAATTAACATATGACTAAGTAAAAGGTTATCCAACCACACATATCCCAATAGATGCTAGCAGTTAAGGGTGTAGCATGCCCCACCCCTTCAAACCAATGTCCTCAACGTTGATGATCTCCGGCTACTTCTACAAGAATACTTCATCCTCCCATGTCACATCCTCACCGGCCAAATTCTTCAACTTGATCAGAGACTTTGTAATTACCTTCAGCTGCAACCTCTTTGTCCATGTCTAGAGGCTTTCCTCAGGTTCCAAAATGATTTTCCCCTCATCAAGTCTGGTAACTCTGTCTGGGTTGAAACCCTTTGTCCGATGACCTAATCCAAACAAGAAACATGGAAGACTGAATGTATTTTCACTAAATAAATAACTCCAATTTGTGTGCTACATTGTCGATCTTTTGCAAGACTTGATAGGGCCCATAATACTTGGGTGAAATCTTGTTATCCTTCTTTTGCAGTTTCAAGAACTTTGCTTATATGGTTGCAATCGCACAAAAATCCATTCTCCTACTTCAATGTCTTTCTATGTGGTGTTGGTCAGCTTGACGCTTCATTCGTTTTTGTGCTTGTTGTCAACCTGGAGTTGCACATTGATCGAAGACGTGCTGAAATGGCTAATCCTTGCTTCAGTTGAAACAATGAGATCTTCTCATGAGGGTGGGTGCTTCAATGATGAGAAGAACCTCTAGAAAAGGCTGGTCCCTGTAAGATGTATTTATGAGGATCTCAACTTCTACGCTATAAATTGCCTGAGAAAAAGGAGAGAGAATTTGAAAAGAAATCCTAGCTAAAATGGTGATACACCTAATTTGTTTGATCCACTCAAATAGAGCTTTTGAGAGCATTGATTCAGACAAGGAAGAGGTAGAACTTCAACTTCAATTGATCAATACACAAGTATTTCACGAAAATGTTTAATCTAATGATCTAAGCTTGAAGGAAATGGGAAAAATAGCACTGATGAAAGACACTAAACATCCACTAATATCCACTATAAACTCAGCAAAAGACGTTCAAACACAAAACGTGACCTGCATAAATACTAACTAGTAACTAGGTACGAATCCTGATTTGACAAGGAAGAAGAAAAATCTATCACTTAGGCAAATCAATAACAAAAATACACTATACCAGCTGTTGGAAATTGAAAACACACAGTCCTCTTCTTATTGATTATGAAAAAGGTTACAGCACAAACTTTGACAGAAGATTGTCTTGTCAAAAGAGGGATCATAATCTAAGGCTGAAAAGCGAACTTATATAGAAAATTACAAAAACCAAGAAATTGGCGTTGAAAAATAGAAGAGGAAGATCAACTTAGATTAACCCAAGACCAACTTTGCCTTACCATAAAATATATTTTTTCTTTGTCTTTGCATGAAGCTCCTTGGCATTTGAGAAATGGACGGTGGGTCTGTTGAAAGTCAACTTCTCCTTTGCATGGAAGATTATGCCAAATTTCAAAAATAGACTCCTCTTGAGTTGCTGGATTGAGAAAACAATCATTTTTGCATGAAAACGACACCAAACTTAGATTGAGAAACTCGGCTTGAAGTTGAGTTGGACCTTCGGATGCATGAGAATGACTAGTCAAACCATGAACAAAACAAATAGTTAACTGAAACTTAGCAATCCGCCAAAAATAGCCCTTGCTTGCATGAGTGAGACATATTTAGACTGAATCGTTCGCCGACTTTTCATTCTCGGTTTTCTTATTTTCGTGCATGCATTTCTCTTGCTTGTTCGTGGTTTTTCTATTTTTACTTGCCTTGGCTTGTCTTTCCACGGACTTTGTTCTTATTTCCTTTGGCATTTCTCCCCGGGTTCTTTGCCGAAGCCTTTGTCTATTCTTTTTGCATGGTCAATTTTACTTTTCCCTGGGTCTATCCTTTTGCTTGGAATTTGACTTTTCAAAACCTCCTGATTTCCTTCGGACTTTTGCTTTCAACTTCTCGTGGACAAAAAGTCCATGGAAATTGTCTAAGGTCTATCCTTTGGATTATGTACTTCGGGTTTTTGTCATCTCCCATTCTTTCGGATTTTTGTCTTCCACTTGGCATTCTTTGTTGCGGACTTTATTCTTTATTTTTTGCGGACTTTTTTCCTTTGAATTTTCCCAAAGGGTACCTACCCTTTGGGATCTTTGTCTTGGTCCTTTCTGAAGGGCAATTGCCGTTTGGCTTTCCTGAATGTCCCTTCAAATGTCCTTTGAACTTTTCGGAGTTTAGCAATGTTTCGAACTTTCTGTAATGGCCTTTTCCCGAAGGGCAGATGCCCTTTGGGCTTTTTGTAAAACCCTTAAAATTGTGAGATGAACCTTCCCGAAGGGCAGGTGCTCTTCAGGTTTTTTTTGCAAACGTCCCTTCCGATCCTGAAATGAGCCTTCCCAAAGGGTACCTATCCTTCGGGTTTTTTGTCAACGACCCTTCCGAAGGGTACATTGCCCTTCGGATTTTTTGATTTGTCCTTTTCTACCTTTCGGATTTTATGGAAGTGTCATTTGAATATTTTGACTTGTTTTTTTGAAATTTTTCGAAGGAATTCCTTCGGACAAATTGTCCTTGTCCGAGTCTATTTGCTTGTTCCTCAATGTCTGCAACTTCTTCATTGCTTGTTACTTATAAAAAGAGATAAGTCATTCACCCTAAAAAATCCAAAATGCATTGTTTAGAGTAATTCGGATTTGTGAAACCTTCTTACTTCTACTAATAAAACTTTCATAAGCAAAGCACTTCCCAAAACCCGATTTGCACTGTTTAGAGTAATTTGATCCAACTTGGATTACTTTTGCTGAGGGGTTTCAACTGTTGATTACTCATAATGTGAAATAAGTTGTGCCTCTTGTAAAACCCGAAGTCTTGCTTGAATGTTCACCCTCTCACACTTGGGCAAAATTTTGGTATGTAGGCCAAAAAAATGGCCAACAGTGCCATTGCCAGATTCTCTTTGAAACTTTAGAGTACCTCCTGCTGGTGTTGAATGTGGTCTTCAATTGCTCGAACCTTTTGTTGAACCCTCACTAATGAGGTGATGGATGGTGGTTGGTAACCATACAATGCCAATAATGGAGACATTTTGAATGAGGTATGAAAATAAGTAATCAAACCACCATTTTGCTTGTGGCAGGCATTGAACCTCTCTCTCTTGTTATCCGAAGCAAAGCATTGGAGCTAACCCTCCAAGCACTTGTTGACCACCTTAGTTTGTTCATTGGTTTCAGAATGATATGACAAGATATGAGCCAACTGGGTACCCAAACAGGGAAATAAATCAGTCCAAAAATTAATGGTAGTATAGGATCACAATCACTTATTATGATCTTTGGGGTCCCATGTAGTGTTTAAAATGTATCCATAAAAGTTGATGCTATTGTATTTACTATAAAAGGATGAGACAAGGCACAAAAATGAGCATATTTGGTAAGTCTATCAGCAACAACCATGACGAGATTTTTCCCTTCACACTTGGGCAACCCTATGATGAAATCCATTGACATCTCCTTCCATTTTTGGTTAGGAATATATAGCGGTTGTAGAAGACCTAGGGTCTTAATTGTCTCACCCTTGTTTTGTTGACACACCATGCATATATGGCCACAAATTTCTAGACTTCCCTTTTGAGTCCTGCCGAAAAGAATTCTTGCTTGATTATTTGACAAGTCTTCAAGGAGCACGATTGCTCACCAGCTGGTGAATCATGTAGCTTTGCAAGAATCTTTTGCTTAAGGGATGAGTTATTGTATAGGTATAGCCGGTCTTGTACCAGAGAGTGTCCCCTTTCCATACAAATTTGTATGACACACTTAGATCTTATCGAAGCTTCTAAATAAGCATTTGTGTATCTGTGCCATTCTCCCATTTCGATTACGCTGCCTCTAACCATTCTTCGTATAATATGGATATGGCATACAATAGTGCCTCTGTGGACTCATCCTTCCTAGATACTGCATCAACGACTACATTCTCCTTTCCTTTTTTGTAGATGATTGCAAAGTCATATCCCGACATCTTCATGACTCATTTTTTGGGTCCCTCTGATGATAATCTCTCTTCTAAAAGGTATTTTAGACTATCATGATTTGTCTTCGCCTTAAAATGTCTTCCCATAAAATAAGGTCTCCATTGTTTGGTTGTATGAAGGATAGCCATCATTTCCTTTTCATAAATGGGCTTCAATTCTTACTCTTGGCAACTCTCGAAAGCAATAGATCATCCTTTCCTTCCTGTATGAGTACTGCCCCCTTGTGATACACCAAAGTATCACACTCAACAATGAAAGTTTTGGAAAAATATGGGTTACCTAGAACTAGAGTGGTGCACATGGCCTCCTTTAGCTTCTCAAATGCCTTGGTTGTTGCTTCATTCAATTGGAAGGAGTCCAAGAAAGATTTGTGATGTTGCTATAATTTCTTACAAATTGGTGATAGTAACTTGTGAGCCCTAAGAAGCCCCATAGGTTATTGAGGGTTTTAGGCATTTACTATTTGACCATGGCCTTGATCTTGTTAGGGTCCATCTTTACTCCTTCAGGGAAAACAATGTGACCTAAGTACTCCACCTTCTTGACTCCAAAAATACACTAGGAAGGCTTGGCAATGTCCAAAACTTGATTCACATCCTGTATATGTTTTTCCCATGTTTTGTTGTATATTAAGATGTCAACAAAAAACACCAAGACAAATTTCTGCAAGAATGATAAAAAAATAGAGTTCACCAACCTCTGAAATGTAGATGGTGCATTTGTGAGGCAAAAGGGCATCACTAGAAATTTATAGTGGCCCTCATGGGATCTGAAAGTTGTCTTCAATATATCCTATACTTTGATTTTGATTTGATGATAACGCGAGTGCATATCAAGTTTCATAAAGTATACAACACCGTGTAACTCATTTATCAAATCATCAATTATTGCAATTGGAAACCTATCTTTGATGGTGTATTTGATGAGTTCACTGTTGTCTAGAAACATGCACTAGGTGTTGTCTTTTTTATGCACCATCAACAGTGCAGAGGAATAAGCACTATGGTTATGTCAGATAATCCCTACCTCAAGAATTTCTTGTACCATCTTCTCAATCTCACTCTTCTATACATATGACTACCTATAACGTTTGATGTTGGGTGGTTGGATCACTGGTACCAATTGAATGGAATGATCATGATCTCTTTTGGGTGGTAGTCCTTTCGACATATCTCTAAAAACTACTTAGTGTCCCTCGATAATTTCTTGTAAATATGGTAGTATATGCACCTTTGTTGGTTGTGCCATTGCTTCTAATGAAAAAAGTTGCACCACAACCACATCCGTTCTCTTTTTAAGAATTTTTTGCATTTTATTAGAGCTAACCAAATTTGGGGACTTTGCACGTAGCCCACATAGTTCAAATGTCCTTCTTTTGAATGAAATCGCATGAAAAACTCTCGGAAATTCAACTCAGTCATTCCCAAGGCAGTGACCCATTGGACTCCTAACACAATGTTTTTGCTGCCCATGGGAATGCCAAACATATGGAAATCTAGCAGGTTGTCGTAGTGAGTTTAATACTATGACATTTCCTTGTACAATTGACTGTACCACCATCTACAATCATGACCTGAAATTATGGAGCTAGTTTAAAAAAAATCAAGTGAGCATCTAGTTTGTTGTTGAGGAAGTTGTAGGTACTTCCCAAGTGAATCAATCTTATTACTCTTTTTTTTTAGGAAACCTACTAACTTGAGGGTTTGTGGGGTGCTTATATATAAAAGTGCATGGTGATAAATAGTTGGTTGGGTATCTAATATCTCCTCATCTGGCATATCTACAACCTCTATTTCTACTCTTCATCCTCTTCTTCCTCATTGGCGACTTCAATGTGGAACTTTTCAACACATTTATGTCCAAGACTACATTTGCTATCACAATTAAAACATAACTCTTTTTTCATTTTCTCTTCAATTTGTTGAGTCAATCTAGTAGATTGAGGAAATGACAGTACCAAAGTGCTTCGATTTCTTATGCTTGTGAAGGCTTGCCTTCTGTTGGCCGATGCTCTTTCCTCCTCTCTGCGGGCTATGATAATAGAATCATCTATAGTGAGCAAAAATTAAACATGTATACCTCATGTTGGATGTGATCCTTGAGTCCCCCAAGAAATAGGTTGTTCAAGTTCTCATCGTCTTTACAAGCAAGGATAGATTTTGGAAGTCCCAAATATAATCCTCGGCCGATCTTGTTTGTCACATTTTTGCTAATTGGCTGAAATAATTCTTTGTCACACGGTTGTGATAGTGCATCTACAATTCCTCAATAAAAACTAAGTGACACTAAGAGTCTTCTTCTTTTGAGCACACAACCATTGATACCAAATGAATTGCTCAAGTTCCAAATGTAAGGATGCCATTGTGACTTTTTGTCCACATGGGTTCTGATGTACATCAAAAAAATTCTCCATTTGGTTGATCAAGGTGACCGAATCCTTTCCATTGAACTTATGCATGTTCTTTTTTGGCAGCATGTTGTGAGGCTCCGAATTGGAACCAATAAAGGCTGGGGGCTGCGCTGTATTTGAATTTTGAAGAGGCTGGTCAAAAGATTCACCTTGGTTGGGATGTGCATTGGTGAACTGTGGTTGGTTTTGTCAAATTTTTTGCAAGACAAACAATTGATTAAATATTTGCCCGCATTGATTTTGTCTAGTTGTCCTTTATTGGCTTTTTCGAATCTTATGTTTTGCACACTATAATCAAACTAGCTCACTTTGTGATTTATTGCAAAAAGCCCTAAAATAGAGTATCCATTGATACTTGTTTCAGACGTCTCTTGTTTGTTAGGCATTTTTTCCAGTGTTAGACACCTTGCCTTAGCTCCTAGTGTGCGGTCTCTTCATTCAAAGATTTTAGCTTCAGTGTTTAGGGTTCTTTGGAGTACAAAAATAAGGTTATTGGGAATTCAACAATGTGATTGTCTCATTGAGACAAATTGAATGATTGCTATATTGCGCAAGGGTACCAAAAACTGAAAAATCCCAAAAAATCGAAAAATTAGGGTTGAAGAAAGCTATAAATTTTTTCTAGATTAAAATTTATGTTTTTTTTAAAAAAATCCTTTAACAACACCAAACAGAAACTGATCTAGATCCGAACAAATGCAATGAAAAAATGTTACCCAAATCGAAGCTCGGATACCACTTTAAAGAAATTAGTTAGAGAGAGAGCAAAATCACAACAAATTATCTCAATATAAATATCAAGAGCAGAATAATTGCCACAATTCACAATACTAAGGGCATAAGAGAGCAGATCCACACAAGATGATTGCAAGCAGAGCAAAATACTGGAACTATATGAATGAGCCACTTGAGGGGCAACCTCCACAACCTTATAATATATTATAAGAATAGAATTAGTAATATGATTTTCTAATATTAACCACTATCTCCTATATATACCTTAGGTTATGGATACTCCATAGGCCGACATTTCTACCAGTATGAATATATAAAAATTATCATATGACTAAGTAAAAGGTCATACGAGCCAAAAATCAGCCACACATATCCCAATACACGTTCGCGGTTAAGGGCATAGCAATGACAGCGAAATCATTTCCTATGATGAAGATAAGAAGTTCCAAATTGCATTCCCAGCTTAACGCCTTGTTTAGAATCCTTTATTTCAGCCTCATCGTTAGTTTCAATATCCCAATGACTTGCATAAACTAAAAAAATCTTTCCTTGATGATTTTAATCAATCAGTCCATGGCCCCCAGGATTTTCTTGATTAAAACATCTCAATTAAATTTTAACTAGGGTAAAATGAGCTGCCGACCAATGTGGTTGCAGAGGAAGTATTATCTGAATTGTGGAAGCTGGTATGCATGTGGAAGTGGCTTGGGATAAATGCTGGTTTTGTAAAAGTTTGTTTCTCTGTCTTTGCTACAGTTAAAATCAATCATAGCTTGTAAAGTTTCATAAATTTTTGACAGATTTCTCTTTGTTAAAAATTCTAGAGAGAGATTTATTTTGTAATATTCTCGAATTTCTCTCTATCCATACATTCCAGCATATATAGCTATGTTCTATTTCCCAAAAGTTATTCAGAGCAGAAGACTGGCGTGGCGCTTTTTGCCAATTAGTGATATAATCCAGTGGATTTCAACCTGCATCAGTAACGGAAAACATTGCATACAACACCAGAGTATGTGCACATAAGCAGCAGATGATTACAGACTTGTAAGGTTGACTGTCACAATTCATTGTGAGAAGGAAGCAAACAACCTATTTTTTCAAAAAGCATCTTGATCAAGTATATTTTTTCGGCATCTCAAATGCAAAATATTGTTTTAGGCCAGGATTTTGTTGGCCATATATTTTATTCTTGAGTCATTCCTATTCAAATTATGTGTTCTTAATTAGCTGTAAATACCTTGTCTAGCTGAGAATTCTCCAGAGCTACAGCTCTCATAACTGAAATATAAAATATTGTTTTAGGCCAGGATTTTGTTTGCTATATATTTTATTCTTGAGCTATTTCTATTCAAAATATCTATGTTCTTGATTAGCTGTAAATACCTTGTTCCAGAGTTAGAGCTCTCATAATAAAACACATATTTAGCCTGAGAATATGTAATTCTACTAGTCTTTAGGTTCGCAATAAAATCTGGTTTTGCTGTCTCTAGCACCTGGCCCGTCTGAATGTTGTGCCATTTCTAGTCTCTTCCTGAATAATTTCCAACTTGCATGTGGTGTTTAGCTATCCAATACTTATAAACCTTGTTGAAGCCTTTAGTTTGTAGAGTTTGTTAGAGCAAGTGCTTATTTTCCTATTTTTTAAGTGGCACATATTATTGATATTCCAATAGCTATGCGATTCACATTTAAAAAAATAATCTTCCAGAACTACAACTTTTAAAAACCGACATAAGATTCCATATTGTGGCTCCTTAGGACAAATTTGGCATGGAAATTAGTTTCCTTTAAGCAGTCTAGAAAATGAGTCTGACAACTCATAATTTATTCTCCAGGCTATTTATTCTCTTAAGATCTTCCTAAATATGAAAAAGTTAGAGAGGTTAATACCTTCTGTCAATTTTGAACTATAAATGCTTGAACCAAGCAACTATATGTGATCTTAGATTGAGAAAAAAAAATTATACCCAAAGAATTTCTTTGCATCCTTTTGAGATATTATCTATTAAGCATGGTTGAGGTAAAGATACAGCACATCAAGTTGGAATACCATGTAAAGCAGACCAAAGGAATTCTGAGATGTGCAGAGGAAACTTTGGACTACTGAGCCTAAAAAATCAACCAGGTTTCTTCTGCCATCCAAACAATGAAATAATAAGATATAATTTTAGATTTTTCTTTGTTAATCTCCTGTCCTGAGACCAAAGAAAATTGGAGCCAGAATAATCTTACAAGTTCTTATTTCTGAAATTACGATACCTCAGAGAAGAAAAAGTTCTATTAGCAAATTGAAGTTACATGCTTTGCCTTTCTCATTGCTTAAACCTTGAGAGAGAATTTAAAAGGCGAGGCGACAACAAAATACCTTGACAATCATATATACAAACTTTAAACAAGTGTCTAATGAAAACCAAACTTAAAAAAGAGTACTTAATCACTTAAGTCATAACTGGCTTTGTCAAATGCTTTGGAGTATGTGAATCAATGAGAGCATTCTTGGATGCTTTAGACATTTCAGGAAATAGATCTTGAGAAATCACAATACTATCCAATATTTGCTGCCCTTCGAAGAAGCCTTCTTATTGTTGAGAGAGATTCCTAGGGAGAACAGGTTACTTCCTTAAATAACACGGGTAATTATTTTATGACTGTTGCAAAGTGAAAATGGTTGATAACTATCTAAAGGATCCATTCCATTCTTTTTAGGAAAACAGGTACTCATATAATATAATTATCACCTATGAAGCTCTGGATTCTTCCATTTTTACAAAGGCAAAAATCTTCTAGTATATTTCAAAAGCTTGTAAAAAAATGTCTGTGATTTCTTTTAAAATGTTTCATAAAAGGATGAAACGTTGAAGTGGGCATGCTGCCTCCACAATCTATTTCATGTGATGCATGCTTTCTTTTTCCACTAATGACTATTTGGATATCTATTAGTACCTCTCACGTGAGTGTTTGATTGCATGCTTTTTTAGTAACCATTATTATTATGAAGTAGAATCATTAAACTTTAATCCCTTGGGTAATTTAACATCTATTATTTTCAATAGAAGCATCATAAAATATGTAATCCAAAATATATGTGCAATTCAGTTTCTTTTGCTTCCCCTTTATTTTATTGTGAGGAATACCCTTGAACTATATGGGAGGATTCAATTTGATATGTAAATGGCTTCCTCACAGTAATATGTGTTGAGCTAAGATAACGATGGAGTCGATATTATGGTAAATCTTTATTAAAATTGGTCAAAACAATGTCATTATGCAACGGTCTACAAAATATAAGTAAACTTGAAACATCTAAATAATTGGATGTCAATTGGAAAAGCTTTGCCAAGAGGTTGCTACTATTCTTGTATTGATCCATTTGAGATGATAAAAGAGGTGCCCTAGGAAAAAATTATTATTTATCAGTGTTTTACATGATTGGTCTACATTCAAAGGGGCCTGACACCTGAGAGAAATGATCAAATTATGTGCAAAAAATCTTGTTTTTTACTTTTCCTAATTCTAAATTAGGTTTATTTTGATTAGATTTAAGAATTAAAATCCCGTGCCGTCTATGTTTCTTAACCATGATTTTGGCTTAAAACCGAGGATGACAGCCTTCATTTGAAATAATTTATTGGCCAATGAGTTACTGTTGTGTGGTGCATTGTCCTTGTAATTTTTTTTGGGACTCTTGATCATTATGAAGCATATTGGAGATTGAATGGATGTTCTTAAAAAATGTGCATTTACATGTCATACGATAGGAATTTATTTGGCCCAACATAGTTTCAGTTATTATGTACTGTGTAAATTGTTTGAACAATGTTTGCATTGAGTCTATGAATTGCAATTTCAGGTATGGGCTGGTCCACTGTCTGAAGGGCGTTTAGTGGTAGCATTGTGGAACAGGTGCTCTGAGCCTACCTCTGTGAAGGCAAACTGGGATGCTGTCGGTCTTGATTCAAATGTGGTTGTTACAGTTCGAGATTTGTGGAAGGCAAGTACTTATTAACTAAATCTTGTCTACTGCATTGTTATTATCATTTAGGAAACTGAGAAAGCTTGAGAATGTAAATGAATGATGTAACAATTTAGGCAATCAAAGAAAGTTTGATTTTCTGGAACTTTATTATTTAACATTTTACTTCTTTTGCAGCATGAAACCTTGTTGGAAAACATGGTTCGCAGTATGGAAGTCACCGTTGCCGCTCATGCTTGTGAGATGTATGTGTTTACTCCAGTAGTAAGCTTTTTTGATATTCTTGGAAGTTGGTTATTTTGATATAAAGCCTCCGGATGCAAACTCCGACAATGAGGTAGAATCTCCGAGTTATATTGCTGCTCTACAGAAGATGGCCTTGCAGACACTGCTTAATTGAAGTATTTGTATGTAGATAACCTCTACAGGGTCCTTAATTTAATAATTTGCCTAATAGCTCAGTTGGGTAAAGGTCGCAGCATGTACATAAATGATGATGCAGTTACCAAAGTATATTAGTATTGTGGGTTAGATGTTATTTTCTGATTTGCAATCTACATATGCAAACATAAACGAAATAAAAATTACAAATGTTTCTTAGACACAACACAATATGATCAGAGGTGTTCTGGTGTGATTTTAAGATTGCAACCCAAATTCAAATCCCCCTTGCCGCATTAACTTGGGCCATAACCCTTGAAATTGTCATGGAGCTCATTTGAACTTTATGTTTAGAAATCTTAAGAATGCAGTTACACGACATTAAAGGAAACTCATAACCTCACCCAAGGTTTACAAAGTTAACAAACAACAAAATACTTGGATAGTATTGATGCATGACTAATTCTTATGAGAAGTGTTACATAGGAAAAGTCCGTTAAGTAGGCTTTTCGATATCCTATCATAGGGATTTGCTGATATTGGAAGCTTACAAAGCTCACCTTGAAAGTGAACCCTATGGTCAATGCCTAGCCTCACATCTCTGTCTATATTTCATCCTAAACAATGTCACAAAACGCCAAAAGAAAAATGACAGTGGCCAATATAAACTTGTCATTCAAAGAAGTAACATTATAATAGAAAAAAGTAGTAATTGTTAGGGAATAATTAATCTTCACATTAATTTGTATATCGTAATGTGAATAATAACGAGATTAATAATTCATTATTACATATAGTTTGTTAGATATTTGGTCAGTAATTAGTTGACGTAATATTGTTACAACAATATTAAGAGTATAGGTTAGTTGTTATTTGGTTAATATATAGTTGGTTGTATATTGTTATATGTTACTCATATAGGTTTGAGATATTCGGGTGAGATATTGGTGGAGATATGATCATAGAAAATAGTTTTCCTATATAACTTTGTAATGTCTCGTATGAGTTTAATATGCAGAATATATTTATAGTGTGAAGAAATATTGTCCATGTCTTTGACGCTTTTATTTTTGTTTATCACAACTTCATTTTCCGGTATCAAAGCAGGCGGTTCTGATGGGTTAATTGTTTTAAATTTGTTGCATGTGTAGTCTCAACTACGCTTCATACGCCTGCATGTGTGTGGATTGAAAGGTATAATTTGTTTAGCATGCAATTTTGGAGTAGCAGACCTATCGGTTTCGTGTCAACCATCTGAGCAATTTTGGAGTTATTAATGTGCCAACATCGAGTTCATTCTGTGGATAATGTTGTCTCCCTCAAGACGTCCCTTCCCCACATGAAGTCCTTTTCGTTGGTTTGAATGCGTTTTAAATCCACAGTAGATTTCAAGAACCACGCAATATAGAGGTTACAGTGTTGTTGCCCGCGAAGCTTCTTTAAGAGAAAATGAGGAGACGTATGGATTAAAGGAGTTCAACGTATCATTTGTTTCATTTCTATTCCACAGTTCTGAGCGTAGCCTTGATGAACAATACTTTGTTAAAAGTGATTAGAATTGTTGACTTATATCGCCGTACTTCTGTTCTTCCGCCTTCCGAATCCAAGAATTGAGCGAAGCACGTCAAAACTCACGGCTACTCTCATCATGCAAATTGCCTTGCTGTTGTGAGTTGTTCACACTTGTGTCTTGGAAATTTATCTCATTGAAGACTCCACGTTGGCAGTTGTCATTGATTTCTCACCTCGGCGTTCAATAGATTTGTGTCAAATTCGGAATTCGGCTTGTATCAATTGTACTTCTTTCGCAACAGAAGCATGTTTGGATTATGGTCTTCTAGTTGTATTGTATCGTGCCATTTTACATGCCCCGGCTTGGCCTCCAAACGGCTCTTTCCACCTGTCAAATTCTTCATGCATTAGGAGATTCTCCTATTCTGCTTCAAGGACACACGTGGCGCTACATACAGTTGTGTGTTGGATCCGTTGCATGCTGCCAAGGTCCAAATTTGTCTCTTTTTAAAGTAAGTCATTGGTTTTGTAATAGTTAGATTAATGTAACGGTCTAGGTTAGTCACATTTCAATTAGCATTGAGTCGTGTCAATAGAATATAAATAACTTTTTTTTTATTCATGTTTGTCAATGTTAAAGTTCTGTTTATATCATAGTCAAGTCGTTATTCTTTATGTTTATAAAGTTAAAACGTGTCTATCTTAGGTTTTAATTTATTTAGTTTTGGTCAAAATTTGCTTTTAAATATAGTTAGCAGTCTAGTTATCAAAAATTATATAGACGTAATTTTTGTTATGCTACTTGTCAAAATCAAGTCAAAGTGATTACGTCTATCATCATAATGTATGCTAAAAGAGTCAAAGTCGAAATACCTTTTATTGTAAAAGATGTAATTTCAGGGGACCTTGACATTTAATTTGTAAGTCATATGTTCAAATTACAGGGTCGAGACGGGGAGCAGTGGGGGAAGGGGTCTTTTCATCAAAAACATGTATATAAGCTTCAAATTTTCATCAACGAAGTAAGCAACAGATAGATATATTGGAGGTTGGAGAATATTAGAGGGTGGAGGCTTTCTACGCCTCTCATTAGCCATTAATGAAGGGGAACTTCTTGCTATAGTGACACACACACACACACACATATATAAACACCTTTTTTATGCAATGCACTATGTGAGAAAATAGGAAATACACCTCTTATTTGTCACACAAACAAACAAGTATAGAAAATTAAAAAATATATATTTTTTAATTTTCTATACTTGTTTGTTTGTGTGACAAATAAGAGGTGTATTTCATATTTTCTCACATAGTGCATTGCATAAAAAAGGGTGTTTAGGAGATACAAGAATATGGCAACAATTAGGAGAAGAACGAATTGGAAAGATTCTTTGGCTGCCTTACTTCTTTATGGAGATAATCGACCAGTGACATGTCCGTTGCAGTCACATGGAATAAATGTGGGATGTGTTCTTCGCATAGTAGTGGTCAGGTGCAACAATATTCAAACAATAGTAAGCAGACCGAAGAGTATGTGTTGGCATACAATTCTGTTAGAGCTAGTTTTTGGAGATGCAGGAGTGAAAGTTGAACATATGATTCTTGCTCGTGGTTCCCACACTGTTTAGGTTGATGCGGTTCTCTCAGTAAATGGTTGATGGTAGATGTTCCTGTTTGAAGTTTCTACACTGATTTGATTGATGTGTTCTCGACAATGAATGGTTGATAAGATGTGTTCCTTCCTTACTTTCATTAAGTCATGTGAAACACAAATTACCATGTAAGGCTTAAGGGGGGGAATGTTACGAAATAATTAGTCATCACTTTAATTTGTATATCATGTGGATAATTACGAGAGTAATAATTCACTAGTACGTATAGTTAGTTTGTTTAATATATTTGGTCAGTAATTAGTTGACGTAATATTATTACAACAATATTACGAGTGTAGGTTTGTTGTTATTTGGTTAATAAATAGTTGGTTGTATATTGTTTTATGTTGCTCATATAGGTTTGAGGAGATATCTAGGTGAGATATTGGTGGATATATGATCTCTCCAATTATAGGAGATAGTTTTTCTATATAGCTTTGTAACGTCCCTTATGAGTTTAATATGCAAAATATAATTATAATGTGAAGAAATATTTTGTCTGTGTATTTAGTGCTTTTATTTTTATTTATGATACACAAATTTGAACCAACTTCATTAGTAATTGCATTTAACATAAACTAGTTTCTAAGTAGTAGTGTAGAAATTGGAATGATACTTTTAAACTAAATTATCAAGACATCTTCACCTTGAGATAATCATATTAACTTGTGGGAGCTTGGCTGATTTATCCTCGTCATGCGACATAAATTGTTGAAATCTTCTAAGAGTCCCACTAATATCGCTAGATCATTTATTGTGACTAATTAAATAGTTTTAGCTACAATTTATGTGTACTAATTCTAAAATTTAAATATCAAAATATGCAAATATATTATTTTGGCATCATATCATTTAATATTTACAAATAGTTAAGTCAACCACAAGTCTCGCTTGTGGTGGCCAAAGTAATAAAGAACTATCAATCTTGACTGATTTATCACCACCACATGACATAAATAGTTGAAATCTTCTCTGAAGAGTCCACTAATATCATTAGATCATTTCTTGTTGTGACTAAGTTAATGGATTTAGCTACAATTTATAATGTGTACTAATTCTAAAACTTAGTATCAAAATATGCGAAGACATTATTGAGGTTGGCATTAGATCATTTAGTATCTACAAAAAATTAAGTCAACCACAAGTCTCACTTATGGTGGCCAAAATAATAAAGAACTATCAATCTATTTGGCTTTGTAACATTTTGGTGGCCTTTGCAAAATTGTCTTATGATGTTGTGTTGCCTTTAAGAGTGAATTCTTATAAATTGATTATTAGCAAATTTAATCCCTAATACAAAAAATTAATGTCACATTGGTTGGTAGGCTTGGTCCGCAATAATATATAAACCCAATAGACCAAGATCTTTATGCCAACGGGGGTGGTGTCATAATGAAAGTGGCCTTCTCTCTAACATAATGGTTGATTGTTGCAGGTTGACCTCCTCTATGGTTTTATAATCCAAAAAAAATCTTGGATGCATCTTGAAATTGCTTCTAGGATTTCAAAATCTATATTCATTCATTCTTATGAAGTCAAGTCAATTAAGTCCACTAGTAATGTTCAGCCAATTATTAATGTTAAATTACATCAAATAAAATTTGTCAAAGTTTTCATGAGAAATTTATTTTCAATATTACTATATCTTAAATAATGTTAAATATGGGATAGAAAAAACAATGTAAAGACCATTTGATCCTTTCAATAAGAAATTGAAAAGGGCATGTTAAATTCCAATTTTTGAAAATGAAAATAGCTAGGCTAAGTGATGGAGAAGATTGACCATGCAATGATGACAACAAAGGAAGATGAAGGTTTTGGTCATGACTGCCATTGTAGGCCATTGTTGTTACACTAGTCTTGACCTATACCTGACCTTGTTGTACAGCTTTGTGTGCAATCGTGTCAAACCAATGCTCTCGCTCGAGTCTCCATGGATTTGAAAGTTTATATTTCTTGTACCTTTGTCTAAAGATCCAAAATTCTTGCATATTTAAGGGCCCATGTGATTAGTGCTAGAAACAAAACCCTCTAAATGACTTCTGAATGTATCCAAGCCATTGAGAAAGAGCCAATTACCATCTAAATTTGGATTGATTTGCAAGTTTGTGTGTCATGGACCTTATGAGCAAGAACTCCATACCTAGGTATCTGTTTATTGGAAAGTGAAAGGGTATGTGGAGCTTTGGGACGAGGTTTTTTCATTGTTCTTTTGACTTATAAATTAGACCAAGCTCGTGTTTGAACAATGGCCTTGAGCTTTTCGTAGATGAGGACTTTTCTTGGTTTTGTGGAACCCTTGTTTTGGCTTTTTACAAGGAGTTCTAAAGGTTACATTAGTTTTAATAACTTTATTTAACCTCCTTGCACACTTTTAGGAAGATCCCATTCTTGCAAAAATTGGGAACTTTCTTGTGTAGATATGTATTTCCTCATAAATTCATAGCAAGGAACATATTACTTATGCTAAGACTTGTACCCGTATGGATGTAAGTAAATCCTTACCTAAAAGGTTTTTGGCTAAAATTATTACAAGGGGATATGTTTGAGCAACCTCTAGGGTATGAAAGGTTTTCTTTTCGATGTTTGATGTTTCACTCAGTGCTATTCTTGAAAGTGATGGCTGAAAAAAATACAAATAGAAAGAAATTCCAGCAAGGTGGCAAGAAGGGGAAGATAGACCTTGAACCTATCTCCAAAGGGAATGAGAAAGTTCAAGCTTAAATTCAGTTAAGCCTTAATCCTTTTACAGTTTAAGCACCCAAGAAGATGGTGGTCTTGAAGTAATGGTTTCTCCAAATCCCCTAAAGGATACCAAAGCAGATGATACAAGCCCGGGGACAATGGCTACTTCAAATCCCCATAAAAGGAGCCCAACACTATGGATCAAACCACTCACAACTTTGACTCTCACCAATAAGTTTCAAACTTGGGGAATGGCGCTAATTAAGTCACTACTTGCGATAGGTAGGGGATTTTGGGTCAAGTAAGTAGCCCCTTTGAACCAATTGCTTGTAACTTTGTAATTCCCTCTAATAATGAATCTTAAGGATTACTAATAAGAAAATTGGATTGGAAAAACATGGATATGAATATAGACTTGTAATTAAAAATCATTTTTTAAATAGGAAAGATTGTAACTTTAGGATTCCCACTAATAATTTAATATGCTTAAAATTTTATGTCAGCATGGCAACCCATTGAACATATTAATCTAAATTATATATTTTGAAAGGAGGTTAATTTGTAAGAAATAATATTTAAATGACAATGCATTTAGATGTTATGGAACATTGAATTTTAAGTTTGAGACATTAAATTATATAATGACAATGATAAGGATTTCAAGAGGTGATGTATATAATAATAAAAAATCGTCTAAGTCATTTTGAGCAATAGTTTCATTAAAAGAATAATAAAAATATTGTCAACAATATCAAAGCTTTCAATTAGACAAGAAGAAAAAATCAATCTTATTAAGTATGGAGGTTTTTGGAAAACGTTACGTGTAAACTCTTTTGATTGGTATTTTAGATCATGTCATGTAACTAATCATTAGGAAGAAATCTATGTTAAAACAATATACTAAATCTCTCATAGAAATAACTATGGTGAATACAATGATGTCTAATGTGGCTACGTTAAGAGTATTAAAATTAAATGTGAAAATAACTGTTATAATTTTTAATAAATATTGTAACCAATTGCCTTTAACTCATTAAATACTTACCCCCTAAAGTGAAGATGTTTTCTAACTTATTAATAACGAGCCTCCAAATATGACTCAAACATAATCCTTCATCGATATTTAAATTTTGAGTGTGCTTCCCAATCTCTCTAGCCTCTCCCAATTGACATCTTGATAATCATTTCTTATGACAAACACCTTGGCATCCTCAATGTGAATATAATGCTTAGTTTTGTAGGAGTGCTCTATCAACTCCGATTTGTCCTTGTCTATACACATATCAACATGTTCTTGAATCATTATTTGGATGTAACTGTCTATTTCCAGAATGTAAGGGAGGAATGGTTGTAGAATCTAGTTGGAGATGAGGAGGCCACATCTATCTATAAGGAATCTACCCTACACAAACACTCGATTCAAAGTGAAGATGTTTTCTAACTTATTAATAATGGGCCTCCAAATATGACTCAAACATAATCCTTCATCGATATTTAAATTTTGAGTGTGCTTCCCAATCTCTCTGGCCTCTCCCAATCGACATTTTGATAATCATTTCTTATGACAAACACCTTGGCATCCTTAATGCGAATATAATGTTTAGTTTTGTAGGAGTGCTCTATCAACTCCGATTTGTCCTTGTCTATACACATAACATGTTCTTGAATCATTATTTGGATGGAACTGTCTATTTCCACAATGTAAGGGAGGAATGGTCGTATAATCTAGTTGGAGATGAGGAGGCCACATCTATGTATAGGGAATCTACCCTACACAAACACTCAATTCTATATACACCACTTTCTAAACTTGCCTCCATATCATCCTTTGTTGACTTTAACGCTTTTATCAACTTGTTTTTTTTTGGCATAAATGTGGGCTATGTTTTGGTGCCTCAATATTTTGGAAACATTATTAGATACTCATTCAATGTAAGCTAGGATTGTAAGCAACCCAACCAATAAAGTCTCTCTCCTTTAATTTCTATGTTGATCTTCTCTTTTCTATTTAAGAGCCCTTGTGATATGTTTTTATATGTATATATTTTTTCTTGAAAACCCCTTATAAATGCTCAATTTCATGTTTGAAGTGATCACCATCATGGATCCTGAATACCTTAGTAACCAGAATAATTAAACGTACAACGTGCATTTACAAAGACTTAAAACAATTAATAAGAAGACATGTAAAGGTCTTCATGTTAAAATGTCATTCTACAATATAAAAATAAATTATGTTAGTCACATTGAAAAAAAAGGTCACTACACTTCTAAATAGCCATGGTCCTCTTGCTCACCCACACACGTACATATGCACACCCCCCTCATTGCCCGTCCAACATCCCCCGCACACGCACACACACATAATTATGTGTTATGAATGATTATAGAGTAGAAATGTTCATAATAGTTCAAATAGTTCTCAACTTAAGAAGGTAGGGAAAGTTTTTTCAACTTAAATAATTATCAAAATACATAAATTTTATTAATGTACCTATAGTTTTTATAAATTAAATAGTTGACACTTTAAACACGCATACAAACATCCATGAGACCAAAACAATTTATGGGACCCAAATACATTTAAAAATTATTGATTATAAACTCACAAATAAAAATATGTAAATTGTAAATAAAAATAATTATTTTGGAGCCCATACATGCCATATTTTCAAAGTTACATGAATATGGCTTTGTCTTAAGTGGCTTAAATCTTAAAAGCATTTTTTTTTTGAATTATTTGATTTTTGTTTGCCTAAGGAGTGTAGGAACGCTAAGAGAACAAGGGAAAAAACAAACACACCAAAAATAAATGAACACCCTATAAATAAAATAAAATGCTCCAAGGGCAATGGACATAAGTGATGATACTGGAGGATTTTAAAACTCTTATGAAACATTTTTCAGAGTAGTTGGAGTTTTCTGGGAAAAAATATCATGAGATGAGAAGCATTAGCATTATAAAAAGTGAATATTAACCCTAAATACAATTAAAATTTGATTAACCTCAATTTTCCTTATTCATTGCAATTAGCCCTTGTTAGTATACGAGTTAAACTATTTGGGGATAAACTCACCTTGTTGACTCTGTGATTGGTTTAAATTAGCCCTTTTAAGTTTCAAATTTGGTTAGCCTAAGATTAATCATACCTAACTGACCCTAATTAGTAATTAATGGTCACAATCATCCCTTATTGGTGTGTAAACATTGGTTAATTTGGAGTGTATAACGCTCTTAACCTTAATTGGTTGTAACTAGTGTTTATTAGTATAAGAGATTGTTGATCTGGGGATAATTGCATTCAATTAGCCATTATTTGTTGAAATTCACCCTTATTAATGTAAACATTGGTTGATTTGGATATAACTATACAATATATTGGTTGTAATTAACCCTTATTAGTATAAAATATTAGTGTATTTAATTACTTATACACTAATAATAAGGTTTTAAGATGCAACTGTATTATTTGTAATTCATGGGTAGGCACTAATTGGTACATACTTGTCTAGAATCTATTATTAAAGAAAATTATCAATTAAGTAAATACTTAATTGACTTCTGCTAATAATAGTTGTCTTATTATTTTTGTAACTACTATCCAAAACCCTATCTTTAACCCTAACCTACTCTTTTATCTATATAAGAACATAGATGGCTAGTAGGTGAGGCATATTGTGGATAAAAGTTGCTTTATACTGGTAGAATTAGGCCAATACTCTTAATCAAAAGATATAGCTACGCTACTTGGATGAATCTGTGATATTTTGATTTTAAGTTTTCATAGATTTATTATGCAAGTATTGTGTGTATTTCTCTTATGGTAGATAACACTATTTTGGAGAATATCTAGAATTTAATATGGTATTAGAGTTATATAATTTTATCTTGTTCTTCATACAAGTTCAAAGATTGAATTTACAGATTTTATTTATTTTTATATATTCAACATTCTGTTTAGTTTTCAAATATGTAGTTTTTTTTTACATTTTATGTTATAAGACCAAATTTATTTGCTTATTATAAATACCCAATATCATGCTCTCACATCTTGGTTTATCAGAAATTAGTGAATGTAGTGGGGTACTAAGGTTGAAGCAAATTTATTTTATAGAAATTCCCTAGGTTATAATTATGTTCCAAAAGCTGTAAAACTCATTGGTATTATCATTTTGGGTAAAGCGGTAATTATTTTTACCTAATCTATGGTGTAAGGGGTACTCTCTCAATACCAAGCCATTAGAAAACACTATAGGCAAATCTTAACTTCCACATATCTCACGATATCTAAGAAGCACATAGGATTTGTTTATTTTTGCCAATGTGAAGCCTTTCAGTCATTTGATTCTGTGGTGTATCGTAAAAGGTTATCTTCATGAAGTTACTTTATATGTACCTCAAAGGCAGGATAGTGCAACTATAGGACAGTGGAAACCTTTGAGTTAGTTTCCTTTGGTCATGTTCACTATTTACAACTATAGATTTATATATCATAGAGCTTATAGATCAAATACACCTTAGGCTTGTATTTTTCAAAGTAATTCTGGTTACATTTGGTAGATTTGCACTGTAACAATAATATCTATTCAGTTTTAGTTGTAATATTCCTTGTCTAGATTGAGTTACAATATCCCTATTTGGGGTTCTATTTTTCCAAAAAAGAACAATGAAATGACAAATCAAAGGACATTTTTTTTGCAGAAAGACTTTCTCATAAATTTTTTTATCCATGTGGGAAGCCCGCAAACTAGTTTTGTGTTATAGGGTGCCTGCATCATTGGGATTTTCTCATTGAGATGATCATTTTAATTGGTATTTCATTTTTTCAAATAAAAATGCATACATTGTTTTTTACATGTAGTGCTGAAAACTCTTTAGAATTTTTTTTACCATAAGTCGATTGCACTATTATAATTTTCTCATCAAAATGATCATTTTAACGTGTATTTTTAGAAATATTTTTTTGAAATTTTATGCTTGCAAAATTTTTGGGCTATTTTCACTCATTTTCTATGCTAGCAATGACAAAGAAAAAGATAACCCTTTCAAGTTCTAACTGCTTCAACTCAAAATTATATACTACTGATCGGACCCTTCGCAATATACACTACCGCATTGCAATGAATGAATAAGTTGTAAATTTAGATCTCTTCAAACAACAAAAATAACAAAACTATTTTGATGAAGTTAGAGGCATCCTTGATCAATTGAAGTTTCATTTTTAGGGCATCATGGAACGTTATAAAATTTCATCATGAAACTTTATAAAATTTAGACTATTTTGGAGGATTTTTTGAAAAGTACATTCGCTGATGGCTTGCCAACTAATAAATGCACTCACTACACTTAATTTAGACAATTATCCTCACATTGAGGTATTGATGCTTTTAATTATTGAGATTGGTGAAACCAATAATGATGAAAAATTCATTATGACTATTTTGTCTAAATTGGATTGTCTTTACTGTATTTTGTTTAAAAACTACTACACACGTGAAGACTTTATGGGATTTGTGTATGTGACACTAAATTTTGACATGTTCTATGAGCAACTAAAAAGAGAACAAGAAAAACTAATTTTTATTGGGGAAATATGACCTACAAGTACTAAGTAACAAGTATTAGTGGTCAATGATACTAATAGAATGCCACAACCCAACTCTAGGAAAGGCAAGGGCTCTGTCAAGAGAAAGAGGGAAAACAAAGGCCAAGCTTAAAGGCAATCCATTATCTCAGTAAATGCTTCCCCAAATCAAGACAAAGACTAAGGTAAATTAGATGCCAACGTTGACTATATATATATATATATATATATATATATATATAATGCAAAAAACCATGGCATGTTAAAAATCAATGTTTCAAGAAAATTACATACTTAGAAGCAAATATTTAAAAATGCAACTTCCCCTTCCCAAGATAGGAGTAACACTATCTACAATAACATGATCACTTGTGTTTGAATGAATTATAGATTCGAGAACCTCTCACCATATGGTGCATGATGGGTCACTATTTGAAAATCAGTCACACAACTGAATTTTTTGTGGGCAACTCGAGTCTTATAGTTGTTGAGGGAGAAGGGACAATTGAGATGGAGAATGATGTATGCAACAAAGTTCGCCATATTCCAATTTTTTTTATAAACCTCATCTCCATATATTAGATCACATATGAAGGAAAAACCATTGAGTTTACACCTACTAATGTTGCCATCAGAAATATCAAAGGCTAGTCCACTATTATAGCCATTGGAAAGGTTGATCATCCAACATGATTGCACAAATTTGACAACTTTGAGTTCACTCAACTTTCAAAAGTTATGATTGCACATGCTAATGATTTGAGTAAAATTTGGTATGAGAATTTTGGCCACCTCAACTATCATTCATTGCAGGTAATCATTAAGCATCACATGGTTATTGGTTTGCCACAAGTCTCTTTCAAATATGGCCTTGTTTTGGCTATGCACTTGGAAAACAACACATGGATACATTTCCCACAAGAAAATCCTTGAGGTCAAATGAAAAATTATGGTTGGTTCATAGTAATCTTATGTCCTTTCTCAATGTTTCTTTTCAAAAACATAAATATATGCTTAAATTCATTGATGATTTCTCTTGTAGAACTTGGGTCTACTTTTCAAAAAATAAAAGTTAAGTCTTTGAGCACTTCAAAATTTTCAAGACCCTTGTTGAAAACCTATTAGAGAGAAAACTTGAATGTCTTATAACAAATAATGGAGGAGAAATTGTCAACAATAAGATGATTAACTTATGTGAACATGTAATCATTCAATTTAATTTAATTTTACCTTATAGCCTTCAACACAATGATGTAGTTGAGTGCAAAAACCACACATTAAATGAAATGGTTAATCACATGGTACATTCCAAATACTTGCCTTTTACAATATTGGGCTGAAGCAATTCAGTGTGTAGCCTACATCCAAAATCGTACTCTCTAATCTATAATGTGAAATATGACTCCATGAATAAAAATGGTGTGGTGTCAAGGATATCATCTTCTTGTTTCGGGAACCACTAAATTGATATAACGGTGGGATGTGTTATTTGATGAATAATCCAAGGATTTCACACCAACATCTTACTCTTCCTCCATTACTTTTGTCACATTGGACACAACTTCTAATGTCTCTTATGAAGAACAAGTCAATTTAGATGAATCCCATTTTGAGAGTTACCAAAATTTAGATGATGAGCCACATGGCAGACAACTAGCACCTCCAATAGTGCGATGAAACAATCATAATGTACCTGCACAACTAACACAACTCTACCAAAATGGGTTTAAAAAGTTCACCATGAGGCAAGTTTATTGGAAAGGGATCCAAGAGATCTAAGCATGATGAGATCGCAAAATTTGTATAATTCTGCACATTTGGCATAATTAGTAGTGAAATAAGATCCATAGACTTACATAAAGCTTCTAAGCATCCTAAATCACAAGCAACTATGGTAGATTTCCTTTCACTGAAGAGGAACAAAACTTGGTACTTGGTTCCACTTCTGAAAGGAAGAAAACTAGTGAGGTGCCACACTATGTATGCAGAAGATGGGTCCACTAACAAATACAAAGCCCAACTTGTAGCAAAAGGTTTTTCACAAGTTAAAGATGCTGATTACCATATAAATTTTTCTCTAGTTGCCAAGATGAATTACATTAGTCTAGTATTCACCTTTATTTCAACACAAGGATGGACGTCAAAAGTGTCTTTTTGAATGGAGACTTGTAGGAAGAAATATACATGTCCCAACCTTCTGGGTCCATAAGTAGTTATAACTCCAACCTTGTGTGCAAATTGAATTTTTTTATATGATTTGAAATGTGCTTCTTGAGTGTGGTATGAAAATAATGACATGTTCCTAATCAAATTTGTATTTACAGGGAGTCCCTTTAACCCCATAATCTACACTAATAAAGTAGACATGAAACTCTTGATTTTGGTCTTCTATGTCAACAACTTAATCATCACAGGGAGTTCCACCAAACAGATTCATAATTTGAAAGCTCAGATAATAAAGTCTTTTGATATGACTGACTTAGGCTTGTTAAATGTTTTCCTTGGTCTTTAGATTTCATAGTCTAAGAAAGGAATATTTTTTAATCAATCCAAGATGCTCAAGACATACTCAATTGCTTTAACATGAAAGATTACAAGTCTGCATTGAATCCTTATCAATATGGAGTCAATTCTTCCACCAAGTGTTCTTAGTCTTTAGTTGATGGTACATTCTATATGAAATTGGTGGGAATCATTTTGTACTTGACTCATACTCATCACGATATTTCATTTGTTGTGAACTTGGTATCATGTTATTATCATGACTCCCATGAAAGCCATTGGAAAGTTAAAAAATGCATTCTATGATATCTTTGCAGTACTACTAACTATGGGATTGAGTACATGTCTAGAGGAAAAGCCTCAATTTATGCTTACACTTTTGGTGGGTACACAACATTTGTCAACCATAAATAGTGATTGGGTAGGATATCCAGGTGATTGGAAGTCAACCACATGATATACCTATCATCTTGGGGCAGGTCCCGTGACTTGGTTTTTCAAAAATAAGACTACTATTACTTTTCCTACTACGTAAGTTGAGTATCATGGATCTGACACTATAGGTCATGAGTCAATTTAGATTCAACACTTGCTTTTAGAATATGGATTTCCACATATCCAACCTAAGTTGTTTTGGTGTGATAATCAGAGTGTTATCCAACTTTATTGCATCTTAATGGAACACCAACGCATAAAGCACATTGAGATCCACATATATTATATGCAACAATTGATACATGACAAGGTCATTGATCTTAGGCTTTTCTAAATGAATGATCATATTATAAACATCTTGATGAAACCCTTGTTTGAGGCCCAATTTGTTCATCTCAAACAACTTTTGGGAGTGAAGGACGATATTTTTAGGTGATATAGTTTAGTGATTCCTCCGTCCTTCCTTTCATCAAAATACATCTTAAGGAGGGATGCTAGTGTATTTAATAACTCATAAACTATTATATGATTTTAAAATTTACTTGTATTATTTGTAATTTATGGGTAGGCTCTAATCGGTACATACCGACCCAAAATCTACTATTAAATAATATTATCAATTAAGTAAATATTTAATTAATTTTGATAATAATAGTTTTGTCTTATTGTTTTGTAACTACTTGCCAAAACTATAACCCTAACCCTAGCCTTCTCTCTTATATATATATTAACATAAAGGGCTAGTGGGTGGGACATATTATGGATGAGTTTTACTATTATATTAGAAAAATTAGGCCAATGTTCTTAATCAAAAGAGGTATTTATATTACTTGGATGAATATGTGTTATTTTGATTTCAATTTTTCATAGATTTATTATGCATGTAGTGTGGGTGTTTGTCTTATGGTAGCTAGCACAATTATGGAGCCTATTCAATAATTTCATAAAAGATTGATTGATTTGGGGATATAATTATATAATTGATCATAATTGGTTTAAAATAGTTGCCGATGGAAGTTTAAAAAATAATTTGGAAGACCCTAAAACCTACAAAACAACCATTGGTTTGCCAAAAAAGGCATCGGGTGTAAAAATTATACCTTGAAAACCTTAAGTTCAATGCTGAAATCTTGAAAATGACTACGTACTAACCATATTATATTTTTTAAAAATATCTTTTAAATAATAATTCCTAGATCTATAAGACAAATTCCAAAAGTAGCCATAATTTCATATATTTACTAAAATAAATTTAAACTAATATGTAACTTATACTTAACATTTATTTTTGTTTAGAAAATTCTTGCACTTAGAAATATTCTAAACCAATAATAACGTATATGAATACACTATCAAACATATGAACTTAGGATTTGTAGCTTCTAATCCTAAATACATACAAGTTTTGTGCTTTGTTGCCTTTTTCATATGATTTTTCATCCCTTTGGTCCCCCATCTCGATGCACTTTTTCAAGATAAATTATAAACAATTGGAAGAAGAAAATCAATGTCATGAAGACTAATATAGCCCCAAAAATACCCAAAACTCATGAACTCCATTGTCGAAACCCTTAAAAGTCAATCTAATGTAGGGATTAAATAGGGAGGAATGTTTTTTGGATCTTTACCTCCCTTGTGCATGCTTGGATGCTCTATCACTTGAGCTAAAAATCATTTTATGACCTTGGTGTTTAGGGTTCCTAGCTTGGTTGTTAAAAAAATATAATTCAAAATAGCATTGGCTCGATTCAATTAATAAGAGAGTTGCATATAAATACAACTTCAAGAAAAATAATATTAGTTAAAATAACCAAATATGTCATGAGTTGTTACTAATAAATTATTCTATAGGTGTTCACCAACTTGATAAAAGAATAACATTTTAAATAGTTTTTCCACTAAAAGCTGAAGTAGTTTAGTTTATTTACCCTGTGATGAAGTAATAATAATTATCTAACACTCTCCCTTAATACATTAGTCTTAAGAGTGTGAGAGAGAATTTTGAAATGCCTAAAACTTCACACATGTAAGTGATTTGGTGAAGATATCAACATGTTGATCTTGAGTGCAAAAAAAGAAGAGTTGACCATCATATTGTTGAACATGTTTGTGTATGAAGTGTGTTTCACCTCAATGTGTTTTGTGCATTCATGGAATAATATATTATAAACTGTTGTAAAACACCCCGCTTGTCACAATACAAGATTGTTGATTATTTTTATGGTAGTAAAAATCTAATAGTATATAATTTAACTATATTGCTTCACAAATAACTCCACCTGGTGAAAAATATTCTTCCTTGATGGAATATCAAGAAACAATGTTTTGTTTCTTATTTCCCCATGAAATCATACAAGATGCTTTAAATAAAACATATATATATATATATATATATATATATATATATATATATATATATATATATATATATATATGTGGATTTACTACCATTGATGGATCATACATATTATGCATTAATGTATCCAGTCAAAAAGAGCTAATCATTCTTCTTGTACTCTAGGCCATGTTCCATATTACCATGGACATACCTCAATACTCACTTTGTTTTATGTCAATGACATAAATGGAAACATAATTGATACATGGCATAATGTTGGTCAAGTAAATGAGACTCCTAATCAATTGGTGATAAAGAGTGACATTCAACTAAGAAGATAGATCAAATCGAGACATCTACAGTCTTGTCTCCATGGGTGTTGTAATGGGATTACAACCAATCATCTGAAACTTCTCTAGCATGTTCTTAACTAGGGTATTTTTAAGGAGTAAGAAAATTTTAGGAGTGCATAATTGTAGGTGAAAACTATGGAACATAAGTATGGTAGGAAAAATTTAAAGAATAACATAGAATATATTACTAATATATGTATATTTTGTTGAATTTTACAACTTTATGAACATTTTTTAAGAAAATTTGGAAAATATTTTTTCAAAAATTTGTTCATTGGTAAATCTAAAATTTTAGAAATTTGTCAAAAAATGGCCATTTAGTGAAAAATATCCCCTAAAAATTCCCTAATCTTAGCATATTTCATTCTATAAAAAAAGATGCAATTTCTTGTTTTCCATACCTCCAAACCAAGATAATAGTGCAAAATATTGAGATCGGCTATGCCACACATTTCTTAATATTATTCTTTGTTGCATCAATCATCTTCATTGAACTAGCAGTGATGAAAAGATTGTACACATACACAATAAGAATCACAACCTCCCCCCTTTCTATTTGATGTAAATTTCAGATCATATGGACTTCAAAGGAATCCATGTTGCACAAGATGTTCATCTATCTTGATATACTAGGCTCTAGGAGCCTACTTGAGACCACAAAGAGATTTGATGAGTTTTCACAACTCTTTTTCTTTACCATGTGTGAGTAATCCCTTTGTTTTGGTCATATAGAGCTCCTCTTCTAGATCTTTCTTGACAAAATCATTTTTTTAATGACAATTTGATGAACCTTCTATTTAATATATGTCGCCATAACAAAGACCATTTTTATAGTCTTGGTTGTTGGAGCAAAAACATCCTCATATTCAATACATTTCTTCTGAATATACCCCTTTTCCATGAGTTTCTCCTTATATATTCTTCCATTTGCCTTGTAATTGGTTCTAAAAAACCACTTGCAATTGATGCATTATTTTCCTATTAAAAGATTGATAAGTTTCCATTCGTCATTCTTCATAAATTTTTGATACTCTACATCCGTAGTGTCTTTCCAAGGATTATACTATAGGTCTTATTGAACCTTTGAAGTTTCAAAATCATGAACAACTGTGCTCATGAAAGTTAAGTACACATCATCACTATCCATACTGTGAGTTCATGGGTTTGACGTTAATGTGTTTGGGATTCCATCCAAATTTGAGCACATAATGTACTGGTATACCAGTTAGGTGTGTTGTGTAGTACTAGTTGACACTGTTGATGGTGGAATTGGTTGAAAAAAATTCTCATTATCATTACCATCATCACCATCTTCATCATCATCAAAATGGGCCACAAGATCAATACTTAGAATATGTGATGGTGTGGAATGTGAGTCCAACTCACCCTTCTCATCAAATAATGCATCTTTGTTGATGTACAAATTATTTTGTTAGGATTCATGAGTCGATAGGCCTTTGAATCATTTTTGTATTAAGAAAATATACATTTCAAGGATTTATCATACAACTTACTCCACTTCTTATTTAGAATTTGAATGTATGTCATGCACCCAAAAATATGAAGATGGGAAATTTAAGTCTTTATCTTTGACCATACTCCATACAAAGTGATTCTAGTGAGATATTTGTTGGGTGTACGGTTTAAAAAATAAACTATTGTATGAACAATGTTTTTCCTCTATAAATGTTCCAAGTGGGAATCATTCAACATACTAAACATCATTTTGAAATTAATGGTTTTGTCTTGATGCAACACCATTCTATTGAGGTGTGTAGGGAGTAATAAACTATTGTTGAATGGCATGGTCCTTTAGAAAAGTGGTGAATGCATTAGTAGTGTACTCCCACTTGATTTAAGTAGAGTACATGAACGTGAAGCCCAAACTATTGTTCTACAAGTGTTTTGAACTGTTTATATTTTTTATCACCCAATTGTTGGAATTCAATAAATACAGACACATATTCCTAGTGTGATCATCTACAAAGATTTGAAATTATTTAAACCCACTAACACTAGGGGTCATGTATCTGCATAGGTTGATGTGCACTATATCTAAGGAACCATTTTATTGATGATTACTATAACCAAAATGGGCTCAATGTTGTTTTCTAGGTAAACAACTAGATTAAAAAATCATTAATATTCTCAAGTGAGGGAAGGCCTCTCACCATATCATGCCTATTAAGTGCAAAAAAATAACCAAAGATAATATGACCGTATCGTTGATTCCATAAGGTGGGAGGATCATCAACCTTGATTGCTTGTGATTATTTGTTATTGTGGATAACATTAAGCTCAATCACATTTCCCACTCCAATATCACGTGAAATAATTGTTGAGTTTCTAAATTTGTCTCAAACAAGACAATTTCTCAGTACCTTTGTTATCATATTCAACCTTAAGGTTTTGATCCAATAATTGAATGAATAAAAATAATTTTTTTATTAAACCTGAAACATAAAGGAATTCTATAATCTTACAAGATGCTTACAAATTGGAAAAGATACATCACTCTGACCTTAGACCATGTATGATGTATCATCACCAAGAGTGGCATGGTTATGGTAAGAGGAATGATTTCAATGGGAAAAAATTCATTCTTCCAATCCTATATCTTGTATAACCTAAGTATACATACCAGACTAAACTTTAATGGGGGATCACATCATGAGTTTGTGAAACATAAACAAACTCTTTATGTTGAGAGTTTCATCTTTGAAAATATTACCATGTTGGCGCTCAGTGGTAGTCTTATTTTTACATTGACAATACTTATTATAACTAGGTGGTGTTTGATGCTACTTCTTATTTCTGAATGACTCATTTGTGAATGAGAACAATAATCCTTGAGTTCATTCCCATTCCTCCCAAAAATTAGTCATGTCTTCTTGGAGAAAGAATGGTTCTCTTTCTATTGGTGTTGCTTGGGGGTTTTATTTGCATGTCTCATATGCCTCTTTCATTTTTGGTGTGTGACCAAGGCATGATCCTCATCATTGTACCATTCATGCATTGACTCTCTTGTTGAAGTATATTCATAAATTATTAGAACATGGGTTTCTAATTGGAGTTATTCAAGGACACCAATTTTTTTTTTACGTAGAGGGTAGTGATCTCAAGACAATGGGTGCAAGAGGTACACATGTCACTATTTATTTTAAAACTTGTAGCAAGATCATAATACAATAACCCTTCAGAGGAACCATTTATTGTTTTCACCAGTTTTTATTTTCAAGCAATATAATTGCTTTTATAGGTGTAGAATCTATTTTATGATTCTTTTCCTTATACATGATGATCAACTTGTCCCATATATATTTCATATTTGTATAATATTGAATATTATGCTAGAACTCATATAAAACACAAAACATAATGATAAATTTGACTTCTTGATTAGCCTTGTCAAACCTTAAATGTTGGTTAAAATCTGTAATATTTTTATTGAAGGTGTCATAAAAAATTAGCGATAATAGTAAAAATAAATAATTTTATTATTTCAATAAGGCCTCTTCTCTTCAATTCCTTGTGCAAAACAAAAAAAATCATTTTTATAGTTTTTGCTTGCATGATTCTCACTTTGCATTTTTCTGGTTTGTATGACCTTATTTATGATAGACGTTTCCTTTCCTAGAAGATGCAAGCCTTTTATTATTTAATGTTTCTACTATTTTGAAAGCATTTGTATGATTGAATGCAAGAATAAAAACAATAATAATTGACCTTAAAACATCATGTACTCCTCATAAATGTTATAAGTGCCTCTCAAAACAAATCAAACTTGTTTTTTTAGTTACTTGCACATGCCTCCCTTTTTTTTCAATTGAGTTATAAATGTAAAGTTCCTCATATAAGGAAATATGAACAATAAAAAATTAAAATAAAATCACATTCCTCTCTACACTTATCCAATTGTTTTACAATCTCACATTCTTAGATTTTCTCATAGGAAGGATATTTACATGGAATGCAATGGTGCTCTTCCATTTTTTCCTTCTTTCCCAAACTCTCCTTTCTGTGATACCTTGTTATTTTACATATACTAGCTATGATTCAAAACTAAGACCTCCCTTATGCATGATTTGGTGCTATACCACTTAAACTACCAACCCTTTTATGACCATGGATTTTTGGTAGGCTCCTTGTTACGATTCAGGTGTTCCTAATTTTCTCCAACACCCACCCCATTTTTTCCTATTGCCCCTCCTATTAAGAAATACTTTGGTTCTAGGGGCTCCAAATTTTTCTCTAATACAATATTTGGAACTCAAAACAATAATGGCTTGATTTTTTTTAAAAGAATATAAATTTTAGATATAAATACAACTTGTGTATCTTTATTGGTTACCAATAACCAAATATGTCATGAATTATTAATAAAACCTTATTATATGGGTGTTCACTAACAAACTATAATAATAAAATTTTAAATTTAGTTATCCCACTAATAACTTATGTATTTAGTTTATTTATCCTGTGATTAATAATAATTATTATCTAACATTATCCTCTTTAATACATCATAGTCTTAAGAGTGCAAGAGAACAAATTTTAAAATGCCTCAAACTTCACACATGCAAATGATTTGATGAATATATCAACACACCAATATTGAGTGGGTAAAACATCATGTTGGTGAACATGCTTAATATTAAGTGGAAATAGAACTCTATTGTTTAGTGTGTTCATGGAACAATGGATTACAAACAAGTTGCATAACACCTTAATTGTCGTAATACATGATCATTGGTTTATTTCTATGGTACTCCCATTCTTGCTAGTATATACATAACCATATCAATTCAAAAATAATTCCATTTGTATAAAAATATTTTAACTTGGTGAAATATCAATAAATAATACATTTCTTCTTACCTCCCCAAGAAATTAGACAATATCATGTCAGGATCTAGAGCTCTGATACCAGTTGTCAGTATATACACAAAGATCTGATACCACTTGTCAGGATCTTATAATATAATTGATTAATTTTGTATATAAGCAACTAAACACATAATTAAACTAGAAGTAATAAGTAACTAGAAATCAAACATATCAAAGAATATGAGATACGAGAAACAATACAATCTGTATTAAACTCTTCTAGAAGGAAATACAATGAAAAAATCTCTTTCTTCTCACACCTCTCAGATGTACAGTAATTCTCCCTCAAGAGTTCTCTCTCTCTCTCAATTACAACCAACTCAATTACTGAGTTGTTTACCCTTCTCTTTGAGGATCTAATCCTTAATTGAGGATCTCATCCTAATTACAATACTGCCCCATGGGTCTCTTAAATAGGATCTAAAGCATACAATAATTAGAAAAATAGACTCAAGACTAAAATTAGTCTTTACATGCGAACTAACTATTCGTCTAAAATTAGAACAAATCTAATTTTGAAAATGCCAAGAAATGCACAAAAGTTGACGTCGGTCTACAGATGACCAATGTCGGCTGACCTTTGACCGATGTCGATCGACCTCTAACCGGTTCTGATCGATGTCAGTTGGTTCTGTGTCTGAAGATGACCGATGTTGGTCGACCATAACCGATGTCGGTTGGCTCTGACCGATGACGGTTACTGTGCTAGCTCATTAGTGAAGCTTTTAGCTCCACAACTCAACAATCTCCCACTTGGAAATAAATAGCTACACCTGTACCCATATTGCATCATCCTGTAAACATCTCTGGCTTGTTTCTCCCTCTTTAAGTTCAATCTTGAAGACCAAAAAAAGTTGAATGAAGATTCAACTTCTCCTTTGTTACCGGCTTTGTTAACATATCCACAGGGTTCTTATCCGTATGGATCTTTTCCAGCTTCAACTGACCATCCTCTAATACCTGTCTAATGAAGTGGTACCTAAGCTGTATATGTTTGGTTCTTGAATGAAAGGCTGAATTCTTGCCAAATGAATTGCACTTTGAATATCACTGTACAATCTACAACTCTCTTGCTCTTTTCTCAACTCTTCCATGAACCGAGCCATCCAAATCATTTCCTTGCTAGCCTCTATGACTGCAATGTATTCTACCTCTGTAGTAGACAAAGCAAAACCTTCTACAACTTTGAAATCTAAATAACTGCCATTACACCAATAGTGAACACATATCCTGTGGTGCTTCTCCTGCCATCCAAGTCACTTGCCATATCCGAATCTACATACCCATGTAGAGAAGTGTTTGACCTTCCATAGTATAAATGCCTATTACTGGTCCCTCTCAGATATCTGAGAATCTACTGAACTGCTTTCCAGTGTTCCTTTTCTGAATTGGCCATAAACTTGCTGACAACTCCCACTACTTGGGCAATATCTGGCCTAGTACATACCAACTTGGCCTTATGTCTCACATGTCCATTCTCTCCTTCCTTTAATCTATAAACCCATTTATTTTTTAGTACTTTTTTTCGGTTGGCAACTCAACCAAATCCCACATTTGGTTCTCTTCCAAGGAATTAATTTTCTCATTCATGCCATGCTCCCACTGTTTCCTAGATTCTACCTGCATTGCCTCATCAAAATTTTTTGGTTCTCCACCATCAGTGAGCAAAAATTAGTATAAAGAAGGGGAATAATGAATTAGAGGTTTACTTACCCTTTCAGACCTCCTTATGGGTGTTTGAGACTCATTGACAGCTTGTTGTCCACCCAAATTTCCTGACAGTGACTGATCTCGGTCATCTCTGATCGATGTCGATCTGCACCCAATCGATGTCGATTCCTCTTGACTATCGACATCAGTTTCCTAACTGACGTCAGTCTCTGCCTGATCGATGTCGGTTTCTACCTGGCTGACATCGATTTCTATGTTTTCTTGTGAGTGATGATTTTTACCCGCGAGCTCATTTTGGATCATAACCTCTTCTAAATCAAGATTGCCCTGCTCAAAATTATTCAGCCTCTTGAGCTGATCACTGTACATCACCTTCTCATTGAAAACTACATCATGACTTCTAATGATTTTGTTAGTTTCTAAATTCCACAACTAGAATCTAAAATCTCTAAAACCATGGCCTATGAAAGTGCACCACATAGATTTAGCATCCAGCTTCTTTCTATTTTCTTTATCAATATGCACAAAAGCTTCAGAACCAAAAACCTTGAGAAATGAAAGATCTACCTTTTTACTTGTCCATTTCTCTTCTGGAATTCCACCATCCAGTGCAGTAGAAGGTCCTCTATAATCAGGTAAATTGCAGTATCTACAGCTTCTGCCTAAAATTGTAAGGGCAAACTAGCATGCAACCTCATACTCCGTGCATGATCCATTATTGTTCTATTCATCCTTTCAGCAACTCCATTTTGCTGAGGTGTCCTTGGAATTGTCCTTTTCCTATGTATTCCACTCATAGAATTGTAACTATTGAATTTATTGCTGCAATACTCACCACCATTGTCAGATCTAAGGCACTTCAATTTCAAACCTGTTTCATTCTCAACCAAAGCTTTCTATTTCTTAAATATGTCAAAAATATCAAATTTCCTCTTTATGCAATAAACTCATACCTTTCTTGTAGCATCATCAATGAAAGAAACATAATATTGTGATTCTCCAATAGAAGCTACCTGAGCTAGTCCCCACACATCTGTGTGAACAAGCTCCAACTTGTGCTTCTTCTTTGTTGACCCAGTTTTGATAAACCTCACTTTTTTCTGTTTTCCAAAAATACAATGCTCATAGAAATCTAGATCTATGCTTTTCAAATCTGAAAGCTTACCTTTTGACTTAAGAATATTCATTCCCTTCTCACTCATGTGGCCAAGCATACAGTTCTACAACTTTGCATCTACATCTGAAGTAGATAAAATAGAAGGAGAACAATCAGTAATACAAGTAGATAGATAAAGTGTACCTACTCTCTTACCGCTGGCTAATACAAGTACACCCTTGGAAACTTTCCAAGATTCAGCTGTGAGAGTTATTGTGCAACCCTCATCACCCAACCTTCCTGCAAAAATTAGATTCCTCTTCAGGATGGGTACATGCATGACATCTTTCAACACCCATGTGTTGCCATTCTGCAATTTCAGTGGCACTTTTCTTTTGCCAACAATTTTACAAGGCTCATCATCCCCTAAATAAACTTTTCCAAAGTCTCCATGGACATAATCATTGAAAAATTCTCTATTTGGGGTTACATGGAAAGAGGCACCAGAATCTAAAACCCATGATTATACCTTTTTATCCAAAGAAAGTGTAAGAGCATCCTATGCAACAATACCTATAACTTTTGCTTTTTTATTACCTTCATGCTGATCTTCTTTGCTATCTTTCAACCAAAAATATTTCTTTGCATGCCCTTTCTTTCCACAATTCCAGCAGGTTATTCTTCCATTTCTGGATTTGGATCTCTTTCCCATCTTTGACCTTGATTTCCCTTGCTTGCCCTTCTCTCTTTGCCTTCCCCTGCTTTCAACACTTAAAATATTACCTGATGTTTCCCCTATGTTTTTCCTATGAATTTTTTCATTCAAGATTACACTAACAACATCATCAACTTTCAAGATATTTGAAGCAGATGTAGTATTACTAACTGCCATTACCAAGCTATCTCAACTTTCAGGTAAAGAGCATAAGATTAAGAGAGCCTTAATTTCATCATCAAAAACTATTTTGACTGAATTTAACTGATTTACAATTTTATAGAAATCATTAAGATGACTAGATACAGATCCACCTTCCTGCATTTGCAAATTAAATAATTACTTCATAAGATATACCTTATTCGAAGCTGAGGGTTTTTCATATAAATTTGCCAAAGTATCCATTAACTCTACCGTTGTCTTTGCTTGTGATAAGTTGGAAAACACAGAAGCTGCCAGGGTTAGCCTTATAGCTCCAAGAGCCTTTCTATCAAGAACATTCCATTCTCCATCTTCCATATCTGTGGGCTTCCTTGAAACCCCACCCAATGGTAAGTACAGATCTTTTTGATACAGATAATTTTCAATATGCATCCTCCATAATTGATAATTCTTGCCATTGAATTTTTTCATTTTTAGCTTACTTTCTTCTACCATTGCTTTACTCCCACTCAATCAAAAACCCTTGTGAGTGAATCCTATAATCAACAAACACTAACCTGATCTGATACCAGTTGTTAGGATCTAGAGCTCTGATACCAGCTATTAGTATATACACAAAGCTCTGATACCACTTGTCAGGATCTTAGAATACAATTGATTACTTTTGTATATAAGCAACTAAACACATAATTAAACTAGAAGTAATAAGTAACTAGAAATCAGAAACAACAAAGAATAGGAGATATGAGAAATAGTACAATCTGTATTAAACTCTTCCAGAAGGAAATACAATGAAAAAATCTCTTTCTTTTCACACCTCTCAGATGTACAGTAATTCTCCCTTAAGAGTTCTCTCTCTCTCTCAATTACAACCAACTCAATTACTGAGTTGTTCACCCTTCTCTTTGAGGATCTAATCCTTAATTGAGGATCTCATCCTGATTACAATATTGTCCCATGCGTCTCTTAAATAAGATCCAAAGCATACAATAATTAGAAAAACAGACTCAAGACTAAAATTAGTCTTTACATGCGAACTAACTGTTCATCTAAAATTAGAACAAATCTAATTATAGAAATGCTAAGAAATGCACAGAAGTCGGTGTCGGTCTACAGATGACCGATGTTGGCTAACCATTGACCGATGTCGGTCGACCCCTAATCGATTCTGACCAATGTCGGTTGGTTCTGTATCTGAAGATGACCGATGTCGGTCGACCATAACTGATATCGATTGGCTCTGACTGGTGATGGTTACTGTGCTAGCTCATTAGTGAAGCTTTTAGCTCCACAACTCAACATATCATATAGATAAACCATATCTAAATGTGGGTTTCCCACCATCATTGGATCCTACATCTTCTACATATATGTATCTAGTTAATAAGAACTTATCACTATTTTTGTACTCCAAGCCATGTTCCATAATTCCATGAACATATCTCAATACACTCTAAGGTGCCTTTTAGTGACATAACTTAGGATCCTATGAACCATGAAAGATAATTGTAAATATAACTAATAGTTGGTTGAGTGTAGGTCAAGTAAATGAGACTCCCAATCAAATGGTGATAAAGAGTGGCATTCCCTGGAGGAGATGGTTCAAATTGAGATAAATGAAATATTATTTCTAAGGGTGTTGCAATGGGATTAAAATCATTCATCAAAAATTTCTCAATCATGGTCTTAGCATATTTCATCTAATACACAAAGATGTGACATATTCTTTTCCATAACTCCAAACCAAGAAAGTAGTTCAAAAGCATGTGATCTTTCACATCAAATTTTTTATTAAGATCATTCTTTGTTGCATCAATCATCTTCACTAAAATTTTGGTGATGAAAAGATATATAACATACACAATATTAATTATAAACTCCTCCCCTTTCTCATTGAGGTTAATATTTATATCATATGGACTTTGATGGGAACTATGCGCTTCACAAGATGTTCATATTTTTGATATATTAGGTTATGGAATCTTGATTGAGACCATAGAGATATTTGATGCATTTGCAAACCTTTTATTCTTAACCATGTGTGACAAATTTTTTTTTTTTGGTTCACATATACCTCTTCTTCCAAATATTCATTGAAGAAATAATTTTTTACACCTATTTTATGGAAATTCCATCCAAACTCTGCAACCATGTATAATAATAATCTTCATCTTGGTCATTGGAGAAACATTATCCTCATCATTTATACATTCCTTCTATAAACATTCATTTTCCATGAGTCCCTCCTCATACTTATCAATTCTATTTATCTACTTGCACTTGGTTTTGAAAACCTACTTGAAACTAATGACCTTTTTCAATTTTTGAAGACCAACAAGTTACCATGTGCCATTCTTCATCAATTCATGATATGTCTCATCTATAGTGTCTTTTAAAGACTTAGACCATAGGAATTATTAAACCATTGAAGTTTTGAAATTATATAAAACTACACTAATGACGGATATATTAACCTCATTGAGATCCATGCTACAAGTTTATAAATTTGACATTAATGTGGCTGCGGCTCCATCTAACTTTGCATTATGCATGGTGTTGGTGTACCACTTATGTATACATTATGTATTACTTATTGGTGTTATAATTTGAGGAACTACTTGAACATCATCATCACCACCATCATCTTGATCCTCATTTCCATCATCATCATCACCATCATAAGGTGTCATAATTTTTTTCTTATAACACATGATGGTGTGGAATATGAGTCCAATTAACCCTTATCATTAAAGAATGAATCTATGTTGATGTAAAACTTGTTAGTGTTATGATCCATGAGTCAATATAAATTTGAATCATCATTATATTAAAAAAATATACATTTAAATTATTTCTCATCTAATGTATTCTACTTCTTCTTTCAAATTTGCATACACACCATGCACCCAAAAACATGAAGATGGAAAATGGAAGGATTAATACATAACCATTATTCTTTTAGAGTGAATCCATTGATATAATTGGTAGGTTAACATTTCATCAAGTAAATTACTATGTGAATAACTTCCACCCAATATATATGTTTCAAGTGGGAATCACTTAACATACTATGCATCTATTATGAAACTATTTGAAAAAAAGTTAATATAATGACATAATATAACCAATATGCACTAAATGGAGAGAGAATAAAAATATGGTGTTGAAAATTATAAAATATCACTACTAAGTATTGGGGGCCTCTTCGAGGAAACAACCTCCTTTGAGCACAAATCATTATAAAATATTCAATAGATGTCCTTTTCTCTTACACACTATTCTACTCAAGACCACTACCACCTCCCTTACATATGGGACAATTAAAAATAGAAAATTGGATGAGTTAAAAATCATATGCATTTGAGATATTATTAATAATACCTAATACAAACTAGGATAAATAGGACAAAAGTGTACCAACATACCTTACCACTTAAAAAAACTTTGTCCTCAAAGCTTGAGATGAGAGAATTACTTTTGTAAATGGAGGGGTTCCCATGTCGTGTCTTCTAGTTGCATGTTACACCACTAGACCAAAATATTGGTGATAATATGATTTTAAAGCTGGAAAAAATTCATGTCAAGGATGGATTCATGTTTCCAATGGGATAGAGCCTTCATTATCAAGCTTCAGAAGTGTTGTTTAGGTCCAAACATGCTAACCTATGATTTTATTCAAACATGATACGTGAAAAACTAGATGGATCTTTGAGAATAAGGTAAGCTTCAACTTGTATGTAATGGGACCAGTCTTACAAATAAATTTATAAGGACCATAAAACTTTGGTGTAATTTTATGATGACCTTTCAACGTAAAAGAGGACTGCTATAAGTTTGGAGACAAATAAAAACCATGTCACAAAAAAAAATCATTTCAAGCAGTGTTGATTAGCTTATTAATTCATGCAATGTTGTGCTAGATTGAGGTTATCTTTGAGATTATGAAGGATAATTACATGTGTTTGGAATGTGGCACCAACTATGTGTATCTTGGAGCTACTTAGAAGTTATGTTTGAAGAGAAGCTGGTAGCTGATCATAAATGACCTCATATGGGGTCATCTTGGTGGAAATATGGTATGTAGATTGGTACCATCATTCTAAAATTGCTAAACATTTGACCTAGTGACTCTATTGATCAGAGGAAAAATAATGCAAATACGTCTCTAAGCATTTGTTAGCAATTTATTTTTTACCATCAATTTTTGGGTGGTGGGTATAACTCATTTTAAGTTGGGTGCCATATTATTAGACATTTTCCTCCCAAAATTGACTAGTAAAAGTAGAATCAAAATTACACACAATTGAAGTAGGTGGCCCATGAAGGTGGTTGATTTGATCTTGAAATCTTTGAGCAATAATGGAAGCAGTAAAAGGATGGTTGAGGGTGAAAAAATGGGCACAATCATTACTATGAGAATCATTGATTTACCACCTGACTTGGGTAGTCCCTCAACAAAATTCATGGAAATATTTGACCATACCCATGTAAGATAGGTAAAGGTTGGAGCATGCCTAGGGTGGTAATAGTTTCACCTTTGTGGCATTAACTTGTTTCACATTTTGATGCAAACTCATTGACTTCCTATTTAATGCCTTACTAGAAAAAAATTTAGCGGTTCCTTTCTTAGGTTTAAAAAAATAGGAGTGGATGGTATATGGCAAGGAATGAAACTCAAATATATATTTTTGTCATAGTGATGATTGTGGTGTCATACCAAATGTCCTTTGTGCCTTACATAATTACGTTCCCATGAGTAGTTTGGTTGAGAGGCAAGGTTAGTAATCAATTCCTGAATTAAGTGTTAAATCTAGGTGTCACAAATCATTCTTGTTGTGTCTAATCCACCCAATTTGTCATGAGAAAGGATAGTGCACACATGGTTTTCTATTTTTCATTCTTGTGAGACAATGCATTTTTGGCAACATTATCTTTACCCTTCTTGTAGATAATCTCATAGTCATATCCCATTAATTTAGTTACCCAATTTTGTTTATTAGGTGAAGATACTCTTTACTCCAAGAAATACTTTGGGATATGGTGATCAATTTTGATGCAAAATTTTCTCTTGACTAGGTATGGCACCACTTGTTGATGGTATGGAGTATAAGTAGCATCTCTTTCTCATATGTGGAATGAGAAAAGTTATTTCATGTAAGTGCCTTGCTAGTGAATGTGAGGAGATGACCCTCTTGCATTAGAAAAAAATCAATGCCACTTCCATTGGAATAAATTTATATGAAAAATTATTTGGAGAATTTTGGCATAGCCAGAATAAGAGTAGTGCACATTGCATGTTTGAGCAGGTCAAAGGCTTTTTCTGTTATCTTAGACCACTGAAAGGCATATTGTTTTAACATGGGCATTGATGGAGCAATAATTTTTCCATAGTACTATAAAAACTTTCTATAATACCTATTAAGGACCTAAAACCTACAAAGGCTCTTGAGTGATTTGGGTTTAGGCCATTTTTTCATAGCCTAAATAGTTTTAGGATCCAATTTGATACCTTCCTCAAAGACAATGTGGTCAAGATATACAATTTTATTTGGCCAAAATCACACTTGGATTGTTTTTCACATAAGTAGTTATCAACAAGGAGTTGGAAGGTATGATTCAAATATATTAGATGTCCTTATTGTGTATGACTTAAACAATAATGTCATCAAAGAATCCTAGTATGAATTTACATAGAAATGGCCATAATATCTTGTTAATTAAGCCTTTTAAGGTTAATGGATCATTGGTGAGGCTAAGGATCATGTCAATAAACTCATAATGGCCATCATGATTTGGAAAGGTTGTCTTGTTAATATCCTCTTCCTTGATGCATATTTGGTGATACCCTGATCACAAGTTGAGATTCAATAATAAACAAGCTCCACAATTTTTTTCTAGTCATTCATGAATCACCTGAATGAGAAACTTATCCTTGATAACAAGTTTATTAGGTGCACAAAATTCAATACAAAAGTGCCAAGAATTGTATTTTTACTATACCAACAATATAAGATAAGATTAAAGGTTGATGTTAAGCCTGGTGGTTCTATCCTGTGATAAATCCTGCAACATTTTTTTAATTTTATTCTTTTAAAGAAATGGGTACCTATAAGGCTAAATGTTTGGATGGGCACTCCTTAGAATCGACTAAATCAAATGATCTTCAAGATATTGAGGGGTAACCCATTAAGTTCCTAAAAATAATTTCATGATTTGATAAGAGTTCCTATAATTCTAGGGGTGGTTGGAATCAATGGATTCATTTAACTGGATTGCACAAAGTTGGGAAAAATTCCCATGAGATCCATTTGTAAAAAAAAATTCCTTGTGGTGAGATAGAATTATAATTGTATAACCTAGTGTGATATTGTTAATGTGAGTCACTAGTCATTATTAATGAATTTCATCCATAGATCTAAAAATTCCAATAGGATAGGACTGAGTGTTTGAAGCCACTATGCGCGCAAAACTATGTCGCAACCTCCTAACAACAAAACAAACATGTATGATTTCAAATTATTATCCACAATTGAAATGCAAACATTAAAAAAATGTCCCTTACAAGATAAGGTTACTTTATTTACAATCATGACTTCAAATCTTGAAAAAGGATAGACATATTAATTAACTAGTTTAACTCGCTGAGGATCAATGAATTTGTGTGTAGTTATAGATTCAATGAGAATAATGAGAGGATGTTTCTTAAAATACCCCCATACTCTCATAATTTGAGTGGTTACCCTAGCCAAAACATGCATCAAAATTTTAAGGTGTGAATTTGTGGTGTTAGGTTATTCAACTTCAAGTTCTTCATCGTGAGAATAGTGAGTATCTTCCCATTCTTTAGCATATAAGGGTGATTCAAAATCCAACACATACAACTTCTATTCAATCTATTTATGTCCTCTACCCAACTTGTAATCACAATTATAACATAGCCCTTTTTCATGACAAGTGCACATTTTTAATTCCATTTGGAGAAGGGTTTGTGATTGACCATGGTGTTGTAAATGCCTTGAAAGAACCAAAGTTAGAAGATCGATGTTGAGAGGTGAACTTATCTTTTTTAAGATTGGAAAATCCTAATGTTCCCATCATGTTCTCTAGTTTAAACATCTTGAACTTTGCATTGATTATATCCTTGAGACTATTGATGAAACAACTATTGAAAAAATCATTATTTAACCCTTCAGTTTAGTTTTCCAACATTTCAAATTCAGCTTATAATAGTTGCAAACTGTTCTAGTTTTTTGTAGTTTGGTCAGGGCTCCCATGAAATAATCATAAGCACGAGGACCAAAGTGAACCATCAAGAGTCTAAAAAAAATAATTCCATGTGGGTTCTACATGAGATTTATGATACCAGTGGTACCATTTGATAGTTTCTTTCTCTAAATGAAATGAGGTAATGATACCTTGTCTTCCCCCAATGTATTGTGCAAGCCAAAAATACTATTTGACTTTGTAAATGTAGCAATTTGGTTATGTACGATCAAATTTTAGAAATTATAATTTGGTTCCATGCGGTTTGGTTTAAGATTTAAATTCTCCATTATAATGTCAATCATTAATTTTGTTGGATAACTTGCTATTTTGGGCATTGATTCAATGTATTTAATTGTTCATCTCCATGAGCTAGGAGTTGAACTCAGCTTGGAGTTCCTCAATATTCTATGAATTTGATTATCTTCTCGCACATGTGACAACCATTGAATAGAGGTTTATAAATATGCCACAAATGGTTGACTAAAGTTATATATTAAAATGATCGGCTTGACAAGATGATCACAAAGGTATAATTTTCATAAGATTAAAAAAATTATTTTCAGGGTTACAGGTGAAAAAATAATTTTGTAAGGGATTTTTTTCATAAAATTTTAAAAATACTTGTTAAAATGATTGTCTCTAAGAGAAAATAAAAATGGTGTATTCCCCCTATGGATGAAACAAATTGTAATTTTTTTTCTTTTTGATGATTGGCTCCTATAAAAAGTTTAGGTAACAATTGTAATTATTCTGAAACATTTTAAACCTTGAAGCTACTTTGATGCATTTTGGTAACCGTTATGAAACATGTTGATCCTTATAATGGTTACATTTATTTTGTTTTTTTCAACTAGAATAATATGATATCCTATGTTATTGCATGTTATAAGAAATCAAAATCATATATGTGACTATAGGAATCCTAGGATTATATGGAAGGATACTACAGGGTGTGTTTGGGTATGTGAGTCAGAAAATATATTAATATTATTTGTAAAATAGTGTTATCCCAATATTTCAAAGCACTAACTATGAATAATAACCATTTTGTATCCCACTATCCCATCTCTGAGTTATGGTGCAAGTAACTTCCTAGGGTTGCTTACTTACTAGTGCCTCACAAAAAAATAACTAAAGGCTTCTTATGGATAGGATACAAAAAAAAACTAAGGGTGTTTGTATATAACCTAAGGTAAGTGGAATAAAAATATGTGCACATTGTTATCTATTGGCTTACGTATTAGGGCATAACCCCTCACTCCATGAATCTAGGGAAAATTAAAATCTACTAGCTCAAAATGACAAATTTATGTTAGTTTTAAAATAGTCAGAACACATTTTATAACCTAAGGAAATAAGAAAGTAGAGAAAAAAATCAGGAAGAATCTTAGTTTCCCACCATGTTATCACTTTCTAATCACTAAGATCTTGATTGGGCAAGGTGAGAACACATGGTGGACAGAAGTAGAGAACTCTAAACTACTGAGAATTGTGGTAAAAAAATGGCTTTGGAATGAATGTTGATACCATAATCTATGAACATACTTATAGACAAGTTAATTTAACAACATACTATAAACAATATGCATTGAATGAAACTATAATAACAATATTGTATTGAAAATGAGAGAAGCTCAATACAAAATATTATGAGACTTTTCAATGGATAACTTACTTTGAACATAGCTCAATATAAAATATTCAATAGTTGTCCTTCCCTCTTACAAAATCCCTCTATTTAAGTTATTCTACTCAAGGCAACTACTACTTCCAATACATGTGGGATAATTAAAAATAGAAAATGAAAAGACTTATAAGGTATACACATCCAAGATTTTATTAGTAATACCTAGAACAAACTAGAATAGTTAGATTGAAGGGGTCCTAATAACATCATTTCCACAATGTTAAAATTTTATTTCTCAGTAACATCATTCTATTAAGTTGTGTAGCTAGTGGTCAACTATCATTGAATATGATGGTCCTTCAAAAAATTAAAGAACTCATTTCTACTGTACTCCCCACTCCATTTGAGTGGAGTATATGAATGTGATGACCAAACTATCATTCCATGAGTGTTTTGATCTATTTAAATATTTTAAAGTCCTGATCATTGGTCTTCAACCAATACATCCACATCTTCCTAGTGTGATTATTAAAGAAGATTGGAAAGTATCTAAATCCATCAACATTAGGAGTCATGTATCCATACAAATTGGTGTGCACTATATCCAATAGACTAGTTTCTTGATGAGTAATAGAACCAAAAGGGGATCAATGTTTTTCCCCAACTAAAAAACTAAAGCAAATATCATTAGTCTTATTGAGTGAGGGAAGGCATCACAACATATCATGCCCATTGACAGCAAGAAAATAACCAATTCTCAAATGATCATACCTCTGATTCCATAGGGTGATAGAAACATAAACCTTGAAACAAAGGTTTAATTATTATTGTGGATAACATCAAGTTAAAATATTTTCCCCACTCCAAAATCACATGAAATTATTTTTGAGATTTTGAATTTATCTTCAATAAGACATAGATTCCCACCACATTTGTGATAAAATTGAAACTCAAGGTTGTGATCCAACAATCAACTAATAGACAGTGAGTTCTTTGTTAAACATGGGACATTAAGAACTTATATAATCTAACAACAATGCTTATCAAGTGGAAAATATATATCACCTAGACTTTGGATGGTATATGACATAGCATCACTGAGAGTGATATGGATGTGGGAAGAGGAATAGTTCAAATGGTCAAACCAATATTTTCATCTATTCATGTACCTTGTAGCACTTGAGTCTACATACCAAATTGAACTCTTATGGAGGATCACATCATGAGTTTGTGCAACATAGGCAAACTCTTCATCTTAAGAGTTTCCATCTTAAAAAATATTACCACATTGATATTATACGGTATTCTTCTTTATTCATTTAAAATATTTTTTATTTAGACAAGGTGATGTTTGTTTATACTTCTTGTTGTTGGAAGATCCATTTGTGAAATGAGTTTAATCAATAATCCTTGAGTTCATGCCCATTCTTCCCACATATTAGGCATGTCTTCCATGAATGAGTGCAATTCCATTTTCGTTGGCACTTTTTGGGGGATCTATTTCCATGTCTCATGGGATTCTTGATTTTATGGTGTGTGACCAAAGCTTGATTCTCCTCATTGTGCTCTTTGTGCAATGATTCTTTCTATTGAAGGATACTCACCAAATTTTTAAACATGGGTTTTTGATTGGATACATTTAGGGATGTCAAAAAAATATGTGTGCAAATCAAATTGATTTCAAAGCAATCAGTAAAAGAGATAAATTATCAATGTTTATACTAACGCTTTTATCAAGGCTTGTAACTAAATAATACATTAAAGGAATAACTGTAATTTTTCACTTTTCATTTTTTAAGTAGTGTAACTGACTCTACAAGAATATAATATTGTTATAATTTTTGGCCTTGTACATAGTGCTCAGATTATCCTATGCATCTTTGATATCTATATAATCTTGGATCTGAGGCTAGACTTACCTCATTCAAAACACAAAACATAATGATTAGTTTGGATTTATGACTAGCCTTGTCAAACTTTTGTTGATGGTGAGCATATGTACCATTTTTGGTGAAGGCATCATAAAAAATTAACCATAATTTTCAAACTCAAGATGATTTTTTACTTTTGACTTCCAATCAAAGTAATTATTACCACTTAGAAATTGTGAATATGGGAACAATATTTAGAAGCATTAGAAACCATGATTTTAAATTATAAAATCTACAAAACAAATTTTTTAATAAAAATTTCAAGGAAAATTATAAATTTTCTTTACAAATGACTTTAGCACAAATATAAAATACAATGTGTCAAAGTAAAAACTTTTGAATCAAATTTGATTATTATTTCTAGTTATATTGACTCAAGGATTTTTAGAGACCTAAATTGCTTATGTTGCAAGAACATGTAACATGTGAGAAATATGGGAGTTCTAGAAAATTTCTTTTGTGGGTTGTTTTATATTAGCATTTTAGTTACCTTATCAAAATTTCTTTCGAAGACACTTAACGTAACTCGAGAAAGTATCTATACAAAGCTTAAGATATTGAATTAATTCAATTATAGATCTATTATTAGGAAAAAAATAAAGAAAAAATGTAATTTTTTTAAAAAAATATGAAATTAAAAACATGTATAAAAATTTAAAAATTAGAATACTTTAAGCTGCCCTTAATTTATATAATTTTCAAAACTTTAGATTAAAGTTATAAAACTTTATATAAAATTTGCCTCTTTCATTTTACTTTGTGAACCATTATTGTAAGAATGCCTCTTGTCCCCAACACCTTATGTATAATATAAAACACCACATTTTATTATGTTTTGGTAAGATTCTCATTCCTCTGTAATTTTTTGGTTTGTATGACCTTTATTTATGTTGGGCATTTACTTTTCTATAAGATGCAAGCTATATATGATTTAATGTTGATGTTGTTTTCTACACCTTTGTATAATTCAATGTAGTACCAAAAAAAAGTTATCTTAAAAAAATAGTTGTTTCTCTTTATTAATATTTTTAGTCTCTCCACAATAATAAATATTATATTTTAATTACTTGTGGAATCCTTCCCTAATTTTTTTATTGAGTTTTAAATGCAAAGTGCCTCATTTATAGAAATATTAAAGATAGAAAAAAACAATATAATTTAATTTACCCTTATTCTCAATTGATTTATTTGCACTGTCATAGGTTTGGATTTTCTCACAGGAAGAGTATGCCACTTGTTTCTTATACATGAAAAATAATTATGCCCTTAAATTTTATTATGTTTTCACAAAATGTCATTACCTAATAACTTTTTGTTTTATATGGACTAGCTAGGACTTGAACCCAATATCTCCCTTGTGCATGTTTGAGTGCTTTAGCACTTAAGTTACCAACATTTTATGGTTAAGAATTTTTGGTAGAACCTTTTTTATAATTAAAGCGTGGCTCATTTTCTCCAACACCACCAATTCAATGTGATTGCGTCAATTTAAGTGTGCAATTGATTTTATCAGATCTAATTTATTCAAATTGAAAAGATAGATGCAAATTTCAGCTTGGTGAACTTAATTGTATGTTGACTAAAGCTAATTCAATGTGACTGGGTTAATGTCACACAAAATTGAAACTAATTAGACCGAATTAAATTTAATAAAAAAGTGTGTAAAAATCTAGGTACAAATAACATAATTGTGTATAAACTACACCCAATTCAATGCAATTATATTAATTTTACACATAATTGGTGCTTCTTAAATATAATTGAATCAAAGTGAAGACTTGTGAATCTGGGCCTAATAAACCCATTTATGCATGAATCAAACAAAATTTAATGTGACATAGTAAATTCCACTAAAAAATTGTGTTAATAAATATTAATTGACTTGAATTAAACAAGTGCAAATTTGGGATTGACTACCTCAATTACATTCACATTGAACCCGATCCAATGGATCACATTACTTTCATGTGAAATTGATGTTAATCTAGTTGAATTCATTCAAATTAAAAAACTGTGAATCTTAATTGCATGTGAATTCAGCCAAATTCTATTATGTGCTTATCAAGTCAAATTGATGCTAATCTCATTGAATTCACTTGAATTGAAAAAGTGTGAATCTGGCCTTGATTAACCCAATTGCACATGAATCAAATCAAATTTAATGTGATATGGGCAATTACACTAAAAATGATGCTAATAAATATTAATTGACTCAAATTTAATAAGTGAAAATTTGGGATTAAAAAGATCCATGACCTTTGCATTGATACCAATTCAATAAGATCAAGTTAATTTCATATACAATTGATGCTAATCTAGTTAAATTTAATTAAATTAAAATAGTTTGAATATGAATTTATTGTGAGTTTAACCTAATTCAATTATGCACTTATCAACTCAAATTGACTCAAATTCACATGAAATGTTTTAACTTGATGTTAATTTATACATGAGTTGATTGTGAATCAACTTTTAATTTGAAGTTAATTGACATTAATTGATGCAAATTAACTTGAATATATGTGAATTGACATGAATTAATTCTAATCATGCCCATTCAACACTAATTGAATGAAACAATGCACTTTGGGTATGTTATCCCAATTAAGCACACAATTAGACCTAATTACAAGTAATTGGGTTGATTTTGAGTGCAATTCATACAAATTAAGACCATTTAATACTAATTGAATGAAAAAAGCATGTGTGGGATTGATTATCCCAATTGTATGAAATTTTAATAAATTAGATAAATGTCATGCATAATTAATTTTAATCAATCCCATTTGACACCAATTGAATGTAATAATTTACATTTGGTTCTAGTGAGCCCAACTACACATGTAATTCAACATAATTATAATAAATTATGTTGACTCCATATATAATTAATTTTTATTGGGATCATTCAACACTATTTGAATGAAATGATACATATATGAGCATGATTATCCAAATTGTGCATGTAATTGGGTCAATTCTGTGATAAATTGATGTTGATTAGGCATATTCAAGACTAACTGAATGAAATAATTCATATTAGGGCCTAGTTAGTGTAGTTTCATGTAATTTCAAGTAATTGGGTTTATTCTACATAATCGATGTTAATCATGTCCATTTGATGCTAATTAAATGAAATAGTGTGCATTTGGGTTTGAATAGACTAATTGTGTGTGCAATTTCCATGGATTGCAAGTAATTAGGTTGATTTCATGTGTAATTAGTGATAATTAGCCCCATTCTATTCTAACATAATGAAACAATATGTATTTGTGCATGATTAACCTAATTGTGTTTACAATTGCTTACAATTGAGCCATTTATATATATAGTTAATGTTAATTAAGTATATTTAATGTTGATTAATTGAAACAATATATATTTGGGTCTAGTTAACCTAATTGCATATAATTAAAATGAATTTACATATAATTTATGCTAATCTAACTATTTAACACTAATTAATCAAAACTATTGCACCTAATTGTAGCAGTTATGTAAACACAATTACACCTAAATTATAAATTTTCCAATCAAACCCATATTTACTTTAATTACACCGATTATCCCCATACCTATGGTTATGCAAATTAGACCCTTAATTTATGAAAATAAAGTAAATATGGGGCTTGATTGGCAAAAATCTAAAAAATATATCAAGCAAATATAAGGATAATGTTTAGTGCCTTGTAGGTGGGGCAATAGTGGAGATGCCATAGTTTTCTATGGGAGAGCAAGCAATGCCACATAAATAGATCACACTCCTATTATAAGATCACATGAGGAGGCAACGAGACATTAGACAAAGATATGAAATCCTATTTTTTTTTCCTTTTTAGTTTTATTTTGAAAGCCTAAAAAAATTACATTTTGTGTTTTAAATCCTTATTTTAAAATCATTAAATCTTGAATAGAAACATTCGTTTAGAAAAAAATAGGAAAAAATAGTCTTAATAAGTATAATTTATTCCATATAGAAAATAGAAAATAAGGAAAAATAAAAATCGAGAGAAAAGTAAAATTTTATGAAATATTATAATTTCAGGAAAACATATAAATTGAGGGAAATTTATAAATTTATTGGAAATTAATTAAATTATATATAAATGAGAAATTATACAAATTAATAATGATAGTAAAAATCTAGATGAATTATTCATAATTATAAAAATAGTTAAATTTAAATATATAAATTAAATAAAGACTAGTTTAAATATGTGAAAACAATAATGTTTTATTTTTTATCACTCTTTTTTTTGTAATTTATTTTTTTCTAACTTTCAATATTAATTTTTTATTGTTATTCGGTTTAGCTTTATTATAACTAATGTAAACATTGGTAGAGATAATTGAGAAAAAAGTAGAATTAACTTAAAAATTAAAAAAATAATGGTCATGCAGATGACACCAAGGGTGAGGGTGGGGGTATGGTATTTCTTAGTGGTAGTTCTAGTAGTGGCAATGGTTGTTATTCTCGACAATTTGATGGTTGGGGGATCTTTATGAGAGTTGGGATCAAGTTGCTTAATTACTTTAATTTTGACATATATACTTTACCTAAAATTCATATTAAAATTAAATTGGTTAAATATTTTATAATTCAATAGTCTATATAAGATAAATTAACAATTATTAAATTTAAAATGGAGAGAATGGAGAGAATGGAGAGAAGGAGAGCTTTTGAATTAGTTGTAGGGCAAGAAAGAGGATTCCTAATACATGAGAAGGAAACCAATTGAGTTTTTGAAGCTAAAGCAAATATAGAGAGGTCAGAAATAGTTCAATGGGGACCCACATGACCCATGGGAGGAAAATTCCAAGGTGGAGATCAAAAAAGATAAGGTGGAAAGTTTGGCAATCTCAAACAGAAGAACATGGACCAATAGGGTGGTCAGGAAAAGGATAGAGAATATGTCTAAGGCAAGGAGTTGATTCATCCTGGTTATTTGAAGGAAAAATTATTCCCTTAGCTTGTCAATGCCAAAGAAGATTGTGAAAATATTTCATGCAAGGATGGAATATGCTCTAATAGGTAATTTCCTTGGTCTTAGGCCCAATATTTATGTTTTTAGGGGGTCAACTAGTAGAAAGTGGAAGATCGAAGGGCACCTTGAGATTTTGGCTATACAAAAGGAATTTTTTCTTATTGCTTTCTCTAACAAATATGATTTGGCCAACATTCTAATGGGTGACCGTTGGTTCTTTGGAAAGACTAATATGTTCCTTAAAAAATGGTGTTGCATGTTTGATCCTGAGAAGAAACAGATTAATGAGTTTCCCCTATGTGTTAGGCTAGTAGGGTTACCATTGACATTTTGGGAAGAGGAAGTGTTTATAAGGATTGATAAATCTTTTGAATAACTAGTAGTAATTGAATCATTGACTAAATTTAGGAAAAGGTTGAATTTTTATAGGTTTTGTGTTTCAAACTCCTTGGATAAGACCCTTCCAAATTCTATTAAGCTATTATCTAAGTATGGGGAATAAAACTAGGTGATAGAATTTGAGAACAAGATAATGTTATGTCAAATTTACCACAAGCTTGGGCATGACTCTAAAGGATGCATATAAGTGAATAATGAAAAAATGATATGGAGGAAGAAGGATTAAACCAAGATGGATATTCTTCAATCCTCCTCTAATTTAAATGACAAATCCAGTAGGGAAAAGCTCACAAACCAAGCTGAAGGGGAAGAAGAAAGAAACACCTAGGGAATGGAAAATGTCCTAGTATAGGAGGTTGGGGTAGAAAAAGGTCAATGTAGTACATAAACTAAAAATATAGATCTATTAAAAACTCAAGATATCAAAATTAGTCAAGTGTAAGATAAGGAATCTTCAAAGTCAAAAGAAAAGGGTCTAGTTTTCAAAGTGAAAAAACCTGATATCCAAGTAAAGCCTATTTTCTAATGAGGCTAGGCAATTAAAATATTTTACAAAGCTATCATATTTGAGAAATATGTGGGAAAAATAATAATATAGGTCTAATAAAGGTAACTCCATAGAGGAGGTGAAGGTGACTTCTCCCACTAAGTTAAGTAAATTCTACGTAGTGGAGATTAGTAAAGATCCTAAATCTAAGATGGATCATCTTATAGATGAGGAATAAGTCATTCCTTGTTCTCTATCTCAAGGTATGCATTGCAACTCCATGATCCCTAGTCAAAACTTTAGTAACAGACAAACGTGAATAAATCAACAGAGTCAGGAGATGAACAAAAAAGGCCATAGGAAAACCTTTAAATAGGGAAATAAGAAATAGGGAAATAATAGTGGAGGTGGCCAATGGGACCCAAATAACTCCGATGATATGAGGATAAAAAGGTTCATCCAAACCAATAAAATGAAATTAATATCATGAAATATAAGGGGGCTTAACAACCTCAATAATTACAAGATAATAAGGACTTTAAGGAAGAATCAAAGTCCTAACATTTTACTAATTTAAAAAATGAACATGTCAAAAGAAAACTTGAATAAAATCAAGGATGATATATGGAGTAAGGTAAAGGGAGTAGGCATGAGTTCTAAAGGAGCCTTGGTAGGAATTTATAGTTTCTGGGATACCTTAATGTTTGAAAGGGAAGTGCTGATAAAAAACATCATCATTGAGAAATTTTATTCATGAACAAGGACAACAAAGAGGTTTGGGGTGTTATCTAACATCTATGTCCCCAATATAGTTAAATTAATAAGAACTATATGGAATGCTATGGAATCCTTCAAAGAGAAATCTAGGGAGAAAAAATGGATGATTACATGCGGTTCTAACACTCCAATTTCTTTGATGGAAAAGAAGGGAGGATTCCAAAACCTCACTAATAACATGGAGGATTTAATTAGGTTCATCATGAACATTACCTTTTGAATGTTGACCTAAATGGAACCAAATTCACTTCATCAAACAAGAGAATAAGGGAATCACTTATTTAGGTTAGGCTATATAAATTCCTTATTCGCCCATAATGGATCAACAATAGGTATATGAACCTTTCTTCTCTTCCTAAGATCAATTCTGATAATAGACCATTGGTTTTAACTTTGTAAGATGATAATAAAAAGGGTAATTATCCCTCTAGATTTTAAAATACATGTTTGCATCATACAAACCTCAAATTTAGAGTAAGAGAATAGTAGAGTGAGGAAGTGAATGGTTTAGCAATGTTCAAACTTGAAATAAAGTTGATAAATGTCAAAAGAAACATCAATAAATGGAATAAAAATACCTTTTATAACATATTTGAGAAAAAATAAAAAATCACATGGGAATTATCAATTTTGGAAGAAGAGATGGAAGCTATTAGGGTGAATCAAGTCTTATTGGATAGAGAGATGGAGTTGCTAAGTGAGTTTAATTTTGTGGAGGCCCAAGAGGAAACCTTTTGGAGGTAGAAATCAAGACACCTCTAGTTGAAGGAGGGGGACACAAATACCAAATTATTGTATACTTCAACTCTAAGATGAAAGTACTAAAATAAGATCAAGAAGCTAGTAACAGATGATAGGGACACAAGCTCGGACCTGGATGTGATAAAGTAGGAATCAATATCCTTATATAAAAACCATTTACTAGGAAATAATAATCTATATCCAATTAAAGAAGAGGCCTTGTTAAGTATATTTCCTAACATCATTTATATAAATGACATTGAGATTCTTATGGCCCTTCTCATTATGTAATAAGTCAAATATATTGTGTTCTTGGTGGAGGGGAATAAGGCATCTAGGCTGGATGGTCTTCTGTCTAGCTACTTATAACATTTTGGGGAAGTTGTGGATAAGAATGTGTGTCTAATGGTGGAATAATTTATGCATCCAAGGATTATTTTAAAGGATGCTAATAATAATTTTTTGGTAATCTTCCCAAAAAAGATGGGGTCCAAATAACTAAAAGATTTTAGGCCTATTAGCCTTTACAACACATTCTTTAAATTATGTACAAAACTTCTTATAGTTAGACTCCAAGGAATCCTTCCTTGTTCAGATCACACAATCAATGAGCCTTTATCTAAGAAATACAAATAATGGATAACATAGTGTTGGTTCATGAGGTGATGCACTTTATAGCAAAATCAAGAAGATTTACTTTAAAAAAAAATTATATATGAATAATTTTATGATAGAGTGTCTTTGGAATTTCTTGATAAAGTTTTAGGAAGATTTGGGTTCAATCCCAAGTTTAGGGAATTGATCTTCACGTGTATTTATACAACTTAGTGTTTAGTTCTCATTAATGGAATTTCAGTAGGATTTTTCATTATAGAGAGAGGTATCAGGTAGGGATATCTCATCTCCCTATATCTTTTTATCACCATGGTTGATGCATTGGAAAGGAGTTTCACAAATCCACTTGGAGAGGGTATACTTAATGGATTGTGTAAAGCCCCAATCATGGATAAGGTATCCCAACATAAATTCATGGATAACACAATCATTTTGGGGTAAACCATAATTCAGGAGGCCAAATCAATTAAAACCATAATTTCTCATTAATTTAAGGTTTTTAGACAATGAATAAATATGGAAAACATTTATTTCTTCTTTGTTACTGATTCAAAAGTATGAAAACAAGAATCTCAAACATTCTTGGCTATCAAATCAAAAGTTTCCACTAAAACTACTTGGGATGCCTCTCTTTAGAGGTATACTAGATCCAACTTGATCGAATAAGCTATTAGATAGGTTCCAAAGTAAGGTAGTTGGTTGGAAAATATGTCTCCTAAGTTAAGTAGGGAAGTTGCAGCTCCTGAAAAGCTTTATGTAGAATTTACTAGTAAAATTGATGTCACTTTTCAAAATTAAAGCCAAAGTGGTTGAAATTTTTAAAAGGATCCAAAAAAAATTCCTTTGGTTAGGTGTGGAGGAGAAGTGAATATTTCACTTGGTGGAATGTAACAAGGTGTGTCCTCCAAAAAATCAAGGAGGCCTTGGTCTGAGGAGTTTTAAGGTGATGAATAGAAATCTCCTAACCAAAATGGGCTGGAAACTGATGATGGAAGATATCATTTGGACTAAAATAATTAAGGCCAAATATTTTGGTAGCTATGAACCAGATTATTTCCTAACATTAGAAGACCCTTCTTTGGGTTTGGTAGTCTAGAATCACATGGCAAAGAGTTTGAAAATTCTTGGGATTGGGTGGAGATGGAATGTGGGTAGGGGTGATAAGGATATATTCTAGGATGATGCGTGGTTATTCAATGGCCCCCTAAGCCTATTGAATCCATGGGACACAATTAATGGAAGAATTAAAGAAGTTATAGGGGAAAAGGTGGAGTAACACATAATGGTTTCAACTTAGGGAAGAGAGTGGAAAGTTATCCATCTAGAAAATCATCACCCTTAATTCTAGAGAATTTTAAGAAGGTAAAATATAAATTAAGAGGATTTCAAATTAGTGAGGATATAATAGAGGATGATTGGTATGTGTAGATAATAAAATATGAATTATATAGTATGTTAGTCTTATACACTTGGGAAATATCCACCATGGCTTTACTTTTCATTTATAGACCCACTTGTTATTGAAAGGCTTGCATTCACTTTCTCTTTCTACCTAAATTACTTATCTCTTAGTTTGACCATTATTATTATGATGATCATGCCTTCTATATTATGAAAAATATTTAAATCTAATTAGTATCCTTTACTACTAGTTCTAGACTTGTACACATTTTCTACCTTCTTAAACACTTGCATTTGAGACAGACACTTGCATCAATGCAAGTGTCCACTTTTGTTACAAAGCATCTAATGCCTAAAATTCATCTAATTTGAAAATGAAATGTATCCTAAAGGTCAGATTAAGTGATTTAGTGTCACATATTTCCAAAATGGGTTGGTATATACATAATATCAACCCTCATTCATTCTTCACCTAACAATCACCTAAAAAATAATGGGAACCCACAAGGTAACATACCAAGAAGCACTTGATCAAGATTTAAGTGAGAAAAACTAATCTATTTTTCCTTATTTCTATATCAGTCATATGATAAGTATTCCCATAGGCATAAAGCATTCAAAGATTAGTTAATGAGATATGTTTTCCAAGTTACAAGCTATGTCATTTCATGCATTTATTTATCACACATTGAATCCTTGTGCACACAAAAACCAACACGTGGGGGAGTAATACATAAGTCTAAGGTCCTATTCATTGGTTATGTAAGAAGTGTCCGTTGAAAAAGGGGTCCTTGGGGTAACTCAACACTATTATCCCACTAACTCATTTTTTATACATTCACTCTAACAGTGAAGAAGCTGGGTTTTGATCATTTGACAAAGAGTAATAACCTATGCTTGTGATCTGCATACATAAAAATAAAGGTGATAAAAAACATAAAAGACTCCATTTTGTTACATTTAGATCTAGTTAATATTTTGTATAGGATACCTACATCAAAGTTAGACACCTATGTGGACGTAACTGTTTAGATTTGATGTAAGCGTTCAACGCCACAAAAAGAATATTACTAGAATATAATGAATATTACTATAATATGATGAATATTAATAGAATTAGATGAATATTCTAGGATCATCCTCTAGTCCACTTCCAGTCTATTCCAGATTATACCTACATGATTATAGTAAACCAACTAAATATCATTATTTCCAATTCATTACAATATCTATCAATCATTGTGCTTTATGATTGTTAACGCTATTAATTATATAAATTTAGAATACTATTTATTCAGTTTTCTATTTAATTAGCTTGCTCATTAAATTAGTTCACCATCCTTGTATAAAAGATAATATAATACCCCTTAACCCTAGATATACCTTTTATCTAAAACTTGGGTTTAAACATTTGGTGAACCTAACTTTTGGTTTCAAAACCCTAGATTGACCTAGGGTTTCATGTTTTTATCTATATTTTAATTTATAAATCACAAATATTTTAAAATAATATTTCCATCTACTTTCAAGGAATTAGTCATGGATGCATATATCATTTACTTATTTTTCCAATATTTCATAGTAAACCTTATTTGTTATACTCCACATATGGATAAATTAAATAAAAGGATATGAAATTATAAGAATCGAGTTTATTTTTACAACTCCTTTTGCAATGTTATAGAGTCAGTATCTAGATGCCAATGTGATACTCCAATCCCTTTGTTCCACCTAGATCCTATTTAAACGACACCTACCATCTCATACCCATTCTTCACCCATAGATTATTTTGGATTATGTAGTCCATGTTGTCACTAATTGAAAAGGTAAGGGTGCCCAACCTATCCACCTCTTATTTATATACAACATGTTCCTCCTAATCCTAAACTTGTTATCAACTAAAAAGAATATGATCTTATTGACCGAATGAGAAACACACATATTAAATTTTCAATCCTTAAAATCCTAAAGTAATATACTATCTACAAGGATATTTTATATGAATCATTATGTAACACATAAGTAACAAGTGATATTGAACCAACCTATTCTACACATATTATGCAAGATCTCAAAAACAATGCAAGTCTTATTACCTTTGAGTTATATAATTTACCATAGAAAGATATTATTCACCAATATTTAATTTTGTTCATACAAGTGATAATTATTTATAATGGAATGAAAAGAGTGTTAGTTGATAATGGTTTGGCCTTAAAATTTTATGGCACAAAATTTTTAACCACCATGGGTATTAGCACAAATATTCTTAAAAAAATCAGCTATGCATATCAAAGGATTTGATAATTCATATATCCCTCTAGTTGGCCAAATCACATTAGATGTGTCATTGGGGCCAAAATTGTTTCCAAATACATTCCAAGTAATGTGTTAATCATTACACTATAACATGATTTTAGGCATACCATGTATACATGGAAGCCATCCCATCTACATTACTTCGATGTGTGAAATTTATACATGAAAGGACCTTATACATAATGTCTGTTGATGATGAACCCCTAATTTTTTTCAAATGATACATTCCAACACATAAGGGATACCTAAAGTGGTACAATCTCAACATTGTATTCCACTTGAACATATACAAATACATGAAATGGGGAAGTCAAGCACAATCAGTCCTTTACCTCAATAAAAAATAAAACACTAACCATTGAGGTACATATGGATGAACATCAATAAAAATAACCCTTACCAAAGGAGAAAATGATACCAAAACAATAAGAATATACAACATTTGAGATTCCTTTATTGTTTGACACTGAACAACAAGAAGAAAAAGTTGCAGATTACTATGAGAGTGATGATGAACTTCCTCATGATTTATATAATGAACAATTTGAAAAACTTAACTTCAATCCACTTGAACATATTTCACATAACCTATTAACACCTACATGTTCTGGTACATATAAATTAAATTCAACATAAGAGGATACAAAACCACATTCAGATAAGGGCAAGACAAAAAAACTAGATAAACATGTGAATGATTGTTATTCAATCCATCCTTCTTGGATAAAACCATTAATCCAACCTGACAAAGGACCAATGAAAATACACCATGTGAACAATGTGGAATCCTCTCAAAAACCTTAAAAATATATTATCAAGATCTTAGCAAACTAGGATGTTCCTAATTTAATTCTTCCTATGTTACTTGAGAATCACATGATATATTTAACTCTTAACAGATACAGATTAGGTAAAAAAATCATTCCTAAAAATGGATCACTCATTATGCTTACCATCAAATCACTAGGCATAATACCAATAAATGTGTGGCATTGAAAACCATATTCAAAATTTAAAGGTGAGGGGCTCATACAAATTATGAAGGAGTAGAAAACAATGACCGAATACTTCCAATCTTTCCACACAAAAGCAATCTGCAAAGCAACAAAGACATGCAAATTTTAAAATTATCAAAAACATTGATGGTGTCTCTTGCTTACATTTGCAAATTTATACAAACAATTGGGACATTCTTTGAAATGTTTCATACTTACCTACATTGGGCCATATTATCAAATAAGTAAAACATTGTTCTATTTTTCCTAGATCTCTTTGATATCTTTACTTACCCATATCATGCATACCTAAACTAATAAATACCATCATATGGGTAATGGATACCAAATAAAATCTCACATTTTGCTTTGGAAAATATTGGGAAACAAAAATTGAAGTAACTATTGATACCATTCATATGTGTCTTACTTATAAATTCTAAAAGAAACTAATCTGCATACTACATGATGGACAAAATGATAACTAATAACAATGATAGATAATATTAATTTACTAGATGATACATAATCATTGGAAATGATGTGGTAAACATTGGTGGTAAAAATATGATCCTAGAAAACCATTGGAAAATAATTTATATTTAGAATGGGAAGAATAATCTTTTTTCATTTCATTTATGCTACACAAATTCAAATAAAATCATATATTGGAAAAATACTAAAACCATTTAAATAATTCAAAAAACACCAAAAAAACTTAGCATGTTCCTAGTTATACTATTTATTATGCATATATTGTTTGCTTCATGTTAGTAGATAACATATAATTATTTTCCTATATACACATTGTAGACATCCAATTCCTAAGACCATTTGTGTTGAAATCGTCAATCTTACTTGAATTGTACTCAAATGCATATTTTAGGTCAAAATCCATAAAATGTGCTACATGGTTCGAACTTATCATTTAAAAGTACCGATTTAGGCTAATGTATCCTTAAATGGGGTAAAGCATTTTATGGGCTAGCTAACTTTGATCAGATCATTTCTAGTCAAAATTATGATTTCATCTTTTTGTGCTCTAGATCACTCTTTTCTTCTAATTCGTTAGTACACATCACATACCTTTGTTATTTTGTGTCGAAAACATCCTAAATGGGAACACGGTCCGTATAAATCTAACATTGCCTTCCAATTCTTCTCTAGTCAAATTATAACCCAATAATATGACTTTTTGACCATTTTGATTAATTGAAGCGTAATTTCCAAATAAATTACACAAATGTTGATTAACCTTCTTTAAGGCTAATTGATCCAAATCAAGAGCTTAAGTGGATTTTTCATGAGAGTTGTTGAATATTTATTTTTGGAAATTGATTTTTATTATCTGCATCATTAAGTGATGTCATCCATCAATCCATAAGTGCATAAAATATCAAGATTATGGGTCTCCCATACCTCTTTATTACCTCCCATACCTCATTAATTTCCTTTCTTCCAAATTCATGATGAGAAAAATTATGAATTTTAATTACATAATTCAATTAATCAATGACCACACATCTCAATCTTGAGATGGATGGTCATGGTTGATTCTAATCAATCTCAAAAATCTATAAATAGAGAGGCCATGAACATCATTTTTAAGCTTGAATATTGTAAATTTATAATGTTAAATTGTTTCCACAATCCTTTGCATTTGATCATTGATTTTGTTTGCAAGCTTCATTGATAGGCTAGTTTAGTGATTCCAAATCATGAGCCTAGGTTTTGTGGAGTGTTCTTGAGACATTGGAGGAGTTTTCCATGATTTTTGATAAAGACAAGGATGCTTGATCAAGGGAGAACATGATTTTGAGCCACTTTTGGGGAATGGATTCACTTGAAAAGATATATATTTCTTACTTTGTTTCATTTATCTTTCATTGTCATTAGTAATTCTCACATGAATAGATAGGCTTAATTCAGTTTGTTCTTATGCATTATTCTTTTGGTTTATTGGACTAATGTTTGACTAATCATGTTATGTAATCTTCTCTACACACATATGTTTCATGCTTTATTTGTGATACATGCATACCCATATACATGATATATTTAAATACAAATGTTTGTATTTACCTCCACTCATGTCCTAAGTACATTAGGGGCATCTGATTATTTGATCACCATACACCCATGTTACATTATTATATGATCACTTTACATTATCATGTTTGAGTTTATGTATACTTACACATGCATCTATCCATGTTTATGCCTTCCATAGTGTAATTGATATGCTATATACTTAACATTTTTAAACACATATGTTTAGGAACTAATATATTAGGTTCATGTTGGTTGCTTATATTTTTCCTAATTTTCCATTTTTAAACTTATTTGAGTGTCTTATTTGTTGGCTATCGCCTTGCATTGTATTTTTTGTTCAAGCATTTGAATATGCTCCATTGATTATGGCCCCCATGCCTATGTTTGCCTATTTTTACATTTGAATATGTCATTGTTTATTGTATGTGGACATTTGAATGTCATTATATTCTTTATGGACATCTGACTAAGTCAAGTCCCTTTGATTGTGTAGCATTTGAACATTCCCCTTACAAGAGGTATCCTTGGACCATTTCATTTCACTTTACTTTTGAGTGTTCTTATGTATGTGATTGATTACTTATTGAGCTTGTAATGTTACTCTTTAGACATTGCCATGATATTTATCATGTTTCTTAGGACTTGATGTGATCACATACTATGTACCTTATTTTTATATTTACCTAACATGTTATTCTTGTATGCTACATGATCCATACACAACTTATACAATTATCTTATCCTTTTGAGGTCAAATGACTACCAAATTCTATTTACCCTCACCTTAAAAGGGTGGGGGGGGGGGAATATTAGTGGGGGCATGTCATAGAGGCATGGATTCCACACTTTCCCAATTTCATATTTCAGTGGGGGCATGCCAAAAAGGCATGACCTCCACACTTATTCAGTAACTAGATTCTCTAGATCATAAAGGGGGCATGCTATGGAAACTTGTTCTCCACATTTTATACCAGTTCTTAGATTCTCCATATTCATTGGGGGAATGCCATATAAACATGTCCTCCACACTTGTAAATTTTTTAGATTTACTAGGTTTCATAGTATATGATTAAAATACACATTTGTGATAGCATTCTATACATTGATATTGTTACTATACCTAGATGCATATGCCATGAAAAGGGCACCTAAAATTACAAAATAAATACATTTTATACATTTAAAATACTGTTATGGATTATTATTATTGTACCCATGATGGAATTTTATGGACTATAATCGAGCTAATCTATTGTAGTAGTTGGTTCATCTTTAGAAGGTTGAGTTGATTAAATCACTCAATCTTACCAAGCTTATAAGTTAGATTTGATCAAATCATCTAACTTTTCCAGATTTATTGGTTGGATTTGATTAAATAATCCACCCTCATCAAATATATATTGTGAGTTGATTAAATCACTCACACTCACCATATAATGCACATATTTGGGTTGTATATTAATATTAAACAAACTCAATTGTCTTAGTGAAACTAACCTTTACACTATATATATATATATATATATATATATATATATATATATATATATATATATATATATATATATATATATATATATATATATATATATATATATATATATATAGGCTCATATTTATCCTAATATAAAATTCAATGTTTCATATTGAGTCATCCTTTCAAATCAAATTTCCAAAAGACAAGATGGTTGCATCAACATACATGTGTACTCTTAACCTTGCTCTTCTATTTTAAAGAATTTTAAATTATTTTGATTTCAGATTTGATACATTGATTATATACTATAATATGATATTGGTTGCACATTAGTCACCAAAAAATCACTTAATTGGGCTCACATAAAGACATGATATGTTATACACACCTAGACATGCATTTATTTGTTTTATATTAGCAATTTCATTCCCAGATTAAAAGGGGGGGCAAATGTAAAAACTAAAATATGACTTATGGATTACTTAAGTTTTACACACTAGGAAAATATCCATCATGGTTGTACCTTTAAATTAAAGGGTTTTCCACTACCAAAAGGCTCATGTTCATTATCTCTTTGTGCCTAAATTACTTATCTTTTAGCTTGGCCATTATTATTTTAATGGCCAAGCTTTTTATGTTATGCAAAAAGTTCTAAACTTGATTATTATTATTCACTACCAGTTCTAGAATTATACCTATTTTATAGATTTCTAGACACTTACATCCCATACATATATTTTGATATGCCCTTAACCTATAGTGCATCTAGGGATGTGTGGCCAACTTGTGGCTTACATACCTTCATATCATCTTATTGTATTTTTAATGTTCTTAGTATGGTTGGCCTATGGAATAACCATGGATAAGTAGAGTATATATATGGGGTAGTAGTTAGTATTTGATTATCATATTATGAATTATATTCTTATTGAATTATTATGGAGGTTGCCCCTTGAAGTGGTTCAGTCATAATATTTAATTATTTTGTTCTTTCACCGATTATTATTGTGGATTTGTTTTTTATGTTCTTAATTTTGCAATATATAATTCTATTGATATGGATCATCTAAGTAATTTCATTACAAGTGGTATCAAAGATTCAATTTGAGAAAGTTTATATGGTACACTTTTTTCATATTTAGTGTCATGAGTAATAAAAGGTCAAAAAAACATAACTTATGATCTAGGACAAATTGATTTTTTTCATCACCACAATTTTGTTCATGAGTTTTTAACAAAAAAGAAAAAACCCTAGTAAAAAAAGTATAGATTTTTTTTACCTTGTGGAAATTGGCAATCATTAGGTTTGCCTCTATGATATGATTTAAAAAAATATTCTATCGATACACTTTTTTAGGCCAAAATTTTTCACCCTTGTGCACATTAGTAGTCATTGGATTCATCTTAGCGAGGTTATCATAATGGTATCATTTATCGATACATTTTTTCAAGGTCGTAACTCTCTTAAGGTTTGTACATGGATGATCCTAACACTCATGAACATGGGAAAGGGAAATAAATGCCTAAAACTCCTCACAAGGGTGACATAGAGTTAGAAACTTCTAATCTAAGTATGTTAGAGGTAGTTCAACAATTTAAGTCAAAGTTGCAGGGCATGGTATAGAAATATAATCTTGATGTAGTTAAAGGGGATCTCACATGAATTAGATGGGACTTGAATGTCTTGTGGGATCAATTGAAACAAATCACTGGTTAATTGGCCAAATTTTTAGCTTAACAATTATGAAATAACCCTCCACCACTCCAGTTTGGTTCTCCTCCTCTAAACAATCACAACACTAACCCTAGTATGAAATTGTTGTCAGAAGTGAACCTATGAAATTTTGATGGTAATGATCCACTCACATGGATTACTCAAATTAAAACTTTATTTGATCAACATTGGACTCCCTATTCACAAAAGGTGGTCATGGCCTCTCTATATTTGTAACATGAGTAATTCATTTGGTATCATTGGTTGTGTGCTCAAAAGAAAAATAAGATTGTCTTAGTTTTATGGTTAATATTTTTTGAGGAGTTGCAGTTATATTATTATAATAATGTCTCCAAAAAATATTTCATCTAACTACCAAGTTGTGCCAAACTAGGATTGTAAAGGATTATATTCATTAATTTTAGACTCTCCTTATGTGTGGTAGACATCATTGAGGAAAATTTGATTGAACTATTTTTGGATGGCCTCAAAGATCACATCCAATTGGATGTTTGAATGTTTCATCCTAGTAATGTATCTGACGCCATACTAAGGGAACACTTAGCTGAGGAAAAAGAATTAATTAAATGAATACCCTTCACTAATGTTCATGAATGCACCTTCCTAACACCATCATTTTCATAGCCTACTAGATTGACACATCATCAAATTGAGAAAAAGTGTTCAATTTTTTTATGTTTTATCTATGATATAAAATGGAGCAAAGGACATCGATGTGATGAAAATAAGTTATTTTACATTGAAATTTTCAATGAAGAGGAAGAAGATAATGAGAATTCAGGGGCATGTTTGGAAGAACCCAATGATGAATCTAAATATTCTCAACTTACTATTTCTTATCATGCAATTCCAAGAATTAGTACTCTTCAAAATATTAATGTGGTGGGTTTACTAAAGAAACAAAAGTTGGATGTGTTAATTGAATTTGGGAGTACACATAACTTTATCAATAGTAAGTTGGCTACTTGTTTGAACTATTTCATTTACCTAGATGAATAATTTTAGGTCATGATTACAAATGAGGGTACCATAAACTATTTTATAAAATGAAATAGCATTAAAATTGCTATGGGAGAATATTTGTTAGATTATAATATGTTTTTTATTCCCATGGGAGGAGCTAAAATTATTTTGGGAGTGTAGTGGCTCACCACTTTGGGCACTATTGAGATGATTTTTTAGGATTTATTCATGAGGTTCCATTTAGAAGGTAAGACCTTTGAATTGCATGGATTATGAGATAAATATACACAACTTGTTAGTTCCTATCAAATGACAAATGTTATCAAAAAAGGTGACGAGGGATTTTTGGCATGCTTATTTTCTACAGAGGTTCAATCAACCAAGGAGTTTACACATCTTGATTTACAAAAGGTGCTAGATTACCATTTTTGTATTTTTGGTAACATGCCAAAAGTACTTCCTCCAATCCATGTGCATGATTATGTCATCAGGCTCATTTCAAGAAGTACACCACCCAACATTAGACCCCACAAGTATCCCTATTCATAGAAGAGAAAAATTAAAAATATGGTATAGGAGATGTTGGAGGCAGGAATCATTTGACATAACCAAATTAAATATTCCTCCCCTATGGTCATGGTGTAGAAGAAGGATGACACTTGGAAGATGTGCCTAGAGTACAAAGAAATCAAAAAGTACTCCATCAAAGATAAGTTTCTTATTCTAGTTATTCATTATTTGCTAGATGAATTGCATGCATGGTGTTGTTTATTTTACCACATTTGACCTTCACTATAGGTATCACTAGATTTGAATCTTCAATGAGGACATACCTAAAATAGATTTCAGAACTCATGAAGGCCATTATGAATTTATGTTAATGCTTTTTACCCTTATAAATGAACCATCTACATTTTGGAGTTTGATGAATATGTTTTTTAGGCCATTTTGAGAAAGTTTGTATTTATGTTTTTTGATGATATCCTCATCTAAAATAAAAATTGGGAAGACCATTTGAATCATGTGAAATAGGTATGTTCAGTTTTGAAACAATATGAGATCTATGCTAAACCTTCTAAATATGATTTTGGTGTCTGAGAGGTGGATTACAAGGGTCCTATTTTTTGACATGGAAGAGTGAAATTTGATCCTAAAAAAATTCAAATAATGATGGAGTGGTAGGTTCTAAATAACCTCAATAATCTCCAAGTATTTCTGGGGCTAACTAGTTACCATCACATGTTTGTCAAAAATTATGATATCATTGCAACCCCAATCACCTATTTATTGAATAAAGACTCCTTTTAGTGGACTGATTCAGCTACCAAGGCATTTAAATAGTTGAAAATGTCTATGTGCACAACTCCAATTTTGGCTACTCATAATTTTTCAAAATATTTTATTTTGGAGTGTCAAGCATCAGGATATGACATGGGAATTATACTCATGAAAGAAGTCATATCATTGGCATTTGAAAGTCTCAAACTGAAGGAAAAAATAGACTCAAAAAAATCTATGAGAAATAGATGATGGTTATTCTGCATGTAGTCAAGTAATAGAGACCTCATCTGATAGGTCATCACTTTTAGATAAAGACTGATCATATTAGCCTAAAATATGTTTTAGAACAATGATTGTCATATGAAGAAAAATAAAATGAGTTATTAAAATTTTAGGCTATGATTTTGAAATAGTCTATAAGAAAATAAAAGAGAATTTTATGGTAGATTCATTATCCTATAGGGATGAATCAATTGAGGCATTATTATGTGAAATGACTATTTGGAAGGTAGAATGGCTAAAGGAAGCAAGATCAGAATGGGATAATGATAGTGATACCCATGATTTGATTCAAAACTTTTAGCAAGGTTTAGGGGGAGCTAAAAAAATTACATGTAAGGGGAAAAAATTATGGTATAAAGATATAGTATACCTTTGTAAGCATTTCTTCCTCAAACATAAAATCCTTCAAGAAGTTCATGCATCTCCATTGGGAGGTCACTTAGAATTTTTGAAAACATATCATAGAATCAAGCAAAAACAAATTTGGGGAAATACTCAAGGGGGATGTCCAAAAATATGTGTTTGAATGCATGGAATGTCAACGGAAAAAATGTGAAACCATTAATACTCCAAGTCTTTTGAAGCCTTTATTCATCCCTAGTCAATGTTGGAAGGAGGTTTCCATGGATTTCATTACTAGGTTACCATGGTCTAAAGTTAAAAATGTTATCATGGTAGTTGTGGATTGACTCACCAAGTATGATCATTTTTTTCCTTATCACAACCATTTTTTATGAGTACAATGACTTTTGATTTTGTCATTACAGTTCAAAAATTGCATGGTACTCCAAAGATCATTATAAGGGACTAAGATCCCATATTTACTTGTAATTTTTTGACTAAATTATTTAAATGTTTGGGCACCCAATTGGCTCATATCTCATATTATCATCCTAAATATGATGTAAAATAGAGGTAGTCAACTAATTTCTAGAAGGGTATCTTTGTTGTTTTATTTTTGACAAAAAGGATAAATGGGTTCATTCACTACCACTTACCGAATGGTGGTATAACACTTATTTTCACACTTTTTCTAAAATGTCTCCCTTTGTGACATTGTATGGGTATCACCCCCCATCTATCACTTCTTACTTAATGGTTCATCCTAAGGTTTGAGTTGTTGAAGAACACATTCACCATCAACATGAGGTATTAGTTAGTTTGCGAGAGAATTTAGTAATGACACAAAATAAAATGAAGAAACAAGCAGATCAATGTCATAGTGAGTAACATTTTGACATAGGTGATTGGGTATTTATATAGTTTAAAATCATAATTTGTCACCTAAGTATTATGGACCTTATCATATCTTGTAAAAAACTAGTAGTGTGTATTACAAACTAGAATTGCCCCCATCCACTCGCATACATCCAGTTTTCCATGTATCTTTCCTAAAGAAGCTAAATTGACATATAATATACACTAAAATTGAATTACCAAAATTGGATGAATAAGAATAAGTACTTATAAGGCTTGAAGAGGTGATCTGGGCAACAATTTGAGGTGACCATTCGGTGACAGCAATTCATCAAATTTTGTATTGTTTTCATTTTTGTATTGTTGGTGACAGTTTTGTTCCTCGAGCCATTATATCCTCGAGTATGTCCTCAAGCGATTATGTCCTCAAGCATTGTATTATTTTAATGCTAGGACGTATGTCCTCGAGCATTGTTTTATCTTAATGAGCATTGTATGGTTTTAATGCTGGGACGTTAAATCGTCACCCGTTAACTCCTTGAGCCACGCAATCTCCTGAGGTTGTTTTCAAAAATATGTATAAATGCATTGTAACTTGAAAGGGGAAGGCAGACATCTCTTCTCAGAGATAAGCGTATGTTTTGCAAGACATCTCTTCTCAGAGATAAGCCTATAATTGTATTGCAGTTGTTAAGTAATACGACGTCTCTTCTTAGAGAATCCATTGTTATTATGTTATTTTTGTGCTATTGAAATATTCATCAACTAGAAATTTTGAGTTTTGGATCAGTGGTATCAGAGAAGTTTGTCTTGAGAGTCTATGTTCTCGAGGATGAGGTCAAGATACAGGAAACTTGGGAGGGAAGTGATAGAGCTTCCAAACACTCCACTTATGCACCCCAAATGACCTCAAATGGCAGATGACACTGAGACAACCAATCCTTTCAAGGAAATGGTGAATGAAGCCCTCCAGCGGCAACAAGCGTAGATGCTCCAACAATTTGCTCAAATTCTTCAAACACTTTCGATGGGAAATTCTAGCTTTGCAGCTACACATCTGGGCTCCTCATCGAGGGAGCTTCCTTTTAGTGCCCCAACACCCTTTAAGGTTTGGGTAAATTTTGATATTCCCACATTTGAAGGAAAAATCAATGCTGATGCAGTGAAAAATTAGTTGGATCAACTGTCATCCTACTTATTTGAAAATAAGTTCATCGATGGAGAAAAGATCACTTTTGCTCTTTTGAAATCATCATTGCCCATGAAAAACTAGTGGAAAGTGTACAAAAAGAGGTTCAGTATAGATATCATTGGCCTTGGGGTGGAACTCACCTAGGATGATTTTACGAAAGTAGTAAAAGAAGAATACTATCCCATCGGTGCATATGATGATATGTACATATAGTGGCAACAACTTCGCCAAAGCAAGGACCACTCTGTGTAAGATTACACAAACACTTTTCATTCTTTGTCTGCAAGACTGGGCATTCAAGAAAGTGAGAAACATAAAACTCTCAAATATTGTGGTGGACTACAATGGTACATCCAGGGGGAAATGGATCTCTCTTCAATTTGGAAACCATAGGTGAGGCATACAAGTTCACAGTAAAGATTGAGCAGAAGCATGGAAAAATGGATATAAAGAATCAGTCTTCAAAATGGAAAAGTGATAAAGAAGGTCAAACATGAGGCCAAAATTAGAAGCAAAAGGAAGGAAAGACTAGGAAGTGGTGTGGTTATCACAAATCTGGAACTCACTCCAAAGAAGAATGTCGAGCTATCAAATCACTGCTTTTTGAGTCACCATCCGCAACATATACTACTCTACCTCATACAGACCCTTCAGTCAAAGAGGTTGAATAAGAAATTATAGATGTTGATCCTGAAGCCATTGTAGCTTCATCACAGACACACGACGAGATGTTAGATGACAAGGAAAGGTTGTTTCACTCTAAGTTATGGGTGAAAGGTAAGCCTCTGCATTTCATTCTTGAGAGCGAAAGTCAAAAGAATTTAATCTCTACTAATGTTGTGAAAAGCCTAAATCTGTCCATGAAGCCTCACCCAAAACCATATAGTATTGGATGGTTAAGCCCAGGGAGAGACCTTTGTATCACCCACCAATGTCTTCTCTTATATGCAATACAACCTTTCCAAGATGAGGTCTTATGTGATGTGGTCAATCTAGATGTTTGTGATGTACTCTTTAGTTAGCCATTCATGTATGATCGACATGGTATATACGAATCAAGAACTAGATAGATCACTCTCACTCTTGGAACACAGTGTTATAGGGTACTAGAAGTACCACCTTCCACATCTATCTCTCTGCTTAGTGCCAAGAAATTTGTTTTCATGGTGGTCAAGCCACAGGAATCCAAAAGGGCTGATGTTACAGCCCTGACAACACAACAATAGAAGCAAATAGATACCACACTAAAGAATTTCATAGCCTTCCATCCACAGATTGATGGTCAGACAAAAATGGTGAACAATCAGGCCCCGCACAGTTCCATAAACCACAGCCCCTTCCAAGTGTGCATCGAGAATCAAATCAAGACATAACTACCACACCTGATGGGGAATGGTGACCCAATGGGGACCATTACTTTTCAAGGAGGGAGGAATCATCTGGGCAACAATTCAAGGTGACCATTTGGTGACAGTAATTCCTCAAATTTTTTATTGTTTTCATTTTTGTATTGTCGGTGACAGTTTTGTTCCTCGAGCCGTTATATCCTCGAGTATGTCCTCGACGGATTATGTCCTCAAGAATTGTATTGTTTTAATGTTGGGACGTATGTCCTTGAGCGTTGTTTTATTTTAATGAGCATTTTATGGTTTTAATGCTGGGATGTTAAACCATCACCCATTAATTCCTCAAGCCACGCCATCTCTCGAGGTTGTTTTCAAAAATATGTATAAATGCATTGTAACCCGAAAGGGGAAGGCAGACATCTCTTCTCAGAGATAAGCATATGTTTTGCAAGACATCTCTTCTCAGAGATAAGCCTATAATTATATTACAGTTTTTAAGTAATACGATGTCTCTTCTCAGAGAATCCATTGTTATTGTGTTATTTTTGTGCTATTGAAATATTCGTCAACCAAAACTTCTGAGTTTTGGATCAAGAGGTCCTTCACACACTTAATAATTGACTATAGACTAGAGATACTTAAAGAGTATTTAATCAAATGTAAGAACCTACATTCTAAATATGTAACATAGGAGGATGAAGCATTCCTATAGAAACACCCTAGTTTGATTCAAATTTGAGGATAACATTATATTGAAGGGTAAGGGAATGCTACACCCTTAACCTATAATACGTCTAGGGATATGTATGTCTGACTCATGCATTACATACCTTTGTATCATCTTATTGCATTTTTCAATGTTCTTAGTATGGTCAACCTATGGAATAACCATGGATAAGTAGAGTATATATAGGAGGTAGTGGCTATTTTTTATCATCATATTGCAAATTATGTTCTTATTACATTATTATGGAGGTTACCCCCTCAAAGTGAATCAGTCATAATATTCAAGTATTCTTCTCTTTTGCTAATTATTGTTGTGGATTTATTTATTTTGTTCTTAATTCTTTGATATATAATTCTATTATTACAAATCATCTAATTATTTTCATTACACACCTATGTTGATGCAAGTGTCCTCTTTTCCTACAAAGTATTTAGTACCTAAAAGTCATCCAAGTTATAAATAAAATGTATCCTAAAGGTCACCCTAATTAATTTAGTGCAATATATCTACAAAAAAATTAGTATATATACAATATCAACCCTCATTCATTCCTCACCTAGAAATAACCTAGAAAATATTGGGAACTCATAAGACAACATACCAAGAATCATTCAATCAAGCATTCACGTGAGCCAACCTACTTTATTTGTCGTTATTTATATATTAGTCATAGGAACAATATTCCCATAGGTTTGAAGCATTCAAAGAGTAGTTCATGAGCTATATTTTTCATGTTACAAGATATACCATTGCATGTCTTTACTTATCACACATTGCATCCTTATACACACACAAGCTAACATGTAGGGGAGAACTACATAAGTTTGAGGCCTATTTGGAGTATTGGTTATGTAGGCAATTACCATTGGTAGAGGGATCCTTGTGGTAACTCAACACCATGATCCCACTAACCCATTTTACCACAACCCTCCAAGAGTGAAGAATCTAGGGTTTGATAATTTGATAAAGAGTTACAACCTGTGTGTGTGATATATATACATCAAATGGAAGGCAAAAAATAACCCAAAAGGCTCGAGTCGGTCACATATAGATCTAATTAGTATTTTATACAAAACACTTGCATCAAATTTAGAAACCTACATCAACATAAATATCTAGATCCAACTCAAGAGTTTGAGGCCACAAAAAAATATTCCTAAAATATAATGAGTATTATAGGATCATCCTCCAGTCCACTTCCAACATGTTCCAAATTAGACATGCATGAGCACAATAAACTAAGTATCATTATTTCTAATACATTTCAATATTTATCAATAACTATAATTTACAATTTTTAATAATATCAATTGTATAAATTCAGGGTATTATTTATTTGAGTTTTTTGTTTAATTGGCTTGTTCATTAAATTAGTTCATCATCCTCGTGTAAAAGCTAATCTAATACCCCTTAACCCTAGATATCCCATTTATCTAAAATTTAAGATTAAATGGTATGGTATACCATAGAAGATGGGGTTTATAATGTCAATTTGGGTTATTTCATGGAGTTGGTTTAGGCCTAAGATGAGTTACAATGATAAATGCTTTGACAAAAAGGCTTGATTACCAAAGTTAACCTATAATCATGGATGGTTTCCCAAAAAATAATTTTAATAGTGGAAAACTTTTTTAAAAAGGGTAATTATGATTGCAAACATGTGTGTTCTTTGTGGAAATGAGGGGGATTTGATTCTCCATATCCTCATTCATTGGCCCTATGTAAGCAAGATCATATACATGTTATTAGTAGTGTTTGAAGTAGCACGGGTTAGGTCAAACTCCATGCTAGACTTATTCTAACAATGGATTCCCAATTTTTCCATCCCCTTCCTTGAATATCTATGGATTTATTTCATTCATCATATTTTTTAGGGTTTTGGAAAGAGCATAATAAGAGGATTTTAAAGAATAAAAAATGTGGGGTCCTAAGAGTTGGCTCGAAGATAGTGGAGTCAATTAAGTAAAAATTTCAAGTCATTAAAAATAGATGTAAGATCAACACTTCCCTGGAGGAAGAGGTTAGATTGATAAAATGGTCACTAGAAAGGGAAGAAGCGTAAGAGGATTGGAATAATATTGATTGAAATGTGGTCAATTCAATTCTTCCCACACCTAACTAGGTCAATCTTGATTTTGATGGGGCATCTAAGGGAAACCTAGGCCCAAATAGACTAGGAGAAGTAATCAGGGATAATATAACTCTATTTTTCACCATGTTTTCCAAACCTCTTGGGATTCAAACCAACCATTTCATAAAATCCTCTGCTTTTTTCAAGGGTTCAGTTGGCTAAGGAGGCAAGTTCTAGAATATTAACTATTGAAAAGGATTCCATTAATATAATTACTATTTTAGGAACTCCTCAAATCCCAAATGGAAGATTAAAAATATCATCAATGATGTTCATGCCTTGTAATTTCACTTTTAGGAAACTTCCTTTACCCATACCTTTAGGGAGAGGAACAAAGTGGCATATTAGTTTGCTAATTGTGTGGTCATAAAGAATACTATCTCAAAATGGGTCAACACTAACAACCTTCCTCTTACCATTTATAAATTATTAAATCTATAGGGTAGGTATAACAAGGATTTATTTCCAAGTAACACAATGATGAAAGAGGTATTCATGGCTAATCAAATAAATTATGAGGTAACTCAACACTTTACCAAGTAATCAATATCATTACATTAGTAGATATGATCTATCAAGTCATATTATCACCAAGGCATGCAAAGAAAGGTGCTAGAAATTTAGTAATTATTAAAACTATGAGAATAAAAGAGCTAAGGGTCCTCACATGTGTTAGGATGAGGGGAGATTAATTGATAATAAATTGGACATAAATAATAATTTTTGAGGATGAGGAATTCATTGCAAGCTTTCATAACTTTGGGTTGTAAAGTAAATCTATCCTCTATCATTTTTGTGATGTGGATGAGAGGAATCAAGGGATGAATAACATACACCCACAATGTAAGAATTGAGAGCTCACATTGAACCTTATTCTTGTAAAGATACTAAGAAAGTGCCAACCTCATGGAAGATCTTAAAAAAAGGTGGTATGCCTAATTTCATGGAGATGTTAAGGGGACATGACACAACTCTATTGGTTGAGTTATCCAAAGCCTTGAAGGGAAGGGTAGTTTCTATGTGAGGAGTCAAAAATGAAGTTATATATGAGTACATTACATCCATCACTGGTACGTAAATGGATGGTGTCAAAGTCTTCAAGGATAATAGTTGAAAATAATTAGAAATCAACAAATTATTTTCAAAAAATGAATTCATTGAAGAGTCTTTAGATGAGGAAAAAATCATAAGGAGTTCTCTACCGTGCTCATAGGAAAATTTCACTATATAGGTGATGAAGTACATCATCTTGGAAACTAAATACTCAAGGTTATATTCCTATCACTTTTCAATCCTTAGCCATTTTCACTGGGACAAAACCATGAGTATTGCATTCTTACTATTGATGTCATTGGAGAGGTCCATCTTAGATGTTCAAATCAGTAAAGGTGATGAACCCCAACATTAGGGCTTGATTTTTTTGTTGTTTTAAGGAGATTTTTGAGTCATTTCCCTTTCTAAATCTATTAAAACCTTGAAATTCGAGGAGATTCTAGGGAAGTAAAGGAGGGAGAACTTGATAAAGACAAGGCTAAAAGGGGGACACAGTTAAAGGTTGTTAAAATCAAAATTATGGTTAAACCAAGGCAGAAAAAGGTGTGATAGGAGAGTGTAAAATTACCAACCAAGGAGAAAGGGAAGTGGTGAAAATTGAAAAAAATATCCCCATAGGTAAGTGCAAATTTAGTGTTAAGGGTTAGTCTACTCAGGAGAAAGTTGAGGTGGAGATTCAATTAGGTGAGGACACTGGCCCAATTTAAGACACTAAGCATAATATCCATGGTAAGGGGGAGACTCAATTTCAAGGGAAGGGCTACAAGTGGCTTTGGACCTAGGGGCTATGGATGAGGCCTTGAATCCTTTAGAGGTGGATTTGCCTCCTATCCCTCTTCTCCAAATTAATGTTGAGGATTATCAAAGGAATTTTGAGAGCTTGCAAGAAGAAGATAACATGTAGAAGAGTATGCTTAAGTGGCTTATTAAGGACAAAAATGGTCAAAAAAGGGAAATGTGGAAGGGTGCCAAGATTAGAATGGGACCTCCATGGTGACTATTGATGAAGAGAACTTGGTGATGAAGAGGGGTATAAACCATATGAGGGAGGAGGCTACAAATATCATAGGTAGGTTGAATAAGTTGGAAGATAAGATAGTTATTATCAAACATAATATAGATTACATGCTCAAACTTTGGTACTTCAACGATCATGAATTACATGAAAGACATTAAGGAGTTCTAGGATAGTCAAGGTAAGAGGAAGGCAATATTTTTGGGTTTGAGCCCAGGAGGATCGAATAAGAGAACCAGAAGCCATAATCCTAGCTCAGAGGGGAAGGCTCAAGATATTGATGCCTTGAATGATCACCTTTAGATGATGAAGTGTGGGAAGATGCCTTGGATTTAAAGAAGGTGGAGACTCCAAAGAAATGACTTGGATGTTCGAGTATGTTATGAGGAACTTTTTATTGTTAGTTGGCATCCTATTGGCCTTTTAATATTTTAGAATCCATTTTATCTCTTCATTTATCTTTATAACTAATTTTGGTCCTATCTATATTTGTGTAACCCTAGTGTTTATTATTCTCTTTGTCTCTAGCTTAATGTTTTAAAAGGGTTGGGACTTGCTTTAAATTTTTAGGGTTATAGAATGTAAGCCCTCAGTAGTTAAAGGGGTTGACTATAGTAAGTCAGGGTATAAATATGTAGTAAATATAACCATTGATTTGCAATAGAATTCACATAGTTTGATCTTTTTAAAAATAGAAATAAATGATGTAAATAAGTACTTAGATGGAAATTGACTAAGATGGGAGATATAGAGGTTCCAAATTGAGACAAGAGTTGATCTAAGTGTCACAAATAAGATCCAAGTGTCAAAACTCTTCCTAAATAATAATTCCCTAATTAGATAGTAGTACCAATGGTTATAGTGTCCTTTGTGTAGAACTATTATAAGCTTTTGGGTGCACCTGTGTCTGAGTCTGCCAAAGTTGTTCCTATATGTAAGAGTTTTAATTCCCTATAGGAGACTTGTTTTAACTAATTTTGTATGTAAGCCCTAAACCTCCATGTTTATAGGGCATCCAATTGGCACAATTAGAAAAATGTGATGTTAGTGGGGTAGGTTTTCCATCCTCAACACCCTACTATGATGATAGTTATCTACATACCAATACTCTGAGGAGAGATCAAGCTTGATGTAGTTTTCCCTACTTGAGTGTTAGTGTAAGTGCAAGTGAAGCTAGTATGAATGTCGATTGAGTGATTTTGAGTGGAGCTTGAGAAAGGATGTTGGAATAATAATAACTAATGGGGGTGTATCATTATTCAAAATTTTTAAAACTTTAATTTATCATTCATGAACTATCAAAGCAATATAGTGAACTAGAAACACATCAAGAACCATTTATATGAGCATGAGACACGAGCATAACACATAGAACATTTATTTGAGTGGAAAACCCTCAAGGGGAATAAAACCTATTGATATCTAAAATTTTACTATAGTAATATAAAACAAACATCAAGATTTAGTGAAGCACCAGCTTCACATGGAGCACCAACCCCAGCTAGTCAAGCACCCACTTGACTAGGATTTAGCAAGCACCTACTTGCAAGGAGGCACCAACCCCCTAGATGACTTAGCAAAAAATTAGACACCTGATTATATTGATCAACTTCAGGACATATTGTTACTAAACTAACTGATGATGATCACCTCTTCATCTCTTCACACTCTTAGCCCTCTCAAACTACTTTATAAGATCCTTCACTCAACTAGGTCTCTTCAAGATAGATTAGGTCATTTAACCTAATGTATCTCTTTAATGTGTTATATCTTTTTTTTCACCTCACTCATTCTTAAGCTAGATAATTAGGCCTTTAAGGCCTTGTTATTATATTAGGTTGTTGTTCATACACCACTTGGTCGACCATACACACTTGAAAACTTATATTTTAAATAAAATATGCCTTATTACATGCCATAAACATTAATCAAACATTAAAATAGTTTGGTCATAACATATAGAACCAAAACCTCTTTTAGGCCTTAAGGAGACCTAATTCAACAAGGCCTTCATTAGCACACGTTACCCTTTGATCTTATTGAAGCATTTTCAATTTTCATAACTGGTAGGAAAAATTAATATGCCTCTAAAATATAAGCCTAATAATTTTATATTAGGTCCATGACACATTTTAGGTTTGATCACCACTTGAAGTATGCCATTAGAACTATTCACAATTAGTCCTATGCATACCTAGAAAGTCTATCTTCAACAATTGGAGATAACACAATATTTGGCCTTGTAAACATGAAAATAAAACATATACATATAACATTTAGTAAAAATTCACCAAGTGAATTAGAATTCATTACATAGGGCAAAAGGACTCAAAAACACTCCTATAACTTGCTCACTCAAAACTACTAGTTTTCCTTAAAGACCAGTCATGGTGATTTTGACCTTCAAGACATGTATGACCACTTTAAAATACTCTTGATTCATTTGGTTGATCCTATGTGATCATTAAACCAATATTATATAGAAATATAATATGTTCAAATGGAAATATTGGTCTTGCAAGCCAATTTCATAATCATGTACCTCATTGTCTCATCTAAACCAGATAGGTCAACTTATGAGCAACATTGTCATCATATTTACCAACATACAAAACTTATATCCAATATGAACATGTCTTAAAAGTATTTAATAATGTATTCATGCACTTGGATTCATACCTATTCCATGATAGCATATCCCTATTCATCTTCTCACTTTTGCCTAGGTTTCTCATTGTTTCCATAATTAGGCCTATTAGCAACTGGTCAACTTGAATGACTGGTTTAACACCCCTGAGGGATAGAACCTATCTAGAAACCACCATGGAAATAAAATACAAGTATCAAACTTTGTCCTCTATCCATTTATAAACTTTGACTTGGTCAACTCTAACTGCTATAATAAATCTCTAAGAAACTAACACTTTCATGTAGGGTCTACTCACACACCTAAAAAACCAATCACACCTGGAAGTGAATGGGAAAGTTGAATACAATATACAATCACTTAAATATCCATACCAATCCATTTTGAGCACTTTAGGATAATTTATTTCATATCAGGTCACTATTAGGGTTCTTTGAGGGTTTAAACCATCTTCCATTGTAAGAAATAGTTCATAAAGTTTAGCCCTTCATTACAGTAACTAATGTCTAGTAATTTGAGCTAGGATCCTTCCCCACCCACCATGAATTTATTAGGTTCCCATGCAAAGGTTACACCTTCATTTTATGCACATGAGAGACCTCAAAACCACTTTTTATGCCTTATCTTACAAACCATGACCTCAAACTTGGTCAACACACCTAGGATAAGTTATCAAACCATTGATAATGCTCACATGCTCATTATTATTTTGAAATATGAATCTCATACCTCATTTGGCCACTATCTCTCTCTGATCTCTAGACTTTAACCTGTAAATCACATTAGACCTTGAAATTGACCTTCATTACTCTTTTCATGTTCTATCAACCTCACATACATGCTCACACAAAATCTCACATGCTATAACAATTTCAAACATCCTTCATATACCTTGACAATAGATCATGATGCCTCATTAGGTGAAGTAGGGTCTATAAGTGGTATAGTTGCATGCTATGTCTATAAGTGGTATAGTTGTAGGCTCACCTTGAGACTCACATGAGTGATCCAATACCTCATATACATGATCAATTAACCTTATACATCCATTCATGCCTATGTGCACTCATTTCATGAAGACACCAAACTCATACCTTCTCACAAGGTCTCTTCATGCTATGACTAGTGTTATGACGAGGCTTCTCAATCACTTGAAACTTGACAACTGATATTGAAACACTTATTGATGCTATTATACCTTGCTCACATTCCTTACATACTAATCAAATAAGAATATTATTCAATAACCTCATGAACACCTTTCTTAAGAATCTTTGACATTAATGACAGCACTAATGCCAAACTTCAACAACAGAAACAATGCTAAACAATCTCCCCCTTTGTCATTGATAGTAAAACATAATTTATATTAATTATTATTATTTCCCCATTCTGGTCTTTCTCCCCATTTGATATAAATGACAAAGTAATGTATGAAACTCCTTGGATCATACTCCTTACAACCAAAATACTCAACACATAGAACTATGAGTTTATGATACATAATACAAACATACTCCCCTTATCTCCATGCATACCTTCTTAGAATAACTCACTTGTTCTTGGAGCTAATAATCTTGATTAAATCCCACTAAGTACTTGTATTCTTCAATGATTTCTAGGGGTAGGAATTACACCCAATTCCTATCTTAGGTGTTCAAAAGTTACCTTTGGAAGTGGTTTGGTCAAGATGTCTGCAATTTGATCCTGTGTATAAACATATTCAAGTTTGACACTTTGTTCACTTACCTGCTCTCTTATAAAATGGTACCTGATGGGAATGTGCTTGGTCTTTGAGTGCATAATAAGGTTCTTTAAGACATTTATAACACTTGTATTATCACAATAGATAGGGCTAGGAACATTATCCTCTACCTTGTAGTTTTTTAGGGTCTGTCTCATCCATAGGACCTGAGTGTAACATGAAGCTATTGCAATGTAATCAACCTCACAGGAGAATAATGCTACTGGTATTTGCTTCTTTCTTATCCATGAAACTAGGCATCTACCTAGGAATAAATATCCTCCACTGGTACTCTTCCTATCATCTATACTTTCTTCCCAATCTACATCTATGTAGGATGTCAAATTGAAATCCTTACTTCTTAGATACTATAATCCATACTCCATAGTCCCATTGAGATACCTAATTATCCTTTTGACTACTTGCAGATTATTCTCCTTTGGATCTTCTTGAAACCTTCCCACAAGACGTATTGCTTACATGATGTTTGGTCTAGAGGCATTGGTGTATAAAAAAATTCTAATCATTAACCTATATGATGTTTGATTGACCTTTAAAGAATCATCTTCATTACTCAATTTACACCTTGTGATCATGGGTGTATCACTGCCTTACAATATTTCATCTCAAACTTATTCAACACCTCTCTTATGTACTTGTATTGTGAGATGAATATAAATTTTTTAGATTGAGTGATTTTCAACCCAAGAAAGTGTTGACGTTGTGGATTTCACCCTTAAAAGAAGGCTGAGCTTCTCTCTTCCATGCAACTCAATGGGGACTCCCCTCTTGCTATGGGTTTGGAAAAAAATGAGGGGAGAATCTATAGATAAGGGATAGCTCCCTTTGATGCATCTCCGAAGTATTTTTCTACTACTATTAATTTGGGGGGGGGGGGTGAAAAGAGATAAGGAATATCCAGAAGAGAAACTAATCTAAGTGGTGATGCACCAAATGATTTTTGATTTACTCAATTATTCACACTTCAGACCAAAAGAGGGTGGACATACACTTTATCTAATGAAAAGACCAGGTTGTAGGGAGCTTTAACAAGGGGCTTAATGAAGACACAAACAATGAACTTACCACAAGCGCTATCAAAAACACACTATCTGATAACTCTTTTTCTGTCTCTGCACTCCAGATGCAGCACTTCATATTAACATATAGAAATGGTGCCTTATCTACACTAAGTGTGTTGGTTTCAATTTTTGAAAGCATCAAGCTAAAATGACTGAACATAGAATTGATACACAGACACACTCAAAAGTATATCTAGTCAGATAGAGGTAAAACACATTCTTATTGATCAAAGGTGAAATTTGGTAGGGCTTCACCTTACAAAATGAGGGATATCTTTTTTCCCTTGAGAGGTTACAATATATAACGTGAAAAAGAAGACTATGGCACCTTTCAAAACAAGTGTCCCATACTACGTTGAACACATTGGAAAGAGGAAGTCTGGTAAAGGAGCCATACTGCCACAGTCTAAGTCTTGACCTTGGTGTTTAAATAATATTAAATGTCATTGTAAAAGCATGGGTTGCTTGATCATTTGAATGACAAGGCCACCCCTCTTGATGAAAATTACGTGACTGTCCACTCATCCATGCTCAAACAAAGAAAAATAGGCCACACCATTGAATGTTTATGCTCTTTGATAACCACTTGGTGGAGACTATTTCATCTACAATAATAACTTCTCCTGTTGACACCTTTTTTTGCCACCTAGATTGCTTAATTCATGTTTGTGCTTGGTTGGGTGCATCTTTTAGAACATTCCAAATGTTTTCATATGTGTGTGTGGCCGTGTTCTAGATTCTCTATTTTGTTCCCTTTTTCCTTGCTATTTTGTTGCTTTCTGGAAATTTGAGCTCCTTTCTCAACTGATGCATCCCATAAAAATTGATGTTTTCAAGCCCATCACTATTCAAAAACCAATGGCTATTTTTCCACCTTAATTTTGATGTTCGTGCACCCATCGTTAGATGTTTGAACTCCAATGGCTAGTTCACTACACTAAAATTGGCGTTCTCGAGCCCATCACCCCTTTGACAATTTCTTCAGCCTTTTGTATTCCTTCAACCCTTTGCAATTCATTTGGCCTTTTGTATTCCTTTGGCCTTTTGTGTCCCTTTGGCCTTGGAAAAGGTCCCCTTTTGGGTTGTTGGGAGTCCCCCGCAAGGGCACTTGCCCTTCGAGATATTTCATCTTTTGAATTCCTTTAGAAAAAATGTCTGAAGTAATTCCTTTAGACATTTTGTTCAAAGTAAATCGTCCCTTCGAAGTCCCAACCCTTCTTTCTTTCGGTCTTTTTATTTAGATGAATTCCTTCAGACAAAAGTATGAAGGAATTCCTTCAGGCTTTTGTCTGAAAGAATTTTCCTTGGTCTATTTTCTTTATGAATTTCTTTGGACAAAATGTCCAAAGGAATTCCTTTAGGCACTTTGTCCGAAGGAATTCATCCTTTGGCTTCTCATGGATTTTCTTTGGACCAAAAGTCTAAATAAATCCTTTATCTTTTGCAAGGATTCTCTCTGAAGGGAAAATTACCTTTCAGCCTTCTGCCTTGTAATTTTTTTAGAAGGTGCTCTCTACCCTCCTAAAGGGCACTTTTGGGTCCATAATTGCCCTCCAAAGCCTACCAAAATGACCCAGTTTATAACTCAACTACCCTCCACAAGGGTACTTTATCCTCAGAGCTTTGTAAAATCCTTGCATTCTTTGAACTGGTCCATTTCTTTACCAAAAGGCTTGTGCAAACCAACTGCCCAAAGTGAAATAAGTCTTATATCAAACTAAAAACCTACAGGTCTTAGACCTCTCAACTCTTTTATAAGAACAGGGCTGATTGCAAAGGAAAAAAAGGGCATTTATAGTAAGGTGGATACAATCAAGACTAATGGCTCAGATAGCAGGGGAAGAAGGAGACTGATTTTTGGCTTGCAAGACCAAAATGGTTAATAAATCTAGTGATTCCTAGGGGAAGCATGCCTGCTATGCTTAGTAAAACTAGCAGCTTACAAGTCCATTGGGCATAGATTCAAAACACAGCTTGAAAGGTTGAAAATAACCTTGAGGGATCTAAGAATCAATCATGAAGTTTTTTACCCCAAACAGTAAACAAAACACACATAAGGCTAAAAAAAAACTACAAACGTGTGCAAGAGCACTTAGGAAAAATAGGGAAAAAATAAGGAAAATATATACATGATGAGAGAAGGCTCGGTGAGAGAAGGAAAATATTAACTGGGATATATAGTTCTTTACCATCTAACTTAGAGAGTTGGAATGCATTGTATTTCTTGCACTGAGTGATGACATACAAACCACTCCATAGGGCATAAATTTTTTTGTGCTTTCCAGGATTAGATCAGTCCTCATCCCATTTTAAGATGATGTCACCTTTAGAGAAGCCTTTTGATGAGGATTTCTTGTCAAATTGTTTCTTCATTTTCTACTGATGGCTGATCATAGAAACTATGGCTTGGTCCCTTGTCTCCTGAAGTTCCATCAATTCACACAGCTTGACCTCCGTGTTGTTGCCCTCTTCCAATTATAGCTGATGAGCAAGATCCACAGCTAGAAATTCAAGTGAAATAGGAAGTCTAGCTTCCCTTCCATACATAAGTGTGTATGGTGAATTTCCAACTACCCTCTTTGGAGTAACCCTATCTACCCACAGGGCTATTTTCAACATGGCATGCCATGTTCTCTGATTCTCCTCCATTGTCCTTCTGATAATTCTAATCAGATTCTTGTTGGTGGACTTAGCCAACCCATTTCCTTATGGGTAGTAGTTAGAAGAAGTGCTAAGATAGATTTCGTATCCCGATGCCCATTCGCTCATTCTAGTTCCCAAGAAATCTAATGCATTGTCTGAGATGATGGTAGTTGGGACTACAAACCTTGTCACTAAGCCTTCATAAAAATCCAAGACTTCACTTTCATTGGCCTCCTTAAAAGCAATAGCTTGTACCCATCTCGTGAAGTAGTCTATAGTGATCAAGACCCATTTGTGGCCAGCACTAGAGGGAGGGTTGATCATCCCTATGAAGTTTAGGCCCTATTGCATGAATGGTTGTTCCACTTGAATAGGCTTTAGAGGTATTACAGCTAGCCATTATTTCCCTTCAAAGAGTGCACACTTTTTGAACTTTCATACCCAGGCATGAGTGTCTCTGAATAAAGTGTCCCAAAAGTAACCAACTCTCATAATCCTCATAGTTGTAGGCTTAGGAGCAAAGTGACCATCAGCTGGCCCATCATGGAACTCGAACAACACCCTGTCAACCTGACCTGGGTCTAAGCACATCAAGATTACTCCTAAGAAATCCCTTCTAAATAGCATCCCATTAATCAAGACATAAGGGAGAGATTAGAGTCTAAAATATCTCCTCTTGGTCCTATCAAGGCCCTGTGGGCACTCACTGGTGAGAAGGAAACATTTCATGTCTAATGCCCAATCCTTCATGACTATTGGTTCTTCTATTGTAGCTTCATCATGGATTAGCAAAATGCCTTATTTCTATTGTTTAAGTTCTTCAACAAGGTGTTCACATAGGCCTTTTCCCATTACTAGCTTGGTGGTTTTGATGTCCACGTCATATTCCATTACTTTGGTGATCCATCCCATTATCTTTTCATTTAGATCACGACTGATCAAGAAATATTTGACGCTGGGATGTGGCACCATGAGATGAACCCTACTATTAGACAACATATGTGTAAATTTCTTTAGGCTTCATATGACCACAAGGACTTGATTCTCCACATATGTATACCTAATCTCAAAACCCTCTAGACCTTGGCTAAAAAATGCAAGCAGTTGTTCAAGGTTCTCATCATTTTCTTGGGTAAGCATGGCAGAGATTACCTCTTCATTTCTAAAGGTGTAGAGGTTAAAATCCTTGGTGAAGTTAGGATTGGTCAAGGTAGGAGCCTGGGTGATAACTTGCTTGATCCCTTCAAAACTATCCTTCCTTTGTGCTGTCCACGTGAATTTCTCATCTTTCTTCAGCATAGAGGTCAGTGGCTTGACTATCTCAGCAAAATTTTGGATAAATCTCCTAATGAAATTTATTTTTCCAAATAAGCTTTGCATACCTTTCTTATGCTTAGGTAAGGACAACGCTAGGATGGATTGAACTCTTTTTGGATCAATGGTCAAGCCCTCTTTCGAAACAACATGGGCAAGGAGTTTACCTTCATGGATAGTGAACATGCATTTATTTGGGTTGAGGGAGATACAAAACTCTCTACACCTCTCAAAGATTTGCCTAAGGTGTTTCATATGTTGGCCTGCTTCCTTAGAAAATATTGTCATATCATCAAGATAGACCAGTACAACATTATTTATCAGGCCTTAAAAATCCATGTCCATGGCTCATTGAAAAGTGGCTCCAACATTGAATAGTCCAAATGGAATTTTTTGATAATCAAACATCCCCCACTTGATAGTGAAGGTTGTCTTATATTGATCACAGTCTTACACTAAAATTTGATTGTACCCTAAATACCCATCCAAGAGAGAGAAATGTTCGCTACCTGTCACCATTTGGAGGATCTGCTCCATACTTGGGAGAGGATAGTGGTCTTTCAATAAGATTCTATTGAGTTCTCTAAAATCTACACATAATATGATCTCCCCATTCTTTTTTCTGACAGGAAGTAGGTTTGCTAGCCAAGAAGAGTGTTTGATCAAAAATATGATCCTAGACTCAATCAGCTTGGTGAGTTCCTTCCACATGAGAGGCTAAATATTCATGTTAATAGGCCTTTGTTTTTGTTTGATGGGCTTGGCACCTTCCTCTAGCTCAATGGTATGTTGGGCCAAACTTGGGCCAAAACCTTTCAAGTCACTATACTCCCAAGCAAAGACATCAATAAATTCTTGGCACAACAAGATGAAATCCTTCCTGTCATGATCTATACATGCCTTCCCAAGTGCAATCAACCTATTATTGAATATCTCAACCTTTTCATAGTTCTCTTTCTTCGTTGTGATCCTTGCTTTGTCATTTTTCAATTGATCATCCTCATTGAAGATACTTTCGAGAGTGACCAAGCCTTTGGGAAGTTTGTTGTTCTTTAGCTAAATAATTTGGCTACCATACTACTGTTGTAGCTTGGCTTGCTTTCTAGAGGCAAACTCATCATCCTCTTGCAAGAAGATCATTATCTGTTGATTGCTATCAAACACCTGCTAGTTCGTGATGTTCTTAGGCACAAAGGGTCTGATTACTACTTTTAAATGGTGTGGACTGCTATCTTGGCTTATCTCCTTGGGGATGTGAAACTGAGTACCAACTGATACTAGTATGTCAGATTGCTTATTCTACTCTCTTGGAATGGAAGTAATATTGAAATCAAGGAAACTCTCCACTAATTCCCACACCCTATTCTTGTAAGACTTAAGCAAATAATTCTTTTTCAGATTTTAGCTTCTCACCTGATTTATGATCAACTCGTTGTCCCTAAAAACTTGTAGCTCTTTAATTCCTCTTTTCCTTGCCCACTCCAAACCATGGATGAGAGATTCATACTCTACAAAATTACAAGTGTAAGAAAACTGGAACCTGAAATTTGAGAAGTATTTCTCTTGTGAGGGGGAAATTAACACTACTCCACCACCAGCTCCAAATTTGCTTCTTGAGCCATCAAAGAAAAGCTGCCATAAACTCGAGCTCTCTTGGTTTGTTTTCATCAAATTGGGTAGAAGAGTACCCTCTTCGTGCATGTAACAGATTCCAAGACCTGCCTCTTCTATGAATTTGTATGGGTCATGTTCAAAGTTGTTGCTTCCCCATTCATCTAAGAGCAGGTTAGCAACTCCTTCAAGAGAAGAGGGTGGAGATTGATCCACTTAGAATTCTTCTTTATCAATAATGGCGTAGCTGACATTCACCACTTTGAGTGAGTACAGCTCCAAATGGTCTCTATGGATTGTCTTTGACTCAATCTTGACCTTAGTCCCATATTTGGTTCTAAAAACCATGTAAGACCAGTTTGCCACTAGGTACCCACCTATTTTGGATGTGAAATCCTTAGACAAGTAGATATCAAAGTAGGGAGGAACATCTGCCACTACCACATTGTGGGGAATTGAGAAATTGGGATAGGTGTGTAGTGTTAGATTCAAGCCTCGTATTACTCCTAGTGTCTTGGCTGGTGATCCATCTAGCTACAGGACTCGCTTGGTCATTTCTTCATATTTGAGTCCCAGCTTATCCGTTATACATGTTGAAATTACTGAGGTGCTTGCACCAATGTTAGTAATGCAATTATTTACCAAGAAATATCCTATGACTAAGTATAGATAGAAAAGGGGAACCTTTTCTTCTTTCTTTACTTGGCATGTTGTGGAGGAGTGCCCATTCATGATCAAAATATTATCCACTTTTGTTGGGATAGCTAGTTCATATAGCTCATGCAACTCCTTCTGGAGTATGTCTTTTTGTCCCAATATTGCCAATGAATCCCACAAAGAGATATTCATGTGTAGCTTCTTCATCTAGTTCACCACATTGATCTGAGGATTGCTGCCCTTTAAGTTTTCTTTCGAGGCACTTACAGCTTGAGGTGTAGGCCAAGGAGCTAAGGGCGCAACTGTCGGCCTATAATTTGGGAATTTTTGGTTCATATGTGATGAGGAGGATGTTGCAAATGTTTGGGCAGCTACCTGAGCTTCCTCCATAGCTCTCCTTTTGGACCTTGTGTTGGTTGTAACATAATCACCTTGGTTGTTCATACTGCCCATGTAGTTAACTACACAAAATTCACCTTCCATGTGATTCATGAGTGGAATTAGATTGAGCCTACCTATTGTCTATGCCAGGCTATATTGATGCCTTAAAGCTTAAGAATTGGGCAACTTGATTGTCTTGTGCATTCATATATTGGCTTGGTGTCTAATTTGTATAAGCAACTTGTTCTTGACCATATCCCAAGGGTGAGCAATTTGGTTGTTCCTGTACAAAATTATTTTGAGTGGGTACAAGGGCCTTGGACGATGAAGGAACACCTAGATTATACCCTTGATAAGGCCTAGTTTGTGTAAATTGACCTTGTCCTTGATTATAATTCTGAAAAGGGGGTCTATTTACTTATCCATATTGTTGGTATCCCTGATTTGGCTGATAGTTTTGAGCTTGTTGCCTTTTGAGAGCCACTAATTTATTGGTCATGCTTTACAGCAAGATCTTAACTTCATGAAGGTAATTTGGTGAAGTAGCAGTCAGATTTTATATGCTAGGTAAAAGAGCTAAGGTGGGTGCAGCAGTCTAGACTAGAGGTGGCAATTCAAGAAAGAGCAGCATATGAGGTTTAGGGGCTATCTTTCTTGCTTGCACTAGGCAATTTTTAGCAGTTATGGCTATTTCATAGGTAGCTGGTAGCACTTGTCCTCCCATGGACTATATCATGACAAAAATGTCACTATTCAAAGCTTTTAAATAATAGAGGAAGGCATAGCTTGGGGTTAGCCTCACCAAAATGGGGATTCTATCCCATGTCTTTTGGAACCTGGTATTGAAATCCTGCATGAACTCATGGGGAGCTCTTTTCATAGTCGTTAGTTGCTCAGTAAGAGAGAGGTGATCACTCTTCTCACTAAATTTATTCATTAAGAGAGTCCCTAATTTGTTCCATGTGCCGACTTAATTCATAGGCAAATTCCCATACCAATCCAGAACCTTACCCTTAAAAGGCAATGCCATAAACTTCATAGAAATGTTCTCTTCAGTGATGTTGTGAATATTACAGAGGTTGGTAATATTTTTGATGTGCTCAATGGCAGTAATAGGCCCCTCCCCATTAAAATGAGGAACAATCTTAAGAGTTATCCCTAGGATTGGGTCATAATGCAGAAGGTTTAATGGGATTTGACCATGAAAGGCTATGAAAGGTAAAGCCAAGGTGATAACAGGGTTCTGCCAGGGTCTTCTTGCGTAAGTATATTTTATAGCAGGTCTGGGAAAATGACTTGTTGTATAGGGATGGGTCCTTACAAATCTCAATCACCTTGCTGAGTTTAATGGTAGTTAAATGAATTCAAAAGGGACACCCTTGGTAGAAGATCTTGTGGTGACCTAAGGAATAAAATGTTAGACTAATTTTTAACTAGAGACTAGTGTTCTTGAAAATAGAGTCACCAAATGTTGGATTAGTGATTCATTCTTGCTGTAACAAGACCAACACCAATCTTGAAACTTTTTTGAGTATTAAAATTAGTCCCACTAGGCATGCCAAAAACTGTTGACACTGTCGATTTCAGCCTTGAAAGAAGGTTGAGCTTCTCTCTTCCACATGGCACAATGGAGACTCCCCTCTTATTGTGGGTTTGGAAAAAATTGAGGGGAGAATCTCTAGATAAGGGCTAGCTCCCTTTGATGCATCTCTAAAGTATTTTTCTACTACTATTAATTTTTTTTTTGGGGGGGTGAAAATGGATAAGGAATAACCAGAAGAGAAACTAATCTAAGTGGTGATGCACCAAATGATTTTTGATCTACTCAGTTATTCACACTTCCAACCAGAAGAGGGTGGACATACACTTTATCTAATGAAAAGACCAAGCTATAGGGAGCTTTAACAAGGGGCTTAATGAAGACACACAAAAAATGAACTTACCATAGGCGTTGTAGAAAACACACTGTTTGATAACTACTTTTCAATCTTTGTGCTCCAGATGTAACACTTCTTATTAACCTACATAAATGGTGCTTTGTCTACACTAGGTGTGTTGGTGTCAATTTGTGAAAGCATCAAGCTAAAATGACTGAACATAGAATTGATACACAGACACACTCAAAAGTATATCCAGTCAGATAGAGGTAAAACACATTCTTATTGATCAAAGGTGAAATTTGGTAGGGTTTCACCTTACAAAATGAGAGATATATTTTTTCCCTTGAGAGGTTACAATATATAGCATGAAAACTAAGACTATGGGACCTTTCAAAATAAGTGGCCCATGCTACGTTGAACACATTAGAAAGAGGAAGTCCACTAAAGAAACCATGATATGACAGTCCAAGTCTTGACTTTGGCATTTTAATCATATTAAATGTCATTGTAAAAGCATGGGTCGCTTGATCATTTAAATGACAAGGCCACCCATTTTTATGAAACTTACGTGACTATCCACTCATCCATGCTCAAACAAAGAAAAATAGGTTGCATTCAATCATCATTGAATGTTTGTGCTCTTTGATAACCACTTGGTGGAGATTGTTTCATTTGCAACAATACCTTCTCCTATCGACACCTTCTTTTACCACCTAGACTACTTAATTCATGTCTGTGCTTGGTTGGGTGCATCTTTTGGAACATTCCAAATGTTGTTGTATGTGTGCATGGCCATGTTCTATATTCTCTATTTTGTTCCCCTTTTCCTTACTATTTTGTCACTTTTTGGCAATTTGAGCTCCTTTCTTGGTCGACGCATCCCATCAAAATTGATGTTTATGGGCCCATCACTATTTGAAAACCAATGGCTATTTTTCCACCCTAATTTTGACATTCACACGACCATCACCAAACGTTTGAACTCCAATGGCTAGTTCACTATGTTGAAATTGACATTCTCAGGCCCATCACCCCTTTTGCAATTTCTTCAGCCTTTTGTATTCCTTCAGCCCTTTGCAATTCGTTCAGCCTTTTGTATTCCTTTAGCCTTTTGTAATTGAACCTTCCTGAAAGGAAGGTTTCCCTTCAGCCTTGGAAAAGGTCCCCTTTTGGGTTGCTTGGAGACCCCCGCAAGGGCACTTGCCCTTCAGGCTCCTTCATCTTCTAAATTCCTTCAAACAAAATGTCTGAAGGAATTCCTTTAGACATTTTGTTTGAAGGAATTTATTTCAGACATTTTGTTTGAAATAAATCCTCCCTTCAAAGTCCCAGCCCTTCTTTCTTTCAGTCTTTTTCTTCAGATGAATTCCTTCGAACAAAATTTTGAAGGAATTCCTTTGGGATTTTATCCGAAATAATTTGCTTTGGTTTATTTTCCTTGTGAATTTCTTTGGAAAAAATGTTTGAAGGAATTCCTTCAGGTACTTTAAATGAACTAATTCATCCTTTGGCTTCTCATGGATTTTATTCAGACCAAAAGTCTGAAGAAATCCTTTATCTTTTGCAAGGATTCTCTCCGAAGGGAAACTTACCTTTCAGCCTTTTGCCTTGTATTTTTTTTGAAGGTGCTCTCTACCCTCCGCAAGGGCACTTTTGGGTCCATAATTGCCCTCTACAGCCTACTAGAACGGCCCAATTTGTAACCCAACTGCCCTCTACAAGGGCACTTTGTCCTCAAAGCTTTGTAAAAGCCTTGCATTCTTTGAACTAGTCCATTTCTTTGCCAAAATGCTTGTGCAAACCAACTTCCCAAAGTTAAATAAGCCTTATATCAAACTAAAAACCTGTAGTTCTTAAACCTCTCAACTCTTTTATAAGAATAGGGCTTATTGCAAAGGAAAAAAGGGGCATTTTTAGTAAGGTGGATACAATCAAGACTGATGGCTTAGACAGCAAGGGAAGAAGGAGATAGATTTTTGGCCTATAGGACCAAAGTGGTCAACAGAAAGAATGATAGTTATTCTAGCATGGACATCTCAAACTCTTTCTTCATCACCTTTGCAAAGGCCTTGGTCATGTTCTCATTGCTTCCATCAAAGATGATGTCATCCATATAGACAACTACTATCAACTGACTATCTTTTATCTTGATGTATAGATTACTATTTTTAACTCATCTTTTGAATCCTTGATCAAACATATACCTTCCCAACCTAGCATACCAAGCACTTAGAGCTTGATTTAGACTATAGAGAGCCTTTTTCAATATGCAAACATAGTCTTTGTCATATGATAGTGAGAACCACTTAGGTTTCTCAATGTACACTTTCTCTTCCAAATTCTCATTCAAAAATGTAGATTTGACATCCATTTGGTATACCTTGAACCCTTTGAATCTTGCATATGCTAGAAACAATTTAATGGCCTCAAATATTTCTACTAGTGCAAAAGTCTCCTCAAATTCCACCGCTTTAACTTGTGCATATCCATTTCATACTAATCTAAACTTGTTTCTAGTGACTTGTCCATATTCATTCAACTTATTTCTAAACATCCATTTTGTACCAATGACATTCTTGTATGTAGGCCTATGAACTAGTTCCCAAGTCTCATTCTTCTCTATTTGGTCTAACTCCTCATTCATAGCACCTATCCAAAATATGCATTTACTTTATTCTATAAGATTCTTAGTTTTAATCTTGGATAATAGAATAACATTCTCTTGATCTAGATTAATTATCAATCTTCTCCTTGTTTGCATACCTGCATTCTTATTGCTAATGATTTGAGATTAAGGATGATCTCTTTGAATCTATCTTGAGGGTCCTTTTGATTCTATCTCTCTTTAACTTATTCTTATTCCTCATCAACCTATATAATATCCTCTTCATTCTTGAATTCTAGATTCTCTAAAGTGTCCTTTGACTGTGAGTGTGATTTTTTTTCTCGTCAATCTTCACATTGGTGATTTCCACCATATTTTGTATCCTCTTATTATAACATATATAGGCTAAGTTCATTGATGAGTATCCTAATAATATTCCTTCATCATATCTAGAATCAAACTTTACCAAGTCTTAATCATCTCTTTTGATGAAATATTTACTCCCAAACACTCTAAAGTGTTTCACATTGGTAGGTCTACCCTTCCATAGTTTATAATGAGTCTTATTGTAATTAGTCCTTAAATGTCCTCTATTCAAAATGAAGACAATAATGCTTACTACCTCTCTCCAATATCCATCAGTTAATATAGACTCATTTAGCATAGTTCTATCCATCTCTTGAGCTATCTTATTCTTACTTTCCACTACCCCATTCTGCTAAGCTACCCTAGCTATTGAGAATTGTCTCTTTATTCCATGAACCTCACAGAAGTTATCAAACTCATTGGACCAAAATTATCTTACTCTATCATATCGTAGGCACTTGATTTTCCCATTCTTATCATTCTCAATGAGAACCTTGAATGCCTTTAACTTATCAAGAACTTCTTACTTTTCTTTCAAGAATCAAACCAAGTCATTCTTATGTAATCATCTATGAGTAACATGAAGTAGTTATCTCTTTGAATGATTTGAATTATTTTAGGTCCACAGAGATTAGTGTGTATTAACTCCAAGTGTCTTGTCGTAGATTACTCCTTATACTTGAACCTTCTTCTAGTCTGCTTACCATGTCGACAAGCCTTACAAAGTATGTTTGTAAGTTTGGTGATCTTTAGCATGTTCTTCACAAAAATTTTACTGTTAATTATTTCATGTAAATTTTCACTTTAAGTTATAATAAAGAGAAAAAATAAACTCGATATGGGTGTGGTTGAAAAACCTATTTATTTGTGTGTACATTGAATGAGAAGATTGCAAAGAGCTCCTCCTTAGCTTGGGAAGAAGACCTTCTAATAAGAAAGTACTAAAGCAAACTTATTTGTTAGACATATATTTGGGTGGATTGCCTAGCGATCGATAGATCCTAGAAGTGAGAGATTATTTAGGGGTTGTCAATCCACACATTTTAAACAATTAAGTTCAAAAAACTAGAAAGAAGGTACTTGCATTAATAATAAAAAAGGTACTAAAATTGAACATAAGAATGCTTGCTTAGAAAATAGACTATAAATGATAAAATTGGTGATAGAATAATTAATACTAGTGTTAAGGAGTTGGGGTCTACTTCAAAAAATCTAAAATAGGTCTGTGAGTGATCAAAAGCATAGAAAATCAGGTTTGGTTAAGGGTAGTGGGTGAAAACAACTTGTTGATTTTCACTACCATAGTGATCATCAATGGTTAGGGTGGTTATCAGTGATTAAGGTGACCATTGGTAGTCAAGATGACCATTGATGGTTGGGCAAACCATTAAAAGTTGAGTTAACCATTGATAGTTACTGTGTAAATTTCTAAGTTGTTAAATGCTGAATAATGAGATCCAAAAGATGGATTCTGGGAGATGGGAAAGGGCTGGACTGATTGTGAAATGGGAATAAAGTAAATGAATATTGAAAAACAAGTACTTGTCTTACCAAAAGTCAATTGGGTGAATGGTTGAAGTAGTTAAACTATTGGTAGAATCTAGCTTGATTTTGGTAGAATAACAGTACTTGAGAACTTGGTTGAGAGGCGATGGCAAGTTGACTCTCAATAAGATTGTTGATGATGCTTGATAATGTTGATGATGTTATTTGACCTATAAAAGAAAAATCTTGGATACCTGAGCTATTGATAATTATTATAGATGGATTTATCTTTTGGGTTTCTCTCTTCTTATAGGCACAAGCAAGAGGCAAAAGTCAAGGTACAACTAGGCCATCTAAAAATAATTTATCCATGCAAAGGATCGTAACAAGATTTAGATGAGATATATTTAGAAAAGCTCAGTAGATGGTTGCATGATTTTGGTTAAGGAGGTACATCCTAACCATTGATGGTCAGGTCTTCCCAAGGGTGACCATCAATGGTTACCTTGATCGTCAACAGTCAGGTCCCAAAGAAAAAAGGTCTTGAAGGCTAGGTTGAGCTGGTTTATGAAATTGATTATGGATGAGCTTGGTTAGGCTAGATTGGTGTAGATTGGTCCCAAGAGGGTCCTAAGGCATTTTTTAACATTTAAAATCATAGTGTGCAAATTTTTGGTGTCTACATTTTGCTTTTTTTTTGTGGCTTATGTGAATGAGCTACAAAACAAAAATGTAGTATGGGTTATATGTCTAGTTTCCTTGAGAGTAGGAGGAGGTGTTCCCCCCTCAAACTAGGAGTTGATAAGGTAAAGTTGAATTATGTTGGGGTTTGATAAATGGTATATGGTGAGTCATGAGGTGGTGACACAAGGTTAGGTATTTGAGATGTAAACTTATGCATAAAATGTGATAAAGTGTGATTAGTCAAGATCATGCAAAAATGAAATGTGCCAATGTTGGTAAAAATAAGGTTGGATCTAGAAGCATAAGTGATAGAGTAACTAGTCCATAACACTAGGTATGGCCAATTGGGTGACTCTATAAGTCATCTAGATAGGGTCAGTGTTGGGTGCAAGTATCCAAGGTAGGAAGTGTTGTTAAAAAACAACATGATTGGTCAGGTTGTACACTAGGTGGTGTAAATTCAAATGGTCAACATAACAAGAATGGTCGATATGGTCTAATGGACCAGTGTAAAGTCATATAAAAATGAGCGAATAATCTACGTCAAAAATGGCCAACATCAAGGTTGACATGGTAAAAATGTGGGTCAGAGAAGGGTAATCTTTAAAGTCCAAGTTCGGGCTAAAGTGAGATGAGGTGATCTCTAAAGTTAAGTACCTAATTTGGGAGGATTTTAAAAATTGAAAAGGTTGGGAACCTTGACCATTGACAGTTAAAAGTCCTAAGGTTGACCATCGATGGTTAGGGGAAACCCTAAAAATCTATGGATTAAAAGTAAAATGGTAAATCATTTTCACCATTTGCTTTAGCATTTTAATCTCTGGTGATTTTTTTCATTTGGCATCTTGAATTTGACTATGGAGAGGGTAGGATTTATGGAGCCCATGATTGTTGAGGTGTCAGGTTTGATTGTGAGCAAACCAAATAGAGGGTGGATAAGGACATGAGTGGGTAGGGAGGCTAGGGCTTTGACCATGGTAACATTCATGCAATGAGGTAGGGGGTGTTATAAATTTGATAGTTAAGTTGATTTAATTAGATTGTGATTGGAATGGGTAAGGTTTTAGAAATGTATTCTAGGCCATGATGCCCTAATGTCTATTTTTATTTAAAATTGCGTAGATGCATGGGTGAAATAAAGGGTAAAAGGGTAGTTTAGATAGGTAAGGGGTGGTAAATTAAGATTAGGCAATGTTTTTGGTGTGGTTTAGGCATTTTGTAAAATTGGGGAGGTTTTGGGTTTTGGGTTTCATCATTGGTGGTCACACATAGTGACCATCAATGATTGAATCCAATCGTCAATAGTCAACCCTGGGGGTAAAATTCCCCTAGGGGACCATCGATGGTTCAATAAAACATCAATAGTCCAAGGGTTGAGGTTTTGAAAGTTTGAAAGGTGTTTGAGAGTGTGGGATAAAATAGTTTAAGTTTGTAGAGTCATAGATGTTAGGGAAGGTTTAAGATGTTTAAAGTGGTAATAATGGTTGATAGTTTGATATTGATAGGGGGTTAAAATGATATGATAGACAGGTTGAGGAGTAGATAGGTAGAAGTAATATAAGTAGATGGGTGTTTAAAATGACTTTGGTTTTGTAAGGTTCATGTTGGGTAGAGGGGGAGCAAGGTTTTATGATATAATTATACAGGTCAAAAAGGGATGTGGTTAAAATATAGAGTGTTTTTAGATCATAAATGTAGGTGGGTAGGGTGAAATGGGTTGAAAAAGTGGGTATAGGTGGGTACTTAGATTTGAGGTGGAAAACTAAGTGCACATGCTAATATGATTATTTTTGCAGGCACGCAAGCAAATCCATATGCAGGATTGAGTCCCATAGATCTTTACTGAGATCCATGATGGTATGAAATATGATGAGTGGCATCACATGGAGGATGTTGGCCTATGAGCCATGAGGCATTATAAGTATTTACCTTAGGATGCAATGATGATCGTGGCTCACATTGAGATATGGGATCCAACCATAAACACTTTCATGTTGCCCACTCGAGAGATGAAAATCTTGCTATAGGATTTGCATCAAATTACATAATTGTTGATTCATGGGGATCCAATCTACCACATAGAGAGAGAGTAGTGAGACTAGTACATGGAGTAGATTTATGGTGATCATAGGGAGTGAGCAAGATTTCATGCAGGTGGTGTATAGTACAAGCCACTATACCAGAGGGCACCAGTGGATAGATTCTTATTAACCATGATGATTATGGGGATATCATGCTTTGCCCTCCTTGATTCAAGTAGTAGTCACTTCCCATATCTACTGCTAGGGGTGCTAGGAAAGATGTTATTGGGGAGGACTATGTTTAGGTGGGCTCCCATGTTATTGGTGTAGATTTATAGAGATCTTTGGGATTTTTGTGCATATAAGAGGTATGAGATTAGTTTCACGTTCTTACTCCATTATTAAGCATACGAGCATATAAGAGTGCTTAGACTACTAGGGATCCCATGAGATAAATTTGTGCCTATAGACTATAGGGTAGGCTTTATGCAATGGAGAGGTGATTTGTCACTTATAGGGGCTAGTAGAGGTGATCAAGATATAGAGTGGTTTTGAGGTGCCTTAAATGGCTTGGTGATTAGAGATGTGGTGTGGAGACCTTACTTGTATTGGATAATCTAGGTAGGATACATGTATCACACTTTATCACTATAGATCTGGTGGTGGATTTACAAGAATGAGAGGGTGAGACTGAGCTCATCCTAGTTGATAAGGTGTGGAGGTAGTTTAGATTGATACAAGGAATCCCACCAAATTTCCTTTGATATATGAGGGAGGATATTGAGTTCTTACTCCTAGAGCTATAGCCAGAGAATGTTATTCTAGACTATGAGGAGTTACCCATGAGATCTCCTATTGATGATGTTATAGTGGTAAATGGGTATGCATATTAGTACCAGGCTAGATATGTAGCTACCAATTTTGGATGGGGGATAGGGGTAAATAGCTTATAGATGTGGACCCATCATAAGATGCACAGGTGATAGTGGCACTAGTAATAGTGGAGACCTAGATTATAGTGTTACAAGTACAGGTGGCTGCTCTATAGGCATAGATAGTGACTTTGAATAGTGATCAAGATTAGTCATAGGCATCCCTTAGAGTAGTCATGTAGGAGAGAGATGTTCTTAGATAGAGGGTAGCAGCAAAAGGGGAACTAGCACTGGTAGTAGGAGGAACACTAGATATAGTTTTGAGGCTATGATATTTAGCCACTATTGAGGAGCTTAGGTATTATGAGGTGATGGTGCTAGATCAGCTACCATAGGTGATGAGATGCAAGGAGTATAAGGCTAATCTTGGTATTGGGTCATCTATATCTACTTTGAGACACTGGGCCTCCATAGTGGGCCAAGAAGGGATACCAAGGAACCACCACTAGTTAGTAGTGTAGGTGCAAGTGGTAATGGTATAGGTGGTAGTGGTGAAGATGCCCCAGGGGCATGATTGACACATGTTTTGATATGTTGGTAGAGATAGGTGTACATTATTTTGATACCAGCCTATGTGTTGATGCAATGAGATATACATGTTTTGAGAGGGAGTTTATACATTTTTACATGTAGTATTTATGATGACATGATGTAAATGATGATGATGTATGGTTTATGATGTATGTTTATGGTTCATGGTTTATATGCTAATGTGGATATTTATGTTCATATTTATGGCTGATGGTCTATGGTTTCATGCATATGTTTTATGAGATGTTGACTTAGTAGCTTAGGCACGTGATTTTTAAAATATTGTTATGATGCCCTAATTTTGTTCATGGATATGAGAGGATGTGTTATGGATGGATATATGTCATATGATGACTAGATTGTAATGACTTTATTTTTAGTTATGTTGATATGGTTTGCATGAGTTGATGTTATAAGATGTATTGTTGTGATATTATAATAAACGGATAGATAGATAGAGGACGTATTGATGATTTAATTTTATTTATGCTTATGATGATGAATGGTGTAATTAGGGTTGGTTTATATATGACATATGTTCATATGATGTTTTTATGGTAAAAGGATAGGATGATGTTTATGATATGATGTATTTTCATGATATTTTGATCATAGATAGATATGTGATGTGGTTCATGGATATAGTTCATAATGTTGTGTTTGTTTATTTGATATTTGTTGTTTATGATCATGGAGATAAAATGTGAACATGGTGAAGGATGTAATGAGAATACATCAAGTAAGTAGATAAAAAACTAAATGTAAGGAAAGTGATAAGAATAATGAGACGTATGTCTACATGAACAAATAAAAGATAATTAAATAATCATGATGCCTTTTCATTTGTAAGGACAAAAATGAAACCTAAAGTTAGATAAGCTTAGTGAAAATAAGCCTTTCAAATTATTTGCATTAGCATGTTTAGGTTGATGAATGGGTATCTTAATCACATTGTGTCAAGCAAGCTCATAGTCTCACACAAATGATCTATGGAGGGAGGGTGGGTGAAACTGGAACCTTTTTGTGAGACTAGCATGCCTCTTTTATAGGTTTCTAAGAGGATAGTATAAGCAAGTCTATATTCATATATGAAGTGTATACTGATTGATGCAGGAAGTCTATTAAGGAGAGTCGATTGTAACTTGCCAAGATTATTGCTTTTATGAGGGCCGATTGCGATGTTTCTCATTACTTTTTCTCATGGGTTTTTTTTTTTTTTTAAAATTTTACTTGGGGGTTGGGGAAGTTGATCGATGTGGGAAGCTTTCAAGAAATTGCTAGCTTTGGACAATGCTTCACTCAAACATCCTTCAAGGGAGTGGTCTTAGTTTATATGCCTATTTCAAATGCTTTTGATAGTTGTCCTTCAAGGGAACAATCCACCTTATGTTTTGCAATTTTGAATTTGTTTTCAATAATCATCCTTCAAGGGAGCAGTTTGTGAAGGCCAAGAATGACCCATGATTTTTGAATTTGATATTTCTTTTGCTTTTGTTTGATTTTAACTGACATAGATTTTCTTATACATACTCAAGGGGTTACCTTTATGAAGGCAAGACTAAGATCACAAGAAGGTTGCAGAAGTGAAAAGAAGATTAGGTGACAATGACCATGGGAACTGATTTCAAAGAGGGAGATGGAGAATACCATGAGAATCATGCCATGGGTAGAGTCATGGTACCCATAGTTCAAGTTTGGGATATGACTCTGATGGAGAATAAAATGATTCAGTTGTAGTCAATTTCCCCTAAAAATAAAGGAATGAATATGGTTGCAGGGGATGAGCTTAAGTTAAACCAATGGTGATTGTGACCCCTATTTAACAAAATAAAGGATGTAAATGCGAAGGATTGAAAGGCTTAGGTTTTGGTTTACCTTTGATAAAATACAAATGATCAGCTCCTGATCCATACTTATTGATTGTGATATAGGGTCCAAGCCAATTGAAAGTAAATTTGCTCCTTTTGATTTTCTCTATATTAGTTACATGTTGATTTTCCTTGAGAATGAGATCTCCAATATTGAGTTCTTGCACTTTTAGGTGTTTTTTATAATCATGCTTGATTCATTCTTGATAGACACAAAGATGGGAAAGAGCGGACAAACAATGCTCATTAAGTAGCTCAAGTTGAGCTTAACATTCTTGACAATAATCATCTTCCAAAAGAAGGTCACACAAAGAGATGTGAAGAGAAGGTATTTGGACTTCAAGAGGCAATATAGCCTCAACTCCAAACATGAGAGAAAAAGGTGTAGCATATGTAGGGGTTTGAATGCTAGTATGATATGCCCACAAGGTGAAAGGGATGTGCAAGTGCCAATCCTGACCTGAGGCATTGACCATTTTGGTAAGGATGTTGTTAAGGGTTTTTTTAGAGGCTTATACTTATCCATTTGCTTACAGGTGATAAGGTGATGAAAAGCTTAATTTAATTCCAAATATGTCACAAAGACCTTGTACTTGTTTGTTTTTTAAGGATTCACCATTGTCAATGATCATTTTATGGGAACACAAAAATGACAAATGATGTGATTGGTGATAAATTCGATAATCTTTTCATCTTTTATCAAGACAAGAGGAATATCCTCCACCCATTTGGTGAAATATTCAATCATAATGATGATAGAGTGATGTCACTATGAAGAGTGGGGATTAATTTCACCAATAAGGTCCAGATCCCTTTATGAAAAAGGTTAGAATTCACTAGAAACATGAAGGCTATGTTGGGTACATGATGAAAATTAGCACATTGTTGACATGTTACACACTTTTTCACATAATCATAACAGTCTTGGTTAAGGGTAGGCCAGTAATAGCCTAGGTAGACGATGTACTTAGCCACAATGAGTCAACTAAAGTAACCTCCACAAATACCATCATGCATCTCCTTGGTGGCATGAGCAGCTTCTAGACCATTGAGGTAATGAAAAAGGAGACCATCAAAACTATATTTATATAGGATGCCTCCCATAATGGTATAGCAGGAGGTACTCTAGATAAATGCTTGATGGGAATTCCTAGAGAGGCCAGAGGGAACTATGTAAAGGTAAGGGTAGTCAAAGGCTTGTTGATACCAAAGGTCAGGTTGGATCTCCTCTACACTAAAAATGGTTGGAGTGTCTGAATTGACATAAGAAGGTTCAGTAAGGTAATGGATAATGACTGATAGCTTAGACTCTAAGGGTGCTAGTGAGATGTAGGAAGTAATAGAAGTCATGATGTCAAAAAACTTGTTGGTAGATCATGGGGTGGTTTGAATATGGTAGCGTTTGAATGATGTCAAGATTTTCATGATTAAATGTCTGTATAGTTGTAAAATCTCATTCTTACACTGGTAAATGTCATTGAATTGATTGATCACAAGTTAAAAGTCACAAAAAATATCAATTATTCTGAATCCCAAGGCTAACATGGTTTGGAGACCTATTATTAGGGATTCATAATCAGCCATATTTTTGGTACATTCAAAGTCAAGTTTAAAAGATAAAGGAAGTGGTTCACTGACAAGGGAATAAGGATGATACTAGCTCCCCCACCACTCTGAATTTTGGAACCATCAAATAACATGGTTATGTGATTAGTGAAATTCACTTTGGATAGGCTTGTAATAGACTCATCTAGGAATTCAAGAAGAGGAGGGTGTTTTTTTGTTAGAGGTGCATTGGCCAATTGGTTTATAATGACTTGCACCCTGATTGACTTCTGATGGAGGAACTCAAGGTCAAAATCAGCTAAAAGCATAAGCCACTTGGCCATATGATAGTTTTGGTATGGCTTGAAGTGCATGTACTTGAGTGGATCAGTATTAGTTATGATAAATATTTTGTGGTTAAGAAGGTAGTGGCAAAGTTTGTTGGCCATGAAGACTAGGGCCAAGCAAAGTTTCTCAGTATGAGTATACCGAGTTTCATAGTCTAAAAGGGTGCAACTAATGTAATATATAACCTACTATTTTTGTTATTCATCTTGATGGGTAAGCATTGCCCCTAAGGAATGGTCGATAACAAAGATATAAAGGTAGAAATGTTGGTCATCCTTAGGGGGTGTGAGGATAGGTAGAGATAGAAATTAATCTTTGAGTGAATCAAAGGCCTTTTGACAATCGACGTTCCACTTGAAAGAGATGTCCTTTGTAAAAAGGTGATGGAAAGGTTGTCACCGGTCAAAGAGCTGAGAAATAAAGTGGTGAATGGATTGAATCTTCCCATACAAATTGTAGAGTTTCTTAAGGTTGGTTAGAGGTAGCATCTCGAGGATGGATTTTATTTTGGATGGATCAACTTTGATTCTTGAAGGGAAATGATGAAGTCAAAGATTTTTCCTTATAAGACCCCAAAAATACATTTATTAGAATTGAGGAATACATGGTAATGGATAAGTATCTCAAATATAATCTTGAAAACAACTAAGTGGTCTTTATGAAGTTTAGATTTCCCAAGGAGGTCATCCACGTAGTCCTAGACAATTATGTAGATAAGATCATGGAAGATGTAGGTCAAAACATGTTGGTAGGTTACACCAGCATTAATAATACCAAAGGGAATGAATCTATAATAGAAATTCCCCCATGGGGTGATAAAGGTAGTTTTGTGTTAATGTTTAGGGGAAATCAAAATTTGATTATAACTGGAGAATCCATCCATGAGAGACAACATCTCATGGCCTGTTGTAAGATCAACAAGTTGGTCAATGTTAGTAGAGAAAAGTCATCTTTTGGAAAGGTAAGGTTAAGGTCATGAAAGTCTACATAGATACGTAGTCTCCCTATGGTTTTAGTGACAGGCATGATGTTTGAAACCCACTGGGGATAATCAATGGGTTGAATGAATTTGACAGAGAGGAGGCATTGAAGCTCTCCTTTGATGAGAAGGGTTATGCGAGTATGCATTCATCAGAGTTTCTATCTGATAGGCTTGGCTTTGTGATTATTTATGATATTATGGGTGGTAATGGCCATGTCAATACTAGGAATATCAGTATATGACCAAGTGAATACAATGTTATGGTCTTCGAAGAAGTGGAGAAGTCTTGAAGTTCTTTAGTGGTGAGATATTGGCCAAGTTTGACAATATGAGGGTTACCCAAAGTGCCTATGTCAATATCCATAATGAGTTAATTCAAAATGGTTGAGGTTTTAATAGGTAGGAATTTATGGATGGAGGAATCAGGTGCACCAAAGTAGGTGAAAATAATCATCATCCTGGCACTAGATAGTGTTAATGGTAAGAGATTCTTTTCCCACCAGTTTAGGATGGGCCAAAGGGATGGATACTAGTGCCCATTCCTTTTGATAAGTCAAGAAGCCAAGGGTAATCATGTTGAAAAAAAAATAGGTGGGATAATATCCTCATCCTTGCACTCAGGTGGAGGGGATGTTGGTGAGGAAGGGGTGTTTTTGGCATAAATGGTAGCAGTAGGTTGTGTGGCCTTCTTCTTATTGGGTAGAATGAAGTCAAATCCATGCTTCTTATGAGGCTTTTAGGTATCAATCAAAATCAATGTGTAGGGGTCATGCACGTACCATCCTAAACCAAACCCTTTCCAAGCACATCTATGGGGGTATACTTTGGTAAAGTTTGGGTTGTCTAAGTAAGATAATATAGAGGTGAATGGTTATGGTGAAGAGGGGGTGGTGATAGCATTGAGTGACTTGTCAATTCCCCCATGGATAAAATGGGTTTCATAGCTCAGAAGCCCCAAGAGAATAATGACCCCCTTGTTAGGGTCATAACCTGGTTGGTGGTTGAGTTTGTCATACTCTTGGGGAGTAGAGAAAGCATCAAGGGGAAGGAGTTGGTATTCTCCAAGGGTAAGGAAGTGGAAGGTAGATTCCAAGGGATTAGTGGTGGGTATGTGGTCCATAGGATAGATGAATTGGTAGATGCCTCTATAAAATGAGAAGCAATGCATTCAGTTTCCATGGTTGATGGCTTGGTGGTGTTTGGTGTTGAGTTGTGGAGCTAAAAGCTTCACTAATGAGCTAATGTGGAGGTTGCTAGGCTTACACAGTAATCGACATCAGTCAGAACCAATTGACATCGGTTAGGGGTCAATCGGCATCAGTTATCTTTAGCTACACAGTAACCGATATCGGTTAGGGGTCGGCTGGCATTGGTCATCTTCAGACTGACACCGACTTCTATGCTAATTTTAGAATTACTATTTTTAGAGGTATGTTTCCAGTACTTTTCTATTTTTGGCAGAACAAATTTGAACCTTTGATTAAGAGGTGGATCTAACGGTGTAGAATGCATGGCTCATAAACCCTAGTGTTGTAGTATACTATATAATAGGGTTAGATCCTCATAGCATGTAAGAGGGAAAGATAATTCAAGTAATTGAGTTGATTGTAATTGATTGAGAGAGAGAGAGAACTCTTGAGGGAAAATTACTGTACATCTTCGAGGTGTGAGGAGAAAGAGATTTCTTCATTGTATTTCCTTCTGGAAGAGTTTAATACATATTGGTTGTTTCTTGTATCTCCTATTCTTTATTGTTTCTAATTTCTAGTTACTTATTACTTCTGGTTTAATTATGTGTTTAGTTGCTTATACAAAAGTAATCAATTGTACTCTAAGATCCTAACAATTGGTATTAGAGATCTAAACACTAACAAGTGGTATCAGAGCATGTTAGTGTTTGTTGATTACAGAATTCACTCATAGGGGTTTCTAATTGAGTGGGAGCAAAGTAATGGTAGAAAAAAGTAAACTAAGAATGGATAAATTCAATGGCAAGAATTATAAATTATGGAGGATGCAGATTGAAGATTATCTATATCAGAAAGATCTGTACTTACCATTGGGTGGGGATTTCAAGGAAGCCCACAAATATGGAAGATGAAGAATGGAATGTTCTTGATCGAAAGGCTCTTGGATCTATAAGGTTGAGCCTGACAACTTTTGTGATTTCCAACTTATGACAGGCAAAGACAATGGTAGAGTTAATGGATACTTTGGCAAATTTATATGAAAAACCCTCAGCTTTGAATAAGGTATATCTTATGAATCAATTATATAATTTGCAAATGCAGGAAGGTGGATTTGTATCTAGTCATCTTAATGATTTCCATACAATAGTAAATCAGCTAAATTTAGTCAAAATAGTTTTTGATGATGAAATTAAGGCTCTCTTAATCTTATGATCTTTACCTGAAATTTGACATAGTTTGGTAATGGCAGTTAGTAATACTGCATCTACTTCAAATATCTTGAAAGTTGATGATGTTTTTAGTGTAATATTGAATGAAGAAATTTGCAGGAAAAGCACAGGGAAAACATCAAGTAATGCTTTAAGTGTTGAAAGCAGGGGAAGGCAAAGAGAGAAGGGCAAGCAAGGAAAATCAAGGTCAAAGATGGGAAGTAGATCCAAATCCAGAAATGGAAGAATAACCTGCTGGAATTGTGAAAAAAAAGGGCATGCAAAGAAAGATTGTTGGTTGAAGGATAACAAAGAAAATCAGCATGAAGGTAATAAAGAAGCAAAAGTTACAGGTATTGTTGCACAAGATGCTCTTATAATTTATTTGGATAATAAAGTAGAATCATGGGTTTTAGATTTTAGTGCCTCTTTCCATGCAACCCCAAATAGAGAATTTTTTAATGATTATGTCCATGGAGATTTTGGAAAAGTTTATTTAGGGGATGATGAGCCTTGTAAAATTGTTGGCAAAGGAAAAGTGCAGCTGAAATTGCAGAATGGAAACACATTGGTGTTGAAGGATGTCATGCATGTACCCATCTTGAAGAGGAATCTGATTTTTGTAGGAAATTTGGGTGATGAGGGTTGCACAGTAACTCTCACAGCTGAATCTTGGAAAGTTTCCAAGGGTGCACTTGTATTAGCAAGAGGTAAGAGAGTAAGTAAACTTTATTTATCTACTTGTATTACTGATTATTCTCCTTCTATTTTATCTACTTCAGATGTAGATGCAAAGTTGTGGCACTGTAGGCTTGGTCACATGAGTGAGAAGGGAATGAAAGTTCTTAAGTCAAAAGGTAAGCTTTCATATTTGAAAAGCATAGATCTAGATTTCTATGAGCATTATATTTTTGGGAAACAGAAGAAAGTGAGGTTTCTCAAAACTAGGTCAACAAAGAAGAAGCACAAGTTGGAGCTTGTTCACACAGACATGTGGGGACCAGCTCAGGTAGCTTCTATTGGAGGATCACAGTATTATGTTTCTTTCATTGATGATGCTACAAGAAAGGTATGGGTTTACTACATAAAGAGGAAATCTGATGTTTTTGACACATTTAAAAAATGGAAAGCTTTGGTTGAAAATGAAATAGGTTTGAGATTGAAGTGCATTAGATCTGACAATGGTGGTGAGTACTGTAGCAATAAATTTAATTGTTACTATTCTATGAGTGAAATACGTAGGGAAAGGATGGTTCCAAGGACACCTCAGCAAAATGGAGTTGCTGAAATAATGAATAGAACAATAATGGAGCGTGCACAGAGTATGAGGTTGCATGCTGGTTTGACCTTATAGTTTTGGGCAGAAGCTATAGATACTACGGTTTACCTAATTAACAGAAGACCTTCTACTGCACTAGATGGTGAAATTCCAAAAGAGGCTTGGATAGGTAAAAAGGTAGATCTTTCATTTCTCAGAGTTTTTGGTTCTGAAGATTTTGTGCACATTGATAAAGAAAATAGAAAGAAGCTGGATGTTAAATCTATGTGGTGCACTTTCATTGGTTATGGTTTTGGAGATTTCATATTTCAGTTGTGGAATTTAGAAACTAAAAAAATTATTAAAAGTCATGATGTAGTTTTCAATGAGAATGTGATGTACAGTGATCAACTCAAGAGGCTGAATAATTTTGAGCACAACAATCTTGATTTGGAAGAGGTTATGATCCAAAATGAGCTCGCAGGTAAAAATCATCACTCATAGAAAAACACAGAGACCGACGTCAGTCAGGTGGAAACCAACGTCAGTCAAGTGGAAACTGACGTCGATTAGGTGGAAATCAACATCGATTAGGTGGAATCGACATTGGTTGGGTGCAGACTGACATCGATCAAAGATGACCAAGATCGGTCACTATTAGAAGGAAATTTGGGCAGACAGCAAGCTGTAAATGAGTCTTAAATGCCCATAAGGAGGTCTGAAAGGGTAAGTAAACCTATAATTCATTATTCCCCTTCTTTATACTACTCGTTGCTCACTGATGGTGGAGAACTAGAAAGTTTTGATGAGGTAATGCAGGTAGAATCCAGGAAATAGTGGGAGCATGGCATGAATGAGGAAATTGATTCGTTGGAAGAGAACCATACGTGGGATTTGGTTGAGTTGTCAGTTGGAAAGAAAGCACTAAAAACAAATGGGTATACAGGTTAAAGTAAGGAGAGAATGGACAAATGAGACATAAGGCCAGGTTGAAGAAAAGCTTATATGGTCTTAAGCAAGCTCCAAGACAATGGTATTTGAGGTTTGACAGGTTTATGACAGAGCATGGCTTTAGTAAATGTCAATCTGACCATTGTGTTTATTTTAAAAGATTGGATATGGTAGTTATATTATCTTGTTACTATATGTAGATGATATGCTTGTTGTAGGTTCACACATGCAAAAAATTACTAAGCTTAAGGTAAAATTAGCTCACACATTTGCCATGAAGGATTTAGGAGCAGCAAAGAAAATCCTTGGCATGAGTATTAAGAGAGACAGGAAAAATCACATTTTGATTTTGTCTCAAGAGGATTATGTGAATAAGGTGTTGGAGAGGTTCAATATGCAGGATGCAAAACCGGAAAGCACACCTATGGCTGGACACTTCAAGTTGAGCAAAGAACAGTGTCCTAAATCACATGATGAGGTTGAGTACATGAGTAGAGTTCCATATACTTCAGCAGTTGGGAGCTTGATGTATGTTATGGTATGTACCAGACCTGATATTGCCCAAATAGTGGGAGTTGTTAGCAAGTTTATGGCCAATCCAAGAAAGGAACACTGGAAAGCAGTTTAGTGGATTCTCAGATATCTAAGAGGGACCAGCAGTAGGCATTTATGCTATAGAGGGTCAAATACTTCTCTACATGGGTATGTAGATTCGGATATGGCAAGTGACTTGGATGGTAGGAGAAGCACCACAGGATATGTGTTCACTGTTGGTGGAATGGCGGTTAGTTGGATTTCAAAGTTGCAGAAGGTTGTTGCCTTGTCTACTATAGAGGCAGAATATATTGCAGTCACAGAGGCTAGCAAGAAAATGATTTGGATGACTCAGTTCATGGAAGAGTTGGGAAAGGAGCAAGAGACTTACAGATTATACAGTGATAGTCAAAGTGCAATTCATTTAGCAAAGAATTTAGCCTTTCATTCAAGAACCAAACATATACAGCTTAGGTACCACTTCATTAGACAGGTATTGGAGGATGGTCAGTTGAAGCTGGAAAGGATCCATATGGATAAGTACCCTACTGATATGTTAACAAAGCCGGTAACAAAGGAGAAGTTGAATCTTCATTCAACTTTTGTTGGTCTTCAAGATTGAACTTGAAAAGGGAGAAACAAGCCAGAGAAGTTTAGAGGATGTTGCTATATAGGTACAGGTGCAACTGTTTATCTCTAAGTGGGAGATTATTGAGGTGTGGAGCTAAAAGCTTCACTGATGAGCTAATGTGGAGGTTGTTGGGCTTACATAGTAATCGACATCATTCAGAACCAATCGATATTGGTTAGGGGTCAACCGGCATCGATTATCTTCAGCTACACAATAAATGACATCGCTTAGGGGTCAGCCAACATTGGTCATCTTCAGACTAACACCGACTTCTGTGCTAATTTTAGAATTACTATTTTTAGATGTGCATTTCCAATGCTTTTCTATTTTTGGCAGAACATATTTGAGCCTTTGATTAAGAGGTGGATATAACGGTAGAGAATGCATGGCTCATAAATCCTAGTGTTGTAGTATACTATATAATAGGGTTAGATCCTCATAGCATGTAAGAGGGGAAGACAATTCAAGTAATTGAGTTGATTGTAATTGATTGAGAGAGAGAGAGAACTCTTGAGGTAGAATTACTGTACATCTTCGAGGTGTGAGGAGAAAGAGATTTCTTCATTGTATTTCCTTCTGGAAGAGTTTAATACATATTGGTTGTTTCATGTATCTCCTATTCTTTGTTGTTTCTAATTTATAGTTACTTATTACTTCTGATTTAATTTTGTGTTTCATTGCTTATACAAAAGTAATCAATTGTACTCTAAGATCCTAACAACTGGTATCAAATCTCTAAACACTAACATTTGGGTTTCTTTTGTTGGGGCTAGGAGGATGTCATTAGGTTGTTAGGTTATGTTACATGTTTAAAAAGGGCTTAAGTAACTTTTTATGGTAACAACTTGACCCTTGTGCTTGAATTTGACACAATAGTGAAGGGTAGAATGTACACAACCCATAACACGAATCCAAGGTCTCCCTAGTATAACATTGTAGTGGAATTCACCTTTGACCACATAGAAGAGTTTGAGGTGTGTACGTGGTCTAAGCCAAATGTGGAGGGTGATGGTTCCCAAGGTAGTGGTCATAGTATCATTAAAGGATCTAAGATAGTTTAAGTTTGGGACATGACATTGTCTGGTAATTTGAGATGTTCATAGGTATGAGAAGATATGATGTTGATGTTATCTCCCCCATCGATCATAACTCATTTGATGTAGGTTTGGTTGATATGGGTGGTAATAAAGAGATGAGGATATAGATCCTCAGGGTGGATAAAAGGTATCTTTAAGTCCTTAAAGTAAAAAGGGTGGAGAGTTAGAGAGCACCTATGAAGGCCTCTATATGTTGGGAGTCTCCTCATCTGACCTCAATAGCTTACATAGCCTCTATCATGGCTTGGTGATGGTGAAGTGAGGTGGAAATGAGCTCGTAGAGGCTCATCTTAGCTGGATTCTGGTGGAGTTTCTTAAGAATGACCCTCCTGATGGATTAATATGGGTTAGAATTAGAGGTACCTAAGATGGTAACTTTGGGTTTAGCTAAGGATGTAGAGGTTTGGATCTGGTTTAGTTTAGGGTGAGAAGATGGGTATGTCCATGAAATGGAAACCTTTATTTTCCATTTATCATTTTGCTATGATCATGTGACCACATTAATGGTATGGATAGAAGGGAAGGATAGGGCATGAGCTTAGGTAGGATCTAACTCACTCTGTGGTGAGAGTGGAGAATCAAGTTGACTTTGATAATGGCTATTAGGTGCATTAGTAGAGGGTTCATGGGGATTTCATCTAATAAAAGATCATCTTCATCATAGAGGTAATGGATAATGATCTAGAGAGCTTTGTAGTTCTCTGTGTCATGTCTAGGTGTCCTATGGTAGGAATAAATTTGATGGTCATTATACCAAGTTGGTTTTGAACCAAGGGGTTCAAAAGGTCTAATAAGAGGTAAGGTGAGGTAAGAGGCTTGAAATAACATTTGAAAAATGGTTGTATAGGATTCAACCAAAGGTGTAAATGGTCTAGAGGTTGTGGTTTTGGTCAGTAAGATAGGTGGTTTGGTGATAATATGTTTGGTGAGTGGGGTTTTAGGTAAGGTGATGTTTCTAGGTAATAGTTTTGGTTTGATTATGCTGGTGGTTAGGGTGTTTGAGGTTGATAGTTTAGATCTTGGTAATTCAGGAAAGACTGATGCATTAGATAGTAAGTGGACTAGTGTAACTAATGATGGTGGATGACATATGTTAAAAGGGGCATGATTTTTAATCAAGGTTGATGGATGAGGCCCTAAGATAGAAGCTAAGTGGAGGGAGCTAGAATCGTAGCCCTGTGGCCCTTTAATGGTTTCACCTCTTTGGTTGGTTTGGGTCAAGGTTTGGGTATAGGCTTAGATGGGGTTAATTATAATTTCAAATATGGGTGAACCAAACTTCATGTATGAAAGGCACCAAGAGTTTTTAAAGGTTTGGTTGGTTGTACAATCATTTGAGATGCAGTTGTTTTGGTTAACTAAGAAGGTGAAGGGTTGGTATAAGTTCTGATTGGTTAAAGATGTGGTGGAAGAATGATATATTGGTTGGTTAAAGGCATGCTAGAAGGTTCAAGTTTTTTGATGTAAGGGAGCCTTAACTATTTCTAGAAAGTGGTTTCATCCATGTCTAGTTTTGTGACCATACCTAACTTTTGAACAAGTTTACAAAATGGTGTGTCTACTAGTCTAGCCCCCTGGGTAGTGGGTGTCAAGGATAAACCTATGGGTTGAGGAGGAGGGTTATTGGCCTCATTTGTTTCCTCAAGCAAGGGATGTAAGTTTGGTATGGGTGGCTGCTCTATGAGGGGTGTTTGTGAAAAAGTTCCTCCCCTGGGCATGATGTCCATAGTAGTGGATTGTTCTATAGTTAGGGGAAATGATGAATTAGGAATGATTAATTGCCCAATTAGGTTAGTAAAAGGGGTGCTTGATGATTATAAATCCTCTATGATTGAAGCTAAGGAAAAAGGGAGATCCTTAATTTGGGCCTCCAAAGGAAGGGAAGGTGATTCTACCACCTCGGTAGGTGAATTGGGGGAGAAAAAAGTAGCTTAGATGATAGGTTTTCCATCGATAAGCATATCAAGAACCATATTAACCATGTGGGCATCATGAGAATCCTCAGCCTGTGTGTCTTTGGTTTTGGTAGGGGCATGGTTGGAAAAAGGTTTCCTGAAGATGTTAAGAACTTGATTTTGAGGGGCATTGGGATTATCCAACATGAGTTCCCCCTTGTCGATAAATCTCTAACCAATATTCTTGAAGGTATTACATTATCTAATGTTGTGTCCAATTGCCTGATGAAAAGCACAAAGGTCGATCTCTTTATACCAAATAGGTGTTATGTGATAAGAGTTAAACTATTGAGAAGGTTTAATAGGGGGAAGTTGTATGAGATTAGCTTTTATTAGTTTCTCTAGAACTTAGGCGTAAGATTCTCCAAGTGAAGTGAACTATTTTTCATTAATTTAGTTTGGGTTCCTTATGTTTTTGTTGGAGGTAATAGGAGAATTTTTTTGGTTGACATTGGGTGGAGGGGTAGTTTTAAGGACAATTGCATTTATAGTTCCCTTGCTCTTAGTTCTTGTATTGCCTTGGTTGCCTAGTTTGGAGGAAGTGGTTTCATTGGTATTGAAGCTATAGTTCTTATTTTGTAACTTTAATTTACCCTCACCTATGGCTCAATTCTCTATTTTATGTGCCATGGTAAAAGTTTCATCAAAAGTTTAGAAGCTTTGGACACGCAGTGTAGAATAAATATGTTTGGTGCAGGCTCGAGCGAAAAGCTCTATAAGTTTAGGTTAAGGTAAGGAAAATGAAATTTGATTACTCAAGCTTCTCTAATTGGAAATGAAGTTGGAAGTAGAATCATCTAATTTACTAATAGAATAGAGGTTGGTGATAGAGACCTTCTTGGAAATGTTAATGGAAAAGTGATCTAAGAAGACCTGCATTAGATGGGTGAAGGAAAAGATCGAATGCCTAGTGATAGCACTATACCAATCAAGTGTCGATCCAGCTAAAGACATGGGGATGGTTTGAAGGAGAATGGAATCATCATAATCAATCATATAACATGGTGTCTAAGATCCCTAAGGTGTTATTGTGGGTCCTCCTTACTTTGAAATTTAGTTAATTTTGAAAGCTCCTATTGAGGAGGGTAAGGCTTGATGGAGATAAAAGGATGAATAGGTTCATTACAAATTTGATCATAGGATATGATGTTATGAGCCCCTAAAATGGATGAATCAAAGTTTTTCATCTTTTCCATCAGAATCTTCATTAGGTCAGTTTGAGGTGGTGTACCTAATGGATTATAAGGTGGATATTATGGTTGAGGTTGGGTAACATATTGGTAATTGATTGGTGGTTGAGGGGTTTTCACATATTATAATGTGGATGCTAGAAGTTGAGTAGGTTTTACATAAGGGTGGGTGGATGACGATGGTAGAGTAGTGGGTACATACCCTTGTTGATTAGGTATGTATCCTAGATTGAGTATAATAGATACTTGTTGAGGGATTCATGTAGGTTGGGCATGAATGGTAGTCAGGTTGGTGACAAAAGGAGATGTAGTGACCTTCATGATGATAGGTGGTGAATTAAAAGGGATAGATACCTCTAAGATTGGAAAAGGGGTATTAACCAATGGATTGGAGTTGATAGAGGGAGGGTTGGTAGTGTTAGTGATAGGTTCTCCAACAAATAGTGAAGTATGATGGGTTAATAGTTGGGTTGTTCTGATGGTGAAGGAATCATTGGTAGGGGCATAAGGTGTAAGGGTAGTAGTTGGTTGGATAGGTTGGTTTTTAGTTGTAGCATCAAAGGGGTTAGTAGATAAATATGCTTGTGTAGTCAATGGTTGGGTGGTGACTACAAAAATAGGAACACCCCTCATAAGGTGGGATGGCATGCCACAAGGAGGATCCTGAGATGGAGTTGAAATTGGGGCATGGTGAGGGAAGGTATGAAGGTAGTGTTGAAGGGAAACTAGATTTTTGTCCAAAAAAGTGGTAAAGTCCATGTTTCCTTGGTTGAATACCTAAGGAAAAGTAGGTACTCCCAAAGTATGAGGTGCATCTTCTGCTTTGGAGATGTGTTCCATAGAAGAGGAGGTAGAAGAGGTTGATTTGAGTGATGGGTCCTCCTCTACTAGGTCTCTTCGATGTTGGTGAGTGAGAACCATGAAATAAAAGGGGAGAAAATACAAGTATAAACTCACCACTCAAATAAGAAGAAGACAATAAAATGATAAAGGCAATCAAGACATACACTATAAAGTACGTTAAGCCTAAAGGTTAGTTTTAATCTTGCTTTTGGCTTATGCCTTAGTTTTGAAGAAGTATGTGACTCAAAGAGGCTTGTAGAACATGTACTATAGAAGTAATCTATGGTTAGTTCTTGGTTGTTTAGGTGATAAAAATAATCTATATTAGAATCAATAGATGGCTTGGTATTGGGGCCTACCCCCTTACTTCACACACGACAATGATAAGTGTGTCGGGCGCTTAGCCAATATATATTGATATCCATAGTTTATACTCAACTAGAGAGTTGAGCTGGTTCTCCCCTTGGTGATGACCTCCAAGTAGGATTTTTAGGAAAGGGTAAGGTGATCGCTAGGTGATGAAATCCCAATCGGGCCTTGTCTCAAATTATTTTGATGTTTAATTGATGAAAGTGGTTTGACTAGTGTGTACAATAAAAGTGGTGCTACAATAAGATTGTTGTGCTTTAATTCAAAGTGAACTAATGTTAAAATCAAGAAATAGACGTAGTTGATTTTATGTCCAAAAAAAATTTCAATTTCAATTATGATCATAGATAGAGGGAAGATCATACAAATGCAAATAAAATGTGAGTAGAGGCTTTGTCATCCCATCAAACATGCTAGAATGTTTAATGTAAATTTTTACTTTAAGTTCTAAGAAAGAGAGAAAAGAAACTTGATATGGGTGTGGTTTAAAAGCCTGTTTATTTATGCATGCATTGAATCAAAATATTTTGAAGAGATCCTCTTTAGTTTGGGAAGAAGCCCTATAGATAAAAAAACACCAAAGCAAACTTGTTTGTTACATAGATAGTTGGGTGGATTGCCTAGTGATAGCTAGATATCAGAAGTGAGAGATTTTTTAGGAGTTGTCAATCCACATTTTTTAAATAATTAAGTTCAAAAAACTAAAAATAAGGTACTTACATTAATAATAAAAAAGGTACTTAAATTGAACACAAGAATGCTTGATTGGAAAAAAAATAGAAATGATAAAATTAGTGATAGATTAATTAATACTAATGATAAGGGGTTGAGGTCTACTTTAAAAAATCTAAAAGAGGTCAGTGAGTGATCAAAAACATAGAAATCAGGTTTGGTTGAGGGTAAGTGGGTGAAAACAACTTATTAGTTTTCACTGCCATAGTGATCGTTGGCAGTTAGGGTGACCATCGGTGGTTAAGGTGACCATTAGCAATCAAGTTGACCATCAGTAGTTGGGCAAACCATCGATGGTTGAGTCAACCATTGATGGTTACTATGTAATTTTTTGGGTTGTTAAATGTTGAATAATGGGATCCAAAAGATGGATTTTGGGAGATGGGCAAGGGCTGGACTAATTACAAAATGAGAATAAAGTAAATGAATATTGAAAAATAAGTACATGTCTTACCATAAGTTGATTGGGTGAATGGTTGAAGCAGTTAACCTATTGGTGGAATCTAGCTTGATTTTGATAGAATAATAGTACTTGATAACTTGGTTGAGAGGCAATGGTAAGTCATCTCTCAATAAGATTGTTGATGATGCTTGATAATGCTAATGACATTGATTGACTTGCAAAAGAAAACTCCTAGATCTCAGAGCTCTTGATAATTATTGTAGATAGATTTCTCTTTTGGGCTCCCCATTTCTTATAAGCACAAGCAAAAGGTAGAATTCAAGGTACAACTAGGCCATCTAAATATAATTCATCCATGTAAAGGCTCGTAATGAGATTTAGATGAGCTATATTTAGAAAATATCAGTGGATGGTTGCATGCTTTTGGTTAATGAAGTACATCTTGACCATCGATGGTCAAGGTTTCCCAAGGGTGACTATCGATAGTTACCCTGACTGTCAATGGTTAGGTCCCAAAGGAAAAAGGTCCTGAAGGCTAGGTTGAGCTAGTTTATGAAACTAATAATGGATGAGCTTGGTTAGGCCATATTGGTGTAGATTTGTCCTAAGAGGGTCCTAGGGGGTTTTTTCACACTCAAAATCATAATGTGTAATTTTTGGTGTCTACACTAATCTTGATTGGATTTTCAAAGTTTAGGTATCCCAACCTTTCATGTCATATCCAAATTTAATCTATCTTGCTCATGAAGCATCTCTCTTTCTTGATCTTATTCAAGACATATAGATTGTTCTCAGTCCTCTTAGTATTAGTAATTAGCCTTCCTAATTTGGATCTCCTTATCTCACACCCTCTATAATGAAAGGTTAGTGTGTGTCATTGATCGCACATTTGAATTACACTAATTAGGTTATGTTTCAAACCTTCCACATACAACACATTTTATGTCTTATTTTTTCCATTGTCTAAACTCAAGACACCCTTGCCAACTATATAGGTAGTTGTGTTGTAATCAAACCTCGATGTTCCTGCAACATTATTTTTCAATGAGATGAACTTATTTTTGTCTTATGTCATGTGGCTTGAGAAACCACTATCTATATACCATTTCATGTCTTCATTTGTAATGTGAAAGGTAGTCTGAGCTAGTATAGAATCCTCTTTAGTCTTTTGTTCCTCCTTGGTAAATAGTCCATCTTGACTCTTAAACTCAATATGATCAGTCCTAACTTGCTTTGGCTTCCATACTAATATTTTATTCTTCTCATGCATTCTAGGAGATTCATATGTTTTGTTTAATCCTGAAGGCCTTCTAACTCTATTTGATCATAATCTTGTAATGTGTCCTACATTGTGACAGATCTATCAAAAAACATTTTTATACTTTCCTCTTGACTCATTACTCCTTTTCCCATGGTCCCATGATGACTTATCCTTTATTTTATTAGACTTATTGATTGGTATTTTCATGTTGGTACTCTTGACTTGTTTTGACTTCTCACACTCTCTCTCAAACTTGATCATTTTATCTATAAGTTACTCATTCTCAACTTTCAAAGAATCTTTGTCTTCAACTGGTCATACTCAACTTTTTTTTACTTAAACATTGTGTTGACACATTCTAACTGACTCTTGATATCCTTGATAGTATTATTTTTATGCTTCAAATCATCAAGGATGCTTATGAGTTCATCTTTAAGGTCTAATTCAGCTTCTCCTTATTCACTGTCATAGTATAATTCTTCATCATATATGATGTCTTCTTTTGATCATAAGACATCTTATGCTTCTTAGGATCACTTTCAAGATATTATACTTGTATTAAAGGACTAGGATCTGATACCAATTGTTGAAATAATAATGACTGAGAAGGTGGGTGAATCATTCTTCAAACCTATTATAACTTTATCATTCATGAAGTATCAAAACAATATAGTGAACTAGCAACACATCAAGGACCATTTATATGAGCATGAGACAAGAGAATAACACATAAAACACTTACTAAATGGAGAAACCTCCAGGGGAATAAAACCCATTGATATATAAAAATTAACTATATTCTTATAATATAAACATCAATATTTAGTGAAACACAAACTTTACATGGAGTACCAACCCCAACTAGTCAAGCATCTACTTGACTAGGCTTTAACAAGCACCTAATTGCAAGGAGGTACCAGCCCCCTAAATGACTCAAAACCAACTTATCCACCTAATTTTTTTTATCACCTTTAGGACATATTTTTTCTCAACCAACTCTTGATGACAACCTCTTCATCTCTTCACACTCCTAGACCTCTCAAACTACCTTCTAGACTCCTTCACTCAACTAGGTCTCTTCAAGATAAATTAGATCATTTGTCCTTGATAGTCATCTATAGTACCCATATTATATCTTCATGATAGTTTCTATACAACCTTATGATGGTCTAAAATACCTATATTTGTCTCTTAAAATTTCTATATCTTCCATTTCACCTCACTTATTCTTAATCTAGATAATTAGGCCTATTAGAGCTTATTTTTATACTAGGCTCTTACTCATACACCTTTTGGTTGGCCATATACACTTGATCACTTATATTTTCAATAAAATAGGACTTAATACATTCCAAAAATATTAATCAAACATTACAATAGGTTGTTCATAGCATATAGAACCAAAACCTCTTTTAGGCCTTAAGGAGAACTGATTCAATTAAGCCTTCAATCGCACACATTATCCTTTGATCTTATTAAATCACTTTCAAACTTATTACATGATAAGAAGAATTCATATTCCACTCAAATAGACCCATAATAATATAATATTATTTTAATAACACTTTTTAGCTCCAATCACCACTTGAAGCACACCATTAGAACTATTCACAATTAGGTTTGTGCATACCCAGATAGTTTGTCTTGAACAACTGAAAATAACACAATGTTTAGACACACAAATATGACAATAAAACTTATAAAAATAACCTTAAATACCTCAAAAACTTCACAAATATTATAAAAATTCATTACATATGGAAAAATGACTCAGAAACACTCTTGTAACTTGCTCACTCAAAACTGCCAGTTTTCCTTAAAGACCAATCATGGTGATTTTGACCGTCAACACCTGTATGACCAATTTAAAATAATAATGATGCATTTTTTCAATATTATGTGATAATTACACCATTATTAGATATAAATATAATATCTTTAAATGGTAATATTAGTCTTGCAGATCAATCTCATAATCTTATACCTCATTGTCTCATCTAAACCAGATAAGTTAATTTATGAGCAACATTTTCATCATATCTATTGACATAAAAAACTTATATCCAACATGAACATGTATTAAAATTCTTAAATAATATCTTCATGCACTTGGTTTCGTACCTATTCCATGATAGCACATCCTTAATCATCTTCTCACTTCTACCTGGGTTTCTCATTGTTTCCATCATTAGGCCTATTAGCGACTAGTCAACTTGGATGACTATTTTAGCACACCTGAGGGATATAAATTATCCAAAAACCACCATGGACACAAACTAAAATTATCAAACTATGTCCTCTATCCATTTAACAACTTTGACATGGTCAACTCTGATTGCTATAATAAATCTTTGAGAAACTAGCACTTTCTTGTAGTTACTACTCACACACCTGACAAACCAATCACACCTAAAGGTGCCTGGGAGAGTTGAATACAACCTAAAATCACTTAAATATCCATACCAATAAATTTTGATCACTTTATAACAACATTTTTCATATCGGGTCACTATTAAGGTTCTTTGAGGGTTTAAACCATCTTCCACTTTTAGCAATCGTTCATAAATCTTAGCCCCTCATTTCAGATACTAATGCCTATAGATTTGAGATAGGACCCTTACCCATATACCATGAATATATTAGGTTCCCATGTAAATTTTACACATGCCATTGAACACCTGAAATTCCTTCTCGGGTTGAGAACCCTTCATTTTTTGCACATGAGAGACCTCAAAACTATTTTTCATGCCTTACCTTGAAAACCATGACCTCAAAATTGGTCAACACACTTGGGATAATATATAAAACTATTTAAAATGATTATATGTTCATTATTATCTTTAAATATAAATCTCATACCTAATTTGGCCACTATCTTTCTCTTTCCTCTCTAGACCTTGACCTACGAATCACATCAGACCTTAAAATTAACCTTCATACCTCTTTCCATGTGTTATCCACCTCAATTGCATGATCAGAAAACATCTCACATGATAAAAAAATTCAAACACCCTTCATATGCCTTGATAATAAATCATGATGCCTCATTATGCCAACAGGGTCTAGAAGTGGTCTAATTGCATGTTAGGTCTGTAGGTCCTACCCCTATAAGCTCACCTTGAGACTCACATGAGTGTTCAAATACCTCATAAACATTCTCAATCAACCTAATACATCCATTCATGCCTTAGTGCACTCATTTCACCAATCCACCAAGCTCATACCTTCTTACAAGGTCTCTTCATGTTATGATTACTGTCATGACTAGGCTTCTCAAGCACTTGAAACTTAAAAACTGATCTTAAAACACTTATTGATGATATTATACCTTGATCACATGCCTTAAATGCTCATAAAACAAGAACATTATTCAATTACCTCATGAACACCTTTCTTAAGAACCTTTGACATCAATGTAAAACTTCAACAACAAGAACATTGTTTAACACTATAAATCTGAGTATTCTGAGCTTGGGATGGTTATAGATGGATGTATGTATAAATAGGGTAGAATAGGTATTTATAACCTTGATTTTTCAAAACTTATTCTGAGTAAGTTTTTGTTATTTTCATCTAATTTCCATCTACTGAATAATGGGCTAAAAGTCATGTACATATATTATTCTAATGCTTGTGTAGGTATTAAAAGATGTCTAGCCCAACCTTAGGTGGTTTTTTATTTGAAAAGATATTTATTGGTGGAAAAATGTGTGAAAATGACAATAGTACCCAAACTGGGACACTAAAACCATTGGCACTATTATCTAAATTATGGTGTTATTATCTAGGTGGTATAACCTAAGACACTAATGGCTAGGATGCTAAAGTGAGGGTCTATGAGTACTTTAGGGATGCGTGTGGCTAGCACAAAGGTTGGATAAGTATCTAAATAGTCCCTAAGGTAGGTTTAGGGAAAATATAGGGATGGGTGGTCTCAAGTAACACTCTTAGCACTCAATTGTCATTTTAGATAATTACATTTCCCCCCCCCCTTTATTATAGAAATATAAAAAAGTGAAAAGACTAGTATAAAGGAAAAAGAAGCATACCTAAAATTACGTAAGATGCAAAGTCCATGAATCTAGATATGAGTATGTGAAGCATGTTCCATTATGTGTCTTGTAAATGAAATGTGCATAAATCAGTCCTTACCTAAGAGATATCAAAAGTAAAGATAAAACTGAGTAAATAGATAAGAAAGAGGAAAAGAAGTAATACACTTCACTAGGTACAAAAACTAGTACATGAACCTAATGATAATGTGCATGCATGCGTATAGATAGTGATCAATCAATGAATAACTTGGACTGATTTGATGACTTACTCAATCCCCATGTATGGGTGGCTCAATAACTCAATGTAGTTTTGAATCCATCATTTTCCACCCCTGCTTGGTAGATCATGACCTATGAATAGCTTGGATTGGACTGATAGTGTCCAACCCTCTCATGTAGGTGGCTCAATAAATTAAATAGACTATGACTCCATCATTGCCTACCCAATTGTAATAAATGCATCTAAAATTGAAGTGTGATATAACTGAAATGTATAATATGGCTCTAAGCCTCTAAAAAACTCTAAAATGTAAAATGCCTCTATGCTACTTAAGAAAATGAGGTAGCTTTGAGCCACTTAGGAATGCCAACCGATTTAGATGGAGTAAGGCATCAATTTGATGTGTAACTTGGAATGTGATGTATAGTGTGTATAATGTAAATAATGACATGAATTCTATCATTTTTTTGATCAACTGGTGCAACATTGGATTATACTTTATGTACTTTTCTATCCAATCTATAATTTCTTCAAAATGAGTCTACTAAACAGTAGTGCCATATATTGGACAATAGTGTTGGTGATGCTAGTGTCCCAGTTTGGGTGATAATGTCCAACTATACTAATTTTTATACAATTAAAATTGGTCTCTATGTGACTGTGTCCCACTATATTTTCTTAAAACTAATTTTTGTATTATGTGCCTTTATGCTGAAAATTATACTCTAAGTGTATTCAGATACCCTGATCTCTGTGACAAACCTCTATGAATGCCCCCTCTTTTGAGATAATTTGTTAAACTTGTGAAAGAACTGTATTCAAAATAAAAAATCTACAAGATGTATGTTATTCAGAGAATATATGATATGTGCGTAATAAACCAATATAATATGCATACCTAACATCGAAATGTAAGATAGTCTGAGCATAAGTTTGTAATGTGTGATGTATGTTAGATTTAACATTCATAAGGCTATCAAAATAGATATAATAATTTATATGAACAATAAATCTAAGTAATAAACTAATTAACTACCTAGGGGGATTGGGCATGATGTGCATCATGGCACCCAACTAGGAAGGGGAGATCCATGAGGTACCTCATGGAATTTAAAACTAGAGTGTGTAACAAGCAAGATAAAAATGTCATGGCCATGATGCATACATGAAATCATACATAAAACACACATGAGGCACAAAAATTAGGCCAAGGGGCCATAATATAAGGAACATGGGGCACATGTCACTAAATTTGAGAAAATAAGACATACAAGGACATGTTCGAATGTTGACATATGTAAACAACAAGCAAGTTAGATTAGAGCCACATGAAAGGACATGTTCAAATGTCTACATACACAATCGAAAGGGCACACACAAGGACATGGGCACATGGCCAAATCATACATACAATGGAAATAAGTGGTGTATAGACATAAAACAATGGCATATTCAAATTCTCTCAAATAGATATAAAGGAATAGAGACACAATCAAGTCTAAATTAGGAAATATAGAAATGAAAGTATGCATGAACATGTGGTGCAAATTTTTATAAAATCAAATATACACATAAGTTGAGTCTAAAGTAGTAATAGTCAGTAATGAATTTGAGAAGTGTAGGATGATCAATATCATGATATAACAATGCTAATTCTATGATGTACAATTTACAAAGATGTAACCTGATAATCAAAGAATTTACAAAGATGTAACCTGATAATTAAAACTATGTATAGGATGCCCCCAAATGAGTGAATGCATCAAATGAAGAATCTATTTATCTATGTATATGCCCCTAGTGGGTAGATAGTAACAAATTTGGATCTATGTAGTGGACTTGGGTCTTTTAATTAGTTAAAAACACTTGATAAGAACAAGTGAAGCATGTATGTATGATAAAACATGACTATACTAAGATATATAGCATATGTAGTGCTTGACAAATATAAGAAATGTAAACATGGTAATGCATACAACATATAATTTATATTTGTTGGGTAAATATTTGAATGTTTTTGTGTTTTTAGCACATTATATTGTTTGTGTGTTTTCTAGATATAAGTTATGTACAAACAACATGAAAAATGAAACTATGTACAATTAGGGAAGAACATACTAACCGATGAGTCTCACAAGAGACTCATTATCAAGGGGTCATGTATCAAAAAAGGAAGAATGATCATGCATGATGTGTGAAAATGTATATGTGGTCTAGGGACCAACTATCCTAAGTGATTTCTAGTTGACATTGTCTGTGAAGTAGGGTTAGGAATTTTGAAAAGTTGACTGAACTAGCCTATGAACTATGCTCTGAATCTATGAAGTTGGTTGAACTAGCCTATAGACTATGGCAAGTATTCTCTGAATCATGTTGAAAGATTAAAAAAGTGACCATATTTCGCATGTTGTGTAGGTTTATAAATAGCCTTTGAAACTAATATCGTTCATGGTATACTACTATAAAATAGATTTGTAGAATATGTATAAAATATCTTAATCAACTATCACATTGAAACTATGTTTTGTTGTGCATCATGTCTTAAAAATATCTTAATTGGTTATTAAACTAAAACTATGAGTTAATCTCTATTAAATATATTAATCAGTTGTCATACTAAGACTATGCTCTAATCTATTTGATTATTCCAAATATCTTAATCAGTGGATGAACTGAGGTTGTGCTTTGATCTTTATGATTGTTGAAAAATGTATTAATCAGTGGTTAAATTGACACTATGTTTTGATCTTTGTGAATTGGTTACCATCTCTTCTAAATATGTGGTGCATTACATCTCACATAACTAGTTGTCCTAGAAACCACATGGCTCATATAATGAGTAACCAATGGTTCCTTAAAATTAATGTCCTGGGATAACTCAATCATAGTGAAGTGTTTTCAAAAAGAGTGTTGAGAAGGAGGTCTCTATGCCCCCTATGTAAATGTTATAATGTCTTTGTCTACATACTGGTCAATATGATCTCAGAGTACATAACAATTATTGTCTAAATGTCCATTTATCTGATAAAAATTTCAATATGGTTTATTATGTATCCTATGTAGGTGGTGTGTTACATGGTTATGAGTAGAAGGAAGGGCGATCATCCCCCTATTTAGTAATATGAATATTATGTCATGAGGCCTATCTCTATTTAAAAACTATATGTCCTCATTATTGGTGTCATATTCTCTTTCCACTATAGGCCATGCTTTTTAAAGTGGATCTTTGCCTTTGTTGAGTATTTTGATTAGTTGTTCATGTTTCACTTTTTCCTTGATCATAGGTGGCTTAGGTGTTTGTACTATATCAGATGACTATGACTATGAGAGATCTAAATCTATCTTTGAATGTGTCTCAACTACTCCTAACTTTTCTTTAATCCAAGATCTAAGTAACTTATATGTCTGAATGATTTGGATGTCTCGTACAACAATTTATCCTTAAGAAGAATAATGAGACCTATAGCAAAAATGTTTTATACCTCTAAATCTATCGACTGGTAAATCAATTGATGCATACATGTTTTGAATCTTAGAATGTATTCATTTATTATTTCTAACTGGCCTTGGTGTAGTGAAGGTAACCTCTCATATGTGACTCGAGGTCCCTTGTTCTAAATATAATGCTTGAGGAAGACCTCTTATAACTAATCATATGTTTATAATGAACCACTAGGGAGTGAATGATGAAATGAATCTAATGCCCGACTCTATAGAGTAGTGGTAAATGATTGTAAGATAATCAAATTGTTAGTGACATGTGTCATATCTTTCATTTAAGATTTGAGATGCAAATATGGATCTCCATGTCCATCAAAATTTTGTAATGATGGTATTTAAAATTTTTATGGAAACTTTGCATTGAAAATTATACATGGGATGGGATTATTATGGATGGCTTTGGAATCCTCCCACGAGTGATATGCTTTACTTTCTAGTGTGAGATGGTGTGCTTATTTTTTTAAAGAAACCACATCATTCATCATGAATATTACCTATTGTGAAGGTATATTAGCATCATTAAGAGGTTCATTTAATTATCAAATCTTATTATTAATTTTATTCATTGGTACACTACATCAGGGATCATTGGTTTTTATCACCGTAACCTTTGGAGGGGTGATAGCTTAGAACTAGTGAGAGGGAAATGGGCTATCACCCTCATGGAGGTTAGGATGGTAAATTGGTTCTACTGTAGTATAGGTGATTGAGAGAGATTCATTAGTATCTCTTATTTTGTTAATTTGCAAATAAGTGTCACATGCTAATGGACTAAAAGATAGATTATTATCATGTGAATGTAAATTATGAACATAAGCATAAGATCATTTATGTTTATTTGTATGCATATTATCATTTGAACTAGCATTTGATAAGAAATTGATTTGAACATGAGAACGTGAGCTATAGGTAAAACTAGGGAGAGAACTATAATGTCTCTACTCAATGTCTTCTTCACCAAAAGCATAGTAATCATCATTATTCTAAGGTTCATCAAAATCAGAGTTTAATTCACTTGTGGAGGTAAGAGTGGAAGAATTTTCATTTGCATGATCACAAAGAGAAAGAGTAGAATAATATTTTAACTCTTTACTACTATGTAGTATATCATCATGTGTAGGTGCAATGCAATGCATGCCTTCACTAGCTATGAGTAGAATGCATGTAGGATCATTATTTCCAATCTTGGAGTCAAGGGTATAATAAGTAGCAATCATGTTTACATTTGGCACATTATGACATGTAAGATAAGAGCTAGAGATATTTTAAGTATCTACATTCTACATAGAATCAATGTGGTGATATTGAAATGTGATAAAATAATATCACCCACTTTAGTTTTTGCATCGGTAAAAGTTGTGCTATCATTTGTACATGTTTTTTTAAATTGATTTGAGAAGGGTAAATAATGTGCATTTTGATTTTCTATGCTAGGAACATCATGTATAATGTTACTTGAACCATGCAAAGGTAAATTGATTTTATTGTTCTTGTATTGCTTTAATTTGAATAAGGATGTAGAAAAAGTGGTTGAAAAGTTATGATCACATTAAAACAAAACACTACCAATGAGGGGTTTCTTTGGACTTATATTGTTAGTTTGATTTTGAGAAGTAGGAGAAGAGAGAGGAGAAAGAGAAAAAGATGGATCTAATATATCCTCATCAATAATTTCATTATCATGCTTATAATAATTATCATATCCATTGTTACAATAATACTCATCATCATCATTATAAATGAAATCATGCTCATTATCAAGTGCTAGTGTGCAATCTTGAAAATTTGTCCTTTCATTTGTATAATTATATAAAAAGTTTAGAAATTGATCAATTGGGTGAGGAGCAAGAGCTTTCTTGGATGTCATTTTAAACTTGCCAAAGAAGATAATGTAAACAATGAATAACAAGCACATAATAGGTATATTGTAATGTAACATAGGTATATGTGTAATTATGAGAAATATTCAACCCAATGTATACAAAGAAATCAGATTTTTATTTGAAACCCTAAATGATGGTGTTTGGGTGTATAGGGACCTAGTATGTGGATCTAGGGTTTTTAAGGATTTGTTGGAAAATTTAATTTGTATTAAATTAATGAAACCCTAATAGAGGACTGATTTGGATCAGTTAGGTTGTGTAAAAAAATTGGAAAAATAGAGTTTTGTAAACCCTAGTTTATTATACAAATATGAAGAAGGTAAATGTTGCCTATTTTTTCATTGATGTTAAAGGGTTGGCATTACTGTTGGTGCAATATCAAAGGGTTGAATATTTATTAAATATTCAACATTATAATTAAGGATTATTAATTTATGTCAAAGGGTTAAATTTGTATTTGAGAATGTAAATTGAATATTTTAATATTCAATATTATGGTTGGATGGGTTCAACATGTGGATAGATGAGGCGGCCTAAGTGGGACATGGTTTTTGGAGGTTACATCACATGTGGCATTATTGGAGGAGTTAAAATTGAATATTTTATTATTCAATATCAATTTGGAGTATTTTGACACTTGGAAAAATGGTGCAAGAATGTGTAAGAGGAGTTATGAACATAAAATCTTGTCACAATGCGTAAGAGGAGTTACATATGACATATAAGAGATGGTATGACATGTAATAGGAGTTACATTTTGAGGTGTAAGAGATAATCTTCCATATGGGGTGAATTTTTCATATTAGAGCATTAAAAAATGTGTAAGAGGTATCATAATGCGTAAGATGAGTCACTTTTGACTGTGTTAGGGAATATTGCTATTTGGGGCACATTTTTTTAAATGTGTTTGTAACTCTCAGGTGATGTGGCATTGAGTGGAATTTTGAACATCCAAATATGGAAAATTTCTTAGTGGTTTGGTTAAAATTTAAATTTTTGGCACCATTTATAGCCCATGGTTATGCCCAAACCACAAATGGTTTTCCCTCTCTTTTTTTCTCTTATAAAAAGAGTGTATTGTGTGCATTTATCACATGTATAAAAGCATATTTTTTGTGTGTGTGAATGAGAAAGTGAGATGAAAATTGAAGGATAAAAGAGAGAAAAATATTTTGTATTGTTTTTGTAGGTTGGTGCCTGAATTATTCTGAAGTGGGTGCTTCAGTGTGGGGATTGGTGTCTCCAGGAGATTGGTGTCTTCTAAGTAGGGATTGCATGGTCTATTGATGTTTTCATACAAGGGCTGAGTGGGTACTTGGATTGAGGATTGTTTTCTTTTGTAAGTGGGTGCTTACACTTTGTAAACATTCTTTTTGGACTGAATTTGGATAGTAGCTCCAAGCAGTTCCTTTTGGTGGTTTTCCCCGAAAGGGTTTCCATGGTATATCTAGTGTTATATGATTTGATTGTGTGTGTGTACTCTTGTAAGTTTTTTATTTAAAAAGTTTTAAAATCTTAGAATACTAATTTACCCCCTCTCAATATTCTTATGCTTCTAAAAATTGGCATCAGAGTGGGTTCCTTCTGGTGTACCCTATCACTAAAACATAAATCAAAAAGCATGAATGGCCATTCAAGAAGGATTCTCCACAAGTAAAGATCCTTTGTTTGATGGAAAAAATTATGCATTTTGAATCATAAGTATGCAAACATATTTGAATGCACTTGGACATGATATTTGGAAAATAATTAACAGTGGTTATACAACACAAATGAATCCATCGATAGATGTGGCAGGTAAGAAAGCTAGTGAAAATAATGAAAAATTCATGAATGCAATTTTGTGTGGTGTAACAGATTCAGAGTTTTTGAAGATCCATGCATTGAAAATTTGTAAAATAAATTTTGGACAAACTTTTAAACCATTCATAAAGGAGATTCAAAAGTAAAGATGGAAAAACTCCAAACCCATAGAAAAAAGTTTGAAATTCTGAAGATGAAAGATGAGGAGAACATGCGGCATATCTTCTTCATGTGGATCAGATAGTAAATGTCATCAAAGGCCTTGGTGAAGAGGTTGATGAATTAGTAATAGTTCAAAAGGTATTAAGATCTCTCCCTCTTAGATTTGATACAAAAGTATCTACTATTTAAGAATTAAAAGAGTTAGATAAACTTAAAATGGATGAGCTACACAGATTACTCATAGCTTATGAGATGAGAATAGAATCTGATAAGCTAGTGAAAAGAGAAGTTGCTTTTAAAGATTTGAAAGGAAAAGGGAAAAATGTTGAATCAAATGATGAATCTAATGAGGAAGAGGAAGCCCTGTTAGTGAAGAATCTAAAAAAAGGATCTAGCAAGTACAAAGGTAAGTTTTCATTTAAATGTTTTAATTATGGTGAGATTGGACATTTTGCAGCTAAGTATTCACATGCAAAAAGTGAAAGTGATGAAGAAGATCCAGCCAAAGTGAAAAAGGGAAATCATTCTTATAAAAATAATTTCAAGCAAGGTATGGGAAGAAATGGAACTCAAATCGACACAAGAAAAGTCTCTATGCTAGAAAAGAGAGTAGCTTAGAAGAAGAAGATTGTTTAGAGAATGATGAAGAAGAACTTCTTTTCATGGCCATTGAAGATGAAAATGTGGAAGATGAAGATGCAGATGGGGAAGAAGGTGAAGTAAATTTGGAAGAAGAATTTGTTTGTGCTTTGGGTGAAATCAAGAGACTTCAGAAAAAGACAATGAAGCAAAAGTTGTAAATTTAGAAGTATAAGGAAAAAGAAAATCTACATGTTGATGAAGAATCTGAGAAGATCATTGATCCAAAGACTCAAGTTGAAGAATGAAATAGAATATAGGAAGTTGTTAGATCCCATCTGAAGTCAAAGGAAGAATACTGTGAGAAATTAGAATCTAAAATTATTTCATTGAGACAAGAAGTCGAAAAGATGAACAAGAGACTTAAGTTCAAAAAAAGTTCTGAAGTATTGAGAAATATTCTTAATAAACAAAGACCAACATCAGTCAAAGGTGGACTTGGATTCATTAAAGACCAAAATAAAGAGACTAAAAAGCCATTGAAGAAAGCCAGCTATGTTGATATCCTCAAGGGCTCCATTAAAGGAGAAAGTAGCAAGAAAGACGAAAATCAAGATCACCAAAAGAATGATGAAGACAAGTGGAAAAAGGTTCATGTAAGAAATTACAAGAGTTGATTTCAACAGAGGTAGCCCTACATGTCCAGGTATCAATTTTTTTTTTATGGTTACTATTTTTCTTGCAATAAATTTAGTCATAAGATGATTGATTGTAGATTAAGGATGAATGGTTGGAATAGGAATATCCATGGTTATTCAAGTATAAATCACAACTCATTTACTCCATTATCTAAATTCAATGAACATGAGATTGTGTGTTACGAATGTAACCAATTTGGCCACATAGCAAGATATTATAGGAGTATAAATACAGAAAGACCCAAGCAAAAGAAAGCAGAAGATAATCTGATCAAGCATAAAGTAGATTATGAGAAAGTTTGAAAGAGGAAATAAGATGAAGAAATTGAAAAGGCTATGTTGGTGTAAATGGCCTTCCATGCACAAGATGAAGAAAAACCTTGGTACTTTAATAGCGGATGCTCTAGCCATATCATAGGTGATAGAATTAAGTGCTAGAAATTGAAGAAAGCAAGTGGAGAAACAATAAAGTTTGGAGACAATACTATAGCCAAGATTGCAGGAAGAGGTAACATAAGTTTGAATGGTAAAACTAAAGTTGAAATTGTTTTATTTGTTGAAGGGATAAAACATAATCTTCTAAGTGTTAATAAAATGTGTGATCAAGGATTACACTCACTTTTTATGCTAAGGGATGTGAAATCAGAAGAAATGATATAGGGAAATGGGTTGCAGATGCAAATAGAATAGGAAACAACTTGTGCATGCTTAGTGAAGTGAAGGGAGAAAGATGTTGCATGAGTCAAGTTGATGAAATTTAGTTGTGGCACAAAAGATTGGGTCATATAAATTTTGATAACATGGTTAAAATCAGCTCCAAACAAGTAGTAAGAGATATGCCTAAGATCACAAAACCTTCAAGTACTATCTATAGATAGTGCCAGCATGGAAAGCAAACAAGGATGAGCTTCAAGTCAAAATAAAACTTGACATTAAAGCCATTAGAGCTTATTTATATAGATATTTGTGGGCCTACAAGAACACAAATTTTACAAGGTGACTCTTACGTTATGTTTTTGATTGATATTTTACTATAATGACATGCATTGCATTTTTAAAAGAAAAATTAGAAGCTTTAGATAAGTTTAAAATCTTTAAATCTATGGTTAAAAATGGGACAAACTCTAGAATCAAGTGTTTGAGATCAGATAGAGGAGGTGAGTTTCTTTCAAATGAGTTTAATGACTTATGTGAAGATCATGGAATCAGAAGATAGTTTTTAACAACAAGGACACCGTAGCAAAATGGTGTTGTGGAAAGGAAAAATAGAATAGTGCAGGAAATGGCAAGGAAAATGTTGAATGAATCCAAGTTTTCAGATACTTTTTAGAGAGAGGCAATTTACATCATGATTTATATTCTTAATAAAGCACAGATTCGAGTGAACAACAACAAGACACCATACAAGCTATGGAAGGGAAGACTCGCTTAAATAGAGTATTTCAAAGTGTTTGGAAGTAAATGATACATAAAGAGAGATGATAAAGATGAGATGTGTAAGTTTTATTCAAGAGTAGATGAAGGTATTTTTCTTTGTTATTCTTCAAAGGTCAAGGCTTACAGATGCTACAATAAGAGGCTACAAAAAAAATTTGAAAGCATAAATATGAAAGTGGATGACTTGAAACCGAGAAAGAAGACAAGACAACCAAATGTACACGAAGAGGAGATCGAGTGAAAATATAAAAAAGAAGAATAATAAGAGGAGGAATAAGAATTAGAATGGGAAGACATGAAGACACCATCCAGATATGTTCAAAATAATCATGGACAAAATCAGATTATTGGAGATAAAAATGCTGGAGTGCAAACAAGAAGGCTAGAAAGTACCTCTCAAGAGGTATAATTTTTTTTATTATCCAAAATTCAACCATGTAATTTCAATTAAGCTAGCAAAGATAAGGTTTGGATAAATGTTATGGAAGAAGAATTGACCCAAATTGAAAAGAATGATACATGGGAGTTAGTGCCAAGACCAAAAGACAAAAATGTTATTGGTACCAAGTGGGTTTTCAGAAACAAGATAAATTAAGAAGGAGAAGTGGTAAGAAACAAAGCTAGATTAGTTTGCAAAGGATACTCTCAAGTTAAAGGCATTGATTTTGAAGAGATATTTGCTCTCGTTGCTCACATGGAAGCGGTAAGAATGTTTTTAGCATTTGCTTGTTTCAAAAATTTTAAAGTTCATCAAATGGATGTCAAATCAGCATTCTTAAATGGAAATTTAGAGGAAGAGGTTTATATAGATCAACCAAAAGGTTTCCTTCTATTAGAAAAATCAAATTATGTATGCAAGTTGAAGAAAGCCCTCTATGGGTTGAAACAAGATCCTAGAGCTTGGTATTCTAGATTAGACAAGCATCTATAGAAATAATGTTTCAGAAAAGGAATTATAGATAGTAATCTCTACATCAAGATAGAGGGTGAACATTAGGTAATTTTTGTGGTCTATGTGGATGATATCATTTTTGGAAGTAGCCGCAAGAAATTATGCCAAGAGTTTGCAGAGGAAATTCAAAAGGAATTTGAGATGTCTATGCTTGGTAAGTTAAAAAAATTTCTTGGTTTTCAAATTCATCAGAATAATCAAGGAATTTTTATTTCACAAACTAATTATATCAAATAAATGTTGAGAAAGTTAAAAATGGAAGATTGCAATCTAGTCAGTACACCCATGGTTACAAGTTGCAAATTAAGTAAGGATGATGAGTCTCCAGATGCTAATCAAACATTGTATAGATCCATGATTGGTAGTTTATTATACACCACAACATCAAGGATAGATATCATGCATGATTTTGGATTAGTTTCATGGTTTCAAGCGGCACCAAAGGAAACTCATGTGAAAGCAGTGAGGAGGATATTCAAATATCTTAATGGCACTTTGGATTATGGTTTATGGTATCCAAGGAGTTATGATTTCACTCTTACAACATATACAGATGTAGATTGGGATGGTAGCATTGATGATAGGAAAAGTATAAGTGGGGGAGCATTCTATCTTGGTGATAGTTTCGTATCATGGTTTAGCAAGAAATAGGCTTCCGTTTCACTATCTACAATAGAGGTTGAGTATATTACAGTAGTGGCATGTTGTACACAGGTGCTTTAGATGAAAAAAACATTGAAGGACATGAAGGTAGAGTATGAGCATCATATTTATATTTTTTATGATAATACAAGTGATATTAACATTTCAAAAAATCTAGTTATGCATTCTAGAACAAAGCACATTCCTATTAAGTATCATTTCTTGAGAGAGCAAGTAGCAGATCAATAGGTGAAAATGGAATACATCAGGACAAGAACAAATTTTAGATATATTTAAAAATCCCCTTATGAAGAAAACTTTTGAGTCACTAAGGTGTAAATTAGGAGTGATTTCTTTCACTCTCACTCATTGACTATCTCAGAGAGAGCATGGACATAGGGGGAACTACACAACGCATTATTTTGAGCTCCATAAATAGGTTATGTTAACAAGTTTGATTATCCCTTTGCCATTGATGTCAAAGGGGGAGAATTGTAGTAAGGGGGAGAGTTACAGTAGTCAAGGGAAAATTGCATGAAGCAGGAGCATTATAGACATATAGTGAGAGGCTAAGAGGAACAGGTTGGATTGCAGAGCAAACAGGTATTCATGTGCTTATTCAGGTGTTTGCCATCAATGACAAAGGGTGAGTTTATTTCATATTTTTTCATTGATGTCAAAGGTTTGGCATTACTATTGGTGCAATATCAAAAGTTTGAATATACTCAACATTATAATTAAGGATTATTCATTGATGTCAAAGGGTTAAACTTGTATTTGAGAGTGTAAATTGAATATTTTAATATTCAATATTGTGGTAGGAACGGTTTGACATGTGGATAGATGAGGTGGCCTAAATGGGACGTGGTTTTTGGAAGTTAAATCACATGTGGAATTATTGGAGGAGTTACAATTGAATATTTTATCATTATATATCAATTTGGAGCATTTTGACACTTGGCAAAATGGTGCAAGAATGTGTAAGAGGAGTTATGAACATAGAATCTTGTCATAATGAGTAAGAGGAGTTACATATGACATGTAAGATGAGTTACATTTTGAGGTGTAAGAGAGAATCTTCCATATGGGGTGAATTTTTCAAATTAGAGCATTAAAAAGGGTGTAAGAGGTATCATAATGCATAAGATGAGTTACTTTTGACTGTGTAAGGGAATATTGCTATTTGGGGAGAATTTTTTGAATGTGTTTGTAACTCCCAGGTGATGTGGCATTGAGTGGACCTTTGAACATCCAAATATGGAAAATTTCTTAGTGGTGTGGTTAAAATTTGAAGTTTGGACACCATTTCTAGCCCATGGTTTATGCCCAAACCACCAATGGTTTTCCCTCTCTTTTTTTCTCTTATAAAGAGAGTGTATTGTGTGTATTTCTCACATGTGTAGAAGCATATTGTGTCTGTGTGTGTGAATGAGAGAGTGAGCTGAAAATCTAAGGAGAAAAGAGAAAAAAATATTCTATATTGTTTTTGCAGGTTGGTGTATGTATTTTTCTCAAAAGTGGGTGCTTAAGTGTGGGGATTGGTGTCTCCAGGAGATTGGTGTCTTCTAAGTAGGGTTTGCATGGTCCATTAATGTTTACATATAAGGGATAAGTGGGTGATTGTCTTGATGATTGGTGTCTTATGTAAGTGGGTGCTTACACTTTATAAACATTCTTTTTGGACTGAATTTGGATAGTAGCTCCAAGCAGTTCTTTTTGGTGGTTTTCTCCCACAAGGGTTTCCACGGTATATCTTGTGTTATGTGATTTGAATATGTGTGTGTGTTATTTTAAGTTTTTGATTTAAAATTTTTAAATATCTTAGAATATTGATTCACCCCCCCCCCCCCTCTTAGTATTCCCATGCTTCTAACAATTTAATTTAAGTTTTGAAGGGTTTGTTGGCAAAATTTAAATTGTATTAAATTAATGAAACCCTAATAGAGGACTGATTTGGATCGGTTAGGTTGTGTAAAATTTTTGGAAAAAATAGAATTTTATAAACCCTAGTTTATTATACAAATATGAAGAAGGTAAATCCTAAGATGAAACTAGGGTTTTTAAGCAATATTTGAAGTAAGTTAGGTTCACCAAATGATTTAAATTTTTAGGATTGTAGAGTGAAATCCCTAAGTAGTTAAAGGGGTCGAGTATAGTAAATTATGGTATAAATATGTAATAAATATAGACACTAATTTGTAATAGAATTGACCTAGTTTGACCTTTTTAAAAATAATAGTAAATGATTTAAATAAGTATTTAGCTAAAAATTAACTAAGATGGAAGATATGGAGGCTAAAAATTGGTACAAGAGATAATTTGAGTGTCGTAAATAGGATTCAGGTGTTAAAACTCTTCTTGGATAGTAGCACCCTAATTAGATTATAGAGCCAATGTCACTAGTGTCCTTTTGGTACTCATGTCCTCTATGCATAATTGTTCTAAGCTTCTGAGTGCCCCTGTATCTGAGTCTGCCAAACCTGTTCCTATATGCACAAGTTTTAATTCCTTATAGGTGACCTATTTTGACTAATTTTATATATAAAACCTAAACCTTTGTGTTTTTATGGAATATGGTTGCAACAATAATAAAGTGTGATGTTAGTGGGGTTGGATATACATCCTCAACACCCCACTGTGATGAGAGTTTCCTACATACCAATACTCTAAGGAGGGATCAAGATCGATGTAGTTCTCCCCACCTAAGTATTGATGCAAATGAAATTTAAGCTAGTATGAATGCCAATTTGAGTGATTTTGATTAGATCTTGAGATTGGAAATATAAGTATTCTAAACCTAGAATGACTATAGATGGCTATATGCAGTATTAGGGAAAAATAGGGATTGATAACCTTGATTATGCATAACTTGTTCTGAGCTAGTTTGTGTTATTTGCATCTGATTTTTATTTAGTGAATAATGGGATAAAATTCATGTATATATATTATTCTAATGCTTGTGTGGGTTTTAAAAGAGGTCTAGGCTGACCTTAGGTATTTTTTTATTTGAAAAGATATATATTGGTGGCCAAACATGGGAAAAAGACAATAGCACCCAAACTGGGACACTAGTGACATTTGTGCTACTGTTTAAATTATGGTGCTAGTGTCCAGGTGGCATAACCTGAAGCACTAAGGGATAGGAAGTTAAAGTGAGGGTTTGAGATTAATTTAGGAATGTTTAGGGATGTGTGTAGCCTAAACAAATGCTGGATAAGTGTCTAAATAGGCCCTAAGGTAGGTATTGTGCTAAGCTAGGGATGGGTGGTCTCAAGTAACACTCTTAACACTCAAGAGTCACTTTTAGATGATTACATGACCCTTTCTTAATCCCTATTTTTAACCCAATAGAAAAAAATATTATTAATTTTAAAAACTAAATAAATCCACTACTTCTTAATTATTTTATTAAGTTAATATATTACATAATAAACAACAATTAATATCTACTTTATTTATTTTTTGAAAATTAAAATTACCTAAATTTAAACCTAGCTACAAGTTGACAATGACATTAGAGTCAACAAATAATTCATTAGATGAATTTAAAGTCCACAATAACATCACCTATCTTTAGTTTAATGTTAATTTGACATGAGATTGACATGCAACTTGATGTTGAATAAAAACTCATTAACGTCTCAGTTTTAGATTTTTTTAATTGAAAAAAGCACTTTCATTAATATAACAAGATATAATACATCGCTAATCATAAAAAAAATATGGTGTAAAATTCACACCTAAAAAAACCATATCGAGCTAAAGAAGCCTCGGTAAGAGCATAGTCCATAAAAGGCCACCAAACGGCCAAAAACCCATGGTTAAGTTATCTCAAGTGCACATCAATCAAAAAATGAGAAATATAAAAGCACAAATAATGAGATCATTAAGAAATAGTATAGAACATGGTGACATGAGGAGATAGAAGATCCTAAGGGTTGCCCCCACCCTTGAGTCATGGGGTCTTCATCAACTGGGACAGGTTCCCAACCATCAGTTTGTTAATTAATTTTAGTATCATTATGTTGTTTAGGATCCTATTAGGAAGGGAAAATAGCCAATGTCATCCATGAGAGATTTTCCTAAAGAGGGGGCCTCCAATCCCACCTTTCCCCACCCTTTACCATTATATTTGATATCCCTATCAGATCCTTGGGGAGGAGATGACTAATGAGAGTAAGGAGAGGTGCTCTTCTAGCTTTGGGACTGCCATCTACAAGATTGGTGATGCCACCCTCCATGCCCACACTCCTAGGAGAGTGGTGGGGAGGTGGATCAGGAATCTCATAGGTAATCACATAAGGAACATTCCTCCAATGTTCTAGGAGGAGTTGTAGATGGTGAAGCTTGATTCAAACTTTATCTATTTAACTTTAAATCTAGAGGGCAATATTAACAATCATAAAAAAATTGTTAACCATAGAAAATATTTTTTCCATAACTTCATTATTATAACATGCTTTATTTATGGATTTACAAATTTGAAACATAATATCAATATGGAAAATCTATCAAAATCTATTATATATTGCAAGAATCAGGGAGGAGTCTCTTAAGAGAGGCATCTTCACTATCTCACAATGTACTGGAATATTTCACCACTCACAATAATTTTACTGAGAATAATTGAGTTATAAATTGGAGTCTCATTGATAAGACTAAAATGAAATCACAAAAAATAATCATAAAGATTCACAAGAAAAAATGTAAAGGGAAAGATCATATTTGGCCTAGTCAAAAAAGGGCACCAATGAACGGAAACCTTATCATAACCCATTAAAATATGTAAATTTTCATAACATCTCTAAAATATGCTTTCAAGAATGGGATAAAATGAGTTATGTGATACATATGGATTCCCTGAGCACCATATGTTTGATGAATATAATTAATCGAGCTTTGGAAACATGAAAGAATTATAAGACCACGAGGGGGGAAAAAGAGTATATTTTTGGAAAACCCATCGTATGAAGATTCCTAGTAATAAAGAGAACCTTGAAGGAACAGTAAAAGAGAGGTGAATGAAAAATCATATGTAAATTTGGTAAGAGGGAAAAGTGAGAATATGTGAGAAAACATTGAGATTTTGATTTTTTTCAATTCATTTATATATTTTTTTGGGAAGTGTAACCTCAAGCATTTTTGAAGAGTTGTAATAAAGTAAATATTAAATAAAAAATTATTATTATATATAATGGTTTGAGTATGTCAATGGGGAAAGAGGTTAAAGAGTGAAAATTATGAGGCAGTGGATTATATTTATTATTCTTTTCAATAATAATTTTATTTTTAAAGTGTTTTTGTTTTAAGTGGGATCTTTTACCTTATGATTATTATGAAAAATTCTTGAAAAATATTATCATTAAGGTAATGAATATTCATGGATGTCATATGGAGATGATTTAAAATACTTGAGTATATACAAACACCAAAAAAAGAACATTCCACCCACAATCAACAAACAAATGAACTCTTTTATCTAAAAGCATAATGTCAAAACTTGGGATAAAGATACTCTAGAATTTAATGTTTTAAAGTGGAAACTTGAATCCTTGACACCACACATTAGAGAAATATTCAACAATGTTATTCCAATATATTTCCCTCTAAAATGGAAACCTAGCTTAATAATACCTCTACTTAGGAGTGGAGATGTTAACAACACCTCAAAATATTATAGCATCATGGTAAACCTTTCTTGGAAAATATATTTGGTAGCATGATAGAGTATATATAGATAGGTCATGTGTATAAGACAAGGTAAAGACGGTGAAATGCCAAGTTGGTTTTTGTATGCACCCTAAAGGATCCAACTTGTAATAATACATCTCAATATTAGAAGGAAATTATAAGCAAGAATATTTTCAGAAATATAAGTAATATTATATGCAAATAATACTTCTACTTAGGAGTGGTGATGTTAACAACACCTCAAAATATTAGAGCATCATGGTAAATCTTTCTTGGAAAATATATTTGGTAGCATGATAGAGTATAAATAGATAGGTCATGTGTATAAGACAAGGTAAGAGGGTGAAATGCCAAGTTGGTTTTTGTATGCACCTTAAAGGATCCAACTTGTAATAATACATCTCAATATTAGAAGGAAATTATAAACAAGAATATTGTAAGAAAGATAAATAATATTATATGCAAGAGGATTATACTAATTTGTAGGGATAACAAAATTAGATAATGAACCTTGACATACATCCTATTTTATAAATTCATCAATCCTGAAATCCCTTGAAAGTGATCTAAGAGATATTTCCTAAATTAGACATCATGTAGATTTATTGAATCACTAATGGATGGATTTTTTATTTTTTTTAACTATTATCATTGCTTGGACATGATGGCACAAATGCGAATGAAAAATTATCTTTCAAAATTTGGGTCAATGATTTATCATTAGGAAATGTATTCATGTATGGTATTTCATGATTTATGAAAGAATCAATTAGTGGAGGGGAAAGAACCTTTTTTTACACCTCAATCCAAATTCATATTTCAATTAGCTTGTTCTGTGTGAGATGAACACTTTTATCATTATTAGTTGTCAAATAATGGTCATCTTGCATTGGTTTTCTAAATTTATCAATTGCTTTTTCATTTTATGTAGCAAAATTTGGTCTTCCATAATCACTAGGGATCAAATAGAAAGAAAAATGAAATACCTCCATATCATCAGTATATTCTCCTAGAACTATTAGAGTAAATTTTATTTTTCTAAATCTTTCGTCAAAATCATCAACTTCATATTTTTTATTATCCTCATTCCTATAATAGTTACTATCTTCTACATTATTTTGGAAAGACATAAAATTCATATTTTTTTTAAACATCTTGCAAAAGTATATCTAAAGGGTGAATTGTGTCATGTTACGAAGGCACATCCATTTTTAAAAAAGGGGACACAATTTTATATTCTTACAATAGATATAATTTTTTTTTTGAAATATAAATTCCTTTTTTACCAAGTGTATCACTTCCTCTATTTAGAATCTTATATCTATGCAATTTATGTGTCATAAATCAAACATAAATAAACACACGATACAAACACACTAAGGTCTGAAGATTTTTAAAATATTAATTAACTTAGTGACTTGAAATCAAACAAATAAAGCATAAAAAAGACATGGAATTTCATTTATATTACATTCAATACAATTAACCTTAAAAAAGTAATGGAAAATTGAGATCTAATACAATATGAGGTAAAATCTAACCCCAGGAGTTGTAATACAATTTGGTTCACCAAAATGCAATACAAATAATAAATTGTATTTAATTGGGCATCAAAAAACATGAAAAATAAAAATAATAAAATGAATATGTGTAATAAATTATCCAAAATGACTAAGAAGGTAAATATATAGAGTTTGAGGTGTATCTTAACTATGACATTGTATAAGAGTTTTTGCTTGATTCTGAACTCAAAAATACGTTATTATACCTATATAAAACATTGAAATGAAATTTGGATATAATATGAAATTGTATGTAAGGCTATTGGGAACATTTATAATAGGGGTTGAGAGTACCATGAGTGCTTTTAGAAGACGACATACACCCAAAAATTAATTTATGGGTTTTGTTAAATTGGTTTCACCCTTCATTTTCCCATCTTTAGTTCACGCACCAAAACTCATGGGTACCTATAATATCTAATTATTTTATATCATAAATTACTAAATAAAACCAAGTGATTTTAGAATTTTGTGTTCAATAAGATGTTGATTTATCAAGCCCCTAGGTGGGGGGAAAAAATAACAATATTAAATTGTATGAAGTAAATAATTTCAAAATAATAATTGCATGACACAAATAATTCTTAGCTTGTGTGCCAAAAATATTCCATAATAAAATATTAGCTTAGACAATGATTTTTTTTTTAATGGTTGCTTTTGTGTCTAAATAGATTATAACGCTTATCTATTTATAAGTAACATATAAAACCAAACTATATAATATTAACACTTATGATAACTTTAAAAAATTATAACTTAAAAGGGGGAAAGGTAGGATAAGGGCACTCAAATTAAAAGGAGTTTAAAACACAAGATAAAATAAGAATAAAATATGGAATGCAATAAATAAGATAAAGATAAGATAGGGAATGTAAAAATATGGGGATTTAGAAGCTAAAAATCAAAAGTCAACAAAAATGACCATATTACATAAGTTGAACCAAATTAACTAAATATAGATTAATACAATAAACCAACATAAATTGACACTAAATAAGGTTATGTGTCATTTTAAGTGTATGTATATACCTAAAAATGGTTTTATGGCATTATTTGGTGTTGAATTATATTAATTTAGCATATTTGGCTTATGGTAAATATTTGGTTTTACATTGAGTATTATGGGCCTTGTTACATAATTCCATTGGGTAGAATCCCCCTTATATTATGAATTATATAGTTAACTTAAATTATTTTAAAATTCCCATCTTATATTTATCATATGCTTTATTCCTCCCTCTAAGTGAAGTGCACTTATGATGACAATCTCATACCTTTCAAGCACTATCCTAGGATACTTTGACCCATACCCCTATTTACTTGTATTCACCATTTAAGAAATTTTTTAATTAAATTAGACTTATCATGATGATGGATAGTCCATTACCCACTCTATTCTAATTCTGCCTTTGAAGTCTCTTATACTTTATTTAAGACTGTTTATAAAACATTCTAATTCAACTTAGATCTCTATCCATTTTAGGTCTGTAATCTTTGGTAAGACTGTCACATGGAATCTTGGTTAAGAAACTTTTTAATGTTATCTTGAATCAATAAACTCACAAAACCTATTAAATACTCAATATAATTATATTGAGTTTATAGAGGTTAGTTTTCATAAGTTCAAACACTAATATGATTATCAAATGACCAAGAACTCAACTCAGTCCTATCTCTGCTACAAGACTATGCACTTGTTTATTTGAGATTAAAAATATATATTCCTCTAGAAACATATTATATTTATTCCTTTTAAGTTTTTTAGATCGCCTACAATAATAATAAGCCAATCCTTTTATTGGTTTCTTAAAGATTGAACCCAATAGTAGTGTTGCTCTTTAGGTCTCTACATGCCTAATTTGCCTTCTTGAAGTACCTTTGAATTGGTTAAACTTTAAAATTACTTTTATAACATATTCAAATGTTTTATATTGATCACACAACAATAAGAAGCCTTCATATAGTGTTTGAAACCAAATGACAAACAAAACAATTAATTTTCTCTTTTTTTAGTCTTCTCCGTGACTACCTATAGGCAGTCCTAAACATAGTTGATTGTTTCTAAATCCACATGACTCGTTTCAAAATAAAAATATATGGATTAGTTGATAAAAACCTTATATCAAATTCCTACAATTTTTTAGAAGATTTTATTGGTTAAATCTTGAGTTATGACCCTTTTTATGCTAAAAACATAGATCTAGGGTTTTTTCAAAATACAAAGAATCTGAGAACTTCTTAGGGATAGTTCATAAAGTTTAAGGAATATATAATCTTTATAAAAAATTTAATATATTAGTAATAACCGAATATAATTTTTTCTATCCTATAACCAAACTCATGTAACTTTTCCATAGCTAAGTGTTTGTAAATGACTGGAGGTGTGCAAAAATAGGGTTTTTGAAGGTTTTCAACCACAAAGACTTTTAATCAAGTGAAAAATAACTTCAAAATTAATTTTATATAATTCATACATGCAATAACTAAATTATTTCAATGATTTAAACCACCATGTTCCTTTTTTTTTCAAGAAAACTATGCCTTCTACATACCCAAACTCTTGTTTTATATTGGTAGACTGTTAATAAAAAACCTTTCTCAAATATTATCAATTAGAATCATTAAAAAAAATTAATAAACACTAAAACATGTGAACATGTCCTTTTCCTCTATATAACATACATTCGACATCAAATAAGCTTTATTTATTGATCAATTTGCATAATTTTATTTACACAACACAGGCCTAAAGGCCTTATTCACCCTTTCATGCCACTCACTCCTCTTGATTTGAAATTATAATTATTTTTTTAATTTATTTGGATCCTATATTATACTTTAAATCTCATCTCTTTGTAACGAATTATCCAAATTGAGGTTTGGTCTTTATCATAAGACCACAAATCACTCAATTAATATTTATCCCTAACAACCATTCCTTCTTTAGCCTTTTCTAACATAGCCAAATATTCTAGAGGGATATTTAACATTTAATAAAGGTTAATAGTATTTACAACATGTTATTAGACCTTGTAAGATGATTCCATAAGGTACATGCCCTTTGGAGATAATCACAATCCCTTTACAATCCTTCACCATAATTTAAATTTTCAAATATGTATTTTAAAGGGAGAACTTACATCATACTAATTTAACCTAATATAAGAGAAATGAAACACCATAAGCTTATGATTAATTACTAAAATAACTCTTAAGGCCTTCTAAACCACGACCAATTATAATTTATTATATTTACGTCATTGAAGTGAAGCATATCTTGATACCCCTGCATTAGACTCCTAAGGTGGGAAAGTATTTGAGCTCCTTCTCAAATAAGAGTTTCAATATTTTTTACTTCTTTTCCAAAAATTGTTTACCATTTGACTGATTTCATACTTATTATATTCTTTTTCTTAGGTGTCTTCATGGTTCATGAGGTTACTTGGCTCATACTTGAATTCATCTTCATGAGCTTAGGAGAAAGGAATTTATCTCCTTAGTTGCATAGCCTCTCATACCTACACATTCAAAGATAAAATCATACTTAGTTCCAAAAATATGAGGTAGCATTGCCTCTCCAATGGTTGTCCTCAATGTACTCCTTTCATATTCACTTTTAACTAGTTCTTCCATTATTGGTTCATCATCTTCTTGGCTTATAATCTTTGATAGCCCCAACTCAACTTCCTTGATAGCTTCCTCATCTACTATGATATTTAAACATTTTGGATCTTACATGATTTGGTGCCAAATCACATCTTCTTCTTAAGTATACTATGCTATATCTCGATCTATAACTTGTTTGTCTTCAGCTTGTGCCAATTGAGACACCTTTTTCCTATTGTATTTTAGGTTCCACAAGAACTTCATTAAGCGCTTCCTATTTAGATTCCATGAGTTAACACAATGACTCAGCTCCCTTCTTAAGCCAAACACCTTCACTATCTTGCACTTATGCATTCATATCAATAAAATTAGTGTCAGAGATAAAAATTTGAGCCCATTGAGCCTCTTCAGTTTCTCCTTGAGTCAGCATTGCTTGTTCTTTCATTCATGTCTTTATTAATACATTATTATTCTTGAGAATCTTCTTCACCTATCATCTCTCCTTCTTCTGGGTAGTAGATCTCCACCTCTTAAAATGATGTTTTTATGCTAGTCTCTTCTCCAGTATAAGCATGTTGTTCATGCTTATCATCTTTATTCTTTTTAGACCTTATGCCCTCAAATTGGGATTCTTCTTTATCTACCTTATCACATGTATACACACATGCAAAAAAATTATTAGTTTTAAAAACCTAAGGCTTGTTTGCCTCTATCTTCTCCCTTTTAGGTTGCTTTGTTAGCATATTTAACTCCCTTATTAACTAGATTACTTCTTGATGCCTTTTCTTCTTGTCATTGATTTATCTGAGAGGCCACTAAATTATCCTCTTTATTCTTATAAATAATATATGTCTTAATTCCTCCAAGACCAACTCCATACCTACCAAGATCGAACTCATCTTAGTTATCTCTTTTTCTATATCTATCTCACTTTTCTTTATAAATTTTTCTCTCTCCATCTTCTTTTTATGGTAACTTCCTTCCTCTAAGCCCTTCATCAACTTTTCTCTCTTATCAAGTATGTTTCACCTTGATCTCTTATTAATACCTCACCTAGGCTTCCTCTTCTTCTTGCTTAGTATTTTGGTATTTCAAGTCATTTGTCTTAGACTTTTCTCTCTTTTGAGCTTCTAACCTCTATCTTCTTCACTCATCAACCTCACTGGGTTGTAGGGATTACCACTCAATTTCTTTTACCTTTTCTCAATTTAAGGTTTCAAACAACCTTCTTGCCTCTTTATCTTGTCAATATCCTTCAAGATTTCTAACATCTTCATAATTCATCTATAAATTACAAACTTTATGCAAATTGATTAGCTTTTTAAGAGATTTCTAGAGGCTCTAATACCAAAATTGATGATGATTGCATACCTTTTAAGCACTATCCAAGATACTTTGACCCATACCCTTGTTTATTTTCTTATAATCACCATTCAAGAATAATTTTCAATCCATTAGACCTATCCTGATGATGGATAGTCCATTACCCACTATATTCTAGTTATGCCTTTGAAGTCTCTTATACTTTACTTAAGACTATTTATAGACCATTATAATTAAACTTAGACCTCTGTCCATTTTAGGTCTGCAATCTTTGGTAAGATTATCACATGGAATCTTAGTTAAGACAATTTTCAAATTTAGCCATGTTCTCTTGACTCAATCAACTCACAAAACGTATGAAAGACTCAAGACAATGATATTGAATTTATAGAGGCTATTTTGCACAAGTTCAAATACCAACTAGATCATCGAATGACCAAGAACTCAACTTAGTCCTAACTCTGCTATAGGAATATGAATTGGCCTATTTGAGCTTAAAAATATATTATTCCTCTAGGACCATATTGTCAAAGTTCTCAATAGAGAAAATTTTAGAGGCTATTTATAGCTAAAAGTCTATAAGTAGGTTTATTTTGATTTTGAAAATGGTTAATTCTTTGAAAATATACATAGGTCAAATAACCTCAATTTTATACAATTTTGTATACATATGTTTTGAATCGCCTTATAGATTATACTTGGTCTTATTTTGTGACATAGATTCATCATAGTTGTTATACATGTATGGATCTGATTCGCCAAAAAATTATACAAGACATATATTAGTTAGTCTGGGATCGCTAGATATGTATGTATGTATGTATGTATGTTTGTTTGTATGTGTTTATATATATGATAAGGACCACCTAGGACACAATAAGCTTAATGTAATAATTATATTTTGTTTTGTAAAAATGTTTTGAATATTCTTTGATGTCGTTTATAAAACTGAGTAAAACAAACATGTTCTGCTTTCTATATGATTTTAAGAACTAAAAAACTTAATAATAAATAATTTTCAAACCTAATGTTTATTTTATTTATATCATTGAATGCAATGCAGGTGGAGTTAAAACTGAGGATCAAAGTTTTGATTTTGCCCTATTGTTTAGTGAATTGGTGCCAGCATATTGAGGGGCCTCAAGGTAAAATTTAATATTGGTCCAACACATCACATGTGAGATTAATGTAAGTTACTTAAATACATATGTGATGGTTTCTCAATTTTTATAGTCATTTAGTCAAGCTATTGGCAGAAGCAAAGCTCTGGTAGTTGAAAGATTGGGATGAGAGGTTAGAAAGGAAGGCATAAATAATTTCTAAGTTGATTTCTTTATGATTGAAAGGTATGGATTTTTATTTGTTTGGTTTTAAATATTGAGAATAGTTTTTTGCATGCAGAGTCATCTGTCTTCAAATGAATAAATATTATATTAGGTTCCATGAAAAATATTTATTTAAAAATATTTACTCAAAACACTATGCATGTTGATTTTCTTGTAAATTTCATATATATATATATATATATATATATATATATATATATATATATTTTTCCTTAAACTCAAAATCTGTGAAATGGGTATTTTTGGGTTAGTCAAAAATATGATTGAAATAATCATGAGGCTATGTTACATTTATTCATTTAACTATGTATTAATTGTTTAAATTAAGTATCTTGCATGTCATTATTTCTTGGAAGAAATCAATTTTTTATTTTTTAAAAAGAAGTATGTGATAAAGATCAACCACATAATATAATTCAGTTTATTGTTTATGTATTATTTAAAATATCTTAAATGCCATTATTTCTTAGAAAAAATCAGTTTCTTGTTTGTTTAAAAGAAATATGCAATAAAGACCAACCACATAATATAATTCATTTTGTTCTTTGTGCATTATTTAAAAGAAGTATTTTGCATGCCATTATTTCTCATATAAAATTAGTTTCTTATTTGTTTTAAAAAAGTATGTGGTAAAGACCAACCAAATAATATATTAAACTGACTATGGGGCTATAGGAAAAGATAACTATAAGAAGTGAGAATGACATAACTAAAAATATATAATTATTACTTTAATTTTATTGTGTGGGTGGGGAGGCAGGGGGCGGGGGGCAGGGGGCGGATGGGTCTTACCCTATGGCCCCATAATTGGTTTATTATTTATACTTTATACTCTGATTTTTTGTCATAATTTTTGTTATAATCATTTTAATATATTATTTGGTTAGTCTTTACCACATACATATTTTAAACAAATAATAAATTGATTTTCTCTAAAAAAATAATGGCATGCAAGATACTTATATGAAAAATAAGGATGATATTACTGAAACATATAATTATTACCTTAAGTTTATTATTTTCTAAGTGGTCCTTATATAATTGAACATTAGGGTTTTGAAAATTGAGAAAGCTTGTTGAAGATAATGCAGAGTATATAAATGATCAATTTTGACATAGTGGTTTGCCTTCATTAAACATTTTATTGAAATGTTTGATGACCTTTTGTTCAAAATGAGTATTTGATTTGGTCAAAATTAAAAATATTGATTTCATATTTTTAAAGATATAGTTGCATTTATTTTTTAAAATATATATATATATATATATATATATATATATATATATATATATATATGAAACTCATAGGGCCAAAAATTTATATGGATTTAAGTTTCATGTATTTAATTATGGCCTATTGACCAGTTTGTTGAAAGTGGCATGAGGATTGTGAAATAAAAAATGGGGTAAGATCTCAATCTCAATTCCCATAGCTTTAATTCCACTACACCACATTCAATGCTAGAAATAAAATAAATATTATGTTTGAAAATTATTTATTATTAAGTTTTTTAGTTATTAAAATCATATAGAAGAAAGAACATGTTTGTTTTACTCGGTTTTATAAATAACACCAAAAAATATTCAAAATATTTTCATAGTTTTAAAATTATAAACTATATAATAATGTCTACCAAAATGTCTTAACTATATTCATATTGGTATTTTAAATATTTTTTTATTTTAATTTCAAAACTTTAAACCAAAATATAATTATTACCTTAAGTTGATTGTGTCCTAAATGGTCCTTATCTCTCTTGCTTGTGCGCACACACACACACATGAAAATTAAACATCGAGGTTTTGAGAAAGATTATTGAAGATAATGTAGAGTATATAAATAACAATTTTGATAGTGGTTTGTCTTCATTAAACATTTTGTTGAAATGTTTGAGGAACTTTTGTTTAAAATGAGTATTTGATTATTTAGCATGGTCAAAAGTGAAAATATTGCATGTATTTTTAGAAATATATATATTAAACTCATATGGTCAGGAATTTGTATGGATTTGATTTTCATGTATTTGATTATGTCATATTTACCATTTTCTTGAAAGTGGCATGAGGATTGTGAAAGAATAATGCATGGTTTTCTTACACTAGTAGTTGTTATTTTAGTATGGTTGTAAAGAGGATGAAATGATCAATTTTTATACAAAATGATGGTTATATAAGTATTATTTGAATTTTTTTTCAAATTGAACAATTTGATGCATTGTATTTTTAAGATCATGAAAATTAGGAAGTATCTAAGCTCAATTGTATAAAATGCTTATTTTTAGCATACTTTATTAGATGTCAAGATATAATCCATGTTCAAATGAGTTAGGTAGAGATGTTTGGGTTCATGATGATGATCAACATAGTGAGGCTACTCCTTCATGGAGTAGCTCTCGAGGCAAACAATTATTTCATGGTCGCAAGGTTGCTAACACATTTACTAGATCATTTAATTGGGGAACCCATGTTTCCTTGCATTTTGATGTTAATGACCCTGACTTTTGGAATGTTCTCAACTCTTTGTCTTCTAGCTCTTTGAATTTATATGGAAATAAAGGTTGAAGGGGATCACATTGAAATAATTATCCTTGTAGATGAGACATTCCAAATGAGCCCCCCTCAACACATGCATGCTACCATTCAACCTAATGAGCATAATCTTCCATCGCTCGAGCTACCTAAAAATATTCTTGAATTAACCACAAAATTACATCCCAGTTAAAGTATTCCACTTACAAAGATAGAGATCTCTAACTATGGCTTACTTATTATCAATATTACTCAAGACTAGAATTATTGTAAAAAGGTTATTCACATGGATTCTATGATCATGGTGGTGGGATCATTTTTAAATTCCACCTCTTCTAGTAACCTTCGCTAAAGTTTGAAGAGATTCCACCAATTTAAAATTTAGATACCTTAATTTTTTGAGCTTAAAACCATGTTCTAGGGTTTCTTATAAAACACAAAAGCTTGAGATATTCTTAATATGATAGTTCATAAGGTTTAAGAACACTCTGATATTTATAACATAAGACATTAAGTTTGAACACATGACATTAAGGGAAAATTATAATTGGGACTTGATCTATCACAAGATCAACAAGACAAAATCCTTCAGCTAAATGTTTTAGATGAACTTTGAAAAGAGGCACTCTATCACACTAAAGTTGTGTAGCAATAAAGAATTGGATGGCATGATAAATACATCAAGACTTGAGACTCTACCCAGGTGATTGGGATTTTTTTTTTTGACTCCAAATACAAAGATCATAAGGATAAGCTCTAAATCAAATGTCTTGGGACATATGAAATAAAAATAGTTTTTGATGATGGGGTTATTAAGTTGTAGACTATTGACCCAGTCCACTTTTGTCTACTAGTCAATAGCCATCGACTCAAATTATACAATACGCCTTTTTCTAAGGAAAATTTCACTTGTCATCTTCTTAATAAACATTAGTTATCTCTCTCAGCACAAAGATGACATTGTTCCTTATTAAAGGCATTTATTTGAACCCTTATTCACATTCTTATTTCTTTTAACAATAGTTATGGTTGATAAAATATTAATTCCTACTGCTACAAGCTTAATTAGCACCCCCAAGTTGTGCAATAATAAATAATTAATTCTTGTTGCTATAGGCTTAAATTGTGTAGTAACAAAGAGTTAATTCCTATTGTTAAGGGTATTTATTTGAACCCTTCTTCACATCCTTATTTATTTTAATCGCTATCATGGTTGATACAATATTAATTCCTATTGTTATAGGCTTAATCACCAACCCCAAGTTTTGCAACAATAAAGAATTAATTCCTATTTCTAAGGATATTTATTTGAACCCTTATTCACATCCTTATTTATTTTAATAGTTTTCATGGTTTCTACAAGCTTAATCACCACCCCCAAGTTATGCAACAACAAATAATTAGATGGCATGATAAACACATCAAGACTCGAGCATCCTAGCCAAGAGATTGGGCTTTAATTTTTGACTCCAAATACAAAGATCATATAGGTAAGCTCAAAAGCAAATGGTTTGGGCCATATGAAATAGAAACACTTTTTGATAATGGAACTGTTAAGTTGTAAAGTCCACTTTTGCCTACTAGTCAAAAGCCATTGACTCAAATTATACAAGAAGCCTTTTTCTATGGAAACTTTCACTCATCAACTTCTTGATGAACATTAATTGTCTCTCTCTTAGCATAGGATGACATTGTTCCTGTAGTAGAAGGATATTTCTTTGAACCCTTTTTTAACACTTGTTAGGAAAAACCCAAGTTCTTTCAGATAGTACCACCATGTTACAAGATTAAGGGTATTTATTTAAACCCTTCTTCACATCCTTATTTATTTTAAAAATTGTTATGGTTACTACATGATTAATTCATGTTGTTACATGATTAATTACCATTACTACAAGATCAATTTCTATTGCTATATGATCCTTTTCTATTACTACAAGATTAATTTATGTCACTAAAGGATACAAATTATTGTGCTCCTGCATACCCTGGCCTCTTGACAACTATTGTAGAATATTTCAAGGTCTATTTTTCACATCTTCTGCCATGTTGATAGAAATATTTGTGTAGTCATTGAATACCATGCTCCAAAATGCTCACTTCAACAAATGATGACAAGTACATCTATGGGTCCAATTGTTACTAGTTCTTGCATGACTATATATAAATTTTTCCTAGGGGTTGGTGGATGCATAATTAAATTAATAAGTCACTCCATGCACCTTTTTCATTTACACTCCTTGAGAGTTATATATTGCATCCTTCATATGATAGGCACTCTATTGAACCATAGCATTACAACATCCATATTCCTTAGTCACTTGAATTTACCTTCTAATGGTCTCCATCATCCTCCATGGTTAACAATCATCCACAAAAACTGCCACTTCAACCATCCACATCATGTTTAGCCACTATTTCCTCACTCCATGGTGATATGATGACATTGTCTATGTTTTATCTTACCAACCACACATACTCAAGTAATATATAATCATGATGACTAATGTATTCATTTTAATTTTTCTAAAGCATATATTTTAATTATTCTTTTTATATAATAATTATGAGCTATCATATCAATTTAATTGAATACCTATTGATATGATAACCCCCATACCAATCCATTTAAACTATCTTTTCCATTCAAAATCCCATTAATACTTTCTATTTCCAAATCTCCCATCCCCATTTTTCCCATCCAACCTATCACACATGCCACAATCTTACATCATTTGAGGATGAGTGATTCAAAAGAGGATGAGTGATCTTTCCATAATAACAAATATAATTTTTCATACCTTGAGATATGGGATGTGTGTATTAAAGACATTAAAAGTAAATAATTGAGCCTAAAGGTCCTAAAACCTTAAATTATCCTTTTTACATACCCAAATATAATAACCTACATTGACATTTTCACTTTCTCAAATGGCCAATTCAACATCTCACTCCTGCTAAGATTTAGTAGTTATGAGGGGCAACTGTGTGTGACATGAACTACTAAGCCTCACACCTCTACTAGAACAACTAGATGTCATGTCAATATTTAAAAATGAAGGGTGGGTGGCATATTTTAAAAAGCTAAACAACTACGACTAGAGTATAGTCTAAAAATTTATTAGTTCACTAGATAATTATTTATCTACTATAAAAGGCATGAAAATTAAGATAAGTGAGACACTTATTAGTAGGGTGGTTAAGTTACCCAACAATGGAGATTTTTAAAAGTATAAATTTGACATAGAGGATGAAAGACAAATATTTTACCTAATAAATGAATGTTTAATATTCTCCAAATAGAGGACTAGCCAGCTATCATTACCACAAGTATGGGCTAAAGTAGTTATTTTATTTGTGAGATATTTCACATGTGAGGGTAGATATTTCATGTTGTATGGAACCCACTTAAAATATTTGAATAACTTGAGGAATGTTATTAGAATAAATGTGCCAAATTTTATATTGAAAATGTTAATAAAAATGGTTGTAGAATATTAAAAGGGTAATTCAAAACTATTGACCTGTCACTGCTTAATTCAACAAATTGTCCAAGATTGAAAAAGTAGAAAAAGACCCAACCTAAGTTGGGAAGACTTTCTATAATTGCCTGTAATATCAAAAATTAAAGATGGAGAAGAGGGCAACGATGAAATAGATGAATAAATGGAAGTAGAGGCTATAAAGGACTTTGAAGAAGAAGACAGAGAAGATATACCTCCAAAATTAGATACAAAGATGCCCCTTCATAAAAAACTAAAGCTACACAAGAACCTACAGCTACACAAGAACCTAAAGTCACATAAAAACCTACAACATACTTCAATGGGAAAGGGAAAACTAATGAGGAAGAGAAAATTGATCCTTCAATTTTATTCATCATATGAGTTAGAGGAGAAGTTCCTCCAAAACCTAGAGCTCATAAGAAATCCAAACCATAGAAAAGGATATCTCATAGGTTGAGAATAAATTGTAGATTAAACCAACATATAAAACCCTTGTTGTAATTCACATTAGTGTAGGGTCCTCTGATGAGGACGCTGAAGAAACAAATATTGCATCATCCATTAGTGAAGAACATTCTAACTCCTATGGTTTAGAAAATATAGAGATATATGATAAGGAGAATCAACTGAAGAATAAGGATATTCAAATGATGTAAAAAATAACCAGATGTAAATAATAAGGAAGAACATCCAGTTGAGGAAGATATGAGAGAACAGCAAGATGGATGGAATGAGATAACATAGGTACAATCTGAGGATATAGTACAAGAAGATCTTATAGCTTCCTTAAAACAAGAATCTCCAACTCTAGAGCAAGCATTACAATAAATTGAGTTGTTAAGAAAGAACTTGAAGGAGCAAGATAGCCATGGACTGGATACATTAACAATAGTAGCATCAAAGCTAAAGTACCTATTTTTCAAAATTGAGTCCCAACCTATAGCACCTGAACAGTCAACACCAGTGGTTCATGCCCAACCTACATCCAAAGCATTTGCCCCTATAGACATTCAACCTGAAAGGTATAGTGCACCATTCACTCTTTTCATTGACATGAGCCAATCTATAGATGAATAGGCTAAACATTTTAAGCAATTAAAGAAATAAAATTTTGCATTAAGTAATAAAGCTCAATTTGATGAGGGACAAATTATGAATTTGAAATATAATATGGAGGAAATAGCCAAGCTAACAGAGTAGCTTATCAACTATTAGCCTTTTGTTAGGTTATACTCCACATATATGGAGGAACAATAGCCCAAATTGAAGTTCATAAAGATATATTATGATCTTCCATGTTTAGTATTAGACCCTAGATATTTCTTTGATATGTACAACAATAGCCCAATAGAGGCACGATCCTAATTATGTGAATTTTATGTCCACAACTATCTTGTGCCTCATGACCTGGATTAAAACCCTAATAGCCAATGAATGTTAAAGAGGCCAATAAATGATAGATTACAAGTAGAAGGAATAATAAATTACATTAATGATCAGAGGGGATTCAAAAATTATAGAAAACATCATTTAGGAATGGTTTAGCCTGATGAATAGAACATAAGTCTCTTTTTGTTTTGTAGAATAATAGTTGGAAGTAAAAAAGTTTTATTTTAGGTAAAGAGATTATATAGGAGTAGAAACGCATAGAGCTTGCATATCCAGGTGGGGAGAACTCAACACAGAGTTTAATAAAAGGGAGCCATACTCACCTTTTAATCTGACAACAAATTTTGACAAGGTCAATACATATATCAAGATTGCTAGAAGGAAAGGGATAAATCTATTAGCTATCATGTTCTAACTTCCCCTATTCTGGTATCTTATAATATATTGGGAGTGCAAGCATCCATTAGATCAAAACAAGGAAGATAGGAGATGGAAATAATATGAAGACAAATAGGGCTTCTATGGTAAAAGTTCTAGTTATTCTTGGGAACCATAAGACTTCAAATTTGTATGTGCAGTTGAGATGCAAAGGATAGTTTCTTTAGGATGAGCAACATTTTATGTTGGGGGTGTGATGAAACCCAAAAATGTGATGTTTTGAGCCTCTATTACCTACATGTAGCCTCTCCTAATTTGGTATTTATGAGACTATCTCTTGTATATTCCTACTCGAAACAAGTCTAATATATAATAGCTATATATTACTATATTTTATAGAGTAATGATATTTTTCATTATGATTTAAGTAGATATAATTATATTTTTTTATATGGTTTATTAATTATAATATTTGTTTGATAAATATCAAAGTAAAACATGGAAATTCCATGAGAAACTCAGGTCAGCACATCCCAAAATCAAAGGATCATGTGTCAACACATCCTAGATCCAAAATATCATGAGTTAATGCATCCTACAACCAAAGGATCTTGTGTCAACACATCCTATAGCCAAAGTATCCTATGTCAAAGCATCTTGCATCCAAAGTATCATGTGTCAGTACATCTTGTATCCAAAGGATCCTATGTAATCACATCATGCATCCACATGATGTTAATTATTAACAACATCATGTGGACTATAAAATTACCTATTTAATTTATTGCAACTACTAACAACCTATAGAAAACCCATAGCTGCTAAAATATGAAGAAATTTAAACTCACCTAGGTTATCCACTAACTATCAAACTCTTGGAGATTGTAACATCAAGCTTTGAATTCATTAATATATTTTTCTAGGGTATCAATAACCAAACTTTAGTTATGAATGACCTAGCATATTTAATGTTTTCTATTGGGCAAAGTTTAACCTCAAGAATTTCTAATTCTTGTAGATGAACATTATAATTATAGCTATATTTTTTGTTTTATAGTTATGCCACAAATGTAAAACTACCACCTCTGATATAAATACAATATAGTAGAGATGTGGAAATTATTAGGAATTTGTTTTGAGATTAGAAGTGTGTAAGTGTAGTAAGCAATCCAATTAAGATATTGTAATTTGTTGTAGCAATATTAAATGTATAACAGACTACTCATCATAACCCTTTGAATGGCTTATTATATTATCTTATACCACTCTATTTCTCCGCTTAATCCCTCTATAAATTTAAGATAAACTCATGACAAACCTACCCAATCTTATGTTATCAAATCTCACTTTACACTAGCTCTGCTATAGTGCTCTGTATAGGCCTGGTTTATTCTTAGAAAGGATGTTTGCTTCTAATTTACACTTAATAAACCTAATGAATGACCTATTTACTTTTTATATATTTTCAAATATGATGATAAACCAATTATTTTATTGGTTTTTCATACAAGTAATCTCAAAAACAACTTTTACACTTTAGGTTTGTACATACTTACTCTACCTTTGATAGTGTTAATTCAAACCACTTCAACCAATAAATTGAATTACATTAAAAACCAATTTTAAATTGATTAATTATCATGTAGATACCTTCATACAAGATTTAAAACCCAAGAACAAGACTAAACATCAATTTTCTTCTCACGCTCTATGTTTTCTCAATGAAAACCTACATGAAACCAATACACAATTAGAATTTCCTCATTCTAAAGGGCTTATTTTCATCTGATAACACTCTAAATCCATTATAATCATATTATACTACCTTATTATATAATTTTAAAAATTTCCACTTGTTAAAAATGGGGTTATGGTTCAATTTGTGCCTTAAACCTTGTTTGAGGGTTTTACAGGAAATACATAGCCCGAAAGCTCTTTATGGATTGTTCATAAATATAAGACAATTTATATATTTTTAAACATGTATTTTAGGGTATTAATAACCCTTTTCAACTTCCCAAAACTTCAAAGTGAACCCATGTAACGTTTAGTACATATTATAAGTGTTTGTAAATGACTATGAATGTATAAAATAGGGTTGCTTGAAGGTTTCAACTACTTAGACCTTGAAACAAGTGAAACTCCTCCTTAAATTGAATTTATTCCTCTTTATTTAGGAAAGGATAATATGAATACAATATATCTAACCAACATATCCCTTTTGATTGCAAGAAAAGTATGTTTCCTCATACACAAAACCTTGTTACCATGATAGATTGCCAATAAAACTTTGTTGCTTATCTTAGCATTCAAGATTCATATTAGGATCATTAGGAACATATGTAAACAATACTAAAACATGTGAACCAATACCTTTCATCCATGAAACATGCCTTCAATACTAAACAAGGCTTCTTTTATTGATCATTTACATAGTCATATTTATAGATCATGTAGGTTAAAGGCCTTCTTCACTCTTCTCTTTAACAACTCAACATGACCATGACAACTTAGCATGACACTTGAATAATATCAATCTTTTCACATGTTTACAAGAAATACATTAAAAAATTTAAATTTCTATTTGGGCGAGAAAACTTTCTAAAGCATCTAACTAACCTATAACTTGACTTTTAGGACCTTTAACAAGACATTTATTGATTGATTTGACTACCTAAGACTCTAAGAACTCTTGACACCACCATTTCATCATAATTTCAATGATTCTCTTAAATCACATAACTTTCAACAACATTTAATAAACCACAAGGTATATTTGTAATGCTCAACAAAATTTTAAGGCGTACAATAATGTGAACATGTAATAGAATATCTAATAAATTACAACAAAATCCAAAAGCTGAAATCAATAAGAATATTTAAAAAGTGAAATGTTGAATAATATATGTATATAATAGATCCATAAAATCCATATAAAGACGTACAAAAGTGAACAAGTTTGATATAATATCCTGGGTCAATGTCATATAGGCATATAATGCTAGAATAATTATACTATAGGCATACAAAAAATATCATAATACATAGTCTTGATCATCAAAATGTATTGCTCTCTTTGCCTTGATTGTAGAATCCTCTCCTTGGGATGCCTTGTTCACAACTAGAGATGTCTAATTTGGATGACTACAAGTCCTTTTTCACTTAAAAATTGCATGTAGCTCCAACTGTTCATATGCAAATATTATCAAAAAAATTACATGTACTAGAACAAGATACTTACAAAATTAATATGTTGAGTTTTTTAAACGACACAAAAATTATTTACATGGGCACTTATTATAAGCTGGTGGTCACTATCAATTTAGGACTAACACTTAATAGGGATAATGATAGGCTCATGCTGGCAAACAAGAGTGTGAAATGGATCACCAATAGGAGTCAATGACATGCTAATTATAAAAACAGGGCTTGGTTCTAATATACACACACACATAAAATAAAAATTCAAAATTAGCTCATAAAAATTTAAGTCAACTGACTAAATCATTGAAATATAATAGAAAATTTACAAATTAAATTATCAAATATACCATGTCATGCCTACTAATAAGTCATCATTGGAGGACTCTGCATAGATAAAAAAAATTGCATCATCTATTTGCATAAGTACTGAGGATGATTACAAAACACACATCCATATTTACACTTAAACATCACAATAAATCTCATGTACCTCAATGAGTTACTGTGTAGATGAAATCATAGAAATAACACCTACATTTCCTCCCTCTCAAATAGATGGTAGATTGTTTAGCTTGGTCATCAATTAAACAAACAAAATATCATTGTTAGTCACTTCATCACACACACACACACATGTGAATAAGACTAGAGTTTTAGACACCAAAGAGACCTAATTGAATCAAAATTAATCATAGTTAGTAAATGCAAGTAGGCTATTTACATCAATAGCATTAATTAATCCTTAAAAATCACCTCCAAATAAGTATATATAGGCATAGTAGAAGCAACACACGTTATCCTATGGTGTCCAACATCCTGTATCAGCATAAAAAATTCATATACATTATTGATATTTCTATATGAAAAATAATTAAAAACCTTTTAAATTATAAAAATATTTAAAATTTAACAATTTTGATATTTTTTTCCAACAAGTACAATATTAAAGCTACCTAGGAAGTTGTATCCAAGGTGTCCAAATCAAATGCATATGGCTGAAACATAGTGAGGATGATATCATCTAGGCCCACATAAATACCACCATGAGTGTATTGCGTGATATCCTCCTCCTCCTTAGGTCTAGTGCATATGACACCATGTGTTCTGCAATAGTGAGCTCATCGGGTAACAACACTAGATGAAGTCTCACCATGCCCACCCTCACTAATGTAAGTATGAGAAATATATATCATATGCTAAATGAGGGTGTCAGTAAATGCCTTAAGCACATGCAAAGTATCAATCTATATAGTTTATTTGATTGTAGAGGGTAGGGTCTCAGGAAGTGTGGTTTTTCAAGACATACTCTCGTAGGATTATTAGGTGCATAATGTGCACCTAGACTATCCTACATAGAGCCCTTTGCTCTGCCAAAGAACTCTGAGAAATTAAAATAATTTAGAACTTCATTCAACACAAACTCATAATTAAAAAATACATCAAGACATCATTATTGTTATAATAAGGGTGATCTAATACCATCCACCATTGGTCCCATAAATTTTGTTTAATCAAAATGTGAGTACACCAATGGATTGAAATACATTTATCCATCACATCTAACAGCACCCCAGTTTTCCCATCAATAAATAGGGTAGAAATTTGGGCTTTGGTTATATATTTATCTTTCACAATGGTTGCATACAATTTGTTTTAATAGTATTCCCTACATTTATTTCTATAGTCAGACCAATTATCAATTAGACCTATTAATGAGCCAATTTCACCTACTAATGTATGTAATGTGTTTGACAAATAAATTTGGCAAGGGTTTTTTTCACGGGGATCCCTCAATGTCTTAATCAAATTATCAATTTCCAACTTATTTTCAATGATATGGGATGTTAAATCCTCTTGACTACTATAGGGGAGGGCTTTAATAACTACAGGAGGGTTAAGAGGGTTTTATAGGGAAGGAGGGATATGAGGGTTTTATGGGGGAGGAGAGATAGGAGGGTTTTATAGTTGAAAAGTGATAAGAGGGTTTTGTGGGTTATGAGGGATAGGAGGTTTAGTTTGTTGTTTAATGCCACTTAGCTCTGCATGTACTAAAAAAATTCAATAAAAATGCAACAAAATTAATTAATTTTATTTCTAAATGCACTAAAATGTGTTTGCATACCTTTCTTTGATGTGTTATTATCGAATTTAGGTTACCTTGGTCTCAATCAAGTGCATATTTTATTTTGCTATTATTTGCTCATGGTTTGCTTTGATGCCAAATGAATGGCATCAATGATTTTTATTTGGTTTTAAAATAATAGAACCACTACATGGTTTTGTTGTTTTAAAATTGCATACACAGTTTAATCGTGTACACAATTTAAAAATTAGGTATGTGGTTTTAAAACCACGTATGTAGTTCTAGCTTGGTAATACTGAGCCTGTCATAGAACCATGTACGTAATTTTAAGAACTACATAAGCATGACTTAAGAACTCCATATGTAGAACATATTTAATGAAATTATCTCCACTTTTTAGTCCCCCATCTTCATGCACTTATCCCACCAAAACATTTTCTTGTCCATGTTATTCTAGATTCTAGAGAGATTTCTCCCAAAGCACACACTCTTTGAAAAATTGATCATAAACTCTAATTTTTTTAGGTGGGATGTATGTTTTACTTTATCCATGCAAAACTTACAATGAAACATGTAGAGAATTTTTTACTCTAGAATTTTAATAGAATCAATAACATCAAAGAGGATCATTTTCAATAAGAAATAAGGTTCCCATTGAGTTTGTTTAGTTATTCAACTTTTAGTGACATTTAAGAAGCGGTTGCACCTTTAAAGACCTAAAAGTGATAGGTTTTAGTATAGAATAAAAACATCACATAACATAAAAATGAAAAAAAATCATAATTTTATTGAACATTTGGATTTTCCTCAAAACTTTATGCTCTTTAAAAAAATATCGTCTCATTTTGAGTTCACATGCAAAAGATATGGCCTTCAAAAAATTTAGGGTTGCAAGGTAACAAAACTATTAGGGTAGTGTTGCAAGCTTATGTGGTGGTTTTGAAACTATTAAGGTGGTTTCGTAGCTAAGTAATATGTACTAAGGGGTATTTTTTTCAAATATCAAGGTGGTTTTATAATTGCCACTATATATTAAATAGTAACTCTACTTCTGGTAAATGCAAAAATAGATTAATGGCCTAAAATGATTTATTTGTTGATGTTGAGCATTTTAAAGATGCTTGGGAGTTTGAAAAGGCACTCCAAGAGTTAGATAAAGTTATAAAATATATGAGCCAACTACTTTAGAGTATCTTTAAGGAATAATAGAGATAAACTTAGAGGATTTAGTTCTTCAAAAAGAGAAAGCATAAAGGAGAGAGTGTGGTTGGGAAAGAGTCTACTTGAAAGAAGAACATTATGACTATTCTCATGAACTGAGAGTGGAGATCATTGTGTTAGTTCTATTATGGGATTTTGATGTATGTTCTTCTTCATGTAATAAAAATAGCAAAAAACAACTAGAGTGTTTTTTCATAGAGAGCTAAGAGGAGAGGAAGGCTTAGTATATTCCATTAAAGGATTGCCATTATAATTTTATTCTTTATGTTTTAATGCAAGAGGAATGATTGAAGTGTGTGTGTGTGTGTGTGTGTGTGTGTGTGTGTGTGTGTGTGTGTGTGTGTGTGTGTGTGTGTGTGTGTGTGTGTGTGTGTGTGTGTGTGTGTGTGTCTAATCTTTGTAACATTGGCATTTGAATTCAATCAAGCCTTATATTTGGATTAAAGTTTGAATGTGTTGTGACTAAGAGTGTGTTCACAAAATAGACTTGATTGTATGTTGGGAAATAGGGTGACCATTAGCTTGACCCCCTCATTCATGTCTACATCATTTTCTATCTCATTTGGTTACAAATATGGGAAAAGGAAAATTTGAATAACAAAACATATTGGTAATGAGAATAATCTATTAGAAGAATGTGAAAATAAAACATTGAATATAAGTCAGTCTTATTGTGAGAGAAAAGATGATTTTCCCTGCATCAAGTATAGATGGGTAAAGAATAAATATTTGTAAAAATGGCTTAGAGAAATGTCAAAAAAAAGAGGAGTGACCCAAAATCACAAGTTATAGATGTTAGGGTGTGGAGCTAAAAGCTTCAACCGTTTGCACACACATGAAGAAAGGATGCTGAAGAACCAAAGCCACCGGTGTCGGCAGTATGACCGACGTCGGTCAGATGTAGTGGAGAAGGAAACTGGCGATGGCAGAGAGTCAGCTGACGTCGACAGCACCAGACAAGCAAGGACCGACGTCGGTCGCCTATGCGGTCCAAAACTGTTGTTTACGAACAGTCAGTTAGTTAAACCAAGTGTTTGCATGCTAAGAGACTATTTTAAGTCGCGAGCTGTGTGTCTAATTTTAGTAGTTAGATGTCTATTTTTATAACCATGGGATTCTATTTAAAGACCCATGAGGCATGTATTGTAATTATCATATTGATCAAGTAAGAGCATTGAAGCAAGCAAGGTCAAGGAGATCTACAGGTGTAAGGTCAAGGAGATCAGCTATAGCATTCAAGGAGGGATTGTAACTTAGGTTTTAGAGTTGGTTTTGTGTTGAGCAAGAGAGAGAGGGAAGAAGGTCTTGAGGTGTGGCAAGCCTTTGAGGTGGAGGAAGAAGTGGCATCTTCCTTATTTGTATTTTCTTCTAGTATTATCTAATACAATTGTGTGTATTGTCTCTCAAATTCTTTGTTGTCTCATGTTTCTAGTTTCTTAATCATTCTGGTATAATTTACGTGTTCAATTGCTCATATATAAGTAATCAATTGTGCTACCGTTGGATAAGGGGCCTCCTAACAGTTGGTATCAGAGCTACGGTTTGTAGGAAGCAGGTTATTGTTTTTGATTACAGGTCATTCACAGGGTTTTCTGATTGAGTGGGAGTTCAGCAATGGCAGAAGAAAGCAAGCTACGAATGGAGAAGTTTAACGGCAAGAATTATCAACACTGGAGGATGCAGATTGAGGACTATCTGTATCAGAAGGATCTGTACTTACCGTTGGGTGGGGTTGCATGCAAGCCCACAGATATGAAGGATGAAGAATGGAGTGTTCTTGATCGGAAGGCTCTCGGTTCCATAAGGTTGAGTCTTGGAGCTTCTGTGATTTCCAGCTTATCACAGTGCAAAACAACGGAAGAGTTGATAAAGTCCTTGGCAAATTTATATGAAAAGCCCTCGGCTTCTAATAAGGTATACCTTATGAAGCAGCTATTTACTTTGCAAATGCAGGAAGGAGGTTCAGTACATACTCATCTCAGTGATTTCCATGGTTTGGTAAACCAATTAGCTTCAGTCAACATTATTTTTGATGATGAGGTAAAGGCTCTCTTGATTTTATGTTCTTTGCCTGAAAGTTGGGACGGTATGGTTATGGCAGTAAGTAACTCTGCATCTGCTTCTAAAATCTTAAAAGTTGATGATGTTGTGAGTGTGATCTTGAATGAGGAAATACGCAGGAGAAGCACAGGTGAATCATCAGGGAACGTTCTAAGTGTGGAAAGCAGAGGAAGGCAAAAGGAGAAGATTGAGCAAGGGAAATCAAGGTTGGGAAGGAGATCCGAGTTTAAAGGTATTACCTGCTGGTTTTGTGGAAAGAAAGGACATACAAAGAAGGAGTGTTGGTTGAGAGATAAAGAGAATCAACATACAGGTATGGAAGAAGCAAAAGATGCAAATATTGTGGTACATGATGCTCTCATACTTTCTTTGGATAGTCATGTAGGATCATGGATATTAGATTCTGGTTCATCTTTTCATGCATCCCCAAACAGAGATTTGTTTCATGAGTATGAACAGGGAGATTTTGGAGTTCTTTATTTAGGGGATGGTACGCCTTGTCAGATAGTTGGCAAAGGGAAAGTGCAGCTGAGATTGCAGATTGACAACACATGGGTGTTGAAGGAGGTCATGCATGTTCCAATTCTGAAGCAGAGTTTGATTTCTGTAGGAAGGTTGGGGGATGAGGGATGCACAATAACCCTCACAGCGGATTCTTGGAAGGTTACCAAGGGAGCACTTGTTCTAGCAAGAGGTAAGAAAGTAGATACTCTTTATCTATCTACTTGTACTATTGATTCCACTTCTGGTGCAGATTCGAAGATGTGGTCTATTAGGCAGGGTCACATGAACAAGAAGGGAATGGAAGTTCTTGACTCAAAAGGTATGTGTTCAAGTTCAGAAGGCATGGATAGAATTCATTGCAGGAAAAGGAAATTTGAGGCTTTTGACAAGAACAGGGATGTCTTGGTGTTTTTGGAAGTGATGAAGGCCTTAGAATAGTTACAGGCAGTAAATAAATTTGAGCAGGGCAGCATGGATATAGATTTGATCCAAGAAGAGCTCACAGATGAAGAATTCATCACTCACGGGAACACACAGGCACCGATGTCGATTACTTGGAACCGACGTCGGTCAGTCAGACACCGACTTCGGTCTTGTGCAGACCAACAGGGTCGGTAGGTCGGGCAGGAGAAGTCCGACATCGGTCATCAGGACCGACGTCGGCAGGGTGGACACCGACGTCGGCCAGGGGTAATGACGTCGGCAGTCAGGGTCAGTGCAGGGAACCGACATCGGTCGGGAGCAGACTGGGAGATGGCCTAGATTGGTCATTGGAACAGATGTTGGGTGAATTACTAAGTCTCAAACACCCATGTGGAGGTCAGGAAAGGTATGTGAACCTCATATTCGTTGTTCACCTTCTTTATATTGCTTACTGTTAGTCATGAACTAGGAAGATGGAGGAAGTAATGTAGGTAGAATCCAGAAACAGTGGGAGCTTGACATGGATGAGGAGTGTGAGTCCTTGGAGTAAAGCCAAACAGGTACTTGTTGGTGGAGTTTTCAGCTAGATAGAGGGATGGATTCCCGTTTTAGAGAAGAGAGTGGATGGACATCTGAGACAGAAGGCTATGGTATATGGTCTTGAGTTAGCTGCAGGGCAATGGAGGTTTGACCATTGTATTTTATCTTTACCAGGTTGGATAATATTAGCTACATTATCCTGTTACTGTATTGTGTTACTTTTTGCAGGGTTGCATATACAGGGAGTTTTTTGAGCTAAGGGTAAAATTGGTTCAGAAGTATGTCATGAAGAATTTGGGAGCAGCAAAATTCTTGTGGCATAGGTGACAGGGATAGCATCACAAGTTTGCGTGGTGGTTGGTCTTCAAGGGTGACTTTGAAGAGGGATACAGAGCCTAAGGAACAAAATAGATGGTGTACAGGTACAGGTACAGGTTGCAGCTGTTTATCTCCAAGTGGGAGATTGTTAGGGTGTGGAGCTAAAAGCTTCAACCGTTTGCACACACATGAAGAAAGGATGCTGAAGAACCAGAGCCACCGGCGTCGGCAGTATGACCGACGTCGGTCAGATGCAGTGGAGAAGGAGACCGGCGACGGCAGAGAGTCGGCCGACGTCGGCAGCACCAGACAAGCAGGGACCGACGTCGGTCGCCTGTGCGGTCCAGAACTGCTGTTTACGAACAGTCAGTTAGTTAAACCAAGTGTTTGCATGCTAAGAGACTATTTTAAGTTGCGAGCTGTGTGTCTAATTTTAGTAGTTAGATGTCTATTTTTGTAACCATGGGATTCTATTTAAAGACCCATGAGGCATGTATTGTAATTATCATATTGATCAAGTAAGAGCATTGAAGCAAGCAAGGTCAAGGAGATCTACAGGTGTAAGGTCAAGGAGATCAGCTATAGCATTCAAGGAGGGATTGTAACTCAGGTTTTAGAGTTGGTTTTGTGTTGAGCAAGAGAGAGAGGGAAGAAGGTCTTGAGGTGTGGCAAGCCTTTGAGGTGGAGGAAGAAGTGGCATCTTCCTTATTTGTATTTTCTTCTAGTATTATCTAATACAATTGTGTGTATTGTCTCTCAAATTCTTTACTGTCTCATGTTTCTAGTTTCTTAATCATTCTGGTATAATTTTCGTGTTCAATTGCTCATATATAAGTAATCAATTGTGCTACCGTTGGATAAGGGGCCTCCTAACAATAGAAATATTAGAAGAGATGGTTGTTGATACGAGATTATGACTGACCCTATAGGCTAAAATAGATTATGACTCAAACTATTTGACATATATTCGTATGACTGGGGCATACTCAAAGCATGACAGGTCCCATTTTGGCCTTTAGGGCTCACTAGGCCATGTCCAAACTTTAAGTAGCCCTCCTTGATACATTGGATTAAGGTATATGCCCTTGATTCCCTTCATAGATCAACTTGGGTATAGATCAGGTTGGGTATAAATTGAGTTGGGTTAGGAAACACACTCCACCAACTACTGGATTATAACACACTCTATCATATTGGTGACTACCTATCTAACTATTTGGTAGTCTGGTCTACTATAAACATACTCTCAATGACATATAGAGAAAATGAGAAGTCATATATGAGGGTCAATGAGGGACTGATTAGAGATGATGAAGTATTGATTAGAGATGATGAGGAACAATGATGATAAATGAGGGAGTGATTAGGGACAATAAGAAACAAGGAAAGAGTGACTAGGGATGATGAGGGATGAGGAAGAAGTAATTAGGGATGAGGGATGGATAATAAGCAAGTGAAATTAACATAAAGTGGTTGTTTGATGTGTGCAGGTCATAAATGTGACCCATGCTACCCCAATCACACCACTTTGTCTTGAATACAAAGTGAGTGGCTTGTAAACCTCAATTTTGACAAACCTAAGACTCCTAGAAATGTCAACAAGTAATCTAAAAGGCATAAAAACCTAAAACGTGACTATATGTTACCTTGTTATCTATGAGGGATGGTGAGGGTCGCTTAGGATGAGGAGGGACTAATTAGGTATTACGAGGGATAAGGGGGGTGATTAGAGTTGATAAGGGATGATGAAAGAGTGATTAGGGATGATGAGATATGGTGAGGGTTAATGACGGAATGATTAGGGATGATGAGGGATGATGAGGATCAATGAATGAGTGATTATGGATGATGAGGAATGAGGAGGGAGTGATTGTGGATTATTAGGGACAAGGAGGGAGTGGTTAGGGATAATGAGAGATGATGAAGCAATGATTAGGGATGATGAGGTATGGTAAGACTCAATGAGGGAATGATTAGGGATGATGAGGTAGTGATTATAGATAATGAGGGATGATGAGGGTCAATGAAGGAGTGATGAGGGATGATGAGGGACAAACAGGGAGTGATTAAGGATGATAAGGGATGAGGAGAAAGTAATTAGGGATGAGGGAGGGATGATGAGCAAGTAAAATTAACACAAAATGGTTGTTTAATGTGTGCAAGTCATCAATGTGATCTATATTGTCTAAATCACACCACTTTGGCATGAATTCAAAGTGAGGGGTTTGTAAACTTCAATTTTGAGAAACTTATATCTCCTAGAAATGATAACAAATAATTCAGATGGCACAAAAACCTAAAAAATGACTATATGTTTACCAAAATGAACATTAATTACATAAGTTATGTCATGAAACCCCTAGGTTCAACCCCTTCCTTTACCTCCTTTTCTTTCATTTGTGCAATGTGAAAAAGGAATGCATATGTGTTATATCATAACATGTATGCATTCCTCACATATTGCATGAATAAATAACAAACCCCCTTCCAATACATGATTTTTGCTTTTTAGTCCAAAGATTGCATACACATTAGGTAACACATATGCACTATTTTAATTTTGAATTCAAATCCAATCTTTTTTGCTCGAAAATGGCTTTGATTCATGAGCCAAAGGCTTGGACCTATCAGCACACAGTCGAATATGAAAGTTTTGATAGAAAACAACAAATTTCAACTAGCATCACCAAGTACACTATGAATTTCAATGAAAAAAATCATAGAATTATTACATTGATGACAAGCACACTCTCCTCTTTCCAAGTATATGATTTTTATAATTTGGATTATTTTAAGGTTTTGATCTATGTTGATTTTTAACTATATTTTAGGCTACTACATCCCACAAATATACATGCCTATAAATGTTTGCATATCATTTTTTTCGTTGATCCAAAGGCAAAAAAATTATATAGTTACAAACTAGGCCTAATTCTATAGGTATTAAAAATATATATATTTTTATTTTTTTGAGGTAGTTAGGGGGCGCACGACCTACTATACATTTTTTATTAGTTTTTAGGATCTATTTATTTATAAAAGTAATTAAAAATATATATTAATTGAAAAATTATAAAAATATAGGTTACAAACTATATGATCTTATCTAAATCTTTACCAAAAGGTTTTAAACAATATTAAATGATGTTTAAAAAATGAGGGGCTGCATGATCGACTATCTACTCTAGTTTCCTAAAAAAATAGGATTTTCTATTCAAAATTAGGTATTTTACCTAGTTATATTTAACCATTTTTTAAAAACAATAGTGTTTTGGTAACTAGATTCAAAATGCTACAATTCATGTTCTTATACCATCCTCAAATTTTGTGTGTAACCATCTCAAATTATCTACATAAGTTCGGATTTATCAATTTTCGGGAAAAACATGTCTTTGGGTAGGCCTCTTTCTGTCCCCAACTTTGTGCACTTACTTGATTCAAATCAAACAGCTTTGGGTTATTTCGTTCCATCAGACAAGGTTTACCCATGGCTTCATCTCTATGTCTTGCTTACAGAGGCATTTGGTTATATGTTTCCTCAAAAGGCGGAGCAAGGGCTCATCAAGGGCATTATTCTCCCTGATCACTCATCTCAAATCATCAATGGCCACTTTTCAAATAATACCTTTCTCACCCTCGACGAACAATAAACTTATGTAAAAGAGGAGTTAAACTGCATCGATATTTTTTACAAACCCTCAAGTTTTGATATGTAATGAGCCAAAACCTAATGCTTCAAACAAAGCATGATGCCTATGTTGAAATGGCTTCAACAATACAATTGGAAGTGGATCCAATAAGGAGAATATAAATTTCTTGGCATCCCATTTACTTTTGATAACTCTTTCTCTAAACTCCGACAATATAACATTGATCATGTGGAAAGAAAAATAGAATATTAAATTTTGTTTTTTTTGTTTATTTATTTTTTATTTTTTATTAATTTTAATTAAACTACTTAATAATATGTTATAAATATCTAAATTTTTAAATATAATAATAATTCGTAGAGGGGTTTTATAAGAATTTTGTAAGAAAAGAAAACAAGAAGGGTTAATGGCCAATAGTTTTGCAACAACCCAAAACAAATTACAAATGAAAGATTAAGAAAGGGGTCTTTTCCACGCCTCCATTTAGTTTATAATCATTTAAATTATATATATATATATATATATATATATATATCGTTTATTAAACTCAAAGGGTGCCATTGATTTAAATAATTCTTTCATGGAATGGATCATTTCATGGACGGTAAACTTTAGTTTCAATTAATGAATTTTAATTCATTGTTAATTTATTTATTTTCTAAATTTAATTTAAATAATTTTAATTATTGTATCATTTAAGGAGCTTCTCAACTCATGGATTTAGACAAGGTCGACCCAGGTTGGAGGAGTAATACTATATCTTAGTACTAAGGAACAGGTAATTAAATTATTTAATTCAAATTTTATATTTTGTAAATAATTTCAATTTATTTGAGTTAATATTAATTGTATTATTTTTATAATCATTATTTATTTCAGTTTTGTGTACTTTATGAATTAAAAGATGAAGTTGGTCTATAAAATTATAATATATATAGTTTTTATGTTGATAATAATGGTAGTGGTGGTATTATTGTTTGAAATAGATATTTGTTTGGTAGGGGTAACATAGAGTTGACATGCAAAATTAAAAACCTAAATTAAAACTCGATTATAGTTGACATGTAAAATTAAAAATATAAATAAATAAAAAGGTACTTAGAATTAATTGACTCATGTTATTTTTAATAACTGCTATTTTTAGTAACTTTTACATACAAGTTTGGTCGTTGTTATTTTTAGTAACTTTTACATGCAAGTTTAGATGGGCTTAAAACTTTTTAATTATACTCTAGACTCAAAATTCATGATGTTGGGTGAGTTTCAACATCAGCGCATGTCCGGTTGCAAAGATATTTAATTTTTAAAATTAAAAACTTTACTAAAAATACTAGAATACAATTTTAAACCCCTAGATGATCTCTTATGACCAACCAAATATCTTGGAATTGACCCTAATCATGTAGCCAATTATGGTTGTATTCTTCTTTTTGATATCTTCATTTTGGCATAAACGAGAGCTCAAACGGGTTCATGGATCAAAAGTTGTGGCCTTTAGAAGATAAGTGTTTCCATCAAATTATTGTACATAGACTGGTGCTCTAACATGAGCAAAAGGCTTTGATGGAGTAGCTTGCCCCTATAGAAATCGTCTCTGATTCTCTGTCCAACTTGAAGGATTTAACAAATTTGCAAGATTTTTATGGATATCACTAGAAGGAAGGCCTCTTTTGAAGTTGTTAATTGTGATGTTTGATCTCCCCCCAGTGTACTCCAAGTATGGCATTTCCCCTAAGGGTGAATCACCCTTTGTATAATTGCAACCAAAAATTATAAAAAAAATTGCTATTGGTGAGGCACTTCTTCCTGGGAACTTCAATTCTTAGATTTAAAAACTACAATATGTTTGCCACAATATTCACAATGACCTATTGATGATTTAGGAAGTTGGTCATCCTGAACTATGTCTCCAAAGATATTCATCATACCATACAATGAATACTTATGGGCAAAACCTAATCAAATTGGGTGAATCACATGACCTTGTTATTGTAAATAGTATGGAACACTTTCCTAAATCTAAAGGCTTTGCTTGTTTTCCTTATGTTGGTAGAGAAAGTGTAGTAGATTATGTAATCTCTTGTAAATATTCTTATTTGAGTGTCTATGATCTCCAAGTTTTGGCTTCTCTCCCATCTCTTACAAATCACGTTTTTATCTCTTTTCATACACCATTTTCAAAGCCCAGTACAAATTCTACCCTTAGGCTCTCTTGCAAACATACAAAGTAGATATCCATTTTGGTTGTGCATGTGAGAGTTACACTAATATTATTAAAACTAACCTCATGAGTATTTATGAGACTATGGACATAGTCGAAATAACTAATAAGTTATCCATAGGAATTATGATTGTTGCTCGTATTGCCTTCCCCACTCCATTCACATTATCGGATCCCATAATACCCATTATCATTTCCCTCAAAATTATTGATATGATGTTTTCAAAAACATGCACAAATTAATAAAGCATATGATGACCCAAACATCCTCTAAAGCTAAGATCATCCAAATATTATTTAAAGTTACTCGTAAAAATAAAAAACGATTATACTTGTATAACAAATGAATAATTATTCTAGACACCAAATTCGATTCAATCCTAAGTCATTTTGGAGATCATTTTTGTATATAAAAAATATTTTTGTTCGATCATCAACCCCATACATGGTATACACGTGCCACCTCTCTTTATGAAGCTCCCAATCAACTCCCCATCCAAGTGAATCATGGACCACTTAATTGTTATTTTTTTACAAGCAAGAGCATTCTTATTTGTGTGGATACGAGTTAAAGGCCAAACGCGTTTGTTTTAAGCCATTCTGTAGCACTCAAATTCACGGAATCCTCCATTTGTTTTTTTTGCCCTTTTTGCTTTTCCTTTTGTTTTGCAAAGTTTTCGAGCGGATAAAAGTAGGTAGGCATTTAAAATGTAAAGAGGTGAAAGTGATATGAAACGAGCATATCTATCTCCTTTTGACCACCCTACGCCATTCATTTGGCCAAACGGATCTAAAGCCGTACAAATCATTTTCAAATGATGTTATTAAATTATCGCAAACTTTTTTGAAATTTAAAAATAAAAATCCTCCAATTCATTATTTCTCGTCTAAATTTGATAGCCGTATGGATATATTGATTTTTTTTATTTGTCTATATTTTTCCCATAAATTATATATATATAAATGTATTTTTTATTTTTTTAATTAATTTTTTATTTTTATTTATAAGATATTATTCATTTTTTGTACCAACTGTTTTAATCTATCATATGTGCAACATTCATCCTTTTCTGATTACCATTCATTTGACAAGAGCACTTTTCAATAAAATCATTACCTTACACACTCCATAGTGATGTCTCCATCACAGGGTTCTTAACTCGCTTCTTCCTCATTTCTTGTTAATTTTAAATTTATCTACTTGTAATAGAAGGATGTGATGACATAATTTGGTTCATTCTTAATTCAATTCCAGAGGATTGTCTTAACCAAATCCGGCTATTGATTTATTCCCATTTGTAAATCTCTAAGCTCTCATCAAGACATTTATTTAGTGCAAGTACAAATACCCAAATAATTTGCTAGTTTAAGATTATGAACAATAATTAATGCATCTCTAAATAATTTCACATTTCTATTAAGACAAGGTAAGTTATTTAATGCAACTTGTAAACTATGTTTGCTCCATTTCATTACTTAGGGCAATAGAAATGCACATAGAGTTACAGATGAAACATTTAATGATCTATACCAGCTCAATACCAAAACCAATACTAAGGCCTAATGCAAGCATAAAGCAGAGAAGAAGTCATCACCAAAGAATGGACCAGAATGAAGATGATAATCAACAAGGTACAACTTTATAGGCTGGAGTTTCAACCAAATAAGATAAAATAATAATTATAACAGCAGGATTCTCGATTGTATACAACCTTTATTTGGCGTAAACATAATTATAATACCCTCATAGACTGTTGGTAATCGAACATTAACACTGTAGTTTTCTTAAACATGATTAAACATTCATCATGGCATTTTAAATACATACAACAAAAGCTTTTAAGTATAGCAATAAGATTTCATATATTGTTGGGCTACTACATCAAATATAAATATACTTTGCTTGCCGAAATGAGAAGATACATCATTTTAAAAATAGGAATCATGAGTGATTAGAACCTAACATAGCACTATTATTCTACCCAGATTCATTAAGCATTAATTAACAATAAAAAAGCAACAAGATTCCAATTTCAACATTAATTCCATAAGGAAACTGCAAGAGTGCAAAAGCTACATCCATACTATAGAAATCAAGAATCAGAATTACATAAAGCGAAATAAGTATATAGTCAACAAATATTTGATACACGTGCATCGTGATGCTACCTTGTATTACGGTATGCATCACTATGCACGTGAATCACTTCAAAGTGCTAACATAATATTGTTACTACACTGTAATCTATGATACAAGATTCATGGCATAATCATAAGAATTAATTACATCAATGAAATTGTTGTGATCATTTCTAAACATAAGCAAGTATGCAATACATTGAACACACTAGAACAATCAACCACAAGCACATAAATCCAAATCAACAAGAGATGAGTACTCACTCCACAAAATGCCAAACCCTAAAGGTAAAGTCTAATGAGCCCATCCATCGGTGAGTTTGACCACCCTAACCATCACCTCGATGGTGGAATCAGGGATCCAGGTTTTACCAAGATATTATGAGCATACAAGTGACACAAGCCATGGTCCACATCACAACAATCAAGCACTCAATAAAGCAACTCAAAAGTAATTGACAATAAACAACAAGTTCAACACACTAACCAACACCAATAGGAGATAATAACCTTTAAACACCAAAGTTTTAAATGAGACCAGGAATGAGACATCAGCCAAAGGAAGCATAAAAAGTTTTGCCCAACCTTTTTTTATCAGCTTTGAACTCAAGAAGGTATATTAGTGATAAATCTGAGTTCATGAATTCTAAGCCTCAATACTTGAAATGTCAAGCTCTATTTTGTTGTTTGGAATTTCTCATGTAACCCTACAGTACTAAAATTAACATAACCAAAAACAACTCAAAGATTAGAGTAATCCACTACCAACATATTCAAATGGAATTTCAAATTCAAGATAACATTCAATGAAATACAGTTGGGTCCAAAAAGATGTAGTTTACCAATCTCCAATATAATTAGTTACATCCAGTAACCATTCTCAAAACAACCCCCCACCCAACGACCCATATGCATTTAAAACATAATAAAACAATTGACAAGGGTTTACACCATATTCCATGGTCCAAAATAAATTATAAAGAGAAGTTCCAAATATGAATGAGGCTACGCACAGCCAACATGTCCTCAAGGGAGAAAACATAAATTAATAAAATTTCAAATGTTTATGCACAAGCCACAACCCATCAACTCAATAGAGGGCACAGTACTAGTTTTAAACAACTATAATGGCCTCAATAAACTCATATGAAATCAGCATAAACCTAAAATCATGAAAATCATAGTCCAATGTTGGGTTGACCTTGTTGGGTTCAATTAAGGCATCCATACTACACCAAAATTACTAAGGAAAAACATTATCCAAATTTGCCAATTCCAAACCAATGTGAAATTTGCAGCAGGGCGCACTATTTTGATGCCACTACAACCATGTGCATAACACAATGAAAACTCATAAAATCTAGCTATGATTTGATACAGGGTTTTTTTAGTGGTGAATCTTTGTTAATCTATGAATATTTCATTTTTTGAAGTCAACATTTGGTGATTTTTGTGGAGTGTTGGACAAGGCAGAATCACCTAAATTTTTGGCGTCAAAGTTAATTTCAAGGATAGTTTCACCTACATTTGAATATAAATTTCATTATATACATATAATTCGTCAATACCTTGAAATCCAATTCAGAGGAATTCACCACATACCGTTAGGTGACTTTAGGAATTTTTTTGGTGGTTTGTATTTCATATCCTAAGAGGGCTTCAAGAATCAATAGTTTCCAACAAGGTAGGCAATTATTTTTTTACAATATGTTTTTTTAGTATTTTTTAACTGTAATTCCATTTACTATTTATGTGTCATCACGGCAATTAAACATGAGGGTAGTCTGAAGGCATTTAAATGTATCATGTTAGCACAAGCACCCAATGACAAGTTGTGGGTGCTTGATTGTAGCCTTCTATCATCCACCCATAGCCTACCATCACCCACCCATAACTTACCATCATCCACTAGTAGATTTTGGTTGTTCACCCATAGGTAACATACTATCATTCATTTGCCACCCATCATTGTTCACTTAAATCCCACCATTGGATACCGATAGGTTGTGAGTGGATGATGGTAAGTCGTGGGTGGATGCCGATAGTGTACTACCAAATGCTAGCATTCTATAGGTAGACATCAGTAGTATGTGAGTAGATGCCAACATTTTGTAGGTGAATGCTATCAGTTTATGGGTGGACACTGGCAGTTTACGAGTAGGCATTGGTTGTCTCTTATCAGACATCTAAAACCTTTTAGCAATAACCCACATTATGCTGGCATTTATCTAGTTTGCACAGGGATTCATCTATGGTCTTCTAACAATCTCCCTCACCATGCCATTAAACATCTGCATGAATCTGGTGTGCACTTGTGCCATGTTGGTATCCATCTATTTTGTGCAGGTACCCATCTGCATTATAATAGCATGCTGACATTCATCTACAAAATGTTAGCATTTATTTGCATCACATCAGCATTTACCTACATATTTTCATCATTTATTAGTTTTATATCATTATTCCCCTGGGTTTCTTGGGTGTTCATACATATTTGCAAGCCTTGTGTGATTCACCGTGTGGCATCGCATGATTTACCTCTATAATGATACTCCTTCCAAAGTGATTCACCACCATTGTAAATCTAGTTCACCTCGAAACCTCCATGGATTTTTTATATGGCCCACTAAAATAAACTTTGATTTGATAAAAATCAAAACCCCCATAATAAGTAATTTACCCAAACAGGTTTAATTAAATTTATAGGTATTCAAATTTACCCTGCTCACCAAAGATTGAAATAAACTATATTTGGACACAAACCTATAGTCATTCTTCTATTAAAATTGTTTAATAACTAATTTTTAGTCAAACTAATGTGAGCGATTTAAACACAATAAAAAACACTACCAGTTGCACCCAAAAATGTCATAACAAGCATAATCGACTTTAATCAATTTATTTATATATTTGTGGGTTTATCATGAAGTCTCTTGACTTTACCATGAACCCATATGGTTCATTTATGTCATATCAAAATATATATAAATAATATAAACCCGTATCATCACCCTCATCCATATAAAATTCAAAAATGTTGCTTACTTGTAGGAAAAATGCAGATTGGCAGGAGGCAGAGTTACCCATTTGATTACTCTTTTCCTTGCTCATTATAGTCTTCCTACACATCATAGAGGACTCATGACTTCCTCCATATCCAATCCTATATTTTCCCTAGTTCTTAGTGTGTAGGAATAATGCCATGACCTTTTATAAATATTCTCCTAAAGAAACTCCTCACACCTCTACTATTCGGCCTAGGGTTTATCCTAGCATGGGAACTCCATACCCTACTGCAAATTTTTTCAAAAAATAAATATAAAAATTGGTCAAATTGGGGAGTTAGACCAATAATAAAATCAACAACAAATGCCATCAATGTCTTCCCAAGCATTAATGGTCTTTCATGAATTTTTAACCCAATTGTCTATAATGTCAAGTCAAAACCCACAAAGCAACCAAGTCATCATTATATAAGATCCAAGTATTTCAATGCAATACTAATCATCATAAGTTCAAGTAAGTCAAATGACCTATGTCATGGTCTATCCAAACCAAAATTAAACCACTTCAAACATTATAATACCAAGGCTAAGGTCTAAAGTCCAAACAAATAAGAAAAAGGGGAGGGGATATCCAACCAACAATGATAAAGAGACCCACATGAAAACACACACACAAAGTTGAAATTTTTGCATACACTATAAAAAAGAATAATAAAAAATTATCTAATAAACATTAAATTCAAGAAAAGAATAAGGTGATGATTTATTGTGCACACTCACAACAACGACACATACCAACACTCACACAACACTAAAGAAAGCTAATAAAAGATGAAGCAACCACAAGCAAGAAGACTCAAGATGACCAATGGCTTTGAAACTCTGTCACATGTCATTTTACCTATTGGTACAATCCTAACTACTCATAAACCTTTCCTATTATTTTCCCAACGATCGAAATCCACCATCAAACCTATCTCACTTGACTTGTTCTTACAAACATCAAATAAAACATCAATAGTACTTGCTCAATGGATATATATCAGATATCAATAAAATATGATATGAATAGAATAAGAAATATGTCGCAAATAAAGTAAGCATATACATTTATTGAGATAATGAGTCAATCATAACCAATAATCATGATAGCATAATCATAGTATATAAATCAGAATAATCAGTTATAATAAGTAGTCAGAGTGTCAATCAGGCCAAGATAATCCTACTAAGTTAATATGTTAACAACAACTGTAACACATCCTAAGGTGAGGTTATAACATCCTCCCCCTCTTAGAAATGAGCCATCTCAATGACCAATTAAACAATAGGGATAAAGTTATCCCAAAAGAGACTCTAATATTCCTTTCACAAAATGTTCTACTAGGTAAACACCAAGAAATAAGTTTCCAATAAGAGTGTCTACCCTTGGAGTTTTATTATAACCCACCAATAATTTGTCATGCCCATTATTACTTCCACAACCCAATAGTAAAATCCATAAAAAATACAACCAATTTACTTTTTAGGATAGCATGAGGATGTAACAAAACTCTAGGCAAGAAACATTCAACCTTATTTGCTTAACATTCGAAACAGTATAATAAAGATAACCATGTCTTTGTTTAAACTAGGCTAGAAGAAGAGTCTTATCAGCTCACGTGTCATTTTGTGGAACCAAGAAGAATAATGGGGAGCTATTTAAGCTAATATAGTACTAGATGTCCACATATATCTTGACTTGAGGCATAATTTATGTGTTTATGACTCATAGGGCCATTTGTTTTCAGTCCAAAAGTTATTTACTACCTTGGTAATAGGCCAGCCATCCCAGACATGCTCTTATTTTAACATAAATCATCGGTATGCCACCATTTTTTAAACACTTCTTCTCAGAATACTAAAATTTCAACCACCTAAATAAATGTGTCTTTCATCCATTCTGGGAAAATTAGATATTTTTGGTTGTGGTGATCAAATTTTCACCTCATTATTTGCCAACAAGAGAGATTTTGGTCCCTTTCAAGCAAAATTTTATAGTTGTTAGCTCATATAAGATAAACACATTCAAAATATTTCACCTTAGATATGAATTTAAGATCAAAATTTTTTATAGTGAAATAGTTTTCAAATAATCATTCCTCTTATTATGAGGATATATTATAACAAAAATATGTAACTCTTTATGATGACAGTTGTAATGGTACAATCTAACTAGATTCCATCATATTCTAGAATCTAAAGTAGTGTTTTTCTACAACACCTGTTATGCCTTATGCACGTCTTTATTTTTATTCATCATAGAATGTCAATAAAAGATAGTAACCTATATGGTTTTGTTACTTATTCTAATAGTTATCATTCATGGGTTAGTTCAACATCTCGCACCAACCACACTGAACATCAGAGAATCCATTCTAGGCATTCACATACAACCTCAAGGATTACAGCATAATATCCACAAACTTTGTGAGCTCACAAGATGATTTCAGGGATTAAAATCCCATCATCATTCTACACTAACTTCTTGGCAACATTTATAATTATTTAAGACTCTAAAATCTGCCTAATCAAGACTTACATTGCTCCTTTTGAGCATAAAATCAGTATATATTTTAGTCATGCTTATAAACAAATCAGAATATTTATTCCAAGTATACACAAAATAATACCTTTCTTATAGTATGGTTATACCAACCTATCAATCACATGTTTATGGTCCATCAAGTACCACTATGTTGATTTTGCATAAAAGTCCAACTTGCAGGACAAACTAGTACTTCCAAAGGCTACATCAAGGAAATTTCACAAGGGTTATTTTTATAACAACCTCCAATAGGTAGGTAAAGGAACACTTAATCATAAAGCATCCATTATGCATGAATAACTCACAGCCAACTTATGGCACTCATGGTGCACACTTTGAATGGATCAGGTGGTTGCCTTGTGCAAAGGGGAGAAGTGGATTTTTAGCCTATGAGAGACTCCACTTTCTAACCTGTACCTAATCTAAACCATTATAGATATAATTCTTCTGCACCCTCAACCTCATAATTTCATCAATTCTCATAACTTGAACAGTGATGCAAAATTACATGATACACCATGACACTATATCTTGGCTATTTTTAATCATCAAATTCAAATTTAGGAACAAAAATTACATTACACAAGTGATTAGTGGTCACAATTCTATGGTTTAACAACACAAGATCACATATATTGCATGACATATATACCTGAAACACCCATACATCTAGATTGATAACACAAAGTGTTCACATGGTTAATTACTTTTACACATCACGAAGGGTTTACACAATCTATAATAGTGTACATGTATAAAGGAACCACATAGGATAGGGCACACATCCTAATTCAGGTAGTTATGCTAAGGCATTTTCACATCATAATAATTAAGCACACTTGTCGATGAAGCAAAAGGGTCCATGATTTTCATTGGTCCACCCAATGTCTAGATGCCATCCCAATGACATCAATCATCCATCATATATTACAACATGCTCAGTCCTAGGGATCTCAATTTTTTGATCACTTTCTTTTAAGGAAGATTGTGCTCTGAAAGAACCCATAAATATTTTTCTATGAGTTTCAAAAAAGTTACCAATAATGTTCGTGCCTCATGGATTAGATGGCTCATGATACTTGATAACAATAAGAGATCCCCAAACCTTTCTAACTTGCCCAAGTAAGTTAGTCACACTCACTCTACTACGCCCTCCAAGCTTGAGTCACACCCTTGGATCTCCCAAAGATATTATACCTCAGCATCATTGGGTGGCTTGCCCATACAAGCTATTAATGGTCACCAAGGCATTGTCTCTTGATTCCAACAACAAGCTTAATTCGCTATTCTTCCAATTGACTTGCTCTACAAGCCAAAGTTTGAATAGTGATGATTAATTCAACACAACATCAATTTGGGGAAAGGGTGAACTTAACCAAGGCTCAAGGTGCATGTTATATCATTATCATGAGAACTATAATTTTCTGCAATCATTAAGTTCAATTGAAATTCATAATAGACATCTTCATAGATGTAAAATATATCCATGATCATCATAACATCCTTATGGAATTAAAACATATCCATGATCAAAATAAACATCATCATGGAATCAAAACATACTCACACACTTAATAGCTTCTATCCTTTTAGAGTTATGGAACCACATGCTTCTTGGTTCAACTCAAAGGAGGCTAAATGCCCATAACAAGATCAAGCTTTAATTCAACTAAAATGCATAAATTTTCCAACACCTCAATATTATGATACATAATACTTATTCACTTTCAATTTACATAATCATTGCAATCATCCAACCATATCAATGTTTTAGATAGCAAAACCGTCTTGGTCCTTGCTTATAAGTCCATTACCTTGGATAAAATAGTGTTCCCTTGGCACTAGTCAGATTATTTTAAAAATTTTGCATGGTCTCAACCAATCATGTATAGTGACACCTAAGCCAAGCCAAAACTTATAGTTGCTTGCCACAGATGTCAAACAAATAAAACTGCATGATTTTTTTTGCTTAATCATAACAAATTTTGTTATATTCAAAAAAAAGGTAAGGGGCAACCTTGCTAACCGCAATCAAATTAAACACATGGAGATGATTTTACTTTACTAAAAACCACTCACCTTAAAAGTTTAATACTAGATCTGTAATTTTAGCATTTGAGCTCTTTTTATCAATTAATAATAAAATATCTAGCTCCCTGACCAAGAATTTACAACATTCTTATTCATAAAACCAACAATGGTTGTTGCAACCATACATATTTCATCATTTCCCAATGGCACAAGGCACTCCCTTTACAAGCAGATAGCTCAAGCTCTACTGACTTATCCAAGTAAACCAACCTCTCGCACCCTATTTAGACCTCCAAGTTTAAGTTAAACCCTAGGTCTTCCCAAGGTCATAATGTTCTAAGTATTTAGTGATGGCTAGCCCATATAAGCAAATAATAGATACCAGATAATATTCACCTAATTTCTAAGATTGAAGCCTATATCACTTATCTTACATCGATTCATCCATACAAGTCAATGGTTAGCAGGTGAGGCTTGCTTCAACATAATCAAATTCAAGAAGGGTTAACCTAACCAAGGCTAGGGGAGATGGAAATTGCCATTGTATTAATTCATATTCCTTGTAATAATTACTTTCAAGAAATGTATGGGACTTCCAACAAACTAATATTACAGAAGAGCACCTTTTTATTTAGGCCCAAATACTAAGTGCCCTTATAGATCATTTTACAATTATGCCCGATTGGAATAATTCATTAGAATCAAATTAGAAACTTTCACAAGTCCTAGATTTCCCTAGAGCATAAACATTGATATGATACCAGATGAAACAACCCCCCAAAAAAATTGGGAATTACTTCTTTTCAAAGTACAAATTGACACTACATATAGGGCCTAAACACAACTTAATGATATGAGACAACATCCTAAAGGATTTCACACTGGGATGCTCACAACCAACACTCTATTAGTCAACAATAGTCACTTAACTAGGGTTAAGTTACCATTAAAGAGTTCTATATGGGAGCACATCCTCACTAAGGATTATATAGTTTGGGGAGTATCAGTGTGCGTGATCACACTGATAGACTCTAAACTCTATACAAGTACTATATTCTCCCACCCATAGGACCATTTAGTGGTTAGTTAACCCTACTGAAATATCTCATTTTATAATAGATTCCTATTGAAGATAATAGTTACTCCTTCACGTACCCACAACTACTGCATACATAACATCTAAGAGTATTAGAGTAGACAACACTAGCATTTGACTTGATGTTAAACCTGAGCATGATATAAAGGGTAGCAACAATAGATTAATCTAGATAAACACCAAGCCTCATGCTTACTAAATCACCGATTATGAGAGACATCCCATGAGGGTTCTTGATAACATCCATACTGGTCAAAAACTTATGAAATCTGACCAACTAACATGAGGTACCAAACTGATTACCAATGTAACCAATGGTAGATCGAGCAACTCAATAGTGTCACTTGCTAAGATTCTATAAATTTAACCCTGAACTGTGTGGTTATGGCACCTATGCACCTATTTCAAATATTTTAGGGCATGCATAACTTTTTCGTAATAATAATCCCATAATTCAAGAGAGGGAATTGGTAACAAGGGATTATTATTGGTAACTTTACCATTACCAATAATGAGTTTGACTACACCACTTAGTCTCAAATGATTTCATATAACAAGAAGTCAAGAAGAAAACATTTATTAGCTTACCCATTACATAAAAGCCTTCATACTCACATTACCCAAATGGAGTACGGTTGTATCAACACTCATATTAATAGGGAGAGTAATCATTGACAAAACATTACCTCAAGCCTTAATTGCTCGACAATAGGAAAACATGAATAACTGCCATATTTCTTTGTCAACAATAATCACACATTACCATGACATAATGTGGTTGTATTAGATATTTTCAACTCTCTACACTTAATTGCTTCAGCAATAAGTGTGCACAATTCAGGTTCATTATTTTTAAATAATTTCTCTATGCACCTTGAAGTATAGACACCACATGCCAAAACAAATTTTCAACATACTCATAGGATCACTAATGAAAGTACATATTAGATAATTCATAATTTCTGTTGAATTACAACTATATAATCATCGCAATTCTGACAATGTAAAACTTCTTCATTTTAATACATCATGTAATGTAATCACACTAAAAAATGAAACCATAATCATTAGAAAGGGTTGCCATCTATCAAGTGTGTATGACCAATACAAGGAGGGCAGAATATATTTAAGCAAGGCATATTGAATAACCATTAATATGAGCTAAAACCAACTAGGTGATCATCAACTAATTAATACACCTGTAAGAAACTTTATCAGCTCTTATAGGATACAATGAACACCATAATTTCATGATTACCTCAATTCCTTGCTAACTTTGAATTTATCTGCTTGTAATAGAAGGATGCGAGGGCATAATCTGGTTAATTCTTAATTCAATTCCATAGGATTGTATTAACCAAGTTTGAGTACCGATTTATTCCCATTTGTAAATATCTGAGCTCTCATCAAGACATTTATTTAGTGCAAGTACAAATACCTAGATAAGTTGCCAGTTTAATATTATTATCAATAGCTTAATGCATCTCTAAATAAATTTGCATTTCTATTAAGACAAGGTAAGTTATTTAACATAACTTGTAAACCACCTTTGTTTCATTTCATTGCTTAGGGTAATCCAAATGCACATAGAGTTATAGATGAAACATTTAATGATCCATATAAGCCTCAATACCAAAACCAATACCAACTAAGGCCTAATGCAATCATAAAGTAGAGAAGAAGTCATCACGAAAGAATAGACTAGAATGAAGATGATAATTAACAAGGTACAACACTATAGACTAGACTTTCAACCAAATAAGACAAAATAGTAATTATAATAGTAGGATTCTTGGTTGTATACAACCTTTGTTTGGCATAAACATAATTATAATACCGTCATAAACTGTTGGTAATTGAACATTAACACTATAGTTTTATTAAACATGATTAAACATTCATCATGGAATTTTAAATACATATAACAAAAGATTCTAAGTATAGCAATAATATTTCATACCTTGTTGGGATACTACATCAAATATATAAATAATTTTCTTGTTGAAATGAGAAGATACATCATTTCAAAATTAGGAATCATGAGTGATTAGAACCCAACATAGCACTATTGTTCTACCTAGATTCATCAAGCATTAATTAACAATCAGAAAGCAACAAGCTTACAATTTAAGCATTAATTCCACAAGGAAACTACAATTGTGAAAAAGGTATAGCCATATTATAGGAATGAAGAATCAGAATTACATAAAGCGAAATAAGTATATAGTCAACAAATATTTGATACATGTGCATCATGATGCTACCCTGTATTGTGGTATGCATTGTCATGCATGTGAATCACTTCAAAGTGCTAAAATAATATTATTAATACATTGTAATCCATGATACAATATTCATGGCATAGTCATATGAATTAATTACATCAATGAAACTGATGTGATCATCTCTAAACATCAACAAGTATGAAATACACTGAACACACTAGAACAATCAACCGAAAGCACATAAATCTAAATCAACAAGAGATGAGTACTTAGTCCATAAAATGCCAAAACCTAAAGGTCCAATCTAATGATCCCATCCTTCGATGGCCCTGACGACCCCAAACATCAGCTAGATGGTGGAATCAGGCATCTAAGTTTTATAGGGAAGTTATGAGCATATAAGTGACACAATCCATGTTCCACATCACAATAGTCAAGAACTCAATAAAGTAACTCAAAATCAACCAATAATAAATAATCGGTTTAGCATAATAACCAACACCAACAAGTGATAATAGCCTTTCAACACCAAAGTTTGAAACAAGACTAGGAATGAGACATCTGTTAAATGAAGCATAAAGTGTTATGCCCAGCCTTTTACTATCAACTTCAAACTCAGGAAGGCATATTTAGTGGCAAATCTCAATTCACGAATTTTGAGCCTCAATTCTTGAAATGTCAAGCTCTATTTCACTTTTTAGAATTTCTCATGCAACCTCTATCGTATTTAAATTATCATGATCAGAAAGAACTCAAAGATCAAAGTAATCCATTACCAACATATTCAAATGTAAATTTAGATTCAAGACAATGTTCAATGAAATCTAGGTGGATCCAATAAGGTATAGTTCACCAATCTCCAATATGAATAGTAGCAACCATTAACCATTCTCAAAACAACCCCCCATGGCCCATATGCATTTACAACTTAATAAAATAATTGATAGGGGTTTACACCATATTCCATGGTCTAAAATAAATTAATAAATGTTTGAACTTTTATTGATTTATGTTTTCTCCCCTGGGGGACATGATGGCTATGCATAGTCTCCTTCATATTTGGGTATAAAAAAAATTATAAAGAGTAGACCCAAATATGAAGGAGGATACGCATAGCCAACATGTTCCCCAAGGGAGAAAACATAAATCAATAAAATATCAAACATTTATGCACAAGCCACAACCCATCAACTTGATGGAGGGTGCAATACTTGTTTTAAAAAATTATAATGGCCTTCATAAACTCATATGAAATCAAAATTTAAAAATACAATCATGAAAATCGTAGTCCAAAGCTGGGTTGACCTTGTTGGGTTTAATTAGGGCGTCCATACTACATCAAAATTGCTAAGGAAAAACATTATTCATATTTTCCAATTCCAAACCAAGTTGAAATTTGTAGCAGGGTGCACTATTTTGATGCCACAACAACTATGTGCACAACACAATGAAAACTCATAAAATCTATCTATGATTTGATAAAAATTAGAACCCCCTAAATAGGTATTTTGCCCAAATGGGTTTAATTAAATCTATAGGTTTTCAAATTTACCCTACTCACTAGAGATTGAAATGATACAAATTTGGACATAACCATATAGTTTTTCTTCTATTAAAATCATTTAATAACTAATTTGTAGTCAGACCAACATGGGTAAATCAAACACAATAGAAAACATAGTGTCATTTCCATCCAAAAATATCACAAGTATAATCAATTTTAATCAATTTATATATATATATATATATATGGGTTTATCATGAAGTCTATTGATTTCACCATGAACCCATATGGTTCATTTATGTCATATAAAAACTCCATAAATAACAAAAACCTATATCATCTCCCTCATCCATATAAAATTAAAAATGTCACTTACTTGTAGGAAAAGTGCAGATTGGCAAGAGGCAAAGTTACCCATTTGATTGCTCTTTTCCTTGCCCATTGTCATCATCCTGCACACCATGGAGGTCTCAGGACTTCCTCCATAGCCATTCTTGTATTTTTCCCCAACTCCCAGTGCATAGGCAGAATGTCATGGTCTTCTATAAATATTCTCTTGGAAAACCTCCCCATTCCTCTATTCTTTGGCCTAGGGTTTATCCCAAGACGTGAGCTTCATGCCTTGCTGCAAATTTTTACAAGAAAATAAATGCATAAAGTGGTGACATTGGGGAGCCAGACCAACAATAAAATCAACAATAACCTCCATCAATTTCTTCCCAAGCATTAATTTCCCTTCACAAATTTTTGAACTAGTTGTATATAATGCCAAGTCAAAACCCACTAAATAAACAAGTCATCATTATACAAGAATCAAGTATTTTAATGAAATAATACTCATCATAGGTCCAAAGAAGTCAAATGACCCATGTTGTGGTCTATCCACACCAAAGGGAAACCACTTCAAACATTATAATACCATGACTAAGTTTTAAAGGCCAAACAAACAATAAAAAAGGGTGGGGATGTCCAACCAACAACGACAAAGAGACCCACATGAAAACACGCACACAAAGATGAAATCCAAGCACACACTATAAATAGGAATGAGCAAAAATGATCCAATAAACATTAAATTTGAGAAAGAATAAGGTGACGATTTGTTGTGCACACCCACAACAATGACACAGACCAATACTCGTACAACACTAAAGAAAGATAATACAAGATGATGCAACTGCAAGCAAGAAGAATCAATATGACTAATGGATTTGAAAGTCTGGCACATTTCATTTTACCTGTCAGGTCAGTACTAATTCTGACTATTCATAAACCTTTCCCTTTATTTTCTCAACGATTGAAATCAACCATCGAGCCTAGTTCACTCTACCTATTCCTATAAACACTGAACAAAACATCTACAATACCTGCTCAAGGGATATATATAAGATAACAATAAATTATGATGTGAACATAATAAGAAATATGTCATAACTAAAGTAAGCATATACATCTATTGAGATAATGAGTCAATCATAACCAATAATCATGATAGCAAAATCATAGCATCTAAATCAGAATAATCAATTATAATAAGTAGTCAGAGTGTCAAGTAGGCCAAGATAATCCTACTAAGTCAATAGATTAACAATGACTATAATGTATTGTAAGAAACCCCTCTTGTTAAGTACCTAAAAAATATACCAATTTTTTTTAATATATTTATTTACCTAGAAAGGCATTCTTACTTTTCCTTCCTCAAATCAACAAATGTGAATCATCATGATTCATTGAGTTGATGTTTACATATAACATGACAACAAACCTTAAAATAATGTGTGACAATAAACATTCTCTACCTCACTAGTGACATTAGCATAACATGCAAATTATATGCCAAGCACTAGAATCAATTCAAAAGGTCACAAGATGTGTTATGAAATCAAGCCAACCCTAACCTATCCTAAGAACCTAAACCCAATGCCCTCACCACAACTTGAGTAACCTATATATCCGCTCCTTAGAATCAGGGTCTGATGTAGTTCTCTTTTCGCTTGTGATGGTCTCATCCATGAGATATCATCATTGAAAATATTGGCACTCTAAACCAATAGAGAACAATCTATTCCTAACACAAATGAGCTTCTAAAGCTCTAATCATTAATCCCACAGCTATATGACTCACTCAAGTCACTTATAGTGTAATACCTTACTAAACTAGGCTTGCATGATTACCCAAGCACTCTCACATAAAAACCCAGATAATAGTATTGATGAAAGGATCCCCATTCCTTGGTCCACAGAGAATCATCTCAATAATCTTTCATGATTATCAATACATGGATAAAACACTAAACATTCACATTGTGGATAGGTCTCATGAGTTTACTTAGATAATTATAAATGTCACACTAAAGAAAACATATTAGGGTTATTTTCCTATGCCCGCGCTCACTCCTTGAGTTGTCATACATATCTGTGATGTTGCCTACATACACAGAATCAAGGCTAGATGTAGTTCTCCTAAACTACTACAGGTATAATTGCATACACAAAAGTATTCTCACACAAGTGCATCTAAGGAGGTAGGTATAATTATGTTCCTTAATTATAGAGAGAAGAATCAATAGTCTTTACAACGATATCACTCACGTCAAAATGTGTATAAACTAGGACTAGTGATGTCCACCATCACTCTCTTGTCCTCATACACTACCAAACCCGTGTCTAATCTACATATAGATGGGTTATCTATCCATAGATTAAATATGTTGTTGCTCCTACAACTGTACAAATCAAGAGTCCTTATGCACATTATCGAGGTTTATAAAGAATATACATATAATGATAATTAGACTTGAGCATATTGGAGTATCACTAGGTAGCCAAACCATTTCAAAGCAAGTCATTTCTGAGCAATGTGTCATAGATATTCTATAAAATCTTACATATATGTTATATTGATTATTATACTAAAGATCAAAATACTTTTTCTCAAAGCAATACCATGAAAGGTTCTTTATTTACAAAAGTACATTTCTAAGTTCACTTGTCCTCTTATTAAGAACATTAAGTTATCTCTAATGTTCATATATCTGAGAATAACTAGGTGTATAAGTTAAATTTTATTTTGATTTCTCACTTTCTAAAACCCCTATAAATGGATGAAAAGCGTCTTTTACAAAGAGTGGTCCATGCATAATAAGCATCGACTTATCTAGTTGTAGTGAATTGTATATAAATATAAATAATGATGAACATATAAGATATTTAAAAGAGTATTGTATACATTTATAATGAATGTTTTAAGACTTCCAAAACCATTGCTCTAGTTATATGTATAAGCTATGTATGTTGTATTTATGTATTATGTTATTATGATTTTATAAATATAGCGAATTGTGTTAATGAATGGCACAATTGATATTTAAATAGTGGACTATATATATATATATATATAGGTATACAAATTTTCACATGTAATTCCTCTAATCTTATATTGGGCCTTCTTTATTTATTAGTAAGGTGATTCCTTTGATAGCAACATATAAATAGTGGTTCATTAGATTTAATTTCTACTGAGATTAATGGTTTGTAAGTCTTTACCAAGTTATGTTTGCAATCTCTCTATATGTGGTATGCATAAAAATGATAACTGGGAGAGGGTATATATTTCCATGTATATATTTATATGTAAGAATTATTATTATAGCAATACATAAATGTTATTTTATTGTCGGCTGAGATCATTTCTATATAGTCAGCAAATTGTGAAAATAAGTCATATAATGGCCATTTTATTAAGATGATTTATATGTGGCGATTTATTTTCATAGGTATTGGATTTTCATGTTAAATCCATAAGATTCTGTGAATAAATTTGTTTTTTCTTTAATATTACGGGAATATTGATATATTTTGTAATAGGTCGTCAATGTGTTTTAAGAAGGTTATAATGAACAAATATTTGATGAAATTTTTAAATGATTGTTGAAATCTATATGCCATATCCTTATATTGTCAAGTACATATACATAGAAAATATATCTATTTGAGGATTTAGGTGTTCCTATAAGAATATAGCATATATTGGTGTATTGGATTGTATGCCTCTAGTTCTATTAACCAATAAAAAATAGTTCATAAGACTCCATGAGTTAAGGTATTATATCAACATGAATACAGTCTCCTAACCAAGCATATAAATGAAAGATAATGTTCATACAAAATATAACTAGGATTATGAGACATTTGATTCTCAATATTGTTATGACTTGTTTGTAATTGAATAGTTGTGCTCAATAACAATGGACTATGATATTATGAGTTGTCATAGATTACATTACATTTCAAATTACTTATAAGAATTACAAAATTTTAGTTTAAATGTATATTATATTTTGGTGGTACAAACTATAATTAATATAGATTATTTATGGATAAATGATAATGTGAAGATGCATTCATACATTTGACAGACTAAATGTATGTATTTTGGTTATTTCTATGTTTAGTAAATTTTATGAGTGTTAGTAGGAAGTAATCTGTATAAATTTATTAGTTATATTTATGTTAACTAAATTTCGTATTGTTGGTACTGAATAAATAGTGAGACGGACTTCACTAGCTTACTAGCATCACCAATGTCAGATGAAGGTAACCTGATCAAGTGGTGTGTATGAATTTGACTGATCTTAGAGATCATTAACTATTGAAAACTTTGGCCAAAGTAATGTTGGTTAGATATTTCCATTTCATATGTATGATTTATATATTTATGCAATATCATGTTAGAATGGATTTCTTTATGATACATTGCATATTCTTAAAAATTATACAACACATGGATACTAGCTTGTCTCTCTAGATTTATGTGCCATCACTATCTACTCATCCATGAAGGGAGGGTCATTTCTTAATGGGGGATTGTGTGGGGGATCGATGGTTCATTGTTTATATGAAAAAGCGTTTGAATGATGTTTTCCCTCCCCACATCAGCACTTCTTTGGAGACGATGCTTGAGATTGACATGGATACTAGAGTTCGGGGATCTGATTCTCTGTGGTGCCATGTATCATATATCTTATATATTGTATTGTATTTATTATTATTAGAACATCATACTTGAAGAGATGTAATTATTTACTTATTGTACATTGACAACAGTGGTTGTATGTTTGTACCAGCCATGGTTGAACATATGTAATTACTTTCTATATTTAGTTATGTTATGTTTCATATGATGATAGTGATCAATGATGGATAGATGTCACATGTTTATTTTACAATTATCATATGTAGAGTATCTTATCTAGATCCCTACTTAGATTCTCGTAGTGTAATCTAATTAAAAAATATATTGTTTAATTTTTTTTTTAAAATCACATATGTTTAAGTAGATCCCAGTGTGGATGTTACAATTTCGGTGGTATGAGTGGAGGTAGTCTCTTTAGGATTTGCATTGGTATTTTATTGTTTAAAAATGACATTATTTAGCTTTCACACTAACTACAGCTCTTCAAAAAAAATTAATGCATAGATCATTAATTGTCATAAAAATGTCTTTTATGTAAAAATTACAAAGGCAAAAATCATGGCATTCAATGTAACCAAGAAATTAACATCTACAATCCGTTTGATATATAAATTATCACGGGTTGATGTTAAGCATTATTACACCAACTTGGGTGTGGTTTTCTTTAACCACTTTTTTCTGAACTTTTTCATTATTTATAATTTTATTCATGCTTCCATGAGTATTGAATTCAAGTTCCCAAGTACATGAAGAAGATGTTGTCATCCTACTTAAGCATCCCTTTAGCTCAGTTTTGGTTTTCTCTTATCAACTATGGATGATATTTAACCATGACCTCCCATAAGATAAGTGTATATGTTAATTATGTTTTCTAGAAACTTAAAGTGTAGCATTTTTTATTTAGGTGCCTACCTTCTATGAGATTTTTGGAACATACTATTGTCTTTTAGAGATTACCATGGATCCTTGATGATATTTATTCAGTATGGGGACCAAAGATGTTTAGTTTTATTTATCCGTGAGACACTATAACTTCGATAGAGAACATTTAAATTGAAGTCTTCACATACAAATAATTATAGGAATAATAGTTATTATTCTACACAACGGGTTTGAGGAATTGTAAGAGACCACATATCCAAACATGTTCTAAATCTTTAAGATAAAATATATTTTATTGGTTTCACATTCTATTGAATTCAAATATTAAAAGAGTTGTTTATAATTGATTTTTTTCTTAGAATCTCTCTCTTTGAGATGCATTTGGCACTCTTTTTATGTATTAGATTCATGTAATATATTTTTTCATTTCATAGGCCATTCTTGGCCTCTAGTGGACAATAACATCCAAACTAAATTAAATTATTAAAAAAAAAAAAAAAAAATTATTAAAATCAAAAAGCTTAGGGCAATTTTTTAGTAATTTTTTAAAAAATATTGATTTGGAATATTATTTTTTGATTCACCCCTATCAAAATATTTTTAAAATTTGATGTTTTAGATCCCATTATTAGATCCATCTTTCATAGGAGAAGAATGAAGATGAATCAATTATAGGATCTAAAATGTCCGACAAAAATATTTTGATATAGATAAATTCATATGAACATTATTAATTGTTAACGTGTAAACATACCAAACCGGAAACTAAAAATAGTGAATTATTATATCACTTATTATTAATTTAAAATATGTATACAAGATCTTATTCATTTTAAATTTTCAATATATCTAACTTTATTTATTAATAAAGATTATCCAATTGACTTCCTTAAGATTGGTGAGTATAATTTTTTGTTACAATTTTAGATTTTATTTTTCATTTTCAATTTTAAAAGTACAAACAAACTTATATTCTTTTCAATAGTCACAAATTATCATATGAAAAATTCAACAACTTAACTCTTATATTTTATATTTTATCTCATTTTCCTTTATTTTACCATTCTATTATCTTATTATAACTACTGATAAACAATATTATATATATTCATATTCATATGGCCAAGATATATTCACCACAACCAAGATTTTTTTATTTTTCCTTTTGGAAAAAATAAGGCAAAAGCAATCTTTTTCATGTGGATACGAGTTAAAGGCCAAACGCGTTTATTTTAAGCCACTGAGTAGCACTCAAGTTCACGGAATCCTCCATTTTTTTTTGCCCTTTTTGTGTTTCCTTTTGTTTTGCAAAGATTTGAAGGGATAAAAGTAAGCATTTAAACTGTAAAGATGTGAAAGTGATATGAAACGAAAATATCTGGTTATGACGACCCTACGCCATTCATTTGGCCAAACGGATCTAAATCTTTACTTATGTTACAAGGGGCACCCCTCCACACATTATAGCCGTACAAATCATTTTCAAATGATGTTATAAAATTATCACAAACTTTGTTGAAATTTTATAAATAAAAATCTTCCAGTTCATTATTTGTGGTCTCAATTTGATAGTCGTATGAATATATTGATTTTATTTTATATATATATATATATTTCTCTTTCTAAAATTTAAATATATAAAAAAAATTATCATAATTTTATTTAAAAAATAATTATTTTTTAATAGTGTAGATGAAATATAAGTTAAAATTTTGATCATATTGTTCAAATTTATAAAAAAATTAATTAATATATAAGTTATTTTTAATGTTTCTCTTTTATATTATGTTATAAAAAGTTGGGTAATGTGTAATGAATATTCATCATCAAACTATTTCATGACAAGTAACCTTAATGAACAAATTTAACCCTTGCTTATGTCTAATTATTTACATTAATTCACAAAAATTACATATATAAAATTGGTGCTATTAATTGTACACTCTAAATTAATAAGATAATAATTGTTTTTAAAACATTAATTGATATAAATATAATTATATTAGAATACCCTACACTATAGTAAGCAGGGAAAGCTTTCATATAATATCGAAAAAAAACTTGAACAACATTATTTTAATACATCCTCTTTTGAATGCAAATAAAATCATGTAAAATTAAAAAATAATACACATTAACCAATTCAATATTTAAAAATAAAAAAATATTTTTATTGTATTTATTTTTTTCTTCTAGATATTATTAATCTTTTGCGTCCACTATTTTTATCTGTCATATGTAAGGACGGTTTCTATTTTGAAAACAAAAATTATAAGAAAATGAATATTCAGGATTCCAACTTCTACACTTTGTAATAATTAAGGAAAAACGTTAAGAAGAAAATTACCTTCAAAAATATTTTTAAAATCAATGTGTAGACTTATTATTAATTTAAATTATTGTTTACTATTTCTTTTAAAATATTATAGATAATATATTTATTCATACTTCTTTCTTATAAAATAGGATATACTTCTTTAGAAGATGAAAATGAATAATTTATGATTTTTATGATTTTTTTTATTTGATTGTGTTTAGATTTTAAAGTAGTTTATAATATATGAGACCATTTTGTATTGTTTATAAATTTATTATATATGAATATAATATTTAATATAAGAGATTTACATAATGTATTTTACATATTTAAATTAATCCAAATTAAATTTATATTTAAATCCACTCTCAAACAATAAAACAAAACAAAGGTCACGTTGCAACATGAATACCTATCATTATTAATAAATATGTAAATATTTAAAAATATGTAATTCATAAATTGACAAAGGTGTCATTAACTTTAATGAATAAAATTTCACTTTCTAATCTCAATAATGATCTTCATATAATTTATGACTGTATTTATCTTACCAAAAAAAATTAAAAATATGATAAACATTAAATTTGATCATACATTTTATTGCATCTACTTTAAAATTTTGTTTGAGTGATTCAATGTATATATAAATATGAAAAAAAAAAAGAAACAATCAAACACATTTATAAATTCGTTTACCAAATACATGCCACATATTTCTTTATAATGATATTTTTTATTTCTATAATATTACTTTTAATATCACATAATAAAACCAAAATATACCTGCAAGATTCCCAATAAGACTGCTATGTAAATTAATTTCTTCAGCAATGATTCAACCCAAAGAAATATATTAAACTTGTCTAATATGAGTCTGCATGAACTTTGATAGATGTATCGTAACAACAATGGAGGCGGCGATGGGTACAGAGCAAGAAAATAATATGCAGACTAGAGCCACATGTGCTTTGTACTGCTGCCATGTTTTTGTCAATAGAGATGGAAAAAAAATCAAATTTCATTACCAACCGAAAGCACGATACTAAATTTTTTTAGAAATTAAAAAACAGTAACTAGTGTAAAATTTAAAATTTTAAAAACAGTCATAAATGTATTTATGTAATATCGTAATTTTTTAATTTAGGTTGTTAAAAAGTTGTCGGAGGAATGGCTTATATAATTTTATTAATAAAGAATAAAATTGCTAATGAAAATAATTTATATATTTATATTTGTTTGGAGTAGGTTAAAAATTATATGAAATATGATTTCAAGTTTCGATATTAATTAATATTTATAATAACAATTATAAAATTGATGTGTATTAATAAATAATGAATTTAAAATTTAATTAAAATTAATTATTCAATAGTCAATCATAGATATATAAAAATATATTTGTAATTGTAAAATAACAATAATTAATTGGAAATATAATCATATTATTATTATATTAATAAAATGTAACAAAAAATAATCAAATTTTAATTAGAAATCATTTATTTTTAAATATTTGGTATAAACATTACAATTTTAAAAATTAATACATATATTTACATAAATTATTTATCTCATATAAAATTAATAATACTAATACCATATTACTTGATAATAGGGTTAGAAGCAATCTTAAAAAAACAGGATTGATCATTGGAATCTCCCATTTAGTCTCAGGATCAAGCTGAATTTCAATAGCGTTGTTAAAGGCAACCTCGGTTTCACTGGTGTCGAGGGAACTTTCAGATATTCTAAAGGAAAATTCTTGCTTGGATTCAGTGAAATGTTTGGCTCGTGCTCTAATAATGTCATCAAGGCCAAAGCCCTCTAGTGTGGCCTCTCTTTCATTGTTCAAAATAATTGGCTTGATCTGGGTGTAGAAGGGGACTCGAAAGTTATTATTGAAGCCCTCTCAAAAGGCTCTTCTCGTAATTATATTCTAAAAAATATTTTGGATGATTGTGAGAACCTGTGTAGCAATCTGAGAACCTATCTTCCCTTGCATATCTTCTAGGAAAGAAATAAACTCGCGACCACTTGGCTAACAAAGGGGTTACCCTCAATCGTTATGAATCAGGTCTCCATGTGACCAACACCCTCACCAAAGAATCAAAAGCTTGGAAGATTACGGAAAACGATGCTCATCATCACCATATTAATGAATTTAATCTTTAAATGGTTTGGGTCTGATTTCATGGATTCTCATGGCATAAGAATTTATTGTTGGCATTGGAAAGTGATAGTTTTTGGGAGACACATGTGGCACGCGTGTCTCACGGCATGGATTTTATTCCCATTCGCTCTCCACATTGTGCGTTCTACACTCTTTTATTATTTTTGCTCTCGACTCTTAAATGCTAAAGGCTTTGGTAGAATGGATTTGGGAGGCGTAGGTCACAAGAGAACCAGGCAGGCAAAAGGTAAGGCATGTGTTGTCAATTCGATCAATGAGATGAATAATAGTTTGTTGCATAACTATTCCCTTGACGATGTCCATTCCTCTTTCTTGGCCTTAGTGGACGATCTGAAGCTCCATCACTAGTTTGACTCGGGCTCCCTCTTGGATAAAAAGACTCGTTTCATGGCTCAAGAAGCTCTGGACTTCTGTCTTGCATTATTGCCAAATCAACTATTTTTTAACTGTCATTTTTTGGTGCTTCAATCAATTTTAAATATATTTTTGTAGTTTTAAAATCAAGTACATTTATATTTGTAAATAATAGAGTAAAATATTCTCCAAAAAACATCTTCAAGAATATGCTTTTATTTATGTTTTAAACTTTATAAAAACCTTACATGTTCACTGTTACATGTTCCTATATTTGTTAGAAAAAACTAACTAATTACATATTTACTATTACGTATTCCTAGATTTGTTAGAAAAAAATAACTAATTAAAAAGTGATTCCTATGATCTCCTACCAATGCAAAGATTAATAATTATTTCATATAAAAATAATTTTTGATAAATCAAATATTGTAAAAAAGTGCGTAAGCTTACGCTCAAGCTTAGTTTGCTATATCCGATTATGCCTAAAGAGCCAAGTTTAAGGTGAAAAATTCAATCATCCTAATTATATAATTTATAAAAAGTTGAAGAAAATAAATTACAAAATTTATATATAAAATCTAAACATATAAGTCATGAAAGTAATCATTATTTTAATTTGAATTTTGATAATTAAAGATCCAATGTATACATCATAACATCATGATTGAACTTTTTAAATATAAAAAATAGAAGGAAAATTAGGGGTAAAAAAGGCTTGAACTTCCCATATAAGTGGGCCTAGACGCTGAAAATCATGAATGGTGGAAACATCTTGTATACGGTATTACAATTTAAACAACATAAATGTCTGTATCTATTAAACCAAGACGTATAAATTTAATTTAAAAAACAATCTGTAGCGAATATATATATATAAAGGTTGGAGTTCTACTCATTTATTTATTTATATTTTATTTTTATAGTAAATATTTTTTATAAATAAATACTCTTAATTTCAGTGTGTAAGGGACGTAAAAGAAAAGAGAGGTGGTGGAGATTTTTATATTTCATCTTTTTTTTTTACAAACAAGAATGTATTTTTTTTACATTTTTATTATCTTAATACCATTATTAATAGATAATATTAATAATGGGGAACAAATTTATCATTATTTGTATTATGAGATAAAATCATTAGTATGCAAGGAAATCAAATTTCTTTACGAAATTTCATTCATTATGAGTATCAAAAATATATAGTTCTATTTTTTAGATAGGCAATTTGGTAAAGAATTGTCTTTTTTAAGAATTGTTAATGCAACTCTTTATTTCATAATTTAATTTTAAACTCTTTTCTTCATTTTTAATTTTAAAGGCAAAAATAAACCTACTCTTTTATTCAATAATTACAAATTATTTAAAATAAAATAATTTAGTAACTAAACTTTTATGTTTTATTTCATTTTTCTCTTACAAATTCTATTTGGAATGTATTTCTTTTACACTTCTATTACCCTATTATAATTATTAATGGGCAATGTTATTATGTCGGAAGCATTTTCATTGAGAGGACAAGAGGGAATATTCGTCGAGACTCCCCATGATCCAAGTCATTGAACTGCTTTCTTAACATGTGAAAAATGGAATTTTGTCCATTGATACTTTTGTGAGTAGTTAACGATGAAGATCATTTCCACTTTCGACGTCCTCCAATTTTACCACATTGCATATTATTATGAACTTATCTTAGGATGAAACTGATGAGATCTAAGAGAAACTTCCTCAGCGCTTCCCACAATAACGCAACACAACACAACTCTACTCTAGTGGGAGAAATATTTTGGAGCGAGCTAAACACCAACACAATATGCCACATCATTGTGCAAAATTATGTTATGTTTTCAAACCCCAAAAAAAAATTACTAAGAGAGAATGCATATCCAGTCTTTATCGACTCTAAGCTCCAGTAAAACTAGTTCCCACGCCTTCAACATTGTCAAAACTGTCAGGGAATCCAAGAACAAACACACTTGTTCTGATCCCACTTGTTAGGATCTTGCTCCTCAGAAAGAGCACAATATGATTACCAAACTTAAGCAATTAAACATGCGGAAATAACCAGAAGAATAAATAACTAGAATTCACCAATAGCACAGAATATGAGAGACAATACACTATCTTGTATTAACATTTGTACAGAAAAGAATACAATAAAGAGCCACCACACTCTTCCACCTTACAGAGGCTTCCCACACCTCAAGTGTACAGTAATTCTTCTTCAAAACACTCTCCTACCAAAAATGGTCCCAACAACCAACTCACACACAGAATTGGTGTTCACCTCTCCAACCAGTCAATAATAACCCTGCCAGTACACCAAGCACTCTATAGTACTTCAAGTTGATCTCCCATGAACCTGCAACCTGCAATTCAACAGACCATACTCACAATGGAAGGATCTTCCTTGCCTTCCTTTCTAGCTCATTAGTGGAACTAGGAGAAACACACACTTTGTTTTCTTCACTAGCACACTTTACAATACATGCCAATGGGTCTATAAATAGATCCCAGACTTGAACAATAACTTAGACTCTTAGTTTACTATAATTATCCACGCAACTCAAGACTCGAAATAGCCTTTACATGCAAACACTCCGTTCACTAAACTAACTGTTCGTGCAACGAGCAGTTCTGGAACACACAGGCGACCGACACCGGTCCCTGCTTGCCTAGTGCTGCCGACGTCGACCGACTTCCTACCGACGCCGATTGCCTTCATCACTGATCATGATCGACGTCGGTCATGCTACTGACGCCGGTGCTTCTGGGTCTTCAGCAACCTCATTTTCTTTGTCTGCAACAAGTTGAAGCTTTTAGCTCCACAACCTAACAAAAACAACTGCCAAATAATGAAGTGCTTGTGTTGACAAGTAACATCTTTGTTTTTACATGTCATCTTGTCACAACAATGACGTACCACTACCAAGGGATTGCTCATAATGTTTGACATTAAATACAAATTGAATGTCATGGAACTATATTATATAGTTGATCTATTATATTAATATAAAAATATTATAATTTAATAATAATATAAATTTTTAAATTATAATAATATTACATATTTATAAATTATTATTACATTTTTAGATATCATATATATGTTTTATATAATTAATATATTAAAATATTATACTATTATATATAATTATTATATAATAATTTATTATATTATACACATAAAAATATATAATATAAATATTTTTATATAATATATGTTATTATAGTATTATATAATATAGATGTTATTAATTTAACTAACGTGTGTGTGTGTGTGTGTGTGTGTGTGTGTGTGTGTGTGTGTGTGTATATATCTTTGTCACTAATCTTAAAAATATCATGTATTGTAGGGATTTATCACCACCCTACAAGAACATTGGCAATATTAATGATCATCTTGGCAATTCCCAAGTTAGCATCAAGGAACACCAAAGATGGGGTTTGAGACCAATTAAATCGTTGATGAAACGACCATACACACTGCCCTGGGCATTGACTCTCCACATTTCCTACCCATGTGCATGACACAAAATTCTTGCCATATGCCATTGTGGCATGGAACCCATAGGAGCTCATACAAAACCTCTCCATGCCCATACACTAAAGGGCCTATATCATACACCAACGTTGGATTTAGCATAATTGTTTGGATTTACAAGCCCTATACCCATAGCAAAGGGGTTTGTAGCTTGTAGGGTGACGACATCTTTGATTGGGCATTTTCTATTGTCAAGGGTGGACGAAGATGCCATGAGCATGTATTTGATTGTGACACGATTCCATGTCGGATGTGTGTTTTGACTCAACGTTACACTACCGTTGATACATGGACAAGACATTGAGGTCCTAGAGTCTCTCTTGTAGCTTCCGTTCATCCATGACACCAATATATTCACACCTAAAACAATTATATCATGCTTCAGAACATACATAAACACCATACTCGAACCCTAAAAAGAAAAGGTAAGGCCATACATACATAACATGAAAATAGTGAAATATTTTAAGGCGAGATGAACAACAATGGTGAAGGACAATGGCAAGGTATTTTGAATGATATTGTACATCAAAGGGCCCATATCGAACACTAGACCTAGGATTCAGACAAAATTTTGGATTTATATAGCCATCGCCCATTGCAAAGGGGTATGTACCTTGCAAGGTGGTGACATCTTTGAATAATCATTTTTATTATCAAGAGTTGACAAGGATGTCATGAGCGTTAATTTGGTTGTGACATGGCTCCATATTTGATGTACGACTCAAATCAAGAATGCAATATCACTGATGTGGAGACAAGACATTGAAGTTATGAAATCTATCAAATTTTTAAAGTGCATGCTACGTAAATGCATATGGACGCATCATTGGTGATACAATATGAATGACATGAAAGAAGAATCGCCGATTAAAAGAAAAATAATCAATTAACTATCACCAATAAAAAACAAAATCGATATATTTAATTCTGACACATTAAAAGATTCCCACATCATACGATTAAAAAAATAAATATACTCAAACAATAAAAAATCTCAAAAATTAAAAATACATTTCATTCAACATAACATACACCTTTAAAGCAAATACTAATATATAGTCACATTCATAACAAATATTAATATATATTCACATTCATATGGCTAAGATATCTTCCACCCAAACCCCATGAAGATTTTTTCCGTTTTTTCTTCTTAAAAAAACTTATTTCTGTGGATACAAGATACAGCCCAAATGTGTGCATTTTAAGCCAGAAGATGTGGCGGTTGAGTAGCACCCAAATTCACGGAATCCTCGTTCCCAATTTGTGTTTTTCTCCTTTTTTGTTTTTTTTCAAAGTTGAGGAGACCAAAAAACGAGAATATCTCCCGAGCACCGCCCTTCATTTGGCCAAAGGGATCTAAAGCTCAACTCTCGGATATTTTAGCCATAAAAAATCAATTTCAAATAATGTTATAAAATTATCACAAATTGGTCAACAGGGTGGTTGGAGATCTCATATTCAGTTTTAGATAGTTAGTTGGGGGATCCCTCTCCTGCCAGAGATCAGTTGGATAGAAGGGATGTTTTGTTTTTTCGGTCAGATAAAAATTTTAAGTTGGTTTTGGCCTTTTTTTATGAAAGTTTGTTGGAGAAGACATGAATAAAATTGAGGATATTATTGGTGATTGGGAGCCCTTTCACGATTCTGAGGATTCCCTTGCTAGTGTTGGGTGGGTAGAAAACCCTATAGCCCCCCACCTCCACCTCCTCCTACTTTTATGTTTGCGGCTGCAGTTTAATTATATATTTACTTTACCCTTTTTTAATTGGTAGTGTTTACTAGCTCTGTTCGTACTTTTCCCGTCACTGTTTGGTATAATGTAGAAACTATGGGTGTGACCTTTCTACCCTTTTTTAATATGAATAGCTATACTTTAATTTAATTAATATAAACGCTTTTCAATTTAAAAAATTCAAAATAAAATAACTTCCAATTTATTAATTGTAAGTTAAATTTCATAATTATATAAATATATTTACACTTTATTTTATTTTTAAAAAAAATTAATTTTTAAAATAAAATTTATCATAGGCAAGTTAAAGTTTTGGCTAGACCATCAAAAACTGTAAATAATTATATTAATTATATAAACTATCATTAATGCTTCCCCATCTTTTATTATGTAATAATTTGTTGGGTAATGATCAATAAATAATTCTGTTATCAAAGGGAATTTTTAATATCTTATTCATCGTATTAAAACCAATAATATCATATTACAACATTTGAAGTTGAAGAATTTTTATCATCCTTCGTCATGTGAGGGAAAAACAAGTTCAAAACTAAAAATCTTGTTCGTGTTGTTTCTAACAGTCTCTTATACAATCCTTGGAACAGGGGATTATGTTTCAAATTTGGAAGAATAGTTGGAAGCAAATGCAACTGATTCTGAGCATGCAACCCAAAAGGTACACCGTTCATTTGTGGACTCAGGGCACAAGGTTTTGACCTCCATAGCATTTGCGAGCAAGGTGTTGGCCTTGTAAAAAGGGTTTCTTGTAGCTGCTAAGCTCAAATCTTAGAGGCAGGGCAAACTGTAGAAAATTTGAGGAGTTCTAGATGCGAAATATTTTTCTGTTGTGGTTGGTAGTGCCCTGTCTAGTGGTGTAAAGGATGGTGTCTCTTTTGGAGTGGTTCCTTGCTTCCTTATTCCAACCATTTTTGTTGGTTGTTCTCCTACCTTAGCCCAGTTGTGCAAGCATGAGGTGTTAGGCCAGATCTTGGATCGACACATGGTATCCTAGTGGGAGGAGACTTGTTGTTCACAAATCCTAGGACCAACCCCCTTTCCTTTGTTTTGGATTCGTTATTAGTTCATAAATTCATAGCTATTGAAGAGATGGATGAGATGGAAGTTGGCACTACGACTAAATAGGTCTACATAGGATGTAAGAATGCCTTGCATTCTTTTCACCATTGCTCCAATTTATGTAAATCTCAGAGACTTTCTGGGTCTATTTTAAAGCCACTCCTCTGTGTTGGATGCTTACTTGATTTTGGCTCAGTCTCCATCTTCAACATTCTTTTTGTAAGATGCTTCCTTGATTAATGAATATAACTTTTTTTTACAATTTTAAACTTCATTTTTCCCTTTCTATTTTTAAAACACAAATAAATTTATATTCTTTTCAATAATCACAAATTATCATATAAAAAATTCAACTTAACTTTTATATTTTATATTTTATCTCCTTTTTCTCTATGTTACCATTTTATTATTTTATTATAAATATTAATAAACAATATTATATATATTCATCTTCATATTTAAATGGTCAATATATATTCATCACAATCAAGATTTTTTTGTTTTTTCTTTTTAAAAAGGCAAAAGCGATCTCATTTATGTGGGTATGAGTTAAAGGCCAAACACGTTTATTTTAAGCCATTCTGTAGCACTCAAATTCACGGAATCCTCCATTTTTTTTTTTGACCTTTTTGTTTTGCAAAGTTTTGAGCGGATAAAAGTAAGCATTTAAAATGTAAAGATATGAAACGAGAATATCTCCTCTCCAGTGACCACCCTACGCCAATCTAAAGCCGTACAAATCATTTTCAAATAATGTTATAAAAATATCACAAACTTTGTTGCAATTTTAAAAATAAAAATCCTCTAATTCATTATTTGTGGTCTAAATTTGATAGCCGTATGAATAAATTGATTTATTTTTATTTTTATTTTTATTTTTTCCTAAAATTTATATATATAAACATCTTTATCATAATTTCACTTAAAATTTAAAAAATAAATAAATAATGTGTATGAAATATAAGTTAAAATTTTGATTATATTATTAAAAATTATAAAAGATTTTAATAAATATATAAATTATTTTTAATGTTTCTTTTTTTATTATATTAAAAAAAGTTGGACAACATTTATTAAATATTAGTCATCAATTTTTTTTCCATAACAAATAATTTAATGACCAAATTTAATCCTTATATATAAATATTAGGTGCTATTAGTTGTACACTTTAAATTGATAAGATAATAAATGTATCTTAAAAATATTAATTGATGTAACGATAATTATATTGGAGTACCCTACACTAGTAGTAGGTAGGGAACACTTTAATATGTGTCGAAAGAAAAAATTTTAATAACATTATTTTAGCATATCTTTTTTTGAATACGAATAAAATTATGTAGAAAAAAAAATAAAAACACATTAACCAATTCAATATTTAAAAATAAAAATATATTTTTATAATATTAATTTTTTTCTTTTAGATATTATTCATCCTTTATACCAACTATTTTTATCTCTGATATGTGTAACATTCATCCTCTTCTGACCATTAATTATTTGACAAAAGCACTGTTCAATAAAATTATTATCTTATGCACTCTATAATGATGCCGCCATCACAAAGTTCTTAACTCGCTTTCTCCTCGTTTTCTTTCTTAAAGTAATTTTGTTTAAAAGATACTTTCCATTTTAAAAATAGAAATTATAAGAGTGAATATTTCACTTTATAATATTTAAGGAAAAAAATTAACAAGAAAATTACCTTCACAAATATTTTAAAAATCAATGTAAAGACTATTATTAATTTAAATTATTGTTTACTATTTCTTTTAAAACATTATTGATAATATATTTATTCATAATACCTTTCTACAAAAAAATAAAACATACTTTTTTATAAGATGAAAATGAATGATTTATGATGTTTATTATTTTTATATTTGATTGTGTTTAAATTTTAAAGTAATTTACAACATACGAGATTATCTTATATTGTTTATAAATTTACTTAACCTATCCTACACAATTTATGTAAATCCAAATTATATTTATCATTAAACTCACTTACAAATAATAAAATAAAATAGAAGTCATGTTGCAACATGTTATTAGTAGATAAGTAAACATTTAAAAATACGTGATTAATAAATTTACAAAGGTGTCATTGACTTCAATGAATAAAATTTTAATTTATAGTCTCAATAATAATCCTTATGTAGTCTGACTTTATTTATCTTAAGATTATGCTTGATTATCTCGTATACACTTTTAAAAAAATTAATTTTATTTTTATTTTTATTTTTTAACATAATAATAACAAAAATTATAAATATAATAAACATTAAATTTGACAATATATTCCATTACATCCACTTTAAAATCATCTACTTTTCTTTCAAACTACAATTATCTCCTCTTCTAGAAAATATATCACTATGTTGAACATGCATGACTCTCTTTAAGTTCAAGAAAATAATTTGAATACTTGAAGCCACATGTGCTTTGTACTGATGCCATGTTTATGTCAATAGAGATGGAAAAAAAATTAAATTTCATTACCAACCAAAATGAGAATACTAAAATTTTTAGAAATTAAAAATATTAATAAGTATAAATTAAAAAACAAAGATAAATGCATTTATATAATATTGTTTTTTTAAAGTTGTTTGAAGAATAGTTTATATAGTTTTATTAATAAAAAATAAAAAATGAAACGAAAACAATTTATATATCTATTTTTATTTTTAATAATTAAAAAATTATATGAAATAATTTTTTAGATAATAATATTACTATAAAAATAATGTGTATTGATAAATAATGAATGTAAATTTTAATTAAAATGAATTATTTAATAGTCAATGATAAATATATAAAAATATGTTTGTAATCATAGAATAATAATAATTAATAATATTATAATATTATTATTATACTTATAAAATATAATAAAAAATAATCAATTTTTAATTAAAAATTATTTATTTTTTTAGATATCATTATAAACATTATAATTTTAAAAATAATACATATATTTATATAAATTATTTACCTCATACAAAAATAATATTAGTATATGCGAAATAATAATAATAATAATAATCCTTTTATTTCCGAAACAAAATAAGGTTTAAATCTTGAACATGTAAAAAACATTTATAACATAATCTTAATTCTAGTTTATTTAAATTTGTATTGTTAACTTCTTTTTTCAAAGTAATTTTTGAGAAATTTGAGGAGATTGCATAGACACAAGGAAATAAACAAGCAAATTTAAAAGTAATTTATATGAAAACAAATTTAAAAGTAATTTATATAAAGTTAAAATGGACGTGGCGAATTTTTTATCCTAGCAGCAAAATATTAATGGTAAAATATTTTAATCATTCCTTTTTTGCGGTGTTAGTGACCTCATATCCTCTATTAATAATTATTGGTGTATCTTTTAAGCCGAATTTGTTGATTAAATGTAAAGCATTTTTAAGTGTTTGTCATATTTGTTTTATAAATTTTATTAAATATTTTGATTAGTTGGTTAAATATTTGTATATGTATAAATTGAAAAAAATATATATATTGGGTTATATATTGGTTAATGGTGGTAGTTGTTGGTTATAATTGGTATACATCTTGTAATATCTATTATATATGTAGTATTTAGGTTGTTAATAAATTACATGGAGATCTAGGCCCCAATTGTATCCTAGACCGGTCTATACTCCAAAACTGTTATCCATAATAATAATAATAATAATAATAATAATAATAATAATATAAGGTAAACATTATAATAAGACATAGGGTTTAGTTTAAAAGACTAAAAAATAAAAAGAAAGTTTCTTTTATATTACTTTGTGAAAAAGTACACACATATTATCCCATGAATTGTCCTATAAACTTTTTGTTATTCCCAGACATAGGTGTAAAGGCCCTATATTATGTCCATTTGAATTAAATCATGTATGTAAAGGTGGAGTAAAGAAGACTTAACTTACTTGTGAAATGCTAACATGGAAAGCTTCCACCTACACTAATTTATTTTGTGATGCATAAAAAGTTGTCGAACTTTTGAAGGCTATAACTTTTGATCTATAGCTTTGTTTGAGCCCATCTTCATGTTAAAATGACTAGATCGTAAAGTTTAATACTTTTATAATCTGTCTTTTCAGTTATGAAATGTTTTTCATATTTTTTGAAGGTCAAACGTCATCATATGAGGGTATGAAATTACAATTTAATTTTTTTTGAGTTAAAAATTTTAAAAAAACTTGAAAATAATTTTGAACTGTAATTTCAGAGCTTTGGATTGTCATGTTTGGTTGCTGAAAAATAACACTTGGATTACAGAATGGGAGCTGAAGAAGATTGACAAGAATAAATTGTAGTAGTAAAATTAGAGCAACTCACAGTGGTTGAGTTGTTTTTAACCAGAGAAGAATGATGTAGAAAAAGTGGCTGAACTTTCGAAGACCATAACTTTTGATCTGTAGCTCCGTTTGAACCTATTTTCATGCCAAAAAGATCGGCTCGAAAAGTTCAATGCTGCCATAACAAATCATTTTGATTATGGGAAGTTTTTGATATATTTTGGAGGCTAAACATGACCATTTGAGAGTCCAAAATTACAGTTTAAAATTATTTTTGTTTTTTTTCTAAATTTAAAAATTGTCTATTTTTATAACTGAACTTAAACTTTAGTTGAAATTCGTCCGATAAGTTAATTTTAGTGTTTAGTTTAATTTTAAATATTTTTAGCGCTGTGCACACTTGCATGCAATACTTACTAAAAATAACAGCTGATAAAAATGGTAGGATGAGTTTTATTTATTTTTAGGGTTCCAAATTTTTGCATGTCAACTCTAATTTTGAGTTGAGGTTTATTTATGCATGGTTTGTAATTATTTGAATTCATTCAATACGAATCAATACTAGTTATCATTTAAAATCTTTGCCTATTGGTAATTTTATTATCTTGAAATTATTATGGTTCATTACTGTCACATAGATTATAATTAAAAACAAAATTATAGACTTGATCTCGGAGAATTGCTATAATGTTATGACTAATATGGCTTTATTTGTATGTGAAAGTATTGAGACGACACTAAAGCATTTTGTATTTATCCATATACGGAAAAAATCAATATATTGGAATTTTCTAAATGAAATTTGTGGCATGCGTCTTACCATTTCACATTATTGTCAAATCAACTATTTTTTAAATATCATTCTTTGATACTTTGATCAATTTTAAATATATTTTTATAGTTTTAAAATTAAATACATTTATATTTGTAATAAATAAAATAAAATATTCTCCAATAGCATCCTCAAAAATATACTTTTATTTATGTTTTAAACTTTGTAAAAAATTTACATGTTTATTATGACATATTCCTAGACATTTGATTTATTAATAAAAACTAACTAATAAGAACTAATAAGAATTTCATATAATGGTAAACCAAACACTCTTAAAAAGTGCGTAATATACCGAAAACAATTGAAAAGATCCTCTCCAAGCAGGTTGGAGTTCTACTCATCTATTTTATTTTATTTTCATTTACTTTTTATAGTTAGTATTTTTTTGGAATAAATATTTTTAATTTGAGATGGGCCAAACTCCAAAATCTAAAAGCTTTGGCCGTAGTTTAGAAATACAGTGAGAGCGAGCAGCAATCAATTACAGAGCAAGTTGTGAGTTCGAATCTCGATGACACCCATTTTGTCGTACCACTGGAAACAAAAAGACCCCACCAAATAAGAAATAGCCCACCAAATAAAAATAGCAATGTGAAGAGCAAAAGTGACTTTTATAATAATAAATTACAGACCAAAGTTCGAATCTCGATGACGCCCATTTTGTCGTACCACTGGAAACAAAAAGACCCCACCAAATAAGAATAGCAATGTGAAGCGCTAAAGTGACTTTTATAATAAAGATTCGTGTTTTGTCTCGCACTTACGTTACTCTTAGTTTTTTTTTTTTTTTTCCTTTTGTATTTATAGTTTCTTGACAATATAAATATTTATTTATTTTCTAAAAAAAAAAATTTGGAGGTATTATATTTACGCATAACACGGATGTATTATTACTTATCTTATTTTAAGTTAGATTTTTAATATATATGTAAATTTTGTAATAATTAATTAAATGATAAGAATATTCAATATTTACATATTTAATATATTATGAGATGAAATCTATAGTATGTAAGGAAATCAAGGTTTTTTACGAAATTTTATTCATTCATTACGAGTATAAAAATGTGTAGCTCTATTTATTAGATAGATGACTTGGTAGAGAGTTATCTTTTTTAAGAGTTATAAGTACAACTCTTTATTTAATAATTTAACTTCTAACTATTTTCTTCACCCTTAATTTTAAAGGCATAAATAAACCTACTCTTCTATTCAATAATCTCAAATTATTCAGTAAAAAAATCCAGTAACTAAATTCTTATGTTTTATATTTTATATTTTATTTCATTTTTCTCTTCCAAATTCTATTTGAAATGTGATTTTTTACACTTATATTACGCTATTATAACTATTAATGGACAATATTATTATCCCGAAGGCATTTCCATTGAAAGGGCAAGAGGAAATATTCGTCGAGACCCTCCATGGGTCGGGTCATTGAACTACTTTCTTAACATGTGAAAAATGGAGTTTTGTCCATTGATACTTTTGTGAGTAGTTAACGATGAAGATCATTTCCACTTTCGACGTCCTCCAATTTTACCACATTGCATATTACTATGAGTTTATCTTAGGATGAAACTAATGAGATCCAAGAGAAACTTCCTTAGTATTTCTTAGATTAACGTCACACAACACATCTTACCTCTAATAGGAGAAATATTTTGGAGCGAGATAAGTTACACCAACAACATATGCGAGATCATTATGCAAAATTCTGCTATGCTTTCAAACCCCAATAAAAAAAACTTATTGAGGACGAAAGAATGCATATCCAATGTTTGTCGACTGTGAGCTCCAGTAAAACTATAGTTCCCATGGCTTCAACATTGTCAAAACAGCTGCCAAATAATGAAGTGCTTGTGTTAACAAGCAATATCTATGTTTTTACATGTCATCTTGTCGCAGCACTGGCGCTCCAATACAAAGGACTACTCATAACGCCTAGCATTAAATACAAATTGAACGTCATAGAACTATATTATATAATTGATCTATTCTATTAATAAAGAAATATTATAATTTAATAATAATATAAATTTTTGAATTATAATTCTATTACAATATTATATTTATATATTATTATTACTTTTATATATATATATATATATATATATATATAAAATATAATTAATAAATTAAAATATTATACTATTATATATAATTATTATATAATAATATGATTATATTATACATAAGAAAATATATAATATATGTTATTAATTTAACATTAATTATATATATAGTTTTTACGGGGTGGTGACACTCCAATTTACAAGATATTTTTAAGATAAGTGACAAAAAGATATATATTATTTATATATCCTTTTATAACTTACTTTAAAAAAAATTGTATTTTAGGGATTTGTCACCACCACTGCAAGAATAGTGATAATATTGACGATCATCTTATCAATTCTCAGGTTAGCATCTAATGACACCGAAGGAAGGGTATGAGCCCTGTTAGTGGTTGATGAAACAACCACACACAGTGCCTTGGGCATTGACTCTCCACATTTCTTACCCATGTGTACGACAAAAACTTCTTGTCATATGTTATTGTGGCATGGAACCCATAGGAGCTCATAAAAAACCTCTTCGTGCCCATAAACTAGAGGGCCTATACCATACACCAACGTTGGATTTAGCACAATTGTTTAGATTTACAATCCCTACACCCATAGCAAAGGGGTCTCTAGCTTGTAGGGTGGCAACATCTTTGATTGACTATTTTTTATTGTCAAGGGTGGACGAAGATGTCACGAGTGTTTATTTGATTGTGACATGGCTCCTTGTCTGATGTGTGACTTGATTCAATGCTACACTACCATTGATATATGGACAAGACATTGAGGTCCTAGAGTCTATCTTGTAGCTTCCAATCATCCATGATACCAATATATTGACACCTAGAACAATTAAATCATGCTTGAGAACATATGGAAATGCCATACTTAGACCCTTGCAAGAAAGGGTAAGGCCATACATAACATGAAAATAGTGAAATATTTCAAGGTTAGATGAGCAACAACGGTGAGGGGTAATGACAAGGTATCTCTGATGATATTGTACACCAAGGGCGCAATATCGAACACTAGACCCAAATTTAGAGAAGATTTAGATTTATATGGTCATCGCCCATTGCAAAGGGGTATGTACCTTGCAAGGTGGCGACATCTTTGAATGACCATTTTTATCGTCAAAGGTTGACAAGGATGTTATGAGCGTTGATTGGGTTGTAACATGGCTCGACATCCGATGTGTGACTCAAATCAACAATGCAGTGCCACTAATGTGGGAACAAGACATTGAAGTTATAGAGTTTATCAAATTTTCAAAGTACATGTCACATGAGTGCATAAGAAAACATCATTGGTGATACAATATATATATCATAATAAAAGAATTATCGATTGAGAGAAAATATGATCAATTAAAAATCAGATATAAATGACAAACAAAATTAATAAATTTAATTCTCACACATTAAAAAATTCCCACATCATATGATTAAAAAGAAAATATATTTAAACAATTAAAAAAAATCTCAAAAATTAAAAATATATTCCTTTCCACATAATTTACACTTTTGAAACAAATACTAATATATATTCACATTCATATAACCAAGATATCTTCCACCCAAACCCCAAAGATTTTTTTGTTTTTTCTATTAGAAAAAGCTTATTTATGTGGAAAATGCTTGGGATTTAAGCCGGAGCATCTTGGGGTTTTAGTGGAATCCCCATTGCCGATTAGTGTTTTTCTACTTTTTGTTTTGCCAAAGTTTTGAGGACACCTAAAAAGTAAGCATCTACAATGTAAAATATGTGGAAGTGATATGAGACGAGAATATCCTTTATTTCGCCAAAGGAATCTAAAGCTCAACTCTCAGATATTTTAGCCCTAAAAAATCAATTTCAAATAATGTTATAAAATTATCACAAATTTTATTGAAAATTTAAAAATTAAATTAAAAATAAAATAATTTTCAATTGTAAATTAAATTTGATGGTTATATAAATATATTTATATATTTTTTTGTTTTAAAAAATAATTAATTTTTTAAATAAAGTGTATCATAAGTAAGATAAAATTTTGGTTAGATTATCAAAAACTGTGAAGGATGATATTAATTATATAAACTATTTTTAATATTTATTCTTTTTATATATAATAATTTGTTGGACAATGTTCAATAAATAATTGTTATAAAAAAAAATCGTACAATATAGTTAAGTTTATATAGGGAATTTTTACTATCACATTTATCATGTAGAAATCAATATTATAATATTATAACATTTGAAGTTGAAGAATTTATACTAAAATTTGCCATACGGGGGAAAAACATGTTCAAAATAAAAAATCTTTCTCGTGTTGTTTCTAAACGGTCTTCTGCACAATCCTTGGAACAATGATTATATTTGAGATCTAGAAGAACAGTTGGAAGCGGACACGATTGATTCTGAGCATGCAACCCGAAAGGTATACCGTTCAGTTGTGGACTTAGGACGCAAGGTTTCAACCTCCATAGCATCTGTGAGCAAGGTGTTGGCCCTGTAAAAAGGGTTTATTATAGCGGCTAAGCCCAAGCCTTAGAGTTAGGTCAAACTATAGAAGATTGAAGGAGTTCTAGAGGCGAAATATTTTTTTGTTGTGGTTGGTAGTCACCCTGTCTAGTGGCGTAAAGGATGGTATCTCTATTGGAGTGTTTCCTTGCTCCCCTATTCCAACCATTTTTTCCCCGTCCGTTTCCATTGGTTGTTCTCCTACCTTAACCCAATTGTGCATGCATTAGGTGTTAGTCCACAATCTTGGACCGACACAAGATGTACCAATCCGAGGAGACTTGTTGTTCACAAATCCTAAGACAAACCCCCTTTCCTTTGTTTTGGATTCGCTTTCGATTCATAAATTCATATCTACTCAAGAGACAGAGAAGATGGAGGTTGGCACTAAAACTAAATGGGTCTATGTAGGATTTAAGAATGCCTTGAATCCTTTTCACCATTGCTATAATTTTTGTAAATCTCATATCCCTTCTGGTTCTACTTTGGAAGCCCCCTTTGTGTTGGATGCTTCCCTGATTTCGACTTAGTCTCAATCTTCAACATTCTTTTTATGGGATGTCCAGGTTTAATTTGATAAAACTATCCATGAATTGGAGCTCCCTAACACTTCTTTACTTTAGATTGAGACTCAAAATTGGCAGCAAATACTTGATCAGGAAGTGTATGGACTCCATCTCAACAACTGATCTTTCTATTTGGGCTTCTAAGGTTTGGTGCTTTATTGCTTATCCCTATTTTTCTAGGCTCTGTTCAGGGTTTTTCTTGGTGGAATTTCAAAGTCCTTCAAATAGATATTTCATTTGGAATTCTACCCCATGGTTCTACAAAAAATCCGGTTTCTTTTTTTGCCCATGGTTCCCCTTTTTTGACCAAGATCAGTTGCAAGTCTAGTTGTTCCAATGTGGATTCAATTGTATTTCATTCTTCCAGTGCTTAAAAATGAGAAATTCATTGAAATATTAGTGGAAAAAATTCTCTCTTTTGTGAGAATTGATGACTCTTCTTGGGGTCTTAGATATATAATAGTTTGTTTTTATCTTGATCTCTCCAAACCCTTCTGTTATTCAATTAAGTTACTCTCCTTGTGTGGATCATGGACTCAACTGTTCAACTATGAAGGCCTCACCTTCAGATGCTTTCACTGCCATCTTCCAGGACATTAAATTGCTAGGTGACCTTCGAAGTTTTGTTGGCTCTCTTTCTAGGTGTGGAAGAAGACAAAAGGGGCTACATACCAGAATTTTTCATGGGGTAACCATGGAAAATTCTTTCACTCTCCTTTTTCCTTTCTTAGTTCTCAAATGAGGAAGGTTGTTGTGAAGGAGTGTTCGAAGGAAGAGCAGGCTCTTGTTCCTTTACCTACTTATCCTCAATTGGTTATGTTTTCTTCCCCACTTAGACCTTGTTCAGATACCAAGGCTCTTATGGTGGATCTTTTGGAGGAAGTTCAGGCCCCTCCTTTACCAATTTCACCTTAGAAGGTTGAGGACTCACTCTCCCCTACTAGGGCTATTTTTTCAAAAAAAACCTAATGTGGGAACCTCTTCAAAATAAAAAGTTCACAAATTTGAGGTCAACTTGTTGAGAGTGGAAGCAAAGACTTAAGTAAGTGACGGTTCTCAATGGATGATGAAGGATCTTCTTTCTATGTGAGGGAGAAGAATTGATTTAGCATATGAAAAAAATTTCAAGTGACTCCAGGTGTCTTTTTTTATAAACCTAGAGGCATCCCCAATCCCAATTGAGACACTGCGACTCGGCCCAACGACCTTCATTAAGGTGAGCAGAGGCGAGACTAATCATCTAGGGGCTACTGATGGGGCCCACACACAATGAACAACCTTAAAAAATTGGGCGATGAGACTTGACCTCGAGATTTATATGGGATGAACCCAAAGCCCTTAGCCAACTACGCCACCTGTGTGGGTTGACTTCGGGTGTCTTTGGCATTGAGTCATTTTCCTAGTCACCATTATTTTCTTTCATGTGATTCATTTTGTTGATTCTCTGTTATTTCTTTTTGTTTTATCGATTGATGTAATTTTTACCCCTTCGTCTAATAGTTTGTTCTCATTATGTTCGCTATTTTTTGGCTATAGATTTATTGTTTTATGGTTGCGTTGGTGTTTAGTAGTTGTTGTTCCTTGGTGATATTGATTTTTGTGTGTAGAGTTTATTGTCACGTTTAGCTTTGTGCCCGATATGTGGTTTGTAAAAGGGTCAAGTCCCTTTCAAAAAACTCCCCTTTACCAATAATTAAAAAAAATGTTTAAAAAAAAATCATAACAAGTAAGGTTGACCATCAAATTTAATTCTTCAAAATTATTTTTATTAATTCATGAAAAACACATAAGAAAAAGGTGCCGCTAGTTGTATACCCTAAGTTGGTAGGGTAACAATTATATCTTAAGAACATTAAGTGATATATTCATATTTATATGAAAATTGAATATGTTTTTAATATATATTTTTGTTAGCCCACCGGTTGCCGTTGTGCTAAAAGATCAACCTATTAGTGCTCGATACAACTGTTAGAGTTAATGAATCTACGGGAGTCGATTATGCCATGTCACAAAATCGACTGTTGCGCTGCACAACACAAGGAGACCAAGGACGACACCTTGCAACACTCCCCCAGCATAAGTGAGGGATTCAAACCCGACACCTTTGGCTCTGATACCAATTATTGGTACATCGGTTAATGTTATGCCAAAACATCGGCCTATTAGAGCTTGATACAACCACTAGAGTTAATGAATCTACGGGAGGTAGTTAAGCCATGTCACAAACTCGAGCGCTAGTAACACAAGTAGACCAAGGATGACACTTTGCAATAATTTTTAGTTTGATGTGTATAAGTTGATAGAAACTCATAGTTTGAATTAATCTAAATAAAAAATTGAGATGTATTCTAAAAACTTGATCTAATATTTACATATATATTAAGTATTTAAGAATTGTGAATCTTACAAGTCATAATACGGTTGGTAATTTGTACTTTTTTAAAAGGTAAAAGTTTGACAACTATTAAATATTTTATTAGCATTTATTATAATAAATATTAGCAACTATTAAGTAATATATAATATATACTATACCAACCATGAAACTCCATATATTATATATTAAATATATAATTTAATTTAATATATAATATTTTATAATTTAAAAAAATAATAATATTATTTATATATATAATTGATTTAAAAAGAAAATTTAAATTATAATTTTATATGTTGAGAGATGTTTTATAATAATAATTGAAAATAACGAATTATAATATAATAAATATATTTATTTTTCATTCTAACTTTAAATTTGACATATATCTAATTATTTTTTTTCCAAAATCAATTTCAAAATCAATGAAGACAAAAACTTCTTATGCCATACATAAAGGGTATGAAGAGGTTGAGAAAAAAAAACTATTTTATAAAATCGGAAAAAGGAAAGTAATCGAAATTAGAAAGAATTTAAAAAAATTGAATACGGATTAAGACTTAACATGTTTGAATTTGAGTAAATTATTGAAATGTGAAATTCAAAACTTGGAAAGATCAATGATCCGCATTGGATAAATATTTCATGTTATAACAATGTTATATATTGTAAATGTTTATGAATATGACTATAAATTTTGCTTCCCAATGTTTTCCAGTTTTATATTGGATCCATTGGTATAGAGAAGTCGTTTATTTTATAAATAATAGATTATTTATAGCATTTACTTCAAATTATAATGAAATGTTTTTTTCTTTTTGATATGATAGTGTGATTTATATTAAAACTTCAATTTGTAATTTTAATCATTTATTTGGATCATGGGTTATAAAAATATTTTGATATGATAATATTTTAATATTATTATTTTCTTGATTTCTAAAGTTGAAATAGAATAGAAGTTAAAAAAAAAAAAAATGAAAATTATATATGTTGTCTATTGAGTAAAATCTAGAGAGAACAATTTACCAAGTGATGGGTTCAAGATGAAAGGGAAAGACAATTTATATAATTTGAGCGTCAAAATAAGTCCAAAAGAGGTGCTTGAAGGTTTTTGGTATATCACAAACATAACACTTGGGATAAGCAAAGCCCATGTGTTGCAAATGTTTCACAAGAGAGGCCCTAGTAAATAAAACACCACAAAAAGTAAAGTTCGAGTTTCAACTCTAATCTGACTTCCTTAATGGAATTGCAGTAAAAGAGCCAAATTTTGCACAAGGAATTAAGAACCCACTAAGATGTTAAGCTTCTCAAAGATTAAGGAAAAAGGACTTAACAATTTGTATAATATCTCAAGTGTGTATTCTTTGAAAGGCATCACAATTCTAATATTAATCTCTACACCAAACAATGATAAATTGAAGCCTTAAATTGTGAAACATCATATCGAACATAAGCTCTTGAAATTTTAAAATGAAAGACAAATCTAAAAAAAAAAATTATATTAATTTTATTAAAAAAAAAACTTTATAATTTTAATATATTTTTAAATATTTCAATAATTTTAATTATTAAAATTTCAATAATTTTTTTTTATCATTATCAATAATGAATTACTACCAAATATTATAATCATTGAAAGATAAACCATTTTGAAAATCATCCCGTACCTACTTTAAGAAAAGGTTTGATAGACTAAAAACATTTCCATATACTACAAACAATAAACATAAAGGGGCACAATCTTTTGGGGTCATAAACCACAAAAATGCACTACCTTAAAACAATTTTCCAAACTTAAAACTTCTAACAACCTCCACAACCTATTTAGCAGATATTGGTGTACATCAATAATATCACTTTGACAAATAGGCATATAGGCATATAAGCATATCATTGATGATACAATACGAATGACATGGTGGAAGAATCACCGATTGAAAGAAAAAGTAATCAATTGACGATTAATCACCAATAAAAAACAAAATCGATATATTTAATTCTCACACATTGAAAAATTCCCACATTATACGATTAAAAATAAAATATACTCAAACTAAAAAAAAATCTCAAAAATTAAAAATACATTTCATTCAACATAACATATACCTTTAAAGCAAATACTAATATATATTCACATTCATAACAAATATTAATATATATTCACATTCATATGGCTAAGATATCTTACACCCAAACCCCATGAAGATTTTTTTCGTTTTTTCTTTTAAAAAAAATTTATTTCTGTGGATACGAGTTATAGCCCAAATGTGTGCATTTTAAGGCAGAGCATGTGGCGGTTGAGTAGCACCCAAATTCACGGAATCCTCGTTCCCAATTTGTGTTTTTCTCCTCTTTGTTTTTGCAAACTTGAGGAGACCAAAAAACGAGAATATCTCCCGAGCACCGCCCTTCATTTGGCCAAAGGGATCTAAAGCTCAACTCTCGGATATTTTAGCCATAAAAAATCAATTTCAAATAATGTTATAAAATTATCACATATTCAGTTGTAGATAGGTAGTTGGGGAATCCCTCTCCTGCCAGAGATCAGTTGGAGAGATGGGATTTTTGTTTTTTCAGCGAGATAAATTTTTAAAGTTGGTCTTGGCCATTTTTTTGTAGAGGTTTGTTGGAGAAGACATGAATTAAATTGAAGATATTATTGGTGGTTGGGAGCCCTTTCACAACTCTGAGGATCCCCTTGCTAGTGTTGGGTGGGGAGAAAACCTGATAGCCCCCCACTTCCACCTCCTCCTACTTTTATGTTTGCAGCAACGACTTAATTATATATTTACTTTACTCTTTTTTAATTGGTAGTATTTACTAGCTCTGTTCGTTCACTGTTTGGTATAATGTATAAACTGTGGGTGTGACCTTTCTACCCTTTTTTTATATGAATAACTATACTTTAATTGAATTAATATAAACATTTTTCAATTAAAAAATTTAAAATAAAATAACTTCCAATTTATTAATTGTAAGTTAAATTTAATGATTATATAAATATATTTACACTTTATTTTATTTAAAAAAATAATTGATTTTTAAAATAAAATTTATCGAAGGCAAGGTAAAGTTTTGGCTAGACCATCAAAAACTGTAAATAATTATATTAATTATATAAACTATCATTAATGCTTCCTCATCTTTTATTATATAATAATTTGTTGGGTAATGTTCAATAAATAATTGTGTTATCAAAGGGAATTTTTAATATCATATTCATCGTATTGAAACCAATAATATCATATTACAACATTTGAAGTTGAAGAATTTTTATCATCCTTCGTCATGTGAGGGAAAAACAAGTTCAAAACTAAAAATCTTGTTCGTGTTGTTTCTAACAGTGTGTTATACAATCCTTGGAACAGGGGATTATGTTTCAAATTTGGAAGAATAGTTAGAAGCAAATGCAACTGATTCTGAGCATGCAACCCAAAAGGTACACCGTTCATTTGTGGACTCAAGGCACAAGTTTTCGACCTCCATAGCATTTGCGAGCAAGGTGTTGGCCTTGTAAAAAGGGTTTCTTGTAGCTGCTAAGCTCAAATCTCAGAGTCAAGGCAAACTGTAGAAAATTTGAGGAGTTCTAGATGCGAAATATTTTTCTGTTGTGGTTGGTAGTGCCCTGTCTAGTGGTGTAAAGGATGGTGTCTCTTTTGGAGTGGTTCCTTGCTTCCTTATTCCAACCATTTTTGTTGGTTGTTCTCCTACCTTAGCCCAGTTGTGCAAGCATGAGGTGTTAGGCCAGATCTTGGATCGACACATGGTATCCTAGTGGGAGGAGACTTGTTGTTCACAAATCCTAGGACCAACCCCCTTTCCTTTGTTTTGGATTCGTTATTAGTTCATAAATTCATAGTTATTGAAGAGATGGATGAGATGGAAGTTGGCACTACGACTAAATAGGTCTACATAGGATGTAAGAATGCCTTGCATTCTTTTCACCATTGCTCCAATTTATGTAAATCTCAGAGACCTTCTGGGTCTATTTTAAAGCCACTCCTCTGTGTTGGATGCTTACTTGATTTTGGCTCAGTCTCCATCTTCAACATTCTTTTTGTAAGATGCTTCCTTGATTAATGAATATAACTTTTTTTTACAATTTTAAACTTCATTTTTCCCTTTCTATTTTTAAAACACAAATAAATTTATGTTCTTTTCAATAATCACAAATTATCATATAAAAAATTCAACTTAACTTTTATATTTTATATTTTATCTCCTTTTTCTCTATGTTACCATTTTATTATTTTATTATAAATATTAATAAACAATATTATATATATTCATCTTCATATTTAAATGGTCAATATATATTCATCACAATCAAGATTTTTTTGTTTTTTCTTTTTAAAAAGGCAAAAGCGATCTCATTTATGTGGGTATGAGTTAAAGGCCAAACACGTTTATTTTAAGCCATTCTGTAGCACTCAAATTCACGGAATCCTCCATTTTTTTTTTTGACCTTTTTGTTTTGCAAAGTTTTGAGCGGATAAAAGTAAGCATTTAAAATGTAAAGATATGAAACGAGAATATCTCCTCTCCAGTGACCACCCTACGCCAATCTAAAGCCGTACAAATCATTTTCAAATAATGTTATAAAAATATCACAAACTTTGTTGCAATTTTAAAAATAAAAATCCTCTAATTCATTATTTGTGGTCTAAATTTGATAGCCGTATGAATAAATTGATTTATTTTTATTTTTATTTTTATTTTTTCCTAAAATTTATATATATAAACATCTTTATCATAATTTCACTTAAAATTTAAAAAATAAATAAATAATGTGTATGAAATATAAGTTAAAATTTTGATTATATTATTAAAAATTATAAAAGATTTTAATAAATATATAAATTATTTTTAATGTTTCTTTTTTTATTATATTAAAAAAAGTTGGACAACATTTATTAAATATTAGTCATCAATTTTTTTTCCATAACAAATAATTTAATGACCAAATTTAATCCTTATATATAAATATTAGGTGCTATTAGTTGTACACTTTAAATTGATAAGATAATAAATGTATCTTAAAAATATTAATTGATGTAACGATAATTATATTGGAGTACCCTACACTAGTAGTAGGTAGGGAACACTTTAATATGTGTCGAAAGAAAAAATTTGAACAACATTATTTTAGCATATCTTTTTTTGAATACGAATAAAATTATGTAGAAAAAAAAATAAAAACACATTAACCAATTCAATATTTAAAAATAAAAATATATTTTTATAATATTAATTTTTTTCTTTTAGATATTATTCATCCTTTATACCAACTATTTTTATCTCTGATATGTGTAACATTCATCCTCTTCTGACCATTAATTATTTGACAAAAGCACTGTTCAATAAAATTATTATCTTATGCACTCTATAATGATGCCGCCATCACAAAGTTCTTAACTCGCTTTCTCCTCGTTTTCTTTCTTAAAGTAATTTTGTTTAAAAGATACTTTCCATTTTAAAAATAGAAATTATAAGAGTGAATATTTCACTTTATAATATTGAAGGAAAAAAATTAACAAGAAAATTACCTTCACAAATATTTTAAAAATCAATGTAAAGACTATTATTAATTGAAATTATTGTTTACTATTTCTTTTTTTATAAGATAAATGAATGATTTATGATGTTTATTATTTTTATATTTGATTGTGTTTAAATTTTAAAGTAATTTACAACATACAAGATTATCTTATATTCTTTATAAATTTACTTAACCTATCCTACACAATTTATGTAAATCCAAATTATATTTATCATTAAACTCACTTACAAATAATAAAATAAAATAGAAGTCATGTTGCAACATGTTATTAGTAGATAAGTAAACATTTAAAAATACGTGATTAATAAATTTACAAAAGTGTCATTGACTTCAATGAATAAAATTTTAATTTATAGTCTCAATAATAATCCTTATGTAGTCTGACTTTATTTATCTTAAGATTATGCTTGATTATCTCGTATACACTTTTAAAAAAATTAATTTTATTTTTATTTTTATTTTTTAACATAATAATAACAAAAATTATAAATATAATAAACATTAAATTTGACAATATATTCCATTACATCCACTTTAAAATCATCTACTTTTCTTTCAAACTACAATTATCTCCTCTTCTAGAAAATATATCACTATGTTGAACATGCATGACTCTCTTTAAGTTCAAGAAAATAATTTGAATACTTGAAGCCACATGTGCTTTGTACTGATGCCATGTTTATGTCAATAGAGATGGAAAAAAAATTAAATTTCATTACCAACCAAAATGAGAATACTAAATTTTTTAGAAATTAAAAATATTAATAAGTATAAATTAAAAAACAAAGATAAATGCATTTATATAATATTGTTTTTTTAAAGTTGTTTGAAGAATAGTTTATATAGTTTTATTAATAAAAAATAAAAAATGAAACGAAAACAATTTATATATCTATTTTTATTTTTAATAATTAAAAAATTATATGAAATAATTTTTTAGATAATAATATTACTGTAAAAATAATGTGTATTGATAAATAATGAATGTAAATTTTAATTAAAATGAATTATTTAATAGTCAATGATAAATATATAAAAATATGTTTGTAATCATAGAATAATAATAATTAATAATATTATAATATTATTATTATACTTATAAAATATAATAAAAAATAATCAATTTTTAATTAAAAATTATTTATTTTTTTAGATATCATTATAAACATTATAATTTTAAAAATAATACATATATTTATATAAATTATTTACCTCATACAAAAATAATATTAGTATATGCCAAATAATAATAATAATAATAATCCTTTTATTTCCGAAACAAAATAAGGTTTAAATCTTGAACATGTAAAAAACATTTATAACATAATCTTAATTCTAGTTTATTTAAATTTGTATTGTTAACTTCTTTTTTCAAAGTAATTTTTGAGAAATTTGAGGAGATTGCATAGACACAAGGAAATAAACAAGCAAATTTAAAAGTAATTTATATGAAAACAAATTTAAAAGTAATTTATATAAAGTTAAAATGGACGTGGCGAATTTTTTATCCTAGCAGCAAAATATTAATGGTGAAATATTTTAATCATTAGTGACCTCATATCCTCTATTAATAATTATTGGTGTATCTTTTAAGCCGAATTTGTTGATTAAATGTAAAGCATTTTTAAGTGTTTGTCATATTTGTCTTTTAAATTTTATTAAATATTTTGATTAGTTGGTTAAATATTTGTATATGTATAAATTGAAAAAAATATATATATTGGGTTATATATTGATTAATGGTGGTAGTTGTTGGTTATAATTGGTATACATCTTGTAATATCTATTATATATGTAGTAATTAGGTTGTTAATAAATTACATGGAGATCTAGACCCCAATTGTATCCTAGACCGGTCTATACTCCAAAACTGTTATTCATAATAATAATAATAATAATAATAATAATAAGACATAGGGTTTAGTTTAAAAGACTAAAAAATAAAAAGAAAGTTTCTTTTATATTACTTTGTGAAAAAGTACACACATATTATCCCATGAATTGTCCTATAAACTTTTTGTTATTCCCGGACATAGGTGTAAAGGCCCTATATTATGTCCATTTGAATTAAATCATGTATGTAAAGGTGGAGTAAAGAAGACTTAACTTACTTGTGAAAAAAGCTTCCACCTACACTAATTTATTTTGTGATGCATAAAAAGTTGTCGAACTTTTGAAGGCTATAACTTTTGATCTATAGCTTTGTTTGAGCCCATCTTCATGTTAAAATGACTAGATCGTAAAATTTAATACTTTTATAATCTGTCTTTCCAGTTATGAAATGTTTTTCATATTTTTTGAAGGTCAAACGTCATCATATGAGGGTATGAAATTACAATTTAATTTTTTTTGAGTTAAAAATTTAAAAAAAACTTGAAAATAATTTTGAACTGTAATTTCAGAGCTTTGGATTGTCATGTTTGGTTGCTGAAAATAACACTTGGATTACAGAATGGGAGCTGAAGAAGATTGACAAGAATAAATTGTAGTAGTAAAATTAGAGCAACTCACAGTGGTTGAGTTGTTTTCAACCAGAGAAGAATGATGTAGAAAAAGTGGCTGAACTTTCGAAGACCATAACTTTTGATCTGTAGCTCCGTTTGAACCTATTTTCATGCCAAAAAGATTGGCTCGAAAAGTTCAATGTTGCCATAACAAATCATTTTGATTATGGGAAGTTTTTGATATATTTTGGAGGCTAAACATGACCATTTGAGAGTCCAAAATTACAGTTTAAAATTATTTTTGTTTTTTTTCTAAATTTAAAAATTGTCTATTTTTATAACTGAACTTAAACTTTAGTTGAAATTCGTCCGATAAGTTAATTTTAGTGTTTAGTTTAATTTTAAATATTTTTAACGCTGTGCACACTTGCATGCAATACTTACTAAAAATAACAGCTGATAAAAATGGTAGTATGAGTTTTATTTATTTTTAGGGTTCCAAATTTTTGCATGTCAACTCTAATTTTGAGTTGAGGTTTATTTATGCATGGTTTGTAATTATTTGAATTCATTCAATACGAATCAATACTAGTTATCATTTAAAATCTTTGCCTATTGGTAATTTTATTATCTTGAAATTATTATGGTTCATTACTGTCACATAGATTATAATTAAAAACAAAATTATAGACTTGATCTCGGAGAATTGCTATAATGTTATGACTAATATGGCTTTATTTGTATGTGAAAGTATTGAGACGACACTAAAGCATTTTGTATTTATCCATATACGGAAAAAATCAATATATTGGGATTTTCTAAATGAAATTTGTGGCATGCGTCTTACCATTTCACATTATTGTCAAATCAACTATTTTTTAAATATCATTCTTTGATACTTTGATCAATTTTAAATATATTTTTATAGTTTTAAAATCAAATACATTTATATTTGTAATAAATAAAATAAAATATTCTCCAATAACATCCTCAAAAATATACTTTTATTTATGTTTTAAACTTTGTAAAAAATTTACATGTTTATTATGACATATTCCTAGACATTTGATTTATTAATAAAAACTAACTAATAAGAACTAATAAGAATTTCATATAATGGTAAACCAAACACTCTTAAAAAGTGCGTAATATACCGAAAACAATTGAAAAGATCCTCTCCAAGCAGGTTGGAGTTCTACTCATCTATTTTATTTTATTTTCATTTACTTTTTATAGTTAGTATTTTTTTGGAATAAATATTTTTAATTTGAGATGGGCCAAACTCCAAAATCTAAAAGCTTTGGCCGTAGTTTAGAAATACAGTGAGAGCGAGCAGCAATCAATTACAGAGCAAGTTGTGAGTTCGAATCTCGATGACACCCATTTTGTCGTACCACTGGAAACAAAAAGACCCCACCAAATAAGAAATAGCCCACCAAATAAAAATAGCAATGTGAAGAGCAAAAGTGACTTTTATAATAATAAATTACAGACCAAAGTTCGAATCTCGATGACGCCCATTTTGTCGTACCACTGGAAACAAAAAGACCCCACCAAATAAGAATAGCAATGTGAAGCGCTAAAGTGACTTTTATAATAAAGATTCGTGTTTTGTCTCGCACTTACGTTACTCTTTAGTTTTTTTTTTTTTTTTTTCCTTTTGTATTTATAGTTTCTTGACAATATAAATATTTTTTTATTTTCTAAAAAAAAAAATTTGGAGGTATTATATTTACGCATAACACGGATGTATTATTACTTATCTTATTTTAAGTTAGATTTTTAATATATATGTAAATTTTGTAATAATTAATTAAATGATAAGAACATTCAATATTTACATATTTAATATATTATGAGATGAAATCTATAGTATGTAAGGAAATCAAGGTTTTTTACGAAATTTTATTCATTCATTACGAGTATAAAAATGTGTAGCTCTATTTATTAGATAGATGACTTGGTAGAGAGTTATCTTTTTTAAGAGTTATAAGTACAACTCTTTATTTAATAATTTAACTTCTAACTATTTTCTTCACCCTTAATTTTAAAGGCATAAATAAACCTACTCTTCTATTCAATAATCTCAAATTATTCAGTAAAAAAATCCAGTAACTAAATTCTTATGTTTTATATTTTATATTTTATTTCATTTTTCTCTTCCAAATTCTATTTGAAATGTGATTTTTTACACTTATATTACGCTATTATAACTATTAATGGACAATATTATTATCCCGAAGGCATTTCCATTGAAAGGGCAAGAGGAAATATTCGTCGAGACCCTCCATGGGTCGGGTCATTGAACTGCTTTCTTAACATGTGAAAAATGGAGTTTTGTCCATTGATACTTTTGTGAGTAGTTAACGATGAAGATCATTTCCACTTTCGACGTCCTCCAATTTTACCACATTGCATATTACTATGAGTTTATCTTAGGATGAAACTAATGAGATCCAAGAGAAACTTCCTTAGTATTTCCTAGAATAACGTCGCACAACACATCTTACCTCTAATAGGAGAAATATTTTGGAGAGATAAGTTACACCAACAACATATGCCAAATCATTATGCAAAATTCTGCTATGCTTTCAAACCCCAATAAAAAAAACTTATTGAGGACGAAAGAATGCATATCCAGTGTTTGTCGACTGTGAGCTCCAGTAAAACTATAGTTCCCATGGCTTCAACATTGTCAAAACAGCTGCCAAATAATGAAGTGCTTGTGTTAACAAGCAATATCTATGTTCTTACATGTCATCTTGTCGCAGCACTGGGGTTCCAATACAAAGGACTACTCATAACGCCTAGCATTAAATACAAATTGAACGTCATAGAACTATATTATATAATTGATCTATTATATTAATAAAAAAATATTATAATTTAATAATAATATAAATTTTTGAATTATAATTCTATTACAATATTATATTTATATATTATTATTACATTATATATATATATATATATATATATATATATATATATATATATATTAATATTATACTATTATATATAATTTTTATATAATAATATGATTATATTATACATAAGCAAATATATAATATATGTTATTAATTTAACATTAATTATATATATAGTTTTTATAGGGTGGTGACACTACAATTTACAAGATATTTTTAAGATAAGTGACAAAAAGATATATATTATTTATATATCCTTTTATAACTTACTTTAAAAAAAATTGTATTGTAGGGATTTGTCACCACCACTGCAAGAATAGTGATAATATTGACGATCATCTTGTCAATTCTCAGGTCAGCATTGAATGACACCGAAGGTAGGGTATGAGCCCTGTTAGTGGTTGATGAAACAACCACACACAGTGCCTTGGGCATTGACTCTCCACATTTCCTACCCATGTGTACGACAAAAACTTCTTGTCATATGCCACTGTGGCATGGAACCCATAGGAGCTCATAAAAAACCTCTCCATGCCCATAAACTAGAGGGCCTATATCATACACCAACGTTGGATTTAGCACAATTGTTTAGATTTACAATCCCTACACCCATAGCAAAGGGGTCTCTAGCTTGTAGGGTGGCAACATCTTTGATTGGCTATTTTTTATTGTCAAGGGTGGACGAAGATGTCACGAGTGTTTATTTGATTGTGACATGGCTCCTTCTCTGATGTGTGACTTGATTCAATGCTACACTACCATTGATATATGGACAAGACATTGAGCTCCTAGAGTCTATCTTGTAGCTTCCATTCATCCATGATACCAATATATTGACACCTAGAACAATTAAATCATGATTGAGAACATATGGAAATGCCATACTTAGACCCTTGCAAGAAAGGGTAAGGCCATACATAACATGAAAATAGTGAAATATTTCAAGGTTAGATGAGCAACAATGGTGAGGGGCAATGACAAGGTATTTCTGATGATATTGTACACTAATGGGCCCTATCAAACACTAGACCCAAATTTAGAGAAGATTTTAGATTTATATGGCCATCGCCCATTGCAAAGGGGTATGTACCTTGCAAGGTGGTGACATCTTTGAATGACCATTTTTATCGTCAAAGGTTGACAAAGATGTTATGAGTGTTGATTTGGTTGCGACATGGCTCCACATCTGATGTGCGACTCAAATCAACAATGCAATGCCACTAATGTGGGGACAAGACATTGAAGTCATAGAGTTTATCAAATTTTCAAAGTACATGTCACATGAGTGCATAAAAAGACATCGTTGGTAATACAATGTAAATACCATAATAAAAGAGTTATCAATTGAAAGAAAATATAATCAATTACAAATCAATTATAAATGACAAACAAGATCGATAAATTTAATTCTCACACATTAAAAAATTCCCACATCATACGATTAAAAAGAATATATATATAAATAATTAAAAAAATCTCAAAAATTAAAAATATATTCCTTTCCAGATAATTTACACTTCTGAATCAAATACTAATATATATTCACATTCATATAACCAAGATATCTTCCACCCAAACCCATGAAGATTTTTTTGTTTTTTCTATTAGAAAAATCCTATTTATGTGGATACGAGTTAAAGCCCAAATGCGTGGGATTTAAGCCAGAGCATCTAGGGGTTGAGTGGCACCCAAATTCACGGAATCCCCATTGCCAATTAGTGTTTTTCTCCTTTTTGTTTTTGCAGAGTTTTGAGGAGACCAAAAAAGTAAGCATCTACAATGTAAAATATGTGGAAGTGATACGAGACGAGAATATCCCCTGATCGCCGCCCCACAATGTCCTTTATTAAAGCTCAACTCTCAGATATTTTAGCCCTAAAAAATCAATTTCAAATAATGTTATAAAATTATCACAAATTTTATTGAAAATTTAAAAATAAAATTATTTTCAATTATAATTAAATTTGATGGTTATATAAATATAAATATATTTTATTTTAAAAAATAATTAACATTTTAAATAAAGTGTATCATAAATAAGGTAAAATTTTGGTTAGACTATCAAAAACTGTGAAGGATTATATTAATTGTATAAACTATTTTTAATGTTTACCCTTTTTTTATATAATGATTTGTTGGACAATGTTCAATAAATAATTGTTATAAAAAAAAAATCATATAAAATAGTTAAGTTCATATAGGGAATTTTTACTATCACATTTATCGTGTAGAAATCAATAATATAATATTATAACATTTGAAGTTGAATTTCTACCAACCTTTGCCATACAGGGAAAAAATATGTTCAAAATTAAAAATCTTGCTCGTGTTGTTTCTAAACGGTCTTCTGCATAATCCTTGGAACGGTGATTATGTTTGAGCTCTGGAAGAACAGTTGGAAGCGAACACAATTGATTTTGAGCATGCAACTCGAAAGGTATACCGTTCATTTGTGGACTCAGGACGCAAGGTTTCAACCTCCATAGCATTTGTGAGCAAGGTGTTGACCTTGTAAAAATGGTTTCTTGTAGCGGCTAAGCCCAAGCCTTAGAGTTATGTCAAACTATAGAAGATTGAAGGAGTTCTAGAGGTGAAATATTTTTATTTTGTGGTTGGTAGTCGCCCTGTCTAGTGGCGTAAAGGATGGTATATCTATTGGAGTGTTTCCTTGCTCCCCTATTCCAACCATTTTTGCCTCGTCCGTTTCCATTGGTTGTTCTCCTACCTTAACCCAATTGTGCATGCATTAAGTGTTAGTCCACGATCTTAGACCGACACAGGATGTACCAATCGGAGGAGACTTATTGTTCACAAATCCTAGGACCAACCCCCTTTCCATTGTTTTGGATTCGCTTTCGATTCATAAATTCATATCTACTCAAGAGACGGACAAGATGGAGGTTGGCACTAAGACTAAATAGGTCTATGAAGGATTTAAGAATGCCTTGAAACCTTTTCACCATTGCTCCAATTTCTGTAAATCTCATATCCCTTCTAGTTCTACTTTGGAAGCCCCCTTCGTGTTGGATGCTTCCCTGATTTCAGCTCAGCCTCAATCTTCAACATTCTTTTTGTGGGATGTCCAGGTTTAATTTGATAAAACTATCCATGAATTGGAGCTCCCTGACACTTCTTTAGTTGAGATTGAGAGTCAAAATTGGCAACAAATACTTGATTAGGGAGTGTATGGGTTCCTTCATCTCAACAACTGATCTTTCTGTTTGGGCTTCTAAGGTTTGGTGCTTTGTTGCTTATCCCTATTTTTCTAGGCTATGTTTAGGGTTTTTCTTGGTGGAATTTCAAAGTCCTTCGGATAGATATTTCATTTGGAATTCTAGCTCACGGTTCTACAAAAAAATTGGTTTCTTTTTTTGCCCATGGTTCCCCTTTTTTGACCAAGATCAGTTGCAAGTCTAGTTGTTCCAATTTGGATTCAATTGTATTTCATTCCACTGGTGCTTAAAAATGAAACATTCATCAAATTGTTGGTGGAAAAAATTGGCTTTTTTATGAGAATTGATGACTCTTCTTGGGGTCTTAGATATATAAGAGTTTGTTCTTATCTTGATCTCTCCAAACCCTTTTACTATTCAATTAAGCTACTCTCCTTGTGTGGATCATGGACTCAACTGTTCAACTATGAAGGCCTCCCCTTTAGATGCTTTCACTACCATCTTCCAGGACATTAAATTGCTAGGTGACCTTCAAAGTTTTGTGGGCTCTCTCTCCAAGTGTGGAAGAAGACAAAAAGGGCTACATACCAAGATTTCTCATGGGGTAACCATGGAAAATTCTTTCACTCTCCTTTTTTCTGTCTTAGTTCTCAAATGAGGAAGGTTGTTATGAAGGAGTGTTTGAAGGAAGAGCAAGCTCTTGTTCATTTACCTACTTATCCTCAATTGGTTGTGTTTTCTTCCCCACCTAGACCTTGTTCAGATACTAAGGCTCTTATGGTGGATCTTCTAGAGGAAGTTAAGGCCCCTCCTTTACCAATTTCACCTTAGAAGGTTGAGGACTCATTCTCCCCTACTAGGGCTATTTAAAAAAAAAAAAACTAATGTGGGAGCCTCTTCAAAATAAAAAGTTCACAAATTTGAGGTCGACTTGTTGAGAGTGGAAGCAAAGACTTAGGTAAGTGATGGTTCTCAATGGATGATGAAGGATCTTCTTTCTAGGCGAGGGAGAAGACTGGATTCAGCTTATGAACAAAATTCCAAGTGACTCTAGGTGTCTTTATTTTTTTTAACCTAGAGGTATCTCCAATCCCAATTAGGACACTGTGACTCTACCCAATAACCTTCATTGGGGCGAGCAGAGGTGAGACTAATCCTGTAGGGGCTGCTGATGGGGCCCACACACATCGGACAACCTTAAAAAACCAGGTAGTGAGACTTGACCTCGAGATTTATATGGGATGAACCTAAAGCCTTTAGCCAACTATGCCACCTGTGTGAGCTGACTCCAGGTGTCTTTGGCATTGAGTCTTTTTCCTAGTCATGTTTCTTTTCTTTTATGTGATTCATTTTGTTGATTCTCTGTTATTCCTTTTTGTTTTATCAATTGATGTTGTAATTTTTACCCCTTCGTCTAATAGTTTGTTTTCATTATGTTCAATATTTTTTGGCTATAAATTTATTGTTCTATGGTTGCGTTGGTGTTTTGTAGTTGTTCCTTGGTGATATTGATTTTTGTGTGCAGAGTTTATTGTCACGTTTAGCTTTAGGTCCAGTATGTGGTTTGTAAAAAGGTCGGGTCCCTTTCAAAAACTCACCTTTACCAATAATTTAAAAAATTGTTATTAAAAAAATCATAACAAGTAAGGTTGACCATCAAATTTAATTCTTCAAAATTATTTTTATTAATTCATGAAAAACACATTTATAAGAAAAAGGTGCCACTAGTTGTACACCCTAAGTTGGTAGGGTAATAATTATATCTTAAGAACATTAATTGATATATTGATATTTATATACAAATTTAATATGCTTTTAATATATATTTTTGTTGGCCCACTGGTTGCCGTTGTGCTAAAAGATCGACTTATTTGTACCTGATACAACTGTTAGAGTTAATGAATCTACGGGAGTTGATTATGCCATGTCATGAACTCGAGTGCTGCGCTGGACAACACAAGGAAACCAAAGGCGCCACCTTGCAACAATCCCCCTAGCGCAAGTGAGGGATTCAAACTCGACACCTTTAGCTTTGATATCAATTGTTGGTCCATCGATTATTGTTACGCCAAAAGATCGGCCTATTAGTGCTCAATACAACCGCTAGAGTTAATGAATCTACAAGAGGCAATTAAGCCATGCCACGAACCCGAGCGCTACGCTGCATAACACAAGGAGACCAAGGATGACACCTTACAACAATTTTTAGTTTAATGTGTTTAATTTGATAGAAAGTCACAGTTTGAATTAATTTAAATAAAAAATTGAGATGTATTCTAAAAAGTTGATCTAATATTTACATATATATTAGGTATTTAAGAATTGTGAATCTTACAAGTCATAATACGGTTAGTAATTTGTACATTTTTTTAAGATAAAAGTTTGGCAACTATTAAATATTTTGTTAGCATTTATTATAATAAATATTAGCAACTATTAAGTAATATATAATGTATACTATACCAATCATTAAACTTCATATATTATATATTAAATATATAATTTAACTTAATATATAATATTTTATAATTAAAAATAATAATAATATTGTTTATATATATATATATATATATATATATGATTGATTTAAAAAAAAATTAAAATTATAATTTTATATGTTGAGAGTGTTTTACAATAATAATTGAAAATAACGAATTATAATGAAATAAATATATTTATTTTTAATTTTAATTTTAAATTTGACATACATTTAATTATTATTTTTTTCCAAAATCAATTTCAAAATCAATAAAGACAAAAACTTCTTATTCCATACATAAAGGGTATGAAGAGGTTGAGAAAAAAAAACCATTTTATGAAATAGAAAAAAGGAAAGTAATCGAAATTAGAAAGAATTTAAAAAAATTGAATACGGATGAAGACTCAACATGTTTGAATTTGAGTAAATTATTGAAATGTGAAATTCAAAACTTGGAAAGATCAATGATCCACATTGGATAAATATTTCATGGTTAGGCCATTTTTTATGAGAAAAGTTATAACAATGTTATATATTGTAAATGTTTATGAATATGACTATAAATTTTGCTTTCTAATGTTTTTCAGTTTTATATTGGATCCATTAATATAGAGAAGTCGTTTATTCTATAAATAATAGATTGTTTATAGCATTTACTTCAAATTATAATGAAATGTTTTTTTCTTTTCATATGATAGTGTGATTTATATTAAAACTTCAATTTGTAATTTTAATCATTTATTTGGATCATGGGTTATAAAAATATTTTGATATGATAATATTTTAATATTATTTTTTTCTTGATTTCTAAAGTTGAAATAGAATAGAAGTTAAAAAAAAGAAAAAAGAAAATTATATATGTTGTCTATTGAGCAAAATCTAGAGAGAACAATCTACCAAGTGATGGGTTCAAGATGAAAGGGAAAGACAATTTATAGAATTTAAGCGTCAAAATAAGTCCAGAAGAGGTGCTTGAAGGTTTTTGGTATATCACAAACATAACACTTGGGATAAGCAAAGCCCATGTGTTGCAAATGTTCCACAAGGGAGGCCCTAGTAAATAAAACACCACAAAAAGTAAGGTTTGAGTTTCAACTCTAATCTGACCTCCTTAATGGAATTGCAGTAAAAGAGCCAAATTTTGCACAAGGAATTAAGAACCCACTAAGATGTCAAGCTTCTCAAAAATTAAGGAAAAGGGACTTAACAATTTGTATAATATCTCGAGTGTGTATTCTTTGAAAGGTGTCACAATTCTAATGTTAATCTCTACACCAAACAATGATAAATTCAAGCCTTAAATTGTGAAACATCATATCGAACATAAGCTCTTGAAATTTTAAAATGAAAGACAAATCTAAAAAAAAATATATATTAATTTTATTAAAAAAAACTTTATAATTTTAATATTTTTAAAAATATTTCAATAATTTTAATTATTAAAATTTCAATAATTTTTTTTATCATTATCAATAATGAATTACTACCAAATATTATAATCATTAAAAGATAAACCATTTTGAAAATCATCCCGTACCTACTTTAAGAAAAGGTTTGATAGACTAAAAACATTTCCATATACTACAAACAATAAACATAAAGGGGCACAATTTTATTGGGTCATAAACCACAAAAATGCACTACCTTAAAACAATTTTCCAAACTTAAAACTTCTAACAACCTCCACAACACATGTAGCAGATATTGATGTACATCAATAATGCCACTTTGACAAATATCCTATGTAATTTGAAAAAAAAAGAAAGGTGGCGGCGATGATGATGATGATGATGATGATGAATGATTTGAAAAAAAAAGAAAGGTGGCGGCTAGGATAATAATAATAATAATAATAATAATAATAATAATAATAATAATAATAATAATAATAATAATAATAATAATAATTTTTTTAAGGTCCACGATACCAGTTAATGCCTTGGTTATGGTCTATAAGGCATGTCCAGCATATGGGACCACCTCGTACTCCCATCGTGGGGAGGCACCCTACTGTGCTACGAAAACGAGGCGTGCAATCTCTACCCCTTGCAGGATTTGAACCTATGACCTCCCTTCCAGGAGCACATGTTCTTTACCATTAGGATAATAATCAATTAAAACTCGATAGAGGAGGGTCTTCCATGTGACCCACTTTGTGATTGTCCACAAGTTGCGGATGAAAGTGTGCAGGCATAATGTGATATTGAACAAATAGGCATGAAACTAATGACATGTTCAGTTTTTAGAGAGACACATGATCCATCTAGTGACTATTTTATAGTAGTCATTTAAGAAAAAAATAAATAGATTGTAGTTTTATTGGTGTCGATGATAGTAAAGTAAGTTTATCTGTTATCTAATAAAATAGAAATTTTAGAAAATATTTAAAAAAAAATAGAATTGAGTTTAAATTAAATTTAAAATCCAAATAAATTTATTGGAATAAAGATGTTTATTTTTTAATAAAAAAAATTATATATATTATAGATTTTATTGTCCTTTTTTTAATTAAAAAATATTAAAAATATATGTATCTATATAATTGAATGAATATTTTAGAATAATTATGTTTTGGGATTTAGTTTACTCAGTCTTAATATATTTTAGAGTTAGTTTTGGTCATGGGTTCGACTTTGAACTTATTCGTGATGTAAATTTAAAGCCCAGTTCACACTTTCTAAAGATTTATGGGGGCTCATCTTATGTTTAATAATCAACTCTAAGTGTTAGGCCAAACAACCTCGATTTCTTTCTAGTTATAAAAAAATTAAAAATAATTATTAAATATATTGAGGAGACATATTTGACTTGAAATAATAAAAATATGTATATCTATAATATGTAATATATTATAATTTCACTTGAGAGAGTTTAAGTTAGGTACGTAACAAGATTTGTTGAATTAGTTAGAGAAACTTTAGATTGTTAAAGATTTGAGGCTTGTAATTTTTTAAATTTATTATGGGTAAACATTTTTTCAAAAATTAGAATTTTGAATTGGAATGTTTTTGACTGGAATTATGAATTAGTCTAGACACAAATGAGAGGTCCAAATCCCCCTTGTAACTATTACAATGGTTACGAGTGTCCTTACAAACATTATCATGGGCCCCACATACATTATCACGACTATAATAAATTTTACAAACATCTCTATCGACCACAACTAATCTAATATACCGTTGAAATTTGAACCTTGATAAGATTGAACACAACCAAACCACTTTAACCAATTCACCTATATCTCATTAATTTTTTTTTATAATTTATAATATAAAAAATAATTATAAATAGATATATTGATCGACGTTTCAAATAACAATCTATAATCTATTATAGAAAAATCATAAATTAACTTCAGTGGGGAGAGTTTCAATTGTTTACATAACAAGCTTTGTTGACTTAGTTTTGCAAGGTTGTGGGTTGGACCTTGGTTCGTATCCATGATGTGGGAAGGTGGATGCCCCCTCTAGAGGGGTAGGTTTTATATGAGATTAGTTTTAGAATTCTTATATGGCCCATGATTAGTTTTAGAATTCTTATATGAAGTATAATATACTTAAAGCCATATTTTATAAATAAATGACATTCATTTTAAAAAAACAAAAGCTTACATCCAAAGGCGTCACTAAGAAGAAATAACACATTTAAATTTTTTGGAGACACTTATAGTCAATTAATGAATAATTTGAAAGAGGACACACATTACACACCACACATTTATTGGGTTTTCTATGTCAATAAAACAATGTTTAATTGTCCACTTTGTTATTTTTTATATTTTATTGTTAAAGAGTATAATATATAACAGTGTTAAAAGATTTAATTAATTTTTTGATATAAACTTTAAAATATTTATTATTTTCTTTAAGTTTCAGATAATATTTTTAATTTAAAATAAGGATAAAAAAATATGTTTTACAAATTATAAGTGTTATCACACGAAAATATAAAGTGAAATTATTTGAGAACCAACTCAATTTAGTATATACATCAAATCAATTTTAACACATCCATCAATTATTAAGTTTTTCATTCACTCTCTCAAAAAATTAAAATATACTCTTTAGAGACTTCTCTTATTGCTCTTAAATTTTTGGGCAAAATCACTATCACTATTGAACACGTATTTTTATGTTCTAATCTTGACAACTATCATTAGATGTTATGATTTTAAAGATAATTTTATAACCACCATATAATTTCTCTACATTTAAAATTAGAGTAATTAATTAGGCTTTAATTATTGTTTTACACATTGTTTAACCTAGTTAATAATATTTGGGTAGTTGTGCCATAGTTTAGTTTTAATCCATCTATCCATAATAATTTTTTGTGAACCTATGTTATCTTACACCCCTCCTAGGGTTATGCATTTCTTAATCTTGAGACAAATATAATTTTATTTTATTTTCCTAAGATTAATTTCATTTCATGTTCTTAGATCAAATAGCCTTAGTTTCCTTTTACTTGATTTATTATTATTATTGTTGTTGTTGTTGTTGTTGTTGTTGTTGTTGTTGTTGTTGTTGTTTGATTTCAGTTTAAATGACCTAAAATATGCTTAATCAAGACCATATTAATTTTATCTTGTGTTGATAACTTTTGACCAAAATCTTTAGCTTCTAAAAATATTGCGTAAGATTTTATACAAAAATTTATTTAGAATTCATTCTGATTTAGAGGTACTTGGTTCCACATGTTAATCTCATTTTTTACCAATAAAATGAGGTATGTTGCTTTCATTTTTTTTTAATTAATTTATTTATTTATTTTATTTTATTATTATTATTATTATTATTATACTCTCACACATATATGAGTAGAAAAAGAATGAATCTTTTTGTAGATTTTTAGATGTATTAGTTTTTATTTTTGAGGTCACTAAGTCCAAAATTTTATATGTATATTTGTGTTTTCTTTTATAATTTGATACGTATGCACATACACATAAAATTTGAAAAAAATATAGTTATTTAATATTGGATCCTAGATATTTATTATTCATTAAATTTCAGGGTTTTAGGATGTCTATGTATTTCTTGATTATTGATCCAAATTATAAATTATTAGGTGTATTTTTAAACTTCTAACATGGTCCTCATCTCTTCCATTCAACTCCCTCTAGCTATCCCATTCTCTCTCCTCTTTATCCCAAAACCTCTATTACCATGACAAGAACATGAATGATGCTTTAGGGTCTACTAAGAACGTAAGTCTCATTATGTGGCCACTTGTAGTTAGAGTGTACTTATCTCCTTAATCCTGCTTTTAATTTTTTTTTTTTTACCATTTTATGTTGGATTGGTCACCAATATGATCTCTTTTTTAAATTTGAGTTTTCTATAAATACACAAGTATCATAGTTCATTTAAAAATAATCACAATGAGCATTTTCTTAAAAAAATTATTTAGCAATTAACAGATATTATAGAGATTTCAAATAATTGTTAGAATATTGATTATTTTGACACATAAATTTATGTTAGAGCAATCATTAGAAGGGGGAACGACACACACCACATACCTCTGAAGTTTTGTATTTCACTAGAATTATTTCCAAGTATTATACTTTATTGTTTTCTATATTATTTATTATTTAAGAGTTCAATAAACAAATGATGCTTAAAACCCTAGTTAACACTTAGCTTCAGACCCAAAATATTTATTGTTTTCCTTTACTTTTAAATATTATTTCCAATGCAAAGCAAAGAGAATAAATCTATTTTGTAAGTTATATGTGTCACAATGAAAAATTAGAGGGATTATATCATAGATTCAGACCATGTAACTACATCCATCAAATAATTTTTTGATGTCTATCACCTACTATGAATGTCATTCATTCTCCTAGAAGAGTAAATTATGATTCTATATCCTTCTCTTATGGTTGTCATTTTTTCATGGGAGGTCACTATATTTATTGAGATCACATTTTTATTTTTTAATTTTTTTATTGAGATCACATTTTTAATTTTTGATCTTGAAAACTATCACTATATCTTATGTTATTTGAGATACACTTCAAAACTCTATGTATTTGTCTTAATTTTAGAATTAGAATAATTAAATAAGATATTATTATATATTATTGAGCTTTGTTAATAATAACTCGGTATTATTATTGTAATTTACTTGTAATTTATTTATACATATTTTCATAAACACATTAAAAGATCTAAAAAGAAACAATAAATTAGAAAACATGAAAATAGTTAGATAATAAGTAAGATATATTGATGTAAGTTTCTAATTACATTTTAGTGCTTAAATTTATTTAAGCTCGTAAGTGATTTACCTAGATTTTCTTATTTTCTATTTTGAAAATAGGTACATTTAAAATATGTAACTTATATTTGTAAAAATTCTAAGTTGCACATCCACATGAGAAATGTTGTCCACCCATTATACATAATTCTTGTGATGAATAAAATTTGACAAAATACTCTCATTTAATATTATAACCAACACCATTTATGAAGGCTTCAATTTCTATTAAAAAAAAAATGTCCCTCTCTCATTTGAAAAAGAAAAATTATGTGAAAAAATAAAAAATGCATATAATATTATTTGTTAAATAATAAAAATATAATCATTATATTATTATATTAATTTGATGTAAATTAATCTTTACTGATTATTAATGTTGTGTCCCACACTTCATCCGCATTTTTAACATGGTACTAGAACCATGGTAAGTTAGCTTTAGTGTACTAGAACGTTGTAAGTTCCATTGTTTTCTTAAAATGAAGAGGAATGTCTTAAGGTTTTGTGTTATGTTCTCTTTTCAAAGTGTTTTTTAGTATTTTATTTTTCATAAATTCCCTTTTTTTTAAATCTGCTTCACTAATCCTATTTCAAGGAGAAGTATGTTGCAAACTTAGGATTTAAAAAAAAAAATAGAGGTATTTCAATTTAGTAGTATGTTGTAAATTTGAGGATTTAAAAAATAATAATTAAAGGTATTTCAATTTTAATTTTTTAAAGGGATTTGTTATAATTTGTGAGGGTGTTTCACATATTGCATGGATTTTTTTCAGGAGGCTTCTTTTTTTTGTAAGAAGGTTTTATTTTAGCTTTCAAAAGCTTTTATCAAATTCAAGGTTAATGATTAAAAAAATATTGTAGGGATTTTTATTTTTAAGATTTTGTTTTATTTATTAAATAAAAAATAAAAAATAAAAATAATAATATTAGTTTTATTATAGTTTGAATTTTAGTTTTATTTAATTTAATGTTTCATTTTTATTTTACATTTCTTTTATTTAAATTTTGATTTAGAAATCTTAATAAAACAGAAATTAATATAGAAATTCATATTATTAAATATGGTATTTAAGTATATATTTAAAGTTAAAATAGTAAAATGGATTGTAATGATTTGACAAATGGATTATATTAAATATATTAAGTATAGCAAAGGGATAATTATTTAGTTTTTCTGATTGATTGTCTGATTGTGTTGAGATTGAAGTAGGCTTATGATTCGTCTAGATCTAAAACTAAGCTTATGATTTGTCTAGATCTAAAACTGTGTTTTTATTCGTACAAGGTTAGTTCTCTTAGCTTTGGGTTAGTATAAACTATCTATATGTAATAGTCAATAATGAATTACATAGAAAATAGGATATGTAATCATATGGTCACTTTCAACGATATTTAAAATTTCTATATGTGTAATGTCAAAATTTAATGACATGTGAAACTCTAGAAATCGACTTCTTTCACCTTGAAGACCATAGATGTGCTTGTGAGGGCTAGAAACCTGCAAAAACTAAGAAAGTGTAATGGGTTGAGATGAACCCAAACACCTATGTTGATGATTGATCACTCCATATGTATCTGATATTCCAAGGAGGGAAATCAAACCACATGAAGTTATCTCACTCAGTGTGATTATACAATTTTATTCCTTCGCTATATTAATGTAACTAATGATTTGGGTTTGATAGTTAACAATATTTATTTTGACTTGTCTTTGGTATGCTTTAGACTAGGTTTTGGGATTCTCTTAATGATTAAATTATAATTTGGAAGAAATAAGACATTTTTTCTCAATGTAAAATAGTATATAGATATGTACCAGGTAATTTATGATTGCCCAATCAAATGAGGCCTTGAATTGTATATATATATATGAGTCCAATTAGGTAATTTCTCATGCCATTAACACACCAAGTAGATGGAATGACCTAAATGCAAGATTTGATTTTCAAAAGTAGCCATTGTTTGGAGAGGGTCAATATTGATAGACACAGGTTAGTATCGACTGATGATACTAACACAATCTAATGGTAGTGACCTATGCACAAGAGGATTAAATTGAGCATCTAGATATGTCTATAAAAGAAAGTATGCAAGTTTGAAAAAGACAATGAGGTTCATGTAAGTGTGTATAAATAGAATGGAAGGCTCAAACCCATAGAAATTAATAGGATGGTATAAGATAACAAGTTAAAACCATATTTGTGTGTGCAACTCATATGATAAATTTTTGTTAAGCTTATCATTGTCAAGTACCTAATACCAAATTTAGTATTAATTTTTAAATATTAAAAAAAATCAAATATCTAAAACTTAAAAAAATGTCTTTAGTTTTATATGTACATTTATATTTTTTATAAAATAAAATAAATAAACATTTTGTTATGAGGGCCTCATGCTCTACCCCTCGCTCACTCCCTCCCACTACTTTGTTCCCCCTACCACACCACTACTTCTCCTTCCATTTCTAAATTACCACCTCTCCATCTCCTCCCTCATCCCTTATTCTCCACTGTGCCTACCTCCTCCTCTCCACCACTTGAACACTACCCTTAACTTCAACCCTCCCGAGTTCCTTATGCTTCACATCATCTATGGCTACCTCCACTCCATACCACCACTCACTATTGTCTCCTCATCTTGAAGCAACCCTACTACCCTACATTGTTAAGAAATCCCATCAAACAACATATCCCTGAATATAAAAATACTATTGCAGCTTGCAAACCCATTTTGCTTTGGAGTTACCATTGAATTATTATAGATGAAGTATTGAAGTTGTACATGGTATTTAACCTAATCCTACAACTGACCACATTTAGCATTGCCCACATGTTGTCAAGGCTGCCCCACACTTTTCCATTAGCTATAACTTACCTACCACCAATCACCATCATTGACCACCACCTTTTTCAAAACCAAAAGTTTGTACATTTTTCATTCACTTTAAGGTAATATTTTTATTAAATTATCTAAGTACTTGAGTGGAAAAGTGATTTATTTATCTTTACTAGGATAATTCAATAGTGGTAGGTTATATGTTCAATTATTCATCATTAGTATTTTAGCTTAAACCCTTTTATAAATAAGGGTTGTATAGCAACTAGTCCCTTCTTGAAATTGTTTTTGTTTGAGTTTGTATATAGATTTGTGATGTAAGTTTATTTTAATAATTTGAAATTGAAAATACAAATTTAATATTATGTAACTTGTTATTGTAATATGAATTTTAATGGGAATAGTTCTATTGGAGAGGTCCTATCAACCCAATATCTAGCTAAACTAAAATTAAAATAGTAATGCCCATCAAATTTGGTGGAACTCGAATGAGTTTTACCTTGTGTAGAAAATTGACCTTCATCTTTGTTTCATATATTTCCAAAGGTATCGGAAAAGTGTCTCTATTATAGTACCCTGTGTTGGTAGGGACTAATAATTTAACTTTTGAAAAAACTGTGTATAATTTTGTTGCTCAATAAAATTATACATAGTTTTTCCAAAAGCTAAGATTGTAACTGTATGGAATGTGAAAGCATAAAATATTTGACTAATAATAATATTGAGAGGTAAATGTCAATATGAATAATAGGCATAATGGTGGGGTTATAACTTCATATATGAAATAATTATGTAAGATGTATAACGACATGCCCTAGACACTAAAGATGTCTCTAAGATACTATTACATAAATGTAATTATATATAAATTTGTGTGTGCACTATTGCACACCCAAAATTATGCCCATTAAATGTGTCATAATAGCACTTAGAGATGAATGATTTTTTTTGGTTATGTCAAAAAAGGGTAAACTCGATAATGGCAGTGGCGAGTAATTATGGCTTATATCCACCTTTATATAAGTAATGGTTATTTATTTTTGTTTATGCCATAGGAAAAAATTGTGTGGCATTAATTTTGGGATACAAATGTAGAAACAACTATATTTGAATTAGGAAGTTCTTAATTTGGAGGCATTATTTCAGGACATGAGAATAAAAAATTGAGGCATTTGATAAGTGGCTAAGGGGTAGTTGTTTTACAGTTCTTTTGGAACATAGGAAAAGTCATACAATTTATTTAAAATTTGTGGATGGTTAATCAAGAATTGACATTGTAGGTTTTCTACACAATTAGCTAAGTTTCATTTAATTTAGCCCTTTTATCTTCTATCTGACTGCCCATAAACCTCATACATGCAAAACTTCTTGCATAATAGATTTGGTGCCAAACCATTTCCACATTATAAAATCTCAAGGTTTCAATAAAGATCATTCTACATTTGCCTTTTGTTGCATATGCCTGCTAGTAATAAATCATGGAGGCATATAGATCTTGATCGTGCAACTAATATTTATCGCATTCCATACCATTGGATGACAATTAAATAATAAGTTTTGTAGCTGGAACTTGGCATGAGGGTTCCCTTTGGTGGATTATGAATAATAATTACAATTTATTTATATAAGAAACTCAATTTTTTTTCCTATATATATTTTATTTGTGATGATTTGTCAATAAATATTGATAAAAAAATTATTTACATAATATTTCCAAAAACCATTTTGCTCAATTTATTCATAATTTACTAGACCAAAATTTATTTTATAGTTTAATAGCAATTACAATCTAAATTTGACAATCGACCATGTCTATCATAATTTTTGATGACAATTATCTATTCAACATCATGTTATATCTCGATTCTCTCACTAAACTAATTTACCTAATTATTCATGGATTCATAAGGTTGATTTAAATGATTGTTACTTTTTAACTAAATTATAAGTCATATGTTGTTATGGGACAGATGTATGTTACTTAGATTTCATGATTTCATTATTTTGAGATGATAAATTATGGATTTTGTACATAATGATTATTTATATTATTTTTTAGTATTATTACATTTATTATTATAATATTATTTTATATGTATCATGATATACTTGACTAACTACCTTATTGGCATGAGATGGATGCAAGAGAATCTATCCTTCATAGCATGATGGAGGGAGAGCATCATCAGAGAGGCTGGCATAGATGGATATAGTAAATGATGATAGAGAAATTGTTAAGACCCCTAAACACACCACAATAGATTAAAATGTTATATGCATTATGTGTTTGAATTATTAGATATTATAGTTTGTATGTTTCAAATGATACTATGTAGTTATGAAGTAAATCTTGTATGTGATTGCATTTTGTACGTAGATTCAGTACTTAATTTTACAGTTAGATTACATGATGTTACTTTGCTTATGTTTGTCTATGATTTTTGAGAGTAAATCAAATAATAGATATTTAATTGCTATTATATATATAGACTAGTATAATGTCTTTATAAAAATTGTTGAACGTTTAACTTACCATTATTGATATTCAAGAATATCGATATAAGATAAGCTATTATATTAAAATAAAACACACATATCTATAACCTATATATACACTAGTAATTGACTAAACAATTATCTTGTTATTACAATCAATTATAGATGTATCTGTCTTTTGATAAGGAGATAATTACCTTTGTTTTATTTTATATTCATGGAGATTAAACTATCCTAAAAATATTAACCTAGAGTTAAGTCCAATCTAAACCTAATCTTTGATTATAATGCATGAGACTACATTGAAAATATAGTATGGATATCATTATGATGATGATTAATGTAGACTTGAGTAGTGGATAAACTTGGGGACTTATAACAAAGTGATCATGCAAAAATTGTTAAATAAATTAAAAGTTTTATATTATTTGAGAAAGTTTAAAGAGAGATAAATTAGGGCTTCTAAAAATTTAATGGATAAGATATTTGCAGATTAGTGGATTTTAGAGGAAGATTGGGATATTATGCATGGACTATGAAATATCATGATGTAATGTCCCATTTTTCTCAAATGTGACATTTCAAGAATACTGATAGTCTATTCTATTCATGCATGCTAATTCAGATGTTGTAAGGGAATTTTATTGTTGGTCAATATTCACCTATTACTATTCACTAACACTATTCATCTATCACTATTCATTAGTACTATTCATATGTCACTATTCATTAGTACTATTCATATGTCACTATTCATTGGTATTATTATTTTCTTTAAGTTTCAAATGATGTTTTTATATTTCAACATATTATTATTATTAGTATTTGACTCTCACACATATATGAGTAGAAAAAGAATGAATGTTTTTGTAGATTTTTAGATGCATTAGTTTTTATTTTTGAGATCACTAAATCTAAAATTTTAGTGTTATCAAAGATTGTTGTGTTAAGAGTAGATTTTATAATTTTTAGTATTTGTAGTAAATCTCCTTATCCGAGATACAACTATAATATCTTGGACAATGATATTTACTAAAAATACTAAAAACTATAAAATTCACTCTTAACACATTAAGCTCTAATACCACTAAAATATCTTAGATAAAGATATTTGCTACAAACACTCAAAACTATAATAAATCCAAACTAAATACAAAAGCTCTGATACCATTGAAATATCCCTAACTAGGATATTTACTAAATCTCACAATTATAACAAATCTAAACTACACAGATATGTTTTGATACTACTGAAATATCCCAAAGGGGAATATTTACTAAACACACTTAAAATTATAGAATCCACTCTTAAAATACTAAGCTCTAATACCACTAAAATATCTCTGACAAGGATATTTACTAGAAACACATAAAATAACAAAATTCAAACTATTCAGATATGCTCTGATACCCCTGAAATATCCCAGAGAAGGATATTTGCTACAAACACTAAAAACACAACAAACCCACTTCCTAAATTACTTGTGACAAATAAAAATCAGATTTATAATTAAAGATACACATGACATAACATAACAAATTACTAAGAGACTCACTTATGATTTAATTTCACAAACCAAACATACACATGGAAAGGAACTCAAATCTGAAATACACATATTCTATTATGATACCACAATGAGTAAATACAACACATACCAAGATAAACTTAATTAGACAATAACACATAACATATATGTATTGGAAATCATATTGGAAATAATCTATCACAAAAAATGGAGTATTGAAACTCTCTTGTATTACAAGGACGAACAAATATCATACAAAGGGTGAAACTCTCACACAACTACACCCTGAAACATACACCTTTTTGACTTTCGTTACCATGCCAATATAATGGGCCTCCATAGAATTTCGACCCATACTATTCAACCTTGTCTTTTATTAGCATATGAACATTTAAAATATTGAGTTCATGTTCCCAAATGGAGTATTATGCCTCACCTCTTCACATACATCATGTGGGTCATGCCACATCACTCCATAAGTCACCTCCTTACTGCATCATCATCTGTCTCATCTTTTACATCACATGCCATGTCACCTTCCACATCACTTTGCCATGTCACTGTGAATAGTGACTTGTGAATAGTTCCATTGAATAGTGCCATTGAATAATATTAATGAATAGTGACCCACACTAAAATTCCCTTACAACCCCTGAATTAGCCTACGAGAATATAATAGGCTATTAGTATTCTTAAAATGTCACATTTGAGAAAAATGAGACATCACACGTGAATAGTGGCATGCAAAGTTAGAAGAGAAGGAGGTCAGAGAGGAAATAAAATAAGGAGTTATGGGAAGAAAATAGATAGGCAAAAAAGAAAGAGGAAAAGCATAGAACAATGAAGTAAAGGGATTATGAGTTCTTGGAGTTTCAGAATAGTAGCATTTAAAAGGTTGGTATTATTTTTACATTCAATAAAAAAAGAAATTTTGTGTATGTTTATGAAACTTAGGGTCTTGGTAAAAGAACCTATTTTTGAATGGATATAGGCTTAGCCTTGTGGATGGTCAAGCCATCCACAGAGCTAACCCATTATTCTCAAATCCTAAGTGTATTGTTGTTAGGATCTTAGAGTAGAATTGATTACTTTTGTATAAGCCACTAAACACAGAATTGAAACTAGAAGTAATAAGTAACTAGAAAATAGAAACAACAAATAATAGGAGATACGAGAAATAACCAATCTTGTATTAAACTCTTTCAGAAAGAAATACAATGAATAAATCTCTTTCTCCTCACACCTCTTGGGTGTACAGTAATTCTCCCTCAAGAGTTATCTCTCTCTGTCTCAATCAATTACAATCAACTCAATTACTGAGTTGTTTTTCCTTACATACTATGAGGATCTAAAAATATTATATAGTAAACTACAACACTAGGGTTTCATGAGCCGTGCATTTGCCACCGTTAGATCCACCTCTGAAATCAAAGGCTCAAATTTATTCATCTAAAAATAGTAATTCTAAAATTAGCACAGAAGTCGGTGTCAATTTGAAGATGATCAATGTCGACTGATCCCTAACCGATGTCGGTTGGTTTTGACTAATGTGATCGATGCTGGTTACCATGTGATCGATGTTGGTCGAACCCTAACCGATGTCGGTTGGTTCTGACCGATGTCAGTTACTGTGTAAAACTAGAAACCTCCACATTAGCTCATTAGTGAAGCTTTTAGCTCCACAACTCAACAATCTCCTACTTGGAGATAAACAACTACACCTGTACCTATACAACATCTTCTAAACATCTTTGGCTTGTTTCTCGTTCTTCAAGTTCAATCTTGAAGACCAACAAAAGTTGAATGAAGATTAAACTTCTCCTTTGTTACCGGCTTTGTTAACATATTAGTAGGGTTCTTATCCATATGGATCTTTTCCAACTTCAACTGTCCATCCTCCAATACCTATCTAATGAAGTGGTACCTAAGCTGTATATATTTGGTTCTTGAATGAAAGGCTGAATTCTTTGCCAAATGAATTACACTTTGACTATCACTGAACAATCTGTAACTCTCTTGCTCCTTTCCCAACTCTTCCATGAATCGAGTCATCCAAATCATTTCCTTGCTAGCCTCTGTGACTGCAATGTATTCTGCCTCTATAGTAGACAAGGCAACAACCTTCTACAACTTTTAAATCTAGCTAACTGCCATTCCACCAACAGTGAACACATATCCTGTGGTGCTTCTCCTACCATCCAAGTCACCTGCCATATCCGAATCTACATACCCATGTAGAGAAGTGTTTGACCCTCCATAGCATAAATGCCTACTGCTGGTCCCTCTCAGATATCTAAGAATCTACTGAACTGCTTTCCAGTGTTCCTTTCCTGGATTGGCCATAAACTTGCTGACAACTCCCACTGCTTGGGCAATATCAGGTCTAGTACATACCATTGCATATATCAAGCTCGCAACTACTGAAGCATATGGAACTCTACTCATGTACTCAACCTCATCATGTGATTTAGGACACTGTTCTTTGCTCAACTTGAAGTGTCCTGCCATAGGTGTGCTTACCGGTTTTGCATCCTGCATATTGAACCTCTCCAACACCTTATTCACATAATCCTCTTGAGACAAAATCAAACTGTGATTTTTTCTGTCTCTCTTAATACTCATGCCAAGGATTTTCTTTGTTGCTCTTAAATCCTTCATGGTAAATGTGTGAGCTAATTTTACCTTAAGCTTAGTAATTTTTTGCATGTGTGAACCTGCAACAAGCATATCTTCTACATACAATAACATGATAATATAACTACCATTATCTAAAGAAAATATAAGAGCATCCTGTGCAATAATACCTGCAACTTTTGCTTCTTTATTACCTTCATGCTGATTTTCTTTGTTATCCTTCATCCAACAATCTCTCTTTGCATGCCCTTTCTTTCCACAATTCCAACAAGTTATTCTTCCATTTCTGTATTTGGATCTACTTCCCATCTTTGACCTTGATTTCCCTTGCTTGCCCTTCTCTCTTTGCCTTCCCCTGCCTTCAACACTTAAAGCATTACCTGATGTTTCCCTTGTATTTTCCTGCGAATTTCTTCATTCAAGATTACACTAACAACATCATCAAATTTCAAGATATTTGAAGCAGATGTAGTATTACTAACTACCATTACCAAACTATGCCAACTTTCAGGTAAAGAGCATAAGATTAAGAGAGCCTTAATTTCATCATCAAAAACTATTTTGACTAAATTTAACTGATTTACTATTGTATGGAAATCATTAAGATGACTAGATACAGATCCACCTTCATGCATTTGCAAATTAAATAATTGCTTCATAAGATATACCTTATTCGAAGCTGAGGGTTTTTCATATAAATTTGCCAAAGTATCCATTAACTCTACCGTTGTCTTTGCCTGTGATAAGTTGGAAAACACGAAAGCTGTCAGGCTCATCCTTATAGATCCAAGAGCCTTTCTATCAAGAACATTCCATTCTTCATCTTCCATATCTGTGGGCTTCCTTGAAACCCCACCCAATGGTAAATACAGATCTTTCTAATACAGATAATCTTCAATCTGCATCCTACATAATTGATAATTCTTGCCATTGAATTTCTCCATTCTTAGTTTACTTTCTTCTGCCATTGCTTTGCTCCCACTCAATCAGAAACCCCTGTGAGTGAATTCTGTAATCAACAAACACTAACATGCTCTAATACCACTTGTTAGTGTTTAGAGCTCTGATTCCAGTTGTTAGGATCTTAGAGTACAATTGATTACTTTTGTATAAGCAACTAAACACGGAATTGAAACCAAAAGTAATAAGTAACTAGAAATCAGAAATAACAAATAATAGGAGATACGAGAAACAACCAATCTTGTATTAAACTCTTCCAGAAAGAAATACAATGAAGAAATCTCTTTCTCCTCACACCTCTTGGGTGTACAATAATTCTCCCTCAAGAATTCTCTCTCTCTCTCTCAATCAATTACAATCAACTCAATTACTGAGTTGTCTTCCCTTACATACTATGAGGATCTAACCCTATTATATAGTAAACTACAACACTAGGGTTTCATGAGCCATGCATTCGCCACTGTTAGATCCACCTCTGAAATCAAAGGCTCAAATCTTTTCGTCTAAAAATAGGAATTCTAAAATTAGCACATAAGTTGGTGTCGGTCTGAAGATGACCGATGTTGGCCGATCCCTAACTGATGTCAGTTGGTTCTGACCGATGCGACCAATGTCGGTTACGATGTGATCGATGTCGGTCGACCCCTAACTGATGTCGGTTGGTTCTGACTGATGTCGGTTACTGTGTAAAACCAACAACCTCTACATTAGCTCATTAGTGAAGCTTTTAGCTCCACAACTCAACAATTATTTTATAATCGAAAGAATGTTAAAACCGTAAGGTTAATTTAAGGTTTAAATTTAAATGACATACTACCCTAGTTTAGGAAAATAAAAACGTTAGAAAATAGTTAGTTTCAAAGAAAGAATGAGTTTTATTAACACATATTATACCTACATACCCAATTATAAAATGGAATACAATAAATTATCCCTATTTTGAAAAGGCATTGACCGAGTCATTAAAATGATAGACGGGTTTAAATTTGGGAAATATATATATACTATTATTTGTTATGAAAATATTGTAGTGATAGTCAATAAATAGGTGAAACAAAGTTCTATTTGCATGGGCTAAAGTTTTGGGAAATAAGACATTAATATTCATGTTGTACAGGGGATATATTCCATATCAAAATTATGAAAATGTTAAATGGGTTTCAAAAGGGGTTTTGTTCTTTATGTGGCTTAAAAACCATGTACTATATGTGACATATAAACTGTGTATCATATAAGACATATAAACATATATTGGCTGTAGTATTTTGTTTAAAGTGGAGTTTCTTCAAAATGTTGTATGGATATTTATATACAAACTATGTAGATAAATATATATAAAATATATATATATATATATATATATATATATATATACATACACACACCCAGTTCAAGTTATTCGTCTGTGTGTGTATCTGTGAATAACTTGAATTGGGTATATATATATATATATATATATATATATATATATATATATATATATATATATATATATATATATATATGACAACAACACAGGTTTGTGGGCTAAGGTATTTGTATGAACCTACGTCTTTTGTTTACAAACTATGAATCAAATGCATATGAATAAAATATGCAATGAATACTATGAACAATATGACATATAATGATGTCTTTTGTAAATAAATATATTATATATTTTTATACACAACAATTTGTGTGAATCATTGTGAGACTTATTATTATTTGTTTGAGTAAGATTTTGAAGAACTTTGTGTTTTTTTAATAGACCAATCTTAAATTGTGAATCGACTTATAACCAGTGAAAGTAGGAATTTGAATACCTTATGGCTAGAAATGGAAGCCGTGAGCATATGATATAAATAGAAATCATATTTCACCATGTTAAGAAAATTATCGACTATTTCTCCATGGTATTTGATAACTTAGATTATTGAATAAATGACTTAAGTTTTGGGGATTAACAGGGATATGTAATTAAGAATAAAACAAAGCATTGTTGGATTCATTATTTCTGATGTTAAATTATGATAACATGGGTATTGGAATTATGAAATCCCTATTTGTTATCAAACCTTTTCTTGAAAGTTTATATCTTTTAAGCTTCAAAAAGAATATCGAAAAGTTTGTTAAATTATGATAACATGGGTATTGGAATTATGAAATCCCTATTTGTTATCAAACCTTTTCTTGAAAGTTTATATCTTTTAAGCTTCAAAAAGAATATCGAAAAGTTTTATTAGTAGATCAAAATTTTAATTGTGGATCAAATTATATATATTATGATATATATATCTCGAGTGTGTATTTTTTGAAAGGCATCACAATTCTAATGTTAATCTCTACACCAAACAATGATAAATTCAAGCCTTAAATTGTGAAACATCATATCAAACATAAGCTCTTGAAATTTTAAAATGAAAGACAAATCTAAAAAAAAAGATTTATATTAATTTTATAAAAAAAAAACTTTATGATTTTAATATTTTTTTAAATATTTCAATAATTTTTTTTTATCATTATCAATAATGAATTACTACCAAATATTATAATCATTAAAAAATAAACCATTTTGAAAATCATCCCATACCTACTTTAAGAAAAGGTTTGATAGACTAAAAACATTTCCATATACTACAAACAATAAAGATAAAGGCGCACAATTTTTTTGGGTCATAAACCACAAAAATGCACTACCTTAAAAAAAATTTCCAAACTTAAAACTTCTAACAACCTCCACAACCTATTTAGCAGATATTGGTGTACATCAATAATATCACTTCGACAAATAAGCATATCATTGATGATACAATACGAATGACATGGTGGAAGAGTCACCAATTGAAAGAAAAAATAATCAATTGACGATTAATCACCAATAAAAAACAAAGTTGATATATTTAATTCTCACACATTAAAAGATTCCCACATTATACAATTAAAAAGAAAATATACTCAAACTATAAAAAAATCTCAAAAATTAAAAATACATTTCATTCGACATAACATACACCTTTAAAGCAAATACTAATATATATTCACATTCATAAAAAATATTAATATATATTCACATTCATATGGCTAAGATATCTTCCACCCAAACCCCATGAAGATTTTTTTCTTTTTTCTTTAAAAAAAAAATTATTTCTGTGGATACGAGTTACAGCCCAAATGTGTGCATTTTAAGGCAGAGCACCCAAATTCACGGAATCCTCGTTCCCAATTTGTGTTTTTCTCCTTTTTGTTTTTGCAAAGTTGAGGAGACCAAAAAACGAGAATATCTCCCAAGCGCCGCCCTTCATTTGGCCAAAGGGATCTAAAGCTCAACTCTCGGATATTTTAGCCATAAAAAATCAATTTCAAATAATGTTATAAAATTATCACAAATTGGTTATCAGGTTGGTTGGAGATCTCATATTCAGTTGTAGATAGGTAGTTGGGGGATCCCTCTCCTGCCAGAGATCAGTTGGAGAGATGGGATTTTTGTTTCTTCAGCAAGATAAATTTTTTAAGTTGGTCTTGGCCATTTCTTTGTGGAGGTTTGTTGGAGAAGACGTGAATAAAATTGAAGATATTATTGGTGGTTGGGAGCCCTTTCACGACTCTGAGGATCCCCTTGCTAGTGTTGGGTGGGGAGAAAACCTGATAGCCCCCCACTTCCACCTCCTCCTATTTTTATGTTTGCAGCAACGACTTAATTATATATTTACTTTACCCTTTTTTAATTGGTAGTATTTACTAGCTCTGTTCGTACTTTTCCCGTCACTGTTTGGTATAATGTATAAACTGTGGGTGTGACCTTTCTACCCTTTTTTTATATGAATAACTATACTTTAATTGAATTAATATAAACATTTTTCAATTAAAAAATTTAAAATAAAATAACTTCCAATTTATTAATTGTAAGTTAAATTTAATGATTATATAAATATATTTACACTTTATTTTATTTAAAAAAATAATTGATTTTTAAAATAAAATTTATCGAAGGCAAGGTAAAGTTTTGGCTAGACCATCAAAAACTGTAAATAATTATATTAATTATATAAACTATCATTAATGCTTCCTCATCTTTTATTATATAATAATTTGTTGGGTAATGTTCAATAAATAATTGTGTTATCAAAGGGAATTTTGAATATCATATTCATCGTATTGAAACCAATAATATCATATTACAACATTTGAAGTTGAAGAATTTTTATCATCTTTTGCCATGTGAGGGAAAAACAAGCTCAAAACTAAAAATCTTGTTTGTGTTGTTTCTAACGGTCTCTTATACAATCCTTGGAACAGTGATTATGTTTCAAATTTGGAAGAACAATTAGAAGCAGATGCAACTGATTCTGATCATGCAACCCAAAAGGTGCACCGTTCATTTGTGGACTCAGGTTACAAGGTTTCAACCTCCATAGCATCTACGAGCAAGGTGTTGGCCCTATAAAAAGGGTTTCTTGTAGCGGCTAAGCCCAAACCTTCAGGGCAAACTATAGAAGATTGGAGTTCTATATGCGAAATATTTCTCTGTTGTGGTTGGTAGCACCCTGTCTAGTGGTGTAAAGGATGGTGTCTCTTTTGGAGTGGTTCCTTGCTTCCCTATTCCAACCATTTTTGCCCCATCCATTTTTATTGGTTGTTCTCCTACCTCAACGAGTTGTGCAAGCATGAGGTGTTAGGCCAAATCTTGGATCGACACAAGGTATACCATTTGGAGGAGACTTGTTGTTCACAAATCCTAGGACCAACCCCCTTTCCTTTGTTTTGGATTCGTTGTTGGTTCATAAATTCATATCTACTCAAGAGATGGATGAAATAGAAGTTGGCACTAAGACTAAATAGGTCTACGCAGGATGTAAGAATGCTTTGAATTCTTTTCACCATTGCTCCAATTTCTGTAAATCTCAGAGCCCTTCTGAGTCTATTTCAGAGGCCCCCTCAATGTTGGATGCTTCTTTGATTTCGGCTCAGTGTCCATCTTCAACATTCTTTTTGTAAGATGCTTCCCTCATTAGTGAGTATAACGTTTTGTTACAATTTTAAACTTCATTTTTTTACTTTTTATTTTAAAAACACAAATAAATTTATATTCTTTTCAATAATCACAAATTATCATATGAAAAATTCAATTTGACTCTTATATTTTATATTTTATCCCCTTTTTCTCTACTTTACCATTTTATTATAACTATTAATAAACAATATTATATATATTCATCTTCATATTTAAATGGTCAATATATATTCATCACAATCAAGATTTTTTTGTTTTTTCTTTTTAAAAAGGCAAAAGCGATCTCATTTATGTGGGTATGAGTTAAAGGCCAAACACGTTTATTTTAAGCCATTCTGTAGCACTCAAATTCACGGAATCCTCCATTTTTTTTGCCCTTTTGTTTTCCTTTTGTTTTGAGCGGATAAAAGTAAGCATTTAAAATGTAAAGATATGAAACGAGAATATCTCCTTTCCAATGACCACCGTACGCCAATTATCACAAACTTTGTTGCAATTTTAAAAATAAAAATCCTCTAATTCATTATTTGTGGTCTAAATTTAATAGCCGTATGAATATATTGATTTATTTTTATTTTTATTTTTCCCTAAAATATATATATATATATATATAAACATCTTTATCATAATTTTATTTAAAAAATAATTATTTTTTAATAGTGTGTATGATATATAAGTTAAAATTTTGATTATATTATTAAAAATTATAAAATATTTTAATAAATGTATAAATTATTTTTAATGTTTTTTTTTTTAAAATTATTATATTAAAAAAAGTTGGACAATATTTAATAAATAGTAGTCATCAATTTTTTTTCATAACAAATAATTTAATGACCAAATTGAATCCTTATATATGAATAATAGGTGCTATTAGTTGTGCACTTTAAATTGATAAGATAATAAATGTATCTTAAAAATATTAATTGATGTAATGATAATTATATTGGAGTACCCTACACTAGTAGTAGGTAGGGAGCACTTTAATATGTGTCGAAAGACAAAACTTGAACAACATTATTTTAGCATATCTTTTTTTGAATACAAATAAAATTATGTAGAAAAAAAAAACAAAAACACATTAACCAATTCAATATTTAAAAATAAAAATATATTTTTATAATATTTATTTTTTTCTTTCAAATATTATTTATCCTTTATGCCAACTATTTTTATCTGTGATATGCGTAACATTCATCCTCTTCTAACCATTAATTATTTGATAGAAGCACTGTTCAATAAAATTATTATCTTATGCACTTTATTATGATGCCGCCATCACAAAGTTCTTAACTCGCTTTCTCCTCGTTTTCTTTCTTAAAGTAATTTTTTTTAAAGGATACTTTCCATTTCAAAAATAGAAATTATAAGAGTGAATATTTCACTTTATAATATTGAAGGAAAAAAATTAACAAGAAAATTACCTTCACAAATATTTTAAAAATCAATGTGAAGACTATTATTAATTTAAATTATTGTTTACTATTTCTTTTAAAATATTATAGTTAATATATTTATTCATAATACCTTTTTACAAAATAAGACATACTTTTTTATAAGATGAAAATGAATGATTTATGATGTTTATTATTTTTATATTTGATTGTGTTTAAATTTTAAAGTAATTTACAATATACGAGACTATCTTATATTGTTTATAAATTTACTTAACCTATCCTACACAATTTATGTAAATCCAAATTATATTTATCATTAAACTTACTTACAAATAATAAAATAAAATAAAAGTCATGTTGCAACATGACTACCTATCGTTATTAGTAGATAAGTAAACATTTAAAAATACGTGATCAATAAATTTACAAAGGTGTCATTGACTTCAATGAATAAAATTTTACTTTATAGTCTCAATAATAATCTTTATGTAGTCTGACTTTATTTATCTTAGGATTATGCTTGATTATCTCGTATACACTTTTAAATAAATAAATTTTATTTTTATTTTTATTTTTTAACATAATAATAACAAAAATTATAAATATAGTAAACATTAAATTTGACAATATATTCCATTACATCCACTTTAAAATCACGCTCTAATGACTCAATTTATTTATGTATAAATAAATATGAGAAATAACAAATAAAAAATAATTCTATTATATCTATAAATTCATTTATTTATCACATATATATACCACATATTTCTTTGAGATTATATATATATATATATATAACTTTTAATATTATACTATAAAACCAAAATATACTTACAAGATTCCTAATAAGACTGCTATGTAAAATAATTTCTTCAGCAATGATTCAACCTAAAAGAATAGATTAAACTTGTCTAATATGAGTTTGCATGAACCTAGATGTATAATAACAACAATAGAGGAGGCGGTGGGTACAGAGCAAGAAAATAATTTGAATGCTTGAAGCCACATCTGCTTTGTACTGATGCCATGTTTATGTCAATAGAGATGTTAAAAAAAATTAAATTTCATTACCAATCAAAATGAGAATACTAAAACTTTTAGAAATTAAAAATATTAATAAGTATAAATTGAAAAACAAAGATAAATGCATTTATATAATATTGTTTTTTTCAGTTGTTTGAAGAATAGTTTATATAATTTTATTAATAAAAAATAAAAAATGAAATGAAAACAATTTATATATCTATTTTTATTTTTAATAAATTAAAAAATTACATGAAATAATTTTTTAGATAATAATATTATTGTAAAAATAATGTGTATTGATAAATAATGAATGTAAATTTTAATTAAAATGAGTTATTTAATAGTCAATGATAAATATATAAAAATATGTTTGTAATCATAGAATAATAATAATTAATAATATTATTATTATACTTATAATATATAATAAAAAATAATCAATTTTTAATTAAAAATTATTTATTTTTTAAATATTATTATAAACATTACAATTTTAAAAATAATACATCTATTTATATAAATTATTTACCTCATACAACAATAATAATAATAATAATAATAATAATAATCCTTTTATTTCTGAAAAAAAATAAGGTTTAAATCTTGAACATGTAAAAAACATTTATAACATATTCTTAATTTTAGTTTATTTAAATTTGTATTGTTAACTTCTTTTTTCAAAGTAATTTTTGAGAAATTTGAGGAGATTGCATAGACACAAGGAAATAAACAAGCAAATTTAAAAGTAATTTATATGAAATCAAATTTAAAAGTAATTTATATAAAGTTAAAATGGACGTGGCGAATTTTTTATCCTAGCAGCAAAATATTAATGGTAAAATATTTTAATCATTCCTTTTTTGCGGTGTTAGTGACCTCATATCCTCTATTAATAATTATTGGTGTATCTTTTAAGCTGAATTTGTTGATTAAATGTAAAGCATTTTTAAGTGTTTGTCATATTTGTTTTATAAATTTTATTAAATATTTTGATTAGTTGGTTAAATATTTTTATATGTATAAATTGAAAAATATATATATATTGGTCAATGGTGGTAGTTGTTGGTTATAATTGGTATATATTTTGTAATATTTATTATATATGTAGTTTTTAGGTGGTTAATAAATTACATGGAGATCTAGGCCTCAATTGTATCTTAGACCGGTCTACACTTCAGTGAAAAACCGTTACCCATAAAATAATAATAATAATAATAATAATAATAATAATAATATAAGGTAAACATTATAATAAGACATAGGGTTTAGTTTAAAAGACTAAAAAATAAAAGGAAGGTTTCTTTTATATTACTTTGTGAAAATGTACACACATATTATCCCATGAATTGTCCTATAAACTTTTTGTTATTCCTAGACATAGGTGTAAAGGGCCCTATATTATGTCCATTTGAATTAAATCATGTATGTAGAGGTGGAGTAAAGAAGACTTGACTTACTTGTGAAATGCCAACATGGAAAGCTTCCACCTACACTAATTTCTTTTGTGATGCATAAAAAGTGGTCGAACTTTCGAAGGCTATAACTTTTGATCTATAGCTTTGTTTGAGCCCATCTTCATGTTAAAATGACTAGATCGTAAAGTTTAATATTTTTATAATCTGTCTTTCCAGTTATGAAATGTTTTTCATATTTTTTTAAGGTGAAACGTGACCATATGAGAGTATGAAATTACAATTTAATTTTTTTTTTGAGTTTAAAATTTTAAAAAAACTTGAAAATAATTTTGAACTGTAATTTCAGAGCTTTGGATTGTCATGTTTGGTTGCTGAAAAATATCAAAAATGTCCCATAAATGGAAGGGCAAGTTATGGCAACAATGAACTTTTTGAATTGGTTGTTTTGGCATGAAGATGGGCTCAAACAGAGCTACGAATCAAAAGTTCTGGCTTCCAAAAGTTTGGCCACTTTTTTTGCATAATTATCCTCTAGTTAAAATCAACTAAACGCCTGCAAGTTATTCTGATATACTGTTGCAATTTATTCTTGTCAATTTTTTTCAGATCTCATTCTATAATCCAAGTGTTGTCTTTCTGTTGTAATCATTCCCACTATTTTAAATACCTGTAATAACTTCATTGTCTTGTGTTTACTATCTTCTTATCAAAACCCTGTACTATCTTTTATTTCTTCTTCTTTGGCACCTGTTACTTCTAATTGAGAGCTGATACAAGTAATGTTTATGAAGAGTATAATATGCATGATCGTTATATCTTCAAAGGGAAATAATTATGTATTTCAATTGGTTCTCTAAGACATAATATTATGATAGAATTGTACAGTGGTGGGTTGGTTGGACATTTTGAAAAGATAAAGATAATAACTTTGGTGGAGGAGAAGTATTTTTGGCCAAAGTTGAAGAGAGATGTGACAAGATATGTTTTAATATCTCTCCAGTATTTAATGTTTTTGATTTATATGATTTCCATAGAGAAGATATGAAGTTGAAGAAGATGAAAAACTATATTGGAAGCAATAGTTGCAAAAGAAAAAGAAAGAAAAGATAGTACATGTTCTAGATAAGAAGATATTAAACACAAGGTAAATAAGTTATGAGAGGTATTTAGTACAGTGGTAAGAATTACAATAAAAAATTAACACTTGGATTACAGAATGGGAGCTGAAGAAGATTGACAAGAATAAATTGTAGTAGTAAAATTAGAGCAACTCACAATGGTTGAGTTGTTTTCAACCAAAGAAGAATGTAGAAAAAGTCGTTGAACTTTCGAAGACCATAACTTTTGATCTGTAGCTCCGTTTGAACCCGTTTTCATGCCAAAAAGATCGGCTCGAAAAGTTCAATGCTGCCATAACAAGCCATTTTGATTATGGGAAGTTTTTGATATATTTTGGAGGCTAAACATGACCATCTGAGAGTCCAAAATTACAGGTTAAAATTATTTTTGTTTTTTTTCTAAATTTAAAAATTGTCTATTTTTTATAACTGAACTTAAACTTCAGTTGAAATTCGTCCGATAAGTTAATTTTAGTGTTTAGTTTAATTTTAAATATTTTTAGAGCTGTGCACACTTGCATGCAATACTTACTAAAAATAACAGCTGATAAAAATGGTAGGATAAGTTTTATTTATTTTTAGGGTTCCAAATTTTTGCATGTCAACTCTAATTCTGAGTTGAGGTTTATTTATGCATGGTTTGTAATTATTTGAATTCATTCAATACGAATCAATATTAGTTATCATTTAAAATCTTTGCCTATTGGTAATTTTATTGTCTTGAAAGTATTATGGTTGATTACTTTGTCACATAGATTATAATTAAAAACAAAATTATAGACTTGATCTCGGAGAATTGCTATTTTGTTACGACTAATATGGCTTTATTTGTATGTGAAAGTATTGGGACGACACTAAAACATTTTGTATTTATCCATATACGAAAAAAATCAATTTATTGGGATTTTCTAAATGAAATTTGTAACATGCATCTTACCATTTTGCATTATTGTCAAATCAACTATTTTTTAAATATCATTTTTTGATACTTTAATCAATTTTATATATATATTTATAGTTTTAAAATCAAGTACATTTATAGAATATTCTCCAATAACATTCTCAAGAATATACTTTTATTTATGTTTTAAACTTTATAAAAAATTTACATGTTTATTCTGACATATTCCTAGGCATTTGATTTATTTAAAAAAACTAGCTAACTAATAAAGACTAATAAATATTTCATATAATGGTAAACCAAACACTGTTAAAAGGTGCGTAATATACCGAAAACAATTGAAAAGATCCCTCTCCAAGCAGGTTGGAGTTCTACTCATCTATTTTATTTTATTTTCATTTACTTTTTATAGTAAGTATTTTTTTTAAATAAATATTTTTAATTTGAGATAAGCCATGGCCGTAGTTTAGAAATACAGTGAGAGCGAGCAGCAATCAATTACAGAGCAAGTTGTGAGTTCGAATCTCGATGACACCCATTTTGTCGTACCACTGGAAACAAAAACACCCCACCAAATAAAAATAGCAATGTGAAGCGCTAAAGTGACTTTTATAATAAAGATTCGTGTTTTGTCTCGCGCTTACGTTACTCTTAGTTTTTTTTTTTTTTTTTTCCCTTTTGTATTTATAGTTTCTTGACAATATAAATATTTATTTATTTTCTTAGAAATTTTTTTTTGGAGGTATTATATTTACACATAACATGGATGTATTATTACTTATCATTATTTTAAGTTAGATTTTAATATATATATATGTAAATTTTGTAATAATTAATTAAATGATAAGAATATTTAATATTTACGTATTTAATATATTATGAAATGAAATCTATAACATGTAAGGAAATCAAGGTTTTCTACGAAATTTTATTCATTGATTACAAGTATAAAAATGTGTGGCTCTATTTTTTAGATAGATGACTTGGTAGAGAGTTATCCTTTTTAAGAGTTATAAGTACAACTCTTTATTTAATAATTTAACTTCCAACTATTTCTTCACCCTTAATTTTAAAGGCATAAGTAAACCTACTCTTCTATTCAATAATCACAAATTATTCAGTAAAAAAATCCAGTAACTAAAATCTTATGTTTTATATTTTATATTTTATTTCATTTTTCTCTTACAAATTTTATTTGGAATGTATTTTTTTACACTTCTATTATGCTATTATAACTATTAATGGATAATATTATTATGTCAATGGCATTTCCATTGAGAGGGCAAGAGGAAATATTCGTCGAGACCCTCCATGGGTCGGGTCATTGCACTGCTTTTTTAACATGTGAAAAAAGGAGTTTTGTCCATTGATACTTTTGTGAGTAGTTAACGATGAAGATCATTTCCACTTTTGACGTCCTCCAATTTTACCACATTGCATATTACTATGAGTTTATCTTAAGATGAAACTAATGAGATCCAAGAGAAACTTCCTTAGTATTTCCTAGAATAACGTTGCACAACACAACTTACCTTTAATAGGAGAAATATTTTGGAGCGAGATAAGTTACACCAACAACATATGCCAAATCATTATGCAAAATTCTGGTATATATCCTAGTGACAAATCTCTACAATTTACAAGATATTTTTAAGATAAGTGACAAAAGGATATATATTATTTGTATATCCTTTTATCACTTACTTTAAAAAAAATTGTATTGTAGGGATTTGTCACCACTCCTGCAAGAATAGTGATAATATTGACAATCATCTTGTCAATTCTCAGGTCAGCATCAAGTGACACCAAAGGTAGGGTATGAGACTTGTTAGTGGCTGATGAAACAACCACACACACTGCCTTGGGCATTGACTCTCCACATTTCCTACCCATGTGTACGACAAAAACTTCTTGTCATATGCCACTATGACATGGAACCCATAGGAGCTCATAAGAAACCTCTCCACGCCCATAAACTAGAGGGCCTATATCTTACACCAATGTTGGATTTAGCACAATTGTTTAGATTTACAATCCCTACACGCATAGCAAAGGGGTCTCTAGCTTTTAGGGTGGCAACATCTTTGATTGGCTATTTTTTATTGTCAAGGGTGGACGAAGATGTCACGAGTGTTTATTTGATTGTGACATGGCTCCTTGTCTGATGTGTGACTTGATTCAATGCTACACTACTGTTGATATGTGGACAAGACATTGAGGTCCTAGAGTCTATCTTGTAGCTTCCACTCATCCATGATACCAATATATTGACACCTAGAACAATTAAATCATGCTTGAGAACATATGGAAATGCCATACTTAGACCCTTGCAAGAAAGGGTAAGGCCATACATAACATGAAAATAGTGAAATATTTCTAGGTTAGATGAGCAACAACGGTGACGGGTGATGACAAGGTATCTCTAATGATATTGTACACCAAGGGGGCCATATCGAATACTAGACCCAAATTTAGAGAAGATTTTAGATTTATATGGCCATCGCCCATTGCAAAGGGGTATGTACCTTGCAAGGTGGCGACATCTTTGAATGACCATTTTTATCGTCAAAGGTTGACAACAATGTTATGAGTGTTGATTTGGTTGCGACATGGCTCCACATCTAATGTCCGACTCAAATCAACAATGCAGTGCCACTAATGTGGGGACAAGACATTGAAGTCATAGAGTTTATCAAATTTTCAAAGTACATGTCACATGAGTACATAAGAAAACATCATTGGTGATACAATGTAAAAACCATAATAGAAAAATTATCGATTGAGAGAAAATATGATCGATAAATTTAATTCTCACACATTAAAAAATTCTCACATCATACGATTAAAAAGGAAATATATTTAAACAATTAAAAAAATCTCAAAAATTAAAAATATATTCCTTTCCACATAATTTACACTTTTGAATCAAATACTAATATATATTCACATTCATATAACCAAGATATCTTCCACCCAAACCCATGAAGATTTTTTTGTTTTTTCTATTAGAAAAATCCTATTTATGTGGATACGAGTTAAAGCTCAAATGCGTGGGATTTAAGCCAGAGCATATAGGGGTTGAGGGGCACCCAAATTCACGGAATCCCCATTGCCAAAAAAGTAAGCATCTACAATGTAAAATATGTGGAAGTGATCTGAGACGAGAATATCCCCTGATCGCCGCCCCACAATGTCCTTTATTAAAGCTCAACTCTCATATATTTTAGCCCTAAAAAATCAATTTCAAATAATGTTATAAAATTACCACAAATTTTATTGAAAATTTAAAAATAAAATTATTTTCAATTATAATTAAATTTGATGGTTATATAAATATAAAGATATTTTATTTTATTTTATTTTAAAAAATAATTAACTTTTTAAATAAAGTGTATTATAAATAATAGACTATCAAAAAATGTGAAGGATTATATTAATTGTATAAACTATTTTTAATGTTTACTTTTTTTATATATAATGATTTGTTGGACAATGTTCAATAAATAATTGTTATAAAAAAAAAATCATATAATATAGTTAAGTTCATATAGGAAATTTTTACTATCACATTTATCGTGTAGAAATCAATAATATAATATTATAACATTTGAAGTTGAAGAATTTCTACCAACCTTTGCCATACGGGGGAAAAATATGTTCAAAATTAAAAATCTTTCTCGTGTTGTTTTTAAACGGTCTTCTGCATAATCCTTGGAACGGTGATTATGTTTGAGATCTAGAAGAACAGTTGGAAGCGGACACGATTGATTTTGAGCATGCAACTCGAAAGGTATACCGTTCATTTGTGGACTCAGGACGCAAGGTTTCAACCTCCATAGCATTTGTGAGCAAGGTGTTGACCTTGTAAAAATGGTTTCTTGTAGCGGCTAAGCCCAAGCCTTAGAGTTATGTCGAACTATAGAAGATTGAAGGAGTTCTAGAGGTGAAATATTTTTCTTTTGTGGTTGGTAGTCACCTTGTCTAGTGGCGTAAAGGATGGTATATCTATTGGAGTGTTTCCTTGCTCCCCTATTCCAACCTTTTTTGCCCCGTCTGTTTCCATTGGTTGTTCTCCTACCTTAACCCAATTATGCATGCATTAGGTGTTAGTCCACAATCTCGGACCAACACATGTTGTACCAATCGAAGGAGACTTGTTCACAAATCCTAAGACCAACCCCCTTTCCATTGTTTTGGATTCGCTTTCGATTCATAAATTCATATCTACTCAAGAGACAGACAAGATGGAGGTTGGCACTAAGACTAAATGGGTCTACGTAGGATTTAAGAATGCCTTGAATCCTTTTCACCATTGCTCTAATTTTTTTAAATCTCATATCCCTTCCGGTTCTACTTTGGAAGCCCCCTTTGTGTTGGATGCTTCCCTGATTTCGGTTCAGTCTCAATCTTCAACATTCTTTTTGTGGGATGTCCAGGTTTAATTTGATAAAACTATCCATAAATTGGAGCTCCCTGACACTTCTTTACTTTAGATTGAAACTCAAAATTGGCAGCAAATACTTGATCAGGAAGTGTATGGACTCCATCTCAACAACTGATCTTTCTATTTGGGCTTCTAAGGTTTGGTGCTTTATTGCTTATCCCTATTTTTGTAGGCTCTGTTCAAGGTTTTTCTTGGTGGAATTTCAAAGTCCTTCAAATAGATATTTCATTTGGAATTCTACCCCATGGTTCTACAAAAAATATGGTTTCTTTTTTTGCCCATGGTTCCCCTTTTTTGACCAAGATCAATTGCAAGTCTAGTTGTTCCAATGTGGATTCAATTGCATTTCATTCCTCCGGTGCTTAAAAATGAGAAATTCATCAAATTATTGGTGGAAAAAATTATCTCTTTTGTGAGAATTGATGACCCTTCTTGGGGTCGTAGATATATAAGAGTTTGTTCTTATCTTGATATCTCCAAACCCTTCTGCTATTCAATTAAGTTACACTCCTTGTGTGGATCATGGACTCAACTATTCAATTATGAAGGCCTCACCTTCAGATGCTTTCACTGCCATCTTCTAGGACATTAAATTGCTAGGTGACCTTCGAAGTTTTGTGGGCTCTCTTTCTAGGTGTGGAAGAAGACAAAAGGGGCTACATACCAAGATTTTTCATGGGGTAACCATGGAAAATTCTTTCACTTTCCTTTTCCTTTCTTAGTTCTCAAATGAGGAAGGTTGTTGTGAAGGAGTGTTCGAAGGAAGAGCATGCTCTTGTTCCTTTACCTACTTATCCTCAATTGGTTATGTTTTCTTCCCCACCTAGATCTTGTTCAGATACCAAGGCTCTTATGGTGGATCTTCTGGAGGAAGTTCAGGTCCCTCCTTTACCAATTTCACCTTAGAAGGTTGAGGACTCACTCTCCCCTACTAGGGCTATTTTTTCAAAAAAAAACTAATGTGGGAGCCTCTTCAAAATAAAAAGTTCACAAATTTGAGGTCAACTTGTTGAGAGTGGAAGCAGAGACTTAAGTAAGTGACGGTTCTCAATGGATGATGAAGGATCTTCTTTCTAGGTGAGGGAGAAGACTTGATTCAACGTATGAAAAAAAATTCAAGTGACTCCAGGTGTCTTTTTTTAAAAAACCTAGAGGTATCCCCAATCCCAATTAGGACACTCCGACTCCGCCCAATGACCTTCATTGGGGCGAACAGAGGCGAGACTAATCCTCTAGGCACTGCTGATGGGGCCCACACACATCGAACAACATTAAAAAATTGGGTGATGAGACTCGACCTCGGGATTTATATGGGATGAACCCAAAGCCCTTAGCCAACTACGCCACTCGTGTGGGTTGACTCTGGGTGTCTTTGGCATTGAGTCTTTTTCCTAGTCACCTTTCTTTTCTTTCATGTGATTCATTTTGTTGATTCTCTATTATTTCTTTTTGTTTTATCGATTGATGTTGTAATTTTTACCCCTTCGTCTAATAGTTTGTTTTCATTATGTTCGCTATTTTTTGGATATAGATTTATTATTTTATGGTTGCATTGGTGTTTTATAGTTGTTGTTCCTTGGTGATATTGATTTTTGTGTGCATAGTTTATTGTCACATTTAGCTTTAGCCTTGGTATGTGGTTTGTAAAAGGGTTGGGTCCCTTTCAAAAAACTCCCCTTTACCAATAATTAAAACAAATGTTATAAAAAAAATCATAACAAGTAAGGTTGACCATCAAATTTAATTCTTAATTCATGAAAAACACATTTATAAGAAAAAGGTGCCACTAGTTGTACACCCTAAGTTGGTAGGGTAATAATTATATCTTAAGAACATTAATTGATATATTAATATGTATATAAAAATTTAATATGTTTTTAATATATATTTTTGTTGGCCCATTGGTTGTCGTTGTGCTAAAAGATCGACCTATTGGTGCCCGATACAATTGCTAGAATTAATGAATCCACGAGAGTCGATTAAGCCATTTCACAAACTCGAGCACTACCCTGCGTAGCACAAGGAGACCAAGGGCAACACCTTACAACAATCCCCCCAATGCAAGTGAGAGATTCGAACTCGACACCTTTCGCTCTGATACCAATTATTAGCCCATGGGTTACTGTTACGCCAAAAGATCAACATATTAGTGCTCAATACAACTGTTAGAGTTAATGAATCTACGGAAGGTGGTTAAGCCATGTCACGAACCCGAGCGCTACGCTACATAACACAAAGAGACCACGGATGACACCTTGCAACAATTTTTAGTTTGGTGTGTTTAAGTTGATAGAAAGTCATAGTTTGAATTAATTTAAATGAAAAATTGAGATGTATTCTAAAAAGTTGATCTAATATTTACACATATATTAGGTATTTAAGATTTGTGAATCTTACAAGTCATAATACGGTTGGTAATTTGTACTTTTTTTAAAGTTATCATTTATTATAATAAATATTAGCAACTATTAATTAATATATAATGTATACTATACCAACCATTAAACTCCATATATTATATATTATATATATAATTTAATTTAATATATAATATTGTATAATTAAAAAAAAAAAAAACAATATTGTTTATATATATAGAAAATTGATTTAAAAAGAAAATTTAAATTATGATTTTATATGTTGAGAGGTGTTCTACAATAATAATTGAAAATATGAAGTTGTAATGTAATAAATATATTTATTTTTAATTCTAACTTTAAATTAAACAAACATCTAATTATTTTTTTTCCAAAATCAATATTAATATAATATTATTCAAAATCAACGACGACAAAACTTCTTATTCCAATGTTGAGAAAAAAACCATTTTATGAAATAAAAAAGAGGAAAGTAATCGAAATTAGAAAGAATTTAAAAAAATTGAATACGGATGAAGACTCAACATGTTTGAATTTGAAAGGATTACGATTATCATTCAATCGGGAGCGAAGGAGCGAAGCGTGTGGACAATATTTGAAACTAGTTTGTTCCTGCCTGGTTGGGCCCCCTGAGTGCGACAGGCAGGACCACGGATCCAATGGAGGTCATTGTGGGTAGCAGTACCTCTGGGGATCTGTCCAAGAATCTATTATGGGATAGTCCATCTAATGGATGGAAGAAGGCACTCATAAGTGAAAAGACGTGTCCATCGAAAGGCATGTCGTGCCTCCCTGTTCTCTCAGAGGGCAAGGCGTTGAGTATCCTAGACGATCTGGTGGAGGAAATAGTGGCATCCATGGACCTTATGCTGGTTGGTAAGTTTTTTCTTTCTGTCCTAATATCGAAATGCCTAAAAGATGGATTATGTCTAGGTGGAAAGTCAAAGGTAGTGTTTCAATCACAGCCATGGCTAGAGGTCTATTCCTTTTTAGATTTACGAACAGGGAAGACATGATCGCTACCCTTGCTAGAGGTCCCTGGCTGTTTGGATCACATTCTCTAGCCTTATGCTCATGGAAACCAGGATTTGATCCTAACTCAGACCTCAATAAGACATCACCTGCTTGGGTAAGATTACCAGGATTCCCTTTGGAATTCTGGGATGAAAAAATCTTCACAGCCATTGGCAATTCTATTGGTCAATATGTCACCTCAGATCATATAACTAGAACTAAGTCCAGATGTGTGTTTGCTAGACTCTGTGTTAATGTTGAAATAAATAAGACTCTCCCTACGTCCATTGAGCTTAACTCTAAATATGGAACTTGGACTCAGTGAATTACTTATGAGAATGCTACCACTTTCTGTCAAATATGTAAGAGGAAGGGACATCTAATGACACAATGCAAAGTGAAGCAAAGGGGGATGAAAGAGGATTCCCAGAATATAGAGGAGGAGCAAGCGAACAGTAAGCAAGAAATAAAGAATAATGTGGAAATTCCTGACATTACAGGAAAAGGAGATGAGGGGAGGGGAAATGAGGCTACCCCTAGAAGTGAAGGTGAAGTTGTCCCATAGAAAAATATAGGATTAGATGATAGTCAGAAGGCTACAGAAGAAGGAGAGGAGGAGAAGAGAAAGGAGGATAGCATCAGTAGTGAGGGAAAAGAGGTCCCAAAGGAGAATATATTAGAAAAATAGACTAATATGTTTAAGGAAGGGGCAGGAGGGGACCTTTTGCTAAAGGAAGTCAATGAAGATGACACAGTTTCAAGGATTGGATAGGAAGAAGTAACACCTGAAAGTCACACTCAACGAGTACCAGATCCACAGTCAAATACTGACTTTTTTCATGATATGGAAGATGGAGGCCAGGTAGGAAACTACTTGGCAACATGGGTAGTAGGACAAGATGGCAGCAATGAACAAGAAGAATGGGTTACCCCAAAGAAAAAGATCTGAAAAGGTAAAAAATATGCAGATGTTGGTACTGAGTCCAAACAAGGGAGGCCAACCTTAAGGGAAACAAGACAAAGAGAGATTGCTAGGGAGATTGCCAGTGGAAAATAGAAAACACTGGAGTCCCAACCCTCCAAACTCTCTAAATGAGAATATTATCATGGAATTTGAGGGGCTTTAACAGTCCCTCAAAGCAATTTGAGGTTAAAAACTGCATTTTAGATAATAAACTTGATATTCTATTACTCCAAGAAGTCAAGATGAAAGAGGAGAATTTTGTGAAAATTGTTGACTATATATGGCCTAAGGCGGCTTTTTGTATTAGTCCTACTGAAGGGGCTTCAGGAGGGATTGCCACTATGTGGAATAGTGCTAAAATCCAAGGATCTCTTATGGCCCATCATAAACACTTTTTGATTACCAATTTTTCCATGAATTCCTTGAACTGGACGTTGGTAAATGTTTATGCACCGAATAACAGAGCTTTGAGACAGAAATTATGGATAGATTTGAGTAGCTACAGGAATAACCCTCAAAATTCTAAATGGATGTTAGCTAGAGATTTTAACACACCTTTATACCCTTCTGAAAAATAGGGTGGAATTATTGATTACTCAGACAACATGTTTGACTTTGCTGAATTCATCAATGATTGAGGATTATTGGACATAGAGCTGCAGAACCAAAATTTTTCTTGGCCCAATAGAAGAAGAGAAGATCAAATGATTCAGGTTAAATTAGATAGATTTTTGATATCAAGCAATTGGAATGATTATCAAAATATGCAGGCACAGGCTCTACCCTGAACCATGTTCGACCACTACCCGATTATCCTCAATTGGAGAGATTAGGGACATCACAGACCTCCTCAATTTTATTTTGAAGCTATGTGGATTAAACACAAAGGTTTTAGACAAATGGTGGCTCAATGGTGGAATATTCGCATTCAAGGTACTCCCATGTTTAGAATAGTCAAGAAACTCCAGCACATTAAACAAGAATTTTATGGCTGGAATAGATACAGTTTTGGGCAGGTTTTCCAGCTAAAGAAAAATATAATGGAAAAACTCAAGGCTATTCAGCAACTGATTGATCAAGGGGATGACTCTGAGGGCACCTTAGAAGAAGAGAACAGTTTGTCTTCAGAATGGAAGAATCTAATGGAAAGGGAAGAGGTTTTCTGGAAACAAAAATCCCGTGTTCAATGGCTCAAAGAGGGTGATAGGAACAATACTTTTTTTCATCTCTCAGCTATGAAACATATAAAAGCCAACTCAATAACTAATCTTGTCCTGGATAATGGAGACATTATTACTGAGGATAACGAAATAATGGAGCAAGCCAAGGCGTTCTTTCAGAATCTGCTTACGAAAGAAAACAATAATGATAGAATTGATAGATCTATGAGTTAATTCATTGATAAAATCCCCTATTTGATAATAAAAGAAGACAATCTAGAAATGTTAAAGCTTGTATCTGATAAAGAAGTACATGCTATTTTATTCTCCATGGGTGCTTTTAAAGCCTCGAGTCCTGATGGCTTTCCTCCTATATTCTTTCAGGAATATTGGGAGATTGTTGGAGCGGACCTCATGGCTGCAGTTCATAATTTTTTTAGATCTAGAAAACTTTTGAAACAAGTCAATAATACCTTCATTGTACTTGTTCTTAAAAAATCTCATTCTTTACACCTTGCTGATTTCAGACCCATTAGCTTATGCAACACTGTGTATAAGATATGTACTAAACTACTGGTTTTGAGAATTCAACCCTTGCTTGACAAAATTATTTCTCCTGCTCAAAAAGGTTTCATCTTGGGTAGATAGATTCTTGATGTTGTGATCACCACACATGAGACTATCCACTCCATGGATAAGAGCAAAATCCCTGGGATGGCTCTGAAGCTTGATAGATCCAAAGCTTATGATAGAGTCTCATGGACTTTTTAATTCAAGGTGATTAGAAAATTTGGGCTTAATGATAAATTGTCTTGCTTATTATGGAATGCGTCTCTTCTGCTAAATTCTCAGTGCTGGTTAATGGTGTTCCTAGAGGGTTTTTCTCCTCGAGAGGAATTCGTTAGGGAGACCCTCTCTCCCCGTACCTATTCATCATTATGGCTGAGGCACTGGGAATATACATACAATCTGATATAGTTTCAAAAAAGCTAGTAGGCATCAAACCTGCCTCTTCCATTCATCCTATGGTTATACAACAGTTTGTGGATGATACCATCTTATTTGGTATCTCATCGGTGATCGAAGCTAGAAGATGCAAGAATATACTTAATGATTATGCCAGAGACTCGGGACAAAGAATAAATTTCCAAAAAAGCAATGTGTACTTCTTCAACACTCCTAATGAACTTGGACATATAATCATTGATATCTTAGATTATGCTGAGGCTGGCCTACCAGCTACCTACCTAGGTCTCCCACTCTGGGTCAAAGAGGTATCTTCAGGTTTTTGGAATGGTATTGTGGAACGTACACAGAGGAAACTTCTTGGGTGGAAGGGGAAACTACTCAGTAGTGCGAGTAAGCTGCAACTTCTTCGAACATCCTTCCAAGGTATTCCTACTTACTTCATGTCTCTTTTTAAAATTCCTATGTATTTTGCTGAAAAGCTAGAATAGATCCAAAGGAAATTTTTATGGACAGGAGTGGAAGACAAATAGAGAATGTCTTTAGTTAGATGGGAAAAAGTGTGTCTCCCAAAATCTCATGGTGGACTTAATATAAGATCCATCAGGAAAATGAATAAAGCCCTCCTCTCAAAAGTTAGTTGGATTCTGATTCACAACAACAGTGAGTGGGGGGAAATAATGTATGCCAAATACATGCATAGCATTGATGATTCCAACTTTCTTCAACAGGTGGGATTACCCCAAGGGTTTGTGATATGGAATGAAATGCTAAAAAGTAGAAGTCTTCTCAAATAGGGAATTAGGTGGAAGCTTGGAAATGGCTAATAGATTAAATTTTGGGAGGATAATTGGTTAAGGGACAAGCCTCTCATCTCCCAAGGAAACTATGGAGAAATTATATGCCTGACTACTCAGTTCTTTGGTGATAGGGTTAGTGATTATATGGAAAATAACAATGGGATAAGGAGCTGGAAAAACCTTTTGGATTACTGTGTGCACAGGCTTGATCTTATCCCAAGAATTCGAGAGATCTAGCAATGTGTTCAGGAGATCAGAATCCTGCTCTTCCCTCGGGAGGATGAACAATACTGGTGGTCGGATAAGAATGGATCATTCTCTGTCAAATCTCCCTATCATCTGCTTACACCTGAAGCTCAGAATAAGGAGGTATGGAAAAAGGTTTGGAATCATAAACTCATTCCAAAGATTAACTTGTTTTGGTGGGCTGCTGCCCATAACAAAATCCTTACTCAGGACAACCTTCAAAAGAGGGGGTTTACTTTGGTCAACAGATGTTTTCTGTGTGGTTCTAGAGAGGAATCAGTTTCACACCTATTCATACACTGTGAGTTTACCCGAGATTTATGGGGCAAAATACTTAACAACTTTGGCATTGAATGGGTTTGTAATTTTGACCTTAAAGAAATAATTCTTAGCTGGAACTCAACCTTCACACATCCCTGGATTAAGGAACTATGGAAGCAAGCTCTACCATGCTTGAGCTAGACTTTATGGAAAGAGCGAAATCATAGAATTTTCAAGGACACTACTAGAAATGCTGCTCAGGTGTTTAACTCTTTTGCTAGGACCATCTTGGAAAGTGTTACAATAGCTCATATTAGTGTTGCGGAGAAACCCCTATCTGAATTTGAAAGTCAAATTACTGCCAAATGGAAGGTTTTAAACCTTATCCCTGGGCATGATAATTCCAAAATTCTTCAGAGACTTCATACTAAATGGATACCACCTAAACCCAATTGGATGAAACTCAATTTTGATGGGGCATCCAAGTTGAGTGGTAAAGCAAGTGGAGGAGGAATAATAAGAAATGAAAAAGGAGGGATGTCTGTTGTCTATGTTGGTGGCATGGGTTGCCAGAGCAATAACTATGTTGAAGCTATGGCCTTACTTTGGGGATTAAAGTTAGCTATATCCCTAGGAATTAGAAATTTGAATATTTAGGGAGATTCTAAGTTGATCATAGATGCCGTTAATAAAGCATCTAACATTGGCATTCATCTAAAAGACATCATTACAGACATCCAGTTTCTTTTACAAAAGTTTTTTGAACTTGAGATTACCCACACCTACAGAGAAGGTAATAGGGTCGCTGATGCTTGTGCCAACCTTGGTCAGCAATTCTCAGGATGGAGGGTATGGCGACAAGGGATCATATACCCCCAAACATTAGAGAGATCATTCAGAAGGAGATGATGGAGCATGAATGATGCACATTGATGACGAAGATAGCTTTCGAAGGCGGTCCATGTGGAGAAGGCCATTGTGGATCATAGAAGCGGTGGGTAATCTAGGGAATGCTGACAATGCGGACAATGAGAATCTTAAGGATCTTGTTAATTTTATAGTTATGTAGTTTTGTCCTTTCTGACTCTGGTCTTTCCAGTGTTTTGTTTTGCTTCTGACTTTGTTTCTTGGCTGTGCCGTTAGTTTGGTGCTGGCATCTTTTGTTTGCCAGCCTTCCTATCTTTTTTGACTGTATAGGGTTCGGCCCCTGGTTTGCCACCTTAATTAATCAAAAACATGTTTGAATTTGAGTAAATTATTGAAACGTGAAATTCAAAAGTTGAAAAGATCAATGATCCACATTGGATAAATATTTCATGGTTATAACAATGTTATATATTGTAAATGTTTATGAATATGACTATAAATTTTGTTTTCTAATGTTTTCGAGTTTCTATATTGGATCCATTAATATAGAGAAGTCATTTATTTTATAAATAATAGATTATTTATAGCATTTACTTCAAATTATAATGAAACATTTTCTTCTTTTTGATATGATGGTGTGATTTATATTAAAACTTCAATTTGTAATTTTAATCATTCATTTGGATCATGGGTTATAAAAATATTTTGATATGATAATATCTTAATATTATTTTTTTAAATTAGTTTTTAGAGGAGGTTTTATTTGTACTTTATTTTAAGAGGAATTAATTTTCATTTATATAAATATAAAATAAGGGTATGTATATTTTTTAAAGTGAGGATGAAATCGGATACATGAATTAGAATGATTGTAGAATAATTCCCAAATAATTATGATTAGATATTTAAGGTGATTTTTTTTATTGGAAAGATATCATGATATCATTAATTTAAAGATAGTTTCCAATAAAAAATAGTCAGTTGGTATCCACAACCCATCAAAATAAAAACATTAAGATATTGTGTTTTAAGGCCATTAGAAGGTCACAGCAACAAAAAGTATAATATATAAAGAACCAAGAAAAAATATAGAGAATTATGTATATGTCGATTAACTGTGAGAGAAAGCAGATCATTCTTTGGTGGGAGTGAGTCCCATGCATAAGGATCCTCTAATTTAGGAAGTGGTCAAGGACCTTCAAACCATCCTACTTATTAATATCCACATGAACAAGAGAAACTAACACTCCCCATCCAACTAGAGGATCAAGCTAACTAATGTGCACCATCTTTAGCATAAGATAGGCCCATTGAGATGATGTGTTAGCAATGGAAGCTTTTCCACATGGGACATTCAAACTCCACCTTCCTCATTGAGAAAGAGGAGGAAAAAAAATACTAAGAACGAGAAGAATCCAGAATAATTGTGTTGACGTTGAAGAGCCAACAAAGGAGAGCCATGGGGAGGTAGCTCTGGCAAAACATGATTCATGGTGCATTAAGAAAATATTTAAGGTGTTGAGGCTTAAGAAAAACTCTCTACCTGTGCCTAGATTATAGATATGTAGAGGTGAGAAATAATTTTTTTCATCATGAGTAAAATCTTAAGGTAGAAGCTCAATACTAAAAATGTAAATTTCTTGACTTCCAAAGCTGAAATAGAATAGAAGTTTACAAAAAAAAAAAAATGAAAATTATTTATGTTGTCTATTGAGCAAAATCTAGAGAGAACAATCTACCAAGTGATGGGTTCAAGATAAAAGGAGAGACAATTTATACATTTTGAGCATCAAAATAAACCCAGAAGAGGTGCTTGAAGGTTTTTGGTATATCAGAAACACAAAACTTGGGATAAGCAAAGCCCATGTGTTGCAAATGTTCCACAAGGGAGGCCCTAGTAAATAAGACACCTCAAAAAATAAAGTTTGAGTTTCAACTCTAATCTGACCTTCTTAATGGGATTGTAGTAAAAGATCCAAATTTTGCACAAGGAATTAAGAACCCACTAAAATGTTGAGCTTCTCAAAGATTAAGGAAAAGGGACTTAACAATTTTTATAATATCCCAAGTGTGTATTTTTTGTAAGGCGTCACAATTCTAGTATTAATCTCTACACCAAACATGATAAGTTCAAGCCTTAAATTACGAAACATCATATCAAACGTAAGCTCTTGAAATTTTAAAATGAAAGACAAATCTAAAGAAATAAATTTATACTAATTTTATAAAAAAAACTTTATAATTTTAATATTTTTTTAAATATTTCAATAATTTTAATTATTAAAATTTCATTAAATTTTTTTATCATTATCAATAATGAGTTACTACCAAATACTATAATCATTAAAAGATAAACCATTTTGAAAATCATCCCATACCTACTATAAGAAAAGGTTTGATAGACTAAAAACATTTCCATATACTACAAACAATAAACATAAAGGGGCACAATTTTTTTTGTCATGAACCACAAAAATGCAATTTTCCAACCTTAAAACTTCCAATTTTCCAACCTTAAAACTTCCAATTTTCCAAATTTTTGTGATATTGAACAAATAGGCATGACATGTTCAGGGTTTAGAGAGACACATGATCAATCTGGTGAGTATTTTATAATAGTCACGTTAATTTTTTTTTAAAAATTAAATGGATTGTAGTTTTATTAGTGTCGATGATAGTGAAGTAAGTTTATATTTTATCTATTAAAATATAAATTTTATAAAATATTTAAAAAAAAAAAGAATTGAGTTTAAATTGAATTTAAAATCCAAATAAATTTATTGGAATAAAGATGTTTATCTATTAATTATATATATATATATATATATATATATATATATATATATATATCATAGATTTTATCATCTTTTTTTTATAAAAAAATATTAAAAATATATGTATTTATATAATTGAATGAAGATTTTAGAATAATTATGTTTTGGGATTTAGTTTACTCAGTTTTAATATATTGTAGAGTTAGTTTTGGTCGTAAATTCGATTTTGAACTTATTCGTGATGTAAATTTAGAGCCCAATTCACACTTTCTAAAGATTTATGGGGTTTCATCTTATGTTTAATAATCAACTCTAAGTGTTAGGCCAAACAACCTCGATTTCTTTCTAGTTATAAAAAAATTAAAAATAATTATTAAATATATTGAGGAGGCATATTTGACTTAAAATAATAAAAATATGTATATCTATAATATGTAATATATTATAATTTCACTTGAGAGAGTTTAAGTTAGGGTTAGGCCAAACAACCTCAATTTCTTTTTAGTTATAAAAAAATTAAAAATAAATATTAAATATATTGAGGAGGCATATTTGACTTGAAATAATAAAAATAAGTATATTATAATTTCACTTGAGAGAGTTTAAGTTAGGTACGTAACAAGATTTGTTGACTTAGTTTAGAGAAATTTTAGATAGTTAAAGATTTGAGGCTTTTAATTTTTTTAATTTATTATGGGTAAACATTTTTTCAAAAATTGGAATTTTGAACCGGAATGTTTTTGACTAGAATTATGAATTAGTCTAGACACAAATGAGAGGTCCAAATCCCCCTTGCAACTATTACAATGGTTATGAGTGTTCTTACAAACATTATCACGGGACCCACATACATCATCACGACTATGATAGATTTTACAAACATCTATATCGACCACGACTAATCTAACATACCGTTGAAATTTGAACCTTGATAAGATTGAACACAACCAAACCACTTTAACCAATTCACCTATATCTCATTAACAAAATTTTATAATTTATAATATAAAAAATAATTATAAATAAATATATTGATCGACATTTCAAATAACAACCTATAATCTATTATAGAAAAATCATAAATTAACTTTAGTGGAGAGAGTTTCAATTGTTTACATAACAAGCTTTCTTGACTTAGTTTTGCAAGGCTGTGGGTTGGACCTTGGTTTGTATCCATGATGTGGGAAGGTGGATGCCCCCTCTAGAGGGGTAGGTTTTATATAAGATTAGTTTTAGAATTCTTATTTGGCCATGATTAGTTTTAGAATTCTTATATGAAGTATAATATACTTAAAGCCATATTTTATAAATAAATGACATTCAAAAAAAAAAAAAAAAGCTTAAATTTAAAGGCGTCACTAAAAAGAAATAACACATTTAAATTTTTTGGAAACACTTATAGTCAATTAATGAATAATTTGAAAGAGGACACACATTACACACCACATATTTATTGGGTTTTCTATGTCAATAAAACAATGTTTAATTGTCCACTTTGTTATTTTTAATATTTTATTTGTTAAAGAGTATAATATATAAGTGTTAAAAAGATTTAACTAATTTTTGATATAAAATTTAAAATATTTATTATTTTATTTAAGTTTCAGATAATGTTTTTAATTTAAAATAAGGATAAAAAATATGTTTTACAAATTACAAGTGTGATCGCACGAAAATATAAAGTGAAATTATTTGAGAACCAACCCAATTTAATAGATACATCAAATCAGTTTTAACACATTTATCAATTATTAAGTTTTTCATTCACTCTCTTAGAAAAGTAAAACATATTTTTTAGAGACTTTTCTTATTGCTCTTAAATTTTTGGGCAAAGTCACTATCACTATTGAACACGTATTTTTATGTTCTAATCTTGACAACTATCATTAGATGTTATGATTTTAAAGATAATTTTCTAACCACCATATATTTTCTCTACATTTAAAATTAGAGTAATTAATTAGGCTTTAATTGTTGTTTTACACATATTGTTTAACCTAGTTAATAATATTTGGGTAGTTGTGCCATAGTTTAGTTGTAATCCATCTATCCATAATAATTTTTTGTGAACTATGTTATCTTACACCCTTCGTAAGGTTATGTATTTCTTAATCTTGAGACAAATATAATTTTATTTTATTTTTCTAAGATTAATTTCATTTCATATTCTTAGATCAAAAAGCCGATTATTATTATTATTATTATTATTATTATTAATAAATGACCTAAAATATATATTAGAGTTAAGAATATAACTACAAAAAGTGTTATGCTTAATCAAGACCATATTAATTTTATCTTGTGTTGATAACTTTTGACCAAAATCTTTAGCTTCTAAAAATATTGCTTAAGATTTTATACAAAAATTTATTTAGAATTCACTCTGATTTAGAGGTACTTGGTTCCACATGTTAATCTCATTTTTTACCAATAAAATGAGGTATGTTGCTTCCATTTAATAATAATAATAATAATAATAATAATAATAATGATGATGATGATGATGATGATGATGATGATGATGATAATGTTTTTGTAGATTTTTAGATGTATTAGTTTTTATTTTTGAGGTCACTAAGACCAAAATTTTATATGTATATTTATGTTTTCTTTTATAATTTGATACGTATGCACATACACATAAAATTTGAAAAAAAATAGTTATTTAATAATGGATCTTAGATATTTATTATTCATTAAATTTCAGGGTTTTAGGATGTCTATGTATTTTTTGATTATTGATCCAAATTATGAATTATTAGGTGTATTTTTAAACTTCTAACATGGTCCTCATCTCTTCCATTCAACTCCCTCTAGTTATCCCATTCTCTCTCCTCTATATCCCAAAACCTCTATTACCATGACAAGAACATGAATGATGCTTTAGGGTCTACCAAGAACGTAAGTTTCATTATGTGGCCACTTGTAGTTAGAGTGTACTTATCTCCTTAGTCATGCTTTTTTTTTAAATTTTTTTTACCATTTTATGTTGGATTGGTCACCAATATGATCATTTTTTTTAAATTTGAGTTTTCTATAAATACACAAGTATCATAGTTCATTTAAAAATAATCACAATGAGCATTTTCTTAAAAAAATTATTTAGCAATTAACATATATTATAGAGATTTCAAGTAATTGTTAGAATATTGATTATTTTGACACATAAATTTATGTTAGAGCAATCATTAGAAGGGGGAACGACACACACCACATACCTCTGAAGTTTTGTATTTCACTAGAATTATTTCCAAGTATTATACTTTATTGTTTTTTATATTGTTTATTATTTAGGAGTTCAATAAACAGATGATGCTTAAAACCCTAGTTAACACTTAGCTTAAGACCCAAAATATTTATTGTTTTCCTTTACTTTTAAATATTATTTCCAATGCAAAGCAAAGAGAATAAATCTATTTTGTAGGTTACATGTGTCACAATGCAAAATTAGAGGGACTATATCGTAGATTCAGACCACGTAACTACATCCATCAAATAATTTTTTGATGTCTATCACCTACTATGACTGTCATTCATTCTCCTAGAAGAGTAAATTATGATTCTGATATCCTTTTCTTATGGTTTTCAATTTTTCATGGGAGGTCACTATCCTTATTGAGATCACATTTTTATTTTTTGAATTTTAATTGAGATCACATTTTTAATTTTTGATCTTGAAAACTATCACTATATCTTATGTTATTTGAGATACACTTCAAAACTCTATGTATTTGTCTTAATTTAAGAATTAGAATAATTAAATAAGATATTATTATATATTATTGAGCTTTGTTAATAATAACTTGGTATTATTATTGTATTTTACTTGTAATTTATCTATACATATTTTCATAAACACATTAAAAGATCTAAAAAGAAACAATAAATTAGAAAACATGAAAATAGTTAAATAATAAATAAGATATATTGATGTAAGTTTCTAATTACATTTTAGTGCTTAAGTTTATTTAAGCTCGTAAGTTATTTACCTTTACTGATTATTAATGTTGTGTCGCACACTTCATCCACATTTTTAACATGGTACTAGAACCATGGTAAGCTAGCTTCATTATTTAGTGTATTAACCTTGCACGTTGTAAGTTCCATTGTTTTCTTAAAATGAAGAGGAATGTCTTAAGGTTTTGTGTTATGTTCTCTTTTCAAAGTGTTTTTTAGTATTTTATTTTTCATAAATTCCCTTTTTTTTAAATCTGCTCCACTAATCCTATTTCAAGGAGAAGTATGTTGCAAATTTAGGATTTAAAAAAAAAAAATAGAGGTATTTCAATTTAGTAGTATGTTGTAAATTTGAGGATTTAAAAAATAATAATTAAAGGTATTTCAATTTTAATTTTTTAAAGGGATTTGTTATAATTTGTGAGGGTGTTTCACATATTGCATGGATTTTTTTCAGGAGGCTTCTTTTTAAATTTAAGAAGGTTTTATTTTAGCTTTCAAAGCTTTTATCAAATTCGAGGTTAATGATTAAAAAAATATTGTAGGGATTTTTATTTTTAAGATTTTGTTTTAATTATTAAAAAATAAAAAAAATTAAAAAATAATATTAGTTTTAGTATAGTTTGAATTTTAGTTTTATTTAATTTAATGTTTCATTTTTATTTTACATTTGTTTTATTTTAATTTTGATTTAGAAATCTTAATAAAATAGAAATTAATATGGAAATTAATATTATTAAATATGGTATTTAAGTATATATTTGAATTTAAAATAGTAAAATTGATTGTAATGATTTGACAAATGGATTATATTAAATATATTAAGTATAGCAAAGGGATAATTATTTAGTTTTTCTGATTGATTGTCTGACTGTGTTGAGATTGAAGTAGGCTTATGATTTGTCTAGATCTAAAACTAGGCTTATGATTTGTCCAGATCTAAAACTGTGTTTTTATTCGTACAAGGTTAGTTCTATTAGCTTTGGGTTAGTATCAACTATCTATATGTAATGGTCAATAACAATTTACGTAGAAAATAGGATATGTAATCATATGGTCACTTTCAGCTATATTTAAAATTTCTATATGTGTAATGTCAAAATTTAATGACATGTGAAACTCTAGAAATTGACTTCTTTCACCTTGAAGACCATAGATGTGCTTGTGAGGGCTAGAAACCTGCAAAAACTAAGAAAGTGTAATGGGTTGAAATGAACCCAAACACCTATGTTGATGATTGATCACTCCCTATGTATCTGATATTCCAAGGAGGGAAATCAAGCCACACAAAGTTATCTCACTTAGTGTGATTATACAATTTTATTCCTTCGCTATATTAATGTAACTAATGATTTGGGTTTGATACTTAACAATATTTGTTTTGACTTGTCTTTGGTATGCTTTAGACTGGGTTTTGGGATTCTCCTAATGATTAAATTATAACTTGGAAGAAATAAGACATTTTTTCGCAATGTAAAATAGTATATAGATATGTACCAGGTAATTTACGATTGCCCAATCAAATGAGGCCTTGAATTGTATATATATGAGTCCAATTAGGTAATTTCTCATGCCATTAACACACCAAGTAGATGGAATGACCTAAATGTAAGATTTGATTATAAAAAGTAGCCATTGTTTGGAGAGGGTCAATATTGATAGACACAGGTTAGTATCGACTGATGATACTAACCCAATATAATGGTAGTGACCTATGCACAAGAGGATTAAATTGAGCATCTAGATATGTCTATAAAAGAAAGTATGCAAGTTTCAAAAAGACAATGAGGTTCATGTAAGTCTGTATAAATAGAATGGAAGGCTCAAACCCATAGAAATTAATAGGATGGTATAAGATAACAAGTTAAAACCATATTTGTGTGTGAAACTCATATGATAAATTTTTGTTAAGCTTATCATTGTCAAGTACTTAATACCAAATTTAGTATTAAATTTAAATATTAAAAAAAAGCAAATATCTAAAACTTAAAAAAATGTCTTTAGTTTTTTTATGTACATTTATATTTTTTTATAAAATAAAATAAATAAACATTTTTTTATGAGGGCCTCATGCTCTACCCCTCGCTCCCTCCCTCCCACTACTTTGTTCCCCCTACCACACCACTACTCCTCCTTCCATTTCTTAATTACCACCTCTCCATCTCCTCCCTCGTCCCTTATTCTCCACTGTGCCTCCCTCCTCCTCTCCACCACTTGAACACTACCCTCAACTTCAACCCTCCCTAGTTCCTTATCCTTCACATCATCTATGGCTACCCCCACTCCCCACCACCACTCACTATTGTCTCCTCATCTTGAAGAAACCCTACTACCCTACATTGTTAAGAAATCCCATCAAACAACCTTTCCCTGAATATAAAAATGCGATTGCAGCCTGCAAACCCATTTTGCTTTGGAGTTACCATTGAATTATTATAGATGAAGTATTGGAGTTGTACATGGTATTTAACCTAATCCTACAACTGACCACATTTAGCATTGCCCACATGTTGTTAAGGCTGCCCCCACACTTTTCCATTAGCTATATCTTACCTACCACCAATCACCATCATGACTGCCACCTTTTTCAAAACCAAAAGTTTGTACATTTTTCATTCACTTTAAGGTAATATTTTTATTAAATTATCTAAGTACTTGAGTGGAAAAGTGATTTATTTATCTTTACTAGAATAATTCAATAGTGGTAGGTTATATGTTCAATTATTTATCATTAGTATTTTAGCTTAAACCCTTTTATAAATAAGGGTTGTATAGCAACTAGTCCCTTCTTAAAATTGTTTTTGTTTGAGTTTGTATCAACCCAATATCTAGCTAAACTAAAATTAAAATAGTAATGGCCATCAAATTTGGTGGAACTCGAATGAGTTTTACCTTGTGTAGAAAATTTGACCTTCATCTTTGTTTCATATATTTCCAAAGGTATCGGAAAAGTGTCTCTACTATAGTACCCTGTGTTGGTAGGGACTAATAATTTAACTTTTGAAAAAACTGTGTATAATTTTGTTGCTCAATAAAATTATACATAGTTTTTCCAAAAGTTAAGATTGTAACTGTATGGATTGTGAAAGCATAAAATATTTGACTAATAATAATATTGAGAGGTAAATGTCATTATGAATAATAGGCATAATGGTGGGGTTATGACTTCATATATGAAATAATTATGTAAGATGTATAATGACATGCCCTAGACACTAAATATGTCTCTAAGATACTATTACATATATGTAATTAGATATAAATTTGTGTGTGCACTATTGCACACCCAAAATTATGCCTATTAAATGTGTCATAATAGTACTTAGAGATGAATGATTTTTTTTGGTTATGTCAAAAAAGGGTAAACTCGATAATGGCTGTGGCGAGTAATTATGGCTTATATCCACCTTTATATAAGTAATGTTTTTTTTTTTTTTGTTTATGCCATAGGAGAAAATTGTGTGGCATTGATTTTGGGATACAAATGTAGAAACAACTATATTTGAATTCGGAAGTTCTTATTTTGGAGGCATTATTTCAGGACATGAGAATAAAAAATTGAGGCATTTGATAAGTGGCTAAGGGGTAGTTGTTTTATAGTTCTTTTGGAACATAGGAAAAGTCATGCAATTTATTTAAAATTTGTGGATGGTGAATCAAGAATTGACATTGTAGGTTTTCTACACAATTAGCTAAGTTTCATTTAATTTAGCCCTTCTATCTTCTATCTGACTGCCCATAATCCTCATACGTGCAAAACTTCTTGCATAATAGATTTGGTGCCAAACCATTTCCACATGTATAAAATCTCAAGGTTTCGTTCAAGATCATTCTACATTTGCCTTTTGTTGCATATGCCTGCTAGTAATAAATCATGGAGGCATATAGATCCTGATTGTGCAACCAATATTTATCGCATTCCATACCATTGGATGACAATTAAATAATAAGTTTTGTAGCTGGAGCTTGGCATGAGGGTTCCCTTTGGTGGATTATGAATAATAATTATAATTTATCTATATAAGAAACTCAATTTTTTTCCTATATATATTTTATTTGTGATGATTTGTCAATAAATATTGATAAAAAAATTATTTACATAATATTTCCAAAAACCATTTTGCTCAATTTATTCATAATTTACTAGACCAAAATTTATTTTATAGTTTAATAGCAATTATAATCTAAATTTGACAATCGACCATGTCTATCATAATTTTTGATGACAATTATCTATTCAACATCATGTTATATCTCGATTCTCTCACTAATCTAATTTACCTAATTATTCCTGGATTAATAAGGTTGATTTAAAATGATTGTTACTTTTTAACTAAATTATAAGTCATATGTTGTTATGGGACAGATGTATGTTACTTAGATTTCATGAATTCATTATTTTGAGATGATAAATTATGGATTTTGTACATAATGATTATTTAAATTATTGTTATAGTATTATTACATTTATTATTATAATATTATTTTATATGTATTATGATATACTTGACTAACTACCTTATTTTCATGAAATGGATGCAAGAGAATGTATCCCTCATAGCATGATGGACGGAGAGCATCATCAGAGAGGCTGACATAGATGGATATAGTAAATGATGATAGAGAAATTGTTAAAACCCCTACACACACCACAATAGATTAAAATGTTATATGCATTATGTGTTTGAATTATTAGATATTATAGTTTGTATGTTTTAAATGATACTACGTAGTTATGAAGTAAATCTTGTATGTGATTGCATTTTGTACGTAGATTCAATACTTAATTTTACAATTAGATTACATGACGTTACTTTGCTTATGTTTGTCTATGATTTTTGAGAGTAAATCAAATAATAGATATTTAATTGCTATTATATATATAGACTAGTATAATGTCTTTAAAAAAAAAATTGAACGTTTAACTTATCATTATTGATATTCAAGAATATCAATATAAGATAAGCTATTATATTAAAATAAAACACACATATATATACCCTATATATACACTAGTAATTGACTAAACAATTATATTGTTATTACAATAAATTATGGATGTATTTGTCTTTTGATAAGGAGATAATTACCTTTGTTTTATTTTATATTCATGGAGATTAAACTATCCTAAAAATATTAACCTAGAGTTAAGTCCAATCTAAACCTAGTCTTTGATTATCATGCATGAGACTACGTTGAAAATATAGTATGGATATCATTATGTTGATGATTAATGTAGACTTGAGTAGTGGATAAACTTGGGGACTTATAACAAAGTGATCATGCAAAAATTGTTAAACAAATTAAAAGTTTTATACTATTTGAGAATTAAAGAGAGAAATTAGGGCTTCTAAAAAGTTAATGGATAAGATAACTGCAGATTAGTGGATTTTAGAGGAAGATTGGGATATTATGCATGGACTATGAAATATCATGATGTAATGTCCCATTTTTCTCAAATGTGACATTTCAAGAATACTAATAGCCTATTCTATTCCTGCAGGCTAATTCAGGTGTTGTAAGGAAATTTTAGTGTTGGTCACTATTCACCTAGTACTATTCACTAACATTATTCATCTATCACTATTCATTGGTACTATTCATATGTCACTATTCATTAGTACTATTCATATGTCACTATTTATTGGTACTATTCATATGTCACTATTCATTGGTATTATTAATTTTTTTAAGTTTCAGATGATGTTTTTATATTTCAACATATTATTATTATTATTATTATTATTATTATTATTATTATTTGACTCTCACACATATACGAGTAGAAAAAGAATGAATGTTTTTGTAGATTTTTAGATGCATTAGTTTTTATTTTTGAGATCACTAAATCCAAAATTTTAGTGGTATCAAAGCTTGTTGTGTTAAGAGTAGATTTTATAATTTTTAGTATTTGTAGTAAATATCCTTATCCGAGATACAGCTATAATATCTTGGACAAAGATATTTACTACAAATACTAAAAATTATAAAATTCACTCTTAACACATTAAGCTCTAATACCACTAAAATATCTCAGATAAAGATATTTGCTACAAACACTTAAAACTATAATAAATCCAAACTAAATACAAAAGCTCTGATACCACTGAAATATCCCTAACTAGGATATTTACTAAATCTCACAATTATAACAAATCTAAACTACACATATATGCTTTGATACTACTGAAATATCCCAAAGGGGGAAATTTACTAAACACACTTAAAATACTAAGCTCTGATACCACTAAAATATCTCTGACAAGGATATTTACTAGAAACACATAAAATAACAAAATCCAAACTATTCAAATATGCTTTGATACCCCTGAAATATCCTAGACAAGAATATTTACTAAAAACGCTAAAAACACAAAACCCACTTCCTAAATCACCTGTGACAAATAAAAATCAGATTTATAATTAAAGATACACATGACATAACATAACAAATTACTAAGAGACTCACTTATGATTTAATTTCACAAACCAAACATACACATGGAAAGGAACTCAAATCTGAAATACACATATTCTATTATGATACCACAATGAGTAAATACAACACATACCAAGATAAACTTAATTAGACAATAACACATAACATATATGTATTGGAAATCATATTGGAAATAATCTATCACAAAAAATGGAGTATTGAAACTCTCTTGTATTAAAAGGATGAACAAATCTTATACAAAGGGTGAAACTCTCAAACAACTACACCCTGAAACATACACCTTTTTGACTTTATTTACCATGCCAATATAATGGGCCTCCATAGAATTTCGACCCATACTATTCAACCTTGTCTTTTATTAGCATATGAACATTTAAAATATTAAGTTCATGTTCCCAAATGGAGTATTATGCTCCACCTCTTCACATACATCATGTGGGTCATGCCACATCACTCCATAAGTCACCTCCTTACTGCATCATCATCTATCTCATCTTTTACATCACATGCCATGTCACCTTCCACATCACTTTGCCATGTCAGCATGAATAGTGACTTGTGAATAGTTCCATTGAATAATATTAATGAATAGTGACCCACACTAAAATTCCCTTACAACCCCTAAATTAGCCTACGAGAATAGAATAGGCTATTAGTATTCTTAAAATGTCACATTTGAGGAAAATGAGACATCACACATGAATAGTGGCATGCAAAGTTAGAAGAGAAGGAGGTCAGAGAGGAAATAGAATAAGGAGTTATGGGAAGAAAAGAGATAGGCAAAAAAGAAAGAGGAAAAGCATAGAACAATGAAGTAAAGGGATTATGAGTTCTTGGAGTTTCAGAATAGTAGCATTTAAAAGGTTGGTATTATTTTTACATTCAATAAAAAAAAGAAATTTTGTGTATGTTTATAAAACTTAGGGTCTAGGTAAAAGAACCTATTTTTGAATGGATATAGGCTTAGCCTTGTGGATGGTCGAGCCATCCACAGAGCTAACCCATTATCCTCAAATCCTAAGTGTATTGTGTTATAATCGAAATAATGTTAAAATCGTAGGGTTAATTTAAGGTTTAAATTTAAACGACATATTACCCTAGTTTAGGAAAATAAAAACCTTAGGAAATAGTTAGTTTCAAACAAAGAATGAGTTTAATTAACACATATTATACCTACATACCCAATTATAAGATGGAATACAATAAATTATCCCTATTTTGAAAAGGCATTGACCGAGTCATTAAAATGATAGATGGGTTTAAATTTGGGAAATATATATACTATTATTTGTTATGAAGATATTGTAGTGATAGTCAATAAATAGGTGAAACAAAGTTCTATTTGCATGGGCTAAAGTTTTGGGAAATAAGACATTAATATTCATGTTGTATAGGGGATATATTCCATATCAAAATTATGAAAATGTTAAATGGGTTTCAAAAGGGGTTTTGTTCTTTATGTGGCTTAAAAACCATGTACCATATGTGACATATAAACTGTGTATCATATAAGACATATAAACATATATTGGCTGTAGTATTTTGTTTAAAGTGGAGTTTATTAAAAATGTTGTATGGATATATATACAAACTATGTAGATAAATATATCCAAATGATATATATATATACACACACACACACCCCCAGTTCAAGTTATTCATCTGTGTGTGTGTGTATCTGTGAATAACTTGAATTGGGTATATATATATATATATATATAACAACAACACAGGTTTGTGGGTTAAGGTATTTGTATGAACCTAAGTCTTTTGTTTACAAACTATGAATCAAATGCATATGAATAAAATATGCAATGAATACTATGAACAATATGACATATAATCACATCTTGTGTAAATAAATATACTATATATTTTTATACACAACAATTTGTGTGAATCGTTGTGAGATTTATTATTATTTGTTTGAGTAAGATTTTGAAGAACTTTGTGTTTTTTTAATAGACCAATCTTAAATTGTGAATCGACTTATAACCAGTGAAAGTAGGGATTTGAATACCTTATGGCTAGAAATGGAAGCCATGAGCATATGATATAAATAGAAATCATATTTCACCACGTTAAGAAAATTATTGACTATTTCTCCATGGTATTTGATAACTTAGATTATTGAATAAATGACTTAAGTTTTGGGGATTAACAAGAATATGGAATTAGGAATAAAACAAAGCATTGTTAAATTCATTATTTCTGATGTTAAATTATGATAACATGGGTATTGGAATTATGAAATCCCTATTTGTTATCAAACCTTTTCTTGGAAGTTTATATCTTTTAAGCTTTAAAAATAATATCAAAAAGTTTTGTTAGTAGATCAAAATTTTAATTATGGATCAAATTATATATATATATATATATATATATATATATATATATATATATATATATATGATCATATAAATATATGGTATACACATATAAAATAACATAGGTCCTCCTATACGCATATAGTGGATATTTATAGAATAGGTAGCGTGCCTATAATTATAGTAGTAACTAATAAGTTAAGTCATGAAATCCCAAAGGATAGGGGAATATAACTATACAAATGTAACCTAAAGTATAAAAAGGATAAATAAGTGAATGCTTATAAATATTTATGAAAATTGTGAATGTTGGTTATATTGAGTGGTATGAACTTTATGTTAAGAAAATGTTAATTTTTGTGCTTAACATTTACTAAAGGAAAATAAACTCTTGGAATGACTTGTATTATACCCATATGGTAAATAAATTTGCTTGTCATAGATATTATATATGAGATACATAATATAAATGAGGTTCATTCGTATGTTTGATGGACTAAATGTATGTATAATAATTATTTTCATAATTAACATGTGTTTGTACTTGTTAGTAGAAATAATTGCATGAATCTATTGGTTACAAATATATGTTAACCAAATCTAGCCTTGGTGGTTCTAACCAATCAGTGAGATGGGATTCATCAACTTAATTAGCATCATCAATGCCAGATGAAGATAATTAGATCAAGTGGTGTGTATGAATTTGACTAATCCTAGAGATCATATGTAATTTAAAAACTTTGGCCAAAGTAATGTTTAGATAGATATTATAATTTCATATGTATAATGTAAATGATTATGTGATATCATGTTAAAATGTATTTTTTAATGGTACACATCATGTAATAAAAATCTTACAGCACACGAGGTACTAACATGCCTCTCTGGATTCCTGCACCGTCACTATCTGCCCATTCGTGAAGGGAGGGTCACTCCCTATTCGGGGGATTATGTAGAGGATCGATGGTCTATGGTTGGTGTGGAAAAGTGCTTGGATGATGCTCTCTCTCCCTATTGTAGTAATTACTTAGAGACTACACTTGACATTATAAGAAATACAAGAGTTAATGTGACTCGAGCTTCATGGAGAATTGTATCTATTATTGTACTTGTATATTGAGGCATCATGCCTAATGAAAATGTAATAGATTATTATTGTACATTGATAATAGAGGTTGTATATTATACTAGTCATGATTGGATTTTATTATGATTACTTTCCTTATGCAATTTTGATTATTCACATAAGTTAATAATGATTGATAAATATTATTGTTATATGTTTATAAAAATTTGATATGCTTAGTTAAGTATGTTTAAATCACTAAGTATATTCTCATGTTGTAATCTAATGAAATAATAAGTGTTATATATATATATATTTTTTCTACTTTGAATCATGTTAATATTTGAAGGATGATGGTAATGTCCCCATGGAGATTTACTAGAATAATGCAGTGTTACACACACACACACACACACACACACACACACACACACACACACACACACACACGTGTGCGTGTGTGTATAACACTGCATTATTCTAGTAAATCTCCATGGGGACATTACTATCATCCTTCAAATATTAACATGATTTAAATTAGAATATATATATATATATATATATATATATATATATATATATATATATATATATATATATATATATATATATATAGTAGAAGAAAGAAACATTAGAGTATATATAGGCACTGCTAGTAATGGTTCAAATTCCACATTTAAGTGAAGTGATGCCATCTATGAAAATTGAGATGGCATAATGCCATAACATTAAATGTTGTGAGAATATTTAACCCATTTATTCATGCCACACAAACCTCATGTATTGATGGGCATTAGCATTCATAGTCATGCAATTCCAAAAAACAACCTCAAATTCTATCCATAAAACCCAACAATTCTACCCTTAAATAGATTCAAATGTTATGACTACTCCATTTCATGTGATTTTAGGATGATATAATACTTAATTACTTAGATTAAGTGATAATGATTTAATAATAATAATATCTTTGAAGCTGAGTATGAACATTTTGATCTAGCTAATAATTCTCAAAGATGAATGTTTTAATCCAATTGAGTATCAATCAACATTCACTCCTTCAGTGTCTGACATACGTTCGCGAATGCCCTCTCCTACTCCTTGATGCCAGGTTGGATCTTCCATTTTTAGAGACCTATTTCAATATATCTCCTCGAACGTCGAGCTTCCCCTCTCATCATGTTTCTCCCATCAGAGTATTGGCTCTCTCAACGCATCTCTTGCAGAGACTACTAAAGTTGTTGAGTCTGATCTCGAGTGTATTTGATTCATGTTACATATCAAAACCTATTCAAGGAGATAATGACATATGTCAAGATCATGAAATATTGTCATGAGTAATTCCACCCTCTTGATCATTTTGGTTTGGAGATTTTGCTATCTGACGGCCCAACTCTTGGCATCTCCATAGTGTATGTCATGTTGGTTGAGCCTGAAGAGTTAGACCAATCACTCCCTCCCGTGCCTAAGTGATTTGAGAAAGGAAATGTTGTAGATATTTAAGGATCCATAAAGTTTAACCCTAGCATCCTTATGAGGCCATAAATCATTAAGGTCAGTGTTAGCCTCACTGAAAAGGAACATGATTTTTGATCACCTTTTTATGTGAATTTTTACATGTATTTGCTTGGTAATATGCCAATATGGAGGGCATGGACCCTGATTCCATTATTCATAATATCTTTATGGATGATGAAGCCCATCCCATTCACCAAAAATAATGACAATGGAGGTCAAAGTCTCCTAATTAGTCAAGGGCCAAAATTGAAAAGCTCATTCGAGTCAGTTTCATCACTGTCATTGACTACCCGTGGTGGGTTGCTAACATCATAGATGCGGTTATTCACATCTATATCAAATTATGGGATCTCAACTTGGTTTTCCCAAAGGATAATTTTCCCACTCTTTTGATTGACCAGATTGTGGATTTCATGACTGGTTTCAAAATCATGTCCCTCATGGATAATTTCTTAGGTATAACCAAATTTGGATTGCACCTAAAGACTAGCATAAGACAAAATTCACTACCCCATGGGGTACCTTTTATTATGCCATCATGAATTTTAGCCAAAAAATTATTTGGGCCACTTATCAATGTGCTATGACCCACATTTTTCACAACCTCAGCCATAAGATAATGGAATGCTATGTTGATGACCTCCTCAATAAATCTCACAAGCAGGATGACACATGAGAGACCTCAGAATCATCTTTGATCATATCAAGGAGTATCACATCAGCCTCAACACTAAGAACTGTATTTTTTGTGTATCATATGGAAAGCTCCTTGGATTCTTTGTTTCATAGTGAGATATCGATGTGGATCCCCAAAAAAATAAAAGTGATACTTGAGATGCCTCCCTCGTGAAACCTCATGTAGTTAAAATCTTTCCTCAGAAGACTCAACTTCCTTAGATGTTTTTTCAAGGAGTATGCACATAAATACATAACCCTCACATGTCTTTTATGCAAGAATGCCCCATTTTTATGGGCCCCTGAGATCTAGGTGGCTTTTGAAGAGCTAAAGTGTATGCTTCATAACCCTCCCATCCTGATGTCGCCTATCGAGGGATGAGATTTTATCTTGTACACTTCTATCACTTATCTCTCCATTGGGGGCATGATATGCCAAAATGATGATATTGGTAGAGAGAGGATTGTTTACTACATCTCTCATATGATAGTTGGCCCCGAGATCAACTACTCTACCATTGAGAGGAAATGTCTTTCCCTCATCTTCGCCATGAAGAAGTTGAGACATTACATGTTGGGCCAAACCACCAATGTCATGATCCAATTTGATTTGTTTCGCTATTTGATTGAAAGACATACTTGGAAGGTAGAACATAAAGGTGGATTATGTTTCTTCAAGTGTTCAACCTCCACATCGTTAACCAAAAGTCCATCAAGGGCTTACCGATACCTAAGGAACTATTTGATTGCCTACTACCCAACCCTAATGAGGAGATGGTTGATGAAACCTTCCTTGATGATATGGTTTACTTAATTGACCGGATTAAGGTTTATGAGTGCAATTGGTATCGAGACATTATTTGCTACCTTGAGACCTAATCTCACCCCATTGATGTTTCTTTGCAAGAATGCTTTTGGATCTGCAAGCACAAGTTCTCTGAACTCTCCTATCTGCAATAATCTTAAGTGTCATCTCAAAAATAGTACTATTATGGGGAGGGAGAGCATCATGTGAGCACTTTTCCATGATAACTATGAAACAATAATCCCTCGCACTAATCCCATCAGGGAATGGCCTTCCCTTCACAGATGAGTATATAGTGATGATCTGAGAATCCAAAGAGATAAGCTAGTACTCGTGTGATGTATAATTTTTAAAACTAAACATGTGGTATATTATAGAAACCCGTTCTATTCAAGATATAACACAAACATGTAAATCATACTCATGAAATGATAATGTCTCACTAAACATTACTTTGGCCAAAGTTTTTAATATTTTAATGATCTAAAAATCAGTCAAAATTTATAAACAACACTTGATCGGATTACCTTCATCTGGTATTATGATGCTAGTAAGTTAGTGAAGTCTATCTCACTACTTAGTATCAACAATGCGAGATTTTGTTAACATAATATAACCAATAGATTCACATATATTAAATCATACTACCAATCATATAACACACTAAGCACATGATAATCTAACAACATACATTTATTCCATCAACTGTATGAATGAATCTCACATTATATCTATCCCATAATAGAAATAATAACTATAGCTTATACCATCAGGGTATGACATACATCTAACTGTAGATTCTAATTACCATAATTAGTTTTCAAATATTCTACACCCTATGATAACCCATATTATCATAATCTAGCATTTTTAAAGCATAACTACTAAGTACCACAACGAGTCATAATAAATTAGTTATAAATCAATGGAAACATAAAATTCTATTCAAACAACTAGTATCTTTTATTAATCAAAAGTCCTATGTTATGCTTTTTTGAACATGACCTTATGTTTTACATTTGATTAAGAGTCTATATTTATGTTGACATAGTTTTTCAGCTTTCGGAGTCCTGTGACTAATTAATTTATATTTGTCAACAAAACTTAGAGGTATACAACTTGATACACCCATATATGTTATGTTCTTATAATGACTCCTAAATCTTTAAATATGTATATTTCCTATATAATTATACTTAACAATATATATAGATATGGTTAAGGACATAAATAGCCTTTTTACGATTGTCCGTCAGTTACTTGGTCAATAGAACCTTTGTTGGCATCTTATTACAGAATATATCAAAATTATGTAATATTATAAAACAAATAAATATACTTACAGAAGGTTACAATCATAATATGAAAATCCAATATCATATAAATACGTAAAGATAGAATCACTATTTTACATATAGTTTGACAACAATGGCCTAACATCTAAAAGAACTATGTTTATGTCTGCAAAAGTTATCATTAAATACCTATGGAAACTTATTATGCCATTGTTACAATAACAAATACATATGTATTCCATTGTATTGTCAAGTACATTTGAAATGTATACATCTCAAGATCGTGCAAATATATAAGGGAATATACATTGATATTAGTTCTATCAGAAATATGTAACCAATATGAGGATGAAATATAACATGTTGTACATAACTAAGGATTGATGTATTAAGATTAAATAAATTATCATAGTGGAGAACTCCAGATACAATTGAAAAATTGGGCATAGTTTACATCATAAATTCTAGTATTCAAAATGTCACATTCCAAACTAATTAAGTCGCTATTTATTTATAGCCTAGGCAGTGAAGCAAAACACTAACTATTGGGGCTAGTATATGTTGAGGCCATATCTCATATTGTAATTCTAACTTCCAAATCACTGCCTGGAATAACACGGAAAGTATATAAGACATCATGCTTCTAAAACCAGAATTTAATGAATATCTCATATGAGCAAATAGAAAAATCAAGGGACGTTAACCTATCGTTTTTATTTTCTTTATCTGCTCAGATCGCCTAATTTTATTTATCATATGAAAATTATCCTTTACTGGTGGGTCACCGCCTAATACACAGTCCATAGTTTTTCTGCATAGGATATCTAAGTTGTTTTCCTTTCCCATTTCCATTGACTGCTCTATGAATACATTAGTTCACTGAATACTCAATGCTAAATATATAACATCAGTGTATAATTATAGAGATTTAATTACTGTGTATTCCATTATCATTTCATAGTTATCGACTTATAGCATACGACTAGCAATAGTTCACTGGGTTATAATTATCACAGTTATCGACATATAACTAACTGAGATCTATTATTATAATCCACTAAGCTATAATTAATTCATTGTGCTATAATTAACTGTAATTAGCTCTATTATATATGTTATATAGATAGTTCACTGTTAACATCATATAGCTAGATGTTCATACATAGGAGGTATACTGGCTCTATTGTAAAAATATTACTATGTATTTCACTATAACTGATAATGTGGTTTATACCTGATTTATGTGTGTGTTTGTTTATGGTTTCAACATTTTTCAAAACAAATACACATGTTTATATAGTTTGCTAAATATCATAATATAGTTTCAAAGCATCACCTACTTGATTTTCAAGTCCAAAAGTTATTTGTCAAAGCCTCTCAATCTCCTTCTTCTCCAATTTCTTTCTTCTGTCTCCTTCCAAAAATGCTTCTTATCTGTGCTGATTTCTCTCATTTTTTTGGTCTACTGCGCCTCCACTTATTTCTTATTTTATATCCCCATGAAAAGGGATATAGTTTTTTTCTTTAAAAGATTTTTCTTTTTTTTATCAAGTCTTTCTTTTTTGTTTTTCCTAAATTTAGACTATTCCATTTGTATTTATTTTTATTTTATTTTTTTCCTATTTTTTCCTTTTAAAATATAATTTATCATATTTTATTAATTTATCACTAATTACAATAATTAGTATAATTACTAGTTAAATTAGTTCTTCAAATATCATGACGGTTTAATAATAAATCAATCAATAAATTTGAAGTTAAATCTAATCATAAAAATCACATTTCTAAAAGCATTTAATGGTCACACATGCAAATCATGCAAAAATGAGTTCTATAAAACCATTAAAATATGGTAGCAATCATGTTTAACTATCTAATACAAATGACATCAAAACACATTATTTTAACCATTTAATTTGCATCTAACATGTGCTAGCTAATGGGGTATGTGTAGGGTTTTAGCTAGTTTCTGTGTCATCCTCCATCATCTCTATTTACATCACCTTGTCTGATAATGCTCTCCCTCAGTGATGCTTTGAGAGATGGGTTTTCATACATCAACCTCACAACAAGTAGGTAGTTAGACTATAATAATATGATATACATTCATTATAAATATAGCTTAAATAACGAATCAACATGATCATAATGTAAATATATACAATACAACTAACTCATAAGAATGCAATTATGTAACCTAAGCAATATCTAACTATCCCGTAATAACATATATCTCAAAGCTTAATTAAAAATAACCAAATCAAATTGTTAACTATAAATATCTACGGATAATCAAATAATTTGGTTAGCGAGGAATCAAGATGTAACACTTAGGGAGCTCAGCTCCAAGCCAAAATGCATTGGTTGAGATAGGGGATATGGTTACCAAGTAATTATTTTCCCTTATTTATTCCAAAGAGCTATAGATCAGATTAACGTTATTCAATATGCTAATGCCACGTTTACTAAACTCCTAGACATTCAATAAACCTTTGTTCACTACTACCAAGGGTTTTTTGTTGCTCAACCTTCTTGCCTAGCCCATGTAAAGTAACACGCTTATAATGTCTTCAAGTTGTCCCATGTAAGTTATTCAAACTACAAAGAGATGCATGTGATATACATTTCTCTTAATGATATCAAGGAAACAACCATGTAGATGGCTTCTGATAAAGCACCAGAGATTGATTGTTTCCCCTGCGAATGTTATTAGAGCTTATGGGACACTATTGGTCTTGATCTCCACACAATTAGTTTGAAGTTGTTTTGTCCAACTTCCTAAGAATACTCATTAATTAGGTTAATATCAAATTCATTCTAAAGGCTAGAGATTCTAAGCTTATTATGAATTGGAGTCCAATAATCCTTCTAAATGTCTCATATAAAATCATTGCTAAAGCCCTTGCCCTCATATTGAGACATATTCTTCCCTTCATTGGAAAAAGCATTCCCTATGGTGGTATCCCATCCTCAAATTTTATAACATTCCATTTGCTATGGTTCCTTGGATTAAGAGTCTTGGGCTCTTCAAAAAGGGAATCAAGACCATTGGGGACATTTTTTTCAAAGCCTCTTGAGGGTGGCTCTCATGGGATATGCTAAGAATTACATATCAACTCCAACCTGAGGATGCAAAGTCAATTAAAGAATTTAAAATTTTCATTTTTGATGATGCTTCCATAAAATTAGTGTTTCGACTATAGTCCCATGGTGGAAAGACTGCCATCAGCCTATGGCTACTCCTTTATACTGATACAAACACTAGACTGGGTATCATCTCTTGGCTCTGCAACATATATAAAGTGAAACTCTCAACTACCAGTGGAAGTTAAGGTCTTTGGATGTTGTTTGGGCTAAAAGGTTTTCCAATCTATAAAAATCCCAAATTAAGCCCTACAAAGCTCATTTTCTCTTGTGCATTCTTTACCAAGGCTTACTAGTTGGAAACTGACTTAAGCACATGGGGATCCCAAATCCCATTTGTCTTACCTATCATCAAGATGAGAGCTTGAAGCACATATTTTGGTTTTGTTCCCATCCTCAGTGAACCTAGAAATGGATTCATACCCCTTTTGACCCTTTCTTTCAAAGTTATTTACCTAGGATTTTTTTTTCTTGGGCACTCAACCATGTTACTGCAAGATAACATATTTTTGATAGAGTTTTCATGCTGATATTCTTTTTCATATATGGAAAACTAGGAACTATGTTATTTTTAATAATGAAGTTGTGGAAAGAAATTTATTGGTGACTAACAAAGTTACTATCATTTATAATGTTTTGCTTCAGATTCAAGTTTGGGGGGGAAAATCCACCTAGAGATCGAGCACCTCTAGACCCTTATAGACCATTGGGGCAGTGCTATGTGTATAGTCAAGTGTTAGCCTCTAGACATTCCATGTCACTGGTATCCCTCTCAGGGTTGGGGTCAAGGATTTCGACGTCATTGCTCAAGAAGTAGGTAGAGTTTGTCTCCTTACTCCAACGACCATCACATCCCTGTGGGGCAACGTGTTTGATTGGCTATGCGTAGTGATGGTAGTGGTTTTAGGGCTCCTCCCCAAGGTAAGTTTCCTTGTGTGTATCTTGTTGTTTCCACCTCTTGACAAGTGGAGAAATTTAAAGAAACAATAAACTGATGGGTGGGGTACCCTACCTAACACAAAATATCCTCTAGGCATCAATGGATTGGGGCAAAATTAGATAGTCCCCCCACTCCACCTCCTATGGCTACCATGTTTGCTACTACTGCCTAATGCCCTTGGTCTTTGTATTTTTCAGTTCTGGGTTTTATCTTATTTTTATTGAACCACACTTATGACATTTATAATACAACTTAATTTTTGATGTTGTGATGTAACTGCTCTCTCAAGACTTAACTCTCAGGTTCTAACTTTTAATTTTTATAGTGCAACATATCCAACCATTTTTTTGTAGTCTCATCATTATATTACACTGCTTATAAATAAAAATGCATTTTTTTGTGGAAAACATCTCTAGAGAGATGCCACATTTAGAGAAGGTCCAAAGAGGCAGGGGTATCTCTTCTAACAAAAAATGCTTCGGGCTCACACCTAGCCTGTGCCCTTTGGCATGCTCAAAGAGCACGCCTAACCAAAATATAACCAGTCAGTAGACTGTGTATGTAGCAGTTGTAAAAATTTAACAACATTGAAACCTTTTGGCTCATAAAAAATCGAGGTCAAAAGAGGACAAAAATGGGTCCAATCAATCCCATAATTGGAAGCACGCTCCATTACCACAAGGATGTATGAAGAGAAAGCCACTAACAAAATGATGAAAGCCAAACCCAACATCAATGTTTTGAGGAAGAAAGGAAAGCCTTAAAAAGACTAACAATCAGTTTTATCACTGTCTAGAGCTAAAATGCGTAAGAGATCATTCTTTAGGTTAGCCGACCACCATAGAGGAGGAGGGCCAAAATCTTTCACCTTAGATTAGTCAATAGCTCAATTGGCAAGAGCATTCATAACTTTATTGAAACCCCTAAAAATGTGCGAATAAAAGAGCCTATCAAAATTCCTTTGAAGCCATTAAATTTTGTTGAGAATTCTATGAATTCCCCGGTACGTGGAAATATTAAAGCTAAAATCCGAGCGCAGCTTAATCTAAAACTTAGAATCAACAACTAATTGAACTTTCTTTCACCCTACCTTTCAGGTGTTCTTAAGACCTTCCACACTAACTTATCCTTCAATTAATTGTTGGTGGTAATCCCAATTTTGAGAGAAAAAAGAAAACATAAAAAATATTCATCTTCGTAACAATACCTCCAATACTTTCATAACCAAAATTTTTCTTGATTCACCATTTATAAATACTTTATTGATCTCCGAGATGAAAATCAAAGAACAATCACTAGCTCTAAATAAAAATGCACTTTTCAATTTAATATTCTCGCTTCCGCAACAATGGAATCACAATGTTGTCCATGCTTTCCCTCTTTCAAAGGTAAGCTTTTGAACATGAAATGTTGTGAATTTTCTTGAATTTTTCCTTTAATCTCGATTCAACCATGTCCATTCTTTAATCCAAATGCAAAAACTGCACAACAACCGCTTTAATATTAAAATTGCCAAACTTACATTCACATGTAACTTCAAATTAAAATTTTATTGATTGCTAATTTTTTTATTTTATTTTATTTTATTTTACATTTATGTATATAGTTATTTTTTATTATTTTAATAATATTGAGAGCCGTTTTATATAATCGATGAGAGGGGTGGTAAGATGTAATGTATTACTGTGTTTATTTTTAATTCTCTCTTTAATTTAATATTTATTTGATTATTATTTATAATTTTTTTTTTTTTTTTTGGACCAAGTCAATCAAAAAATCATAATATCTAGATCATACAATTGAATCTAGAATTCTCTTTTTTCCGCAAATATTTTTTCAAACTTAACACAATATAATTAAATTGACACAATTTATCTTAATTCAATTATATATATATATATATATAATTATTAATTATTAATTATAATATATAAAAATTCTAAAATAAAAATAATAAAAGTTGGCACCAACACGTTACCATTATAGTATCATGATATTATTTATTGAATTTGGATGGTTAATTGGTGACAACCAACCACGCCCTCACTATCATCATATTTTCATTGGAAGTGTTGTGGTGATTGAGTTTTAATTGACTCCATCAGGTTAATGAGTCGTTTAAAATTCAACTTAAACATCACTTATATTTTGATGTTATTTAATCTAATTTTATCATTTATTTTGTCCGTGGAGCTATACATGTCTTGTTTCTCTTACGAACTATAAGGATAATGTGTGGACGTCATCAATAATAATTTTTGTTTTGAAAACAATAAAATATTACTTTCCATAATATTTTGTGCGAATAATGATAATTTAATTTGACATTTAAAAATTATAAAATATATCATGCCCTCACATCTATCCTTTGTAGCTCAAGTTCTAATCCATACGTTGTAATTATAGTTTTTTAAATGGTTAATAATGTTTGTGGCACACCTTGTGTTTCATTTCATTTTATTGAAACTATATTTTAATAATGATACCCCTTGTCCTTTGCTACTCTAAATGGATGAGTTGTAGGTTGATTAGTGTTAGATGATGGGTTGTATGTAGGATGATGGTAGATAAGTTTGAAGTGTAATGTGATTCATCAATATTATGATAAAAATATGTTTGTATCATATATTATAATTAAAATTTATATTAGCAGTTCGAAGGAATAAAGGAAATTGGAAGAATTGGAAGATTTTTTTTTTCCAATCATATCTAATAAATATTTTATTTTAATATATTATATTAAATATTTTAATTTTAATATTATATTTTTTAATTGCAATACATTATAGTATATTATAATATTTATTTTAATACATTGTAAACATGAATTACAATATATATAATTATATAATGTATATAATTGTAAAAATATATGTTAGACATGCGAGGTTGCATAACTATAGTAAAAAAGAAGGTGAACCATACACCTACTTACTCAGAATCATAATGGCCATGTAGAAATAGATTAATTCCCAAATGTCACATCATAATCATGTGTTGAGCTGCTCCCACTCCTCGTGAAGATAAACATATCTCATGGATGACCCCATCTGCAGGATCCATCATAGTCTTGCTTATATAATGTTGGTACCTTCTTATTATACAATCTATCATTTTTTATCTCAGTGTAAAATTGTTCTTTCTCATAGAGTAGATATATTATATACATTGATTTTAGTTGGTTAACAAGTTATAGAATATAGATCAGACAGAGAAATCATAGGTCTTATCAGGGTTTTCATCAAGACTTGTTGTTTGTGGGATCAAGAAATAAGAATGTCAAAAATATTTTGTTATACACTAAGGCTGCATATATTCTTGGCCTATGACGCTGGATATATTTTTTCTCTCTATAATTTTCTAACTCACTTATGCTTAACAATTATTCATTATTAATTAATGTAGTCATATAAAATGTAAAATTGGTAGCTTGAGTGTGGCTTGTGACACCCAATCCATAGGTCCCTCTTGCATACTCCCATGACCCTTCTAAACACCTTTTTACTTATTCCTAGTCATCTGTAGACTTTCGAGACCTGATTCCAGCTCAGTTAGGCTATTTTTCCCATGCTCATTCCATCCCCTAGGTCTCGTACCTATATGATAGTAGCACCCAACTTGGACTATAGCACTGGACCCTAGGGTGTCCCATTTTCAATGCTCCTGTCCAATCACATTTCGAGCCTAGATGACCATTTCCTTCTGATTCATCTTCTTCATTGTGTTGGCCTAGCATGAATACATTTAACCCATGACCAATAGATCTCTATAAAAGCCCATTCAAAGTTCATTTAGAAGGGGTTGGAAAATATTACAAAAGCAAACAAGAATACAATCAAGACCACTAAGACAAATTTCTTTATTCTCTGCATACAATCATTTAATATAGCCACCAATATATTCAAACTTTCACACCAGTCCCTAACCACCTCAAGCACATCCAATTTAGCATTTTTGCATCCGCATAACACTATTGCACAAAGCACATCAAGTGGAAGAACTACATATGGATTGATCCCTCTTCAAAGTATTGGTATGTAGACAATGTGCCCACACAAGGGGTGTGAATATAATTTCAATGCATCTTACACACACTAAGCCCCCTTTTTTATCAAGTTTCATTCAAACACAATAGAGGTCTAGGGTTTAAAGATTAAATCTGCTCTACAAGGAGCTCTGTCAACATTTAGGACTCAAAATTTCATAGATAGACTCATATAGGGACATCGGATAAAACCCAAAAAAATTAGATCTTTGTGATTAGTTTGGATAATAGCAGTAGGACCTAAACTATATCATCGAACCTTGAAGTATCCTATTTTCGATGCTCTTGTATTTTCACCAAATAAAATCTAGATCTATACTCACAACATTGTCCCAGTCCTGCACAATTGATATTAGCCTCTATCTCAATTGTATCAGCCCATTTTAAATATAGGTTATATTTTTTCTCTTTCATCACTACTTTTAGAAAGTTACAAAGGTTAAATAAATTATACAAATCAGTGGTTAAATTATTGCAATATTAATTATTGATTTAGTTAGCTTAGATCTTTAACTAAATTAGGAATAAGACTCTAATATTTCAAAAATTGTTAAATCATTTAGTGAACTTGACTTACTTCGTTAATGTATAAAAACCCTAGAAACCTTATGGTAAATTCCTTACTATTTTTTGCAATAATTTTTTGATTTTTCTTGCATATTTTAATTCATAAATTCACATTTACTTTTTAAATTTACTTTAGTAATTTTAAAAATCATTTATTCCAAACCCTAATTGAATTTACTAGGTCCTTTTGCACACAAAAACCCTAAAGACCTTAGGGTAAATTCTTTCCTAATTTTTTCAATATTTTTTTGATTTTTTACTTGTATATTTAAATTAGAAATTCATATTAAATATTAAAATTCTTTAGTAATTTTAAAAATATCATTTTTCAAAATCATAGTTGCATATAGTACGTCCCTTTATTTACTTGAGGTATCACCTTACATCTAAAATCTAATTCCACATAAAAAGAAAAATGGATCTCACTTATTTACACATATTTCTTGCACTTCTTGCAAACAATAAGAAAACCATACTTGGTCCTATCATGTTCATGAATGATGAAGTTTACCATATGTTAATACAAATCTTCATTCTTTGCATTTCATGTTTATTTTTCATAATATGAGATGATATTAAGAAAGTTATTGTTAAACATAGTAAGATCCCTCTCCTTCCCAGCAATGTTTACTTATCTTTAATACAAGGCTTTATTACTTACTTTCTATCAATCATATAGATTTTTTTAAAATTTTATCTTACTAAACATATTAGAAATATCATATCACATATCAAAGTTCTTTATGCATTAATGCACAATTCTATGCTCTCTATCCCTTGCTTTCTATCTCTCATTAGGCATGATCTTTATAAACATATTGTTATACAACTTATAACTCAAATTTCATGCATTTTATCCCACATACATGGTTTCTACCTAGAGGATACATTGCATAAGTAAACAACCACCTGCCAAGTTTTAATGTCATATCTTATGCACATGAAAGAATTTCCTTCTCCTGCTCTCCACCCAGAGGGTGATAATTACTTTCCCTCTAACCAGGCCCATGCTATCACCCCTCCAAAAGGTGAGGTAGCCTATATTATTGTTCATAATGCATAAATTCAACCTATAGCTTATTAAAATTCTCTTCAATATATGTGCTTACATATTTAATTAGAAGTAACTAGGGTTTGCACTTGTGAGACTCTAAGGGATCAAATCACCAATATGAGCAAGTTAATTTCAAATTTACAAATGTAGAATCAACTATTACGTGAAAAGATCACAACATTGGAAAATTAGATTATAATATAAAAGCCTCAAACGTACCCTAGTGTCAATCATGTACATGCACCGTCACTTAGTCAATTGGTTGCAAGCAATGTTACATATCAAAATAAGAAATCATAACACAATAACTCTACAACTGTGATTAAAAAAGCATTCAAAAATTAAATAAGATTTCAAGTGAGGTACTAAAGGAAATGATTAAATCTAAGATGATCAAATTACCTTCTCTACATCCAGTGAGAAGATCCAGATATTATTGTGTACATCATAAAATGCATGGACATCACACAAATTCATGTTGGGAATTGAAAAAGTATATACAATAGATAGTTGTTAATGAGGACCCTATACAAGGTAAATCAATTAAGCAATCTACCGTGACACATGAACACATTCACAAAGGGTCAAATTCAGTAACAATATAAAAGTGGTTACCAAAGCACAACTTAGAACAACAAAAGGATCAAAATGTAAAATCAGAGCAAGAAACAGTACCATAAGCATAGGTAAAGCATAAAAAAGATGCAAATCTAACTCTCCAAAATGAGGATCAACTTTTAAAGCAGTATGGGTTTGGTAAAAAATATGTACAATAGTTTGATTATCAAGGTCAAGGGTTGGGCAAGCAGGCTCAAGGTATCATTACTCCTATTCTAGCAGTTGATAATGTTTGTCACCAAGGTTTGGGATTTATTGAACATCCTCAGGCAATTCATTCAAAGACATAATTTATCATAGAAAAAGGTCTAGATACAACAAAATTCAACACTAAAATTTCATTGGTTTAAAATTAAAATGATAATGATGAGTGGAACAATACATGCTATTATCATTTCCAAGATACCGATAATAAACCCAAACATTTAGAGTCATATTCATAGCCATTTCCTTGTGCTTCATAATCACACATGATTCCTTTGTTTTATATAGGACACCATGATAAGGAGTTTCCCATGAGACTCATTGATTAGTATCATTTCTTCTCAGTCTTGCTTGTACATAGCTTCTTTTCAATTTTTTGTACATAGTCTCCTCATGATTGATTGTACATAGATTATATGTCAAAAATACCAAAAATATATATATAAAATTTCAAAATCCAAAAACATTTAAATAACTCAATATCTAAACACAATACAAAATTTAACAATTTAAAAATTTAAAAACATTCAAATAATTCAAAAACATCAAAATATTTCAATTATATGCATTCTCCATGCTTTACATTTCTACTACCATGCTAGACTTACATTATGATATTATATAATATTGTTTGTCAATTTATCTACATTACCATGCTTCATTTGATCTTCTTTGAGTGTGTGAAATGACTTCTAGACTCTTGATTGTTTCACTCTATGCATTGAGGGGGCATTCTACTTCATACATTTGAGACACATATCGATATATCTACCCACTGGGGGCATCTTCTACATGACTACACCATCTAGATTATGTCATTCCTACATCACACACTCTAGTTATGATGCTAATGTACATTACTTACTAGCTTACATAGATTACTCTATCGACACTCACTAGTATATAGCACTTGTGTATTTCTCAGCATATACCTAGTCTTATACTTCATGTCTTACATACTTTCACTTCTTACTTTGATTAGTTAGATGTGATTGTATTTCCATTATATTACATACCTTCCTTTCTTGCTTTATGTAGCTAGATATGATTGCATTTCTTAGTTACTATTTTTTCTCCTATATGTGACTTAGAATATTTGCCAATGTCCTTTGCTTCTATTCTTATGTGTGCCTTAGGATATTTGCCAATGTAATCTTCTATATGATTATGGCCCTTATGCCAACCTTGCTTGTTTCCAATTATATGTGTATGTGGCATTTGAATATTCTTTGCATGCTTGCTTTTTAGTTTGAGTGACATGTGCCTATATCCCTTGTTTGCTTGGCCCCTTGGCCATTATTATATACTTATTGCTTCTTTCCTTGTATGCTTGTTTCTTGAGTGCTTCTCAACTATTTGCAATGCCATGATCCGCATAGTGCAATCTTGATTTCTTGGATGCCATGATGGACATCATGCTCCATCCCTCCTTGATAACTAACAATTAACAACTAACATTTACAGATTTAGTTCAATACATTATACATGCTATTACATTGTTATATCTATCTAGGCATACCCATGTTGATCTAACAATCTCTAATACAATCTATGCTATTTCTTGAGACATCATTTCGATTATCATTGCTATATCATGTATTTTATATCATAACACACTTGTAGGGATCTTTCTTCTAGGGGTAGTCATTATAGGGTTTTCATTCCTACCCTTAGAAGAGGTGAAAAAAAATAGGGGTTTTATCACAGAGATCAAAGCTCCTACCAGTTGAAAATTTAGTTTTTAGAACACTCAAAACAACAATCAAAGTTCAAACCAAGTAGAACAAACCAAAAAAATAGTGATGATTATAGAATAGTCATCAATTTTAGTAATGGACAACAATTTCAGACATGAATAATAGTGATGGATAATAAGGTGTCCTATTTTTGATGCTCTTGTCCAAACAACAAAAAACCTAGATTTTCCAAAATAGGTAAAAAGGTCAGCATAGCTATAGTTTTGTCAGATACATATCAATTTAGATTCAATAGTTTTAGTACAATTTTTCTCAAATAATCTAGATATAGGGAGCATCATGTGTAACATGATGGCTCTCACTTCTAATTTTATATTGGGTAGTTGGTATAACTTCCAAATCAAAATCCATGTTACAAACACCAGTGATTGGAGGCAATGTGCATGGTACATTTGACTTATTTTATTTTCAAGTTTAGTATATTACCCAGGCATTCTTAGAAGTTGCATGCCTTATTCCATCTATAGATGGTTGGCATTATTTCAGAGTGGATTTCATAAAAGCCTAACCTCCACGTTTTTGAGTGGCTTTCACATAAGTTTAGTTTCTAGTTTCAGAATGACTTTCATACAAGCCTAATCTCCTCCTTCTAGAGTTGGCCAAGATTGGCCTAGTTTCTAGTACACATTTTTCGATCCACACCACATTGTCAAATTACAAAGCATTTATGAGCTTCAAGAGCCATCTCGTATGACACACATTCATACTGGTATCAGTTTATAGCTTCACTTTACTTGGAAATGATGGAGCCAAAGTACTAGCTAGCCTTTGTATTCTTGAGCCACCTACTTAGAGGGATTGGAAACACAATCTAAACATCAATTAACATACGCATGATCACATAGCTTTACTTAGTGGGTGATGATGGATCCAAAGGGCTAACCTTTACATTATTGAACCACTCTTGGGAAATTGAGTACTCAGTGCCGTTCATGATATTACTCTTGGTATAACACATACCCAACATTATTCAACATCATCCAACATCACCCAACATCACAACATGTTTTATATTGGTTCATGTTCCTAGTGAGGTGTATTCATTCCTTTCTCTTCCTCTCTCTTACCCAACTTTACACATTATTTTTTTAGATATAACATATTTAGTAAGAACTGATCTACTCTTTATTTTCTCTTGCACACCCAACATCACACAACTTAATGGGCTTCACCCTTATAGGTAAATTTAGGTACACTTTTTACTTTCCTTTATCTTAGTGTTTCACTTTCCTACATCACTAGAATATAGAGGGGAAAATGTAGTCATATAAAATTTCAAAATTGGTAGCTTGAGTGTGGCTTGTGATACCCAACCCATAGGTCCCTCTTGCATGCTCTCATGACCCTTCTAGACACTTTTTTACTTATTCCTAATCATTCATAGACTTTTGATACTTGATTCTAGCTTAGCCAGGTTGATTTTACCATACTCATTCCATCCCCATAGGTCCCGTACATATAGGATAGTAGCACCTGCCTTGGACTATAGCGTTAGACCCTAGGGTGTCTTATTTCCAGTGCTCTTATCCAATCATATTTCGAGCCCAGGTGACCATTTCTTTCTAATTTTTCTTCTTCGTTGTGTCAGCTTAATGTGAATACATTTAACCCATGACTAATAGATCTATATAAAATCTCATTCAAAGTTTATTTAGAATGGGTTGACAAATATTACAAAAGCAAACAAGAATATGAGCAAGACCACTAAGGCAAATTTCCCTATTCTTTGCATAGAGCTATCCAATATAACCACTAGCATATTCAAACCCTCACACCAGTCCCTAACCACCTCAAGCATATCTAGTTTAGTATTTTTGCATCCACATAACACTATTGCAAAAAGCACATCAAATGGGAGAACTACATATGGCTTGATCCCTCTTTAAAGTATTGGTGTGTAGGTAGCATGCCCACATAATAGGTGTGGATACACGTTCAATGCATCTTGTTGATGCTGAAGATTGCACCCAGTGGCAGGAAAATAGGTTCCTACCTTCTCCTCGCAACATGGAAACTCCTCTCTTGCCTGTGGGACGATGAAGCAGGAGAGGAGAGTCTCTAGGTATGGGCTAGTTCCCTCTGATGTATCTTGTTTGTTTCAGCAAGTGCTAAATACAGGTATATATAGCTATAATAAAAGGGAGGGAATGAAAAGGGAAGAAAGTGCAAGAAAACAAACAGCCTACTCTAAGGAGGTGATACACCAAATAAAAGTGACCTTCTTGCACCTACTCTCAAAATTGAACAAGAAATATAGACATACACTCAAACTCAGCACGGAAACCAAGCTACAAGAAAATGGCAGGGAGGTTCTTATGAAAGCACAGGAACAGAGACTCACCAAGATGCTGTGGAATACATACTGTAAATGACTTCCTCTATTCTATATCTCCAAAATGGAACTCTCCTCCTGTCACCTGCAGACAATGGCACCCTATGGATAACTGGTGTGTTGATGCTGGAACTGTGAGAGCATTAAAGACAATGACTGGACACAATGCAAACACTCAGACACACAAAAAAAAATCTGACCAAGAAGAGGTAAAAATAGTCTTTATAGATTCAGGTAGAAATTTCAGCAGGGCTGCGCCTTACCAAAATTGCAAAAGATGATTACAAAATGACAAGTATCAAATATATAAGCAAAATCCAAGAGGCTCATTTGGCGCTCTTTTTACAAATAGATATTCATGAAAAGAAACAGGCCACTCAAAATATTAATGAGCCATGTCCTCTGTTCTGCTTTGAAGTCGGCATTTTTAATGGCAAAACGTGATTTGTCCACCCATTAAATGAAAAATGAAGAAACTGGTTACAATTCTCAGTTGCTGCGTCCTCTTGTGGTCAATTGGAAGGAACTATTCCACCTACTGGAGTTGCCTCTTCAAATTAGCGCTGCTTGGACTCACCTGTTTACTTATTCCGTGTGCATCCTCTTGTCTTTCATCAAATTTGTCTCTATCTGGCTCGCTCGGCTTCCAAGGAATGAACTATCGGGCGGGTCGCTTCAATTTTGGCTCCTTGGCAATACTTAGCCCTTCCTTCGCTTTGAAAGCGAATAACTATCTCTTTGAACGCCAATGGCTATTCTATTTCTTTAAATTTGACGGTCTTGCGGCCGTCATCGGGTCCACGTGGCAGTCGGGTCCATGTTGGCTGCTTTGCAGCCTTTCCCTTTTCTTTTGTCATTGGCGGGTTGTGTGGACTGCTTGGACAGCTGCCGGGTCATGATGTTAAGCCTTTAAATGTGCCCAACCCTTTGAAAAGAGCTTTTGACTTGGACCAATTGCCTTGAAATGGAGAATGTTGAACCTGAACAACCTGCAATATAACTGGCATGAACAACAAGGGAGGAAGGGGACCAAAATTTTACCTGCAGGCAAAAATGGGTCAACACATCTTACACACACTAACCCCCCCTCTTTCTCAAGTTTCATTCAAGCACAATGGAGGTCTAAGTTTTGAATATTAAATTTTCTCTACAAGGAGCTCTGTCAACATTCAAGAATCCAAATTTCACATACAGACTCACACAGGGACAATAGACAAAACCCAAAAAACTTAGATCTCTGTTGCCAGTTTGGATAATAGAGATAGGACCTAAATTTTAGCATCAAACTTTAAAGAGTCCTATTTTTTATGCTCCTATCCTTTCACTGAACAAAAGCTAGATCTAGATTCATGATACTATCTCGGTTCTACACAACTAGTATCAACTTCTCTCTCAGCCATATCAGCCTAGTTTTAAGATAAGTTATATTTATCCTCTTTCATTACTCTTTTTAGAAATCTACGAAGGTCAAATAAATTATACAAATCAGTGGTTAAATTATTGCAATATTATTTACTGATTTAGTCAACTAAGACCTTTAACTAAATTAGGAATAAGACTCCAATATTCTAAAAATTATTAAATCAATTAAAAAACAAATAAAGCGATTCATCTTCTGCTTATTTCATTATAGTAATAACTGAAAACAAAACATCTAGGAAAGAAAAAAGGAACAAAACATAACAAAATGAAGGAAATGAAAGGGTAACCATGACATAAAATAAAATTAATAAAAATTAGAAATAATATACACCTTGTTCAAATCAATAATTTCAAAGATTTTTGAGTTGCCCTGTATACAAAATAGAAAATTAGACCAGAGAGATTCAACCCGACCCTTTTACAACTTCAACATTCTTTTAATAAATGCATATTCAGAATAATAACTTCCATAGTATTTATCTTACTATGCCCCGCTACCTAGTTTGTTAGCAATTATTATGGACAACTTCAACCCATATTGTAGAGATTGCATTACATGTTTGAATAGGAGAATAAAAAGGAAGTTATATGAACTTATTTCATTTCATCTCCTTGCTTGTCGTAATAATAACACACATCTCATCTGTTTGACATTATTTATTTGAACATGGTATTTATTGTTTCTAATTTTTATTTATTTTATTTTGTGTCATGGCTACCCTTCCATTTCCTTCATTATGTTATGTTTTTTTCCTTTTTTCCTTACCCAAATATTTTGTTTTTGGTTATTACTAAAATGAAATAAGTAGAAGATGAATCATTTTATTTTGATTATTAAATAATAATTAAGCATTGTCAAGTATAAGTGAGTTAGAAAATTGTAGAAAGAAAAAAACATACACACCCTCGTAGGCTAAGAATATATACAACCTTAGTGTATAACAAAATCTTTTTGATGTCCCTATTTCTTTATCTCATAAACAACAGGTCTTGATGGAACACTTGATAGGATCTATGATTTCTTTATCTGACTCGTATTCTAAAACTTGTTAACCAACTAAAATCAATGTATATAATATATCTGCTTTGTGAGAAAAAAAATATTACAATGAGATAAAAAATGGTAGATTCTATAATAAGAAGGTACCAACATTGTATAAGCAAGAATATGGTGGATCCTACAAATGGGGTCACCCCTGAGAATGTTCATCTAAATGAGGAGTGGGAGTAACTCGACACATGCTTATGTTGTGGTATTTTGGAATTAATCTATTTTTGTATGGTCATTATGATTGTTAGTACGTTGGTGTATGGGTCACCTTCCTTTTTACTACAGTTACCTAACCTCGCATGCCTGACATCTATTTTTAAGATTGATTATATATATATATATATATATATAGTAATTAATGTTTACAATGTATTAAATTAAATATCATAATATATTATGATTAAAAAATATAATATTAAAATAAAAATATATACTATAATATAATATATTAAAATAAAATACTTATTAGATATGATTAGGAAAAAAACACAATTCTTCTAATTCCTCAGTTTCCTTTGCTCCTTCAAAACAACTGCTAGTTAATATAATAAATTAAAGAATACAAACAACTTTAAAGTATTCATTCTTTTATTAAAATATATTTTTTCACAAGAATTTTAAAAATAATTAAATCTTTTCCATAAAAATTAACAAAGTATTTACCATAAAGTAATATTAATTTCCTAAAAATGCCACTAACATGTGGAATGATGTCACAATGCTCTTTTCTTCCCCCATCACAAGTAAACCTATCTCCACTTCATCATCTTTATCCACTTCATCCTTCGAGTAATTAAACAAAAAGTTGTATTTGTACTTTGAAGTGAGCCAACGAAAATGTTGGTTGAAGACACATATTCATACCCATTTACCCTCATCCATAACCACTTTACGTAATGAGATTCAAATTTCTCATTAGCAAAGGAGTCAATAACAGATAGATTGGTAAAGGCAAATGGGTTTACAAGTGACACTGCATCATAGACTATGCTTGTTGTACATATCAACATTTCCCTTGGCCATTTTTACAATTAATTTCAAAGAATTCAATCAATATTGTACAATCAAATCAAAATAATTTGACATTTATATTCCTAAAACTACCTTTTACTTGTAATGTTTGAATTCAAGTTTGAACAACTGATCTCTTACTTGTTGTGAGTTGCAGTCTCTTCAGTCTTTCCATATGCTCCAAACTTTCTATACCTGTCACCTCCCACATCATATCTGTTATCAACTCCTCCAATGATCTGCAATGTTCTATCCCTTCTATTTTCTCATCTTTGTAACAACCCTTTGATTCAAATTCTTTGAGAGAAACTAAATCTACAAAATTCAGAAGCTCATCTAATGATGGACAACAGCTAATCCACAACTTTTGAAGGTTTACTAGACTTCTAATGCTTGTTATGTTCTTCACCATTTGATAGTTGTGAAATGTTATATCCTTCACTGTCATTGACAGAGCTTCTATCTCCCTTAAATCATGATTTTTATAAATAAAGTCTCAAGGCTAGGACATGAGTCTTTATAGATATAAATTATGTACAATTTTATTTTTATAATAATTATCTCCTTGAGATTGCACAATGAATAAGTAAACAACCCCTACCTAAAATCCAATTCATTGATTGGGTAACCCTATATATCCGGAGTTTGAAGATTTATGAGTTGTAAAATTAATTTTGGTAAATACTTTACTCCTGAAGAACTCAATCTTAAATTATGTGAGAAATTAATATGCCTCAAAGATTTTGGTAAAGATTCGTTCTTGTGACACTGATAAATAGTAAGTCAAGGAGGACAAATTCCCAAGAGAGGTGGGAAAACTTCTCAACAAGGGACTCCTTGTTTTTAGCACACACAACTTGCTACATTCACCAATGTTAATTTGTATCTCCCTTGATATGATACCACATAAATAGATCTCTCTCAAGGATGCCTTATTTATGATGTGATGAGGCAAAGCTTTGAATTCTTTACAGTCTGAAAGATTCAAAAACTCAAGCTTTGTCATGTTTTCTAGAATGTTTAAGTTGAAAGTAAGCTCTTCACAGCTCCCAAAATTGAGATGGTGTAAATTTGATGTCTACTTAAAAGTATCTATCAACATACCCATATTCTTGCAGTGTAAAAAATCTAGATGTTGAATGTTTCTCAAATCATTGAAATGGCTAGGTAGTGATGATAGCTCAGTACAAAACATTAACCATAGCAGTTCTAGTGATTCAAGAAGGAAATATTCTTCTGGAAGACTCCTCACGATGATGTGATGCAATATTATCTCTTTAAAATGCTTAAGACATCTGATTGAATTTGGCATTCTATGGAATTTTTTTAGTTATAAATAACCAACATCTGTAACTACATGGGAGCCTGCGTCACAATTTCAATAAACTGGATCAAAAACATACAAAAATTATAAAGAATTTGAAATGTAAATTTAGAACAGCTGAAAATTAAGATACTTAAATCACCTTCACAATTTAAACCGATCCTCATGTGTCCACATCACCTTAAAATTTATAATGATCATAGATCAATGTGTAAAACATTAATGATGTACCTAGAAGGTGATAAATATGTCTAATTACTTTGTTGTTTGTATTTTTCTAGTCATGATATTCGATAAACTTGCTCAATTTTTTGTTTTGTAACTCTGAAAACACATTTCTTCCACTTTCCCTAGATGGGTAGAAATGCTTAAAACTTAAGGAAATAAATGTATGTTTTCGGGCTTGTGTTGAGGGTTAGCTTAGTTTTAAAGAATTGTCTACTTATTAGGAAACTCTTAGAAAATAACAATATTGAAAACATCAAACTTTCATAATTTGAGTAATTCAAATGGCATGCAAAACCTTAGTGTTGTGTACTATGTGTCCTTCCTCAATGATTTCTATAACATGAACTTGTGTGCAACAATAATCAATTATCTAATGATTTTTTGATCTATTTAGAATGCCTATAAATACTAAAATTCTCTATGAAATTATTATTGTGCTTATTTATAAATTAATTACAATCCTTATGCATTTATAGATAGATTTAATTCAAATTAGGGGCATGTTAGTACCTAAACCGACATGAAGCGATCTAAAAAGAGAAAAAGATAGAAGGAGGAGTCATGCACATACTATCCAAAGGGAAATACATTGAGGGCACATGAATGTAATTACCATTCCTAGCCATGGGCATAAGAGTGTTAATGACAATTTAAACATAGAGCCTGAGGTAGGAGAAATGAATAGGAAAGAGTGATAGATGCAGGGGGCTTGGAGAAGATCCATGGAACATTGGAAGTCGACAAATGTGTTAATAATGCCTAATTGAGACCAATAATTTAAAAGTACATTAAAATCCTAAAATCATGTGATTTAATGTCTAATAAATATAAGAGGCCATTTTAAGTGTCTACACTTTTCTACACTTTAGTATGGGTGCACATATATATCAAAATAGAAAATAAGACATAATATAGATATTAAATTTTGTGCACCTGGTGCTCTATAAAAAATCCAATATGTCTAGGAATTTGTAAAAAAAAAATCTTTTTATACACTTGCATAGGTGAATACCAAATAATAATAAAATATTGAAATCTAAAAAAATTAGAAACATGATTCCTCATTATAGTAGGAAATGAAATAGAGTTAGGA